>OX336370.1:9832292-11111487 GCA_946902895.1 Fragum fragum | reverse complement strand
GTCCGTCCGTTAGCAATTTTTGTGTGCGCAGCTCCTCCTAAACTACCAATGGAAATGAGCTAAAACTTGGAACAATTACTCCTCATGATGTCTAGTTGTGCATAAGACCTTTGAAATTCAAATCCAGTCATTCTTGAGTTATCTTGAATTATCTGCCATTGAATTGAACAAAAATTACTGTTTATTGTGTGCGCAACTCCTTCTAAGCTATCAATGGGAATTAGCTGAAACTTGGCACAATTTCTCCCTATGATGTCTAGTTGTGCATTAGACCTTTGAAATTCAAATCGCTCTAGTCCATCTTGAATTATCTTGAATGATCTGCTCTTGAATTGAACGAAAAACCCTTTTATTTCTTGTGAGCTTTATTTCTCCTACATTTTGAATGGGAATAAACTGAAACTTGCCACAATGACTCTGTACGATTTCTAGTTGTGCTTAGGACTAAAATTTGTTTGATATTTCAAGTTGTTACTGAATTATCTGCCCTTTACTGAACAATATAGCTTAAAATTACATTTGTTTGTGTGTGTGTGTGTGTGTGTGTGAGTGTGTATGTGTGTGTGTGTGTGTGCGCGCACAACTCCTAAAAAATCTATTGAATTGAACTGAATCTTGCCATAATATATCTCTGATATTTAGTTGAACATAAGACTCTCTTCAGAAATTCAAAACGCTTGGGTCTTTCTTGAATTATCTGTCCTTGAATTTATTGAATTCAAATGTCAAGGTCATTTTGAGCTCTGAAAACCTAAACTGAACAATTGTAATTTATTTGTCAAGATCAGTTTTTCAAGGTCATATTTTTATTGCTTGTGGTGATTACTTTCTGTTGAAACTTGTTTCAAAGTCATTGGTCAAGGTCATTTTTTTATGTCAATTGTATTCAAATGATAGAATTTAACTATTGTACATAATGTTGAATGATAAGTTATTATAAAGCTGTCTTGTTTTTCAAGTGTAAACAGTATTTTTCAGGTGATGAGATCTTCTCTTTTTTTTGACAAAAATCATTAGCTATCATTCAAGCTAAGGTTACTGATAAGCCAAGGTTACTGACACGCCCCGTCGGGCGTATATGCGCCGCTCTGTGAAGCTCTTTTTAGCAGATATATGGTAAAGTTTTACCTGTAAATATCAATTGAGGGGCTGAGGTAAGCATTGGTTTCATTTTTATCCTCCGCGGTTTCGGCGAAGGGGATATGGTAATGATCTCTTTCCGTCAATCCGTCCTTCCGTCATTCTGTCACTAATCTTGTCCAGAGTATATCTCCTAAAGTATAAATGCTATCAAATTGAAACTTCATAGGTGGATAAAACTCATTGAGGAGAAGTGCAGTGCATAAGAACCACAACTCTTGCTTGTATAATTTTGGAGTTATCGCCCTTTGTTATTTCAAAGACTTAGATTTTGTCCGAGGCCTATCTCTGAAAGCATCATAGCTATCTACTTGAAACTTTATAGGTGGATAGATCTCATTGAGGAGAAGTGCAGTGTACAAGAACCACAACTCTTGCTTGAATAAATTTTAACGGTTTCATGGGTCATGGGTCAAAGACTTCGATTTTGTCTGGGGCATATCTCCTAAAGTATAAATGCTTTCAACTTGAAACTTCATAGGTGGATAGATATCATTAGGGAAAAGTACAGTACACAAGAACCACAACTCTTGCTTGCATTATTATGGAGTTATTGGCTTCAGTTTACTATCAAGCTTTTACAGCGGGGGATGGCCATGTCCGACATGGCTCTTGTTACTTATTTGCATATGATTCTGTTCCTATTGTCATAATATTAAAGATGAAAATAATGTACAATGAACATCAGTTGCATGTATTTGCAAGTTTCACACATTTGAACGTACTTTACCCGTGACCTCATTCTGACCTGAAATTCGAAACAGACACTAAGCAATCATTGCTTGAAGTAGTCTAGAACAGCTACCTTCAATTACATGAATGTCTTGGATAAAATGTATGTAATAACAAACCTTTTACTCATGTTCAATTAAAGTTTTATTAAGTATTGTGCTTCATTTTGTTATTGGCCATAGCGTTTTTTTAGCATAGATATGGTAAATTCTGTTTGAAAATGACAATATAGGCTCTAGGGTAAGCATCTGTTAATTCCTGATTCAATTTATTTGATTTCGTTCACATTGCTTTCTTAATGTGTTGACGCAAATAAATTTGCTTTAGCTACAAGCCATTTTTTCTTGATTTTTGAGCTCATTGGCCTTTGACCTCACTGTGACCTTAATTCAAAAAATCACGCTGGGCATCCACCCCTATCTTGTTTGTAATAGTCTAAGGAACAATTCTAGCATGGATGCCGAGCATTAACAAAAAATGCCATCGGGAGTCATCGTAGGATTTAAGGGAGGCAGACTAAAAAAGTCGACGAAGATTTACCCAAATGGAACCGGAATTCATCGGGTAAATACGTTAGCGGAATTCATCGGTAAATACGTCATCTGTCGATTTCAATGAAAATTACCTTAAAATGGTTTCTATGAAGTATCAATTAAGTCATTATCGAGATTATCCGAAGACTAAGGTCATTATCCGATACATTCCTACGTTTAGGCCACAGGGAACACACATGTATCACAATTAATTGAACTTATAGTTGATTTAATAGATTTAACTCGAAGAAAGAATATTTATCGCGAAAATGAAATTGATAAATATTGGAAAAGCATATAATTTTCCTATATTATTTTTCATGAAAATCTGTTTAAGGGATCCTTTAAAGCAAACTTCAGTCACCTTAAATATAATACGCACACGTATCTTCAGACATTGAATCTTTCTAAGAGAAACATTGATACTTGAATCAATTAAGCCATATTGTCTACAAAAGTCATGCTTTGAAACAAGATCGTTTCTAATTTGCTATTCCCAGCATAAAACTCGGCGTGTTCCCACTATTTATAGAAATAATGGTTGTTATATCGGAGAAACAAGCCTCTTCCAATATATCAAGTTAAATTAGAAAATATCTTCTGAGAGAATGGCCTCATCTTTGTTTAAATAAACAATTTAAGTCAAAATTACAAGAGAAACAAATCTAATTTCCGTGTTTGCAATCGTAATATTTCTTGGCTATATCAGAAAATACGTGATTTCATATTACAACCTTAATGAAAGGCACTAGCCTAAAAATTCAATTTTTAAAAGTCACCCGATTTCAGACATTAGTTTTCATAGATTTTCACTTGACATCATCTCAATTTGTTCTACCAATAATTCAATTTTTAGTTTCGTCTATCAAAAACGGGCTTTCTGATTGGTCGAAAAAAAATCATTCAAAACGCCATGAACAAATTTTGAGCACGCAGCGATTTTGTATGCTTCGCGCAAAATAGTCCCATGCAAAAACGTATCAAAAGTTGTAGCTTTTTTTTTCTTTTTTTGGTCGACACTATTAGATTATAAGAAATGAAGAGAATTTTTTTTGTTTTCATAGAGGTAAGAACCGATAAACCTAATCACACTTATGTATGAATCCGCTTCGCGTATTCATACAGTGTGATTAGTTTTTTCGGTTCATACCTCCATGAAAACAAAAAAATATTCTCTTCATCTCTTAATTGAAAATTCTAACTGAGACTTACAGGGGGTTCCGTTTACACAATCCTATACAATCACTCATTTTACGCACCGAAGAAATAAAGGTAACGAAAATATTGTGAGAAAAGAAGAAATTGCTTGTAACAAGCAATTTCGTCTTTTCTCATAATGTGTTTCTACCTCATATGGCCCCTATTTTTCAGTTCAAACCAACTTTGTTTTGTCATCTCCAACCTCAAACAAGAAACTGTTTCTTTGTTACAAAGGGATAATGTGGTTTAAACATTACATGAGCATTCATCATTCAATGTGATATTGTCTTGTCTCATTAACCCATGACCACACAGTCCCGCATTTTTACTCATCAAAGGAACATAGCTCAAGAAAACATACAGGAAAAAGAAAAAAAAAATGCTTGTAACAAGCAATTACTTCATTTCTAACAATGTTTTCTATCTGATATAGCCCTTGCTTTTCAATTTAAACTAAATTTGATTTGTCATCTGTAACTTCTTTCAATTTCGACCAATCTAAATTTTTCACGATTAGGAACGCGTTGATCTAATTTCATGCTTTCTAATACACATATTTTGAGAACCTAACCGGGAAAAGTTACATTGGAATAAAAGGAGGGAACTTTCATTACAATGTCGTCCATTGCGAAACCGTCGTTGGGCGTGCAAAACACCCTAACTACAACTTAAATAAAGCTATAGTTACGACATTTTGATAGCCAAACGACGATACATTTCTGTCTCGCGGCATTAATTCGAAACTACTGATCATTGCTTTTAGACATACGAACAAATGTTTATTCCGTATACAAGGAGGATATCGACTTATCGAAGCTGTCAAACAAAAAAAAACAAAAAACAAAAAAAAAAACAAAACAACAACAACAACAACAAAATCATTCATTTTGGATGAAGTGTGATGTGAACTCCAAGATTGGCCACCGTTTGTGCGAAGTATAATAATTTGTTTGGCAGCTTATCTACAGCTTAACGTATTCAAGCTGTAACTATGGCGTTTAAGTCGCCAACCAACCATTCTCTATTTTTGTCACAAGCTACTGGCCATAACTTTTGCAAAAATAATGCCATTTACCCCTTGTCATGCTGAACCCGGAATATTCTGGTTTGGGCCGGAGGTCTAGACTAAGTGCAGTCTGATCTTGGTCTACACCACCTGCTTATAATTTTCCTGCCAGAGAAGTTATGAAATTGATTTTCAAAAGAAATATTGATTATTGTACAACAAGTACTATGAGTACTTTCAGCCCTTTGATTTTGATGCAATTTCGTAAGGGATTTTATACAGCATGACAAGGGTTAAAATAGAAGTGGAAGTTTCTGTCGGAGTCAAAGGGCGGGGTCAACAGAGGAAGGGGGCGAGGCCAGAGATTGGTCAATTATACAGAGCCAATATCTTCACTTTTCGAGAACAACACATCCGCGTCAGGTGTTTCTTGATGATATAGTTGTTATTTCATTACAAAATGATCGTGTAAATTTTGAAACTGATACTCTCTTTAGCTGTACAATAGTATCTTGCAGATGCATTCACTTGCTTTAAAGCAAAAAATAATTATGGATGAAAAAATTGACTCACGATTTCAGAAATACTAACTTAGGCCTATTCAGACATATGAAGGAAGGGCTGATTGATTGAATTGGGTTTAACGCCGCTTTTAACAATTTTTCAGTCATATTGTGGCAGCTGGAGCACCTAACAATGGATTCCTGATATACCAGTACCACCATTACATCCTTTCCTAGCCTCTAGCTGCTATCCCACTTAGGCTTACGATTATCCACCCATTGGTAAGAGACAAATGTCTTAAAGCATATGTGCCGTCGCCGGGGATACACTAGAGAAAACAGGTAATGTAAGCATTTACTGTAGATACTGAAAAGGGGTTATTTCATTGTTCTATCATAAACATGTGACTTTAAAGATGAATTGAAAACTTTCTGTAATTGATTGTGATTATCCCTGTCCGTCTGTCCTTCCAACAACCTTCTCCCAAACTAATGGTCCGATTTCAATCAAACTTCATAATAATGATACTTAGGTAAAGTTCGTTCAAAATATTGAAAAGAATTGAAATACGCGAAAAGTTATGATTATTATGGCAAAGGATTGAATAAAAAGATTAAACATAATTCTTCTTCTCCCAAAGGCCTAGAGCTGATATTTGGTACATCACCCATCGCCCCATTATCAAATACCCCAATAAATTACTCTACTCTAAAAATTTTCCATATATTGTGGGAATCCTGTTTTTACATAGAGATATCGAACAAATCTCCATTTTTTTTCAAAGTTAATTGGCATAGAGCTTTTGAATCTTGCATGTGACATTGTTGTGTTGTCCTCTACCAAAATACTCCAATATATACAAATCTTTACAAATCTGGCAAACTACAAAACCTACAGCCTTCCAGTATTACCTTATTGATCTCTACCAAACTACCTCAAAATAGGAAATCTTTAAGATTCTTTTCTTCAAAGTTATAAGACCTGGAGTGTTGAAACTGCACATGTAGAATTCCATTATATCGGCTCTGATATCAACATTAGTCCTATGTTGTCGGGTCCCAAAATCTATCTTGAGATCTATGGAAAAAACCGTTGCCCTTTCTACTCCCAAAACATTAGTTTTAGCGCTTTCAGAACTATCATGCTTGCAGTATAATCAAAAATAAAATCAACTAGTACTCTTAGATCAGAATCAGAATCATTGTAAAATTCAATATTGTACAAAGTGGTAAAGTTGGAAATCTTATAAAACATTCTCCATAGAGCCTAGAGCCATCATATTCGGGTGATCAATATAGGAACATTATGATCCTCTTACTTTTGAAATGTTACACATCATAAAGATTTCTTTCTGCGGACAAAGATACTAACAGAAGTTCACTCTACCGAACGGTAGAATGTTTTATTCACTGACTTATCGTTCATTTGTTCACCAAAGCATGCGAACGCCTTCTTGTTTACACAATAAGTAAATTCTTCGGTTTAAGGTGTTCGAGAATTTCGATATCTTGATCAACTGTGGGTGTTGTAAGACCGTGCAAAGTGTAGACGATTCTTCGTCTGTGTCGTAAATCGTAAATGTACGACAATCGTTGTTATTGTGTTTCAGGCTCAAACACGCTTATGGCATCATCAGACCGCTAGCGATTTCATTCTTTTGTTGTACTTATTTTGGGCTACTTTTAGGTCTCAAATATCATTATATAACAAATCCTACTATTTTTAACGATTTTTCACACCATGAAGCCTTTGGAGCCCTTCAAGAAAAAGAACTGGGAAAGCGTTGAGTATAAGGAAGAATTCACTTGAACTATTGCTTCCAAAATGTTTTCAAGAAGGTTAAATTACCCAGAATTTCGTTAACTTTGAAATATCATCTGAAACTCCTTTCAATTTGGACCATTCTCAATTTTTTTCGTCTGACAATCGGTCAAGGGGGCAAATATAACTCAATAGAGTCGCTGTCTGCCTTATATATTGTAGCAAAGCACTGTGGAATAAAACAATCTCAGTTCTAAAGCTGGAACTTTGAGGCCTAAACAATGCAAGATATCTTGCGAAACGTAATCTGTCTTAGACATAACATTTGTCTTACAAAAATATCTTATAGAAAATAATGAAACGGATGATGAACGACGGAGCACGCGATATTACAGTTCCAATGGGCATTTGTTATGGATTGGAATCAACAATCTCAAACAAAGAAATTCTAAAATAATTCTGACAATAATGTCCTTGTTTATTTATTTATTTTTTCTGTCTGTTTAATACACATTTCTTGTTTGGGAATGCTGAAAAGCAAACTCGCAAACATTTATTAAGATAAGATTTTTTAAAGCGGCTCTTGCAAAGATTGTGAAAGAAACATTTTGTTCTCAGTTTTCAAATTTCTAAATGCAATGCTTTCAAATATTTGTAAGAAGGTGAGTAAGCTGATTAGTGGTGAAAATGACTGTTCATAACCTTAAAACAAGAGGACCATGATGGTAAAAAATCGCTCACCTGAATCATCGGCTGTTAAAAAGTGCAATTGGAGCCAAATAATCATAACAAGTTTCATGAAGATTTATCTAAAACCTTGGCCTCTAGAGTGTAAATAAAGGAACTGTCATTAATGCCCATTTCCCCATGTTTTTGTAAAGAACCTTCCCATATTCTTTAGGGTGCATCCTTATGACCTAACAATTATCCTGACGACGTTTCAAGAAGATTGAGTCCAAATTGTGATGCTCTGTAGTGAAAACAACAACAAAAAATGTTATTAAATTCCCTTTTCTCTTGAATTCCAATATAACATACCCACAATGAACAGGATTCATCCTTACAACCTAAAAATTACTCTGTCAAAGTTTCATGAAGTTTGAGCCGAAAGTGTGAAAGAGACAGAAATAAGTCAACGAAGTATAATCCGAATGGAACCAGAATTCATCGGGTAATAACATTATATGTTGGTTGCACCAAAAAATTTCCCTTTGTGTGGTTTCCATGACGTATCAATAACGCCATTGGCCTCCGCTATCAATTATGTGGTAATCGACATTACTCGAAGACTAACGCCCTAATCCGATAAATTCCGCTGTTTCAAAGTAGGACAAAGTGAATTTATCACATTTAATTCAATCAAAATATATAGTGAATTTAGTAGATTTAAACGATTAAGGAATATTAATCGTGAAAGTGATATATTAATAACTATTGAAAAAAAGATCATTTTCATAAATCAAATTTTCATAAAAATCTGTTCAAGTAAAAAATGTGTTCAAGTAAAAAGCGCTTGTCTCATATCTTTACTTATGGCGTCTGCAAATATCAAAGCTTGACTAGGCAAAAATGTTGTCTTCTGATAAAGGCTTTAGGTAACCATTCAAACTTGTCAAGTTGTAACAGAAATGTCATTTCAAAAGGCGTCTTCACATGAAACCAGAACATTACAGTAATGAATTTCACAACAATCACAAAAAGAAGAAGATAAAAAAGAACAGATTCTGACGAGTCATTGCCATGAATTATGAAATGAAGTAAAATAAACTATTATATTGAATCCGTTACTAACTCATCCGTTACTGACACAGGACCGATGGGTCGACAGAGATCATAAAGAGCATTATCTTCATCGCTGTTTTCGAAAAGAAATATGGACGTAGATTTATGTTATGTATATGCAAACAACAATAAAGTTATAAAAAACATGTCGTTAAATAATTTTGAATTTATATCCAGTGCATATGGATATGTTAGTTTATTTTTCGTCCAATCGTAACAAAGAAGTCTGATTGTGTCATTTCGGTTATAACTTATTTCTTTAAAGGCAATCTAGTAAAGCACAATGACATATGCCAGCAACAAAGCTCTTTCATCATTTTAACGTCAGGTGAAATAAAATTATTTGAGACATGTACAGTTCGCCGCCATTGGTACGACGAGATAGTGTGTAAGTTTCATTCTAAGTTTAGATAATCGATATTTATTCTACTTTATTCTACTTTCGTACTTCCATATTCATTAGTCGTTGTGTTCGTCTTAAAACGTTAACCCTTGTAATGCTGAACCCGGAATATTTCCGTTTTGGCAGGAGGTATACACAAAGATCACATAAGTGCAGTCTGATCTTATTCTACACAATATGTTTGGGCCTTTAAAATAGGAGTGTAAACGTCAAAATAAATACTGATCCACAACTAGAACTTTCAGTGCTTTCAGCCCTTTGATTGCCAGGTAATTTTGATAGCGATTTTATTCAGTATGACAATGGTTAAACTTGCAGCACATTCAATTGTTTTCGAAATGTTTTAGTTCGTTAAAAAAATTGAAATGTTCATGTTTGAGAAAGAGTAGACATAAATTACACAATAGAATGTTTTTTCCAGCAGTAAATTCTTCAGTATAGACTGATGAATTCGTCTTAGCAAAGAATATTTATTCTAAGATGTGCATTCGACAATATTTCTAGTAAATATAACACTCCTGAACTAACTAGCATTCAAACGTATAGCCAGTCTTTAGTAGGTCTTATGAACTAATGGATTAAAATCCATTAAAAACGTAGAATATTCGGATAAAAGAGAGATAATTATTCATTCTTTAAAAATGATTCAATTCCTTCCAATATGTAGGAAATTGAAAAGAATATTGAAATCATGTAGTGATAATAATTCAAAAGGGATAATTTAAAAGTGGTTACCTAAAAGAGGTAGTTAATCTATATATCAATTGGTCAGTGAAAGAAATAGAGAAAAAAGTCGTCTACATCTTACTGAAACGGTTTCCTCGAATCACTTAAGAATTCAAGTTATAGTTTAGATGAGGAATTGAATTTAAACAAATAGGTTTTAGTGCAAGGTGGTTTTGTGAAAACAATATATAATGAATCTCGAAGAAAAGAAAATCCTATACGAAACTTCACCATGCAGTATTTGAAAATCATTGCGTCGGCGGACGGCCAAAAAATCGTAAATAGCTTTATCTGAGCCGATATTTTGGTCACCCGCTGCTTATATATTTTATGTAAAACTCGGTTCCGCTATAGGACAATATCGTGAGACCATTATCTTTGGTAATAAGTAGGGCTTCGAACGGACAGTCTTGCTATTTCAGAAATAGTAAAATATAATCGGGCGGGTAATCATATCACCGATTGGCGACCAAATAAATAAGGCTTTATCAAAGCTTTATTTACGACATTCTAGAAGCCAACTGACGATATACTCCGTTCTACTTGGATATCGTTGAGTGTTCGTTTTGACAATGGATAGGATTACAGATAAAGAAACTCGCGATTTCGGGAATAGTAAAATATCGGGGAGGGTTATCATATCGCCGATGGGTGACCAAATTTCGAAAATAAAGCTTTATTAAAGCTGTGTAAACGATATTTTAGAAACCCACTGACGATATATTTTGTGGGAAACGTCATTTTACTTGAATATCTTTGTGTATCCGTTTTGACAGTGGGCAGGATTATAGATAAACAGACTCGTAATTTCAGAAAGAGTACGATATCATTAGAGAGAGTAATATAGTGTCGGTTGTTGTAATAACTATCCAAGATGGTTTTGTATGAGACTATGTCTGTAATACTTCCGTATTTTAACACATGGTATTTTAGTAATATACCGTAAGTTGTCGTAAATACTATCGAAGATGGTATTGTATGAGACTATGTCTGTAATACTTCCGTGTTTAACACATGTTATTAGTAATATAACGTCGGTTGTTGTAATTAAAATTCAAACTGTTATTGTATGAGACTATATCTGTAATACTTCCGTGTTTTAACACATGGTACTTTAGTAACATATCGTCGGTTGTTGTAATTACTATCCAAGATGTTATTGTACGAGACTATGTCTGTAATACTTCCGTGTTTTAACACATGGTATTTTAGTAACATATCGTCGGTTGTTGTAATTACTATCCAAGATGTTATTGTACGAGACTATGTCTGCATTACTTCCGTGTTTTAACACATGGTATTTTAATAATATAGCGTCGGCTGTTGTAATTGAAATTAAAGATGTTATTGTATTAGACTATATCTGTAATACTTCCGTGTTTTAACACATGGTATTTTAGTAACATATCGTCGGTTGTTGTAATTACTATCCAAGATGTTATTGTACGAGACTATGTCTGCATTACTTCCGTGCTTTAACACATGGTATTTATGTAAGACGAATAGCTGGCCCCTCCTTCTAACTCCTTTTGCCCCCCCCCCCAATGACTCCAACAGGATTTCCCGCTTCGATTTAAAACGGCGTTATTTCTTTTAACATTCAAAGCTATGAGCATGTATCAAAAAAGAGCAATAATTGGTTGGCGACCTAAACGTCGAAACTACAGCTTGAATAAACTGTAGCTTCGATGTGTAAGTCGCTAAACCAAAAAGTGTTTTAAAAAATGGCTGCCAATGATGGAGTTCAAAGCGCAACGAATAATTTGATTGGTCGATTGATTCCTTGATTGACAGTCGTGAGTGGTCCATAATGGCATTGCTAGAGACTATTTATGTCTGTTACACTTTGTGTTTTATCGTCTGATAGATAAATCAACTTAGAAAAAGTTTTAAAGAAATCAAGCTTTCACTGTCATTTCGATTTTAAGTCATTTAGATTCTATTACATCCAAGTTCTTTCAATTCGTTTAAATAGAAATTATTCGGTACAACAAGAGGGAGAGGGGGTCGACTCATTTGATATAGGGTATGGAAAGAAGTTAAAACAACCTTTGTATGTAAATGATCATACTTAAATGATGTTCATGGCTAAGATAAATAGTGATTGATTGAATGGGGTTTAACGCCACTTTTAACAGTATTTTAGTCATATCGCGGATGCTGGAGCACCTAACGATGGATTCCTAGTATTTCTCACACCAGTATAACCACTACATCTTTTCCTAGCCTATCCCACTTAGGTGTACGATTATCTACTCATTTGTGAGAGACAAATGTCGGAAAGGATATGTCCCGCCGCAGGGGATAGAACCCATGACACCCCAGCTAAGATAAAGAAACAATTGATTTCTCATAGGGAAATCCAACTCAATGTTGATGTACCGTGAAAACAGCAGTTTCGAAAGTCGTTTTTTAATTGGGAGATTTGGAAGACGATGCGATATCCTTTCTATATTGCATAGTTTCGGTGTAATTCTAGAACCTCGCAACTACTGATAAAATCACACTGTAGCTACGATGTTTTAGAATTACATAGACGATATATGCATCGATACTTTGGACCATAAAACTACCAGTTTCGCGCGTCATGCATTGAAACAACTTCTCCAGTAGCTGCCTTTTCTCACTCAGTGGTGGGTTAAGGCCTAGATTTTTAGAAAATAAAATGTAGTTATATATTCTAATTTGCTTTCACCGTCTAAGGCACCATGTTTTCCTCGCGCCTGATGTGCAACCTGTACGTGAATATCTTCACATGTGTGAAGAATCTTCGATTTACAAACAAGAATTCTAAAACAGTATTAAATATATGAATTTTGGAAGTCTCTCCTAGCTGATTTGATTGATTGAATTGGGTTTAACGTCGCTTTAACATCTAGTTGATTTGAAACCACTCGTGAAGTTTTAATTGGATAGCCAATTTTTTAGTTAGATTCCTGATCAAATATATTAAAAAAGAACAACAGACTTATACCCTCCCCCTCAAAGAGAGAGAGGGGGGGAGACAAGGGAGAGACAAGGGAGGAACAGCTCCTTTGCACTGAAATCTTCTCGCTTGGTTCTTTTTCATATAACATTTCATATTCATATTTAATGTCATTCTTAGTTGGCCCTGAGCATCACGAAGAAATAAGCATTTTAACACTGCAATCTTAAATTGTATATAAACAGAGTGTACAGGAACAAAACATTCAACAAACTTTTGGTATATTATGGCTTTACCCCTTCCTATTCAATCCATTTTACGTCCCTGTGTTTTAATACTTGATAGAAATTGTGGAAAAAGAAGAAATTGCTTGTAACAAGCATTTTCTTCTTTTTCCATAATATTTTCTACCCTACGGATTTCCCCGAAACTAAATCGACTTTAAATTGTCGTCTGCAAAACCTTTTGATTTAAACAGTTCCAAAATTTTGACAAGCAACAAAGGATAAATGGGGTTATAATGTTAAGTACATTTTGTCTATCCCTTTTTTGAACAATATAAATAATTTTGTTTTCAGGTATTTTGGATATAGAATGCGGGATAGTATTGACACCAAGTCCCCTTAACCATGACGAGACGTCAAATTGCAAATACGGGGAAAATCGGCGCATTTTCATAAGAAGTGAATATAATAGGTCTCATTTAATTCAGCTTTTGGATTAATGAGACACCGCTGCCGAGTGATAGACTGACAGACGCAGCGATTGTTATATGCTCTCCCGTTGGTAAGCATAAAAAATAAAATAACAAACAAAAGTAAAACAGAACAAACGAAAAATAACCAGACAAAACATTTGCCTAAAATTTTGTGTGACTGAATATGTAGGGAACGCGACATGTCTGAGAAAGATATTTTCTTGTTCATTAAATAATTCATAATCTTTCTTCAAATTACATTGAAGGTGATATTTTAGTCATAAAGTATTCGGTTGTCTTTTGAATTATATATACCTGCAATGTCTAGTTCCATTTCACCTACAGACTGCCATTAGATGGGTATCGTTTGTCTTAAGATATCGATTTGCACAGAATTTGATTTCTTTCTCTGGAAGGCATTTTTTGTATTTCGACGGGGGGTCGATATTGATTATAATTATCTGTATTCCTTCTCATATATCATTTGAATACAATATCTGAAAAGTAGTTTTGAGAAAATCAGAGATCGTTTATCGAAATAAACCAGGGTATTTGCCTTATAACCTTCATAGGCTATAATTCTATTTTTAGATTATGCTGAGACAATGAATTTTGGGACATTCACATGGTCATGATGGTGCGTAAAACCGTTTGAATCAATGTCATCGTGACGTCATCAGGAGTTATGTTCGCTAGCCGGTTTTGAATTCTGGAAATTCTGGTGCAAAAAATGTCGTAGTTGTAAGTATCATTATAGACACTTATCGTAGTTTTGCGCTTACCACTTGATATGACATAAATCAAAGACGTTGTTTATTTCCGTTGATTTCTTCTGTTAAAGTTTGGTCACATGCAAATAAGGTCATGCGGTGTCGACAACCGAATGCCATGGTTTCTAAAAACAACGTGGTTTTCCGCAGATCTGTTCTATATAACCTCAAAAAGCCGGTTAAAGCCTATCGGGTTACCGCAAAGGCAATATAAATTATATTCAAGTAAAATCTGTTCATTTGAGCGTATTTGTAAGCAATTTGAAAAAAATATTCTATCTAGGTTCAGAAACGTTGAAACCGCTCTTTAATCGATGCAGTGCGTTCCTGTCCGAATTACACATCTTGGTAGTCACCGAAAAAGAACAAAAGTACAACATATCAATGTTATTTCGCGAGGGAGACAGGACGGGTTCGTAATGGACTTAAGTTCAATTGTCATCTCTATTCACCGTACATCAATGACACTGGGGCTAGATATCTGAGACTAAAGTCGGTAATATATTGTGTCTTTTTTCACACCAAACCATCAATACGTCATGATGCCCGACGTTTCATTTTTCAAAACGACAACAGTATTAAAACAATATATACAGATATATGACATATTATTTGTTTCGCTTGTAAAAAATATCAGGCAAATAAATGAGTTATAACTTACTTGGCTTAAAAGTGCTTAAGCGATTCCTTCTTTTAAATGTGTTATACAGGAAGTCGAAAATATAGTAACTCGGGGAAGGGAGTTACAGTGTAGTTTAAAACATATTGAAAACATATTTTTGTTACAAAAAATAGCCACTTTGGATTCTGCAATTTTACATATTATTTACAAGATATAGATATATTTTGCTTTTAAAATTCATCTTTACCTTTTTCTTCGACTTGACCCAAAATGAATAGAGTCTTTTTCATTATAAAAACCTGAGATGTTGATTTCCAGTTTGCCAGAACGATGACGTTAACCAAATATGAACACTTTTACCCAGCAACCCCTACCCCAAATGTAGATTATTTGACAATATTCTGAAAATGATGCATATGGACGTTGTGTCAACCGCTAGTAATTTTGTGCTCTTTATTTAGAAATGAGTCAAACAAGCAAGTCCGTTTGTGGCATTCGATCACAGTATACCCTTTATATTCAACCTAATTCAAAATCTGTCTCATACCGAGCCATGTAAGCCTAATCGGTATCGCGCATTGCTCTCAATCATATAGTCGTTGGTTAAAGCATAAGTTCGACCAACAATCTTTGACATATGTGACAAAAGCAATTGTGAATGATATTAGTTATCTCTAGCCAATGTACGATTGACAGGTAAGACGCCAAATTAGGATGACAAGCTGATGGCTTGGATTTGTGATTGGAGTTTTGAAAAAAATTACAGGTGACCGTGTTTGGGTGTCCTGTTATCGCGATGTAACTGAAACTCTTGTGGAAAAAGGGTTAAAGTATTTTTATGGTTTTGCCACTTAAAAGTCGTAGCTTCAGCTTATTCAAGCTAGCTTTAGTTACGACCTTTATGTCACTAACCAACCATTTTACTTACCGTGTTACGACGTTTAAGCCGTCAAATCAACAAAAGTTCTAAAATGATAGTCGGCCAATGTACTGACAATGGTTTCATTCAAGTTAGCGTTAAAATTTTATTTCCGGTCTGAATGAATGATTTGATTGGTCGACTGAGACTTTGACTTACGCGATCTTTAGATTGTCGATGAAATAATTCCCGGTGGGATTCTGATGAGCGACATATCCGTTCGTATTGTAGGAAAAAAGATCAGTTCTGTTTTCATTGAAGTCGAAACCACAAAATATCCGAATATTGTGTAAATCTACGGCTTAGTGCAAAAGCGTCGTATACTTGCCTATACAATGTATATCGATGGATCAGCGTGAAACAGTTGTAACTGCCTATTAACATATAGGCAGTTACAACTGTTTCGCGCTGAATCATCGATATACACTCTCGATATCTTTTGCGCTAAGCCATCGATGCATCGGATGTAAAAGTACCCGTTTGTATTTGTAATTACACATTGATACGCAAATACCACAGCTACGATAATTACAGTTTGATTGGGATAAAACGCCGTCAGAATTTCTGTAATATATGCATCTATGACGCTTAATACATTCTCGCTGGATTCCCATGAGGTTAGGCGAAAAGAGCAGGAAAAAAAATACCCGCAGAATGTGGATATCCAGTTGTCAATAACACTGAACAACACGGTAGAAATTATAATCCTTCTTTAATATCTCGTAAAGAGCTACAAAATTATCAACAAAATCGTCTAAACATATTACACATTCAATCATTTACTGCGTTTTAAAATTTAGACAAGTACATTGTCGGTGGGCGACCAAAATGGCGTAAATACAGCTTGAATAAAGCGAAATTTTGGTCACCAATCGACGACATAGTCTTTTTTTAAACGCTACCTCTCCTTTTAACACCCATTGAAAAAGCTATGAAAAACATTATTGAAAATGAAGAAAATGCTAGATTTCTTCATTATCCACTATGTTTTCAATGCAAGAGGGCAGAAATATTTAAAATTGCATCAACTGAAATTGTTGTCTGTTGCTTCTTTCAATTTGGACCAGTGTAAAAATTGGTTATGTTGGAATTAGTTAAGCAGTATTCATTTTGATTACTTTTAATTATACTCATTTTATACGGAAGATTATGACGTAGATATATTGCCTTGAGAAATTATAACAAAAAACATATTTTGCTAACGTGAACGTCTTTTGGACTTTTCAGAAACAACATGCCAGTGCAAACATCATTTACATAGGCAACTGCCGTTTGACAATTCACGATTTTTTAATCACAATCAAAGGTAATCTTCCTATCATTTTGTATTTTTTTGACATCATGATTAGTCGACTTTCTGCTAAATACAAACTGACTAGGCTGTTACTAAATATTATCGATCACCAGAATGCCCAATTTCTCCGAAAAAACATTTAGTCAATGGAATAAAGTCATTGGCAGATTTTTCAACAATGGTCAAAGACTCCGAAAGAGGTAAAAAGAGAGTAACCAAAATTGATATACACATGTTAGTTCAAATGTGATATTATGTGATATTTGAATCAAATCCAATTAAAAGTTGAAGGAAAATGAGCTGACAAGATATTTTAAGAAAGGGTCATAACTCTGAGAAAGAAATGAAACATAACCGCAATAAAAAGGTGCATTTCTTTGTTAACTACTGAGTGAACTTATGAAATTTGAATCGAATCTAAATTGGTCGACAAAAAAGCTCTTGACCGACCGACGGATAATAGATCGGTCTAGTGATCGAGAAGCTGAGTACTGCGAGTTTTGGGGTATGACAAATGAGCGCATGTGTGACATTTCCAACCATTACACATGTGCGCCAAGTAAAGACTCAGACCAGCCTGTGCATCCGCACAGTCTGATCAGAGCCTTCACTCTGCGCTCTGTAGATAGATACTGACCCAAAGCTTCTTTAAACATCCAGCGAATATTCTTATTGCCCCGTATGGCTGTCCAGGGTGCTCAATGTGTGCGAGTCACGCACATGCGAAATTGTTGGAAATGTCACGCAGAGGCCCAAATATAGAATCTTGATACAAATCCTTTGATTTACTCACCAATACTAACTTCTTTACTGGTGAATCCATTTCTTAGTTATACAATTGATGAAAAAGTAGTTTAACTGGTAAAAATAAGGCACTCCTAATTTCAATGTTGCATTGGATATTCTTTTCATTTCAGAATTCAAAACTTAACAAATCGATATTCACAGATTTATCAGTGTGATATTAAAGAACCTGGGTCAGCCATACAGTGCAATCAGCATATTCTCGTATCGTTTAAAGAAGGTTTGGAGAAAACTCTGAACCGACAGTGCGAAATTTCCCACACAGGCTCGGGTAATTCAGTGGAACGATTTCTAAGCATTTTTATTAAAATTAACCAGAAATGGAAGTTAGAAATAGTTATCTGTTATTCAACTTTATTGTTTGTGCATAAAGTCAGTTGCAAGTAAATAGTGAATTGCGGTTATCGGGGTTGCAATAAAGAAGATTCAACTGTTATAATACCAACTATTACTTTACACTATCTAATCTTTCAAACATTACTTGTAAGCCAATACCAAACGTTAAAGCGGCTTTTGAACACATTTGCATGAAAATTATGAATTAGAAAAAAAAGAGTTATGTGTTTCCAATAGTTATTTATGTCATTTTCACATTAAAATTCTTTTTTTCGGCTGAATCTACTAAATTCACTCAAATGGATATATTCCCTATGCTCTACTTTGAAACATCGGAATTTATCGGGCGAGGTTTAATCTTCGGGTGATGTCGATGACGACTGAATTGATAGTGAAAGCAAGTGATGCGAATGTTACGTAATGGGTTCCACAAATAAGGCTATTTTCGTTGCAATCGACAGATAACGTATTTTCCCGACGAATTTTGGTTCTATTCGGGTTACGCTTTGTTGTCTCATTCTGCGTCTCGTAACCTCGTATACGTTTGCTTCTTTTCTTTCTTTTTTCAAAGTCGTGGTCATTTTAATTAAAAATCATCTTAATCAGCTGCTTTCAAAATTTGAAAATCGATAGCCAAGGTTTTATTTAATTATCTGTGCAAAAGCCATTTTAACTGAAACGTTTCATTATACTATCCTTGTTTCTTATTACTGTATAAATATCAATAGCAAACATTTTTTTAACTCGGCTGTTTTCGTAAAGACCGAGACATTGCTGGCGTCTGCGCCAACGTCGTCTCCATATCTCTTCAACAACAAAAGCATTATACATGCACGATTGGGGATTCGTCTTTGTGGTTATGAGGGCCTTCGTATCAGAACGATTTTCGTAAATTATTTGGTATTACCAGAGAAAGGCAGCGCTACGTCCCGTTACAATTTGGTAATAGATATGATTTCGTATCCACAGACCCATCTTCGCACAAATAGTATACACTATTTGAGAAGATAAGATGGCCTTATTAACCAATATGTTTCATCATTGTTTAACACCAAATCCGTCCCAGTGATAGTCTGATTCCTTGATATTTTATGTTACTAATAGACAAATTAATATTAAGTTGAAGTAGGTTGACGTAGCATGAAAATGATAATTGTATGAACAAAATCGTGTTATCGATTAACATTGTGAAATAAAGATGAAGTTGATATCGATAAAGAATTTATATTTTCATTTTTTTAAGGGAAGGAACACCTTGGGATTCGAATGGGATTTTCTCCGTTCAAGCATTGAACATATTCTGATGTACATTGAATATAGAAAACAATGATACACTTAAGAGAACCAATTAAGTCAAAAGATTTAGAAAATGTCATGCTTTAGAACAATTTCTTTGACAATTGCCATTCTCCGCATGAAACTCGGACAGGTCCCTACTAATTCTAGAAACAATAGTTGTTTTATCGGAGAAACAAGCCTCATCCAATATGTCAATTTAAATTAGAAAATATCTTCTGAGGGGTTGGCCCAAGCTTTGTTTAAATAAACAATTTAAGTCAAAATTACAGGAGAAACAAATCTAATATCCGTGTCGGCTATTATCTTTCTAAAATATTTCTGAAAATATATGGCTGCGCATTAGGAACCTTACCACACGCTAGTCTTGATTGTCTAGCAAACACAACAATTACAACTAAGTTAACTGTCTTGTAGAACAAGAACCTCATATCTATAAGATAAGTGGGTGGATTTCTATTAAAGTGAAATGCGTAACAAACGTATAATACAAATTCCAAATAATGCTTAGATAATAACCGGCTCCATCGACCTTTACACTATATTTGTCACTGTTGAAAATATGTTAAAGGTAGGTATCGATGTTTTTTTCATGACACAAATTTTGATTATTCGTATTCCCTCTCGTATACTATTTTAATACAATATTCTGAAAAATAGTTTTGCTTAAATCAGAGGTCATTTATCTGAATAAAAAAGGGTATTTCCCTAATAGCCTACGTAGGCTGTTAATCTATTTTTAGATTTATTCGAGACAGTTGCGAAGAATATTTGGTCATTCACACGGTGCGTACAACCGTTGAAATCCCGTATTCAGTTTGAGTTTGCTCAAACAACGTCATCAACACGTCATCAGGAGTTATGTTCGCTAGCCGGTCTTGAATTCTGTAAAGATCTGTTCAAAACTGTCATAAGCGTTTATACGAATATAGACACTTACCATTGTTATGCGCAAACCATTTGATGTGACATAATTTAGGTCATTGATTGTTACGCTTGTCAATTTGTTACCTTCCGTTGACTTTTGGTCATATGCAAATGAAGTCATATGGTGTCGACAAGAGAGTTCCGTGACATCTAAAAATAACCTGGAATTCCGCTGAATATTTCCAAAATTACCGAAAAGGGTCACTTAAGCTTATCAGATCACCACGAAGACAATATCTGACAGAAATTTAAGTATTAAGCGTCCGTTTTAGCGGATTTTTTGGCGATTGACAATTCTTTCTTACCTAGGTTTCAGAAACATTGATACCTCCCTTTAAAGTCAACATTTGTTAAGTCGCTCAGATTTAAAGTTGTATTTTGTTCTCTAGAGAATTATATTAGATATGTACCAATTAATCTCATTTAAAGCTTGTAGATATAGTACATTAACTTGATTTAACTTTAAGTTATGTAGTTATACAGCAGAATGAAAACAGCTCTTTCTAAACGGTGATTGATCTGCGACCTCGTTACCAATCTTCTTTTTAAATAAAAAGGGATAGGGAAGTCACGTGTCATCAGGACTAATATCAGGCCAGGATCATTAAACCTAGGACACTAATTCCTATTCAGATATATAAGATATAAACTTTCGTTCATCAGGTATCAACTATTCTATATGTATGTTGTTTTCTCTGTTAAGTCAGGTCAGCACAGTAAGCATTTGACTTGATCAGCGGAGGGTTGAGCTAGAATGTCGAGCTGTCTCAACTAGCGATATGCTTAGCTGAATTACTATTTCTGATTTTTTTGCCAATTCCGAGGGCTAAAAAGGATAGTAGCAATGTAAGAAAATCTACAGAATGAACTGAATATTGGCCAAAGTTGGTCCATAATGCGAAAATAGTTTACTTCTGAAGAATAGTCATATATGTAGCTCAAAAATAAGCAGAGTTTCTCGGCTGACTTAATTATACGAAACCATGGGTGAATTTACCGGCTATGCAGATACGATTTTTTTCAGGCAAATTTATATGAAATTAACATTGATAATCTGGAAAAACGATATGCTTGTAAAATTGCATTGACTTGAATTCTTGGTTTTATGCGCACGGCCTTCAACCAACCCGAAATCGAAAACCGATATCACCCAATCGTTAACTTGAAAAATAGAAAAATCTGCCAAAGTTCTTGCAGCTACTATTGTTTCATATTATTTTGATGTTATCTAGCTATGAATCTGTAGAATACAATGTAGGAAAATGAAAAATTGCGATAACACACATTTCCCCTCCAAAACATCATTAACGTCGTAACTGCGGTTTGACTAAACAAATTAAATTTTATAAAATTCATAAAATTTATTTTTCAGAATGTAAATATATTTCGTTCTTGGAGTCCAAAGTTTGCTTTCGGTCTAAATAGGTTATTTAAATGGTTTGATTGATTCTTTGATCGATAGGCTGTGATTTATGTAAAGCATTTTGCTTTGGCGACTTAAAAGTTGTAACTACAGCTTATTCAGGCTGTAGTTAGGGAGCCTAGGGTGCTGACGAAACAATTTATTTTTTGTGCTTCTAGTTATAAATTTTGTAAATTTGAAAAGTAACACCGTCAAAAATCTAAGTGGAACTTTCTGTCAGAGCTCATTGGGCGGGACCAGCAGAGTAAATGGGCGGGGCCAGCGATGATGTGCAAATACCACAAATACAGTAAGAAGAAATTGCTCGAGATAAAACGCTAAGGTTTTTTTGTATTCTATGCAACCGCCGAGCCCATTTCTTTTTCAAGCGCTTTCCCGTAACGTTATGAAGAAAGAGAAAGGAAGAGACAGGAGAGAGAGAGAGAAAGGGAGGGAGAGAGATATATAGCGAGAGACATACAGAGACAGATAGAGACAAAGAGAAAGAAAGAGACAGAGACAGATAAACAAGGAGAGAAACCCCAAGAGTATTTGGAACATACAGTATGTAAGAATCAATGAATAAATTTACAGAATCATGGTCAAAGTATCAAAAAATGTATCTATATAATTTTTAACAACGAAACGATGTATATATGCTAGGAAGTTCATCAGATATGACCCCAATGAACCTCAATGGAGATTTATGGTAGATTTTACCTGTCCATTGTTCCTTCTTTGCATAGCCAACTGATTTCCAACAACGACTCCTAATATTGAAAAACTTGTTTATCTGCAACGGGTTGATTGCATACATTTTGAAGGCCACTAGTAGACATTGGTGTGCTTTTAGAATTGACCAATCACTTAATCTGCCCACTTACTCCTTTGGCTAAGCCCACTGATTCCAACAGGAACTCCTGCGTCGATTTTAAAAGGCGTTATGTTGCAAAGTTTAGTTTGTATCCTAAACGTCGTAACAACAGCTTGAATAAGTCGCCAAACAAACAAACATATTTCACTCAAATGGCGGCCGATATCAGAGTTCAAATCACGATTCCGGGCTGAATGAATGTATTGATTGGTCAATATATTCCTTGATTGACAGCATCGATTGGTCAATTGAATTCTCATAAAAATCAGAGAAACCGGGAATGTAAGAACTCGAGACAAACCCATTGATCCGCTGACAAAAACCATCTTCTATATTTGCCTTGAGATGTAATTCCTAGTTATAGAAACAATGAAATAGAAGTTATATCAAGAAAAAAAATAGACCATGGCCATTTATCATAGTGGGTTAGAGGATTATACGATATCTTCCAGTGTGCTTCTTCTGACTATCAGAAAAAATAGTTCCTGGTACTCGCTTTTTCATATCCCTATTTTCGTAAAGAAAAATGAAATGGCTTTCAGAATTGAGGGATCACCGCTTGCAATAAATAAAGACGAATCAAATCATTCATTTAACCTAAAATGAGATTTGAACTCCGGCATTTATGTAAAGCAGGCTTATTGGTTTTCGACTGAAAATTCGTATCTGCAGCCTATTGAAGTTGTTGTTACGACGTTTTGGTTGTCGATCGAGCATTCTCTGTTTGTTTCATGTCCCTCGTTTGGAAACCCAGTTGAACAGTTTTGTCGGAGGTCAGAAGGCGTGAATAGCGATCCATCAGGTTTTGTTCGGATCATTCGGTT
This sequence comes from Fragum fragum, assembly GCA_946902895.1. Classification (NCBI taxonomy): domain Eukaryota; kingdom Metazoa; phylum Mollusca; class Bivalvia; order Cardiida; family Cardiidae; genus Fragum; species Fragum fragum. Next base: position 11,088,009 of record OX336370.1, on the reverse strand, counting down.
CTCTACGTAAAGAAGGTTTCAATTTTTATAGTAATTTCCAAATCAAATAAGCCAATATGAGACAACATAATTTCAGTCTCGTCCCATATTAAAGAAAAATTGACCTCGACAATTTTAAGTTGATGTTAAGAATCTTTGCCCTTTGGCAAGATAATATTGTTGTTAATGAAATTCATTTCCACAGTGCTTTCAAGGGTTTTTTTTTTTTTGGAGACTTCAAAAAGCGTGATAGTATAAGAATGGGTTATGGAATTAACGATGAATTGTTAAATGATATAAGTATATTATATATCAATGTTGGGTTTAAATTAACGGATCGCCGGCCAGGCACACTTAGACCGGACAGGAAGTTTCGCTTTCGATTTTATTTACAGCTTATGGCCAGTAACATGTTAAACGTCGTAGCTTGAGGTTGAATAAATTATAGTTACGACTTTTAATTCGCAAAATCAACAAATATGCTTCACAAAGATGTCGACTAATGTCGGGGTCCGAATTTAAATCCCGGTCCAGTAGAACGATTTTAATTCGTTGATTTATTCCTTGATAGCCTGGCTTCTATATACATTTCCTTCAATTTGTCCGTTTTTGTATAGTTGCAAAATAGTTCAAACAACAAAGCGTGACATTTAGTTATATGGTTACATTATTTCATTTTTTAGCATATGCTTTAATTCTGTATATACTCTACATGCATTTTCCGACGAATTACAGTACTCAAAGCAACAGTACAAACAATAAAAGAAAGAAATTTGATTACAAGGTCAAATTGGATGTGCAGTTCAATTGTTGATATTCCTTCATCTGAAAAAGGATCTAGCTTGTTCTAGATATTTCAAACATATGAAACATCAGGCAGTGCTATCAATATCAACTAAACATAAGGTATTAGAAATGACAAACGTTACAAAGTTGATATTTCAAACATATGAAACATCAGGCAGTGCTATCAATATCAACTAAACATAAGATATTAGAAATGACAAACGTTACAAAGTTTGAAACTTCAATAATCCTAGGGACCTAAATTCCTTCGATGATTTCCTTCGGTAAATAACTTTTTCTTTACCCTTGTCCTGGTGAATTGAAATTTATAATAACCACTTTTCATTGAAAAATTAATACTATAGCCATTTTAATCTATCATTTTCCTTGATAATGCCTTTTAAATGATAACTTGATAAGTTGGGAGCATGGGCAAATATCAGACTACACGGAAGCCGGAATGTTCTTTGCTCAGCAACAGAACGGTTGAAATTCTTTCTACAAGTGATTTTTTTAATTTTTTTGTTTGAATGGGGTTTAACGCCGCTTTTAACAATTTTTCAGTCATATTGTGGCGGCTTGAGCACCTAACAATGGATTCCTGGTGTGTCTCGCAGCAGTACTACCATTACATCCTTTCCTAGCCTCCAGCTGCTATCCCACTTAGGTTTATTACCCCCCCCCCATTGATGAGAGACACAATGTCGGGAAGGATATGTGCCGCCACCGGGGATCGAACCAATTGCATCGTATAATTGAAGATTGGAAGCCGGATGCGCTACCAACTGATGAAAAATTTAAAGACCTATGAAGAGGGACTTAGATATACATGTATTATTAATTTCGCTGGAGTTATCTGTCCTGTTTCTGACTACGTGTACTAACAGTGTTGAAGCGACCTAAAAACGGTATTGGCAATTGTTTGGAAAAAAATATTTTTTGTAAAATCGACGTTTAAATACAATCAGTACCTGTTGTTCCCCTCATAACTTTTCTTCTAAAAGAAGAAGGCTACGAGTCCAATATCCCATTTACCAACATATTTCGTTTCAGTACTTCGTTTCAGTACAATGTCATGCCTTAACAAATGACTTTCCTCACGTATTACTATAGCATTCGACGGATCTCAGTTGCCAATCAAAATCGATTAACCAATCAAATCATTCATTTGAACGAATGTAAACTTTGAACTCCAATAGTTATGGATTGTTAACCTAAATGTAACAGTACCTACGGCTTATTCGAACGACATTGATGACGCAGCACTTCTATTAGATTCGCCTCGCCGTATGTATGTAATCTATTTTCATTCGTATTATTGTGTACATTGTCCTCATCAAGACTGACAGTGACGAAATCGTGTGTTTACGTATCTTGACCAATCGAATTTATGTATAAACATCTTTTAGGTAAGAAATATATATGTACGTGACTTTCAGTCTTGATTTGTTCTTTTGTACCTGACGAAATAAAAGATATGTTTGTGTTCTGTACCAGAATTAATAAAGACGTGAAGGAAATTGTTTACATTTTGAGAACATCATCAACAGTACACGTCATGTTTTTGGTTGTTGCTGTTTAGCTCACCTGAGCACACCGTGCTCAAGGTGAGCTATTGGGATCGGTAATTTTCCGGCGCCCGTCTGTCCGTCCGTAAACAATTGTTAAAAATTCTTCTCCTCCTAAACTATAAGGCCTAGAGCTTTGATATTTGGTACATATCATCACCTCTACAAAACGCTTCAAAGAATTTCTGTACTCTTAAAATTTACCCTTTTCTGTGCGAGTCCTGATTTTACAAAGGGAATCTTTGAAAATCGTCTCATCCTAAACCATAAGGCCCAGAGCTTTGATATTTGATACACATCATCACCTAATGAGCCTCTACTAAAAAACTTCAAAGAATTACGGTTTTCTGAAAATTAGCCCTTTTCTGTGCGATCCCTGAATTTACAAGGGAATAAAGAAGAAAATCTTTGAAAATCTGCTTCTCCCAAACCATAAGGCCTAGAGCTTTGATATTTAATATGTATCATCACCTATTGATCTTCTACCAAAGTATTCTGAAAATTAGCCCGTTGCTGTGCGATCCTTTATTTTACAAAGGAATAAAGAAGGAAATCTTTGAAAATCTTCCTCTCCCAAACCATAAGGCCTAGAGCTTTGATATTTGGTACATATAATCAGCTATTGACCTTCTACCAAAATCCTTCAAAGAATTACGGGGTTCTGAAAATTAGCCCTTTGCTGTGCGATACCTTATTTTACAAAGGAATAATGAAGGAAATCTTCTCCCAAACGGATAGGCCTAGAGCTTTGATATTTGGTACATATTATCAGCTATTGACCCTCTATAAAATACTTCAAAGAATTACTATATTCTGAGAATTAGCCATTTTCTGTGGGATCACCAATTTTAAATAAGAATAAAGAATGATATCTTTGACAACCTTCTTCTCCTAAACCATTAGGCCTAGAGTTTGATATTTGGTATGTATTGATGTCTATTGAACCTCCAACAAAATACTTCAAAGCATAACCGTATTCAGGAAATTACCGCTATACTATGGGATCATCAATATACTTAGGATTAAAAGAGAAAATCCGTTAACATTATCTCCAAAATAATTAGACAGAAGGGTTGCTTTTTTGTATATATCATGAAGCCATGAACCATCATACTCAGGGGAACGATTTAGGACCATCTTGGTCCTCTTGTTTTAATCTAAATTCGGTAAATTTGTAGTTCAATGTGAAACATTTGTTCGGCGTGTACTCTTTAATTCATTTTAATTACATATTACCTCTTTTCAATGACTAACAGCTGTGCTGGATCTTTAAAACGTGATCAATATCGCGAAATTTGGCCAGAAAATCGGTCTGTAAACAAATACGTAGAAGAAAAACAGTAATCCAATAAAGCAACAGTGCCGTTTTAATTTGAAAAAAAAGTAATAACGTACAATTGACCAATCGCGGCTGTAAATCAAGTTATCAATCGACCAATCAAATAGTTCATAGCAGAAGTGAACTTTAAACACTAACATTTTGCGTGCATTTTTGTTGGTTTGGCGACTTAGGCGTCGTAACTACAGTTAATTTATGTTGTTGTTACGTCGTTAAGGTCGCCAACCAACGATTAAACTTTTTGTTACATGTTACGAGTCATAAATTCCGCAAAATAAGGCTCTTTAATAGTGAAGTTGGACTTCCTGTTGGAGTCAAAGGACGTGGCAACCGGAGTCAGTGGGCGGGGTTAGCGATCCGTCAATAACATATACCACTCAATTGTCATAGAACCTTTCAAAAACGATTGCTTTAGACCCGACACTTTCCGCCAATTCTCTGAGCGAAGAGTCACAGATGTAAGTTTTGACATGAAAAGGACAAGACAAAACCGTAACGTTTATCATTTGTGCGACAAAGGATCCCATTTTCTCCAGGCAGTATAGAAAATTGCATCGTTTATGTTTGTGAAAGAATTGGCACCGGTACATGTAAATTACACAATCGAATGGTTTTTAGATCAGTGAGGTCTTCGGCACAGACTGATGAATTTATCCTGGCAGAGAGGATTTATTGTAATGTGTAGGTGACAACGCTTCTCGTCTCTTCACTATCCTTGTATCGTGTAACCAATGCTAAATAACTCTACAACTATTTAACCCATTTAACTGACAAAATGTTAGGCCAGACCAAATTCAAAGAAGTTAAAGACGATAATTTCTAGTTGCTAAGACGCTAAGTTTTAAGAATCTTTGTTGGTTTGAGTGATTAATATTTCACATAATGAAGAAACCGCTTATTACAAGGAATTAATTCATTTTCTTTAATATTTACCAAAGGTTTTTTAGCTAGCAAAGCGTCAGCTTTGATAGCTTAAGTTAACAGACAAAATTTTAGGTCGTCTCAAAGTTCAACGAGTGCAAACTGTCACTGGAGGCTTAACCACTAAATCTGTTAGATGCCCACTCAATACAAAGTAGTTCTTACGTATTTCAGGAATATTGCAAACTCTTTTTAAACTGTAGAAAACTCCTTTAAATGCATGCTATTCAACCCATTCTCAGTCCATTCCGTTTTAAAGCATCTCAAGTAAAAAGCTTTGAAAAACATTATGGACAATGAAGAAATTGCTTGTAACAAGCAATTTCTTCATTGTCCACAATGTTTTCTACCCGACAAGGGAAATATTTCTAGATTCTACCAACTTGTAATTGTCGTCTGCAACATCTTTTAATTTGAAATAGTCTATGGATTTGGCATGTTGGGTTAACTCCTTGGTTACTTTTACCTCGTTTATTTATCATAATAACCTTTGACAGAGAAGATTATGCTTTGCTAGCCTACAGTACTTTCAGTACTTTGATTCTCTATAGAGGCGTAAAAAATCGCGGTGAATTGGAATATTTCAAATCCCGGAAAAAGATCTATTCGAATACAAGTTTCCTCTTTGTGAAAACCCAATATGATATAATTCAGGAAATTTGCTGTCTTTAGACAAATAGAATATCGAAACATGAATGAAATATTTATACTCGGCAGCTATATTCATTGAAATGGTTTTTCAATGTGTAAAAGGGGATTAAATTACAACAATTTCTGTCACCACGCAGAGGTGATTTTCGGGTATTCACTGTACATAGGTTACAGTATTTAGGTGTGCAAGTACATATATGTAATATGTTTTCGCCGTTTCTTTTTAATTTTTCTGGACTATTTCGAGGGCTGATTGCTATACCGTCGAAACATTGTATAGACATTTAGAACAGTATCGCAATTAACATTCGATTTCTAAGATGTCGGGTCGGGATAAGACAACAAGACATTCGCGTAGTTTGATGAACACCCACCCTATCTTATCTAGGAAACCATTTCACACAAAGTAATTGTATCCCAAATTTCAAAGACATACTAAGATACTTTAGAAACTATATTCCATATAACAGATAGGAGTGTAAGCCTTTTACTGCCTACCTATTAGCCTGGTACCAAATATCTGAGGGTTGTAAATACCATTATATAATTCTTTGGGTTAGCAGGTTGAACTAGACACATTAGTTTTATTACAAAATGTCTAGTGAAGTCGACTCGTTCATTAGGTCATTTACAAAGATCATTTTGTAATAAATTCGTATGTAGGGTACGTTTTACTATTGGAATTCCTAAGATTCACCTGGCTTAAAAAGGTGATAAAACACACTCGCTCGAATGTAACTAACAAACAAGGACACGTATTAAGTAGCAAACACCACTTAGTGAGACAGAATTTCCGAGATTTGACGGATAGCTTGACCAGTGACCCCCATCAAAAATCAAATGAGATATCAATCGACATTAATTTGCAGAAAATGAGGTTAGGGGCATAGAACAAAAGTTGGATAGATGATTGGCAATCTAAACGGCGCAACTAGCTTGAATAAGCTGTTATATAGTTTATGACATAAATAAATAAAGGAGTAGATAAAAAAAGTAGATTAACATAAGTTCGGAGTTCAAACTTCACTACCGTTTATATGAAATATTTTGATTGGCCAATCAACTGTTGATTGACAACGGTGACCCGCCAATTGACCAATCGCAACTGCCAATCAAATAATCAGTCGATATAATTTATTTAGAATGGAAGTTCAGTTTGAACTATGGCATTGGTTGCCATTTTGATGAATCATTCTTGTTGTTTTGATGACTTAGACGTCGTAACTACAGCTTATTCAATCTGTAGTTACGACACTTGAGTCCCAACCAACCATTCTATTGATTTTTGACATGCTTATGGCCACACATTTCAAAATGACGCCCATAATAATCGAAGTTGAACTCCCTGTTGGAGTCAATGGGCGGGGCCAAAGTAGTCACTGGCGGTGTCAGCGATTGGTTTATTACTAGGTTATACGAAGTCATCAAAATTGGATTGATTATCTTTATTTAATATTGATATACTATCGACGTTTAAAGCGGCTCTTAAACAGATTTTCATGAAATTTTAATATTGGACAATTATCTGCTTTTCGAATTGTTATTTCTTCGTATTGAATTCAATGAGTTCAATATTAATTTAGATAAATGTGATATATTCCCTACGCTCTTCTTTGGAGCATCGGAAATTATCGGAAAAGGTAATGAGTCATCGGGTGATGTAGATAACGACGGATTTGCAAGCAGAAACCAATAACGTTATGAATACGTCATGGAAACCATAAAGGGGGCAATTCGATGTAATAGACAGATAGCGTATTTACTCGATTTGTTCCGGTCCCACCCGGGTTGTTCATAGTTGACTTATTTGGAATCTCATAACGCAAATTATGTCTCCTTTTCTAACGACGTTTTCTTTCCTGTTTGGCTTTCATTTTCTCATTTTAAGTCTGATCTAATTGTGGCATTCTTTTTGAATTTCGACCAGTAATAATTTTTCGTCGTCAGGTTCTTTCTACATATGGATGCCTTAGCAATAAATAAAATTTAAGTTCAAATTTCTGACCTGTATTGTCTGACGTTAGAGGTAATTCGTTATTTATCTAGTGAGATGCAAAAAGTAGACTTGGTTTCTATCCCAGACTACATTCTTTCAGAATTCCGAACGAATTTGGCTAAGATAAAAGGTTATCACGCTCAAAATTTAAGGCTACCTTGTGAATATCTTTAGCTAGTAAAGCGTCAGCTTTAATAGCATAAGTTAACAGACAAAATTTTGAGGTCGTCTCGAAGTTCATCGAATACAAACTGCCACCGGAGGCTTAACCACTAAATCCGCTAAATGCCTACGCCATAAAAAGTAATTCTTATGTATTTCAGGAATATTGCAAACTCTGCATGCAAGTTGATCTCCTGGGTATTTTAGCTCACTTGAACACATCAATCTTCAAAGAAGTTCCAGACGACAATTTCAAGTTGTTTTAAATTCCTTAATATTTCTCTCTGGGTAGAAAACAATGTGGAAAATGGAAAAAATGTTTGTAACAAAACAATTTCTTGATTTTCTACATTGTTTTCAACAACTTTTTTCTTGAGGGGTGTAAAAAGGAGGTATTTTTGGGAATGGGTTAACTCGTTGGTTAATTAAACCTCGTTTCTTTATCATGATACCGTTTGACAATGAAGAATATTGAACAAACAATACTTTGTTAGCTTACAGTACTTTTCAGTGCTTTGATTGTAACATGCTGTAAAGCGGTTATGTAATCAAAAATTTTGAATCGCAATTCCCAAAGTTCTGACTTTTTTGCTTTCAGACTATGAAAGAATAGGATTAAGCTGGTTTTGTAATGAAAATGACTGCTCATAATTGGAGTATATGCATGGGAACTGAATAGCTAAATAAGATATCTTTTAAATTAATTGAAGATTGACTAATTTTTGTTCTATCCATGACGTATCAATGACGTCATTGGCTTCTTTTAGCGGTGCACTCGTTAGTCGTTATTGACTTTCGCCACCTCCCCGAGTATATAGATTTTACTTTAGGATATTTGGATAACCCTTCATTATATTGAAAATTGCATTTTATAAAATTAACACACACACATTTAAAAATAATATATATCTTGAGAAAGAAATTACTAATAATTGAAAAGCAAATACTCTGCCTTTATCGCATTGTCATTAAAATCGTTAATGGAAAGTATCGATGTTTTTCCATGTCAAAGATATTAATTATTCGTATTCCCTCTCATACACTATTTCATTACATATTATGAAAAGTAGTTTTGCGAAAATAAGAGGTCAATCATCAAAATAAATGGGATACTTCCCTAATAGCCTACGTAGGATGTTAATCTACTTTTAGATTAAGCCGAGACCCTTGCAATGAATATTTGGTTATTAACCCTTGTCATGCTGAACCCGGATTATTCCTATGATGGCATGAGGTAAAGACAAAGATCAGTCTGTACATAAGTACAGTATGATCTTGGTCTACACCTCCTGCTTGTCCCCTTTCAGCCAGTGTTATTCAAATAATTAATCTTCAAGAGAAATGCTGACCCTCATTTAGACCTTCAAATCCTTTGATTTTATAGCAATTCTGTTAAGGATTTTTAATTCAGCATGACAAGGTTTAACGCGTTTAAATTTGCTCAAACTACCGTCATCATGACGTCATCAGAAGTTATATTCGCTAGCCGGGCTTCAATTCTGTAAAAATCAGTCCAAAACTGTCATAAGCGTTGGTACGAATATGGACACTTACACTTGTTTTGCGATAACTATTTGATGTGGAACAATTTAGTTGTTTCGCTTGTAAATTTGTAATGTTCTTTTGACCTTTTGTCATGTGCAAATGAGGTCATGCGATATGGAATTCCGCTAAATCTTTCTTATGCCACTTTAAGCCTATCAGATTATCGCGAAGATAACGTCTGGCTGAAGTGTTCATTTAAGCTTATATTTCGGCGATTGGTAAATTTTTCTTATATTGGTTTCAGAAACATCTATACCTTCCTTTAAAAAGTCACTTTAACTTCCATTATATTTATAACAATCGATCACCACCAAATTTTGAATATTACGAACTAAACATGTGCTTAAACATCTAATCTGTCTAAGGGCTATAACATATTTTTCCAGTTTGTTTTCAAACCACGCTACAATTTAGAATTGCAGAATTGTTTTATATCCGTAACCTGCATGTTTTGTTGTCGTAAGGGGATGTGTACTTGTCTAACACCATAGTGGAGGTATAGAATTTATCACCTCTAATTTCAGAGAACATCCCCAGGTTTATACAATAATTGTAGACATGGTTTATGTGATAAGACAATATTCTCCCACTGAAACGGTACACGGGATTTTAATTGAGATTTCATTTCAACATCTACTTCACGATGCTGACAGTTACATAATTCTATTAGTTTTAAATTGACATAAATCAATCGGAAATAGATATAATCTTGCTCTCTCCATAGATAAGAAGCTTTACAGGCGTCTTTTCTTATAAATTCTAGGAAATATCAAACAGAGAAATTAAAATTGAAGGAAATTTATGTCTTCATATTCTTTTTTTTTTCTGGCTCTAGTTTTCCTTTGGCATTCCACTAGTTTTTTAGTTGTTTTTTTCTATTAAACGTATAAGTATTTTATCCTTCGCTCAAAAAGGAATCACAAATCGCCAGTGGTGACCATAGTCTCGGACATGTATCTACAGCTGAGAAAAAACCCAAACAATCGGATTTCGGGTGTCGAGTGACAAAATAGGATTGTATATTGACGTCTTGTATAAAAACCCGACCGAAGAAAAATGAGCCTAAGCGTGACATTTCCAACAATTTCGTATGTGCGTGACTCGCACACATTGAGCACCCTGGACAGCCATTCGGAGCAATTAGAATATTCGCTGATTGTTTGAAGAAGCTTTGGGGAAGTATCTACGTATGGAGTGCAAAGAGAAGACTCTGATCAGACTGTGCAGAAGCACAGGCTGATCAGAGTCTTTACTTGGCGCACATGTGTAATTGTTGGAAATGTCACGCATGGGCTCAAATGTAATAAACCTTAAATATAGTCGTACAGTATCTCTTGCTTCAAAAGAAATGAGGGATCGTTGGCTCCGCCTACTGACTTCGGACATGACAATTCGTGTGAGCGTATGACTAATAATTCTGATTGAGAGCGGCAATCTGTTAATTTGATATAAAATATTCTCTTTATCACCACAATTGACCAATCGCTGGCCCCGCCCACTTAGCTCATTTGCCACGCCTATCGTCTCCGATAGGAAATCCCGTTTCGATTTTAAAAAGCGCCTTTTTGCACAATTTATGGCAAGCAGTATGTAACATTTAGGTAGAATAATTGGTTGGGGACCTAAACGTCTTAGCTACAGCTTGAAAAGCTGTAGTTACGACGTTTAAGTCGCCAAACCGACAAAAATGTTTCACCCAAATGGCGGCCAATGTCGGATTTCAAATCTCAATTCCGGGGCTGAATAAATGATTTGATTGGTCGATATATTCCTTGATTGACAGCCGCGATTGGTCAATTGCTATGGTCTTACTTTGATAGCTGGTAGTCTGATAGCTGGCTAGCATTGTTGGTTCGAATCCCTGTCGCTCTGTGGTCACTTGATATGATTCCGACGTGACAATGCAGAGCCCAACCCTAGTCCCGGTGATATTTATAAGTTAATATTCCCTTTGTACATGAAAAGCGCATTTTTCAACAAACTGTATGTCTTCGATGAGATTCAAAACTCGTATCTAAAACTGATTTTAAACTGTAGTTATGAGCTTTTGTGGCGCAGTGATAGTGTCGATACATTGATTGATTGAATTGGGTTTTACGCCTCTTTTAACAGTACTTCAGTCATATCGCGGTGTCTAGAGCTCCTAGCAATGGATTCCTGGTGTTTCTCACACCAGTACTACCACTTTATCCTTTCCTAGCGTCCAGATGTTATCCCTATTAGGTTACGATTATCCACCCATGGATGAGAGACAAGTGTCGGAAAGGATATGTGCCGCCGCCAGGGATCGAATCCACGACATCCCATGATTGAAGAGTAGGAGTCTAACGTACAGAGACAAATAGTGAGACATTTTTCGCATGCCTCAGTCTATAGATGACTGTTTACCGTCATTGATCCTTCGTTCTTTTGAACCTAGCTTGAAAGCATACTACATGTGTACAAGTTCAGGCACTCACATTTATAGCTCGTAAAGTTTACCGCGTTATTGTTCACATTTTACATAAAGGCATCTCATTGATTGACTTCTTACGAATACTGTCTTAGAGTTGGCACGAATACAAGTAGCAATACGATATTGAAATAGGGTAATTGGAAGTCGTTATCCTTCGAATAGCAAAGTATTGAAGTTCAAAAGGTGAAGTCCTTGAGACTTTAATCTGCGGTAGTTTGACGTTTTTAGCACTACTCTAACAAAATGCCACTTTATATATTTGAAGTTTTAACTTGATTTCAACAACAACAACAACAAAAATAGGATTTTTCTGGTGGTAATTTGTTAACTCATTCATACAGAACAGTTTTTTTTACTGGATTGAAAGAATATACATAAGACAATTTCAAGTTGATGGACTTTCATTCTATTTTATTTTATTTGTCTTTTTGGATAGAGATCATTGTGGATAATGAAGAAATTGCTTGATACAAGCACTTTCTTCATTTTCCGCACTGTTTTCCAAAACTTTTCTGAATGGGGCGAAAAAAAGGAGGGACCGAGAGGGAATAGATACAATGACAAGTTGCTTAATGGGAAACTTGAGTGCTTATCCAGGCAGCTCGGTGGCTGCAAATTGATCAATCGCTGGCCCCGCCCACTTACTCCCTTGGTCTCGCCCACCGACTCCAACAGGAAGTCCCGATACGATTCCAAACGGCGTTATTTTCCAATATTTATGACCAGTAGCAATGGAAAAGTAGAACTGTTGGTTGGAGACCTCAAAGTCGTAACTACAGCTTGAACAAAAAAGTTCAACAAAATGGCGACCAATGTCGGAGTTCAAAACTAATTTCTGGTCTAAATGTGTAACTTTATTGATCTAATGGTTATTTGATTGACATCTGCGAATGTTCGCACATGTAAAATGGCTGGAAATTTCAGGTAAGGATTCTTCTCAGTTTTTTTTTTCTTTTACATTATATTTCACCCATTTTGCCGAAATACCCGAGCCGTTCAGTCTGACTAGATTGTTTTTTTAATTGTTGAAGAATGGTTACGGTTGAGATAGAGACTATGATATTCTTGCTCACTCCGATCTACCATTAACAGTTTTTTCGGGCTTTCCCATGTTGTTACGAATTTCTATTTACACGAGAAAAAATTAATCTTTAGTTTCGTCTATCAAAAACGGGCGCTCTGATTGGTCGAATTTTTTTTTATATAAATCCATGAGCATGCAGCAATTTGTATGCTTCCGCACAAAAAAGTCCAATACAAAAAGGTATCAAAATTCGTAAAGCTTTACGTTTTTTTCGCTCGATGCTATTAAATTATAAGAAATGAAGAGAATATTTTTTTGTTTTCATTGAGGTATGGACCGAAAAACCTAATCACACAATGTATGAATCCGCTTCGCGTATTCATACAGTGTGATTAGGTTTTTCGGTTCATACTACCATGAAAACAAAAACTATTCTCTTCATCTCTTAAATGTAAGTTGTTTCATTAAAGGCATTTTCTTTATTTACTATGGAGTTACGGCCATATATATATATATATTTAATTGTTTCATACTGGGAGTTTTTGTTTTTATGTTTCATGCTTGGATACTGAGCAGAGATAACCCCTTTGTTTTGATTGACTTATTACATGCTACGTATATTTCAAAAGCGTATTACATTACTTTCATTAATTTACTACTTTGTGCGCAAAACACGTATGTGGTTTCATTTTTTTGTATACAAACTAACTAAAAACCATTTCCTGTACAAACCCAGGATTTTTCGTTGCTGTGATTTTATACTTGAGAAAAAATTGTAAAAAAAAATATTTGCTTGTAATAAGCAATTTCTCCTTTCCCCCACAATATTTTCTATCACATAGGATGATTTCCTTTCAAATCGATCCAATTTCCATCGTCAGCAACATCGTTCAATTTGGACCAGTCTATAATTTTTAAGAAAACGGGAAAGGGTTAAGATTCTTCCTTAACAAGGTAAGTCCTATAATTGTGCTTACGTGCATCAGTATAAACTTGTTTTTTGCATGTAATGGGTTCTAACTTTACAATTTATATCCTATGTCTGCTTTGTCTATTGATTAAAATTTGGCAGACATTCATAAGCGGCTTGTCCAACCTTCTGAAATTGCTAGATCTTAAATCCTTCAATCCACAGAGGAATCGTGAAGATTGCTTTTTCACTTGAATATTTTATAGCCCACATGGCTTACATGAACTCTTGCATGAAAAAGTCTGGAAATGCCGTACTCATATAAGCACAAAAGACTGTAGTTTTATCTTCAGTTTCGTCTATCATAAACGAGCATACTGTTTGGCCGACAGAATTATTTGTACCTCCATGAACAAAATTTTGAGCACGCGACAATTTTGAATGCCCGCGCACAAAATTGATCCATAAAAAAATGTATCAAAAATTGTAAATAGTCGCCTTTTTTCACCCAATGTCATTAAATTGTAAGAAATGAAGAGAGTATTTTAACGTTTTCATGGAGGTATGAAACGAAATACATAATCACACTCATGCATGAATCCGCTTCGCGTATTCATACAGTGTGATTTTGTTTTTCGTTTCAAACCTCCATGAAACAAAATATCATCTGTGAAATGGAATGACCATGTATCTGCTTATGAACAGAATGTTTTTAAATGCACAAAGGACATGTCCTTGTCGTTTAACTATACCAAACATTTCAATCGAAACACTCGAAGCAATCTCTAACTGTTGGTAAACTGACTAGGTATGGATGGTAGCAAGGGAATCATTTATTACGAATCATAGTAAGGGTTGAAATGTTACAAAGAGATACAATGTTTGGTTGGTGGCATAAACTTCGCAACCACAGCTTAAAATAAGCTGCATTTACGGTGTTAAAGTCGCCAAGTTAATAAAAATGCCTAGAATCACTGTTGGAGTTCAAAGTTCACTTCTGATCTGATTGAATAATTTGATTGGTTATGCGTCTTTTTGATTGACAGCCCGATCCGTCTATTACAGACTGAGTTAATCTATCGAGAAATTCTAGTAAAGATGCAAATAGCATCGGATATTACGAAATAAACACGGGTCATAAAGAAACTATTAAGAGACAGCATTTTTGAGAACTGATAGCTGACAAGGGACAGAACTCGAAATGCTTATTGATCCACCGAGTTTAACCCATTACCTGACGGCAACATTTTATGCTTGTCCAAATTGAAAGGAGTTGCAGACGGCAAATTAAAGCGTGTGAAACTTTGGATTATAATAGAGAACTTTGTAGATAATGAAGAAATTGCTTGTAACAAGCTATTTTTCTATTTATCACAATGTTTTCCAAAGCTTTTATCTTGGGGCGTCTAAAAGCGTCACTGAGAAGGAATACGTTAATTCACAATTCTTTCCACCATACAAGCGCCTTATGATCTACCAAGTATAAGGCTTAGACGTAAGATAAATTTGTAGAACTGTAGTAAAATATGATTTTTATGGAAATAAAGATACAAATCAAAGTAAAACGTACCTATTTTAGGTAGGCGACGAAAAACCTCGGAATGACAGCTATTTCAAGATCGTTGTTACATTATTTTAGTTTTCAACCGACGATATCATGTTTAACATGTATCTGTAAAAAGGATTGAGGCCGCTATTCTCTAAATTCAATGACCCACACAGAGGATAATTATCGAATTGTGATATTCAATATTGAAATTTCTTTAAGATGTTTAATGTTACTTTTAGCGTTTACACGATGTTTTAGAAACTACATGTATAAATTTGCGATTTTCGGATTTTAGGAATGGTCGACTTGCAATTATATACCGATGGTGGAATAAGCTGTAGTTATGAAGCTTTGGTCAAACACCGACGATATTAAAGCTTATTTCGATTTACTCTTTTATCCTAAAATATCGTTGAATAAAGCTGGAGTTACGACATTTTGCACACCAAACGACTATAGTATCTTTATGATAACCCGGTTTTCCCGTTTTTTTTTGAAATTTTAGACTGGTCCAGATCGAAAGGGGTTACAGACAACAATGAAAGTCGGATGAAATTTGAAATGAAACCATTCTATGTAGTAGAAAATATTGTGGGAAAAGAAGAAATTGCTTGTTACAAGCAATTTCTTCTTTTTCCACAATATTTCTCAAGTATAAAACCACAGGGACGTAAAATCCCGGGTTCGTACAGGAAAGGGTTCAATAAACACCATTCAAAGACGATAATGTATCAAAGAGGTTTTATGATGGACGACCAGAACATTGTAACTAAGTTGAAGTTACACGACTTGGGTCGCCAGCAGATGATGTAAGTTGTTTTTTGTCCAAACAATAAAGTATTTTGGCAATAGAAACCATAACACGAAGTCGATTCTTTTGCTATCCCTGCGCTAGCATTATGTTTTTTTACTCCGACCGCGATTTGGCATCGAGTTTCACGAAGAAGATAAAAAAAGCTCTTATTTCAAATGATTAAGAACCAATAAATTAGTGTTTACCTTCAGCTGTGTCACTTAACTTTATTGTATCTTCACTATTGGGTTAACCAAGTGGTCCCGAGTTCCGACCTTGACGCCGTAACTACAGCTTGAATATGATATATGTCCCTATAGACCAACAAAGTGGTTAATATTAATGTTGATCAATGTTGGAGTTCAAAGTTTTCATCCATTGAAAATGAATGATTTGATTGGTTGATCGATTATTTGATTGACGATCCGTCAAATGGGGCAGTTATCTTATAGAACTAACAAGAGCACCGCCTACGGGTGCCTTCGCTCGGCTGTTGGGTGTTGGATAGTGGATAAAAAATCTAAGTCGAAAAAGGGGCATAACCCGCACAAAATGCATCTAGAGTTATCCCCTCTTTTGATAGTGAACATGTGTGCCAAGGTTCAAGTGAATGCCTTCAGTAGAACCTGAGATATCACAAATTGTCAAAGTTTTCGCACGACGACGACAATGACAACAACAACAACGATGACGACGACGAAACCAAGGCTATCGCAATACCCCGGGTTTTCTCCGAAAACGGCCGAGCTAAAAATGTTGAACACGGCATAAGCATTATAAAAGTTTTTTTTTTTTTTTCATTTTTAAGACAAAAGCAACACGGTATATATAAAATGACAACTCATTTTGAAGTAAAAGAAGTTACCCAATCCATCATGATATGAGTGCGTGACCGATCTAGCCAACACAGATTCCTGGCTTTATCATAATCCATCATTATCCGTACTGTCCACTTATTGGGAACCAGATTATCTCAAGATATGTGAGATGATCGAATCGGCCTTAGAGCCTATATAACAGCAGCAGCAGCAGCAGAGAGCAATTATAAACCCATTTCAACACAAGAACGCTTTTTTGCGCCACAATAAAAGAGTAGAGAGAACATTGTGTAAAATGAAGAAATTGCTTGTTGCAAGCAATTTCTTCATTTTTCAAATGTTTTCTACCCAAACAATTGATAAAAAAACTAAATTTTCATTAACTTTGAATTTTCGTCTACAACTCCAGTCCAGATGTTTGTCGTCTCACAATCGGTTAACCATTTCCTGTTAACTATTGGACCTGTCTTAATTCAAAGGTTTGGCGGACGAAAATATCCAGTAGATTTGAATTGAAAAAATAACCATTCATGGTAGAAATCATTGTAGAAAAAGAAGAAGCAATTTCTTCTTTTTCTATCATCTACCGTTTTTCATATTCCATTTTTTAGATAGACAAATAAAAGTGATCGATAAAGATTTGATTTTGTGCCTTAATTCCCATAGTTTAGGGAAAACTATCTTCTCATAATATGAGAAATGTCAATTCAATAGCAATATCTAATCTGAAAGTTTTTGAAATATGATTTCAAACAGATAGTTTGAATTATTCTTCCGTTGCAATTTCCTAAATATCTGAATCGACCGATAACGGCGATCAATAAAACACTTATTCGACCAATCAAATCATTTTTTTAGACCGAAAGTGAACTTTGAACTGCTACACTGGCCTACATTAATGTGAAGCATTTTTTTGTTTGGCTACTTATACGTCGTAACTACAGCTAGCTCAAGCTGTAGTTTCGACGTTTAAATCATCAACAAACCATATTACTTTTTGGCTACATACAATTGGTCATGCATTTAGCAAAATAGTTCCGTCTTTATCAAAGTGGAACTTCCTGTCGGAGCCAAGCGGATGTGGCCATTGATAATGTGTACTTCTTTCACATTCTAGGTTTCTTAACCCATTACATCATGGCAAAATGTTAGACTGGTACAAATTCAAAGAAGTTGCAGACGACAATTTATAGTTTATTAATTTTTTTATTTTTTCAATTTTCTTGGTAGAAAACATTGTGGATAATGAAGAAATTGCTTGTTACAAGCAATTTCTTCATTATCCACAATGTTTTTTACAGCTTTTTTTCTTGGGGGCGTCTAAAAGCGTCACTAAGTGGGAATGGGTTAATCTCCGGAAGTCATTGTTATTGAAGAAACAACTTGTTGTAACCAGCTTTTCCCTTTCCACAAGTACTTTTGAGATATTCAATTTCGGATCTTAGAGGAAATTTCAAGAGATGTAGCTGATATCTAAAGGAGAAATAGGTTCGAAAGAATTTACCAATCTTGTCTGTCAAACAAGTTATATTCAGACCAATCAAATAATTCATTCAGCGTGGAATTGAAATTTGAGCTCCAACATTGGCCGCCATGTGTGTGAAATATTTTTATTAGTTTGGCGACTTAAACGTCGTAACTACAGCTTATTTACGACGTTTAGTTCGCCAACCAACCATTCTACTTTTTGTTACATATTACTGGCCCTAAATTTTGCAAAATTACGCCATTTAAAATGGAAGCGGGACATCCTTTCGGAGACAGTGGGTGTAGCTAAAGGAGTAAGTGGGCGGGGCCGGCAATTGGTGAATTGTTGAACGATAGACTGGAAGCGAGTAGCATAATCTCATATGAGGACGGAAGGGAGTAAGCCAACTTTGAAAGATAATATTGACGATTTAGTGTGATTGGTTATGAATGATCCGCCAGTAATAATATGTTTGACTAAAGTTAAACCCTCCCCTCCAATCAAAAACCTTCAGCCGTTGAAGCTAAAAAGGCTCGTATATAAATGTTATTTCGGAACCAGCGAAATGCATTATCATCTCATGATTGGCAAATTTATCATCCAAGAAATGGCAGCACGCGACATAAACGCCATATCTCAGCTCATTAAAGCAGAATCTACGACGACTAATTGAACAATCAATGTTTTCGTTTTCTTCAAATTAAACATTGACCCTACAAGTCGTTTGATTTTGTATACAACCTAGCTTGTGACAGTGATACGAACGTAGAAAGCGGTCCATCAGTTGACAGTTCACTGGCCCAGCCCACTCGGCTTAGATGTCAAACGGCTCCGGTCTACTATAAAGCAAGAGCATGAAACAAAGAGCAAATTGTTGGTCTGCTTGAATAAGCTGTGGTTATGACAATTAAATCGTCAAACCAAAAGAAATACTTGACAAAGATGCAGGAGTTCAAGTTTCATGTCCAGTGTGAATGAATGATTTGATTGGTTAATCTATTATTAATCTACTATTTAATTGAATACGGCGATCCGTCATTTATCTATCGTTCGCCCAGACTACGTTAAAAGGAAATATGTTACAGAACGTTAACATTGTTTCGTCTGACGGAGTCTACATGTATCGTGCAGACGTATTTAATCGCTGAACTCCGGCTCAGAGTCCAGTGACCTCCAACAGAAAGTTCGACCTAGATATCAGTCGACGCCATTTTGCAAGATTGATAGTTATTTACATGTACGTAGTAAAAATAGATAGCTTGGTTTGCGACCTAAATGTCGTAACAACAGCTTTGATAATTCGTCAAACCTAGAAACATTTTTAACATAAACGGTGAAATTCAAGTTCACTCCTGGTCTAAAAAGTAACTCGTCTTTTTGATTGGCTGCGACGATCCATCAACTTAACTGCCAGTAATGAATACTATTGGAAATAGAATTGGTGCGAATTTTCTAATCTTGCTTCCCAAAATAATTGCATTATTTCGTCAAAACCCACCGTGATGCTAAGATGTTTAATTTTCGTAGACAATGATGGCGCTAAATAAATTAATTTCTTACAATATGCACCTTTTTTTCAGATCCCATCATCTCACGAATTCGAGGGAAGTATGCAAACTGACAAGCCAGGTTTATTGCTATGCAGTATAGTGAGCGAAATAACCGCCTATACGAAAGACAATAATATTGTTCTGCTGATTTCTGCAATTAATCTTCACGTTTCGACAACTTTTTATATCACTGTGTTATATTCCCCACCCTTATATTTTTTGTCGTAATATTTGTTATTACTCTTTTCATGCACCAATGAGACGATTCTTTCGAGCATCAACATCATAGGATTTCTAAACCCTATATTGTTTCAACTCAATAGAAACGTCTCAACAAGAAAGGATATAACGAAACCTCTGCAAAATTTATGCATGCAATGGTATCATTTCTTCATGTCTTTCACACAAAAGAGTGATAAGCGATCATTCTTTAAAGGAAGGTATCGATGTTTTTTTCATGTCACAGATTTTGATTATTCCCTCTCGTATACTAGTTTAATACAATATTCTGAAAAGTAGTTTTGCTTAAATCAGAGGTCGTTTATTTGAATAAACAACGGCATTTCTCTAATAGCCTTCGTAGGCTGTTAATCCATTTTGGTCGTTCCTAGAGTGTTCGCTTAATACAAGAATTGCTGTATAGTGTCCATCATGCCCCAAAAAAAGACTCAGCAAGATTTCAGAAACGATGCATGTAAAGATCAAAATTGAAACTTCCCCGTTCAAAATTAATCTATCGACGGCTTACTTCCAATTTTCGCTAATCCAAACCTCTACAAAGGTGCTCTAGAAGCACCGAAAAGACAGGAGTAAGTTGTTATTATACCAGTTTCTAAATTTGTTTGTTGGCATATTTCTGCCATGGGGTACGAGACTCTTTACTAGTATCATGATATTCCAAGAAATAGAGTGACTTGTAAAATCTTCTCGGAAACTCAATTTCTATGATGAGAAAAATCGTGACAAATACATCTAGTGCATCGCGACATTTACATCCTGTATCACGAGTTTCATGTCCATACCGACAACTGACCTACATCGTATCTATATTATGCTCATCTGGGATACGTTAATAATTTGTAACGGTAAAGAAAGCTGCCATCAGTGTCGATGACAAAATTCTAAATTATTATCGTTGGACAATGATTTAGAATATCACCCTCTTAAACCAAAGCAACAAAGTTTACCATAAGAAAGCCGTATACTAGTACATACTATTATCGCCCTGTAAAACGTTTAAAAACATGGTAGCTTATCACACCAGGTTTTATAGATCTTAATCATAGTGATTAATTATGAACCAATAATCGTAGAAATTTTATTTCTTTTTTATTGAGGTGTGTGTGGTATTCTCTCTCTCTTTCTGTCCCTCCTCTCTCTATATATATCTCTCTCTCTGTGTAACAAAGAATAAGAACATCATTATCCGATAAGCTCATCCATGCTGGACTTCTTTTATCAAGTAGATCTAGTTTCAAACACACATATAAACACACACACACGCCTACGCACACAAATAAAAAATCGCTATCATCTCGTGACCTTATCTTTATAAGATCACTAAGCGAGACTTACAGAAATTAGGTTTTTGACAAGTGTTTGGCAGTGTTTGCCATGTTGTTGTTTCTGCTGAACAAGAACCGACCGTCGAAAGACATGAAAATATGTGGCGGATACAAGTCTATAAAACATTTTTTGGCATAGCCAGTCGAACAAAGGCCATTAGGAAGACTCCTTCTGTTTTTGAAAGAGTTTTTTTTGTTATTCCTTTAGAAGATAATTTTGGACTTTGAAATTTTTATAGCGAAAATCAAATGTCTACAAACAGTGAAAAAAAATCACACTGAGCGAGAATTCATAGTAATAAATTAGTGATTACCCTAAAGACTATACGGCTCTCAAAGGGACAACATTTCTAACCAAACTATAATCCCAATAACAAGCTTTGCCAAACAGAAGAAGAAAATAGAGTTCAAAATTATTTATGTTAGCAACAAAAAGTATTCCGAGATCGGATAGTAAATAGTTCCAACACATCCAGATCGGTCGACAATGAGAAATGGTGCAGTTATTGTGACAAATATAGTACCAGGAGACAAGCACTTTGGAAAAATTCGACATCTTATTGACAGAAAATATGATGATCATGGGAGCAAAAGAACATTAAATTTGTGAATCCGACATTAGGCCATTCCAACTCAAGCCCTCTTTTTTACGCCACGTAAGAAAAAAACTTAAGAAACATTTTGAACAATGAAAAAATTACATATAGAAAGCAATTTCTTCATTATCCACAATGTTTTTTTTTATCCCAGAAGAAAAATAAACATCTACTAGAAATTGTCGTCTGTAACTTCTTTCAAATCGGACGAGTCTAAAATTATGTATAACGGGAATGGGTTGATCAATCGTTTCTACCAATGCAACTAAGATTGATAGCAAACAAATGTGAGAAATTGAAGTAAAATTGAAGTGAATTAGGTCAATTTATTGAAAAGATATCATATAGGTAAGTTTATTGAGAGTATTTTTTGAAATCTGGCTCACCGGTCGAGTTGTTAGCGTTCCGACTCGTAATCTAATAACTGCGGTTAGAGTGCCTCTTAATTGTGTCAACAAACAAACGAACTAACTAACAACCTCGAACTTTGAGTATGAGTCATCGGGTACTTTAAAACAAAAGGGCAACAACAGCTTTCATATTGTCCACCATATTAAAGTTCAAGCTACTTTCGACTTTGTAAAACAGGTTATAGGATAAAACTAGTATTGACGACTAGCTTTTACAAAAATTTCAGCAAGCTTTCTGCAAAATTCTAAATTATAACACGTGGTGGTTAGTCATTCAGTTGACATGGCTCGTCTTGCGCGTATAACCCAGTGACGTAACAACGACGTTGAATCTGCCATGTAAACGATAATGATAAGAAGTTTTGCGATTATCTACAATCTCTCGTCAAGAGTTTCATTGTGTTTTTGGTAATTGTGTCTCTGTCTCTTAGTTCAACTGGTGTTGTAATAGAAGTTGTTGCTAATGTTTATCCACAATTTTGCTTTGGGATTAGTAAACCAAACATATCATAGAATCATTGAGTATGTGACTAATTTAAAGCATCTTTTCACGCGAAAAAACACAAGAAGAATCTTTTGATTAACTTATTAGGAAAGTCTGCACAGATTTGAAAGGCGAACTATGTGTACATAAAATGTAGATAAATTGTAATTATTTAGTAGCAACAGTTTTGCACAAAATGTATATTTTTTTATTCACGCAGAATATAGTTGATGACAGTACTAAAGTAAGTTTTAAATTCTAGAACCGTATGTAAATGTAAACCCAGGAGAATGGGAAATTAGCTTTAAAGGAGCATATTGGATATACAATGTAACTTCTTAGTTAACTGTAAGCCAGCAACATAACTTACTTTGCAACATAGTTCTAACAAAGCGACCTGTTTGTTTACGTGAATGCATTGTCACTATTTAATAGCTTCTCTCCTGTAAAGTGCTTGATATTCAATTTATCCCAACCTCCTTTCCCACTTCTTTTAATTTGAACTCGTTTTATATTATGAATAAATCTACATTACTGGACTGACTGTGTGTACTATTTTCACGACTTGGCGTACCCTATTTCGAGTCTTCCATTCAAAAATTGGGCTTAGGCAACTAAAGTCGTTTACTTCCCTTCTTATTTATTTCTCTGTCAATGGTACACTAGAGATATCATTTCTGTTTGAAGGTGAATGTGGCAATTTCATGAATACATCGGGCATCGTGCAAGGTATACATTAATATCACACAAATTAATCGCCAAAATTAATCTAAGATGGAAACTGTCTTTTTTAGTTGTTGATAGATGCGTTTCTCCCACACCTCAGACAATGGAATTTATCTATTACTGCAATGCAGAATTGGTTTTTGCGACCCGCAGTGTCTGCAAGCTACGTAATTTCAAAACTCTAACGTTTATTGCTTTCTTTTAAACCGTTCTAGAATATAAGCGTCTTTATGAAACAAAAATTCAAGGGAAAAATTTCAATGTGAAAGAAAAAGCCGTTTTTAACGTCTTATGAGACAAACCTTCTAGGGTGTGATTTCAATATAAAAGAAAGAGTCTTAGTGATCATCTCTATGAGGCAAAACGTTGAAGGGAAAAGAAATAATCTTTGTGAACGTCTTTATGAGACAAAGCCCCAAGGGGAAGGTTTCAATATAAAAGAAAGAATCTTAGTGAACATCTTTATGATGCAAAACTTTCAAGGGAAAAGAAAAAAAACTTTGTGAACGTCTATATAAGCAAACTACCAAGTGAAGATTTCAATATAAAAGAAATAATCTTTGTTAACCTTTTATGAGACAAAACTTCGAGGGAAAGATATAAATATAAAAGAAAGAAGCTATGTAAAAGTCTTCATCAGACTAAATTTCAAGGGAAAGATTTCAATCTAAAAGAAATAATTTATTTGAACATCTTTATGAGACAAAACTTCAAGGGAAAGATTTCAATATTAAAGTAAGAATCTTTGTAAACGTCTTTATGAGACAAAATTTTAAGAAACGTTTTATGCGACAAAACGTCAGTTGAAAGATTTCAATATAATAGAAAGAAACTTGTGAACATCATTATGAGACAAAATTTCAAGGGAAAGATTTCAATACAAAAAAGAATTATAGTGAACAACCATATTGTGAAAGCTCGTGGCAACTGATATATAAGATGACGTTTTCTCTGATTTGATTGTTCGTCTGGTTCAGTTTTGTTTTGATTGTGCTTCGTGGTTTGTATCGACGCCAGTAGTATTAAGTGTACGTTTAAAATCTTAAAATTTCATCAACCTAAAATTGTCGTCTGCGTATTCTTTCAATTTGGACAGTCTACAAAAATGTTTATGTGGGAATTGGTTAATACATATACGTTGTATCGGAGTTCTGAATTAGTCCCGTCATGTTACATAAAAAACATAATTCGGGTAAAATATTTGACCGATCGCGTCTGTCAATCAAATAACCAGTCAACCAATAATTTCATTCATTTAGACCAGAAAAAACTTTTGAACTCCAACATTGGCTGGCATTTTGTATACCTATTTTGTCGGTTTGTTGACTTCATTGTCGAAACTACAGCTTGTTCGAGCTGTTGTTATGACGTTTAAGTCACCAACCAGCTATTCTACCTTTCCGTTGCATGCTACTGGTCGTAGACTTTGCAAAACAACCCCATTTAAAATCGAAGCGAGACTACCTCTCGGAGTAGAAGTAATAAGTGGGCGGGACAAGCGACTGGTCAATTTTGTATCAGATCTATAACAGACAGTGCCATAGCAAAGTTCGAATTTGTCTGCGACTTAATAATTCAATTTATCTTAGTCTCGTCTATTTAAAATCCTACTTTCTGACTTGCTCAAAATTTCGTCTCACATTGCCTCGAAAACAATTGTAGTTGATATTTTGTGTGCCAGCGCACAAAGTATTTCACGGAAAACCGTCTTTACTTGGACATTTTTGTTAATAGCTTTATTATCAAATCAGAAGTTAGAAAAAGTATAATTTATGCTTTAACCCATTACCATTTGATCGGCCCAAATTGAAAGAAGTTGCAGACTTCACTTTTTATTCGATGGAATTTGAAAAATATATTTGGCTTTAGTGTAGAAAAAATCGTGCATAACAACCAAAATAACAACCAAAAAATGCTTGTAACAAGTGGTATATTAATATTTCACAATGTTTCCCAAAGCCATTTTTTACGGATCGTCATTTGTGTGGGAATGGGCTAATGAAGTTTTAAACGGAAAGCATAATGACTTCCCTTCAGGAATCAATGGATCTTATGCAGTGTGATTAGATTTTTCGTTTCATACCCCAATATTTATTTTTTTACTATCTAACACGAGCGTTCTGATTGGTCGAAAAAATATGCAGAATTTTGAGCTCTCAGCTATTTTGAATGCTTGCACACAAAATTGTAGAATGAAAATGTATACACTTTTATTGAAGTATTTGCTCTTTTCGCTCAATGTCATTAAATCATTAGAAATGAGGAGAATATATATATATATATATTTTATAAGGCAGATTCGTAAACCTAATCACACTTATGCATGAATCCTCTTCGCGCATTCATATAGTGTAATTAGTTGTTGTTTTTTTGTTTCATACGGCAATGAAAAAAAAATCTTCTCATCTCTTAATGTAAAAGGTATCTTCATCTCTTACATTCATCACTCACTGTCTTTTGTAAATCTCTACCATTACTTGTCTTGCGGTTCACATTGATTCGGAAAGTATTTTATTTACGTCGGATTATAGACGATATTGTAGATTGTAGGGCTTTGCTCCCGTGTATTCTTCAAAAGGCATTGTAGATTCTGACATTGTCCAGACAACAATAACCGACCATTATGCTCTGAAAATTATGATAGACGGGCTTTATGATGTACTTGAAATGCGTACTCAATGTCGATTTCACATAGCTAAACCTTGATCTACAGTACTTGCAAGAAAAAGACAAATTAATAAAACGCCTTTTCTCAAAAAAAATTCCATCTAGTTCGGTCTTTGATTTGCATAGAGGGTAGCCGAACAAGATGGAAATTTGAAGATTCATAGAAGGTTGCCGAACTAGATGGAAGTTTGGTGAGAAAAAAACGTTACATTTAAACGCATTGAAAAGTAGATACGTGCATCAATTGTAGCTACTAATTTAGCTTTACTAGAAATATATGTTGCCAAAATATGATTACTTATTGGCATTTGACTTAAAAATCGTACTTCACGCTTTTTTCAGCATCACCCTCTGATATAAGCATAAATAGTTACCCTGTCCTATACAATCCCTGGTTTTATGTCCCTGAGATTTTATAATTGAGAAAACATCGTTTCCACAATATTTTCTACCCTGCTTAATGATTATTTTTCAAACTAAATCAATTTTATATGTCGTCTGCAAAACCTTCGAGTTTTAGATAAGTCTAAAATTTTTCAAAACAGAAAAAGGTTAAAATACTTTCAAAATCCTAGCAATTTGTAAGTATTTAAATGAATATAATTTCATACAATCGGTTTTATGTTAGAAAACAACTGAAAATAACACCTTTTCCCACCTTATGTTATATTGATGAAAGTCTAAACTAGTTCCTCAAATGTTTTTAAATCTGATTTTTTAAATAAAGATCAATAATCAAAACGAATAAAACAAAACTTTTCAAAAAATCTTTTCATTCGAATGTCAATGATGAAAACCAAGAAAACGATTGTTTACTTAACCATCTGATCGCCGCTGTCAATCAAACTCGATCCAATCATTCAGTTAGACTGAAAATGAACTTTGTACTCCTGCTTTACGTTATGCAGTTTTTGATGCTTTGGCGACTAAAACGTCCCCACTTTTTTTCTTTTTCTTTAACTACAATTTGCAAGTTGCTGATCAAACATTTTGCCAAATGACGCCGTTTAATAAATAAGTGGAAATTCCTGTCGGAGGTCGATGTTCGTGGCCAGCGATCCGTCAATTGATTTCGAAATTCTTTATTAGATAAGATAAAAAAAATCAGAATTATATTCTATTTCGACATTTCGGTCAATGCCTTTTCCAAGAAACGATACACGAAAATGTTACAACTACATTATTTTCATTAATTTTTGGCAGCCATATTGAAAAGTTGTATTGAAAGTCGTCGCTGAAAACATGACGTCATTTAAGTTTAAGCGACGTTACGTCATCTGGCGAATTGACGTTACAGGGTGAAATGTCACTAACCGGTGCAAAAATATCATTGTATACTGTAGGAGGAGTCCTTGGCTATACTAACATTGCAGCCACTCGCTTTTATAGTCTTTAGTCTCTGTATCCACAACCCCCTTGTCACTGATAATCTGTCTTTTACCTGTAGTATTTGTTTTAACAAAGCTATAGATACATTATCACATATTTTGTACCTAGGTGTACGTAATCGGCTTATTCTTTCTTGGTCGTTCACCTCATATATGTTCTGTGATTCTAGCGTGTATATCCAGCTCGGTCTGGCCTATATTTACAATCGACTTACACTGTTCATACTTTGTTTGATTTTATGTTGTACCGTTTTTGTCAAAAGTACCCTTTAAGTCGAAGCACAAAGAACGCGTGCACGCGTATATGACACGTTCGATTTAAGCGTGCGCGCTTATATTTTGAAAGTCCGTGCGTTATTTAACGCGTGCTCTTTCAAAAAATGAGCGGACACGTTCGATTTAAGCCACAGAAACCTTTTTCGAGAGGTAAAGTATTAATTAAACATTGATTGCCTCGATGTTCGAGTGGTATAGGAGCTTGACTCGTGATCTGAAGGTCACGAGTTCGAGCCTCAGCGTCACCGGGATGTGTTCATGGGCAAGACACTTAATAGCCAGCCCCAGTCTACCCAGCTGTAAAAGTGGGTAGAAGTGGGATTCAGCCACTGCCTCTCTTTCAGGGACGTGAAAACATCTTGATTGTGAGTGTATCGCCTGCCAGTAATACCCTAAAGGTGAGTTAGGCAGTATATATAGATAGATAGATAGATTTAAGAGATGAAGGGAATAGTTTTTGTTTTCATGGAGGTATGAACCGAAAAAACTAATCACACTGTATGAATGCGCGAAGCAAAGATATATCATATCTTATAATTTAATAGCATTGAGCGAAAGAAGCAAGAACTTTACTAATTCTGATACATTTTGAATGGGACTATTTTGTGCGGGAGCATATAAAATAGCTGCGTGCTCAAAAAGTTGATCATGGAGGTATGAATAATTTTTTCGACCAACCAGAACGCCCGTTTTTGATGTACGAAACTTAGAGTTCAACTATTACTTCGACAAAACGATGTCATAAAGTCATGTCATATAGACAGGTTTTCCTAGCTTACCGACCATATGATATTAATATTTCAATGTAGCATGTTACTTTATGTATTCAATTAGAGTATATTCAGTTGTTTCTCGTGGCAGTTAAATGTCAAACTAACTGTATTTTCACTTAAAGTTTTCCTCTTTTCAAGTCCTCACGTCAATTACTTTACTCGTTTCAAGTCATTTCATAAAAGCGTATGCCAAAGTGAAGTTGACATTTAATCGATTCTGCTTAAACAGAAAATAAACAACGACATGCAAATTTCAGAAATTTCTTGAAAGGGAATGATTTCGTACTATAGCTTGGTAAAATACGGTTTCTAACTTTTTTGAGAAACTTTGCTATTACCAAATACAGTCAAATATGTTTAAAGCAACCACTTGGGGGAAGTCCTGAAATAGCTAATATACACAGACTGGCTGCTACTCATGTCACCCCATAAGCCGTTACAAGAAAAGAAATGGAAAATCCTTAAAATCCTTTGACATGGATTTTTGAATTACTTTTGAAAAAGACGCAATAAAAACTTATTTTTCATCTATATAATTTAATTTTGATTTTATCAAGATTCAAGCGTTTTGATGAGCTGTCTTTTTTCCATATTTCGCGAACAAAGGTTTGAGCAAACAACTATTTTGTATGCTTGTGCTCAAAGTAGATCCATTAAAAAAGTAAAATAGTTGCCGTGTTTTATTGATGGCATTTAATCATAAGAAATGAAGATTTTTTTTGTTTCCATTCAGGCATCTTCATGACACTAATGAATACTAAATAGAATCAAATTGATTTATTCTTACAACTCTTATGTTGTAGGATTATGTAAATATTGTAAGTTATTGATGTATCAATCATAACAAGAGGACTATGATGGTCCCATATCACTCGCCTGATCAATATGGCTCTAGTCTTTACGCTGATAGTTCGCAAAAGTATGGAAGGATGCCATAAAGCAATACACTATAAAAGAAACATTAACAGAAAGATGCAAAAATTGCGACCTCTAGAGTGGTAGCAAGAAAAATGTCAAAATGGCTCCTTTTCCAATGATATTAGTCAGAATGCCACCATTTTCAATAGCTTTCTTCTTCCTGACTATAAAAACATTTTCAGCAAGTCTGAGACAAAACTGTGACCCTTAGAGTTATAACAAGCAAACTGTCAATCTTCATTTTCCATAATGGTTTCCTACGTTTTTATTCTTAAAGGTGTCAAAAATGTCATTGTGGGGGAATGGGTTAAATAGCGGCGACACTTTAGACAATACATTATTTACCTTTATTTTATCCCACTGAGATACAGAGCGACTTTAGGTTAGAAAATATAAGGCCAGGGACATGTTACGAATGTTAATCGTTAGTTTGCGACATAAATAAATATAAATATCAAAGGCCAATCTTTACTTTCGGTCTATATACTTGAACCTTGAACTTGATTTAAAATATGATCCTCTTTGGAACTTTATGAAATAAAGGCTCTGCCCGGGGGAACTCATAAGGGATCCACGGGGGTTATTGCATTATTTTTGAAGAAGGTCGCCAGATGTTGCCTCATTTAAGATATGAAACTTCTAGTCTTTATGTTTCACCCGAAGAAGATTTTAACATAAGCTGCACTTCTTTATTTCTACCTTAATTATTATTCTGCGGATGGAGCAATATTTCATCGCTCAAGATGTATTATTTAAACAACATTTGTGGAGGGTCAACAGATGATTTCACATACATGATATTAAAGTTTGATGACTTATTGTTTTTCCCAAAATAGATTGCTGAAGAATCCCTCTTTATTTCTTTACAAAATGTCAAATACCCAACCGCCTGATCAAATCGTTTTCGCTTTTTTATTCAATTTCAAGTTTTAGCTACCATGTAAGCCATAGTTTTATGCTACATTAAATTCTTTGAACAACTGAAGACAAGCTTCGCAAAAGGAATATGTCTGCTAAATTACCATGCAATGAAAAGGAAGAGAAGATGTTAACGGACAGACGTATAGACAGACAATAACAGATAACATAAGCTAACATCGCGTCAAGCGCTCATGGTAGAATTAAGTTGGTATTATTCTGTGGGGTTTAGTGATGTATATATGCAATCGAGTAGACAAACATGATTTCGCTGTTAATCCGAAGACGTCTGACGCAATCTCAGAATCTGTTGAGCTATTGATACGAGCGGATATTAGCCCCCTGACAAAATGTTGGCAGTGGTTTCAAGTACAGAATAAACATACAGTTTAAGAACCATACTTCCGATCACGATATTTACACCCCTTTGGCTATCAAATATAAGTTCTAAACCCATTCCATACAACACAATTTTGAACTGTTCCAAATTGAAAGAAGCTGCTGACGACAATTTAAAGTTAATGAAATTTTATTTATTTTGTTTGTGTGTCTGCGTGTGCGTGTGTTTGGAAAGAAAACATTGTTGGTTATGAAGAATTTGCTCGATCCAAGCCATTTCTTCATTTTCAACAATGTTTTCCAAAACTGTTTTCTTTAGTTGCTTACAAAGGAGAGCTTGTGTGGGAATGGGTTATGTATGATTTAGAAATGAAGATAATTCTTTTTTTGTTTCCATTGAGTAATGAGCCGACGTCATAGCGCAGACGGTAGCGCGTCAGACTCCTAATCTTCAATCATGGGATGTCATGGGTTCGATCCCCGGCGGCGGCATAGTTTCTTTCAGACATTTGTCTCTCACCAATGTGTGGATAATCGTTAACCTAAGTGGGATAGCAGCTGGAGGTTAGGAAAGGATGTAGTGGTAGTACAGGTATGAGAAATACCAGGAATTCATTGTTAGGTGCGCCAGCCGCCGCGATATGACTGAAATACTGTTAAAAGTGGCGATAAAACCCCATTCAATCAATCAGTCCATTGAGTAATGGATCTAAAGATTTTATCACACTGTATAAATACGCAAAGAGTACATACATTTTTGTGATCACCTTACTACTAAATTTTATGGATCTACTTTGAGTGCAAGCATACAAAAAGGAAGCATGCACAAAGTTCAGCCAATCAAAACGCTTGAATCTTGATAGATTTAACTAAAGGTTAATTATTTCATTATGAATTCATTTGTAGGACTAAGCCCACAAGCTCATATAAAGTTACCCGTGCCCGTCTGTGTCTATTGTGATTGGTCGATTGATTATTTGGTTAATACTCGCTATCTGTCAATCTTAGAAGAACAGAGTTCTTTCAAATAGAAGCATCAGAATCGTCTGCAGAGGTTTAGTGTCGAATTATCATTTTGAAGTTATTTTACATTTTTCACCTCGCTTATAAATACTCGAATTATTTAAATCAAAAATCTGAGACTTTGATCCCATTACGTAGATCAGTAACTTTACATTTCAAAATACGATGCAATATAAATCCTTTGTTTTCTACAATTAAAATTCAGGGAAAAATCTTGTCTTCTACAAATTATATTATCTCCTTGCACAAACTGATTACATGTCTTAAAACCACTCGCAGAGACTAATCCATTTCAATCTTTATCAGACACTAAACTTGTTAGGATAACTCTCAATACCGTACGTTTTCTATTTTTGTCAAACGAGCTCTAGGCTAAAGGTAATGGTATTAGTACATTAAATTATGGACGAGGACGGGAAACTGAAGTCGAATTATGTCAAATACGGCCATTCGGGCGAAAAGAGACTTCTCGGGTCAT
Source organism: Fragum fragum (assembly GCA_946902895.1). NCBI lineage: Eukaryota > Metazoa > Mollusca > Bivalvia > Cardiida > Cardiidae > Fragum > Fragum fragum. Next base: position 11,055,934 of record OX336370.1, on the reverse strand, counting down.
CTATAAAACAAATACTTGAAATAAATCGATTGAGCAGAGGTCAATTAGACATGGTATTCCTATACTTTACAAATATGGAGTATAATAACATATATACATTCAGGAAATATGACGAGATAAAATGCATCGATCTTGCGTGGGTCGAACTGTCTGACACGGGTCAATTAATTTCTCACTTCCCAGTGAGTCCCCTTGCGCATCACGAGTCTCGAATAACCAAGTAACAGCATCGATGGGTGTGCTGTAAGAGTTGAAGATGGCACTATATAAAATGCAATGATTTTTGTACTAGTGACTGGGAGTTACAAAATCAACAATCCAAGCCAGTGTATTTAACCCTTGCCATGCTGAATATTCCTGCTTTGGCATGAGGTATAGACGAAGATCAGCCTGCACGTATGTGCAGTTTGATCTTAGTCCACACCACCTGCTTATCCCCTTTAAAAAAGAATTATTTAAAAGACCAATTTTCAAAAGAAATATTAACCTACAATTGGTGCTTCCAGCGCTTTCAGCACTTCGATTTTAAGGAAAATATGTAGTGGATTTATAATTCTGCACGACTAGGGTTAATAACGACGTTAAGTCTTTGTTGATATCGCTGATTTTCTCTGAATTCTCTGAATTCATTGATACTTATTATAACACGATGTTAGGATACTTAAAGCCAAGTTTAACAGCCAAGCTTAAACTCGATGCATTGATGCACATTTTAGCACAATATTAGGGTACATAGGGCCAAGTTAATGGCCCTGTTTAATCCTCCTTTATTTGACCTCCAACCAAAGTGTGATGTAAAATTAACCTACCGCTGAGAATTTAATGGCCTTATCTAATAAGGAAATAGTTTAGAATATTATGTAGTCGATCTGCGTGCGTCTAGTACGGTTATTCAACTGTTGATAAATATTGCGTAATAAGTTGAAAACCCTCTTCGACTGAATAGAAAGCATGTGTTAATACACAATAATGAAAACAATGACTCGCAAGTTGTACGCCCCTAGTACTCAAGATACCTTTAGAAATGATATAACGCAAACAGGTGCCATAGAATGATAAGATTTGTAATTACGTTAGTTTATACGCAATCTATTTTCCATTCAATAATACAGTTAAAGCGGCTCTTAATCATATTTTCATTAAAAATTGATACAGGAAAATTTTCTGCTTTTCCAAAAGTTATAAATTCCATTTTCGCGATAAATATTATTTCTTTGAATTCAATCCACTGAAATCGCCATAGATTTTATTAAATGTGATGTATTCCCTATGTCTTCTTCGAAACATCGGGACTTATCGGGTGAGGTCGTTAGTTTTCGGGTAAAGTCGATAACGACTGAATTGCTAGCGTAAGCCACTGACGTAAATGAAATGCCATGTAAAACAAAAATAAGGTAATGTTCGTTGCAATTGACAGATAACGAATTTACCCGATGAATTCTGGTTACATGCTGGTTGTGCTACGATGAGGAATGGCGTCTCTAAACGCGGAATAATACTGCTTCTTTTTTACTTTTCCCAATAGTTATGTGCATTTTTGTTGGTTTGGAGACTAAAACATCGTTGCTACAGCTTGTTCAAGCTCCAAAGGAGTTAAGCTTGGCAACCTATCATTTTTCTTTTTAGTTACTTGTTCCTGACCATAAAATTTGCAAAATAACGCCGTGAACGATCGAATATTGGGGTAAGAGGCGTAGACAACGGACGCATGAGCGTGGCCAGCGGAATCAGTTGGCGTGAATAGGGAAGTCAGTAGGCTAGGCTAGCGGGGTCGGTGGGCGTATCCAGCGAAGTCAGTGGGCGTAGCCAACGGAGTCGGTGGGCGTAGCCAGCGGAGTCAGTGGGCGTTGTCAGCGGAGTCGGCGGGCGTGGCCAGTGGACTCAGTGGGATTGGCAGCGGTGTTAGTGGCCGTGGACAGCGGAGTCAGTGGGCGAAGCCAGCGGAGACAGTGGGCGTGGCCAGCGGAGTCAGGTGGCGTAGCCAGCAGAGTCAGTGGGCGTGACCAGCGGAGTAAGTGGTCGAAGCCAGTGGAGCCAGTGGGCGTGGCCAGTAGAATCGGTGGGCGTGACCAGCGGAGTTAGTGGGCGTGGCCAGAGGAGTCAGTTGGCGTTGCCAGCGATCTGTTAATTGATTGCCTGTCTAAAGAATCCACATTGAAAATGTAAAACAGATTAAAAAGATAACGAACGTCGCTTTATTTCATTATTTCTGGTATATCATTTTATTTGTATGCATAGGGTTAAACACCGCATTTAACAATTTTTCAGTCATATCGATGCGGCTGGAGCACCTAACAATGAATACCTGGCACCAATACCGCCATTATATCCTTTCCTTTCCTCCGACTGCTATCTCACTTACGTTTCTCATTAGTGAGAGACAAATGTCGGAAAGAGTATGTGCCATCGCCGTGGATCGAACCCATAACACCCTTTGATTAAAGATAGGGAATCTGATGCACTACCAACTCGACGATACCATTTTATAGGACATCTAAAGCTATTAGAATATCTGAAAGGTAGGATTTGGGGAATTTCACAACCACCCCCAAAAACAATTACACCACCAACACAAACAACAACAACACGACAATACAATCACTACCAACAACACCAGCAAAAACATATATTATTTTTTCAATAACATCCTTTATTTGCTCCGTTTAGTCTTGGTTCTTTGGTTTGAGCAATGTTGCTGTTTTTTCGCGTACAGTTAATATAAAGGAGTCGATTTATTACAACCAATAATTGTACTAACACATCTTGCTAATTCCCTAATAAATCGATCAAAGTGCTGTTAGAATCGTAAGAAGCCTATTAGTAGCGAGTGTTTGAGAGTCGTGAAGACAGGTTAAACCACTTACTACACGAAGATAAAGCAGTACTGTTATATATAATCCAACACTGATTGAATGGAAAGAAACATACGTCTGAGCGCGAGCGAAAGGTCGTTATTACAGCTTTAAAGCTGCAGTTACGACCTTTTATATGCGCACAGACGATACAAAACTGACTTGTTAATGATATTATAGATCGACTTTATAAGCATAAACTGTATATTATTATAACAGACAAAAGGAGTTATGCTGCGAGTTAAAAAAATACTCCCCGATATACACACACACTGCATGCAAAATTTAAACATCAGTTTGACTGTCGGTAAAAATATGAAAAAGGGAAATCTTATTCCCACACATGAACACTTTTCGATTCCTCCAAGAAAAAACTTTTGAAAAAATTGTTACAAAAATTTCTTTAATAATTTCTTCATTATCCACAATGATTTCTATTCCAAAACAAAGATTTTAAAATTTCATCACCTTGAAAATGTCGTCTGCAGCTTCTTTGAATTTAGATCAGTCTTAATTGTTGTTGAATGTGAATGTCCTGGGTTAAATTGGGACAGAATGACGTTATACCATTACTTAATCATTTTTGTGCAGAGTGCGGCAGTTCGTTTGACACATGAGTCGTTGAATGAAAAGCATGTACAAATCAACAACACGTGACTTATGAATATAAAAATGATAAATAGATAAAATCCATCCCTTAAAATAAATAGTTGAAACATAAATATATTATGAAATAAAAGGACACATACCAGTAGTGTATAACTGGTCTACCATCAAATCGGTCTCGATTTCCCAAATCCGGAATTGATCTGATTTAGGTCAATAATCCAAAGTAAAAATGAATGTACGTATTAAGTCAGGTGCAATGTGCAGATATGACTCGAACAGTACATCTAGACCAGTGATTTCGTAATTTACCGCCCAATAAATCCTCTGACCTCGCCAATTGACTCCTCTGACCAACCAACCGACACCGACAGGTTGCACGGCTTCGATATTAACCCATTACCAAACGACAAAATTTTAGACTAGTCCAATTTGAAAGGAGTTGCAGACGACAATTCAAAGTTGATGAAATTCTAGATTTTTTCACTTTTCAGGGTAGAAAACATCCTGTAAAATGAAGAAATTGCTTGTTACAAGCAATTTCTTCATTTCACAATGTTTTCCAAATTGTTTTTATTGAGGGGCGACCAAAAGCGTCACTGTGTCGGTATGGGTTAAACGGCGATTTTTTTATTTTTTTATTTTTTGGCAATTTGATGGCCAGTAACGTGTAACAAAAGAAGTAAAATGGTCGGCTGTCGACTTAAACGCGGGAACGACATCTCCAAAGTTTCTGAAACGTGTAACAAAAAAAAATAAAATGGTCGGCTGTCGACTTAAACGTGGGAACGACATCTCCAAAGTTTCATAAACGTTTCTCATAAATGTCGAACAATGTTGGAGTTGGAAGTTCACTTCCGGTCTACATGAATGATTTGATTTGATGCTTTGATTGACATCGCGGTCCGTCAAGAAAAAGAGATCAGACCAAGCATCAGAACAGTCTGATCAGAGTCTTCACTTTGCGGTCTAGACAGATTGTTACTGATTTAAGGCTTCCTCAGCGAACATTCTAAATACCCCGACTGGATGTTAAGACTGCTTATTATTTGCTCTTCATGCACTTTTGACATGGCTGGAATTTTCGCGCGAAAGCTCAAATTTACCATTTTGGTACAGCGTGGGTGTAAAGATCGTAGGAAAAGACGTTCGTCTCTGGAGTAAAGGATTCCGCCCTATGTACGGGTTCTCAAAAAAACACATGTAAAACACTTAGGTAATTAGTGTAAACAAAACGCCAATCTTTCAATTGTAACCTTTTTAAGTTGGAATGCGGAGCAACTCCAACTTAGATTTAACAAAACCGCAAAATGAACACAAAACAATTTCATTTCGTGTTTTTTTTTTTTTTTTTTTTTTTGATAACACATATCACGTGATCTCTTAGATATGAATACACCTCGGGTTACTTCTGATCTCAACTTGCCACGGACAATCAGCTAGTTGTAGTCGAAGACAATTATATGACACATGTAAAGAATGATATAAAATTCGTTTACAGACTTCTAAACATGCTTTAGTTTGCTTTAAATAATAATCAGCGCAGTAATTTTTTTTGTTGTGTGTGTGTGTGATTCGCCGTCCCGTGTTTGGTAATCACGTGATCTCAAGTCTAAACCGTTATTTCAGATCGATCACCCTAAAACGAATTTCCGTGCATTTCCGCAAATTACCACGTATACTCATAAACTTGAAGTGAAAATCTACGTGAGTTTAGTATGATCGTTACAGAAAAGGCCGAATTGAGGGTCAAATAATCATCGAGGACATTGATTTCTTACTGTAGAAGCTGTTATTCTCTGTTTTCAAGATTCTAAAAGGGGTTCAGTTGATCAAAAGGAGAATGTTATGCTTGAAAATTGTAATTTTGCTGTGGGTGACACGAGCTTATAATCCATTCCTACACGATAAAATTTTAGACCAGTCCGAATTCAAAAAAGTGATAGACGACGATTGTGAGTTAATGAAATCTTTAAAATTCTGGTCTTTTTGGACAGAAAACATTGTGGATATCGAGAAATTGCTTGTAACAAGCAATTTCTTCTTTTTTCCACAATATCTTCTCAAGTGTTATACCACAGAGACGTTTTAATCAGAAATTATACGGGAAAGGGTTAAATTTTCCACAGAGACGTTTAAATCAGAAATTGAACGGGAAGGAGTTAAATTTACCACAGAGACGTTTAAATCAGAAATTGTACAGGAAAGGGTATAATTTGACTCAAACACAATTCCTATTGATTGATTGATTGATTGATTGATTGGAGTTTAATTTCACTTTTAAAAGTATTTATCATCATTCCTCTATCTTTCTCTCTCCCATTCCCCTACGCACTAATCTTTCTACACTGCCTTTCGTTTCATATTCTACCGTGTAGCCTGATCTTTGATTGAAATTTTGCATGTGCCCAATTGTTCTCAAATGCAATGTAATCAATGTTTGGGAATAAAATATTGTATTGTATTGACAACTTCCATTGACTGTTCGAAGCACAACAATAAAGGGACAGAAGGAAGAAATTGCTTACATAAACCAGACTGACAATTATCATCTGACTAAAGATGATGCAAAACTCCTCAGAAATGAGATAATTTGATTACTGCTTTCAGGTTGTAGGAAAAAAGGCGTCATTCTTTTATCGACCTTTTCGTTTTCTTAATCTATTCAAGAGTTCGCTAGTTAAACACTCTTTCTTTATATTTCTGTTATATTTCTTCAAGAAAATCGTCAGTTTTGTTTGAACGCCCTAACCCTTTCAAAATGGCATTATTTTAGACTGGTTCAAATTGAAAGGAATTGCAGAGTTTATGAACTTTTTTCCAAATGTCTAGGTAGAAATCAATGAGCAAAATGAAGAAGTTGATTGGTGCAGTCAATTTCTTCATTTTTCACAACGTTTTTCTCAATCGTTTTTCTTGTGGGGCGTCATTGTGTGGGGATGGAATCACGGCGACTGGAGCAAGTAACCATTGTTCCCTTGTATTTCTCACACCAGTACTACCACTTTATCCTTTCATATGCTCATCCCACTTAGATTTACGATTATCTACCCATTGGTGGGAGACAAATATCGGAAATGTTATTATTTGCAACGATCGGGGATCGAACCCTGTACCTCATGATTGAGAGTCCGACACGCTACCACTCTGCTATTGCCGAGGCCGGAAAATAAAGGGATAGTGAATCAAATCAGAAATTAAAGCATGAAATGAAACTTAACAAGGGTCTGGTATAAATCAGTTAAATATTGTCATAAACGAATTTTGGAGTAGTTTTGACCAACAAACAAATCAACAACAAAAGTTAAAGCTCACATTACACCGTCAAAAATGAAGTTCTATAGAAGTGGACCGTTTTTTAATCTTTCACTCAAAACATAAACTGTTACCTGTAGATAATCAAGCACATATTTTTTTTACAATCGGAAACTTTGACAACCAACTTTGACGCATATTTTAACAACGTTAATCACCTTTTGATTAAATGGAATATTAACAATATCCCACACAATAAAGCTTTTTGACGTCCAAAAGAAAAAAGAGTTTTAGAAATAATTGTGTAAAATGAAGAAATTGCTTCTAACATGTTATTTCTGCATTATTCGCAATATTTACTAACCTTAAAGGACACAGATGTTTGGAATTTGGTTAACTTAAATAGTTGTCTGCAACGTCTTTCAATTTGAACCAGTCTAAAAATTTGTCGATGTAAATGGGTTTATTTTTTGGTATAAGTATCGCCAAGGTCACATCGGTCTGTTTTCCTCGATTCCCTGAGTGAAAAATCGAGGAAAAATCATGTTTTGTATTCAAGACAGAGCTAACACGAATGAATAAGGATTCATGTCTAATAAGTAAAATACCGCTTAACGGTCGTGGAGATGCCAACATCAATATTCCGGGAAAAAATACAAAACGTTTGATGTTTGAATATAAATAGGCCGTATAATTCTATTGCAATCCGTCTCACGGCTGCAGAATCAGTGCTAGACGACGGGATTTCCTACCGTTAAAGACGTGAATGCATTTCCATATTGAACAGTTCGCGGTCAATACATCTACAAATAACAAAACATGGTGCAGATCATTCTTTGCATTCACATTAAAGCGGCTCTTGAACAGCTTTTCATGCAAATTTACCGCTTTTCCAAAAGTCACAAATTAGACATTGTTAGGAGAACATATTTGAACATGCCCTTATTGAACATTTATCATAACTTTGGGTGCCGCAGGAAGTGCCACCTTTGGTCAAAGGGCGAAATTTCACCAACATGGTATATAACTATAAGATTATGCTACATTTCAAATATAACTTACAAATAGAGCAATTTTCCAAATTTTCGACCCCTGGGGCAGGGACGTTTTTGAACCCAGGGGCGAAATTTATAGTGAGATAGTAAAAAAATCATCTATTATTGCCAAATACCAAACTTAAATGCTTCAATCTAGTTTTATTACATACCAAATATGAATGCTCTGGGGAACATAGTTTAGGAGGGAAAACTTTTGAACTTGCTCTAATTGAGTTTTTATTTTCTGAGCTTTTGACCTCTTGGGCGAGGCCATTTTTACCCTAGGGTTTTAATGTTCTAGATATTTATAGAAAATCATGTAGTTGTGCTATATATGAAATATAAATGTCATTGGTCATGTATTTTCTAAAAAAGCGTATTCCGAAGATTTCTTTTTTTTTTATAAAATTTCCTATTTTCAAATGCCGTGGCATCCAGAGCTTTTCATGGAATTAGATTCTTTAACAACTTTTGTAGGACCTCATTAAGTTAACATTCTTGCAAGTTTTCTGCTTGATCAGCATTCTGGTTTAGGAGAAGAGTATTTTTAAAGAAATTCTGGATTGGCGGATGAACGGACGGGATAACCTACTTAACTTTGCTCGAAGATTCGAGTTCTATAGGTATATTGATAAAATGGGTTTCGATCTCGTCAGAACTGTCTATAAAGGTATTTATTATATACCTATAAAAGATATGGTTTAAAATCTGGCTATCTAATAAAACTCGACAGAAAAAAAAAATCAATATTCGGCGTGTACCAAAAAACCGTTTTCGTCGAGTACCGTAAAACACGGACTACTTTTTTGTGTATTGACGTTCGTCTTTTTTTTTTTTTTTTTTTTTTTCGGAAAGTTGGTTATTTCTTAATCATTTGTCATCTCCTAATGAATGAATGAATGAATAGAGTTTTATGGCCCGTCGACAACTAAGGTCATGTTGGGCGCATAACAAGGAAATGAAAAGGTGCCTTTGAATAAAAACGGAGATGGATTTAAACAGTAAATGTCATGTCCTAAAGGTATATAGTAAAAGGAATATTACAACAGTGTGTTTTTCTATGTGTTGTTATCGTGTTTTCGAATCGTGTGTAGGCATTTTTTACTGATTTCGACCTTCGATCTCATCAAATAAAAATACCTACACACGATTCTCGAATACGATAACAACAAATAGAAAAAGACACTGTTGTCATATCCCTATATATTCTTACAAAATAAATGATCAATCGTTGCTGTCAAACGGTCAATCAAATGAATAATTTTAACCGGATGTAATTTAATTTTTAGTTCCATCGAAATCGGGGGTCTGATTGGTCGAAAAAAATATTCATAACTCTATGAACAGAATTTTGAGCACGCAGCGATTTTGTATACTTCTGCACAAAATAGTCCCATAGAAAAAGGTATCAAAATTTGTAATTTTTTTTCGCACGATGCTATTAAATTATAAGAAATGAAGAGAATATTCTTTGTTTTCATGGTGGTATGGACCGAAATACCTAATCACACACTGTATGAATCCGCTTCGCGTGTTCATACAGTGTGATTAGGTTTTTCGGTTCATACCTCCACGAAAACAAAAATATTCTCTTCATCTCTTAAGTAAAATTTAAACACCAACATTAGCAGACATTTATGTCAAGTACTTTAGTTTTTTTAGCGAATTAAACGACGTAGCTATAGCTTATTCAAGTAGTTTAGGTCGACAACCAACCATTTTACTTTTTTTTGCAAAATGCTACAGACCAAAGAATTTGCAAATTTGTCGGAGATCAATATGCTTGATCAGCAATCCGTCAATTCGAGGTGACCAATTCTTTACTTTCCTCGAATATTCAAGTTCTATAGATATTGTAATAAAATAGAATTCGATCTTTTCAGAATTGCCAATAAAGGTATGGATTCCTTACAGTATATTTACAGAATTCACGCTGAAAGTAACAGTTGATGTCTATTGTGTGAAGAGTTAATTAAAGTTCACTGATGCCAACACGTCTGCAAGTTTGATTGAATGGTGCTGTTATTTACCACTTTCTCCTCCATCTAGTACCATCATGATTCTAAAGAAATACTCAAACACTCAGGAACAGACATCAGAGAATTTCTATCCAGCAACTTATTTATATTTTGGTACCAATATACACATTTATTCATACAACCATCACATTCATTTTAGATTATTTAAAAAGCTGAAAAAGGCTCTTGAACAGATTTTCATGAAAATTTGATATACGAAAGTTATCTGCTTTTCTAGTAGTTATAAATGTCATTTTCACGATAAATATTCTTTCTTTGTGTTAATAATTTCACTATAACTTTAATTTAATAGCTAGAGGCAGCCAATTGCGTAACTGATACGTCATAGAAACCACACATAAAGTAATTTTTGGTGCAATCGACAGATAACGTATTTCCGCTTGTACTTCGTTGACTTATTTGGCCTTTTGTTCTTTTTTATTTAGGGAAAGTCATTTGCATTACAAAAACAGGTTAATTATTTTTATTGAAATGTCTGAAAGCAATTAGGTTAGAAATTTGAAATTGGGGGGGGGGTTCAATGGTTATCTTTCATAATCTTTGCAATGGCCGCTTTATAACATATAATTTACCTTTACCGTAATGACCGACTTTTTCAGAGGATTTCGAGGTACGAAAAAGTTTTTGACAGTTTGATTACTCCTATAGGACCAACGTCCTGTCTTTAATTTCACAGTTTTACTAAATTTATAAAGTTAATTCAACAAGAACGATTACTTTTACATCGCTTCTTTTAATTTATTATTGGGGACTCTTCAAAATCGAATTTCTCTAGGGTTCAACACCCGGTCGCAGAAAATATACTTTCCAACGCTGCTCTCCCACCAATTGGTCAAATCGGTATACCTTCGTGGAATGACTGGCTAAAGGCTCGTAAAGGGTGTAGTGATATTACTGGTGTGGGAAACACCGCGAAGCCGCGTAATGACTGTTAAATTTTTCTGTCTGTCTGTCTGTTAAAAGAGGCGTTTAATCCCATTCCGATAAAACAAATAAGAAGTAAAAAAAACTCAGTTTTCTGACATCCAACATAAAACCGAGAAAAGAACTCAACAGGCGGACGCCATGCTCGAGTGCAGGTGCTGGATATTGAAAGATTCTAAAAGGAGCAAATATATTTATTGTTATTTCCCCTTGATGGAACGGACGGCTGTTTCGAAAGTGAACATATATGATCATTTAAGAGATGAAGAGAATATTTTTTCACGGATTCATACATGAGTCTGGTTATTCTTTTCCTTTCACACCTCCATGAAGACTAAAATATTCTCTTAATTTCTTATAATTAAATGACACCAAGCGATAAAAGTTAATATCATACATAATTATTTTGATAAACTTTTTAATAGAACTATTTCGTGCGCAAGGATACAAAATGAAGAGTGCTTAAAACTTTGTTCACGAAGTTATGAATATTTTTTCGGCCAATCAAAATGCTCTTTTTTATAGGCGAAACTCAAAATTAATTTATTTAGTTATGAAGCATTTTGAATATTTATCGTTTTGAGGATTATTTCTAATCCCATATAAAAAAAATCCATACTATAATAAAATGTGATGGAAATTGTGAATCAATAAATCGATTGGCCAATTATTTCGCCCATTTAGACCACGATTGAACTTGAACTCCTACCATGGTACTAAACGTTTTTGTTAATCATTGAAGCTACAATTTATTCAAACTGTAGTTATAATGCACAAAGTTTTGGTTACCAACCAACGATTTGCTTTCTGTATTATGTTTCTGAACATAAATCATGCGAACTATAAAGAGGATAATCATTTGTTTCAGTGTAAGATCGATTTATATTTCATTGAGTGAAAATAAAGCTTTTTTTCACGAAATGAAATATCAATCGATCTTACTCGAAAAACAAACGATTGTTCTATTTCTTTTATGCAAAAATTAGACAAAATGCGAAAATTATATGACAACTTTTCTTAAAGCGCGTCATTTTGCACGTGACTGCTATGTAACGCTTATGATGACGTCACTTATTTGGCTCTGCTTAGATAACGCCAAATAGGTCGAAATAAACGAAAGCGGGGCATAAATTTTTGATAATTTCACTAGATAGGCGGTGAGTTTATCAAGTGATAATCTACCGTTATTTTTCAATAATCCACCTGGAACCATTAAAGAAAGCCCTTTAATATTTCCGTCAAATCTGTGTAGGAGATCAGTCACTTGATGGATCGCTGGCCACACCAAATGACCTCCGAGATGATATTTCGGGTGAGGACATCATTTTGTAATTAAAATGACATTAAAAAGGCAAAACAATAGTTTTGGACCTAAACGTTGTACCTACAGCTGTAACAAGAGACAGGTAAGATGGCTTAGTCTCCCAGCCTTGAAGCTTAAAAAAAGCTTAATATAATTGTTGGAGTTCAAAGTTCATCTGAACAAATGAATCGAGTGGTTAATCGAATTTTATTGACATCCGCGATCCGTCAATACCTCGACTTCTTGATCCAGATTTCTCAGCGTAAATGAATACTGGGTAGACCCTTTAACCTCTTCATATACTGTCCCTAGTTTTTTATGTCCATATTTCATACTTAGAAAAATATTGTGAAAAAAGAAGAAATTGCTTGTAAAAAGCAATTTCTTCTTTTCTCACCTTATTTTTCTACCACATAAGATGGTAAATTTAGAATTGTACTCAATTTTCCTTGTCGTCTTCAACGTCTTTCAAATTGGACCAGTCTAATATTTCGGAAAAAGGAAAGGGTTAAATTATTTAAAACAGTCAGTGAACTTGAATATGGTCTCTTCCTTTCTATGGCAACTACTGTAGTGTTTTTAACGGAAGAATCAATAGCTATATGTAAGAATAAATAATCGAATGAATTATTTTTTTAGCACAGTAAAATCAAAGAAGTTAAAAATGCAGCCAGGGGTAACTGTTATTTCTCCCCGTAAAATATTTTCATTTAAACTGTTTACGTGAAATGAATCCAAATATTTATTTTGAAAAGAAGCCATTGGATCTGGCCTGCATTCCGATGAACGGATCAATTACAAATTTGACCCGTCAGGCGAGAATGGTTCTTATAGAAACTACTAGCCTTTCTGTCAGTCTGTCCGTAAGTGTGGGTTTGAAAGTAACTAGGGCACATCAATCATACAAATGCATTTCATCCCCTGAAATTACCTCCCTTACGTCATACAAGCTGAAGGGCAAAACAGAGGGAGAGCACCTAGAGAATAGAAACTTTTCAGCTAAAACCATGCATACCCGAATAACCATATCAGTGAGACTAAAGGCGAGTTTAGGAAACTCCCTAACCCATTCTATCACAGTGACGCTTTTGGACGCCCCAAAGAAAAACAATTACAAAAGTATTATGGAAAATGAAGAAATTACTTGTGACAGGCATATTCTTCGTATTCCATAATGTTTCCTACAAATAAAGTTTTAAAAAAAACCCTAAAATTTCACCAACTTTAGACTTTCGTCTGCAACTCCGTTGAATTTGGCCCAGTCTAAAATTGAGTCGTGTGGTAATGGGTTTAAACAAAGGAAATAGATTCTGCGGAGGTTTATTAACGATATATATTAGTATGATACATTATATTGCAAAGTAAGGTAGAATGATCCTTCTAGATTCAGAAAATCTATCAAAATCGTTAAGTTTTGACCCTGATCAGTCCAAGAAATCCGCGCAAGCCGACCAATACGATACTTTTCGGCCATCTTTTTTTGTCGTACGAGTCACTAACACGTGACCAGTCACTCTAAAGTTGATCTACCTGTAAAAACATAAAAAGAAAGATTAAGATCGAAATAGTAAGGTAAACCTTTTATTAACCCATTCCCACTCAGTGACGCTTTTAGACGCCCAAAGAAAAAAAGCTTTGGAAAACATTGTGGTAAATGAAGAAATTGCTTGTAACAAGCAATTTCTTCATTATCCACAATGTTTTCTACCAAGAAAATTGAAAAAAAATCCAAAATTTAATAAACTTTAAATTGTCGTCTGCAACTTCTTTGAATTTGGACCAGTCTAACATTTTGCCATGTGGTAATGGGTTAAGCGACCTCTCATCAGACGATTGAAAAGTTGTTCAGAGAATAGCGTCTTGTCGTACCAAGGGCGACCAACGTAACTATCTAACAATGATAAGAGAAAAAGATGATCTCGATATCCATTCACTCGTGAGGATGAGAGAATGGTCATTTATTCCATTCCCACACATTGACGCTTTTGGACGCCCCTCATGATAAGCCACTGGGAAAACTTGTCACAATTTGTGTAAAATCAAGAAATCGCTTATATATGCGATTTCTTCATTTTACACAATGTTTTCAACCCAGAAACTTGAAAAAAGGAGAAAATTTCACTAACTTTAAATTATCGTCTGCAACTTCTTTGAATTTGGACCATCAAACATTTTGTCGTCTGGAAACACATTTTTGAAAAGTATATGTGGTCGCCTAATAGAGGTAATCGCTCGATTAAAATGGACCGCATATGATAAAATGACTGTGCATAATTCATAAAATCTACGATAAAGCGACGAGTTTCGACTCAGGTCAGATTGCGCATTCTGCCACAGTTCGACCAATGTCTACCACTCTTGTCAATATCTCCTACTTTTGAGAAATATGCAAGTTTCAACATTACAGAGGCACCTTAGTGCATTTTTTGACCAGTTTGAAACGAAGATTTTTTAAAACTATAAGCCATTTTTAAACAAAGAAGTGAACTAGGGTCTCTATTTGCATTTGACGGATCGCTTGCCACGCCGACTGACCTCCGACAGTAGGTTCGACTTAGATTTCAAACGATGTTATTTTACAAAATACATGGTCAGTCACATGTAAACGTAAATTATGAAAAAATAAATTAATTAAAAATCGAATAAAACGGTTGATCAGAGACCAAATAGTCTTAAATGTTGCTTTATAAATCACCAAACCTACCACAATGCTTAAAGTAAATTGTGGATTTCGAAGTTTAAAAGGGTTTCGGGTAGTAAATTCTTTCAAACAATATTATCAAATTACTTTTTCTTTGAAGTCCAAGAACAGTCATTGTCAATGCAAATTTTGTTTCGTTTTAATTTCTGTAAAGTGTGTGTGTGCAGGGGAGGAGGTATCTTCATAGCTTTAAACATACAATACTGCAAACGCCGTACGGGTTACTCTAGGTTTATATACAGTAAATATTGTATTAGGAAACAACAGTAACTCAGACGACGATCAAAAATTGGTCGCTTAAAAGATTACACTTCTTTTTGCAAAAGATATAAAATGTTTGATTCAATTGCATACAATAACTATTACAGAATTCTCGCTTTATCATATGCTGTTAACTCACTGAGACGATTCTTGAGTTTCTGCAACATTAAGTTTTGATTTTTACTTTCTAGCCAAATAAATTCACTTCTTAAGATCTTTTGATTTTTAAAGAGGGGATTTCGACTTAGGTAGTCACTTAATAGAATTGGTCGCTCGAGCGAAATCGACAGTCATGTATTACCATGTTTTGTTGATTGATTGATCGAATGGGGTTTAACGCCGCTTTTAACAGTATTTCAGTCATATCACGGCGCTTGGAGCACCTAACAATGGTTTCCTGGTATTTCTCACACCAGTACTACCACTACATCCTTCCCTAGCCTCCAGCTGCTATCCCACTTAGGTTTACGATTATCCCACCCATTGGTGAGAGACAAATGTCGGAAAGGATATGTGCCGCCGCCGCCGGGGATCGAACCCATCACTTTCATGATTGAAGATTGAAGTCTGACGCGCTACCTACTGCGCTATGACAGCGGCTCCATGTTTTGCCCTGAAATAATTGAATTTTAAATACATTGGGATTTCTGCAGATACAAAACAAATGTATATACTGTACAAAGGAAAATATTTGAAGAATCGCTGGCCACGCCTACTGATTTCTGATTCGAATTGTATATAAAACTGCATAATTTTGCATAAGTCATTGTCAGTCAATTATAACAAAAAAGTGGCTGGTTGGAGACATAAATGCTGTATCTGTAGGTTTAAAAAATTAAAACCAACAAAAATGGTTAACATAAATGTTTGGAGTTCAAAAATCATTTACAGTCTAAATGAATTATTTCATTGGTCAATTGATTTTTTGAAATACAGCGGCGATCCGTCACCTCCTAATCTCGATTGTTTTAATTGTTTTGGTTTTTTTTTTTTTTCAAAATTAGAAATTTATTCCATATAGCTCGTCCTCTAACAAAAACCATACCACTTGATGTATGTTTAATATGTTTGTAAATATGTTTTGTATTGACAATGTACTTTGTGCACGTCTTTCGAATAAATGTTCTGTTCTGTTTTGTTTTCTTGTACGTTTTTTGTTTAGAAATGAGTCGAGGTATAAATGTACCCACAGGTTTATACTAAATAAGGTCAAAAGAAATGTAAGCCTTTCCTGTTCAATACCTGGTTTTCGTGTCCCTTTGAGCTTATAATATATATTGAGAAACATTGTGAAAAAGAAAAATTGGTTGTAACAAGCAATTTCTCCTTTTCCACAATATTTTCAACCTTACTGTACGGCAATTTTTCAAACAACATCCGTTCTGAATTTTCGGATGTGAAACCTTTGAATTTGGACAAGTCTAAAAATGTGCAAAATAGGAAAGGGTTAAAATGGAATATGTTAAGTGTGCGGTTTCTGTCCATAAACTAGATAAGGGAGACACAGACTGACCACCACTGAATTATTCATGGCTCAATAATGTGCAATAAAATCTGCATCCATTGACGGTAATGCAATACCCGGTGGGCAGGGAGCGTCAAATGAAATTAGGTAAGTGTGAATTGAATTTGTTGTCGCAGTGACCCAAACAAATTTATTAGCTTCCGATGAAATTCAATACTGCCCATATTGCTTTAGGCTAGATTTTAGGAGATCAGATTTTGAATCGAAGTTTTTTTCTCCTACTATAGCCGAAACTGCACGAAACAGTGATGAACGTAGTTATGTCCCAAAAAAAAGCAGAAACGGAAATAATTGGAAATATTATGTAATATCTTGTATTAGATTCGAACGTGATACACCGCATCTTCCTACGCGGCGAGAATCCAATGCAAGCTTTTGTATCGCTACTACGTTATAGTATTCCATCTATTATGAATACTAACGAAATTGACTATAAAAATGAAAATAAGCTAACGAAATGTGTCAAATATTAACTTTAACAAACACACCCACCCAAACAAACAAACAACCAAACAACAACAACAACAACAAAAAACACCAAAACACCAAAAGCAACAAACAATCAACAACAACAATAGAAAATAATAATAATAAAACCACACACACACACTCATAAAAACGTTTTTCTTTACATGACATCAATTTTCCGGAAAAACGACGTCATCCAACCAAAATCGAATCAGTTCTTTACACGTATGAAGTGGATATTATTCCTGTCGAGTCCGATTTGACCATATCTTAAAAGGCAAATCGGTAGATATGTAAAAAGAAACAATATCAACTAATTGTTATTTCCAGATGATGAATTTACTTCATAAATGACGTTACTTGTGACGTTGAGAACTTCAAATGCTTTGATGACATCACAATTATGGAATTATAGCTAAGCCCCGGGAAAAATAAATAAATAAAAAATAAATAAAGCTTTGGAAGTATTCTGGAGAATTAAGGAATTACTTCTTACAAGCAACACTACCCTCAATGCTTTCTATACCAAAATATCATTTTAAAAAAGCTAAGTATTGTCATCTGCAGAAATAGTTGTTACACTGTTAGTTTTTAAGATATTGACATATTGACCCCATTTTTATGAATAAGAGAATTTCTAGAAAAAGATTTTATAGAATAGTGAAAAAAGTGGCAAGATCTTTCGAGGGGGGGGGGGGGTCAGTTAGGCAGGATTTCTCGGTTAACGGATAATCTGTGTTACTGGTCGTCTAAGAGTTCAAAATATGACTTGATTTTATTTATCAAAGATCTGAAAAGTACTTTAAGCTAGCAAATCATTGTTTTTATTCAGTAATCTTCCTTGTTAAACGTTATCATGATAAAGAAACGAGGGTTAAGTAACCAATGAGTTAACCCATTCCCACACAGTCACTCCTTTTTATGCCCCTTAAGAAAATAATTGTGGGAAGCATTGTGAAAAATGAAAAAAAAATGCTTGTTACAAGCAATTTCATCATTTTCCACACTGTTTTCTGCCTAAAGAGATACATATTATAGAATTTTCAACAATTTGAAATTGTCGTCTGCAACTTCTTAGAAGACTCTGATCAAAGTCATTTAGAACACGATGTGCTCAAGACAGCTAAAAATACCTAAGAGCTGAACTTCCGGGCAGAGTTTTCAATATTCCTTAAACACATAATAACTACTTTTTATGGCGTAGGCATTTAACGGATTTAGTGGTTAAGTCTCCGGTGGCAGTTTATACTCGTTGCTAGCTAAAAATACATCAACACGTTTTATTCCTTCCTCTTTAACATACAGACAAAAACTACTTTATTATTAAAAGTGCACCGAATATAAGAAAATGCAATATGAAACTCATTTAATGTTGGCCGTTGATTTGATCAAAGAAAATACCGGTACATTATTGGAACCCCACCGTTTAACAAATACCCACATATCGACGCTTTTTGATGTCCCTCAAGAGAAACAATTAGGAAAAATGCGTAAAATGAAGAAATTATTTGCATCCAGCTATTTTCCACATATTCCACAATGTTCTCTACACAGAAAGTACAAGAAATCTAAAATTTCACAAATTTTGAATCGTCGTCTTTAGGTCTTTTAAAATTTGGACCAATCAAACATTTTGTCGTTTAGTCATGGGTTAAAACATCGTCTCTAATCCAGAAAATATGAGAAGAAACTAAGGGCAGTAACATTTTACACTTATTTTAGTCGCTTGGTGGCCAATAGGTTTAACCCATTCCCAAATGAAAAAATCTTAGACTAGTCTAAGTTTAAAGAGGTTTCGGATGTCAAAACGAAATTGGTTTAAAATGATAGATAAGGACAGAAAATATTGTGAAAAAAGAAAACAATACTTGTTCAAAGAAAGTTCTTCATTGATTTCGATGTTTTCCACATATATATTTCTTTGACACGTAAAATTTGATATAATTTGGGTCAAACCATTTATTAGAATGTAAACATAACATCCCGGTCAAAGTTTTGTAATTGGTGAGACGAACGTATCAAAGGTGCGAGGTCCAAAGTTGTATATAGAGGGATAAAATACTCGATAAACAGCATGAAAAGTAGACTTCTACCTGTAAATTCACTCTTGCTTAAATGCACACCTCTATTAAGCAACCACTTTCATTAAGCGGCCAGCATCAAAATTCCTTTTCAAAGTAAAAACCACTTTCATTAAGCGGCCAGCATCAAAATTCCTTTTCAAAGTAAAAAGGGATCTTCGTCTTATTAATTGGGCGTTTTTTGCTAATACTCAACCTAATGGGTTCCACCAACATAGGATTAACCCATTACTAGACGGCAAAAATTTAGACTGGTCCAAATTGAAAGGAGCTGCAGACGACAATTCAAAGTTTATGAAATTTTAGATTTTTTTAAACTTTCTGGGTCGAAAACATTGTGGAAAATGAAGAAATTGCTTGTTACAAGCAATTTCTTCCTTTTCCACAATGTTTTCCCAATTATTTTTCTTGAGGTGCGTCCAAAGGCGTCACTGTGTAATGGGTTAAGCGACAACCCTGCAATATCTCATGTATGCAGTCAAAACGATCCTTCATACATGTATATGTTAAAAAAATATAAACGTATCAATCGTCTATTCTCTTAACCCATTACCAGACGACAAAGCTTTAGACTGGTCTAATTTAAAAGGAATTGCAGAGGACGGCTCTAAGTTAATGATTTTTTTCCATCTTCCCCGGTAGAAAACATTGTGTAAAATGAAGAAATGGCTTGTTACAAGCAATCTCTTCATTTTACACAATGTTTTCCCGATTGCTTATCTTTAGGGTCGTCCAAAGGTGTCAATTTGTGGGAATTGATTAAACAACCATATTTTTGCCGCCCTTTGAGTTGTCGCTGTACACAAGTTTAACTGTACCCTACTTCTATCTCTAACGTTTTCCTTTACTCGGTGGACAGAACCTATACAATTATCAGAAAGAGTATGATTAAGTATCACAACTGACGAAGACAATCATTTACCCATAATCTCAATGGATCATTCGATTAAAAGGGGCCGCCGTCATAGCGCAGTCGGTAGCGCACAAGACTCCTAATCTCCAATAATGGAATGTCACGGGTTCGATCCCCGGGGGCGGCCCATATCCTTTCCGACATTTGGCTCCCACTAAAGGGTTGATTATCGTTAACGAGAGTGCAATAGCAGCTAGAGGCTTGGAAAGGGTGTAGTGGTAGCACCGGTGTGAGGAAACCAGGAATCCATTGTTAGGTACTCTAGCCACCGCGATATGACTGAAATTGTGTTAAAAGTGGCGTTAAACTCCAATCAATCAATCAACCAATCAATTAAGGGGCTTTATTTTGCATGTTTGTTGCATAGTAGGCGATCTGACATTCGTCTTCCGACACTCCAAGGTCCTCTGACGACCATGTGTGGCAAGTTTTAGAAAGATGGTAGAAAATCCGTAAATCATCATTTTTGAACAGTGAATCATTTTCAATGACTGTTTTATTGCATGTTTCGTCTTACGAACAGGAGGGGTGCAGCGCCACAGCTTTTGAAATAAAAAACCGAATTTTTGCGGTCATGAAAGAGAATTTCTGAATAACTTTAAGATGCATTTTACAAGTGCCGCCGTCAAAGTGCAGTTAGTAGCGCAGATCACACTCCCTATCTTCAATCATGGGTTGTTATGGGTTCGATCCCCGGTGGCAGTGCTCAAGCCGCCCCAATATGACTTAAATTGTGTCAAAAGCGGCGTTAAACCACATTCAAACAAACAAAGCATTCTATAAGTACTTATACATATGTTAATACTCCCCTAGTTTTCTCGCACTTTGTGCATTTTTGACGTTTATAAACTAATTTCACAAAATGAGATGTGGACTTTATACTCATGTTGAAAACTTTGACAATAATTCAAACTTTCTTTGTTTATGGATGACTTAGCCCGTTCCCACACAGTGACGCTTTTTGACGCCCCTCAAGAAAAATAGTTGGGAAAACGTTGTTTAAAATTAAGAAATTACTTGTTACAAGCCATTCCTTCATTCTGCACAATATTTACAATTTCATGAACTTTAAATGATCATCTACGGCTCCTCTCAATTTGTACCAGTCTAGAATTTTTGTCATCTGGCAATGAGTGAGCTTGTGAACTGTAGCTTCAATGTTTTGATTGCACTCCAACGATTTGTACACTAACTTCTTAATCAGAGATAGAGAGAGAGTGTGGGGGTGGAGGAGAGAGGGTTAATGAAAATTTTTTGGCTTCCCCGATGGGTGTTTGTCCGAGTACAATTTATTTGAAGATACAAAACGAACGCCTAAGAGTTATATGTTATTCGAACCTATGAAGATTGCAGACAGTCTTTAGTCTATTCAAAGTTAATTAACCCCTTACCAGACTACAAAATTCTAGACTGGTCCAAATTGAAATGAGTTGCAGACGACAATTTAAAGTTAATGAAATTTTAGATTTTTTTTTTTTCAATTTTTTGGGTAGAAAACATCGTGTAAAATGAAGAAATTGCTTGTAACAAGCAATTTCTTCAATTTTCACAATGTTTTCCAAAGCTTTTTACCTTAGGGGCGTCTAAACGCGACGCTGAGTGGGAATGGATTAATGTACCTTAAATGCTGAAAAATTTAAGGAACGGAAAAAGTATAAACACGTTTTTTTTAATATTTGCTTTAGATGTTATTAAGTAAGGCTTTGAAAGATTTTTACATGCATACGTATATACACGATATTTCCAAGAATTGACCTATCGCAGGTTTCAATCAAATAATAAATCGATAAATCTAAACATGCATTTAGACAGGGTTTGAACTTCGAAACCCGACATTTATGTGAAGCATTTTGTTTGGTTAGGCGACTTAAACGTCGTAGCTGCAGATTATTCAAGCTGTAGTTACGACGATTAGGTCACCAACTGACGATTTTCCTTTGTATTACTTATAACTTGTCATAAATTTAGCAATTCCTGTAGGAGTCCGTGAAAGAGACACGCGGAGTCAGTGGGCGGGGTTGATCGGTGGGTCAATTTTCGCTGAATAAAGATCCTTATCAAACGGTGCATAACGATAAACACCGTCTCAAACAAACCTTTAAACAATAAGCGAATATTCTCTATAACATTTTAGACATTTAGGCTGTGTAATTCTTGTTTTACTAGGATGAGAGGTGACGGATCGTATGCCGATCAAAAAATCATTTCACCAATCAAATCGTTTATTTATACAGAAAATTAAATTTATATTCAGAAAATTCAGTTAATATTATTGGTGATTTGGCGACTTGAGCCTCATAACTAAAGCTATTTTGGTTCTTATTTCATCTCCCAGAAACATATTTCGAGGGGTTAGGGCAAAAACATGGTATGGGTCTATACAACGTATAGACTCATACTATGTTTATGCTCTTCTCCCTCGATTTTAAAAATAATGGCGTTAAACGTCACAGGCGAACTTCAATGTCGGAATTTAATGGGGAAAGCCAGCGAGTCATTGATTGTCGGAAATACCATACGCTGGTTTATTACTCAAAAAGATAACAATAATAATAATTTCTCACCTGTCGGTGACGTCACGAATAAAGCCAACGTGACGATGGCTAATAATCCGTTTCTAATTACGTAACAATTTACGTCACAAATCACTGACATCATGTTTCTACTTTAAATCCAAACCATTTGATCATCAACCATATGGTTTTGATAAATATAAAGTCATGTTTATACATAAGTCACAATTTTTATAAATAATAATTTCAATCACTGCGATACACGAACAACTACTAGAAAATATATTCCATTGATATAACGAGTCCACTGAGTATACGAATTGTTATCAATCACAAAATCTACTCGGCAATAAAAACTGTTAGGTACAATATTAATAAAACGTAAAAATCGTGAATCAAAATATTATCTTCAGAATCAAATCACTCTGCACTAAATCCCTATGGACAATCGTTTTGTACAGAAAGCAGACGCCGAAATATTCAAGTTTAATCTGCGAGATTTCATTTAAATCCGTTTTGTCATTTGAGAAAAGTCCCACTGTTTTGATGTGATGTTCTTTCTTTGTTCATGACAAAACATCAAAATGCTTGCTTTGTATTATTAATGAATCAATTGTTGATAGCAAATTAGAAATAGTGCTATGCAATAATGCTGATTATTAGCCCTTGTGATATTATCAGCCAGCGAGCAAAATGTCGTGAAAACAGCTTTATTGAACCTGTATTTACGATATTTCGTTCGCCGACTGTCCATCTATACACTTGTAAGATTTTTGAGTGGATAAGTAATTGGATGAAATAAATATGTTTTTATAAATGAATGGAAATAGTTGAAGACTACCGGTCTAAACACCTGCAAAATACTTAAAGAACAGACCATTTTATCTAAAATCATACGCTGAAAACGATAGCAAAAACGAAAAGGAATATCACAGAGACCATTCTTGACCACTAAAATATAAAAGTTGTATATGATACTTCGGTAAACTCAAGCCTCAAATAAAAAAAAAGAGAGAGACAAACCCTCAACTGTTATTACAGTTGACCAATCGCTGGCCCCGCCCACTTACTGCTTTAGTCACGCCCATTGACTCCGACAGGAAGTCCTGCTTCGATTTGTAGCGATGTTATTTTGCAGAATATATGATCGGTGGCATTTCAAAAAAAACAAAAACGGAGATTCGTTGGTTGGCGACCTACTTGTCGTAACTACAGCTTGAACGGAGCATAGACAAGCATAAGCGATCAGTTAATTCAAGTTTTCAAAATCATGAAATAACCAACTGTTTACAGTCAGAGTTATAGATAAGGATATGTTTATTTTTGATATTTATCTGTTTATATCAATAACATATGGTTCATCCTTCTTTAATCCATTTATCAATACTTTAATCTTATGAATGAAAGACTCAGAAAAATAGAGCAAATCGAATGAATCAAAATGCAACCACTTATCGAGTTTTGAAAAACATCTTTATTTGTACATTGCAAAAATTTGTTGAAACACCTACTGTAAAAATTACTATTTTCTGTTTTCGGTTTTATGTATTATTTCTATCTCTGAATTTTATATTTGTATGTATATGACTACTGTAGAGCCCATTCCTAAATGACAAAGATGTCTTTCTAGTTTGATAGCTGTTTTCAAAGCATCTTTAACAAAGTTGCTGAATTATAGCGATTCCGTCATTATACCACAAAACCTTTCATTATATCTGAATGCATTTATTGTACTAGTACTATTCAGAGGTAAAACTGTGTTTACCCAAGCAAATACCCAAATTATAACAGCAGCTTTTAAAGACGAACCAACTGACGGATCGCGAGTGTCAATCAAAGACTAAATCGACCAATCAAATTAGTTTATTTCGACTAGAAGTGAACCTTGTACTCCAACATTTGCCACCATTTATGTGAAGCATATTTGTTGTTTGACTACTTAAACAACTACTGTTGGAGGCCATTGGGCGGGGGTGGCGAGCCGTCCACTCCCGGCGATGGCTGAAATTCTTAATAATTTAATCTTTAGTTTCGTCTATCAAAAACAGGCGTTCTGATTGGTCGAAAAAAACTTTTCATGACTCCATGAACAAAATTTTGAGCACGCAGCTATTTTGTATGCTTCCGCACAAAATAGTCCCATACAAAAAGGTATCAAAATATGTAAAGTTTTTTTTTGCTTTTTTTTTTCGCTCGATGCTATTAAATTATAAGAAATGAAGGAAATATTTTTTTGTTTTCATGGAGGTATGAACCGCAAAACCTAATCACACTTCGCGTATTCATACAGTGTGATTAGGTTTTCGGTTCATACCTCCATGAAAACAAAAAATATTCTCTTCATCTCTTAATTCAAAAATTTTAACCAAAATTTATATACATAATCACTACAGAATGTAGCATAATAACGCCGACCAAAAGCACTAGACTGTTTCGACCGTTTTTTATGTTAGGAGAAAGACAAGATGTATTTATACAAACGGGACCTATGAAGCTGTACGTATATTTACTGTTATAAAGATTGTAAATAAGACATACTATTTTTTAGGGGCAAATATAAATTTAACTTAAAAAGAAATAAACATTATATTTTAGATAATAGAAATTAGCGTATATACGTTGAAAAAATATATATAGGGTTTGTTTAGTTAATAATAGATAACATATTGTTCAAACACTTTCATTGTCACGTTTTATTTTCAAAACAACTTCTTCCATTTACACATTTAATTAATCAATAAACAAATAATAACCCAATAAACATTCCCAATAACAAATTATCCTGAAATTGGCACGTAATTTCACTGGGACAGATCACAAAACTAAGCGGTTATAGCAAATCGCATACGTTTCCTACACCGACCGAGTCAGAATATCGAATACGTGGTATTAGAAATATTTTCCTGTCGTCTGCTCTCCACGCGGGATGCTTCCCGTAACCGAAATCTATCCGCTATAATCTATACAGTTGAGAAAGGCGAAACCTTCCCGGAATGATGGGGAATTGATAACTTAACCTATAGTCTCCTTTACTTTTAACCCGTTACCAGACAACAAATTTCTCGACTCATCCAATTAAAAAAAAAAAGAAAAATTAACCCGAAAACAAGTTTATCTATTTTCATCAAAATTTATTGAACTTCGAAAATAACCATCAAATTAGGCATAAAAACTGTGGGAAATTGAGGAATTTCTTGTAACAAGCAATTTCTCAATTCCCACAATGTTCTCCATAGCTTATTTTTCAGGGAGTCAAAAAGCTTGTGTGGTAATGGGAATACGTGTCGGACTCTAATGAATGAGGTCTTGGGTTTGATCTCCGGTCGCGTCAAATAATCTTGCCAACGTTTATCTCCCGTCAGTGGATGGATTATGGTAAATTTAGGTGGGGCGAGCAGCTACTTATACTTTTTATTTTCTGAGGAAACCCAACAACTTCGCGGCTTCATGCTATAGTGAGGTTTATTCCGTTCTCCCCTGGTAGGTAACGAAGAAAAACTATTCCCAGGCGGAATGTTTAACATATTGTAACATGTAAGCCAGATCTAAGCAATTATCTATCCTGTTGTTAAACTGGAAATTTCTTCTAGAATAACAATGAATAACATTTGTCGATAAAATAGTCGGAATAAAAACGAAAGCAACTTCAATACCAACTCAAAATGTCTGAGATTTAATCCATTCCCAAACGACAAAATTTTGGACTGGTTCAGATTGAAAGAATTTGAAGACGATGTTTCAAAATGTGTGTTATTTGAAAAATAATGACTAAATATGGTATAAAACGTTGAGGGAATGGGAGAAATGGCTTGCTACAAGCCATTTCTCCTTTTTCCATGATGTTTTACTTAGTATTGATTTACAGGGGCGTTAGAAGGCGTTATGAGTGGTAATGGGTCAATTTAATATTTTTTCAACTAATTCGATTATAGCGTTTTAAACGAGTCGATCCAGAGCGCCCCTTTCTCTAGACTTATTTAAATTGAACCCATTTTACCTATTACCAGATATAAATGGAATAGTCTGAATTAAATGACGTGACGATGATTTTTTTGTTTAATAGGATTTAACCCAACTTTTAATAGTATTTCAGTCAATATCCCGGCGACTGTTAAACCCAACCATAGATTCCTGGTATTTCTTACACCAGTACCATCACTATCCTTTCCGCGCCTCCAATAAGTATCATATACTTGTCAGAAAAGAAGATATGCTTGAAACAAGAATTTTCTCCATTTTCCATGATGGTTTCCTAAATAAAGTTCTATGAGGGTGTAAGAAGTTTTGTGGAGAACGGGTAAAGAGACGAAGAGAAAACCTTGTTTTCATTAAGGTATAATTTTAGTTTTGTCTATCAAAGAACCTGTTTTCAGATTGGCATAAAGATTCGTTTCAAACCTGGATGAAAATGTTATGATTACGGAACAATTTTTAAGGCTAGAGAAAAAGTAGTTCCAATAAACAGCTGTCTCAGATTTGTAAAATAGTCGCTTATTTGACCGTTTTAAATGAATTAGACGAAATGAATTTTTTTTTTTTTGTTTTCCTTAGGGTATGAATCTTAACCCTTTCCTGTTTAATCCCTGGATTTTATATCCCTGTTTTTTAAACTGAAGAAAACACTGTTAAAAAGAATAAACAGCTTGTAACAAGTGAATTCTTCCCTTTTCACAAAATTTTCTACCATATAGAAATGTTATTTTTTTTTTTTTTCAAATAAAATCCATTAAAAAGTTTCGGCTTCAAAACCTTTAAATTTGGACAGGTCTAAAATTTTGCAAAACTGGTTGTTAAGTCCTTATTAATCCTTATTTCGCAGCCTCAATTGTGATTAGAATTTCAGTTTCATACTTCTATGTAAATAAATGCATGTATTTATCCCCTCCTCCCGGGATGTCTATCTCACAGGATCTGAATCCGCGTCCTTTGGATTGAGGGTGGGTTGGGTTTGAAGAAGAAGTGTTTTTACCCTCGCCGTAGCTTTTTCGTTTGGCGAGCAGCTGCTATTCTTATAGACAAATGATTTAACTTGTTCGAATACTCTGGTATTTGACGGTTCTGTTTTACTTACAAACGGTGGTTTGAAATACAAAACCGCTAAAAACTGTGCATGCGGCCCCTGATAAAATAATAAAAAAAGAAAGAAAGAAACAAACAAAGAACAACAACAACAAAACAACAACAACAACAACAACAACAAAAAAACAAAAACAAAACCAGCTTCATTTCTAAAAAAAAGATAAGATAACTGAAAACAAAAAATAAGGTATAGAGATTTTCGCAGAATTATGATTAGGTTTAAGTTTTACACATCATTTTTCTTCATTACGTATAATTGATATTTAATATGTATAAGGTCATAAAAAAATGTCAAATAAGCAAATATTATATGTCTGATCAATTATCAAGGAAAATTTATGCGCAAGTGATAAGTGATATTTTTTTCCAAATTTTTGAAATAGACTTGTATATTATACGGAGGATATTGAATGAGTAGTCATGAAGAACGGAATTCTTAAAACGAGTCGTCTATGACACATTCCCACACAGTGACGCTTTTTGACGACCTTCCAGGAAAACTACTTGGAAAACACTGTGTAAAATGAAGAAATTGCTTGTTACAAGCAATCTCTTCATTTTACACAATGTTTTCTACCCAGAGGGTTGAAAAAAAAAAATCTAAAATTCTATCAACTTTAAATTGCGTCTGCAAATCCTTTGATTTCGGACCAGTCTAAAATGTTGCCGCCTGGTAATAGATTAAAATAAATAATAAAAACGAGGTTTGTCGAGCTTTTATCTGCTTAAGATGACGAGTTTAATA
Organism: Fragum fragum; assembly: GCA_946902895.1. NCBI lineage: Eukaryota > Metazoa > Mollusca > Bivalvia > Cardiida > Cardiidae > Fragum > Fragum fragum. Next base: position 11,027,632 of record OX336370.1, on the reverse strand, counting down.
AAATTCGGTATGTTAAGTGTATAAATTTGATAATCTATTTATAATATGATTTAAATCTTTGGGATTAAACGATGAAACTTCTGCACTTTATCTATCGAAACGCAAATCGCCTTTTCTTGTATTAAGTGACGTCATTTTCACGGTAACGATAACACGTTAGCATAGGCTACATTTCAGTATCGTAAAAGTAATGTAAAAGTTATTCAATGGGCTAATTTCACTCCCAAGTCACAAGTAATGTTATAAGTAAGTTCGGTTCAGTTGTTTTAGGGAACTACATTTTTGGCAAGCGTCCGAAAGGGCTTCGTATTATATTTTACCGATATGTTACATTTGTATTTCTCAGCAATCGGAATGCATGAAAATTTCAGACGAAACTAAAATTATATTTTAAGATATTGCAGGGTACCAATCATAAAGTGTTAGAAAGTGTTTGCAATGCTGAACACAATCTATGCTCGAGCTCCGAACGTCCTTGAAAAGGGCATGTTTTCATATAACCAGCGGTGCTATCATGAATATCAATCTAAAGCCAAGATCTGAGAAACGAAGAGGATAATTCTTTTTATTTTCATCGAGGTATGGACCTAAAAAACTTAATCACACTGTATGAATACGTGAAAAATATATTCATGAGTGTGATCAGATTTCTAGGCTCATACCTCAATGAAAACAACAAAATATTCTCTTCATTTTCTTTTTGTAATTTAATGCCATCAACCATAGCAAAACAGCTATTTTATTAGGTTAAAGTCTACTCTGTACAACAGTTGTGTCCTCAAAATTGTATTCGTGAAATGATAAAAAAATAGCCAATAAATAGCTTGAATTTGATGAGTACAAAATTTTGCCTAAAGTTTTGTACTCATGCTGAAATAAGTATTCTACACTCAATTCGAATTTTTAAAACTTAGAATAGGAATAATATTGATTGTAAGAAGATAATGTTTTTAAGGATACGTTGTCTAAAACTTTACTAAATAAGGATAACACACCCTTTAAAGCATTCTTTCCTTACAATTAACAATATTCCCTTTTTAAGTTTTAAAAATGAAGGAAATTTTATCTGCAATCGTTTAGGAAACTTGTTAGGTTTTATGCAGTTATGATGTTTAAAAATATTTAGAATGTTCGGTTATAAAAGAGTAGCGACCTTGGCTCTCAGGGATAATGTTACATTTTATGTGGTAATTATTAGCTGTGTGCATTATTTGGTAATTATGCACATCCGTAATAACGATAATAGTCTTTTTGATCCTTATCTGATTATGATGATTTTAAACAGGGTCGGGTTGTTTTAGTTTCATATACATAGGGAATAGAGATACAAAATCTTGTATTTGCTTTGAGCTGCGGAGAAAAATTTCAATATTTCACTAGATCGAAGGTCCAGTGGAATGTAAAATTTTCCTTCTTTTTATTTATTTATTTATACCTAATTCATTTTTATTAAATATATTCGATGAAATATTAAAAAAAATATTTTACATGTATTTCCCTTTTCCATTACCATTCTGATTACATTACGTCTATTAGAATAATGACGTCATTTACAGAATAAAAATGACGTCATCTTAGATTGTCTCGTATGGAACCGTATTTAATACTATCAGATATTTTTGTGACGTGTCTGATTTTGTCAATGAGGAATGCATAAATTTTACCATAAACATTTATAGGTATATGATAAATAGGGAATATTAAAACAGTGACTTTTTCTATTTGTTGTTATCGTGTTCGAGAATCGAAGGTCTCATCCAATAAAAAATACCTACACACGATCCGAGAACACGATAATAGAAAACAGAAAACACACTGTTGTAATATTCCTTTTATTATATACCTTTTCGGATATGACATTCAGAAAATTCTCTTAAATGATTAAGAAATAACCAACTTTCCAAAAAAAAAAAAAAAAAAAGCCCGAACGTCAATACACAAAAAAGGAGTCCGTGTTTAACGGTACTCGACGGAATACGGTTTTTTGCTACACGCCGAATATCGATTTTTTTTCTGTCGTGTTGTATTAGATAGCCAGATTTTAACTCATATCATTTATAGGTATATAATAAATGAATTTATCGGATTTGCCATGCGAATTTCTTCGATACAAGCTTGGCCAGGTATAAAATAATAAATTCTAAGTAAGTTTATTTCACAATAAGATATGACGGGCCATGATGTACAATAACTTATTATACATTTCTTACTAATGTATTCCAAAATGTTAACGTTTAAATTCCTTGAAATGGCGGTTAATAACTTGTTTTTATAAAGAAGGAAAGAGAACGGAAGATGGAGAAAACCTACGTTATATGTATTAAGAAATAATCCTAACATAGTTAAAGGAATATAAAAGACATCGTCTATGTGCGAGCAAAACGTCGTAAATACAGCTTTTTAAAAGCTGTAGTCAAGACATTTTGCCCACTCACAGACGATATGCTCCATTAAGTGAGCGGTGGCGAGGCAAATATCATTTGTATTCTAGATCCGGCCAGGATCAGCTGATCTCATCAGATGTCCCTCTCTCATGTAAATCGCGCTAGTGCACCTTAATTCTATTTTTGGAATACAAGAACTGGAAAAATTGCGTAATATCCTACGCTTAGATGATGTTACGATGACTTAATTGGAAGAGTATTAATGCTGGAATGTCCCTGTTTGGGCAGAGGGTATAGACAAAGATCAGCCTGCACAAAAGTGCAGTCTGATCCTCGTCTACACCATCTGCTTATTCCTTCGAAGCCATAATTAAAAATGAGATAAATTTCAAATCAAACATTAATATGTGTTTCAGGTGCTTCTATTCCTTTGATATCAATGAAACTTTGTAGAGAATTTTATTCAGCACGACAAAGGTTAATCTTATAAATTTGTAACAAGCAATTTCTTTATTGTCCACGATGTTCTCAAAGACGTGTTTTCTGAAGGGGCATAAAATAGAGGGATTATGGTGGAATTGGTTAAAGGAACCATGCTAAAAATTAAAAGGGAAGTCACTTATAAGCTTCGTCTAGAGATTTCTTTGATAGATCGAACTGAATTCTTGTTCCATTTTTGAAACGGTAAATACCGTCTCAAGGAAAAAGGTGTAGTGAACTGAAATTAAACCGTTAATGAAAATTGTCGTATTCAAGCGTCCCTGAAATTGGGTTTCGATTTCCAAACGTCTGTAGATCATGCTAAACTTCATTGGGGAAAATGAGATTGCTTCTGTATTCGATTTTTCTTATTAGATTAAATTTTAACGTTAGACTTTTTGCGCGTTTCTCCTAAAATTAGTTAAACGCTGTAAATGTGTGTTATTTTTAAGACCTTTCAATTAGTGGAATTCCTCTTTACATTTTTACAAAAAGAAATAAGCCAGAAAAAAGGCGTGTAAACACACTGCAATACAGTACAAAACAACTTATTCATTGCCATCATCGCTGGAGATATTTTGGTGTTAGTTGGTTACACACAGAGAAAAACAAAGGAAGACAAATAATAAATATGTACATGCACTCACACAAGTACAAACGCACACACACATACTACACAATATTACATTCTTCACGCCGTAATAAGCACAAAGATATTCGAGATAAACAAGCAATAATAGAGCATAATTGGCCAATCGCTAGCCCTGTCTATTTACTTTGTTGGCCGCGCTACCCACTCAAATTCCCGAAGTCCCGATTCGAATTCGAAATGGTATTAGTTTTCAAAATTTATGGCGCTAACGTTAGAATAGTTGGTTGGGTTAAGTCGCCAAACCAACATGGCGGCCAATGTCGAAGTTCATTTCTGATCTAAAGGAATGATTTTATTGATCGACTGGTAATTTGATTGACAGCCGCGATTTGTCAATTCTGTGAACGAATCGGCGAAGAAATCCCTCGTTTATCAGCAACTTATTTCTGTTGACCTCTAATAAAAACAGTAAAAAAAGAATAAAACTTTTCAGACCATGAGATCAGCATTTTCAATTACACCAAGTTCCTCATCTCATCCCGATTGAGAAGGTATCGAGTTAGAGGAGCTTGTATCTATACTCTTTTCCCCTCTCGCTAATACTCTTTCTATAACTGTTATTTCTTTTCAATCGAAAAACATTGTTTATGGTACAGTTAAGCCTCCATACGTTGAGTATTGCAGCCTTTTGCTTTTAAAGGGCTGTGTAACCGCAACAAAAACTTAACCCACGCAATAACGCCTTTGACGCCCAAAGAAAAAAGGTTAGGAAAACATTATGTAAAAGAAAGAAATTACTTGTCACAAGCAATTTCTTCATTTGACACAATGTTTCCTTTCTTGAAAGTCAGAAAAAACTATAATGTCAAAAACATTTAATTGTCGTCTACAACTCCTTTCAATTGGGACCAGTCCTAAAAAAATCCGTCTGGTAATGGGTTAGCTTTTCCTTTCATCCACTATATCGTTGATTCGCATGTAAAATGTCATAACTTCATCTTTGATAAAGCTGTAGTAACGGCATTTTGACATTCGGCGATAGCACGTAACATTTTTAACATTATATTTACAAAATATTACATCCGATAATAATGATATGATCAGTTCGTAATATACTAATGATAATAATAATGATAATTCAAAGTACTGAAAGCACTGTAAGCAAGCAAAGCATGGTTGAATTTAGAAAACTTTTAATTGTTGGGTAGAAAACATTATGGACATTGAAGAAATTGCTTGTACAAGCAATTTCTTCATTGTCCACAATGTTTTCTAAAGCTTTTTTTTCAAAATGCTTAAAAAGCGGAATTGACTGGGAATGGGTTAAATAGCGTGCGTTTGACACAGTTCACTACAATTTGAATAGAGTTTGCAATATTCCTGAAATACATTAAGAACTACTTTTAATGGCGTAGGCATTTAACGGATTTAGTGGTTAAGCCTCCAGTGGTAGTTTGCACTCGTTGAACTTTGAGACGACCTCAAAATTTCGTCTGTTAACTTAAGCTATCAAAACTGACGCTTTTCTAGCTAAAAATACATTCCATCGATTTTTTATCTCTCTTTGCTAATACATCGACCTTGACATAGGGATGAACGAGTAAGACATGATTTTCTACTTCTCCAGAATTAATACGAATTTATTCGCATAAAAAGGAAAAATTTAAATTTGAAAAAAAAAAAAAAAAAAAAAAAAAAAAATAAAAAAGAGCTTGAACCCAGCCATTTCTTCATTAACCACAATAGTTTTTTACCCTTCAAAATAAACATTATGATAATATTCCAATATACTATGTGTTGTCTTCGAGATCTTATTTTGTACCATTCCAATATTTGCCCTGGTACTTGTCCTCGCTGAAGCAAGTAGAAAACCCCATATTGGACAAATCACCCAGCTTGATGGTCCTCGCCATTACTTCTTATCAAAATCTCCTATTCGTATTCTACTGATGGGACATTTAGACTATGGTTCTCTATGCGATTCTTGTCAATCAAAGAATCATTCGACCAATCAAACCATTAGTTATGACCGGAAGTGGACTTTGAACTTTAACATTGGCCGAAGTTTATTTGAAGCATTTTTCGTATATAAAAGTCGTAATTACAGCTTATGCAGTCTGTAGTTACGACATTAAGGTCGCCAATCTTCATGTAACTGGTCATAAATTTTGAAAAATAAAGCCGCAAATATCGAAGTGGAATTTCCAATTCGATTCAGAGGGCTTGGACAACAGAGACATTGCAGTGACGGATCGCCAGCCTCAAATTGCCCTCCACCATGGTAGTTCGACTAAGGTCATAACCTATATTATATCTTTAAATTATGGGGTCAGTGGCATAAAGAGGCTAGTCGTTACTTTTGGACCTAATAGGCAATAGTAGCATAACCTGAACAAGCTCTAGTTACTACCTTATAGTCGTCAAACCAACCAAAATGATTAACATAAATGCCTTAGTCCTCATCCGGTCTTAAATGAAATATTTTATTGATCAATCCATTTTATATTGACATCTACGATCCGTCATCCTAAAGTAAATTGGGTATAATATAATAGACATGTAATGATGTAATAATGTAACACATCCAATAGCTATTAGATGTGTTACATTATTACATCCTTACATGTCTTTTATATTATGCCCAATTTAGACAACACGTGGAAAATGACGCCATCTTACAGAACTGAATTAGGTCGTGTCATTATTTTCCTCGTGCAATGTATGTCGTTAAGAAAACTGGCTGTTTTATGTTATTTTTCCGTAAATATTTTATACTATGTATATGTTGAATATGTTGTTTGGGCAAAATGATGAATGTTTAAACATTTTTCTTTCGAATCAGTTAACCCTATTCCAGACGCAAAAGTTGCAAACGACTTCTTTTAGTCGATGATTAAATAAAAAAAGAATCTTCGTCGTTTTTTGGTTTATCAACATTTTTTCTTGAGGTGCGTCAAAAAGCGTGATTGTGTAAGAATGGATTAAGGAAATTAGTCGAAGTAGAACCAGCATGCCCTCTTTCCAACGTCTTTGCCAATCTGTACAGATAGGATTTATTGTGCGGTTTGTAAAAAAAGAAAAATTATAGCGATATAAACTACATGCAGATACAAAATAGATTCTGTGTATTTATTTCTCAACGTCTTTCCTAATTAACATATCGCTGGCCACGCCCACCTGCTCCGACAGGAAATTCGGTTTAAATATTAAACAGCCGCCGTCATAGCGCAGTTGGTAGCGCGTCGGACTATCATTCTAGAGGTCCCGGGTTCGATTCCCGACGGCGGCACTCATCCTTTCCGACTATTTGTCTCTCACCAATGGGTTGATAATCGTAGACCTATGTGGGATAGCAGCTGGAGGCTAGGAAAGGATGTAATGGTAGTACTGGTGTGAGAAATACCAGGAATCCATTGTTAGGTGCTCCAGCCGCCGCGATATAACTGAAAGACTGTTGAAAGCGGCGTAAAACCCCATTCAAACAAACAAATTAAATATTAAACGGCGTTGTTTTGACAAAGTTCATGGTCAGTTACACATAACAAAATGTACAGATATTGGTATGCGATCTAAACGTCGTAACTGCAACTTGAATTAGTTGTAGGTACGACGTTCAAGTCGCCAAATCAGCGTAAATACTCAACACAATTGTCATCGGTCAACGTTCCGTTCTGGTCTCCCCGACGGCGGCACTCATCCTTTCCGATCATTTGTCTCTCACCAATGGGTCGATAATCAAGGACTTATGTGGGATAGCAGCTGGTGGCTAGGAAAGGATGTAATGGTAGTACTGGTGTGAGAAATACTAGAATTCCATTGCTAGATGCTCCAGCCGCCGCGATATAACTGAACGATTGTTGCAAGCGGCGTAAAACCCCATTCAAACAAACAAACAAACCATTTGGGTCTAGATGAAAGAATTCATTTTGTATTGAAAACCGCCATCCGTCCATTTTAGCACTTTGTGATGTAAACCTTCAGCTAGGCTAATGTCACTGGACATTAAATCTAAAAAACGCCTATATTGAGAGTTAATTTGTAGTTTATGTCAATACAGTTTCAAGAAGCGGTTAAATGGGGACTTAATGGCGCAGTTAAGATCCGATTAAATATCGATAAAAAATGTCTCTTTCATTACATTTTCTGAATGGACTGATCGAAGAGGTAGGATGGTTTATTCACATCACTTGTACAGGGTACATAGTTTTGGTGGAGCATAATTCTCTTGAACTTATCTAAGTAACTCAGAAAATCAATGATTGTAATTACTTCTACACAAATCTGCGCCAACCGATCGGAGTCTTCACTATAGGCTTAGGCCGTATGTATAAATTGATACATATACTTACATTCCATCTTATGTAGGTCATTATAATGAAGATCGTTACTATGGAAACCGCTGTGAATGCACGTAAAAAAGTCCACCATATTTTATTTCAAACAATCTTATTTTAATTGGCCGTCTGCATAAGCTAAGTACCTGACGAAATTATGGCTTTTGCATATTCATACGTCACGGGTTATTCTTGATTGACTATAATATAATTGACTTGATAATAATGAAATGGCTAAATTTAAAACGCCAGGAAACATGGTATATGTGTACAACGAAAATACTAAGTGTTATATTTACATTGTCCTCTCAAAACATGAACCACCGGCGGAAATCTCATAAAATCGATTGTACGTTGACAAAGAAAAGAGTATGTGCAAATAAAAAACGTTTTGTTTGCGATTAATTATTGTTATACCGTTCTGACCATCGTCCACTGTTTGATTTGTCGTAACTTAATACATTGACCTCACAGTCAACCCTCTACGCTTTTTGTTTGGACAAGGACAACTTTGAAGGTGGCGAATATATAGTGAATTTAACCCGTTCCCAAACGACAAAATATAAGACTGGTCCAAATTGAAAGAAGCTGCAGACTGAATTTTAAGTTGGTGGAATTTTATTTATTTTAACATTGTGGGTGATGAAGAAATTGCTCGATACAATTTTTTCCAAAATCTTTTTTTCATCAAGGGCGTAAATCCTTCCTGTTTTACAGAAGTTTAGACCTGACCAAACTCAAAGGTGTTACAAACGAATATTTAAAGTGGGTTTTATTTGAAAAATAACCATTCCGAAGGGTAGAAAATATTGTTGAAAAAGAAAAAAATGCTTGTTATAAATAACGTCTTCTATTATCTACAATGTTTTCTCAATTAAGAAAGCATAGATACTTAAAGACAAGGGATTGAACAGGAAAGGGTTAAAGGAGGGGTTGTGTTGGAATGGGTTGACTAATACATATAATAACCTTGTCGTTCGCAATTACAGCTTGAATATTTCCAAACATAAAGTAAATTAAATTTTCCAAAATAAAGTTATAAACAAATCACAGGTGTTACCTTATAAAAATTTTGAGGGCTAAATATATACCTCTGTAAGCCGATCACGACTGTATTGCTAGCGAAAGCCACTGACGTCATAGATATGTCATGAAAATAAAGCAATTTTCGGTGCAATCGATAGATAGCGTAGTTACTTGAATAATTCCGAGTTCATTCGGGTTGTGCTTGGCCAATTTCTTCGGCGTCTCGTAAAGCCAACAAATTTTCTTCTTTTCTCTCTCTTTTAGAGTTATGAACAGTCATTTTCATTACAAACGAGCTAGGTCGCCTTCTAACAAATGTCTAAAAGCATTGCTGTTAGAAATTTGAAAACAAACTGAGAGACGAATTCTTTCAAAATCTGTGCAATAGTCGCTTTAAATGAATCATATGATAGATCGATTGATTCTTTGATTAACAGGTGCAATCTGCCAAGTTCTTGATACTTTAAAACAGTATTTTGACAAAAGCTCAGCAGAACAGAGAGAACCGGAATAAAATGTTTCAATACAACGCAATTAACTAAACCTTAATCCTAGGCCCTTTTACCCATTTGTGGAAGCACGAAGAGTTCGGTATGATGAAAACAGTTGAAAACAATTTTCTGGTGCTTTTCAGTTTTACGATAAACAAACAAACAATCTAAGTTAAACCTTTTCTGTTTTCCTGTTCAATCCCGTGGTCTTAAGTCCCGCCGTTTTCTTTATCTTGAGAAAAATCGTAGAAGAAGAATAATATGCTTGTAACAAACAATTTCTGTCTGTTTCTATAATATTTTCTATCCTACTGAATGATTATTTTTCGAATAAAACCTTTGAAATTAGCCTAGTCTAAAATTTTACAATTCAGTGAAAGGTTTAAAGGTTAATTGATGGCTAAATATACACGTTACATTGTACCCGCTGTTTTAGGGAACACCTTCTTCAAAACAGATGTAGAGAAGTTATCAGCCTTTCACCCTTGATTGTGTCATCGTTTAACTTCAACAAGACCCTCAAGCATCTTTGTAAAATCATTTGTTACTAAATTTTAAGTAACCTTTTACAATACAAAATAATAAAATAATGAAAGAATAAGAAATCGTGGACTTCGTCAAATGAAAAGTCTGCAACATCTTACAAATTAGAAAAAAAACTAAAACATTGTTGTTTGGGAAATCGTTAAAATAGCATGTGTCTCGGCGAATCACCAATGGGATCCTTGTTGCATTTTTCAACATTTGTTATGCATCACTATCATATGTCATTTGTAAAATATGGAACCTCTAGTCTTTCTAATTTGTCACAGGAATATTTCTAAACATTCGATTTAATTTTATGTAAAATGAGACCCAAGTGACATTACTGTAATAACATTTGCAGATTGTCATCAGACAATATCACTAGCACATAAGAAACCTCTAGGCATTATGGTTTATCTCTAGAAAGATTTGAAAGATTTTCTTCTTTCTTGCTACGTGAAATAGGTTCAATCCGAAGGGAGCCCAAATGAGACAGAGGGACATATATTGCATTAGAAGGCCAATGGACAACGTCACACGCTAAGTTCTGGACCGGATTTTCACACAAACAACTTCTGCATTTTCCACATTGTTTTCAACAACTATTCTTCACTATGATAAAGATTGACAAATAAAATTACTGAACAAAACAATGCTTTGCTAGCTTTCAGTACTTTGATTGAATTTCTAACTGTAATGCTTCAGGTGATTAAGCTGATTTTGTAATGAAAATGGCTCCTTATAACTTTAAAAAAGAAGCAAAATATTTCGCATTAATATAATTAATAAATATGTAATAAAGTACTCCTCGAATAAAACCGAAATTCATCGGGTAATACGTTATCTGTCGACTGCATCGAAAATTGAATTATTTGTGTTCTCCATGACGTATCAATTATGTCATTGCTTCCGCAATGAATACAGTCGTTATCGACATCACCCGTAGACTAATAACTCACCCGATAAATGAAGATGTTTCAAAGTAGGGCATAGAGAATATGTCTCATTGAATTAAATCTATAGTGAAATTAGTCGATTTAAACGAAATTGGGTGCTATTTTACCTATATCATAGCAAGATCCTACCTGATTTTCAAATCGTGGCAACACTGGTGGACGTTAATCCATTCCCATACAATCTCTCCTTGTACGCCCCTCAAGAAAAAAAAAAGCTTTGGAAAACACTGTGAAGCTTTTATCAACCAATTTCTTCATTATCCACAATATTTCTATCTTAATAGACGAAACATTTCCCAATTCCATCAATTTGAAATAGTCATCTGCAACTTCTTTCAAGTAGAACCAGTCTAAAATTTTGTCGTGGTAGAACGAGTTAAGACGTCCACCAAAATTGTACCGAAGAATGATACATTTAAACCCTGGCACACTGCATATTAACCCTTGTCATGCTGAACCCGGAATATTCCGGTTTTGGCAGGAGGTGTAGACTTAGATCAGCCTGCACATAAGTGCAGACTGATCTAAGTCTACACCCCCTGCTTGTACTTTTTTACCAGACTTATGAAATTGATGTCTAAAAGAAATAATGATTTTTAACACCATGTTCTATAAGTGCTTTCAGCCCTTTTGATTTTACAGCAATTAAGTGAGGTAATTTATACAGCATGACAAGGGTTAATTGTGTTCCCCGAATTACAAGCCTCGATGGGTCAAAACTTTTTTTTTTAAAAATACGAAATTAACGGATCGCCGCTGTCAGTCGAAACTAATTCATCATTCATTTAGACTGGAAATGAACTTTGCACCCCGACATTTATTTATGCATTTTTGTCGGTTTGGGGATTTAAGCATCGTAACTACAGCTTATTCAAGTAATAGCTACGGCGTTTAACGATCAAGAATTGGCCAATTGTTTTTTACCTCTTGTCATATATTATACAAAATTATATCGTAAATCATCCGAATCGCACTGACTTGTCAGGGGCCAGTGGGCGGGGCCAACAATGCACAAATTTACTCGAGAAAACACCTGTGTAATTCATTTCGGTTCTCTGTTAACGAAAATCCTGGATAATACAATACACTTGATTACAATAAATTCCTATCAACAACAATGTAGAGGTTTATAACATTGATATACAGCCAAGCTCTGATAATCTTAGGAGATAACGGTAAAAACCTCAACTACTTTTACCAATTGAAACTACCCTTTTCTAGCTCTTGGACAAAAGAAATACATGTATGTGATTCATTTGTTTGTTTTAAATCGGATTAAGTAATTTTTCGGTAATATTTCTGCACGACAAAGTTATTTCTTTCACGTTCAATCTTTTTTTGGCAGCGATAGTAATTGTGTCTGCAATACACATAGTAAAGTGACCAACGGTTCACGTGTGATTTGATCCTTGACAGGCTACAACTCTTTAGCAACCATAGAAACGTGAACGCGTAAATACAAATACAAATACAAATCGTTTATTGTTCAAATCATACACATACATATGATATACGAACATAACAAAATAAACTGCTTACATACAATACATTCAGATAGTGACGAGAGAAAGGTACTAATTGCGAAGAGGGGAAAAAAGTAGGGAAAGGAGGGGAAAAATTATATTATCATTGAGGGGGCCATAACCTTGGTCAGATTGTTTTCATGAAAAGATTATATTTTGGTGAAAAAGACTATAGGGCAGAAGATTACACGCATTACCCGATAGTATATTTGTCGATTTTGATTGGTCAAGTCTTTTACACACGATGACGAAATTTCATTGATAAGGTTCGGTAAACAAGCATGTCCATGAGAAAAGTCGCTGTGTTTTGCTCAAAAACTTTTGTTCTTTCTTTTTCTTTTTTTCGTTTCTAAAGTGTTACTCTACTCAGTGAAACTTGATCTATGGATGTATACTGTGTTGAATGGATTTAAAACAAACACCAACCCATCTGTGAGTAGTTTTACGATATTTTTTACACACACACACACAAATAAAAATGAAGTTTGGCAGCCATCCGGTGGTCGAAAAATTCTCATAAAGAATTATTTGGTATGAGTTAATTTGGTAGTTAATTTCGTCACTATTTGAAATAAAAAACCTCTTCTTCAAAATCTAATGATATGATATTATTGTACAACAACAAAACAAAAACAAAACAAAACTGGTATATGATCGGTCATCACCCATTTATGTCATTTGACCCTTTTTATAGTTTCTTACCAAGTGGATTATTGAGTAAGTGGAATTATCCCGAAACACAGGGCAACGCTTAATGAAAAATTTGTTTAATAGTCAATGATAGATTGGTTGTTTTAGATTAGTAAGATAACAGGTAGAAAAAAAGTTTACCGCTTTTCTGATGACAAAATTTTAACACCAGTTCAATTTCAATGATTTAGCCGATAAAAGAAAGTTCATTTGGATTGAAAAATAATCACTGAGTAATTTAGAAAATATAGAAACTATTGTGGAAAAGAAGACACCGCCTGCTTCAAGCGATGAATTTCTTCTGTTTTCACAACATCTTTCCATTTACGAACTCACAGTGGTGCAAGTAATAGGGATTGAACAAAATTTTTAGAACTGTCCAATTTCAATGGTTTTGCAGACAACAATTTAAAGTCAATTTTATTGTAAATTAATTAGTTAATAGGGTAGAATATACTATGGGGAAAAAGAAGAAGCTGCTTGTTATTACTTTTATCTAATTTTCGAACTTTCATAATAGCATTAAATTCATAGAAAAACATCTAGAAAAAGCCGAATCCTTTACCTAGAAAACCTTTTCTGTCTTATCTTAATCTCAAGAAACAAAAGAATAACATGTATTAGTCGGTTGGTAAAGAATAGCATCTGGCAAACTTTAGGGTCATCGACAGAAAGCATTGAACCCTAGCCCCAACAACAAACAATTGTTTAATTGTCGATCAAGCAGCACTTTTGTGCCCATATAATAATACTTGCGATCTATCGTTTGCAAGTCGCAGATTCGACGGCCTCCGACCGATTAAACAGTGTCAGCTCAGCTTCATTAAGAAGTCGCTAATTGCACAGAGCTACGATCGGGCTACATTCGATTCGTGGTGTATTTCTTTCTATTCCTAAATCACTGAAATCTCATAGTCTATAGGACAAACGAGTTCAATCGTCATATAACGACGTTGGGCGATCAAAATGCCGTAAATACAGTTTTATGCAAGCTGTATTTACGACTTTTTGCTTGCCCAACGACATTATTACATATATGATCTGGAGGAGGCAGAATGCCACATTTGCCATTACACAAACTAGATGGTTGTCCCAGGACAACTGCTGTCGAGCCCGCAAAGTTTTGTAGCGTTTTTAGTGTTTGACCTTGAGTTTTGACCATGAACTTGAAGCTATCAAAAAAATTCTTTCAAATGGCACATCACTCATCATGGAGAACAATTATGCCAATTTATTTTGAAATCCATCCATAATTGTAGGAGAAATGCTCCGGACAAACACAATTTTAGTATTTGACCTTGAGCTGAGCTGTAACCTTGAACTTGAAGCTATCCAAACATTCTTTCAAATGGCACATCTACTCATGATGGAGAATAATTATGCCAAATTATTTTGAAATCCATCCGTAAATGTAGGAGTAATTGTCCGGAAAAATTCAGACGGACGGACGTCCGGAGGGACGGACGGACTAACCCACATACTACGACTTGTCATAGTGACAACTATGTCTCGCTCACCGCAAGCGGTCTCGATAAAAGTCAGTTACTTCACTTTTTAAAAATAAACCAAAATTGTCTTTCCGTGTATGGATCATGTTGTGTTGTTAAAAATGACGAATGAATAGATTAATTGATTTTAAAAATTTGAAAAAAAAAAACAAAACAAAAAAAAAAAACAAACACAAACAACCGGGGGGGGGGGGGCAAACGAACAAAAACAAACTAAAACAGCAAACAACAAAGAGCCATGCAGGTATTTCGACAACCCCGCGAAACAGTCTAAAACGGACAAGAGATCCCGCAATATATATATATATAATAGAATAATATCACTCTCAAAGAAAGTACGAGCACTAATTAAAAAAATCAAGCGTGCCAACTTCAAAACATTTCTCGTCTTATTTCAGAGTCCAGAGATATGTTCCAGACAAATTCTAGTCAGCAAAGATAGAAAAGAAATAATTTGAAATTAATAAGTTAAGCAGAGATGTATGTAAAACCGTAAATAGATCAATGCATCAAGAGTATGCCCCCAACAATAAAGGGGAAAAACCAAGACAAGATTTATAATTTTAGTGCACTGCAATTCTTCTATATGAGATTTATCAATCAATGAAAGGTCAAACTGATCGCTACTATACACATTAAGGGAAATGCTCAAGTGAAAATTGAAATTAGGGAAACACAATCATACAAAGGGAAATACCAAAAAAGTAAAGCAAATAAAAGCAATAGGTCTTGTGCACTGCCCTTCTCGATGAAATCTCTTACGACTGTGGCGTATAACAAACATAATTCATATCTGGGCCCGAGGTTACAAAACCTTTTTCGTACTCAATTGAGAATTTACTCAAACTTCGGGCTTAAATAAATGTTGTGTTTCAATGTTAACTGGAGAATTTTTGTTATGTAATTTACCAACATAATGTTTCATATAAATGCACTTTGCGTAGTATTTGAGCCAGCATACTTCTTTAATTTCGAATCGAATTTTAAATAAATTCTCATCTGAGTACGAAATAAGTTTTATAATCTCGGGCCCTGAGAAACATCAAAATGAAAGCAAATAATAATAAACAAGCCAGGGTTCTACCTAATGAAATATACATCTACCCATGAGGTTACAAGTTGATAGCCAGTTTTCTTTGGTAAGATGCCCGGACAAAATACAAGCCTAAATACTATAAAACACTCTCAAGAATGAGACAAACCTGTTCTTATTCAGTTCATATCAGTGTAATCTACCCATCAATTGACCAATCGCTGACCCTGCACCCTAGACCGGTACCGCCGCCGACTTTAACAAAGCCGACAGGTAGATCCCAGAAGACTTCATTAAGAGATTGGCTGATGGGCATTTAATGACGTAAACCCTAACATCGAATCTGATTGGGTGATTGATTGTTTGTTAACAATATGGCGGAAGCGGAACGCGGTGTTCCTCATTTATTTTACATGAAAGGGATGATATTCCAAGGTTGTTCTCGCACACAACTTCGATTGTTAATGTGAGAAATGTTTTAACATTAAAACTCACTACTTCAAAACTACAAAAGGAAGATTTTTATCGTATTGGATGGAAATCCCGAGGCATATCCAAAATTTTCAACAAAATTTGATGCGCATGCGTAAGCCTCGTTTTCGATTTTAGTAAGGAAAAACCTAACGGGACTGGCTTACCGTGTATGTACCGAAAATCGGTGCATACCTGTCGGCTTTACTAAAGTCGACAGTGGTACCAGTCTACCTGCACCCCTACTTTGTTAGCTCCACCCATTTACTCTTACAGGAAGTCTTGCTTCGATTTTAAACGGCGTAATTTAAAAAAAAAACTATTCCTGTAACATGTAACAAAAAGGTAGAATAGTTGGTTGGCGACCTATACGTCGTAACTACAGCTTCATTAAGCTTTAGTTACTACGTGTAAGTCGCCAACCCAACAAAAAAGGTAAACAAAAAATTGCGGCAAATGTTGAAGATCAGAACTCCTGTCTGGTCACAATGAATGATTTCATTGGTCGACTGGTTATTTGATTAACGGCCGCGATTGGTCAATGGGGGTTCGAAGTAATAGCTACTATACCTTCACAGCTATGCTCAAGGCAGAATCAATGTCTGAAAAAAAAACAAAACAAGGGGAATTGATTCTAATATAAAGCAAGCTAGCGTTAAAATTCTTGTGCGCTTCTCCTGTTGATCTTTCCTTTTATGAACTTTAGAATTGAGAGCTACTGAACATAAGAGATATTATCCGGACAAGATTTAACAAGAATAATTTTTAACAAGAAGAAGAACAGCAACAAAGATTATGATAAGGAATTAATATTGAATAAGGCAAGCCAGGATTTGGGATCTTATGCATTGCACTTCTGCTCGTTTCAAGCTGATAGCTTTTGAGATGGTAATATTTCTCATACTCTTGGCAGGAATCGGAAGGACGAAAGAACAAACAGACGAGTACGATTACCCCATCCTTTGGAACTGAAAAGTTTTACTTAATATCATTTCATAGATAGAGTTTCTTGGTATTTAGCATTATAGTCAAGCAATTTGTAGCAGGGAATTACCTTGTTTTCTGAATATCTCATTTAATCACGATTCAAATTATAGTTAACGACTACTTTATGCACGTTTGATCATTTCCTTGTAAATTGACGTACATCACATAAATAGTACAGGACACGTACTTGACGGATCGCTGGCCACGCCCACTCTCTCCGGTGGCCACGCCTACTGACCCCGTCAGGAAGTTTGACACAGACATTAACCCTATCTCATTTTTCTGAAATTTTAGACTGGTCCAAATTGAAATAGATTGCAGACGATAGTTAAAGTTGGATGAAATTTGAAATTGAACCGTCCTTTCATGTAGAAAATGTTGTGTGAAAAGGAGAAATTGCTTGTTACAAGTAATTTCTCCTCTTTCCATGATGTTTTCTGAAGTAAATAAATTAATGCAACGTAAAATCCCGTGTTTGTACAGCAAAGGGTTAAACGGCGTTATTTTGTGAAAAAAATGTGGTCAGTAGTATGTAAGAAGGGTAGATGACGACCTAAACGTCGTAACTACACCTTGAATAACCTACAGTTACGACGTTTATGTCTTCAACTCAACAAATAGCGTAACATAAATGTTTGCTACTGTTGGGTTCAACTTTCACTTCCGGTCTAAATGAATGATTTGAATGGTTGATTGATTCTTTGTCTGACAGCTGCAATTGTAAATTGAAAAGAAGGGTCCACTATTCGGCTTTCTTATGCACTATTATATTATCCCCGCCGTTTTGGCGAAGGGGATGTAGTAATGGTTTCCGTCCGTCATACCGTCACTAAGCTTTTCCGTAGCAATTCTCCTGAAGTATAAATGCTATGAAATTGAAACTTCATAGGTGGATAGATCTCATTCAAGGGAAGTGCAGTGCATAAGAACCACAACTCTTGCTTACGTAATTTTGGAGTTATTGCCCTTTGTTGCTTTAAAGACTTAGATTTTGTCCTGAGCATATCTCTGAAAGTATAATAGTTATTAACTTGAAACTTCATAGGTGGATAGATCTCATTTAGGAGAAGTGCAGTGCAAAAAAACACAACTCTTGCTTGCATAATTTTAGACTTATTGCCCTTTGTTGATTTTAAGACTTAGATTTTGTCCAGAGCATATCTCCGAAAGTATAACTTGAAACTTCCTAGGTGGATAGATCTCGTTGAGGAGAAGTGCAGTACACAAGACCCACAAATTTTGTATTTTCACTTATCGATTTCTGTAATATTATACCTATTTATAAACGGCAAACGAATACTATCGTATAGTGATTTTATGTACTAAGTAAAATCTACTAGTACTGACAATATTTATACATCTACTACATCAGTCCGTAAAACTCATCAATCCGAATCGTGTCCATCCTCCCCCTTCTTCTCGGAGAGCACCACGTTTTATACTCCCCTGACCCGGCCCTCAGTAAGCTCACGGCGACCCTATCTTGTAATATCATTGGATATTATCGGAATTTACTATGATATGCCCATGAGCTGATGACTAAACTTTTCGGATGATTTCGTTAATCTCCGTGACCGACTTAGTTATTTAAGTTAAAACGTCATCATAGGCGTCATGGTTTTTATGTAAACAAACTTTAAAATTGGTTGGTCACAATTTAAAACATCGAAACTTATTTGACGAATTGTAGTCTTCACTCATATAAATATTTTGAATTCGTAGTTTCAATCGTCATATTTATTTATGAATTTGGGCCCCAGTATAGCTTTCTTGTTATTTTTGTTATGTGTTTTGGAGAAGATATGACTTGAATGAAGCTTAACAGAATTTTAGACCAGTCCAAATTGAAAGAGGATTCGGACGACAATTTCAGGATAGTATTTTTAAGGAAAATCTTGATCTTTTAGAGTATAAACATTGTGCCCAATGAAGAAATTGCTTGTTACAAGCAATTTCTTCATTGTCCGTAATGTTTTCAGAGGCTTTGTTCTTGAGGGGCGTAAAAGAGAGGGATTGTGTTGGCATGGGTTACAGGTCTATATTGATTATGGGGTTTGAATTCATTAATGAGATAACTGGTTGGAACCTTGAATCTTCTCTCGTACTTGAAAATCCCACAGGAAACAAGGTGGGAGTAATTCCTTCCCTCCTTTAAACAGTTTTGACTGATGTAGTAATAGAAAAATCATTTTACAATGTAATGAGAAGTCCGCCACAGAAAATAACTTTACCTCCCTCTTATTAAATCGATTCATAACTTTACCTTGGATATTAGCCATTGGAACTGAAAATACAGGTCTGACCTTTCAGCACTAAATATTGTCATAGAAAATGGTACGGTATGCACACCTCAGTTTGACACAGTTCGAGATTTATAGGGGGGGAGGAGTCCAACAGAAAATAATTTAATTGTTAGTTTCGTCTATCAAAAACGAGCGATCTGATTGGTCGAAAAATTTAATTCATAACTCCATGAACAAAATTTTGAGTACGCAACCATTTTGAATGCTTCCGCACAAAATAGTTCAATACAAAAAGGTATCAAAATTTTTTAAGTTGTTGCATTTTTCGCTCGATGCTATTAAATTATAAGAAATGAAGATAATATTTTTTGTTTTCATGGAGGTATGAACCGAAAAACCTAATCACACACTGTATGAATCCGCTTCGCGTATTCATACAGTGTGATTAGGTTTTTCGGTCCATACCTCCATGAAAACAAAAAATATTATCTTCATATCTTAAATGAACTTTTCATTTGTAGAGCCAAATGTCGAAACTAAAGCTTGAACAAAGTTGTAGCTACGCGATTAGGGTCGCACATTTCAAACACGATACTTGCTTTTTTCGAGATATTCCGAATCTTAGAATGATATTTTTGCATAAATTCAAGGGGGGTCTTGACCCTTGGTCCCCCAACCCCCTGGATCCTCTCATAAGAAGGCAGAACTGTTTCAGGTACACCAAAATAGCCAGGATAAACTGGCACATATTGTTTTTTATGTTTATGACCTCTTCTTTTGTCCATCTGATTTTTTAAATATTTCTTCGACTTTCTCTATTTTCTTTTACTAAGAAAGTCGCGCTAATTGCATTGAGACAAGTGTATAAATGTATCAAATTTCCCTTAGAATGCAGGTCATTTATTTTCCTTCTCCTTTGAGATTTTCCTCATCGAAAATGCATGGTAAAATCGGTATCTAATTGAAATCACGGAGGATATTTCAGCACAGAAAGATGTCTTTGTTGCACTTGCAAGAGACAAGTTTAGTTACATTATATATCATTTTCATGCCTAAAATGTTGAGACATTCTATATCTATATTTTTGTTTGGTGTATTATTCGATTTTATTTTATATCACAGGAGTACTTAATATATATAGCATGAATAGGACATCAAATTAATATGGATCAGAAGCTAATAATCAGTTCTGATTTTAAACCATATGACCAGTCTGTTTTTATTCGATTAAAACAAACTTAGTGACTTAATTTTGTTCACAGGAAAACAAGACTGTAATGTATATAGCAATGATCAGGTATGGTCAGGTATAAAGAAAGATGGGGGGAGCCTTATGGTACATGTATATGCAGACAGATAACAATCTGGAAAAAGATAAAGATAAAAAATATATAAAGACAGCAAATTTATGCAAGCTCCCATGATATCTTCTATGTTTTAGAATGTGTAAATGATTGATATGGGTTTTTAACAATAGTATGTAAAAGTCTAGCTGGAAACAGTCGAAAAAAAACATTTTTGAGAAAATTTTGTCATATTTCTGACGAATAATGATATAATGTGAGAGTTTGTTTGCAAAATCTGTTCGTGTTTACAAGAACTTCTGTAGAACACCAACGAAGAGACTATACTAAAACTATACTAAAACTTCATTGTTTTTCGATACCAATTAGTATATTGTAATACGTTACAATTATAATTAAGCATTATACAAAGTAGATATTGTCATGTTAATTGCGATAGAATTGTATTTAAAACTGGCCGAATAAAAGCAGATTAGTATTTTTCTCAAAAAATGAAACGGCAGTATTCCGTTAACTTATTCCCTCACAACAAAGTTTAAGACTTGTCGATTTGAAAGAATTTGCAGACGACAGTTTCAAGTTGATGGCTTTCTATTTTTTGTCGTCCTTTTCGATAGAAAACGTCGTGGATAAGAAGAATTTGTTTGAAAAAGTAATGTCATTTTCCGAAAGGTTTTCCAAAGATTTCTTCAGGGGCGTAGAGGGATTGTATTGGAATAAGTTTAATTGGCATGATTTGCATTAGTTACAGATTGCATTGATTGACAAGCGTGTATGTTGACTAAATACCCAAAGAAATGTTTAATCATATCATATTGTTAAGATAAACAAAGGTGTTTGTTTCATAGCAAAATGATATTGCTTATCCTAGAGTAACAATATTAAAACGACCCGGTTAGACGAAGCTGATAAGCGAAGCTGTCGGTTTTACGCACGATTGGAATGTTTTGTGAACAAATTGATTGGTCATTCATGGGATCTTATTCGCACTGTCTGAAAATAGTTTGGTCGTGCTCGGACTTGGTGTCTATATATTTTTACCTCCGAATTCTACCCAAAGGATGCAACGTCTACTTATCGCTTTTGAGAGGTGTACATAATCATGTTAACCTGGTAAACGACCGCAAGTCATCTCTCGCTCTCTTTATCTAGAGATTATAAAGCGCTTATTTACGTAGCGAAATTGGTCTGTGTGGTAGAATACTCGCATCGCACGCGAGAGCCTCCCAGTTCTAACCTTGCTACACGCCCCATTTCCCATCTCTCTCTCACACTCTCTCTCTTTCTTTAGCTCCACTGACTGAAAGCCAACGGGCTTTTGTCATTATGTGGTGTCCGGGGTCCTTCAACCTTTACATTTAAAATCTTCTTCTCAGAAAGTACTGAACATATTTCAACCAAAATTCACAGGAAGGATCCTTGGTGGCCTTTATCAGATGTCTTTAAAGCATTTTGATCGGGAGAAAAATATGTAACGATGTATACATGTATCTATATCGTTACAATACCTCTAAAGCGGGATGAAAATTATTGTGGGCAGGTTGTGTCCCCTAGCGCACGAATAGGCAGATAAGCGCACAATCGACAGTTGATTTGGGTAGAAAGTGACACCTCCGATAATCCGACCATCAACCTTTTTCTGCCCAGGTATCTCCTGTATACATATCTCGGGCTTTCAGCGCTTTGATTTTAAATGTTACAGACACAAAGAAAGTAAATGCAACAGTCTGGGCTCATAAGATCCTTCTTGTAAGATCAATTTATAATTGATTATAAATACATAGGTTCTATATTGTGATTAAGATTTAGATTTGACACGTGAAGATAAAAATCCGTTGTTTACTATTTTACATACTCAGCAATTTATTCGAAATCTGGACAATAAATGAGTACTTCATCATTAGGCGAGAAATATAACGTAAATGCAGCTTGAATAAAGCTGTATTTGCGACGTTTTGCTCGCCTGACGGCGGTATATTGATGAACGACCAAAACTTCTTTACTGCAGATATATTTAGCGATATGTCCCCCAAAACACACAACAGAATTAGTAACAAAACTCGAGCTTGAATAAATATGAAGATTGAAAATTATAAGATCAAACTAATTCTACGAGATTAGCCTATAATTCATGGAAGAAAAATCGATATTTTAAATTGTGGCATTTAAGGTTTGTGATGACGGTTTAACTTAGGCTAGTCATTCAAATAATCTACTCGACAAAATCGCCCGTAAAATTTTGTCGTGACCAGTATACAGTCATGCCGAAGGTTAGCGAATATTTCCGATGAAGAATCGGATGCATTCGTCTTGATCTCAAAAGGTAAACAAACTAGTGTTGACCACAAAATACTGTTTCCGGAGAACTTCACTCGTAATCGCCTTTGAAAAATAGTATCATAAAGGCTCTTGTTTGCTTTATTGACCACGGTATACATTGTTTAGACTGATTATCATCCCTCCGAGGGAAGATATGGCTTTAAAGCTACATTTACTATGGTTTGGTCCATCACCGAAGATAAGTAGTTTTTCGTTTTCATATTTCAAAAAAGGTCGATTCCTCTTTAATACATTTATAATAACAAACTTTATTCTGGACGTCGGTGTTATGCTTTTTACAGTAGATAATTATATATCGCCGGTCCAACAAAAACTAGTTAAGAAAAATTTGCATATCGCCAAAATGGGCCCAACATTTGACAATGTCATATACGTGTTTTTTTCTGACGAGTCTGATTTTGTATGTGTTGAATGTTTGTATTTTACTGGAAATATTGATAGGTAAATAATAAATATGTTTACTGTCTTCAGCTGTGATGTTATTTTTAAGAAAGCAGCGGGGGAATTAAACCCTATTCTTTCAACACGCGATCTCGGTTCGGATTCCTGTCATAAATAACACAACAATTATTCATTCCTTACAGCGGTAGCGTGTGTTGATTACTATTTGACCAGACAGGCTACTACAGAAAATACTGCATGATGAAACCAAAATTCCTTATGAATATTAATCAAATGACTGAAAGTACTGAGAAGTTGAAATGCGCTGAAAGGGTCATAACTGTGGAATTCGGTTCAAATTCATTTATTACTTTCCGGGTAAGCCTCCCTCCTTTAAACTTAAACCAGCATTCTCATTCGTGTACATATGTGCGTGAATAACGCACAAAATCATACATCCACATAAGAAATCAAAAATTAGCTTTGTCTAAACCCATTCCAAAACAGTGACGCTTTTGAATTACCTTCATTAGGAGAGCTTTGGAAAACAAGCAATTTCTTCACTATCCACAATGTTTTCTGTCAAAAAAGACCATGATTTTAAAGATTTCATCAACTTACAGTTGTCGTTTGCTACTTCTTTGAATTTGGACTGGTCTAAAATTTTATAGTGTTGGAATGGGTTATAAGCTCGTGTCACGAACAGCAAAATTAGAATTTTCATGCATAACATTATCCTTTTGATCAACTGTAATACGTGAAATCCTTTCAGAATAACAGCTTCTACAGTAAGAAATCAATGACCTCGATGATTATTTGACCCTCATCTCGGCTAATTCTGTAACGATCATACTAAACTCACGTAGATTTTCACTTTATGAGTATAAGTGGAAATTTGCGGAAAAGCGCGGAAACTTGTTTCAGGGTGATCGATTTGAAATACAGATTAAGACTTAGGAAAAAAGAATATTTAAAGGGTTGTGAGTAAAATTAAAAAAAAAAAAAAAAAAAAAAAAAAAAAAGACGTTAACGTTATTGTAACGTTCTTGTTTGCACATGGTAGTTTTGCCCTTTTTCTAAAAATTCCTATAATATGATGAAGATAGTATCAAGTTATCTTCGGCGCCCTGTAGTCGCGCGATTTTCTTATTCATTATTCGGCTTTAGAACCGTAAAAAATCTTAAGTAAAAAGGACCAAGCTGAAAGCAAGATGACACTTGTTAAAGGTTTGATGTGTTATTATTGATTTAGACTTGTAAATAACGACATAATAAAGCGTAATTATTTAGAAAATATGTAGAAACCGGAAGTTGTTTACATTCTAATTTTCAAAATCTTCTACTTTCGTTTTGCGTCTATTTGATCTTTATTGAGTAAAAGCTGTAAATCCCACGATAATCGCGTTTGCTTGTGCCTACGATCCCCCTTAATCGCTCTATATATTTTAAAGCACTGGCGGCGTGATTATTGTAAAAAAGCATTTGCGACCTGAGCCATATTTGTCAACATTTTATATCTGTGGTCACATGACTACAACATATCACTTGAGATCACGTGATAACCAAACACAGGACGGCGAATCACAAAAAAACAAATAACTGCGCTGATTATTAAATTAAATTTTCAATAACTTAAAGCAAACTAAAGCATGTTTAGAAGTCTCTAAACGAAGTTTTATATCATCCTTTACATGTACCATATTATTGTCTTCGGCTACAACTAACTGATTGTCCGTGGCAATTTGAGATGAGAAGTAATCCGAGGTGTATTCATATCAAAGATATCACGTGATACATGTTATCACAAAACCCGAAATGGAATTGTCTTGTGTTCATTTTGCGGTTTTGTTAAATCTAAGTTAAAATTGCTCAATTTCAGTTATATCACGGCGGCTGGAGCACCTAACAATGGAATCCTGGTATTTCTCACACCAGTACTACCATTACATCCTTTCCAAGTCTACGATTATCGACCCATTGGCGAGAGATAAATGGTCGGAAAGGATGAGTGCCGCCGTCGGGCATCGAACCCGGGACCTCTAGATTGACAGTCCTACGCGCTACCAACTGCGCTGTGACGGCGGCTGCGATTCTATACAAAAACATGAAATATCTAAGGTGCTTTGGAAATTATTCAATGCAGATCAAAGCAATAACGTGAAAGTGTAAGACCTGATAAAGTTTCGTGTGGGAAACATACACGTATATTCAGTTTGTTAAACAACAGAAAGAAAATCATTCTAGTGGCTAAAAGGGCAAGGTCACGGTACAAGATGCAAATTGAAAACCTACATCTTCAAAGTTTAAAGTTACGTAGAGATATACGTAGGACAAAGGGAAAAAGTCAGTTTAGCTTACAACCTGTTTAAATCACCTGATAAATGTTAGAAATATGCTCTTTTCGAGGTTAATTTCGCGATTTTTTTTATATTCAGAGGCAGAATACCTTGAATAGTTTTCATTAAAACATAGACACAGGCACACACATAAACTCAAACACGTGCGCGCATGCACACACACAAAATTTGGGTCGACCGTTTTATATTTTCTCTGGTAAGATTACATTATCTAAAAGTATTTAACGTGGAAAGCCATTTGTAGTGCAAACTTTTAAAAATGGTAGGACAAAGATTGATTGATTCAATTGGGTTTAACGCCAATTTTGACAGTATTTCAGTTATACCGCGGCGGCTGCAGCATCTTACAATGGATTCCCTGATGTATCTCATATCATTACCTACCACTACATCCTTTCATAGCCTCCAGCTGCTATACTTAGGTTTACGATTATCCACCCATTGGTGAGAAATGTGCCAGAGACAAAGAAGGAGATATAATCTCAATAGTTTACATTGAAGATGAACATCATTTCCTGATATCAATTCAGTGATAGGTGATCGATATTTTTTTTCTCTAAATTATAGTAAACATACAAAGTTATACGGCTTTTCTAAGACGAATCCATGATTAGTGGGAAATTACAAAACCACTTTTAACAAACAATGCAGCTTTAACACGGTAATATTTTGTCAGGAGATTGAGATCATTAACATCAAATGTACAACAATAGTTTATAGATATGTCCTAGTCGTAAAAATGCCGTTATTGAGACCCGAATTTTAAAACGGTTTTTTAGGAGTCAGATCTTGCCCCTAGGCAGGAAAACCTGTTTAAACACTCGATCGTTTACTTAGTCACTGAAACAAAATGTGCCGAGTTGGATCCCCGGAAGTCTTCTTATTATCAATGCGGAAGAGAGTATTTTGCAGTTTTTCTTATTATATAACAATTTTCACCAAGGCGGGCTGATGTAGTACAAACTGATATAAGACAAAAGACTCAAGTCGAGGTCGACATCGATTTTCTTGAATGCTTTTCTACTGTCAATGTACTATGCTCTTTACAACACGACTTCGTTTATTCTCGGACATTGCCTGGTATACTAGAGTATTTTCGTCGCACCTTTCTCAGAAACTATAATAATAGTAATAATATCTTTATTTCCCGTAGGTAACTTATGAAGACACCATCATACATATTAAAATAATTATAAACTTATTTACAATAAGACCCTCGAATAACAATCAATATTTTAATTAATCACTCATATACATCTGACACACGGACACATTACACACTTGCAAACTAGTATTGAATAAATAGAGCAAAATGTTATGAAAAGCAAGTTACAAATATCAGACAGTCCTTTATTTTTTCTGAAAAGATTTAATACTGATTATTTTTCTTAAATGTAGTGGGAATGAATCCCAATACCTCATACTTCTATAAGGGAACGTCTTTTTTATGTATTCAGATTTTGGTATACGATCGATCGAGAGAAAATTCATTATTTTATTGTTTGTTTAGGATCTTAGAATATAAAACTGATTTCTACTTAGAAGATTTGACTTGTAAGAAGGAGTAAATCCATTTATAATCTTATACACAAATTATAATATTGTACACCATCAAACGGTGAAATATGCGCACCGAGCTTTAAATGTTAACTATTTCAATTCAATTAAATTTGCTTGTGTGTTTGATATCCTTGTTTTATTCTGAATGATCCGTGTTTACCTTTTTTTTTTAAATTTTTCTCTTTATTCTTGCCGAGTTGCACTTACAGCAAGTTATATATCTTAAGTCAAAACAACAGTTTCTGTGAAGATACACTGTCTATGTGATTATCAATAATTTTGAAACTACCTTTCTGAGATTGTATAATTTTGGTTGTTGTTCTAATTAACATGCACGCAGTCTTTGTGAGATTTAAAGCAATATCATTATCTAGACACTATTGCTCAACTTTAATAGATATGGTAAAGTTTAATTTATACAGAAGTATATTATGATCAACAAGATCAAAAGCTTTCTTTGAATCAAGGAAAACAGAACCAATAGCATTTCCTTTGTCAGTATAAGAATCTATTAATTGAGTAAGTGCTGTATGGCAAGATTAGTTTTCCCTGAAGCCAGGTTGGTTGGCGTATAAGATGTTAAATCTCTAAAAAAGCTCTGAGATGATTTGCTATGTGTCTTTCAAAAAATGTGGATAACGAAGGTAAAACAGACATTGGTCTATAAATATTTGGGTCACTCTTTTCACATCTATTGTAAGTAGGGGTTACAGTTGCTTTCTTGAACATCGTCGTAAAAATACAGTTATCAAAAATGCTCGAGAACGGAACTGAAATAAAGTCGATATATTGGCTCCAATATCATTTATTCCTGGAGACATTTTAAGAGTCAAACTTTTCAATAATGTTTTTAGTGGTGGTATGAACTTGATCTCAAAGGAATTCCTGTGTTATGTTTAATCAAGGTGATTTTCAATTTTTTTTTTAATCTTTTCTTTATCTAAAGGATGTTTTCTTCAGTTTTGAAAATATCTAAAAAGTGTGCATAGAGCTCATTTATAATATGTCCTTCTATTTCTCTATCATTGATACATAATTTATTTTTTCGGTATTTGAGACACAGTCAAATCATTAACAGGATTGTTTCTCAGAATTTGCCATAAACCCTTTTTGCAATATTCAAAGCCTTGACTTGAAACCTGGTGTTGATGTTCATCTAAGGATCCGACATGGCGGGTACCGAATTTAGGTCGGCAATTTATCTACTTCCTATAATACGACTTAGTTTATTCTCGGATATTGCGTGGTATAGTGGGCTAATTCAGTCGCATTTTCCTCAAAAATCATACATAGCATTGACTTGAAACTTGCTGAAGGATCATCTAAGGGTCCTACATTGCGCTTACACAATGTCCATAACTTATCCAATTCCGGTTTTCAGACATTGCCTTGCATAGAGGTCTATTTTTGTGTTGCATTTTCTCAGCAATAATTCATAAGGTTGACCTTGAGGTTCAGCCAGTGTACCTACATGGCGCTTACCGAATATAGGTCCGCAAGTAAACCACTTCATTTTCTACGATTTAGTTTATTTTCAACATTGTCTGGTGTACTCATTTTTTTTTCATCATATATTTAAAGTATTGACTTTTAAGTTTAATTATATGAATTCTTAGCTAGGGGTGTCAGTTGTGCTTATTCCCCGATCACACAGAGCTGCTTCTTTAGGACGATCATCCCGATCAAGCCACGATCTGAAAAAGTATTGGATAGTGGCAGATCGGGTCCGATTGGCGTCAAAATCGAGCGATGTCTTCACTACGACCGTAACGGTAGTACTATGCTTTCACGTCCAACGCACTGCTGACTCGCTCCTACTACGATGTTACGCAGACCATTGCCGACCAGCGGCCGCGTTTACAATACACTGCCGCTACGATATTCGAGATCATACTACGACGCTTCGCAAACGTAGAAGACTGTACAACAATATCCCTACGGTGGTGCCGATCATATCACACTTGAAGTACGCTTCTAGTACGATTTTGGCGATTGAGTATATATCTTGGGTTTCAAACATTTTTTCCACTTCTTTCCAAACTTTAATCATACACGGTCGTATCCATGCTGATCTGATTCATCTGGCTTTACTTCAATTATGGCCTGTTCCTGGAGAGTATTTTGACCTTCCTCTACATGAAATTGAGACTAAATAAGGGGATCGGGAAGCTGAGGAGTTTCCGTGGACGAGAGGGCACTAGCTTCAACGGTCGAAGGCTCGTCATGTTCTTTCCCGGCCTCATGATTTACCGCTGAAGTATTTTCAAGGTCTTGAGTCACAGAGCATGCAGCCGAAAATTTTTAAGGCCTTTACCACGGGGTTTACGCGACATTTTCATTTTTTGCAACTGTGCCAAGATGTCCAAAGTTTGAAGTCTCAACTGCAAATGGTCGTGAAGTATAGTGCCGCCCTTTATTTCTAGTCGACAGATGATGATTGGTCAAATACCAGCGCTATGAAATCAAACTGCTGCCTGGTGGGTCGTGGTATGATCGGTGTAACGTCATGGTCGTTCTTCGTAGGATCGTCAGGAACGTAGAGAGATCGCATTAGGAACGTAGTAAGAACGCAATTAGAGTGTTTCAGGAGCATAGTCGATATATTCCTGATTGTACTACGCTTTAACTATGATCATGAAGATCTCTCAACGATGCTTCCGCGCTGATTGTAGGATTACAGCGCTTCCACTTCTTTTTGTGACTCTACCCGATTCTTGTTGGTCACGATTTCGCTACGCATGTTTTGAGCGTATTCAAAATAAGGATGGCGAGACCCTACCGCAATCATACTGCGCTTTTGAAAAATCCACTATGTTTCTCCTGCGATTTGTTCCGGTCGGCCACGTCTTAGGCCGCGCTTTGAACGTAGTAGAAGTGGTAGTTAGGTGTGAACGGGGTTACCAAATAAAGA
This sequence comes from Fragum fragum, assembly GCA_946902895.1. NCBI lineage: Eukaryota > Metazoa > Mollusca > Bivalvia > Cardiida > Cardiidae > Fragum > Fragum fragum. The sequence goes on along the minus strand of OX336370.1, from coordinate 10,997,536 downwards.
TCTGCATGTTATCTACTTCCTGTCTTCTGACACAATTCATTTTAAGCCAATAGTTTATTTTTGGACAATGCCTGGCTGTAGTGGTACCTTTTCAACGTTTTATGTGGAGATGAAGCTAGGTCTCCTGCATGGTGCTTAGCAAAAACATTCCATTCAGACAGAATTTTCATTTTTCACTGTAGTTATGGTAGTGCATGCGGGGGTATAATCAGTGAGTTTTGACAAACATATTTCTAATTATATATATATTGTCTAGAAACTTGCAATTAAAAAAAAATAATAATAAAATAAAAAATAAGACGTGTTGTAATCTCTGTTTTTAATTCATGCATAAAACCAAGAGAAATTGTCATTCTTTATCATGTAGACCTCAATAATTGAGTTTATTTCACACCTACAAATATTTCTAGCAAAATATTTACATTCTCTACCACAAAAACGGACGCGTCAGAAAAAGTCCGTATCTGATTGTCTCAAATACGGTTCAAACGTCCGGGGATGGCCTATTTCTGACCCAGGGCTATAATCTATACAATCTTGATAGAGGTCCACCAGATGGCGCTACATTTGATTTAATGGGGTTGAACGGCACCTTAAATAGTATTTCAGTCATCGCGGCGGCTGGAGCGCCTAACAATGGATTCCTGGTATTTCTCACACCAGTACTACCACTACATCCTTTCCTAGCATCCAGCTGCTATCCCACCTAGGTTTATTATCCGCCGAAAGAATGTATACCAAATATCAAAGCTATAGGCTCTTCTGTTTAAGAGAATATTTTTAAAGTTTTCATGTGCACTATATAAGCCTATGTTGTAGTGAAGAACACGATTATGATTTATTTAATAACTATTTATATGCTATAGACAAAAGCTAACTTTATCTTTGCTCCAGCATCCCGTTTATGTATAAAACTCCTAAATTTCAACTGGCACATTCCCTTAACATTTTGTTCTCCTCATTAAAGTTCTCCTTATAAGATTTCAGACATCATTATCTTGACATGTCATTTTATGTACATGACTCTCATGTTTTTCATTCAACTATAAATAGACGTGGTCACTTGATTACATGGAAGTCAAAATTTGGTAGGGATAAAAATGTCATGTTATTTCATTCGTTGATACCTTTATGAAACGGATATAAAATAGTTGAATATAAAGATTTATTAAATGACATTCAGCATTGAGTTTGTGTTTCTATAAATGGAATCCGATGTAGTGAGCCGTCTTCACTGCAGTTTTAAACTTATAACGTCCAAAAACGAGTTAATTTTGGCCATTGTCCATAATGTATACAATTTTGATATAAGTCCTCCAGATACTGCTGCATAAAAAATATCAAAGCTCCCGACCCTCCCTTTTAAGAGAAGAAGATTATTAACAAAATTAAATATAAGCCTATGTAAAACTTTTGGCGTCGAGGGATGGGCTAATTATGACCTTAGGTCCATAATTTATACAATCTTGATGGAGGTCCACAAGATGATGCAACATACCAAATATCAAAGCTCTAGAACTTCCCGTTTTGGGGGAGAAAATTTCTTAAAGATTTCACTATATAAGCCTATGTTAATCTTGTGATATCCGAAAACAGGCTTATTCTGACCCTAGGACTATAATTTATACAATCTTGATCGAGGTCCACCAGCTGAGGCTACAGACAAAATATCAAAAGTCTAGGCCTTCCTGTTTGGGAGAAGATTTTTTTAATGTTTCACTATAAAAGCCTATGTTAAGCTAGTGACGTCCTTGAACTGGCTACTTCTGACCCCGGGGTCACAATTTATTCACTCTTGATAGAGGTTCACAAGGCGTTACCTTATATAGTGAGCTGTTAGTCTTTTGGGTTGCTAGAAAAAGATTTTCAAAGTTGTCACTATGTAAGCTTATACCCCCACCTTTGCCCTCCGTAGCATGGCCTTTTCTTGACAGACTTTTTTGTACAAACTTTATAGTCCTTGCCTAAAAGACTACAAATACCAAATGTGAATCCAATCCAACAGCCGGTTCATGACTATAAGATTTTTTTAAGATGTATACATTCTGCCCCTTGTTGGCCCCTTATGGGGCCAAGGGAGATGACGTGTACAAATCTGGAGCACATTACCATGGGGATGCTTCCTGTCAGGTTCGGTTGAAATCCGTCCAAGGGTTCTTAAGAAGAATTCGAAAAATGTAAAAAGTAAACGCACGAGGCACGAACTACGATGACAATAGGTAACCACGATCTTCGGTCAGGTGACCTAAATTTGTCGTAATTAAGTACAACCCCACTTTTGGCATTCTGGTTGTGTGACAGAGGGGTAGATAATGAGTAGATTCGTTTTAAAACATTATAATGAGTGAGAAGTATCCTAATCATTTCAGTTAGGTTAGTCTTCTTTCGATTCCAGGTCTCTGGGAATAGAGAGTTGGTTTTCGATGTATTTTGATTTGTTGGCACATCTAACATTTATTTTAGAATTGCAATTTTATTCCATCTTTGCACAAAAAATGTTAATTACTTTCTTTCAAAGTTCTAGAAAACAGATTGGAGGTAATAATGACGGTAACCTTAGTGTGGAGGGATTCGACCAAACCAACGGTAGCCATGCATTGTCTCTAAAGATACACAAGAATGTAGTTATAAATTTATCAAAACATCTATTTAAATTATAATTTCAGATGTAGGAACACTCAATTGAAAATATATTAAATCAGACGAAAGCAACGAAATAGAATACGTTTAAAGCAGCTTACTGAACAGTATACTGAATCTAAAAATGAGAGCTACAACGGACATGATTCGATCCTACCGCAACAAAAGTCATATAGATTATTGTTGTCTTTGATGTTAAGCCGAAATAAAACTAAATGATTGAAATATAGGCACGTTTACAATTCTATTTATTTATTATACACCACAGTCATCCAATTTTTAGGGACTCCTAGTTTCTAAAAGGGATCCCGGGTTCGATTCCCGACGGCGGCACTCATCCTTTCCGACTATTCGTCTCTCACCAATGGGGCGATAATCGTAGACCTATGTGGGATTTCCTAGCTGGAGGCTAGGAAAGGATGTAATGGTTTTACTGGTGTGAGAAATATCAGGATTCCATTGTTAGGTGCTCTAGCCGTCGCGATATAACTGAAAACTTGTTGAAAGCGGCGTAAAACCCCTTTCAAACAAACAAAAGCTAAATTCCATGATAGGTCTTCCGTTGGAAATCATGTCTTGTAAACAAGAGTCAAACACTGCAAATACTGCTACAATCCCATCTTTAATAGTTTAGTATCTAATGGCAAACCGTCATCTCCTATTGTGACGGTAAATTGTCTTATGTAATTATTTCTGATAAATGAAGTTTATCGTCTATCAAAACCGCCGATCACGTTTCCTTAGATTTCTACGTTATACACATGAAAATCCATTCATTTGGAATAAAAAGTCTTGATTAATTTCGTCGCTAGTAAAGATTTAACGCCTAAAATGAGGAGTAAGAAACGTTTCAATGGAGGTATCAATGTTTCTGAAACCAAGATAAGAACAATACGCTCAAACGAATATTTAATACTTAAATATTAGTCAGTTATTGTCTTCACGGAAAATCGCCAGGCTAAAAGTGGTAAGTGGTCAGCAAAGGGTCAGCGAAAATCCACGTTATTTTGAAAATAATGGAAATAGGTTACCGACACCACATGACCTCATTTACATATGACCAAAATTCAACAGAATCTAACAATGTGAAAAGGGAAGCCACCAACCACCTGAATGATTTCACATCAAGTTTTGTTTAAAGCGAAACTACAGTAAAAAATATGAATTTAAACTCTTGCGACAGTTATAGACTGATTAAAAGTCGGCTAGCGAATATAGCTCCTGATGAGGCCTCGATGGCGTTGGTTTGAGCAAATTCAATCTGAATGTGCGATTCCAACGGTTACATGCACGAGTGAATGTCCAATTATTCATTGCAACTGTCTCGACGTAATCTTAAAATAGATTAAAAGTCTGTGTAGACTATTAATTAAAAAACAATAGTTTTGGATTTCGAAAAAAACTTCTTTTCGAAATATTGTATTAAAGTAATATATGAGAATTATAATCATTGAAATCTGTGACATGAAAAAAAAACCCCACATCGATACGTCCCTTTAAAAGGTATTTATAACATGCTTTATATTTCAATGAGTAACATGTGTCTAAGATAAAAGCGATATGCAATTCATCGACATAATGTATATGTACGTAATTTCGTAATGCACTTAGTCATCAAGGTTTATAGCCTGAGATTGTGTAAGCAAACTGAGGCCGAGGCTAAATTTGACAGATTAAAAATTTCAACCCACAATCAATACGAACTTCTGCAATATGAATTGTAGATCGGATCAGATTACACGACTTCGAGTACTTGTTAATACAATCGATTGAAGGGTACGCCTGCACGCAAGCACTGTTATTGCTTTTGAGAGGTGCAGATTATAATGTAAACCTGATAAATGACTGTCCGCCCTCTCTCTCGCTTCCTCTCTCTTTAAAGCGTATATTTACATAAAGAACGAAATGGGTATGTGTGGTAGAATACTCTCATCAAATCGGTAGCCTCCTAGTTCGAATCTGGCTACACGCTGTATATCTCTGTCTCTCTCTCTCCTAGCTTAGTTGATGCCGTTAGCGCAGATCTATACACAGTAGATCTAGGCAGAATGTGACACCTCCGATAATCCGAATATATATATATATATATATATATATATATATCAGGTTTTCAGGGCTTTCAGTGCTTTGATTTAATCATCTCTCGGTTTTACAACAATTTAGAAGACTATCTCACTCCGGTTTCATTCATTTATGGTGATAATAGCGGACGACAACTCTGCTAAGAGATTGGTTTCAGATTTTTAATTTTTGTAATGGATTACCTTCACTTTTTTTCATATCAATGACGGGTTACCATCATTCTCTCTCAGGTTGTTTTCAGTTTTTTTCCTACAGAAAAAGTCAGTAAATGTTATGCAGTGAAATTTGTGGTCACTATTCATCACAAAGAGTGGTGACGACTAGCCATCAGATTATCTTTTGTTTATCTAATGTGCACATATGTGCCTAATTTAAGGTTCAAAAGTTTTTCTTTTCGAAGAAATAAGCGTGAACCGAATCTCCGAAAACAAGAACAACTGTATTAGCAGGTAAAAAGAGGATACTAAATCAGTAGATGACGAGATCAATAAATTTGGGATTTTATGAACACGAATTCGATATTCTACTTGTAATGTTACCTTAATATTTGCGATAAATCTCATGAGAGAATTCATCGGTATATGATATTTCGCGCAGCATGTAACAGCATTTTGTAAAATGACTACATTTCATGCGTTGTGGTGTCATTTTGATGGAAGAAAGGGCGTTATGATAGTCGTCGAAATCATTTGCATTATAACATGTGATATAACATAGAATTCAGCTGTATAGCTACAAAAACAAGCACTGAGATCTTTAGATTTGCCCATACACTGAGGCCTTGAACTGTAAGCAATTGAAATTACCTTCACGATTAGGAAAGAATGTGTAAGAGTGTGTAAAATTACATAGCAATTGACATGATAGACAAAGTACTGATGACAAAACGCGGACAGATGGACAGACAGACGATGTCGAAAACACTACGCCTCATACAAAGTGATCAGCTAATTGATCCCGCTGGTCAATCCCTTGTAACTCAAACAGAAAGTATCACTTTGATATTATTAAAAGCGTTATTTTGTAAAGTATATGGCCAATAAAATGCAATAACAAGAGAGCCATTGGCCCTAAAGTGCTCACCCGAGTCGATGACTATAGAAGTTAAATGGCACAAGTGACCTTATCTTGTCCTACCCATATTTGTTACCGAAGTCTTGTCTCAGAAATTAGCTAGAAAGACATTCTTATGTTTTAAGACATTTATGCCAGAAGTTTATTGACTTCATAGCAAGGAAGATTATTATAAGATCTGACCTAGTGACTAACTTTATTAAACCATGTGACCCTATATTAAATGTGAAAGAGATCATGGATAGATTGACTGAATGGGTTTAACGCCACTATAACAGTATTTCAGTCATATCGCGGCGGCAAGAGCAACTAACAATGGATTCCTGTTATCCTCATACCAGTATAACCACTACATCCTTTCCTAGCCTCCAGCTGCTATCAAACTTAGGTTTACGATTATCCACCCATTGTGAGAGACAAATGTCGGAAAGGATATGTGCTGGGGATCGAACCCATGACATCCCATGATTGGAAGTCTGATGCGCTACTGACTGCGCTATGACGGCAGCAAAATGAGATGAATGAAACAACCATTCTGGCTGAATATAAAAATCTTTGCTTCAAACATTTAGCCTTAGAATACACATAAAGTTTTTCTAAAGTTTGAAATTGTGACCTAGTTTTTAGCCCCGTGTGAACATATATATTTTACTTGACTGAGATTTAAAGGAAAAAAAAAACATTCTGACGAGCTTTCAAACATTTGAGTAAAGAAGTAGCCTCTAGAGTGTACATAAGAGTTTTCTAGGACTTGATCTTGTGACCTAGGTTTAGACCTCATATGATCTGATATCCAACTTGACCGAGATATCTTGTAGACAAACATTCCGACTAAGTATCAAGATATTTGAGCCAAAGATCTAGTCACTAGATTGCACACACAAGGTATGTCTTAAGTTCGACCTAGTGATCTAGTTTGTAAATGTAGAACCTATTAAGATATCACACAGACAGACGTTTTGACAAATATGACATTTGAGTTTTTGACCCTACGTGACCCATTCTCGAGGTTGCCCGAGGTTATATGTAGGCAAATATTTTGACCACAAATCAAGACATTTGAGCCCAAAATGTGATTTCTAAAGAGCACAAAAGGTTTAAGATTTTACCTTGTGACCTTAATTTTGACCCTACTTGACCTGTTTCGAACTCGCCCGATATCTGAAGTTTCAAGGCATTTGAGTCAAAACAGTAATCTCTAGAGAGAACAAAATGTTTTTCTAAGATTTTTACCCAAAGTGACCCACTCTCGTACTCATGACATTGGAGCAAAAGTTATGCCCCCTAGAGTGCAGTCAAGGTTTTACTAAGAATTGTTAAAGTGACTCAGTGTTTGACCCAATATGACCTATTTTTTAACTCGTCCAACATCTCATAAAGACAAACATTATGACAAAGTTTCAAGGCATTTGAGCTAAAATGTTCCCCTTAGACTGCACAAGAGGTTTATCAAAGGTCTTTTTAGTTGGTTTTAACGCCGTTAAAACAGTATTTCAGTCATATCGCGGCGTCTGGAGTACCTAACAATGGGTTCCAGGTATATCTTGCATCAGTACTGCCATAACATCATTTCTTAGCCTTAAGCTGCTTAACCACGTAGGCTTACGATTATACAACTATTGGTGAGAGATAAATGTCGGAAAGGATATGTTCCGACGCCGGGGATCGAACCTGACCTAGTAATTGATGCCTATTGATACATATTCGGCCTCGTCCGAGATATCATTTTGACAAACTTTCTTACCAAGTATAAAGACATTTCAACCGAAAATGTTACCTCTTTAGAGCACACAGGATTTTTTCCTAAGATTTGACCTGGTGACCTAGTTCTTGATCCCACATGACCTATTTTCGAACTCGTCCTAGATACCATTTGGTAATAGCCCGATAATAAAAGCTCACCATGACCACTAGGTAGTCAGGTGAGCTAAAAAGTAAAATTGTAGGTTGGTAAACCTAACCGCCGTAGTTACAGCTTGAAGCTTGTATAACCCTACGATTCTCTTTCGATTTATCTCCAAAACAACTTAATTTACCATTTTTTTTACTCGGTCGAACTAATATTTTTGAAATCAGAGGGCAGGACCAGAGATCCGTCAATAACTGCGTTAGCACTCCCTATCTATTTAAAGAACCTCACTCAGTATACTTGATGTAAGCACATGTAAGAATAAGTTAGAAATCCATAACGCGAAAGAATAAAATTTAAAACTGCAGGGGACCATTGCTCAGAAATTAATAAAGTTAAACTTATAATTAATTGGCACTACTCTCTTCCTAAGGTATATGCAATCATGTCTGGAAGATTTAAAAGCATTAATACTAGTGGTGTAGGAAATAATTAGGAAATAAACAGATGAATAGATTGGCATGTTATACCGAAGAGGAATTACTCGAAATATTACAAAGCTGGAGTTGTTACTATTATACGCTTTACACCTTGTTGGTAAGATAAACAATTGTGGAAGTCTATCCAAGGGCTTAAGCGGCTCTTGATTTTCATGAAAATATGATGTAGGAAATTTATCTGCTTTTCCAATTTTTATCAATATTATTTTCGCGATATATTCTTTCTTAGTGTTAAATCTAGAAAATTCATTATAAAATCTAATTTAATGTGATATTATCCCAATGCCCTTGACACATTGGTATTTATCGGCAGTCTTTGAGTGATGTCGATAACGACTGTACTGCTAGCGGAAGCAAATGACGTAATTGACATTGAAACCACAAATAAGGCGGTATTCGGTGCAATCGATATATAAGGTATTTACCAAATGAATTCCGGTTCTATTCGGTTCAATTATTTGCCGTCTTGTAACGCGAAATCTTAATGTTTCTTTTCTCTGTTTCTTAAAGCCCCATTTTCCCTCCGATATAAGAAAAATGGTTCCAACACTATAACGTGTATTTAGTCACTTAGGCAAGCAAGAGTCTTCTTTAAATCGAAATACAAAATAGTAAGGGTCTCTTGAAAGAGTATTTTGATTTTTTCTGATCAATTTCACCTCGTGATTGCTTACATTTTAAGATCGAGTCGAATGCGCTCGATTCACCGACGGAAACGCTCCCTGATCGTCGGCATATATGCGCCTGTAATGATTACTTAACTTTATGGACGATTTTTTTAAAACCTCATGACCGAGCAAATTGCTTGAATTGCTCGCGAAAGTTGAACGTCATCACTGACGTCATGATTTATGATAACAAACAATTTCACCATAGTTAAATTGTGTTGGGTTACAATGTCAAATACCTCATGAATTGTAGGCTTACTGCGAAAAATAACACTTACAATTCCTACCGTCATGGTCTTAAGTAAATGTAAATTTCACAAAAAATGTTTTTCCTTCGTGTTGAATTCTCAGTAAAGTCACTATTACTTAAATATTCCAAATGCCCCCTTTGAAATATCGGCTGAGATCGTTTATGTTCGGATGATGTCGATAACGACTGTTTTTCTGGCGGAAGCAAATGATATAGTTGATAAGCCAAAACTACAAATTTGGCGATATAAGGTGCAATCGAAATAGAACGTAATTACTCGGTGAATTTCGGTTCCATTCTCCTTGTACTTCGCCGACCTATGTGACATCTCGTATCGCCAAATATTTTTTGATTCTTTTCTTTCTTTTATAAAGTTATGAACAGTCATATTCACTATAAAATCGGCTTTACCGCCTTCCTACAAATATCTTTCCCTCCATAATATGTGCAAAAACCGCTTTAACAACAATTCGGCGCCAACTTCAAAGTCTCTTTATGCTTATAATTATACAAAACCGCAGTCTATATAATATAAGGTACTGATATTCTAAAAGACGAAATAAACTTTTTTGAATTGATTTCCACACAATGATGTTTTGAGACGCCCCTCAAGAAAAATGCTTTTGATAGCATTGTTACAAGAAATTTATTCATGATGCACATTTTTTTCTATCCTACAAGACAAAGGCTTTTAGAATTTATTCATCTTGAAATTGCCGTCTGCAACTCCTTTAAATTTGGACAAATCTAAAACGTCGTCATTTGGTAATGTTTTAATAAAATTGATATACAAACCAGATTGAAGTTTTGAAAATCTAAGATTCTCTTTTAATACGCTTGTGGTTCGATTTATGCGTGGCGGGTCACCTATGTAGATCAACCCTAATGAAGTAGATAGAATTACCCCCTCCTAACAGTCAGTATTAGTGTGATATGATCTACATCTGCTTTCAATGTCTCAATAAAACTTGAAATTTCAGTAACATTTACCTACCGACTCAAAATGTAGACTAATTATTAACAGGGAGTGGTGAAACATTTTAAAATGGAACTATTCCGATTTTTTACTGCAAACTTTTCAGTTGTGCGGGGATGAAGTTGCAGCGTTTGATAAAACAAACAAACAAACAAAACAAAAAAAAAAAAAAAAAAAAAAAAAAAAAACACGCCAAATACTTGAAAAGTTAATAAGTCAATAAATAAACGGATCGCTGATAACGCCCACTGAGCTCCGACAGGAAGTTTCACTTCGGTATTAACCCTTGTCATGCTGTATAAATTACCTTACTGAATTGTTGTAAAATCAAATGGCTGAAAGCACTGATAGAACTCGTTGTTCAAAAATCAATATTTCTTTAGGAAATCAGTTCCATCAACAACTCTGGTAAAAATCAAGGAGGTGTAGACTAAGATCAGACTGCACTTATGTGCAGGCTGATCTTTGTCCATATTTCCTGCGAAAGCCGGAATATTCCGGGTTCAGCATGACAAGGGTTAAAAGGCATTATTTTGCAAGATTAATAATTAGTTACATGTAACATGTCTTAGGGCTTTTTTTTTAGAAATTGGGAAGAGGCCTTAGCCTTTTCGTTTTGGGAAATTTTCATGCAGTTTTCAGAAGAAATGGGAAAATGGAAAGTGATAAAGTAAGATTCATGCATCATTTCAAGATTCAATGATAAATAACTATATTTAAGGGTCTTATCAGTAATAAAATGAATAGAAATATTAAACAAAACAAATTTTGAAGAAAATAAATCCTTATAATGCAAAAAAAAGCTCTAATTTGGTGAAATGTCTCTGCCACAAGTGGGAAAAAGAGCCTCTTTTGAATTGGGAAGTAGCCTTTAATAGGCCCCTGTTAAAGAACAAAAAAAGCCCTGTGTCTGGTGATGTGTTCAACATGTAAGCAGGTAGACAAGGTTCGCAGAAAAGGTAACGCCTCATTCATGATTAATGTTTAATTACACAATTATTGGCTGAAAGCGGACATATATCGTCGGTATTTCATGGGTTTGTGACCTAAATATCTTAAATGTAGTTTTATTCAAACTGTATTAACGACATTTTGGTCACGCAGCAACGATATGATAAAATTGTTGGGAAAAGTAATACTGTTATGGAAGCCCGGATCTAAACGTTAAGACGAAATATTTCCAAAATAACGACAAATAGGGGAATCCAGCTGTCAAGACAATGAACGACAAGTTATTAGAAAAGTCACGCAACACTCTCGGGTACCAAGAAATATCTTATGTTTAGTTTATTGACTTTTCCCCTCTTCTACACGTAGGTTTGGTACACTGAAATAACTCATTGTTCAAGCTTTTTAGCTCACGTGAGCACAACGTGCTCAAGGTGAGCTATTGTGATCGGTAATTGTACGGCGTCCGTCTGTCCGTCAATTATTAAAAAATCCTCTCCTCCCAAACCATAAGGCCTAGAGCTTTGATATTTGGTACATATCATCACCTATTGACCCTCTATCAAAATACTTCAAAGAACTGTACTATTAAAATCACCCCTTTTCTGTGCGATTCCTGATTTTAAAAAGGAAATCTTTAAAAATCTTCTCCTCCTAAACCATAAGGCGGAGAGCTTTGATATTTGGTACATATCATCATCTATTGACCCTCTACCAAAATACTTCAAAGAACTGAACTATTTAAATTACCCCTTTTCTGTGCGATTCCTGATTTTAAAAAGGAAATCTTTAAAAATCTTCTTCTCCTCAACCATATGTCGAAGAGCTTTGATATTTGGTACATATCACCACCTATTGACCCTCTACCAAAATACTTCAAAGAATGATCGTACTCTGAAAATTAGCCCCTTTCTGTGCGATCCCTGATTTAAAAAAGAAATAAAGAAGGAAATCTTTAAAAAAAATTCTTATCCCAAATTATGAGGCCTAGAGCTTTTAAATTTGGTATGTATCATCACCTATCGACCCTCTACTTAAATACTTCAAAGAATTACTGTATTCTGAAAATTAGCCCTTTACTATCTATGATTTTACAAAGGAATAAAGAAGGAAATTTTTAAAAATCTTCTTCTCCCAAACCAGAAGGCCTAGAGCTTAAATATTTGGTACATATCATCATCTATGGACCCTCTACCAAAATACTTGAAAGAAAAGTGTATTCAGAAGATTAGCCCTTTTCTGTGCGATCTCTGATTTTACAAAGGAATAAAGAAGCAAATCTTTGAAAATCTTCTTCTCCCAAACAATAAGGCCTAGAGCTGTGATATTTGGCACATATCATCAGCCATTGATCCTCTACCAAAATACTTCGAAGAATAAGTGTATTCTGAAAATTAGCCCTTTTCTTTGCCCCTCTAATTCTAGTTAGAAATAAATAATGATTTCTTTGAAAACCTTCTTCTCCTAAATCCTTAAACATCTTTTCCAAAGTTATTAGACAGAGGGCTTTGCTATTTTGTTTATATCATAAAGCCATGAACCATCATACTCAGGGGAGCGATTTAGGACCGTAATGGTCCTCTTGTTTTTAAAACGAGAAGGGACAGAAGTAAACAATGTTGGTAATAATGTTGTAACTTCTAAATACCATCGTTTACTGTCCATTTTTGCAGCGCTTGAATTTCATTGAAACGTTATTATTCCCCGCCGATGAAATCACCGTGGGATATTGTTTTTGCCATGTCCTTCCGTCCGTCCGAGTTGTGTTTCCGCGATATTTCTTAGAAAACATATCGTCCGTGTTACCCGGTTCGATAATTAAATTCACAGTGATTGATCCTGATTGGTGAAGCCATATACATACATAGTAATATTCGTTTTTGCGCTATTTCTTTGAGAAAGCTTCACTACAAAGAGGAGATCCGCATATCGTCGGGGTTACCAGATTCGACTTTTAAATCTTAAGTTACTGCCCCTGATTGGGGAAGCAATATACATACAGAGTGATACCCTAAGATTGATATACTCCATTGACAAACAAAATGATTTCGGCGGGGGATATCAATTCGTGTCGTAAAGCGATTCAAATATCGTTACTACAGCTAGTAAAACTAGAGTTTCTATGTTCTTGTATATCGGACCGACGATCTATATTACCACTTATCGATGGTATAGCGTGAAACAGTTGTAACTGCCTATATGTTTATAGGCAGTTACAGCTGTTTCGCGCTGAACCATCGATTTGTCTTTTGGCAGCCCATCTTCGACTTGTACTCATATTGTTGACAATTTTTTTGTTTCATTGTAAGATCTATTTATCTTTCATTGAGTGAACAACAAATGGTAAATTTTCTCGAGTTGTGGAGCCTAGTTTGAAAACATGCCTTTGTTGTTCACGAAACGAAAGATTAATCGAACTGCCTAAATAAATATGCGATTATCCTTTTTTTCAAACGAAATGTGATCTTTTTAGGGAAAACTCCAAAAAGCACGTCATCAATGTCTTTTGACTTACGCAGATGACGTTCGGTTAAACGCAATCATCGAATGAAGGGCCAAATCTTCCTTATTAGTGAAATTTTCATCTTTACAATTTCGACGAAAATTATTGGGTGATAATCTATCGTGAATTCTCGATAATCTACAGAAGCAATCCAATAAAATTATTTTTTTTTTTTCGCAATTTTAAACAAACTACATGTCATCTTACCCTTTACACTCAAACTAAAGAGAAAGAAATTAAGCCCTGCTATCAAATCTTAAACACTTTAATCTATATAATGATTCATTTAGATGATTTATCTACCACGAAAATACGTCGAAACGAACACAACTAAAACTCGCACTTGTTGTGTTATACCTGTAATCACAATTGACGTGATTTTCACTACTACATCAATATCTCTTCGTTAACTTGGATGCAAGAATGCCCATATTTCGTGTTCCTAGAATTGACGGATGCCGACCACGCCCATTGACCTCAGACATAGCATTACGATTGAAATATTAAACATACGAATTTGCTGTCAAAAATATAGAATAACAAAAGCGTTGGTTTGCGACCTGGCCATTAAACTGCAGAATGCTTACAAAAAATGCCATAAAAGTTCAAAGTTAACTTTAGGTTTAAATAAGTAATCTGTTTGGTCAATCAATCTTCTGATTGGCAGTAGCGATCCGTCAAATTTTACGTCGTTCCACGTGCAATGTCGTTATTACAGCTTTATTCAAGCTTAAGTCACGACATTTTGCACGCCCAACGACGAAACATTTTAGACTTGATCTACAGCACTATATTAACTTCTCCTCAGAGTTTTGATGCAAGGATGCAAATTTTTCTAGTTCCTAGAATTACAACCCTTCACGAGTCGGAAATATATTACTTCTCCTGCCAAATTACCCTCCCCCGCTGCCAACCCTAATACGAGGTTGTCGCCAAACGGCATAATTCAACCCACATAATACATTGTACTTATAGACTGTTCTCTCATCTAAAAAGATAATTCACGAAATGTAATTATCGAAATCTATTTACTTATGAATAAAGGGAATAATTTTCTGTTAAATATATATTGAAGACAATAGCTTGTTTCAGTATAAGGTCGATTGACTAAATATTGCAACATATTTTACCGGGTGCACAATAGAAGCTGTTTCTCACGAGATACGGAGACACGAGTGAAAATATACGATGTAGATAAACGTTGCTTACGAAACGTACGCTTTATCTATCGTACACGCTAAAACTTTACGTCTACTATTAAGATAAAACATCCACAATACGCCATTTTGGAACATCGGAAATTTTCGGGTAAATTCGTACCTATTGATTTGCTAGCGGAAGATAGAAAAATTACATTGTTATGACGATGAAACAAAAATGTTGCGGTATCACCTCAGGAATACTAACACTGTGCCGATACCAAAGAAATGGACATAATGAGTATTCCATCTTAATGCATCCCGAGACAAAATAGAAAATTACCCCCTACCCCCCCAAAAAACCTTGTCTTTTCGCAAGTCGATTACCTATATGTTGCAACATGACGTCATCGGTATCTTTTGACCCAACTGAGTAACTCAGACAGTCCACCATTCAGGATTACGAAACCCTCCCCTCTTGAAAACCAGATTTTCATAAAAGAGCACGAGAAAAGCCGAAGCCATCCTGTTTTGATATTAAGTAGTTCTGCGAAAATTAGAGGTCGCTTAACAGAATAAACTGGGTATTTCCTTAATAGCCCACGTAGGCTGTTAATCTATTATTAGATTAAGCAGAGACAGTTGCAAAGAAAAATTTGGTAATTCGTGGGGAGCGGTGTATCCCGTATTCTATTTAAATTTGCTCAAACCATCGTCACCAGGAGTTATGTTCGCTAGTCGGTCTTTTATTTTGTAATGATCAGTCCAAGCCTGTCGTAATCGTCAATACGAATAGACACTTGCGGTAGTTTTGCGCTAACCATTTGGTGTGACATGATTTAGGACGCTGATTGATTCGCTTTTCAATTTGGTACTTTCCGTTGACTTTAGGTCATATCCAAATGAGGTCATGCGGACTCAACAACCTAATTCAATGACACCTAAAGGTAACCTGGAATTCCGCAGAACATTTCATGTTTAACCAAACAAGAGGGTCATTGATGACAATTGATTGGGCAAAAAATGTGGTCTCTAGAGTGCATACAAGGTTTTTCTAAGATTTGACCCTGTGACCAAGTTTTTGACCCTAGTTGGCCAAGTTTTTCATTCATAAATTATTTTATCACAACGATCATTCTGACAAAATTTCATGTTGATTGGGCAAAAATGTGGCGTACATGCATGTCTCTAGAGTGCATGCAATGTTTTTCTAAGGACAGACCCTGTGACCTAGTCTTTGACCCTGTTGACCAAGTTTCGAACTCGCACAAGATTTCATCAAGACAATCATTCTTACCAAATTTCAGGTTGATCGGGCGAAAATGTGGCCTCTAGAGCGCATACAAGGTACTTTCTTAGATTTGACCAAGTGACCTAGTTTTTGACTCAAGTTGATCAAGTTTCAAACTCACACTAGATCACATCAAGACAATCATTCTGACCTAATTTCAGGCTGATCGGGCTAAAAAATATGGCCTCTAGAGTTCTTCAAGGTTTTTCTAAAATTTGACCCAGTGACCTAGTTTTGACCCCAGTTGACCCAGTTTCGAACTCGTACAAGATTTCATCAAGATAATCATTCTGACTAATTTAAAGATTGATTGGTAAAAAAATGTAGCCTCTAGAGTGCGTACAAGGTTTTTCTAAGATTTGACCCAATGACCTAGTTTTTTACTCAAGTTGAACCAGTTTCATACTTGCACAACACTTCCGTTGACTTTGGGTCGTATGAAGTCAACCTAATTTTGTGATCTGGAATTCCGCTGAACCGTTTCTACATACCCCCTCCCCGAAAAGCCATTTTAAGACTATCAGATTACCGCGAAGACATTATTTGACTCAATTTAAGTATTAAGCGACCGTTTTAGCGCATTTATTGGAGATTGACATTTTTTTCTTACCTAGGTTTCAGAAACATCGATACCTCCCTTTAAACCAACTGATCTATCAATGCCAGGAATCTATGTCCCAAATATGAGAATAGTACCCTGAAGAGTGTTTGAATAAGAGCAACAATTAAAGTTTTTGCCTTAAGGTTACCTTGATAAGTGACATTGACCCTGTAACCTATCAATACTAGAGACCTATGTTGAAATATGAGCTAAATATTACGTTTTGATTTAGAATTGGCCTTGATAAAGTATCTTGACCTCACAGCCGACGGATTCCTACCAATGAAAGTAACCTATGTCACAAATATGAGCCGTGTATTTTGAACGAGTATGAAGAAGAATAAAATATGAAGTATTTGCATAAGTTTACAAATTTTTGACCTTGATAAATCACATTGACCTTTGCCTGATCTTAAAAAACAATTGATATATTATGCATGTGAATGCAAGGATCTTATGTATTAAATATGAGTCATGTATCTTGGAACTGTGTTTGTATAACATCAAAGCGTTAAGTTTTTGTGTCAGGTGTACTGCTCGCAGACAGACAAACGGACATCGGTAAATCAATATGCCCATAATCTTATCGATGCGGCGGACATAAAAGTGAATACATATCATCTTTTCGTTATAAATCCTTAATTAATAAAATGTCCGTGCGTTCACTATCCCGGAAACTGTTAACCTCGCAGACAGACAGGCATCGCTAAATCAATATGTCCACAATCTTATCGATTCGGCGGACATCAGAATGATTACAAATAATCTCTTCGGTATAATCCTTAAAATGTCCTTGCATTCAGAAACTGTCAACTTATTTCGTTGAGTGCGCGACGTCATACCCTTTTTCTAGATGCTCCTGAGGGATAGGGTATTTCGGTGTAAAGTGTTATCTGTGAGATTTAGTTCCAGTCTCGGGTGACAATTTTTGTCCAGTCAGGAATAAATCGCCATATCCCGGCTAGAAAGCGTATTAAGTAATACATTGTATTACCAGACAAGTCAAAGAATCATTTTACTAGGGCCATGGAGGAAGCAATTAATACAGTCACGCAACATACTTGGATATATCTTCTGAAAACTGATTAGCACTCTTTTTATTGTCCGTAATTTTCAGATTGTTTGGATGTTTTACGAATCCATACTTATACCCCATTCTTGTCTAATTATGTCTGTCCATGATAATTTGTCGTCCGTTATCTATTTTATACGAACACACCTTCAATCTTGAAAACGCTCCACCAATATACTTTTCTTAGTATTTGTGTACAGTGGTGGTAAGATCATCAACGAATACCCCCCCCCCAAAAAAAAAAAAAAAAAAAACCAAAAAAAAAAAAACAAACAAACAAAAAAAAAAAAAAAAACAATATATGATCAAGGAAAGGATGAAAGAGTAAATCGAAAGAAGAGAAAATCAAATGAGTGGCCATGAAATACCGAATTTATCAAATGGGTCATTAATAAACAGATAAAACAGTCGAGTTTTTTAGCTAGCAAACAAAGCGTCAGCTCTGATAGCTTAAATTAACAGACAGAATTTTGGGGTCTTCTCAAAGTTCAACGAGTACAAGCCGAATGGAACCGGAATTTATCGGGTAAATACATCATCTTTCCATAGCACCGAAAATTGTCTTATTTGCGTCATTGGCTTAAGCTAGTAATTCAGTAGTTAACGACATTACCTGAAGACTAACGACCTCATCCAATAAATTTCAATGTTTCATGGTATGGCCTAAAGAATCTCTACTACATTAGATATACACTAAATTTAGTAGATTAACACCAAGAAAGAATATTTATCTTGAAAATGACATTAATACTTATTAGAAAAACAGATACTTTTCCTACATCAATTTTTCTATGAAGATCCATTCAAATGCTTTATAACGTCATTTCACGGTAACGAAAACGTAATGCATTTTACTTGCATAGTGCCAGTTTAATATCACTCATGTTATATCAAAAACATTAAAATTAATCTATTCCATTCCCGAACCGTGGCTTATTAAAGAAATACCTCCTACTAATTGATTATGAGGGGTACCGATGTTTCAATGTCTTCGAGAGAAACTACAAAAGGCCTTACAAATTACCAAATTAGCAGATTTGTCCAATTTTTCTAGATTGATTAGTGTCACCAACTAAGCAAATCGTTGGTATTTGAAGTTTAAACGTTAGCTTTTTTATATACATGTAAGTGTATCTTGGAGCGGCAATACCATTGAATCCTGACCTTTCTGAAAATGTGGTGTTGGTTTTATATCTGTTCAATATCTGTCGGTTTATACAGACAACAAAAAAAGGGCTCCGACCAATAATTATACACTAATCTTGGCCTTGTCGAGCTCTCGGACAATGTCTTTGGAACAAAGAAAAACAACTCATGACCGAACGAATATATATGTATATACTGTACATAAAATAGTAACGTGCATTTGTCCCGACTTTACAACAGGTGTATTCATAACCGTTAAACATTAACGTACTGAAACAAATTGTTAACATTAATCATGATATACCTAAGAACAGATTATGGAAGAAACATTTTGGTTCTCAATTACATTAAAATGAAGGTAATACAAATGACTGTTAGTATATTTTTTTTTTTTGAAAAGGAGCTAAAAAACACAAAAAAACACACACAACAAAACAAAACAAATCAAGATACGAGACGCCAAATAAGTCAATGATCGAATGGAACCGCGATTCATCGGATAAATGCGTTACCTGTCGAATGTACCGAACAAATGCTTTAATTGTGGATTCTTCCACTGGCTATTGAATCCTTATCGACATTACCCGAAGACTAACGACCTACCCGATAAATTCCGATATTTCAAAGTAGGGCATGATGAATAAAATTAAATTTAGTGTGAATTGAGTAGACTGAACACGCGGAAAAAAAATATCATTAATGTGACTGTAATAAGTCTTGGAAAAACAGATCATTTTCCTATGTAGATTATTTATGAAAATCCGCCCAAAGCCGCTTTTCACAGATAATGGAAGGGAACTTTTTGCTCTCAGTTTTCAAATATCTAACTGTAATTCTTTCAGACGACTTAAATCATTGAATTATGCAGTTTTTTTTTAAATGAAAATGACTGTTCAAAAATTCAAAAAATCAAAACTACTTCGCCTTACGAGACGCCAAATTAGTTATCGAAGTAAACCCGGAATACAACCGGATTTCATCAGGTAAACGTCTGTCGAATACATCGAAAATGGCCTTATTTGTGGTTTCCATGACTTGTCAATTACGTCATTCGCTTCAAATAGCCAGTTAGTCATTGTCGGCATTACCCGAAGTTTAACGACTTTACCCGATGTATCACATGTACGATGTTTCAAAGTAGAACATGGTAATGTACTATATCCAAAAGATTTAACACGAAGAAATTCGTTAATTGTTTATTGTTCACAAGGCATTAATAACTATCTGAAAAGCAGATACTTTACCTTTATCAAATTCTTGCGAAATTCTGTTAAAGAGCTGCTTTAAACAAGTCTTATATCATATCTATTCAGAGTGAAACTTTTTGTGTGTCTTCCCCTAAAATGTATAATCCCTCTGATAATTTAGCTTTAAGTTTTAATTTTCAAACTGGATGGACCGATTCCTTTTAATCCAACCCACTGCATGACGTCGTTTGAGGCCCTCAAAAAATAAAATTTGGAAAACATTGTGTCAAAGGAAGAAATTATTTGTCACAAGCAATTTTACACGATGTTTTCTTGCCAAAGAGAGGAAAAACTCTTAAATTTACTTAACTTTAAACTGTCAGCTGCAGCTCCTTTCAATTCGGAGCAGACTATATTTTTGCTGTCTGGTAATGGGTTAATGCCATTTCTTTATTTTCTGACAAGCATTCTTTAGTATTTTGTCATTCGTAACAGTATATGCGTCGTGTACTTTTTGTTTATTACAAACAAAGGTAAAAGGAAACAAACAAGTCAGGCAATAATAATCTAATTTTTAGTTTCGTCTATCAAAAAAAGCGTTCTTATTGGTCGAAAAAAAACATTCATAACTCCATGAACAAAATTTTGAGCACGCAGCGATTTTGTATGCTTCCGCACAAAATAGTACCATACAAAAAGGTATCAAAATTTGTAAAGCGTTTGTTTTTTTCGCTCGATGCTATTAAATTATAAGAAAGGAAGAGAATATGTTTTGTTTTCATGGAGGTATGAACCGAAAAACCTAATCACACAATGTATGAATCCGCTTCGCGTATTCATACAGTGTGATTAGGTTTTTCGGTTCATACCTCCATGAAAACAAAACATATTCTCTTCATCTCTTAAAAGTAAAGGGAAATTAGACAAGAAATTCAAATGAATAGGTAATTTACAAAGATCGAATCAGTCGAGCAATATCCAGGTATGTAATAGTCTCTCCGATTTAGTTTGTTATTAATCAGTGTAATTATTACATCAAATCCTTGAGTAATGCTATCTCTGTAATGAATTTAAAATCATAGATTATTTCGTGTTGTTTAATGATTTAAATTCTTACCCAGACTTCATCGGATATTTGTTTAAATATGCGTTTAAAAAGCGTTACAAGTTTAATAAGAGCTCAGACAGACATCGTATTCAGTACATATGATGTATTCGTTTAGCCCATTGCCAAACGACAAAATTAATTATGGGACACATAGACAATTTAAAGTTTATGACTAATTAATTTACTTATTTTTTGGGTGCATAAAAACAATTTGGCCAATTAGAAAATTGTTTGTTGGTGTTTTTTTCCTTTTCTCGCATTTTTCCGAAGCTTTTGTTTTTGGTGGACTCCAAAAAGAAGGGATTCTTAGGGAATGGGTTAATACAAAAAGGAAAAGAAATAAAATCTTCCAATTCATAAATTCCAGGACTTTCTTTTAAAAGCAACAAGCTCTACCCAAATTTCATGGTACCATTTTAATTTACAAACGTAACAAGTTAGAAGTTTTCGTCCGACATTCGGTAATTGCGGTTTTCGTCCGTCGATTATCGCCACACATCCAAAAGGCTACCACTTTTATCCTAGCTCCACACAATGACGCTGTTTGACGATCCTAAAAATTAATTTGCAAAGCATTGTGGGAGATGAAGAAATTGCTTGTTACAAGCAATTTATTCAATATCCAATAACACTTCATGGACTAAGATTATCCTCTGTAGCATCTTTGAATTAGGTCTTTTCTACAATTTTGTCATTTGGTAATGGGAAGATATTTAATTCTAGTTTCGTGTATCAAGATTTTAGCGTTTTCTTTTCATATTTCTATAAGCACATTTCGAACATGCAACTTATTTGTATCTTTACGCAAAGAATAAATCAATAAAAGTTTACTCAAAACTAGTAAAATAATTAGTTTGTTTTACTTGAAGGTTTTAAATTCGCATATTCAGACAGTGTGATTAAGTTTTTAGGTTAATACCTCAATAAAAACCAGAAATATTCTCGTCATCTCTAAAATATAAATCAAATAATCACTAACCAACAATTTGCAGCGCGTTTGTAAATCTAGCAGCTTCTGAGTATTTTCGACTCTTTATTCTAGTTTGACAGTTTCACCTACTTAATTATAAATATGTCATTTTGCAAATAAGAGTGGTATTCCAAACAGGTAACATGCGGCATCACGGCATGTGTTACATCTGTTTTCTATGACTGTATAATACCAGGAATAATATGGAATTACACTGCCATTCATCATTAGAAAACACTCAGTCGTCTACAAAAGCGCCTGTTAACCCTTTCCCGTTTTTCGGAATTTAAGACTGACCCAATTTGAAAGATGTTGCAGATGACAGTGAAAAGTGTGTGCAATTTGAAATTAAAACATCCCGTGTGGTAGAAGATATTGCGATAAAAGAAGAAATTGCTTGTAAGCATGCAATTTCATATTTTTTCAAAATATTTTGTTGAGTATATAATTGACTGCACAAACATAAAAAAAATGTTAGTATTTTCGTATCGAGACCCATCTTTTCATACGACAATATTCATGAAATGATCAAACGGTTTATCAAGATTTATTGTCACGACATTTGTTATTCTGTGTACAAAGGGCGGATAAGTTATGTTTTCAACGGTGATTTGAATGGACATTGTTATATTAAAGGGAGATCTAGATATTTCAGAAACCTAGATAAGAAAAAAATACCAAGTGCTGAAAAATACACTCGAACGAACATTTAATACTTAATGTTGAGAAATTTATTGTCTTTGGGGTAATCTAATAGGCTTAAAAGATGCTTTTTGTGGTTATATCGAAAAGGTTCAGCGGAATTCCAGGTTATTTTAAATATCACGGAATTCGGCTGTTGACAACGAATGACCCCATCCGCATATGAACCAAAGTCAACTGATGGCATTGGTTTGATGTGATTTAAACTAAATGCAAGGTTCCATCGGTTATTCGAACCACGTGAATGATCCTATATTCCTTAAACCTGTCTTGAACTAATCTATAAATTGATTAATAGCCTACGTAGGCTATTAGGGAAATATCTGGCTTTTTTCTGATAAGCAATCTAAGACTTTTGCAAAAGTACTTTTCGGAATTTTGTAAATATAACATGAGAGGAAGTAAAAATAACTCAAATCTGTGACGTGAAAAAAGCATCGATGCCTCCCTTTAACCGAATTTATTATATTCCTAGCAGTGAAATCAAGTGTTTTCGCAGTGTAATACATTTTGATATTACTTGTGATATCAACTTTTAACTCCGAAAAGCATGAACTACTTCTATGCCAAAATAATAAACAAGTTCCTGGTTAATATTAATATAAAACTATCATTAGAAAACACCCAGTCGTCTACAAAATCGCCTGTTAGAATTATTATATCGTCATCTATCTTTCATCTGACAATATTCGTAAAATACTCTAAATGTTTATTAAGATGTAATGTTCCGGCATTTCCTCTTCTGTGTGAAAGGGCTACATAAATTATGCTTTCAACGGTAGTTTTTGGGTGCAATGTGATATTAACGGAATTTACTATATTCCTAGCAGTGAAATTCAGTGTTTTCCAAGTGTGATTAATTTTGGTATCATCACAAGTGATGGAAATTTATCCATGGTTAGTATTCAAAGATCAATTTCCCATCTATAATAAAGTTAGCTCATGACTAAGTCCTCTAGACAGAATGATAACAAACATTGGCTTTGTTTTTTAAACAGCAGATACAGATTTACTATCATTTCTAATGAAATACAGTTTCATTGCGAGAATGTAAAAAAATGCAGTGTGGTCCGTCACGTTCTAGAGGCTATAAATCAACTCAAAATTTTAAAATATCGGGATCTATCGTACATTAAGACATTGACATGAAGAGAATCAAAGAATTGACAGTCTGTGATCACTCATTCTTCTGAACAGGCTCATATAGGTTAGGTGGGAGTTTATGTCACTTTAAATACAGCAGCAGCAGTATTCGAGCCCTGTTATACTTTGTACATTACGGAACATAAAGCATTTTGTTAAAGCCAGTCAGCAATTACGAACACATTCAGGTTCGTTACTGTATTAAAGAAATTGCTAAGGGAGAGGTTCTTTTTTCATATTGCTATAAACATTTATTTCTTCTTATTCTTTTGAGTTTTGTTGTTGTTGATTTGTAGCCTTTCAAAGTTGAATTTTAGGCCACTATGCCCTCTCTCACTTCCCCTATGTCTCTTTCACATTTGATTCAACAGAAATGCTAGTAGATTTGTAGCTTATGTTAAAAAGCCATTACGGTTGTCCTTTGTAGAGGATTTAGTTGAAAAATTGACAATATTAAAACTGATTTTCGGAGTAAAAGATTGACGAATGATATCAAAATTCATAACACTGGAAAATCCTAAGATTTCACTTCTACAACGAGGCTTCTGTTTTTCACTAGGTAGTCAAAAGTGGTTGTATTAGAATCTACTCGAAATCGAAATTCGATTTTTACGTATGCCACATCATGTGAAAGGACATATATATAAATGACGCTGAATAGATTGAACAACGTTGTACGGACTATTATTTCTGCTTCAAGATTGTGTTCGAATTCAAAAGAAAGAATCTATTCAAGAAATCAAAATGGACCTCCAGAACGTGATTAACAATAGATGCATCGATGATGCGTTATTTGCCTCTTGGTGACTCATTGATTAGTTCTTATCTAAAAATAAATTCTTTAGATGAAATCTCGTATTTCACTGAATACAGACAAAAATAATGACAGGTTTATTTTTTAATGCAGTTTTGATCGCGTCAATTACAAGCCCCCTTGTTGTTATACCATTACCAGATGGCAAAATAATGGGTTTATGGGTTAACACCTGAGCACAGTGCTCATGGTGAGCTTTTGTGATCGTTGAATGTCTGTCGTCCGTCGTGCATCGTGCGGCGTCAACAACTGAAGTGTTTTCACTCTAGAGGCCACAGTTTTGACCCAATATTCATGAAACTTGGTCAGAATAATTGTTAGGTCATGACCATGAACCCTATTGATTATGGGAGGGTTCTTTTTGAAAACACAGGATAGGGGGCCTTAATGACAAATTTTTATTTACACTATATAGGCCACAGTTTTGACTCAATCTTCATGAAACTTTGACAGAATAATTATTAGGTCATAAAGATGAACCCTCTTGATTATTTGAAGGTTCTTTTGAAAAACACAGGATAAGGGGCCTTAATGACAGTTTCTTTCTTTACTTTCTACAATTTTGGCTCAATCGTCATGAAACTTGGTCAGAAAAATTGATTGGTCATGAGCATGAACTCTATCGATTATTGGAGGATTCTATCGGAAAACACAGGAAACGGGGCCTTAATCACAATTTCTTTGTTTACACTCTGGAGTCCACAATTTTTGCCCAATCTTCATGAAACCTTGCCAGAATATTTATTATGGTATAAGGATGAACCCTGTTGATTATGGGAAGGTTCTTTTGGAATACACCGTAAAGGGGCCTTAATGACAGTTTCTTTATTTACTTTCTAGAGGCCACAATTTTGGCTCAATCGTCATGAAAATTGGCCAGAATAATTGTTAGATTACAAGGCTGAACCCTATTAATAAAAGGAAGGTTCTTTTGGAAACCACAGGAAAAGGACCCTTAATGACAAGTTCTTTGTTTACTCCCTAGAGGCCATAATTTTGGCTCTTTTGTTATGAAACTTGGTCAGGATAATTGTTAGGTCATAAAGACGAACCTTATAGATTATGGGAAGGTTCTGTAGGAAAACACGAGAAAAGGGACAAAACGACAATTTCTTTGTTTACAAAATAGATGTCACTGTTTTGGCTCAAAATTCATGAAACTGGTAATAGCTTTTTTGTGTCTCTAGTAACATCTTTTTTAACAGCAGACAATTTAGGTGAGCGATCTAGGACCACTATGGTCCTCTTGTTTCATTTTCTGGAGAGAACACATTGTGTAAAATGAGGTAATTGCTTGGTACAAGCAATTTCTTCATTTTACACGATGTCTTCCCAATAGCTTTTCTTTAGGAGCGTCAAAAAGCATTATTATGTGGGACTGGGTTACAAAACCCAGTACCACCCACCTACATCGTTCATTTAAAGATAATTTATTTCGAGTGAGTTCATTCACAAAACCTATTTTTTCACACCTATATCTACAATTTCTAGAATTTTGCCCGATGAACATAATTAAATGTCTAACAAAATAAAACTATTACGTAATCGGATGAACGTTAATTTGATGTATCATTCTTCCACCTCATTTATTTTATCAACAGCCTCATAAAGCGGGTCGTTTCCTACGGATTATTAGCACTAGAATTACAACAGACAATGTTGTTTTTCATTTGTTGACTTAATCAAAAAGTTCGTTTTCGAAGGCTTCTGAATTACGCAAGCTTTTACCTGGATAACTGGGAGAGTGTCGCTTTCATGATTTTGCATTAAAATTCCTATCGGGTCTGACATGTAGGAATATCAATGTAGAGATAAAATAATCCGTATTTCATAAGAGAACAACAGCGACATCGCTACAGAATTAATTAATCACCACATACCTGTTATGTAAGCAGGTAGCGAAATGGACATTTACGTTTCTAAATTGCAAAATGTCTGTAGAATTGCAATATTCTCATCGTTAAATTGATACCGGAAGTTGCACAGTTGATAAAACTGAAATGAAAAGAAATTGCGGGAAATATATTCCTAGAGTCTGTTAAAGTTTAAAAATGTGGCTCGATTCTTATTCTTATAATAACCGAAATAGCGTTTGCTCCTTTTCTATACTTTACAGGTCATTTTGACATTGACAAAAAAAGTTGTTATTCCATCTCTGAATTTCTTTGCTTATCATCTGGACTACGTTGGCTAAAGGCTCATGAAGGGACTACGTTTTTCACCTAACGGAGTTCTGACATCGTTGAAATTGTTTACAGACGTCTCTACCAAGAATTTCAGAACAGGTCAAAAGCCCGCAATGTAGAATTGTCAACATTTTTCATTTTCCTGTTTGGCAAAGTTTTTCAAAACGAGCTTTTGACGCATGAAATCATTTGAAGAAAGGTTTTGTCCCAGCGAAAGCTGTAAATCCTTCAAAAATAAATCTGTATAACATTGTGATCTTGCATTTTTACTGTCTTATAATAATTCGGACGATTTTAAGACATAAAGCATCAAGCTGATAACCAGAACTGTTGCCTTGGCCTTTAACTTATATGGGGACCATCTACCCCACTTAGGACTACGACTATCCACCCATTGGTGAGAGACAGGAAAATGATGTAGTAGTAGTACTGGTGTGAGAAATACCAGGAGTCCATTGTTAGGAGCTCCAGCCGCCGCGATATGACTGAAATACTGTTAAAGGTGACGTTAAACCCCATTCAACCAACGAACTATTTTCCAAGATAATTGCTCGGAGACCAAGCCCGTTCGATTTCTACCAATAATAAAATCATGGTTTGGTCAATAAATTGTTGATATAAGTTGAAAATCCCCGTGATCTTGACCACTTACAAAATAACTACTAAAGGAATCGGGGTAAATTGTTTTATCGATGTCTGTTTGTCTGCGAGTTTTAAACTTAATGCAAAAACTTAGCATTTTGTCTTATACAAAAACCGTTGCAAAAACATAGATCATATTTGGGATACAGTTTACTCAAAATGATAGGCACCAGATTGTTGTACGATCAGAGTCATACGCTCTGTGATCAAGTTCACGAGTATTATGATCATTTCGCACATACTTAACATTTTGCGTTTCCTCAAATACCGATGCAGATACGTGGAACATATTTTAAATGAAATCTTTTTGCACTGAAAGGTGCGAATTGGTTGTAGCATAAAGGGGAAGGTTACTTATCAAAGTCACATTCAGATAATGACTGGAGAATGGTTTTTCAAAAACACATTTTTTTCACTCAGGTAAGTTCTGTATCTCGTTATGGTTAAGACAAGGTTTGGTCTATATGTCATCTAAAATAGTTGAAGGTCATAATGACCTTGATCTCTCACGAGTTAACCCACAAACCTAAAGGAATCATCTTTATTCCTAGACGCAGTAAAAATTAATACCGAAATTTACAAACCTTTTTATCATTTCCGTGTCAAGTTAACACCTACAATATATACTTAGTCTCTATTTCAATATGCTGAAGGCCATTCAAATCCTTGCAATGGACGTATTGACCTCAATTGACAAACCACGACTGTCTATCAAAGAATCAATCGACCAATCAAAACATTCATTTATCAAATTTTCATCAATTTTGCGCTCACTTATTAATCGGGCAGTTTGTGATCCATTTATCAACCCTTTTGGAACATTATAATTTTTTCTATCTATCACAGGATAACATTAGCGATCATTTGCACTTCCAGGTGAATGACTTCCAAATAGGATGATTCTTTATCAATTCTGTGACTAGTAATCTTCAGATAAGATGTGGTCGACTAACTGAAACAAGAGGGCCAGAATGGCCCTAAAATCGCTCACCTGACTAATGTAAGATGATTCAAAATTGAAATTGGCCAAATGGTTACTGAGGAGAAGATGTTTAAAGATTTCAAAGTCAAAAACTGCCCTACCCTTCCAAGCCCTTATTTGGTCATCAATCAAAATTCTAGAACAACTTTTGAAAAGGGTCACTCAAGGATTATTCATACCAAATTTGGTTGAAATTGGCCCAATAGTTACTGAGGAGAAGATGTTTAAAGATTTCAAAGTCAAAAAATGCCACGCCCATATTTGGGCGTGAAACCAATTTCTGCAAACAACTTTTGAAAAGGGTCACCCAAAGAACATTCATGCCAAGTTTGGTTGAAATTGATCCAATGCTTACTGAGGAGAAGATGTTTAAAGATTTCAAAGTCAAAAAAGTGCCTGACCCTGCCACGCCCATATTTGGGCATTAATCAAAATTCCAGGAACAACTTTTGAAAAGGGTCATCGAAGGAACATTCATGCAAAGTTTGGTCGAAATTGACCCAACTGTTACTGAGGAGAAGATGTTTAAAGATTTCAAAGTTAAAAAAACTGCCACGCCCATATTTGGGCATAAATCAAAATTCTGCGAACAACTTTTGAAAAGGGTCACCCAAGGAACATTCATACCAAATTTGGTTGTAATTGGCTCAATAGTTACTGAGGAGAAGATGTTTAAAGATTTCAAAGTCAAAAACTGCCACGCCAATATTTGGGCGTGAAACGAAATTCTGCGAACAACTTTTGAAAAGGGTCACCCAAGGAACATTCATACCAAGTTTGGTTGAAATTGGCCCAATGGTTCCTGAGGTGAAGATGTTTAAAAATTTCAAAGTCAAAAACTGCCACGCCCATATTTGGGCATAAATCAAAATTCTGCGAACAACTTTTAAAAAGGGTCACCCAAGGAACATTCATGCCAAGTTTGGATGAAATTGGCCCAATGGTTACTGAGGAGAAGATGTTTAAAGATTTCTAAGTCAAAAACTGCCATGCCCTGCCACGCCCATATTTGGGCATAAATCAAAATTCCACGAACAACTTTTGAAAAGGGTCACCCAAGGAACATTCATGCCAAGTTTGGTTGAAATTGGCCCAATGGTTACTGAGGAGAAGATGTTTAAAGATTTCTAAGTCAAAAACTGCCACGCCCTGCCACGCCCATATTTGGGGGTCAATCAAAAATCCACGAACAACTTTTGAAAAGGGTCACCCAAGGAACATTCATGCCAAATTTGGTTGAAATTGGCCCAATGGTTACTGAGGAGAAGATGTTTAAAGATTCCTAAGTCAAAAACTGCCACGCCCTGCCACGCCCATATTTGGGCATAAATCAAAATTCCACGAACAACTTTTGAAAAGGGTGACCCAAGGAACATTCATACCAAATTTGGTTGAAATTGGCCCAATGGTTACTGAGGAGAAGATGTTTAAAGATTTCTAAGTTAAAAACTGCCACGCCCTGCCACGCCCATATTTGGGGGTCAATCAAAAATCCGCGAACAACTTTTGAGAAGGGTCACCCAAGGAACATTCCTACCAAGTTTGGTTGAATTCCGCCAAGTGGTTACTGAGGTTGACGACTTCCGACTTCCGACGCACGACGCACGACGGACAAAAGGTGATACCAAAAGCTCACCTTGAGCACGTTGTGCTCAGGTGAGCTAAAAAGATACACCGACGGACGGATCGACCTACTACGCAAATTTACAATTCAAAATATACTTCGTAAGTGTAAGGGGCCATAACTGCTTGTTTATTAACCCGGAAACTTCTATTTTTAATATAAACCGTCCTTTGAGGGTATTTTCATGAAAATTTGATAACGGTTGTTTCCAGATAATGCGGTGTCGACAACCTAATGTAGTGATTTCTTTAAATAACGTGGTTTAACGCTGAACCTTTCCTAGATAACCACACAAAAACACTTTAAGCCTATCAGTTAAACGTGACGAAAATATCTTACTCATAATTAAGTATTAAATGTTGGGGTAAGGGTATTTTTTGGTAAAAGGGTAGATTTTATTAACCAGCTTTCCGAAACATGGATACCCACCTTTAAGTGAATTACAGTGGTAGCGCACAGGACGCTTAGTTAAGGGGGTCCCAGTTTCGATTCCCGGTCGCGGCAATTATCTTTTCCGACATTTGTCTCCAACCATTTGGTGGATCATTGTAAATCGATGCTAGATGAGCAGCTGGAGGCTCGGAAAGGATGTAGTGGTAGTACTTGTGTGGGAAATACCAGGAATCCATGTTTAGGTGCCTCAACCGCCGTGGTATGACTGAAATATTGTTAAAAGTGGCGTTACACCCCATTCAGTCGATCAGTTAAATGTAGGTATCGATGTTTTTTCATGTCACAGATTTTAAATAGTTTTATTCCCTTTCATAAACTATTTGAATACAATATTCTGAAAAAAAGTTTTGCGAAAATCAGAGGTCGCTTTTTACAGAAAACAGGGTATTTTACTAATAGCCTACGTAGGCTATTAACCTATTTTTAGATTAATCCGAGACAGTGGGTCATTCACGTTGTGCGAATAACCCTTTGAATCTCGCATTTAGTTTGAATTACATCAAACCAACGTCACAACTACGTCATCAGGAGTAATGTTCGCAAGCCTGTCTTTAATTCTTTAAAGGTCAGTCCAAAACTGTCGCAAGTGTTATTACGAATATAAACGCTAACCGTAGTTTAGCACTATCCTTTTGATGTGATATGATTTAGGACACTGATTTTTTCGCTCGTCAATTTGTTAGCTTCTGAGGAATTTGGGTCATATGCAAATGAGGTCATGCGAAGACGACAACCGATTTCCGTGATATCTATTAATAACCTGGAATTCCGCGTATAACCACAAACCTATAAGATTATCGCCAAGACAATATCTGCCTTAAATTTAAGTACTATATGTTCGTTGGATCGTATCTTTCTACACATGGATTTTTTTCTAGACAAGGTTTGAGAAACATCGATACCTCCCTTTAAAGAGAATTAAAAAATATTTTCAAAAGGAAATTTAAGGGATGTATACCTGTCTTCCAATTCATTTAGTTTATCTACAACCTCATTAAATTTTTGATGGGTCATAAACAGAAACTACAGTTTTATCGCAAACCGCAATAAATATTGACAGAGCATCAGAATTTATTGTACAACGGACACTATCTTAACATGGTGATGCTGTTCTAAAGGGTTACATTTTTCCCCATATCCTTCTTTTTATTCACATATGATCCTTTGCTTTGTATTCCAATCAAAACCACAGGGGCGAAATCTGAATATATGGAACGACCTGGACATTTAAAGAGTGCATTTACAATCTTCGGGTCGCCTTTGTCGAACTCCCTAATATTCTTAATACATTTTCGGTTATAGGCGATTAATTCAAGCAATTATTACGCTAAGGTCCCCTGCAATAGGTATGATTTTATTTTAAGTCCTCGGTCATGCATTGTGGAAAACTTACACCGTTTAATATCTCAGTTTAAATGCTATATCGCAGGTCAGTGGGCGATCCGACAATTGACCAATCGCTGGCACCGCCCACTGACTACCTAGGTCCCGCCTGTTAACTCCGACAGGAAGTTCCGCTTCGATTTTTAACGACGTTAGTTTGCAAAAAATATTGCCAGTAGCATGTAACAAAAAAGTAAAATGTTTGATTGGTGACCTAAACGTCGTAACTACAGCTTGAATAAGCTATAGTTACGACGTTTAAGTCGCTAAACCATCAATGAATTTAACAAAAATGGCGCTGATAAGCTCAGATCTGGGCTGAATAAATGGTTTGATTGGTCGGTTTATTCCTTGATTGACAGCCGCGATTCGTCAATTTAACCGTTAGGTCTAGGAAAACTTCACATCTCTACAAATCTACACAGTGTATAATACTATGTTCGTGAATTTACTATTCTTTGTTGGTCAAAAGTAAAGACTCCAATCAGATTGTGTGGATGCTGATCTGAGTTTTACTTGCCGCAGACGAATAATTGTAATTGGTAAGCAAAGGCTCGTATTCGTAAAAGAGCATATTCGTAAACCCTGTACTAAACGCAGTGTTCCCGCCAAGAGATTGTTTGTAATCTTGCCCAGATTTTTGAAGAAAAATTTAGACCGAAATGTCGAAACTACAGCTTGAATTCCGTCAGGATCCTTCATTATATCTCTTGTACAATAGACTTTCATTTTTGCACTTATTCCACTGATTCGGTAAATTGTAACATCTTATTTATTTAAGGTCAAATGAATTATAAATTGGTAGAAACATTGTGTACAAGGAAGAATTTTCTTTATTTCAACAATGTTTTCCGAAGTGTTTTTTTTTTCTAATTGGGATTTCAGGGATAGCAATGTGTGGGAAGGAGTTGATGTGAATTGAGGAGGGATCCCTGATTATCTCGAAGACCCCCCCCTCCGATAATAAGTAGAGGTTTCTCTATTCCATTGAAGCAAAGTCGTTGTCGACCAACGACAAGTTATTTATGGTGCCGCTTAACCCCATCAGTCCACGTCACGATTTAATAAAACACGATTTTGAATAATTAAGCCCTCCGTTAGTCTGAGACACATGTACTTGTAGGATATTTTAAATCAAATATTAAATCATTCTGATTCTGGTTATTTCTATTGGAAACAACCATATACCTGGTAATACTTCTATTTAATAACACCATATATATAGTGTACATTCAGAAATGTATCTTCAAGGTTTTGAATGTGCCGGAAGGATTTGGTACATGTATATAAAACACGAGCTATTGACATTATATGTTTGATTACAAAAATTTTAATCAAGTGCATTTACGTGTTTTCTTTGTGGATTTTTTCTAAGTTCAAAACGGATATACCATTCAGAAGTTATCCTGATTCCGAATCCTTTATTCTTGGAGTGAGGAAGAAGATAAACATCAGGATGTATTAATCGGATATATACCTCCATGCAATTCCCATGGTAGCAATAACCTTAGGCTACTAATTCTCTATATTTCAAGAATAAAAGGACCGAGTATTTCCAGAGGAAATCATTCTTATATTTGGTTTCGGAATTCTTAACCCGTGTCATGCTGAACCCGGAATATTCCTGTCTTGGCAGGAGGTATAGACAAAGATCAGCCTGCACATAAGTGCAGTCTAATCCTTTTCTTCATCTCCTTCTTATCCCCTGTCAGCCAGAGTTGTATAAATTAATCAATTTTCAAAAGTAATATTGACACTTGTTAAGACCTCCCAGTGCTGTCAGTACTTTGATTTCAAAGGATTTTTCATACAGCATGACAATGGTTGACTGTTCTTTGTGCTTTTACAATGAAGGTTTTCTTGATGCTTTCCAATTCTATTTTCTAGTGAAGAACTCTTGTAATGCATGTATTTCTTTAATAAAACGAGTCGTTCTAAAAGTGATAAATTGAGGCTACGCTGTTAATTGACCAATCGCTGGCCCCGCCCACTAACATCCCTAGCACATCCACATCCCAATGACTCCGATAGGAAGTTCTGCTTCGATTTTAAATGGCGTTATTTTGAAAAAAATATGGCTAGTAGCATGTAACAAAAAAAGTAGAATAGTTGGTTGGCGACCTAAACGTCAGAACTAATGACGGAGTTCAAAACTCATTTCTGGTCTAAATGAATGTTTTAATTGGTCAACTGGTGATTTGATTGATAGTCGCGATTGGTCAATTATTTGATAAAAATAATAATATTGAACACGACACGTATAAAACAGGCGGGAAATAGCAACATCATTTATTCTATAAATTATTATTCACTGAATATATACAGTGAGATAATTAGGTTATCTAATGTGTGTTGTCTAGTATTCGCAATGGTATTGTATAGAATTCATTTCTATTATTCTGCTGAATGTATTTAAGAAATGTAGAGACTGTTTTCTTTGTTTTCAATGATGTACATTGACCTAATCACACTTTATGAATACGCGAATACGTGGATTTAATTCCGTCAACCAAAAAAAGTAATTATTTTACTAATTTCAAGGAAATTGTATGGATATACCATACCAAATAGTTCAAAACTTTGCTTATGGAAGTGTGAAAAGAAGAAATAGCCAATGTAAACACTTGTGAGTCCGTTTAATACAGCATATTAACTATGGTACTGACTACGGTCAACTATAATATAGAATCAATGGAATTTAAAACTTGAATCTTGAAAGACGAACCCGTCTCACCTTAAAGGGAACTCTCTGAGCCTCCTGAAATCAAATATGATCCAACATAAGTCAAATATAGATAATATTTCATAAACAATTTCATGATAGGGTCGAGTGACTATTCGAGATTCAGAAAATTAACAGAGGGAAAAATGTCGGCAATGTGCAGCCTGGTCGATACTTTTCGTATTACTTATGAGGTCCCTTTTGGCCTCACGGAACAATATCATTTGGAAATAATTTAATTGTTAGTTTCGTCTATCAAAAACAAGCGATCTGATTGGTCGAAAAGTTTAATTCATACCTCCATGAACAAAGTTTTGAGCACGCAGCCATTTTGTATGTTTCCGCATAAAATAGTTCCATACAAAAAGGTAACAAAATTAATAAAGTTGTTGTATTTCTCGCTCGATGCTATTAAAATATAAGAAATGAAGAGAATAATTGTTGTTTTCATGGAGGTATGAACCGAAAAAACTAATCACACTTATGCATGAATCCGCTTCGCGTATTCATACAGTGTGATTAGTTTTTTTTTCATACCGCCATGAAAGCAAAAATATTCTCTTCATCTCTTAAATACTCATTTTATGAAAAATTAAATGAATCATTTGCTTAGCCATTATCTAAGAAAACGTTTAGCTAACAAATCATCTTTGTGGGCAAAGAGGAGCGTGATGAAATTATTTGTTGAAGTTATTAGTACAGTGGACATTAAGTGTCCCCAAGTGGATTTGAAATACAAATTTAATTCATAAAGCCCGTGTTGAATACTGGGAAGCAACCTCCAAACGACATTTGTCATGCTATGCATATTCACACTTGTGACAAAACACCAAATATCAAACAAGACAAGCTGCCCTCATAGTGCAGTTGGTAGCGCATCAGACTCCCAATCTTAAATCATGGGGTGTCATGGGTTCGATCCCCGGCGGCGGCACATACCCTTTCCGACATTTGTCTCTCACCGATCGGTGGATAATAGTAAATCTAAGTGGGAATGCAGCTCGAGACTAGGAAATGATGTAATGGTGGGACTGGTGCGATATATTCCACGAATCCGTTGCTAGGTGCTCCAGTGACGCCGCGATATGACTGAAAAATTGTTAAAATAGGCGTTAAACCCCATTCAAACAGACAGGAAAAATGTAGACCGTTACGCGTTTCCTATGTCTTTTTATTACCCGACCGCATAAAAATTTGACTGATTTAACTAAAAAAAGGTGCAGACAACAATATAATTCGTACCGGAATTGAGACAGAGAGACAGAGAGACAGACAGAGAGAATGAGAGAGAGAGAGAGAGAGAGAGAGAAAGAAAGAGAGAGAAGGAGAGACCGTTACAGGATAGAAGACACCCTGAAACAAACGTCCTTTCCCAAACAGCTTTCCATTTCATTGTTTCTTCAATGCGCCCCAAAACTTCAAAATTGGCTAAAATATCATATACTTATGTTTTTATCAAAAGAACGAGGGCTGTTCGAAAAGTTTTGAGGCTGTTTACATTAAAACTTCAACTTATAATGGAGAACAATTGTGCATTGGTTTTGAAATCCAGATATACTCTGGACAAGCTCAAATTGAACCTTCGACCTTGAGCCGTGACCTTGGTTATGATGTCTGCATTTTGAACTGACCAGATCCAGTGCTTTGGTTCTGCAAGTTGCAGGTGTAGCGAATTTTTGATACCGAGATCTTGTCTTAGACATCTGTTAAACAAATCTGATAAATAAAAAGTACTACCATAAAACAATATTTGGTAGTGTCTAAAGATCATTCGATACACTTTACCAAACGCTATTGAGACTTTAGGAACAACCCTTGTATTTGGCGAAAGAATGAAATAAAATCGTTTCCCATGTCAACTGACATTTTGGTTTGGATTCTAAATTAAATTAGCACATTTAGATTTGAAACTTGTCACACTTCTATTCGCTACACGAATTCTATTCATTTCCTGTGGTTCTTCTATCCCAAAGGAAATCGACGCACAAGATTCTTAGCTATAAATATTCACGTCTAGAAGCTTGACGGAATTCCCGTTGGAATATTCCCGCACCGTTTAGTTCACTTGGCACATTACTTCCGACATTCTCCCATTTTTGTGTTTTTGTTTTTCGCGAATTACTTTTATAAAGTTGCGTTTTACATTGTCTCTGTTGAAACGATTGCTCAAGATGACATTTACCAAACAGAATTACACATTTGATAACTATTTTTAACAAATCATATATTTCGCGATAAAAAAATTTAAAGCCCCATTATCGTTTTCTTGCTCTTAAATCTGTTGTTTTTGAGCGACTTTAGGTGCTTTAAGCTCTAGCTAATAACACGCACGTTGGTTTGAAATATGTTACTCGATCTTAATCTGTTTCATTGTAAATTCTTATTATGGTTTCATGTATTTAGATATTGTAAAATGATGAGAATTTTGAATGTTTGAAATGAATCTCTAGGTTGATCACCAGGTTTAAATGATTATGTACAGCTCTCAAAAGCCCAAAAACACCTTGCTGTTACATGTATACCCTATGGGTGGGCTTTTGTTTTCATTTGGCCGATCGATTTTTGTCTGACAAAAAAGATCTCTCTTTTTTTTCACCATAAGTAGTTTATTAGCTTTTTGTGGCAGGTATGAAAATACCTAGGTTTCTATATTGGTCCAGTGGTAAAAAGCGTACTTTTTATCGTCTACCTCTGTCCTCGTCCTTTTTATACCGTACACCGTGCATAAACGTTTGTGTTAACTTTAGGGGTTGCTTTTTTTGTTCAAACGACTCAAATCAACCTTCGCCTAAATGCTTGTCCTCATTATATCATGAATCAGTTTTACATAAGGTCAGAACCTGTGTCGATAGGTCAAGAATATAATATCATATGTTGTGTGTGTGTTTTCGCTCTAGATAGTTACAATGTCATAATGTTTGACTCTTGCATACGGCCATAATTTGGCCATCATTTGGTCACTAAGGGTAAAAAAGCTACAACAAATTTTTATTCGAAGCTGCATCTTTTGACTCTAATATTCTTAAACTAACTCTAAATGTTTATCTCTATGATATCTTCGATGGTATTTATGTTTAGTTACTGTAGAGCATTTGAAATCGTTTGACTCAGTGAGCGTTATATGGCCAATGACCCTCTTATCTTGTTTGTTTGTTATTTACTGAACAATTATAAAAAAATTAAATGGAGCTAGGGAATGTTGTCGTTGACTTTCAAGTAGCAGATAAGTCGAACAATGTAGTGATACCGAGTGCTATTCGATAACCGTCAAACGATGCAGACATTTTATCGTTTCATAACTGCAATATAACATGCTCTTTAGTTTTGTAAAAAGAAACAAAAAAATTAAAAGCACAGCATCTGTCTCTTGATTCAATCCCTTGTGATTGTTGAAATTACTTTTGTAAGTAGTTTTAATGCACAAGACATCGAGTCTTGTTTTAAATTGTCTGTTAACACGAAATTACAACTTAAAAATATGTAATACAACGTCATTGCCAGAGTCAGGCTGTCTCCTGGAATATTGTCCAGTTTACGAATCTATGGCCCCGCCCACGCGACCTTCGACAGAGTAATCCGATTGAGGTAGTATGGTAGTAAACGTCACTTTGTAAAATATGTAGTTTTTGCAATAAAATTAAAGGCAATTCGTTTATTAGCAACCTAGCGGTCGCTAAAACAACTTGAATAAGCTGTATTTACGTATGTCGTCGAATATGAAGACGTGCTTTAGATATATGTTGGACCTTAAAAATTATTTTCTATAAACAAGAACGATTTGATTGGTCAACTAAAGATTTGATCGACAATCGCGATCTGATGGTTATCCAGGAAATATACAGCTGTACCATATCGTCTGTGTAGTTCTGAGACCTCATACCTAGAGCTTGAAAAAAGCTAGTATAGTAACAAGGTCTTGGAATCACACTGACGATATCTGAAACTTATGAAATAAAGTAATTATTTACTTGAAACAAAAATCATTATAAAAATAATCTGTCATTTAAAGTTTACTTGTTATCACCCCCACACTCCCAAAAATGATATCCGCCTGGTAAGTGATTGCAGTTCCGAGGCACTAACGTGACAAATTTGTGTTAACAAAATTGTCTTGAATTTTGACAAATAAAAAAGAATTGGGGTTATATCCGCCACTTTTGGACATTGAAGTGTTACCCAGTTTGGGAAATGCAGCAGAATATTATCAGTAGTGCCCAATTGCGTTCGATTTATTATTATTTTAAAGCTGTCTACTCAAGACAACTGTACATTTTGAAAATGGCACGATACGAGGATTCTATAAAATTCGTAGAAAGCGTAAAGACGCGTATTAAATACCTACCAAATCCAGCTCAGCACAGATGCTTTGTTTGTTTGAATTGGGTTTTACGACGCTTTGAACAATCTTTCAGTTATATCGCGGCGACTGAAGCACCTAACAATGGATTCCTGGTATTTCTCACACCAGTACCGCCATCACATCCCTTCCTAGCCTCCAGCTGCTATCCCACATAGGTCTACGATTATCGACGCATTGGTTGGAGACAAATAGTCGGAAAGGACGAGTGCCGCCGTCGGGCAGAGCGGATGCGGCCACGGTTATAATAACGCGCATTTTTTTCAATTATATAGTGAGTAGTTTGCCTTCTATTTTCATAGCACAGCATACCGCGGGGTTGAAAAGCTATACAGTTACGTATGTTCAAACAAGTTTCTTGGATGTTTATTTTTTATTTCGAATAAGCTTTAAAACCCATTACTAAAAGATGCAATTTTAGGCTAGTCCTAATTGACAGAAGTTACAGACGGCAATTCAAATCGCTTTGAAATTGAAAACTGAGGTCTGGATAGGGTAGAAATCATTGTGAAACATGCAATTTCTCCTTTATCATGATGTTTTGTATAATGCAATTTCCAGGTGCGTTAAAAGCGTGTGGGAATGCGTTAAGCTACTACTTGGTCGCAGATACACAGAATCTCTCGTGTGTTTCTTATAAGTAATAATTCTCGATTAATATTTCTAACATATCTTGATTTTTTGTGGACTGCCAATGGAAAAGGATCATCTCGGAAAACTAAAAAAGTATTGGTTATGAAAGCTAGTAAGACTGCGATCTAATGAATTTGGTTTAACGCCACTTTCGGTAGTATTTCAGGTTGGCTTCCTGTCACTTGTCACATCATGCATGTACAACTGCAGCAATGAATTTGAGCAATTAGCTGCAAATTACGTATATTTTCATCGATGAGAGACAAATGACGCATGTGTCAATGCATTTTTTCTCCGAACATGAGATCGTGCTCAGGATTCTAGATTAGAAGATACCCTTTACCTCATAAGCCAATCAAGCTAGATTAGGCTAGGCGTTATGCTAAAATAAGATCATCTATATGAAAATTGCCATCTTCTATACCGAAATGGGCATATCACTCTACTATGCCAACAGGGACCACCATCATCAGTAGTTTCAGTGCTTTGGTTGTGAAAGTTATCTAGTAAGTAAATGCCGTTTCGGTGCACTAACACGAGGACATTCACGTTTGAATTAATATCTGAATTGTTAACAGGACAAAAAATACGTGATTAAAATAAAAAAATTAACGTACCATGAAAAACTTTGAAAATAACGTGACACCATTTGTTTCGCGTCAATTATAGGTAAGTGGTAGCAATTCTTTGCTCCAAAACTGTCTAGGTATTGTTAACTAGAAAACTAGATATAACTGTAAGCGTTAACAATATGTACATAGCGCAGTTGGTAGCGCGTCGGACTGTCATTCTAGAGGTCCCGGGTTCGATCCCCGACGGCGGCACTCACCCTTTCCGAATATTAGTCTCCCACCAATGGGTTGATAATCGTAGACCTATGTGGGATAGCAGCTGGAGGCTAGGAAAGGATGTGATGGCGGTACTGGTGTGAGAAATACCAGGAATCCATTGTTAGGTGCTCCAGCCGCCGCGATATAACTGTAAGATTGTTGAAAGCGGCGTAAAACCCCATTCAAATAAATAAATGAATAAATAAATAACAATCTGTAGTGTATTCCGACATGGTAGTGATATCAAAAATACATTTCTTTTGAATTAATATTGTAAGCATCGCCAATTTACTAAATATTTAGAAAAATTGATATTTACTCTTGTCATGCTGGACCCGGAATATTTCTGTTTTATCAGGAGGTATAGACAAAGATCACATAAGTGCAATCTGATCTTATTCTACACCACCTGTGAGTCCCCTCTAAGCCAGAGTTGTTTAAATAATAAATTTTCAAACGAAATATTGACCCTCATTATAATGACCTTCCAGTGCTGCCAGTCCTTTGATTTTAAGCAATTCTATATAAGATTTTAATGCGGCATGACAAGGATTAATGTCAGGGAGGCGAGAGACCTCGGACCTTAACGGAATTACATAGAGTAAGTTTGTATATTCAATGGCTTAAATTTTTTGAAAATGGGGGTGTTGCTTAGTAGATCTGATAATTAAAACCGATGCAATTGAGTCAAATTCCAAGTAGAACATTAGACGTTCTGCTTAATGACGAAATCACGTCATATTGACGTCTTAAATGACGTCAATTGTTTATATTGCTGTATATACGATATTTGCATATCATCTGTCTTCCTTGATTTTTAAGCTAACCATAACAATACATATCCTTGAGTAATGGGTTTAAATGAAGGATAATCGAATTGTCAATCTACGCAAAAAATAAACGGATTTTAACCTCGCTTTATACTCTTTGTCATTATTGTATATCAACTATAGCAAATCAACACATGTATCCATTATATCATTACATGAATAACAAATAAATTAAGTAATTTTAAAATATATTAAAAAATGAATGTTTTTTGTTGTT
Organism: Fragum fragum; assembly: GCA_946902895.1. Classification (NCBI taxonomy): domain Eukaryota; kingdom Metazoa; phylum Mollusca; class Bivalvia; order Cardiida; family Cardiidae; genus Fragum; species Fragum fragum. The sequence continues at coordinate 10,956,014 of OX336370.1, read as the reverse complement.
TTTTTTTTTTTGCCTTTGAGAAAAATATAAACAGTTACGTGTAATAAGCAGATGATAAGAAAAGAACGGGCCACGGAGTTTTGGCCTTTATTTCGATTAATCCATAAATAAAAGCAGTAAACCTTGTTTAATCGAGTTTAACCAGCCTGACCCAGACTAGGAAGTTGTAAAGAAGTGTATTATTTTTTTCTAACAGAAACTATTATCTTACAGTAATAAGCAATTTCAAACTTATTCTTGCCCCATAGGACTCGAAGTTGTGGCTTTTTATGTATGTTATAATGGGATTGAGAGACATTTACCCTTTTCTCTTTGTCTAAATTATATAAGATTTATTAGAAACCATTAAATATAGGAAATCGTTACCGAAATTGTAACGTTAATGCAATATTAACTTGATTAGGTCAAATAAGTCAACGGTAAATGACTTGGTTCTCGTCTATGAAACAGACAGTCTTACACTACTAGTTTACCTTAAGCACGTTGCATCAACTGTTTAAAATCGCTATTTCACAATATACTGATTTTGAAACGGAAATGCAATTCTCATTTTTTTTTCACAAAAATGTACGAAAAAGACTTCTTGAGTATGCAATGAATATCTATAGACCGACTATACGTGCCCTTTAATATGGCAGTACATCTAAGACAGGAACAGACTGACGGATCTCTGGCCCCGACTGATTCCGATAGCCACGCCCAATGACTCCGATGGAATTTCCGATCCGGCGTTATTGTGCAGAATTCATGGTAAGTAACATGTAACAAAAAGTAAAATGGTTGGTAAATGTCGCAACTAAAACTTGAATAAACTGTTATTATTACGTATAAGTAGTCGGACAATAAAGTACTTGCCTTTAATGTTGGAGTTAAAAGTTTACTTGCGGACTAAATGAATGATTAGATTCTTCGTTTCATTCTTTGCTTGACAGCAGCAATTGGTCAATGCACAAAGACTCTTCTTAAACATTAATTTCGTGATTGATCGCATGTGCTATGCAATGACTAGTCCGGGTTCTACATAAACTTTACCAATTATCGTAGCTTGGTGGTGTGGAGAGACCACAAGTAGAGATATCATCACTTAACTTAAATGAAATAAATCACTTTAGCAAGTGTTGAATTATGGTTTGGAAAGGTATAAACCTCAACGGATGTACTAACCTGGACGCGATTGAAAAAGTGTTTGTTAAAAAGGGAGTTAAAGTCCCAGTAACACTGAATCTGGTATATAGTAATTCGAGCGATACAATGTTCTTAGAGTCATATGGATGCAATTTAATGAAACAACAACAACAAACCTTATACAAATACAAATATCTTGATTTGTTTAAATTTTATAGAAATAAATTCCACTTATTCTAAGTAGACATTATGAGTTTTTGTCGAAAACATAAAGGGAGGCATAGATATTTTTTTGTGCCCGGATTTTAATTATTTCAATCCCTCTCTGAAAAGTAGTTTCCCGAAAAAGCGAGGTTGCTGATTAAAATAAACTAGGGTGTTTCCCTAATAATCTATGTAGGATTTCAATCTAATTTTAGATTAGGCCGAGAAAGTTGGCAATGATTGTTGGGACATTCACGTGGTGCGCATATCTGTTGGAATAACGCAATTCCAAAGATATCGTGGCTTATCGATTAGCAGATTTTTAATTCTGTTAACATCAATTTAAAGGTAGTTACCATGCTTTTTTCATGTCACAGGTTTGGGTTATTCTTATTCCCTCTCGAATACCATTTTCATACAATATTCTGAAATGTAGTTTTGCTAAAATCAGAGGTTGTTTATCTGAGTAAATAGGGGTATTCCCCTAATAGCCTACGTAGGCTGTTAATCTGTTTTTAGAATTAGAGGAGATAGTTGCGAAGAATTTGACACGTGGTGCGTATAACCGTTGGACTCCCGTTTTCAGTTGAAATTTGCTCAAACCAACGTCATCAATATGTCATCAGGAGTTATGTTCGCTAGCCGGTCTTCATTTCTGTAAGATTCAAACGGTTATTCGCATCACGTGATTGAACCTTTATTTTTTGCAACTGGCTCGGGTTTTTCTCTGATAAGCGACCTCTGATTTTCGCATAACTACTTTTCAGAATATTGCATTCAAATAGTATATGAAAGGGAATAAGAATAATAAAAATCTGTGACATGAAAAAAATAACGATACATACCTTTAAGTCGCAAAACCAAAATAGTCCTTAATAATGTTAGCCAGTGTCTAAATTCAAATTTCATTCCCGGTCTTATTAAATGTTTCATTGGTAGTTTGATTCTTTGATAAAAGCCGCAATCGGGCTACAGCTTAAATACGAATGAGCAATGAGTGGTACAACTGTATACTAGAACACACATTTTGTTAGAAACAAAACATTAATTTACCTTCTTGAAACTATTGTATTTGTTATTCTTTTCCTTACTTAACCTTTTCCCACAAGACACAATTTTATACTGGTCCAAATTGAAAGAAGTTGCAGACGACAATTTCTTGTTCGATGAAATTTTAAAATTCTTTATCTTTTGGGGTAGAAAACACTTTGGATATTAAAGAAACTGTTTGAATAAAATTTCTTCATCCTCTACATTGTTTCCAAACCTTATTTTCTTGGGTGAATAAAAAAGCGCCATTGTGTTCGAATGGGTTAAAGAAGTTTCAGAAAACTAACAACTTGGGTCAACGATATAACTCTTTGATGTTGATTTGCAAATTGGGTGATATACTTGTGATTGCTAGTATAATTGGCCAATTGCGCTTTTCATTCAAATAACCAGCCGACCAATTTAATCGTTCTTTTTGACAAGTAACGATTTTTGTTTCCCGACATTAACCGCCATTTTTGTTGAGATTTTTTGTTGGTTTGGCGACTTAAACGATGTATCTACAGCTTATTCAAGCTGTTGTTATGACGTTAAAGTCGCCAACCAACTATTCTATTTTTTGTTAAATGCTATTAGCATTAAATATTGCAATGGAACTCCCTTTAGAATCGAAGCGGGACTTCCTGGTACGAGTCTGGGTGGCTCGATGGCTGAGGTGACTGACCCGTAATTTAAGAGGAGTCGGGGATAGGGATTCGAGGTCGGACCGCGCAACAAGTCAGATGTGTTTTTCCTTGGAAAATTATTCTTAGTCTCAGCTTAGTAATAGATGATGGATTGAATTTTGCCTTATATATATATCTGTAATATTGTTCAAAAGAGCTTTAAACTCATTCAATCGATCAATTATAAAATAAATGTAGATTTCAAGGCGTTTTGTCCGTCACGAGGAAGTACTAATATTTGCAGTACTGACTTAAAGGTACCCAAGTATCATTTGATATTTTCCACTGCCGTTGGGCGAGCAAATGTATCAATTACAGCTTTAGTCAGGCAGCAGTTACGACATTTTATTCACCCAACGATGGTCTAGTTTTTAGCTCACCTGAGCACGAAGTGATCATGGCGAGGTGTTTTGATCGTCCTGTGTCCGGCGTCCGTCGTGCCTCGTCTGTCAACAATCTTAAAATGACATCTCCTCCAAAACCGCTTGGTAAATTTCAACCAAAAATTGCAGGAATGTTTCTTTGGTGGTGCCCTTTAAAAATTGCTAAAAGGATTGAAATCCGTTAAAAACTCTGGTTGCCATGGCAACAAAACTGAAATTTTAATGAAACACAGGGGCTTTAGATACTTTAGAAATTATCTCCTCCTTACCCAGAGGGCCTAGAGTCTTGATATTTGGCATGAAGCATCAGTACATTGACCCCTTTCAGAATTGCTCAAATCACCAACCTCAGGCCCCCCAGGGGCGGAGCCTCCCCCCCCCCCCGGGGGGGGGGGCTTATATCGAAATTAAAAAAGGGTTTTTTAAAACGACATCTCCTCCCAACCACTGGGCTGATTTCAACCAAAGAATTTAATCAGTTGAAAATTCTGGTTGCTATGACAACAAGGGTTAAATTGAAAAAAGAATTGAAAAAAAAATCTCCTCCTGACCCAGAAGTTCAAGAATCTTGAATTTTGAATGAAGCATCATTACATTGACCTCATTTGAAATTGATAGAATTTAAGAGCCACAAGGAGATTAGACTTAAATAGAAATAAAGAAGGTAACCCTTTCAAAACTTTTTGGTCAATTTAAACCAAATTGGGCTTGTTGATTTTAGTTTAATGTTAAATGAGGTTTTCTCAAGACTACTTTTGTATTAGGCCTTGAAGAGAAAAAGAGCCTTATCTCAGGTGAGCGCCAGGGCCACTGGCCCTCTTGTTAAGCTTCAATGGCTGCAACTCGGACAGGTAGGAAACAATTTATGAGAGGGGCACTAAGTTGGAGGATCCTTTATGAAAAGCAAACTGATATCTTAGTTACTGTGTATGGCAACTTTACTGAATGGAGAGTATGGCTTTCATCCTACCTTGTTTCTACAGTTGCAATTATATGGGTTTAATTTGTCCGTTCAAAAGCGCACTTGAACTGAATGCTCCATTATACTTCATAGAAATTGTATAAGCTATTAGAAAATCTCTTGGAATATCCTCAAAACCCTTGAGATTGATTACAGAAGACATGTGTAAACGTAATATATTTGTAAAGTAAATATCAATTTGAAAAAAAGGTTGAAGGAGAAAGATTGCTTGCAGTAAACTGTTTTCTTCCATTACCTTCTGAAACATTAGAACAGGAGGTGTGCGCGAGGTAAGCAGACGCAGTTATCGAATTAACCAATCACTTTTGTCAATCAAAGAAACAATCCACGAAGAAAAGCATTGATTTAGACTGGGGGAGAAGCTTGAACTCCGACATTTGCCGTCATTTATGTGAAGCATTTTTAGAAATGTTGTTGATGACTTAAACGTCGTTTATTCAAGCTGCAGATACGATATTAACGTCGGCAAAAAACATTCTGCATTTTCGCTCACCTGAGCACATAGTGCTCCTGGGAGCTATTGCGAGCACCCGACGTCCGTCCGTCGTCTGTCATTACAATTTCTCGAAACAATTTCTTGAAACAACATGTCCTCCCAAACTACAGGGTCAATATGAACCAAATTTGGCCAAATGTTCCTTAGGTGGCCCCCTTCAAAAATAGCTAACAGAATTGAAATCTGTTGAAAACTCTGGTTAATTATATGCGAATTCATAAAGTGTGATGAAGAGTTTCGTTTCATACCTCAATGAAAACAGAAAATATTCCCTTCAGATTTAAAACATTTTAGTAGTTAAGCACAGAATTACCTCTATTTTTGTCGCTTCCTTTATCATAAGATCAGCGACGGCTTCGTCTGATTCTTTAATATTTAATCATTTTCTCCCGTTGGTCATCGAATAGACATCTTTTGTGTGTCTCATTAAACACTATAAAAAGTGATATACGGCTGCTCTGAGACCGACCAATATATTAAACATTAATGTTTAATCCGGTTGAAAAGGGACCTCATGAGAAGTGCGTAGCGTATCGACCCTGGCTAGACTGCATAGACAGACCATGTTCGAGATATTTCAAAGTTTATATATTTTTTGATCTGTAATAAACATTCGATCTTACGATATTTTAAGTCTCAAATTATCCTAATTGACCAATCGCTGACCCCGCCCACTTACTGCGTTGCCCACGACAACCGATCCTGACATGAAATACAGCTTCGATTTTTAACGGCGTTATTTTCCAAAATTTATGACCAGTAGCATGTTATGAAAAAGTAGAATAATTGGCTGGCGACTTAAACGTCGTAATTTCAGCTTGAATAAGCTATTGTTACGACGTTTTAGTCTATACACCAACAAAAATGATTCACATAATTGGCGGTCAATTTCGTTACATGTCACTGGCTATAAATTTTGCAAAATTACGGCTTTAAAAATCGTAGTGGGACTAATTGTTGGAGTTAATGGGCGTAGCCAACGGGGTAGTGGGCGGGGCCAGCGATTGATCAATTATAAACATTGGTTGTGATCTTTAGTATAAGGATGTGACATTCTTTCTGTATTGAAGATGACGCAAGTTATTGTTTTTCTCTTTCTATTTTTTTACTTTTCAATTTCTTCGTTTCGGATTTTTACTAAGGATCAAATCTTATTCTTCAGGTATTTGTGGATGTAGTACGGTGCGCTTTGTTTAGTCAACAGACTGGTTGATATTGGGGGGAAATGAGGGAATGATTATGCCATTTTCTCTTTCTTCTGTCAGTTGCTGTTTGTCCTGTTGTTAATCTTTGTTTTTATTTGTATTTATTATGTGTATTGATTAAACTCGCCAACTAAGTGGATAAACAATACACGATAGATGTTGTTTCCTCATCCGGCCGACATGAGCAATGCAATATACCCCCACTTCGCCGGAAGCCTGGCATAAGACGAATGAAAGAATGAAACCACTTATTTTCTGCGTTCGTTTAATCGGCTTTGCACAAATAAAGTAAGTAAACTTTCTTCTCTCGGTTACCAGATTTCAGACTGAAATGCTTTCAGATATTTAAATGATGTTGATTGAGCTGGTTGTGAAAATGACTGTCCATAGCTTTACAATAACAAAGAATAGAACAAATATACATGTATTTCGCGTTACATGACGCCAAATAAGTCCACGAAGTACATTCCGACTGGATCCGGAATTTATCGGGTAAATACGTTATCTGTCCCTATTCCTATGTATCAAAATAGGGCATAAGGAATATATCACAATTAATCAAATTTTAAGTGAATGTAGTAGACTTAACACGTAGAATTAACCCTTGTCATGCTGTATAAATTACCTCACTTAATTGCTGTAAAATCAAAAGGGCTGAAAGCACTTATAGAACTTGTTGTTAAAAATCATTATTTCTTTTAGACATCAATTTCATAAATAAGTCTGGTAAAAAAAGTACAAGCAGGGGGTGTAGACTGATCTAAGTCTACACCTCCTGCCAAAACCGGAATATTCCGGGTTCAGCATGACAAGGGTTAAAATATTTATCATGATCTGACTCTAATAATCATTTTCCAATTGTCATGACAATTGTCATGAAAATCTGTTCAAGATCCACTCTAAGTGTTAAAAACAGTTAGTTGTATATCTTACATCGTGGCTCATTGTAAATAACAGTTTTGAAAAATAAACCGATGACTTCAAAGCGACTTCTACAGTTACGCTAGTAATTCAAACAATTAGCTAACTGTTTCGCTAATTCATGGTGAATATCGTATTTGTCAGTTCAGTGACGTCATCAATGTACTTTAACAATTACTGTACTTTACGGATAAAAAATGTATACATTCTGCTTGCACTTAAACCGTCATTGAAGACAAGTTTTCAAATAACATAAATAAAATTCCCTAGAATATTATTTCATAAACCTTTACTTGTACATCCCTTTTGCATTTTGAAAATAAGACGGCTTGTGAATGTCACATGAATGAACAAATGAACGAGAGATGGTTAAGGAGATTATACCGTTCGAGAGAGGGAATATCTGGTATTAACATCAATAAGTCAGTGTAATCACAAGCTCCAATGATAACAGACAAAATTATATTTGAATTCATATCCCCGTTGACACCATGCACCCGGTGGCTACGGCAGCCAGGTTTCAAGCCGCCATAGTGGGGTAGTTCCTCCAGCCCTGATTGCCGGGGTAAAATTAAAAATATCTACCAAAACAGCCACAACGCTGATGGCGTACCCTATAGAACGTTGTAAATCGGGGTGAAAGCCACAATGCGTGACAGCACACACAAACCCAACGAAACTATCAAAATGTCTAACAGGGGACGGGAAGCAACATTATTACCCGGCAACTAAAAATCCTAAGAAGTTGTGTTACGGTCTGTTACATTAAGTTACATTAAGTTTCCGTGTTTTCCGTAGATTCGGCTGCTTTAGAGTAACTTCGCTTTTTATCGGGGTTTACTACCATTTCCCATGGACCAACCGGTGAAAAAGGGAGTATGTCAGTCGCGTTCGTTCATGCTACCTTCCTCTTACGATCTGGCACGATGCGCGGTCGCGCAAGATATATATATAGCTATGTTCCCACTATCACGATTCGAGCTACGATTAAAATTAAAATGGGGCGCTTCGTATCAGATCATATCAAATCTTGAGGTCCTTCTCGTAGAAAGTGTTAATCGTAGAAATTTTCGGCACAGCCAAAAAATTCTATAATTACGCGAATAATTTTCAAACGCTATCATGGCATCGCATCAGAACATTTTGCATCTTAAAAAATCGCTAAAACCGTAATTTCGGTGATCGGGTCTAGTCATGGGTATATTGCGACCTGTTAAGACCAGATGTGAGGGGTTTTCTTTGGCAAGTGACTTTCCTTACCATGTTTGAAATAATACACAGCATAACTTCATCGAAAAAATCTTCACAGCAAATTTCACGTTATCCTTCGATATGGCAACATCATATTGATTGCGTCAACTGTAAGCTGAGACTAAAAATAGTCACGAACGTACCAGATCGGAATCCCATCTTGGACTTAGTCGGGACAATTTTATTAAAACAGTTATTTTTGTACATGTCAGCTAATAGTGCAAAACATGTTTTTAATCGTGTTTGGTGTATTTTAAGAGCAAAACGTGCACAAAAGCAGTGCGTACGTACGTGCATGTGTGTATGTGGCGTTCCTTCATTACTTGTTCATAGGTTTTCAAAGTAAAGTTCGGCAGTACTTTATTTGTCTCTCACCAATGGTTTGATATTCGTTAACTAATAGGGATAGCAGCTGGAGGCTAGGAAAGAAGGCAGTGGTAGTACTGGTGTGAGAAATACCAGGAATCCATTGTTAGGTGCCCCAGCCGCCGCGATATGGCTGAAATACTGTTAAAAGTTGTGTTAAACCCCATTAAATCAATCGACAGTGCTTTGACTGCAAGGGTAGAGTAGGATGGCCTTTCATCATTTAATTTTCGTATGACAAAATAGCATTTATATTTTGATAAAAAAAAATCTAGTTCAAGCTTTCTGAACTATTGTGGAATTTTCGCGTTTTCTGATTTTCAAAATTGTACTTCTTAGCTTGATCGGTCTCCAATGATTTTGAACCATAAAATCGATACTAATATGATTTATAATAAATGATTGTAATAAAACGTAAATACCCCTGGGTGCACTATTCAGCCATATGTTTAAGGTCTGGCCTAGTTCTATGTTATATGACCTATTTAACAAAACACAGAAAACGTACTTGACATTGCTTATTTCCAATTATTTAATCATTTGCTTTGTCTGTTGGAACTTACTACCACCATTAGATATATACGAGTATTCGTTCAACGAGCATATATAACAATTCTTAACTAATTGGCATACCCAAAAAGGAAGTTCCCTCTTCGAATTTAAACGGCGTTATTTTGCAAAAATGTATGGCCAGTAACATGCAGTAGAAAATTAAATGGTTGGTTGGCGACCTACACATCGTAACTTACGCTTATTTACGTTGTAGTTACATTTATTGCGCTAAACTAAGATGCTTCATTTAAATATTGGCCAATGTTTGCGATCAGATTTCATTTCCGGTCCTAATGAATGGTGTGAGTGGTCGATGTTTCTTTAATTTACAGGTGCGATGGGTACATTGTATTAATCATTGCTTTGTCCAAATCAAATCCTTCATAATTTCATTTAAAATAAACCAACAATAATGGTACACTTTTATTATTACGATAATTATTGTCAGTATTGCCTTTGAATTTCAATTTTCATTCTATTTCGTCCAAAAATTTTATTACATGTTTGCTTTTGTTTGTTTGAATGGGGGTTAACGCAGCTTTTAACTATTTTTTAGTCATATCGCGAGGTTTGGAACACCTAACAATGATTTCCCGGTATATCTCGAACCAGTACTACCATTACATTCTTTCCTAGCCTCCAGCTGCTATCCCACTTATGTTTACGATTATCCACCCATTAGTGAGAGACAAATGTAGGAAAGGATATTTGCCGCGGCCGGGGATCGAACCCATGGCACAAGTTTGAGAGTTACTTTTTACTTATATTGTCTGTACGAGATATAAGATATTTGGATTTATCATTGCACCTAACCAAAATAAATTTCGAAAAGGGTTTATATGGGGTATTTGCTTATACGTAGGCGTGACGCAACATAAAGCACGGTTGTATCATTATAGATCTCGTAACGTGGGCTCAACCTCCTACGACGGTATTTTCCCATTCGCCCCCTTGAAAATAGTAATTTACTCTTTATCGACTGATACAAGTGTTTACTTTATAATTACTTTCATTGGCGTATTTGATGGATCTCCATCGTGCAAATAGTGTAACATTATCGTTAAATAACACAGAAGAGAGATTTGACGAACAGAAGTATATCAATCCTACCAATATAACATGAAGGTAATAGGTGCAATTCAATTGTTAATAAAGTTCATTAAATACTGTGTTATATGTAACTAATTATCTAGAGATCGTTTAAAACTTTTCAAATGTTACTAAAAGTTGTATATGCAATTTGATTCATTTAAAATGTTTATTTAGACGTTTCGCCCACAGTTCGATACTTAAATGTTTTCGTTAAATTTACGAGAAAACGTTTGAAAGGAATTGTCTGGGATTATATAATGAAAGGCAAAAAAGGCAATACATGGGTACTATTTTGTTACGATATGCATGCAGCATGTTTTATTTGCTCTGAGCTGCGGAGGAAAATTTTAATATTTCAGTGGAATATCGAATTTCCCGCCGTAGCGAGAGGCAAATACAAGATGTTGTATCGCTATCGTAACATAATATTCCATTACTTAAATACCTATTGTGTATTAAATAAACCCATGAAATGATATATACTACATATGTAATTGAAAATCTACAAGTATTTTCATTATGATGTCATATACAACATGAATTACGTCATCTAAGTCTACCTAATATGGAATCCTATTAGACACTACCAGATACAGATTTCTTCTGACGTTTCCGATTTTGTCTGTGTTGAATGTATATAATTTTACTAAAAATATTTTGGATGTATAAAATAAATGGGATTTCGAATTGTTAGCTATTCATCTTATTACTACGTAGGGTCTTAGCTCGAGCCTCGATAATATGAGGATGGAAATATGAGATGTCGATTATGACAGCGCAAGGATGCGATAAAGAAAAATCTGGAATAATATTCGAGGAGAAGAAGCCAATGTTGCGTTCGTATCGAGGCTGTTCTGAACATTCCGCAGAGTGACAATAGTTTTTGAATGCTTCGAAACCTTTTCTTTTAAGGCTTAAAAATAAAGTGAGGCAGGTGGAGCAGTGATGAAAATCAATCTTACTTTGCGAAAATAATTATATATGTATTACATTATAGTAATTACAATATTATGTTACATTATTTTGACAGAATTGGCCACCAGACTTTGCCGAGCACGCTTGCAGTGAGCGAGACATAGTTTCTGATATGACATAGACTGGTTCCGCCGTCGACTTTATGTTAAACTGGAAAGTGGAACAAGTCATTGTGATAAGTCGGTGTATGTCCCTTAGTGTCTTAGTACGTAAGCCAGGCGTCCGTCTTAGTCCACGCCATTACCCCTATATTTATGAATGTATTTCAAAATTATTTTGCACAATCGTTCTCAATCATATGTGCTATTGAAAAGAATAGTTGAGATAGCTCCGAGGTCACGTTTACAACTCAAGGTCAAACGTTCAACTTGATCCTGCCCATGGCTTATCTCCAGCATGTTTGATGAATTTCAATTTAACTTGGTACAATTGGTCTCCACCAGAAGATGTACTATTTGAAATAAAATTTCAGATAGCATCAAGTTCAAGTGTATAGCTCAAGGGCAAACGTTCAAATTGAGCCCGTACAGAGCTTTTATTCTTTATTTGTGGATGAATTTCAAATTGATTTTGCATAATTGGTCTCCACCCCTTGAGTAGATGTACCATTTGAAACAAAATTTCTGATAGTTCCAAGGACAGGTTTACAGTTCAAAGTCAAACGTTCACAATGAGTCTGTCCAGAGCTTATCTCCTACATTTGTGGATGAATTTAAAAATAATTTGACTTGGTTGGTCTCTAATTGTAGCCGTCTCGTATTTAGCATTCGCGTGTATTTGTGTATAAAATATTATTAACCATGCACTCCATTAACTTCGTCAAAATTCGAATGAATCCGCAGGTTCATTATTGACGTTTAACTGTTGAATAAATGATAGATCGCGCTTGTCAATCATAAAAACGGATCGACCAATCAAATCAGTCAAATCAGACCGGACGTAAACTTTGAACTCCGACATTCATATGTAGCATTGTGTTGGTTTGGCGACATGAACGTCGTAACTACAGCTTATTCAAGCTGTACTTACGACGCTTAGGTTGCTAACCAGCCAGTCTACTTCTTTGTTACTTAGTCTAGCTATTTACCATAAATTTTGCGAAATTATACCGTTTAATATCTAAGCCGAACTTCCAGTAAGGGTCTTACGTACAGGGCCAGTTATCCGGCGTATGGTGCTGTAATACGTCTGTATGGAAATGGTAAACAATTACCATTACACCTCTGGTCTCTCATATCCAGATTTTCGATTTCGAGAACTTAATTTTTTTTAATATGGGAACGATCATTTATTTATTTGTAACTACTTTATTAATACCAGTAACCTATCCTTGGTAGATAGAACAAGTCAATTTTGTACTTTGAAGATAACTTACAAGCACTTCACGTTCGGCTCACTCTGCTTTGAAATATCTTTGTTTCCTTATATCACCAGAGGTGGACATCTAGGGTTAGTATTATTTTCATATTTAAAAGTCCTCGAATTAAATGTGCGATATCCAACCTGTTGTTATCTTACCCCAAACACGATCGTTGTTATCTTACCCCAAACACGATCGTTGTTATCTAACCCCAAAAACGATCGTTGTTATCTTATCCCAAACACGATCTAAAAGTAGGGAGCTGGCCTGTTTCGACGACAAGAGAGGTCGGGATGCTCTACCTTGGCCAGTATCGGTTCACGCCCCTTTCAATTTCTCCAACCCGCTCTCACATATACCGATTTTATCCCGATTTCGAAAATGATAATAAAAAAAAAAACTCGTCGTGAAATAGGCTTGCGGGAGATTGTAGTGCCTCCAGACACTGATCGGCGTCGGATCAAAAATAATTCGAGACAAAATTTCAAAATGCGCAATTTTTTCTTCCAATTTCAAAAATCGTCATTAAATCGTACACTCGGTGTTCCCCGTTGGTAGTCGCATGGTAAGCGAATCGGCGTTATTCGGGGGCGGAATATATCCTTTAATGGCGTACCTATCTCGAAGATGAACTCTAGCTTAAACGGATGCACTACCAGTATCTGCCGATTCGCTCGTATATACGATGAGATACACACCAAATTCCCCGAGCTACATCGACTAACACCGAATATACACGAACTACTAACAGATTTTACTGAAATATAACGAAGCACTCTGAATTCCAATGGTGTTAAATCAAAGTGTTGAAAGTGCCGAACGAAGTGATTTTGTCATGAAGATTTATTTTTAAATTACTGATTATTATAAAAGTTGATTTAAAAACAGACTTTGGGCGCCGAAACAAAATTACTATAATCTAACAACATATCGTCGTTGTCATTCTAAAACGCCGTAACTACAGCTTGAATCAAGCTGTAGTTACGACGTTTAGAAGGACAATGACGATATGCAGTTTTGAATTGTTTGATATAAATGAAACAAATTGATATAGCGGTCAATAATGTCATGTCAAAATTTCTGCAACTTTCTTAATTATTGAAGAGGAGCTGAAGGGTCTAGTATTGCCAATTTTATCAGAATTACCAACATATTTTCTGAGGAATAAGTGATATATTAATTTGCCATAGAAATATTTAACAATTATATTAGAATTTCGCTGAATCTTTCCTATATAACCACAAATATCAACTTTAAGATTACTGTGAAGATAATGTCTGACTGAAATATAAGTATTAAATGTTCATTTGAACGTTTTTTTCGACAGGTGACATTTTTTTCTTATACTGGTTGCAGAAACCGATACCTCTCTTTAATGATATGTTTCGGATCAAAAAATAATTTCTGTAGAAGGGTTATTCTGATAATCATTATGATATACTTATAAAGCGAAGATTCCTTATTAAGACACCTTTATATATCAATATCATAACGTTTGATTTATTTGCAATAGGGCCTTCAGAAAACAATAAAAAATCCTAATAAACAAAAACACTTAGCCAACCATACCAAACAGACTAGACAGTCCGTGAATCGGTTCTCTGATTTTAATAAAAGCATAAAAGGTATACACATTTGTCTTTAACGAGTGCACGTAAAACTCACGTCCACTCTCATCTGAGACAGACACTCGCGCAGAAACATGTACAAAAAACGAAAGACTAATTTATTTTTCGAACCGACAGACGTCCAAGTCCCCTTTATAATGTACATACTGTCTATTACGGGATAAAGGGGGAGAAGTGTGCCTCTGGTTTTCCCAATTATGACAATTTTTGTAGCAAAAATGGATGTATTGACTAAGATTTTATTCATAGATCATAAATCAAAATCATTGGTTGATGAATACGGGCCGAGAAATTGCATAATTTAACTCATTCCAACACAATAAATCTTTGGACGCCCCCTCCCCCTTTTTCCAAATTATTGCGGAAAAATTCAGAAATGCTTGATACAAGCAATTTTTTTATTATACAAAATGTTTTGTACCCCAAGAGAATAAACCCGTAAACTTCTGCAACTCCTTTCAATATGGACTAGTTAGAAGTGGGTTAAATTCTATTAAATTGCTCAGGTGGTTGGCGAAGAAAAGTACTTGAAATTGATGAATTAAGATTTAATCGGGTAATTGTTTTTTGATACCGTAGTAAGAGTACGATACAGAATTCTCAAAATATGCATTTGTTCTTATCACCGTGAAACAGTTTTAATTGTCCTTCAAAAAGTCAAATCAACTTTGAAAATTATTAATACTGTTACAAAACTTTCACGAACTCATCTGCTAAAATGTTATGACTAAAATGCGACGACGAAACGTCATTAAAGGCTTCATTCACTAAGTTCCACTCGCCTAATAGTAAGCTTAGACAATCAACCCCAGCCTCTGCATAATGCCCCCCCCCCCCCCCATCAGCAATGTGTACAAATAATGACAATGGGCTGATAACTTTGTTGTTGATCGGTGTCTGAAATCGAGTTTATTTGAAATCCGCGGTAGATCCAAATCGGTCGGTTTTTGTCGTAGTAATTCTTTGTACATCGCTAGGACTTCTAGATCGCACTTGTACATATTAGCCTGGCTCAAGAACTCGGTGTTCTTCAGACGTAATTCGCAGTACGTTGTACCTTGCAGCCCGTCGGAAAAAACACCGATGTAGATTTAGAAATACACCCACTTACAGAGACGCTTGGAGATAAAACTTCTCGAAATCTTAGTAAATCGAGGTACTACAATAATTTTCAAAAACTGGCTATGTGAAAGGGGGTGGGGATATTTAGGCTATCATAGCAGGTATATATCAAATAGGAAAGATGATAAGGTGTTGGTCGAGTAGGAAGTCGATTCGGTCGAGTGTGAAGTCTGGTTGATCGAAAAGAGTGTCGAGAGAAGGTCCAATTGGAAAAAAGGCCTAAACTCGAATAATACCCCTATCGTGGTTGTATGAGATCATGGAGTAGTTGGTCAAGGGAAATCGTATAACTGGTGGATCGCCGGCCACGCCTTCTATACTCAAAATTGGCCGATCAAATAATTCATTCAGCCCGGAATTGGGATTAAAACTTCGACATTGGCCGCCATTTGTGTGAATCATTTTTGCTGTTTGGCGACTTAAACGTCGTAATTATGGCTTCTTCAACCTGTAGTTATGACATTTAGATCGACAACAAACGTGTAACTGCTGTCCGGATAATACCGTATAAAATCATTCCCTATTACGCTACCGGGTTATGGCAACTGCGCTGGTTCCAGAACGATGTGCGCTGTATGTATTTCTATATTACGCGACGAGCACCAGCGCATTAGAGTCCACGATTTCTGCCCAAAGGTTATTTACGAAGAATGAAGCGGTAACGACAAACAATACATTAAAATTGGTCAGAATCGTTGTCTAATCGTCAAAAGTGCAAGGAGGTAAATAGACATTGTAATGTTTCAGTACTTGATGTTATTAATTTGGTCATAATTTGCAGATTAAGCGTAAGACTTTGATTTTGGTAGCTAAAATGTGAGGACTGACCAATCGATCTGATCTGGATCCATGATATTTGCGAATCATATGTTGTTAAGTAAGTCTCTAATAGAGCATGCTGATCTTAAAGGATACAAATATCATCGTGCCATATAAGATCTCATTTAGATCATTATTTTGTCTACGTACTTCAAAATCTAATATCTGCTCTCCTAGTTCTAAGAAGTTCATGTCTTGTGACTTAAAAGGAGTAATGATAATTAAGCCATTCAAAACAGGGTCTGATTTTGTTTGTCTTATCAGTTTCACGTCTACCTCGGACTAATAAACAGAGTAATCTACAACGGTGTCTTTGGTTGTCAGTCGAGCCCTTGCACACGAGCTTTAAAACTTTCAAACTGGCAAATGGTTTTTCGTGCCAGTTACAAAACGATTCTACTTTTTTGTTACATGCTACTGACCAAAGCTTTTGCAAAACAGCGCCGTGTAAAATCGAAGCGGGACTTTCTGTCGGAGTCTGTGAGCATGGTCAAAGCAGTAAGTAGGCGGTGCCAGCGATTGGTCAACTGGCTACGATAAATACAATTTTGCATGTGCATTCGTCTCAGAGATTAAATGATTTGATTGTTTAGTACAAGGTCACGTTGATCTTAGAATTATAAATATACAGACCAAACCTATTCTTGTAGATAACTAGACGCAGTCTTGACTTAAGTTTGTCAAATTGTCTCGTATTTTTTTTTTATCTTAATGTCAATTGACTACAGTAACCCATTATCAGACGACATCATTTTAGACTAGTCCAGTTTCGCAGGTGATAATGAAGTTTTAAGAATCTTTGCCTTTTGCTGTTGAAAATAACAAGCAGTTTCTTTTTATTCCACAGTGTTTTCCAAGGCTAATCTTTCTTTGAGTGAATGTAAACTTATTGGTTTAGGTTAATAAGTTGACCATTATACACATAACTACCTGACTTGGATCGACTGAGTGATGTCAAAAATATAGTTTCAATCATTCCGATTCGTTTTGATAATTATTGCATTCGGTGTGTAAGAAACTATTAAACCATATCTTCACCTCAAATCACTATAAACTTAATTAGAAAGTTATACTCAAGGCCCGCAAACATGAATAAAAAATGATGGTTGAATTTATATATATATATATATATATATATATATATATATATATATATATATATATATATATATATATATATATATATATATATATATATATATATATATATATAAAAACGCTACGCGGTACGCCTCCAATTCATTTAAGAAGTTTCGATATGTTAAAGGTAGGTATTCATGTCTCAGATTTTGCTTATTTTACTTTTATATATACTTTTATATATTACTTCAATACAATAATCTGAAAAGTAGTTTTGACAAATTCTGGGGTCATATTTCAAAATAAACCAGTCTAATTCCCTAAAAGCATACGTAGGTTGTTAATCTTTTTTTGTTAGATTACGCCGTGACAGTCGCAATGTATACTGAGACAATCACGGGCTGCGCGTAACCGTTTGAATCACGCATTCAGTATGAATTCACTCAAACCAATGTCATCGTGAAGTCATCAGTAGTTATGTTCGCTAGTCAGTTTACAGTTCTGTAAAGATCCTCCAAACATCGTCATAAGAGTCAATATAGACTCTTACTATAGATTTACGCTAACAACTTGATGTAACATAATTAATCATATTTATTTTGGTGACAAAGTAAACGGTTTATTATTTAAACTGTTATTTTCTTCCTCGGGGGAAGACCTTACTTTAGATAGCTTAAGTTAACAGACAAAATTTTGAGGTCTTCTCAAAGTTCAACGAGTGCTAAGTGCCACTGGAGGCTTAACCACTAAATCTATGGAATGCCTACGCCATAAAAAATATTTCTTTCATGTTTATATATTGAAAACTCTATTTAAATTGCAGAGAACTCTGTTAAAAGCATGCTATTTAACCCATACCCACTCAATTCTGCCTTTAAGCATCTAAAGAAAAAAGCTTTGGAAAACATTGTGGACAATGAAGAAATTGCTTGTAACAAGCAATTTCTTCATTGTCCACAATGTTTTCTACCCAACAAGGGAAAGGTTCTCTAAATTTAACCATGCTTTACTAGCTTACAGTACTTTCAGTACTTTGATTTAAACTTGCCACCTCCTGTATCAATGTAGCAAGCCGTTGTAGCATGATTATTTAATAAATAGAGGATAATCAACTGGTTATTTTTGATATGAAAAAACTCGCACGAGATTGCGTTGTTAGGCGTTGAAAAACGATTCCGAAGGACGAGTTTTTCTAACGCATAACAACGTATTCGAGTGAGAAATTTTTCATATGAAAAATAACCAGTTGATTATTCTATTTATTATATTCGAAACAGTTTTATTTTTCAATAGTTGCTGATTTATTTTAATCATATTCGACATCATCGGCCCTCGAAACCGTGCGCATTAATATCAAAGGATTTTGTAATTCAATAATTTCTGCTCGCCATCTTGGATTTTCTTGCAAAGAGGGCGAGTTTTTCAAAGGAATTTTTGAGGGAAAGTCCGTATTTTAAGACACTTAGAGATTCGCAGTGTCAGGCAGAAAAATAATTTGGGCGAAACATATACTGTATCTAAGGGCGACAATCTGATCGTCTATCTAAAGGCCCCGGGATATTTCGAACATCGATCGACGATTCATGACTTGGACTTGGACAGAATTATAGGATAGGCAGTCTTTGATCACTTGTCTCCTGACTTGGGCGTACAAAACAAGCTCATGCGGGTTAGGTTTGAGTGTCTATCACTTTAACTACAATATCATCAGTATTCGAGGAATAATTTTGGACGTTACGGAAAATTATGCATTTGTTTGAGTCATCTATGATAACACAAACTTCAAGGTTCGTAATTGTTTCAAACCAGTTGTTAACAAAACGGTTATTTTGATGTTGTAGTTATGTTCGTTATTTCATTTTTTTTCTTCTCATTTTACTGTTTTTTAATTGATTTTTAGCCTAAGAAATTGATGTAAGGTCTCAGAGCGAACTGGCCCTTTGAAAATAAAAGTAGTTCCAAATTTTCGTAGTGAAAGCAAAATGTATTACAATGGGAAATCACAAGATTTCACAGCTAGGAATATAATAAACATATATCTTCTTTATTTGCTTCTTCTGAAAATTTCGTAAGTTATTCGGTATTTCTCTTGTACACGCTCATTCAAAATAGACACCGAACTGAGTTGCGTTGACAGAAGGGATAAAGTACAAAATAATCGTTAAACCTAGCGTTGTAGTTATTCCACGAAACAATAAAGTCTGTACATTAACATTGTTTATGAATGATTCCTCTCACGGTCTAGAAGACATAATGACATTAACGACACACTGTGAATGTGACACTACTTGTTATTGCGTTCGGTTATTCTTTTTCATGACATGGATGGTGCATATCGGACAAAAATGTTCAATGGTAAAAACTCAATGTATTTCGAATTTATACCAGTCGAAATGTAGAACTTTCGAAAGAATTTATTATATGTTATATTCACCCAACTATTTTAGGAAATTCGACTCAAACTTGCTGTCTCATCGTTATTTGAAAACGATTTCGCTTGTATCAAAGGTAGCCTTTAGCTAGTGCATTTTAAAGTGACAAGTCGCAAATGTGAACATTAAAACTCCCAATGGTCCAATGAAACCAATTAGCGCGATAAAATGCATGTAATTATTGCACGGTCTTGGCGAGCTTAATTATAATGTTTGGAATTAATTTAACTGACTCATTCGATTAATCATTTAATCGTCGATTGGTGATCGAAATGTCATAAATACAACTTGAATGAAGCTGTATTTACGACATTTTGTTCGCCCACCGACCAAGAGTTCCTTATATATCTGACTAATAAGGGTTACCAAGGTAGGGCTTTGAAAAATGATAAATGTGTACGGATCTTAATCAATTATACCAGAGCTATTGTCTAACCGGCATACAGGTTAACTAAGAACTGTTCTTTCAAGCAAATCAAAAGGGACCGTACCCCATTACAATATCAAATATAAATAGTTTTGGTCACAATTTGAAACAAATCCTTTTGTACAAAGCCAGTCGTTCTATCAGTATAATAATTTAATTGGCTCGCTCGGGCTATGCTTGATGAACATCATATTCTTCTTTAATAGATATAGATGGTTAATCTCGAGACAGTTCCAACTGTCTATAGACTATATAGAAACTTAGATCAGTATCGCAGTTTACCGTCGATTTGTCGTTTTGACTTTGATTTCTCAATTGATAGATCATGTTAGATATAACAAAATCAAGGTGAAATGGCAAACGGTAACTGATTTATCTATCTGCCGCTATAAAAGAATTGCATAAATATTTTTTATATCATTTCCATGCATATATCGCGTCCTGTTTGGTCACCGTCAAAGAATACGTCGGTTTAATGGGACTGCTAGTGACAAATTTCCCTCATCAAAAGCAAACGCCGATGACAATGGTAAAAGCCGACCGGCCTATTTTCTGAACAAGGTTTTCATACGGTATGTATAATAAGAAATAAGCGATGTCACCATGCTCTTATAAATCCGAAACCATTTTTATCCGATTGAATTGCAGTGCTTTCTGACCATTCTGTTTAACAAAACAATAGTAATAATATTAAATGGCATAGCCTCATTGGTCGAGCAAAATGCCGTTAAGACAGCTTTATTCAAGCTGTATGTGCGATATTTCTCTCGCCCAACGACGATAAATAGTTTTCAAACTATCGCTAGTTAAGAAAAATAGAGATGAGATGTTTTTATCTGTTTGCACACTTTCACAGTACGGATTTAGCTGCTCATTCGATAATCCGGTTTAATGATGATTACTATTTCTATCTTTATTAACATTGAATTTACACCGAGTTTACCATGCCATACCCGGAGTCTTGGTGTCATTGTTATTCGAAATAAATGACACCATAGTCATTCCAACACTGAGAAAGGTTTGAACTCAATTTAGAGATGAAGAGATTTTTTTTTTGTTTTCAAGGAGGTATGAACCGAAAAACCTTACCACTCCGCAAGAATTCGCGAAGCGGATTCATACATTGTGTGATTAGATTTTTCGGTTCATACCTCCATGAAAACAAAAATATTCTCTTCATTTCTTATAATTTGATAGCATCGAGCAAAAAACCCAAAAGCTTTTACACATTTTGATACCTTTTTGTATGGGACTATTTTGTGCGAAAGCATACAAAATCGCTGCGTGCTCAAAATTTTGTTCGTGGGGTTATGAATAATTTTTTTCGACCAATCAGAACGTTCGTTTTTGATAGACGAAACTAAACATTAAATCATATGGGTTTTCAACGAAGTTTTTGTCAATATTTAAGCTATATCACACCAGAGTTCTCGTATCCATGTACTTACTGGGTATCAACTGTACTTGGCTGGTGCTCTAAAATGTCTTGTCTATGGAGTAACCCGCGTGACTAGCGGAGCGGCCAGGATTCGAACACGCAACCGCGGACTTCACTCAAATTACGAGTCCGCCGCCCTAATCGCTGTGCCACACAGAACACCAACACGTTTAAGGACTCGAAATCTCGAAAGCTTTAAACTATATACTAGTCACGACGAGAAACATTTGCGGTAGGTTTCAAAACATTCGAGCAAAAATAGTGCGTAATCGAATAAAATGAATAATATATACAGTCGAACACCTATACCTCGAAGTTCAGGGGACTTACGAGAAAACTTCGACGTAGAGATAGTTCGACGTGTAGATAATCGAATATTTTCCATGTACAGCCAAAATGGTGACGAAATACCGTAGGTAAATAAGGCTACAAATGATTTGTACAAGTATGATTATCTAATCGAACGAAATATAACGACGATGTATTTATCGTAATATCTTTTATTAAAATTCTTATATATATATATAAAAAGAACATAAATAGAAGGGCGAGAAATGACCACTCTTCCATAAATGGTTCAAGCCTCAAGGTATTGACTATGAAAACATGTTTATCGCATAAATTTTTTCAATATTTTATCAACTAAAGTGAGCCATCGTCAGAGCGTAATTTCCAGCGCTCGCACGTCGTTCGTCAACATTTTAAACGAAATATCCTCCCAGACTATTGGGCCGATTTGAACACAATTGAAAAGAAATGTTCCCTAAGAGGCCCTCTTTCAAAGTTGCTTAAACCATAAAAAAAATATAGTTGACATGGAGAAAGAGAAAAAATAAAACACTACAGATATTTTCCTATCCTAGTACGTCTAGAGCCTTGATATGTTGCGTAGAGGTTTAGTGCAATGGTAGCTTAATTTCTCCAGTTCTGCAGGGTAAGAGCCCTAGAGTAGGACCTATACAGAAATATTTAATAAACTTTCAAATTTTCAAATAATTTGGCAGAAATGTTCCCTAGGTGGTCGACTTTCAAAAAAGTTCAGACGAAAGCCATTATTAGAAACTGTAATAGTCATATCGACGAAAATGAAAATCAGTATCTTTGATTATCATTATCCTACTGACCCAGTGGGCCTAGAGCTTGAAGCAAAAATGCGTTAATTTTTTATTTGAAAATTACCTAAATATTAATCTTTGAAATTCAAGGGACTGTGACCTATAATTAAATAAAGATTTTTTTAATACGAAATCCTCTTCCAAACCATTAGACCATTATGAACAAAATAGGGCCGATTTTCTCCCCGGTGGCCATCTTTCCAAAATGCGCAGAGTTGAAATTTGTTTGCCAGGTAAGAGCATTGTTTCCTATTATAAACCCGTTCAAAATTTTCAAATTTTTACTTTTATATTCCCAAAAGACAGACCCACAGTCGGGGGAAGGCCTACATGCCAAAACATATCATTAAAACCCCATCTTCTCTCCATGGAGGAAAAATAGTGCAAACAGTCTAGCGTTTGGTCACCGAATCAAACAAGAGCCTTCAAGTTGTTAAAATCAATATATAAAAGGAGGGTACAAGCGAATTTCTCTTGAATGAGTGCTTTATGTTTTTCTTGTCAATTTCAACTTGTATTTGTTTATATTTTGAGATCAAGTCGAATACACCCGATTCTTAGCCGACTGTTATATCCTCAGGTGCTGATGACCAAACATTATGGACGATTTCGTTATTCTCCGTGACCGGGGTAGTTGTTTGAATGACCGGTGAAAGTTAAAACGTCATCATTAATGCCATGATTTTATGTAAACAAACGTTAAATTGTGGTGGGTCGCAATTTAAAACGTAAAAATTTCTTTCATGAATTTTAGGCGTACCGCGTTGAATTATGCTGATCCTATAATCTCAATCGTTTTATTTCCGTATGCTTTTGTGCCTCGAGTGTAGCTTTCTCATCAAGTTTGTACTGTGCTTTGCGGGAAGACAAAGCTTTGGATTAGGGCGACTTGTGTCATAGCCAGGACCGTTGAAAGGAATAGATCCTTTGACTCAGGCGAGCTCACTAGTGTCAATACCCGCCTAACCCCTTAACACCAACATACTGGTGAAGAATGATACTGAGCGATAGGAAAGCTTGATTGCTTTAAAATTCAATTCAATTTCAATTTATTACAGTAAAAAATGCAAAGTACTTTTGACAATTACATAGTTTGTAAAAGAAATAATAATTCATACATACATTTATGAAATGACAAGAAGCATAATACATCATGTTTTCTTTAAATAATTGGCATGAAAGTTAAATTTTCTAAAGTTTTTAAATTCTTTGTTTTTGAATTACTTAATATCTTTGAAAACTTGTGAATATTAGACCATGTGTAACAATAAGATTGAGATGTTTATCGCTTAGATCGCGATATATAGAACAAATAAGAATAAAATGATTTTCATTTTCTATACTGTTGGAATTCCATAGCTTACAGGTTCGTTCAATTCTCAATAGTTTAATTTTAGTTTCTTCTATCAAAATCAGGCGTTCTGATTGGTCGAAAAAGATATTCATAACTCCATGGACAAAATTTTGAGCACGCAGCGATTTTGTATGCTTCCGCACAAAATAGTTCACTACAAAAAGGTATCCAAAATTGTAAAATATTTGCTTTTTTTCGCTCGATACTATTAAATTATAAGGATTGAAGAGAATAATTTTTGCTAATCCATGTTAGTATCAACCGAAAAAGGCTAATCACACTTATGTATGAATCCGTTTCGCGTATGCATACAGTGTGATTAGTTTTTTCGGATCATACCTCCATGAAAACAAAAAATATTCTCTTCATTTCTTAAGAATATTTTGATGTCGGCCATGTTCAAATCTCAATTTCATGTAACGAAGTCCGCAGTTTGCTGATAGCTACTTTATACTTTTTTTTCAAATGAAATGTCTAAATATTTTTACAAGTTGAATTCGAATTTGAATAATGAATAAGAATAAAGTCATTGTGAATTATTTATACTACTGTACCAACTTTCAAATCCGGGAATGTCAAAATGTCATTAATCTGCTATGAAAAATCAATAGAGAATATTACAACAGTTTGTTTTTCTATTTGTTGTTATCGTGTTCGAGAATCGTGTGCAGGTATTTTTGATTGGATGAGACCGAAGGTTTCATCCATTCAAAAATATCTACACACGTTTCGAGAACACTATAACAAATAGAAAAAGACACTGTTGTAATATTCCTTTTATTATATACCTTTAAGGACTTGACAGTAAGAAAATTCTCTTAAATGATTAAGAAATAACCAACTTTCCGAAAAAAAAAAAACAAAAAACAAAAAAAAAAACCCCGAAAGTCAATACACAAAAAAGTAGTCCGTGTTTAAACGGTACTCGACGAATACGGTTTTTTAGTTCACGCCGATTACAGATTTTTTTCTGTCAAGTTGCACTAGTTAGCCAGATTTTAATCCATATCTATTATAGGTATTTAATAAAAGGAACTATTCACACGTAATGTCACCATTAATGTAATTAACGAAAAGCTGGTCAAGCTCACTAGGAAGCTTCTATTAGATATCAAACGTCCTCATTTTGCAAAATCTATCATCAATACCGTATAACAAACTATAGAGTGGTTGGTTAGAGACCTAGGCGTCTTTACTACAGGATGAATAAGCTTTAGTTATAAAGTTAAAGTCGCACAATTTACCAAAGAGCTTCACGTAAGTCAAAGTCGGCCCTACTAAATGTTTTGATTGGTCGATTGATAGCCGCTGTCGGTCATTTGTTGCCTAGATAATCGTGTGAGGGCAAGTTCCTCTATAAAATACAATAAAAGTCAGATTTTAATTCCAGCCCAGGAGAGACGGTAGACTTATTTAAGGGAAAATGATCTATTTCTATGCAACTGACATTTAAAATTTCTCCTATTACTCTTTGGTTAATTTGGCTCCGTTTGATGTAAATGCAACTGCTGTCATGAAGGGGAATCACCAAACAGAACGGTTCTTGTGTATAAATATTTCTTGCATGTGTTTCATTTGAAACAAATGCCATTTTTACATCTAACGAGCATTATCAACCTTTCCTGTTTTACGAAATTTTAGACTATTTCGAAAGCGAGGTTTATTCGAAATGTTACCATTCTATTGGGTAGAAAATATTGTTTGGAAAAGAAGAAATTCCCACAATGTTTCCCTCAAGTGTAAAGGAAAGAGTTTATAGATTTTTGCAACGATTAAATTGAAAATTAATCTAGCAATTTCGATTCGTTTCGAACTCCATCCAGTTATATTGTAGAGGTTTGAACCCGAGGTCAAACAACCGTCAATTAGGTCCATTCCATTAAAATCTGCCCTCAATATTTCTTAGATTAAGGTATGCCAAGCATTCTACTGGCCATAAATTTTGCAAAAAAAGGAATATCAAAATCAAAGTAGACATTTCAGTTGGAGTCAATGGGCGGGGCATGGAGTAAACTAGTTGGACAAGCGATTGGTTGAATTGAACATGAAGATATAAAATATCGAGTAAAAAGTAGATTTATTACCATAGAAGTAACGCCAACAGAAAAGAAAAAGATAACAACCAAATGTGTAGAAATGGCGAATAGCATTTTTATGCTATAAGCAGAATATGCTTCTTTTGCTTGTTACTATAAGAGTGTTTTTTTTAATTTGTAGACCTATCCCTATATGAATCAGGTTGAATAATTTTCTTCTCCGTTTTCTAATGAAAATGAAACAAAATTAAGAACCTAATTGATTACAAAAGACAATACATTTCATTTCCATCTAAATTATAGTCAACCTGAAAGTATAATGGACATTAAGCCAAAAATAAAACATGCGAAGTGCTCCTCCAACTTAAGTTATTAACTTATAAATGTATAAAACTAGCTAGTAGGGATCTCATCTTATCAACTCTGATTTGTAATGTAGTATGGAAAACAATTGGTATAGTAAAGAAGAAAAAAAGGTTATGCATTTACAGCTTTTAGTTCAATTCTCGTAATAATTGTGTGAAAATCTAATTTAATTAATTTAAAAATGCTGCTGTTTAGGTAACATTTGTGGAATAAACTTGACCATTTAGGATGTCATCTGGCTGCAATTCACAGGTAGCTGCTGTTCACATTATACTTAAAGAACAAAATTGCACTGGTCTTTGTTCAAAGATTGGCTGCTATTTAGGTATGGAATCTCGATTTGACTGTATTTTTGAAAACATAGATACAGTTTGTTTGGGAGTCTGATGTGCTACCGACTGCGCTATGACGGCGGCTTAATAAGATAAATGTACTGAACTAAACATACAATCACTGGACGTCAGCAAAATCTGACTCGTTGCACGCTAGACAAAACTTGTGAATAAGTTTATTCTTTCTATGTTCTCGAAATACTATTTATTCTCTAGACAGCTAATGTCACTATCAGGAGACGCCTCGATAAATAATCTTATGGGTCAAATTACTTGCACCAGCCAGAATGTTTTAGCGGACGTTGTCTTCGACGCTTTACTAGAAATGATTGAAATTTGAACATATTTTGGATATCTATCAAGTAGCTATATTTCAACATCTTTTATTATTCTTTGGGCTAGTTCTGGCATATTCAAGATGTCTTCTCAAAATCGACGGATCGCTGGAACCGCCCAACAACCTCCGACAGGACTTTCGACTAAGATACTTTTTTTTTTGCAGTTTTTTTGCAAATAACGTGTAACTAAAACTGAAAAAGGTTGGCAACCTAAACATCGTAACTACAGCTTAAGTAAGCTATAGTTACGAAGTATGGGTCGTCAAACATACATTAACGGTTCACTTAAATGTCGACCAATGTCAGAGTTCAAATTTCACTCCAAGATCTGAATCACATGATTGGTCGATTGATTTTTGATTGGCATCGGCGATCAGTCATTTACGCATATGTCAGATTATTTTTTAAGTCGGGTTGTTAAACTTGTAAATTTGTGACTGTGCATTTAATCAACCATTCAAGGGACATCGAAAAATGTGGTCAATCAAGAATAATTTATCAAAAACGAGCGTTCTGATTGGTCGAAAAATACTATTCATAACTCCTTGAACAACAATTTGATCACGCAGTGATTTTGTACGCTTCCGCACAAAATAGTCCTATAAAAAAGTCCTCGCTCGATGCTAATAAATTATAAGCAATGAAGAGAATGTTTTTTTGTTTTCATGGGATGTGAACCGAAAAACCTAATCACACACAGTATGAATCAGCTTCGCGTATTCATACAGTGTGATTAGTTTTTTCGGTTCATACCTCCATGAAAACAAAAAAAAAAATCTCTTCATCTCTTAAGAATGTTTACTTATTTCAGATTTGTGTGACATATATGAAGATTTGATATGATTGCATACATGAATTATTGCAGAATTCTCATTTCATTTTACCATATTCGATCTCATTAAAATCGTTTAATTTAAGCAATTCTATTGAGCAACAGGGTTTTAAAATTTTGAAGGAAATTTTTGATGATGGTCGCTGAATTGAAGTGGCAACCGAAAGAGGCGTCGCTTGAGCAAGATTAGCGGTATGGTGGTGGGTTGGGTGAGCTAAGTTTCATTTCTCGCTATTTTATTTGGTCGAAGTAGGGTCGCACCTTTCGGTCTAAACGAATGATCTGATTGGTCGATTGATTCTTTGATTGTCAGTCTTGATTGCTCAAGTGTTCTGAATTTTACGCATGAAAGTCCTTTACCTCTCATGTGACTGAAATCCTCCGGTTTACAAGCAGCAAATCGTATCATAGTTCAATCCTTGGATCGAGGCTTGCCATACCGTATAGATATACTACATTTTAAGAAAGCTTATTTTACTTCTAGTTTTATTGTATTTAGACTAAACATTTAATAAACAAAACTGAATTTTTTGAATACCAGTTAAGTTATATGTGTTTTTGTTTACGTCACCCTTACAAATATAGCAACAATCTGGTTTATCTAGGACAAGTCGAGACAGTAACTCACAATAAAAAGAGTCCTTAAGGAGTCTGGTGTTCGCATGAGTCAGTGCAGTCATTGTCCAACTAATCGATTCCAAAGTAGTAAATGTCATCATTGAAGCCGCCAAAATATCAATGAAAACAAACCGAGAAATAACATTTATTATATACCTATAAACGATATGGAGTAAAACCTGGCTGTCAAATATAACTCGACAGAAAAAAACCCAATATTCGGCGAGTAGCAAAAAACCGTATTCGTCGAGTACCGTTAAACACGGACTCCTTTTTGTGTATTGACGTTCCGGGTTTTCGGAAAGTTGGTTATTTCTTAGCCATTTAAGATCATTTTCATAATGTCATTTCCTAAAAGGTATATAATAAAAGGAATATTACAACAGTGTGTTTTTCTATTTGTTGTTATCGTGTTCTCGATTCGTGTGTAGGTATTTTTATTTGATTCGACCTTCGGTCTCATCCAATAAAAAATACCTACACTCGATTCTCGAACACGATAACAACGCATAGAAAAAGACACTGTTGTAATATTCCCTATGTACATCATTGCGATAACTTCTTTTGTGGACATGATTGAAATACCAAATTA
This sequence comes from Fragum fragum, assembly GCA_946902895.1. Taxonomy (NCBI): domain Eukaryota; kingdom Metazoa; phylum Mollusca; class Bivalvia; order Cardiida; family Cardiidae; genus Fragum; species Fragum fragum. The sequence continues at coordinate 10,926,858 of OX336370.1, read as the reverse complement.
ACCGTATGTCCTCATTTTTCCTTCATACGATTTGAATTACATAGTTTGAGCTTCTTAGAGAAACCGGGGGTTTCAGGTTCGAATCCAGGTCGCGTTACTGGTCAAACGGGTATGTCCTACGGTAAAGCGATCCGAATATTTTATTTATACCCAGAGGCACATGTATCAATGACTTAACCGTGATAGAACTGAAATATTGATCAAAACGACATAAACCCATGTTCATTAAATCGATTTAATAGTCAACCGAAGACATTTATTAAAATACCATACGTGTATTTGTGACCAAAAAACCGACATAACAGTGTAAATTTTGCTTTAACCCATTACCATACAGCAAAACTTTAAACTGGTCCGCATTCAAATGAGTTGCAGACGATCTTTAAGTTTGACATTTTTGGACGTTTTCAACTTTCTGGGTAGAAAAATTTGTGTAGAATGGAAGAAAATGCTTGTCATGCAAAAATGCAAGGCTCTACACAATCTGGGTCAGGAGGTGAAGATTTTTAAAGATTATTTTAAAATTTCACTTTTGTTGCCATGGCAACCAGAGTTTTTAACGGATTTCAATTCTTTTACCTTTTTTTTTTTGAAGGGAACCACCTAAGCAACATTTCTGCCAAATTTGGTTCAAATTGGCCCAGTGGTTTTGGAGGAGATGTCATTCAAAAAATCGTTCTTTATTTCTAAATAAACCCAACCCACTAGGGCTCCGCCCCAGAGGACCCGAGGATCATGATTTTACCTATTTTGAAGCTTCATGCAAAAAATCGTTCTTAATTTCTATATAAACCCAACCCCCTAGGGCTCCGCCCCTGGGGACCCGAGGATCATGATTTTACCTATTTTGAAAGAGGTCAATATACTGATGTTTCATGCAAAAATTCAAGGCTCTACACCATCTGGGTCAGGAGGAGAAGATTTTTAAAGTTTATTTTAAAATTTCACATTTGTTGCCATGGCAACCAGAGTTTTTAACGGATTTCAATTCTTTTAGCTTTTTATGAAGGTCGTTAAAGGTAAATTTTCGTGCTCAGGTGAGCTAAAAAGGCTATTCAAAATTATAATAAACATCAAATGAACCTCTTTGAACTTATGTAGCTTGTGGTCACTTATCTATACATTTCTGTGCAGTGTAATGATTATGGCTTGTTACTCCCGCGGTACGCTGAGTACTAATCAAAGTGATGTCAGCACTGTAATCGCTCACCACTGATTGAGATATGTTGCTGTTGCTTTCACTGTTGAATTTCTGTGTTGTGTATTTCTTTGGAATAAATATATCGGAACATTGGTCCCTGTGAGTACATGTTTTAGACCATAAATAATTTAGCAATCGATATGTTTCTTATGGCAGGCACAATGCGAATCAGATCTTGAAGTTATTTCTTAGAGCAAAATGCATTTGGTAGTAAGTTTTTCACTACACAGTAAACAATCCGTTGTTTTCAGCTCCTAATGCATCAATTTAGAAGAAGACATTGTTGACCAAAAATGTAAGTAAAACACTGTGGCCTCAGAAAGGTCGATATAAGGTATGAATCTCATAATGACAGACCCTCAACTTGTCATAAGCCAGTATAGACCTACACTATATATATGTAGGAGCATAGTATCTTTGAATATCTTTGACTTATATTGGATCTATGATTTTGTATCAATAGAAGTACAGCTGTTAAACAAAACGTCCCGATTTTTTCACATAAGTGCAGTCTGATCCTAGTCTACACCTCCTGCCAAAACCGGAATATTCCGGGTTCAGCATGACAAGGGTTAAGATTGTTGAAGTAGTAGAGTTTATTGTATATTTTGTCGATCACTCAATTCCGACGTTTTCATGTACCTGTGAGAGTGAGGGTGACTTAAAAACCTACTGATACTTAATTTTAAAGGTGGATAGACAGGCTTGCCAAAACAGCGGTGCTCAAACTTGTGACCTCCAGATCACAAGTAACGTACGCTTACCAATCGGTCACCATTGCTCATGCCATTGCTCCAATCCATTTAGTATTGACGGGTCGCCGCGATGAATCAAACATTCGACTGACCTATCAAATTATTCGTCTAGATTGGAAAAAAAAACGAAATAGAATAGCGTTTTCGTTTCGTTTAGAGACTTGAACGCCGTAACTACGGCTTATTCTAATTATTTACAACGTTCAGGTTGCCAACTATCTTATTTCTCCGTTAAAGCCTTATCATCCCACATATCATACAAGATTAGAAAAAGAAAACCATACTCGGGGCCCAAAAGCATAAACATTATATCATTATTGTAATAAATTATCAATTCTAAATAATTATACGCGGTTAGACTTCAACTCATTAAAAAAAAAGTTTCGATATTTTAATTTGTGAGTCACCACAATTAAAGGTTTGTTTACATTTAAGAGATGAAGATAGCATCGAGCAAAAAATGCAACAACTTAACAAGTTTTGATACCTTTTTGTAGTGAGCTATTTTGTGCGGAAGCATTTAAAATAGCTGCGTACTCAAAGTTTTGTTCATGGAGGTATGAATTAAATTTTTCGACCAATCAGATCGCTCGATTATGATAGACGAAACTAACAATTAAATTATAAAAGTATGACGTAAGTGATGAAGTTTTAACTTTCGCTAGTCATTCAGTAAATCCGTTCAGCCACGTAGATAAACGGAATCGGTCGTTAAGTTTAATTATCAGCATCTGTGTATTACAGTCAATGCCGAAGGTAAGCGAACATTTCCTGTTAAGAAGGTCCATGAAAACCATACTCCATGCTGAAGCATAAATTAATATTACGAATAAATTATAAACTGCGCAGTAATCCTACAAATCATGAAAGAAATTACGCTATTTTAAAATTTGACCAACCACAATTTGAGGTTTGTTTTCATCAAATGAAGACGTTGGTGATGACGTTTTGACTTTCGCTTGTCATTCAAACAACTATTAAGGTCACGAAGATTAACGAAACCGTCCGTAAAGTTTAGTCACCAGCACATGTGCACATTACAGTGAATGTCGAAGATTAGCGAAGATTTCCGGTGAAGACTCGATTGCATTCGTCTCGATTTCAAAATGTAAACGAACACAATTTGAAATCGACAAAAAAACACCAAATACACTTTCTAGGGATAATTACTCATATCAAGCTTTTGCAAATCGATATTTAGAAGGTCCTTATTTGCTTTAATGACCAAACAAGCGATAGATTATCTCAACTTTTTTTCTTCCTCGGAGGGCAGATATGGCTTTAAATGTTTTTCCTTAGATTTATTTCGTCGACGAAAAAAAAAAAAAAAAACAGGTTATTCAAATGTTGCTTTTGTGGACAGCAGAAAGAAATGAGTATCTAGGCTGACGCAGCCGCAATGCTCAAAGTCAGTGTATTTTATTGTAAGTGTGATAGGTCTGTTATTGTAGATTTAAACATGTCAGGAACAAATTCCTTTGTCAAAATATCCGGAGGCATTTGAAACATTTTGCAGGCAAAGATTGAAGTCTTCAGATGAGATTTTATAATATGAAAACGTTAACCGACTGAGGCCTTTAATTTTTAAGTTGGAATGCGGAGCAAATCCAACTTAGATTTAAAAAACCCGCAAAATGAACATAAGACAATTTCATTTCGGGTTTCTTCATAACACATATCACGTGATCTCTTAGATATGAATACACTTCGGGTTACTTCTCATCTCAACATGCCGCGGACAATTAGTTAGTTGTAGCCGAAGACAATAATATGTAAAGGATGATATAAAAATTCGTTTGGAGATTTCTAAAAATGCTTTAATTTGCTTTAAATTATTGAAAAATAAGATAATAATCAGCGCAGTCATTTGTTTTAAGCTCTACTGGCCGAAGGCCACTAGATCTATTGCGATGGCTTTTTTCCCGTACGGCGTCCGTCGTCCGTCCGTTTAACTTTTCCTTGTTAACACTCCAGGGTCCATAGTTTTCATCGGATTCCTTTCAAAATTTCACAGAATGATTGTACCATCATAAGGATCGTTTCTTTCGAAATAAGGTCAGCTCCATCTAGAAACATGGGAAAAGGAGTCTAATTAAAATTTAATTAAAAAATCCTCGTTAACACTCTAGAGTCCACAGTTTTCATCGGATTCTCTTCAAACTTTCACAGAATAATTGTACCATATTTAGGATAGTTCCTTTCGAAATTGGGTATGACCCGTCAAGAAACATCGGAAAAGGATTTTTAATGAAAATTTAATTCAAAATTCCATTAAAAATCCTCGTTAACACTCTAGAGTCCACAGTTATCATCGTATTCTCTTCAAACTTTCTCAGAATGATTGTTTCTTCATTAGGATCGTTCCTTTCGAAATTGGGTTAGATCCGCCAAGAAACACGGGAAAAGCGGTCTGATTTCAATTTAATTAAAAATCCTCGTTAACACTCTATAGTCCACAGTTTTCATTAGATTCAAATACAACTTTCACAGAATGATTGTACCAGCATAAGGATTGTTCCTTTCGAAATTGGGTCAGATTCGCCAAGAAACACGGGAAAAGCGGTCTGATTTCAATTTAATTAAAAATCGTCGTTAACACTCTAGAGTCCACAGTTTTCATTAGATTCAAATACAACTTTCACAGAATGATTGTACAAGCATAAGAATTGTTCCTTTCGAAATTGGGTCTGATCCGTCAAGAAACATGGTAGAAGGGGCCTTTTGAAAATTTAATTAAAATTTTAATTAAAAATCCTTGTTAACACTCTAGAGTCCAGTTTTAATCAGATACTCTTCAAACTTTCTCAGAATAATTGTACCACCATGTTGATCGTTCCTTTCGAAATTGGGTATGATCCGTCAAGAAACATGAGAAAAAGGGCCTTTTTGAATTTAATCGAAAAATCTATAAAGAAATCCTTGTTAACAATGTAAGTTCTACAGTTTTTATCGGATTCTCTTCAAACTTTCACAGAATGATTGTACTATCACAAGGATTGTTCCTTTCGAAATTGGGTATGACCCGCCAAGAAATACAGGAACAGGGGGCCTTATGAAAATTTGATAAAAACAATCCTCGTAAACACAATGGAGTCCATAGTTTTTTAACAAATTCTCTTCAAACATTCATAGAATGATTATTACATTAAATGGATTGTTCCTTTCGGAAGTGGGTTTGATCCATCAAGTTTCGTTGGAAAAGGGGTCCTATGAAAATTTAAAAAAAAATCTTAGTTAACAAATCATGGCCCAATATTTCACCAGATCGACTTCAAAACTTTCACAGAATTATTGTACCATCATAAGGATTGTTCCATTCAAATTGGGTATAATCCATCGAGAAACACGGGAAAAGGGGCCTTAGGAAAATTCAATTAAAAAAATCTTAATTATTGCGTTTAAGTCCACAGATTTCATTGGGTTGTCTTTATACTCAAACAGAATAAATATACTTTTGTAAGTATAGTTCCTTTTGGAATTGGTTCAGATCCATCAAGTAACATACTTAGGAAAATGGGCTATATGAGAATTCAATTAAAAAATCCCTGTTAACACAATGACGCCCACAGCTTTGATCAGATTTTGTTGAATCTTTAACAGAATGATTGTAAGGTCATAACGATCATTCTTTTCATAACAGGGTTTGAACCGTCAAGAAACACGGGAAAAGGGACCTTTTGAAATTTCATTTATAAATCTTTGTTACCAAGTCCCGAGCTTCCATTGGATTTTCTTTAAACATTCACAGAATAATTGTACAATAAAAATGATTGTTGATGTTGATATTAGACCTAATCTGTCAAGTATCACAGAAAAAGGAGCATTATGCGATTTAATTTTAAAACTCTTGTACCACAATAAAGTCAACAGTTTTCATCAAATTATTATTAAACTTTCACAGAATTATAGCTCCATCATGAGGATTCTTTCTTTTCAAGTTAGGCCTGTTCAGTCTATTATCATGGGAAAAGGGGCCTTTTGAGAATTTTATCTAGTAACCAAGTCCAGAGCTTTCATTGGATTTTCTTCAAACCTTCACAGAAAAATACAATAATTACGATTGTTGATGCTGACATGACAACTGATAGGAAAAGGGACTGTATGATAAATTATTACCAAATCTTCATCAACACAAGAATGTCCTCAGTATTTATCAGAATCTCTTCAAACTTTAATAGAATGATTTTACCATCTTTTGGATTGTTCCTTTGTAAATTGGGGTTGATTTGTTAAGTAACACAAGAAAAGGGGCCTTAAGAAAATTTCATTACCAAACATCATTATCACAATAAAGTCCCCAGTCTTTATCATTTTCTTCAGGCTATCTATCATTAGGATTGTTCCTTTGTACATTGGGTCTGATTTGTTAAGTTTCACTAGAAAAGGGGCCTTATGAAAATTTTATTACAAAAATTCTTGACACAATTCAGTCCACTGTTTTCATTGATTCTCTTTAACCTTAAAAGAATGATTGTACCTTCATAAGAATTGTTCCTTTTGAAATTTGGTTTGTTCTGTAAAGTATCATGGAAAAGGGGCTCATGGCGATTTCGATATATAAACTCATTAACACAATACATTCCAAAGACTACACAGATTGATTGTACCATCATTACAATTGTTGATTTGGCAGTGGACCAGATTATGGCAAATGTCACATAAAAAAGGGGCCTTATGAAAAACTTTCTTAAATATTCTAGTTAACACAATGATGTCCCTTGATTTCACCGGATTCACTTCAAAATTTCACAGAATGATTATACAATCACTTAAATGGTTCTTTTCAGAACTGGGTACAATCCATCAAGTATCATGTAAAAAGGGGCAATACGATTTTTTTTTGAAATATTCTAATAAACATAATGAAGTCCCCATATTTCATCGGATTCACCGTTAACTTTCACAGGATGATAAAACCAACAGTAAAATATCACGGGAAAAGGGGCTAATGAGAACTTGATTTTAATATCTTTGTTAACACAACAAAGTCAACAGTTTTATCAGATTCTCTTCAAAGATGCATGGAATAATTGTGGCCATCGAAACACAGGAAAAGGTGCCTTACACATCATCATTCAAAACAGTCTTGTGTGTCTGATGAAGATCACAATCATTATCAAATTGTCTTTTCAATTTCACAGGACAATTGTAGGGTTGTAAGGAAAGATCCTTTTGGAATTTTCATTCAAAATAATCCTGTTTATGTGATAAAGTCAAAAATTATTCTGATAAAAATTTCACAGGATGATGATAGGGTCTTAAGGTAACTTCCTTTTGGAAATGGAGTGGATCCGTCATGAAACACGGGAAAAGGGGCCATAAGGATCAATGCTAAAAATAATAAAGGGATAAAGTCCATGTTTTTCCTCTATGCATTCTTCTTTAGAATTGTTTACAAATATGGCTCAGGTCGCAAATGCATTTTTACAATAATCACGCCGCCAAGTGCTTTAAACATTCTAGAGCGATTAAGGGGGATCGTAGGCATCAGGCAAACGCGATTATTGTGGGATTTACAGCTTTTACTCAATAAAAATCAAATAGATGCAAAACCAAAGTAGAAGATTTTCAAAATTAGAATGTAAACATATCATCTTCAGGTTTCTACTTATCTACTAAACAATTACGCTTTATTATGCCGTTAGTTACAATTTTAAATCAATAATAACATATCAAACCTTTAACAAGTGTCATCGAGCCTTCAGCTTGGTCATTTTTACTTAAGCTTTTTTACGGTTCTAAAAAATAATTACGAAATCGCGCGACTACAGGGCGCCGATGATGATTTGATACTATCTTCATCATATTATAGGAATTTTTAGGAAAGGACAAAATTACTAAGTGCAAACAATAACATTACAATGACGTTAACGTCTTTTTAAAAAAAAAAATACTCACAACGTCTAAACCGGTATTTAAAATCGATCACCCCGAAACAAGTTTCCGCGCATTTCCGCAAATTTTCACGAATACCCATAAACTTGAAGTGAAAATCTACGTAAGTTTAGTATGATCGTTACAGAATTGGCCGAGTTGAGGGTCAAATAATAATCGAGGTCATTGATTTCTTACTGTAGAAGCTGTATTTCTCTGTTTTAAAGATTCTAAAGGGAGTTGACGTGTTAATGTTGATCAAAAGGAGAATTTTATGCTTGAAAATTATAATTTTGCTGTGCGTGACAAGAGCGCATAACCCATTCCAACACGATAAAATTTAGACCAGTCCAAATTCAACGAAGCAGCAGACGGCAATTGTGAGTTGATGAAATCTTTAAAATCCTGGTCATTTTGGACAGAAAACATTGTGGATAATGATGAAATTGCTTGTAACAATGTTTTCCAAAGCTTTCATAATGAGAGCCATTTAAAAGCGTCACTGTTTGGGAATGAGTTAAGATAATGCTAGTTTTTGATTTCTGTATGTGTATTTATCTTTTTGTGCGTTATTCACGCATATATGTACGCGAATGGGATTGCTGGTTTAAGTTTAAAGAAGGGAGGCTTACTCAGAAAGCAATAAATGAATTTGAACCGAATTCCACAGTTATGACCCTTTCAGCGCATTCCAACTTCTAAGTACTTTCAGTCCTTTGATTTTTCTAACATGTTACTGACCAACGTTTCGTTTATATCCAAGTAGAACTTCCTGTCAGACCTTAGTGGGCCTGGAAAGCGAGCCGTCAATTCACATATATCGATATAACTCGAAAACTGTATCAATTTGATTTCAAAACAAAACAAAACAAAAAAAAAATAAATAAATAAAAATCAAAGTGCTGAAAGCACTGTAAGCTAGCAAAGCATGGTTGAATTTAGAAAAGTTTCCCTTGTTGGGTTGAAAACATTATGGACATTGAAGAAATTGCTTGTACAAGCAATTTCTTCATTGTCCACAATGTTTTCTAAAGCTTTTTTTCAAAATGCTTAAAAGGCGGAATTGACTGGGAATGGGTTTAATAGCGTGCGTTTGACACAGTTTACTACAATTTGAATAGAGTTTGCAATATTCCTGAAAAACATTAAGAACTGCTTTTAATGGCGTAGGCATTTAACGGATTTAGTGGTTAAGCCTCCAGTGGTAGTTTGCAGTCGTTGAGCTTTGAGACGACCTCAAAATTTCGTCTGTTAACTTAAGCTATCAAAGCTGACGCTTTGCTAGCTAAAAAGCATCGGGGACGGGGCACGATGTGCACTTTCCAATATCAACAACTTTTTTTACCCCAAAAAACAGATACGGATTTTAAAAGTGTCATCTGTACTTCTTTGAAATTAGACCTTTTTAAAAATGTATCGTCTGGTCGTTGGTTAGTATACAAATACAGTTGTAACTTTGCCTGCTTTTAAGGTAGTGTAACATTTCTATTTTCATGCAACAGAAAGAAAGTTAATTGTAAATTGAAAGAAAGATAAATGAATAAATTATGAAAAATATCCCTTTTTTTGCAATCAAGGCATGTTTTCGGGGACAGCGGACCATATTATCATATCATATGATAGTTTTAACTACAATTGTTTGATTTAATTTTATGTAATTCATTTGTTCTTTAGAATACGCAAGATGTGTTCTATTTTAATATATCACTAATTTAAAACAAATGCACACTTGATTTCTATTAATTGTACTTTCAAATGTTCATTAATTACAAATTAGTTTAATCAAAGGAGTTATGCCTGGGCTACTTAAATTTAATGATATTCCACACAGATCTTAAACAGACGCCTGCTGTTTGCGCAACGTATAATAATTGATAGCTTCTTTGTTTAACAAAACTTTCTTGATAACGCAGCAATAAAAGCAATTCATCATACAAAGGCAAACATTACAATAAGTTCCCCACCTTCTCGTTTATTACGAATAAATTCAAATTTCGTTTTTGAGAATAATAAACGGGAAACCATGAACAATTTAAGAAGAGTGTAATTGAGTGCTGAGGCATCGTAACGTATGGGATATTATGTTTTAATTTTGCATCTATGCTGTTCAATATGTGCTGTAAATCAGTCATTTCTAAACCTTTTAAAACAAGAGGGCCATAGCCCTAAAGCGATCTCTGAGTCTGACTGTAGAAGTAAAATAGCACAAGTGACCATATTTTAGCCCCCAAAACACCCATTATCCAATTTTGTTAATAAATCAAGAAGAAACATTCTTACCAAGTTTCAAGGTATGTGTACAAGAAAAGTATCAAGTAAATTGGAAAGAAGATTTCTTTGTATAAGACCTTGGGACCTAGTATTTAATCCCACGTGACCTTATATTTAAACTTAACAAATAATTTATTTAGAAAAACATCAGAATAAAAATTCAGTCAATTGAGTAAAAAATATGGCCTCTAGAGTAAAAACAATGTTTTTCTCAGATTTGACCTAGTCTTTTACCACAAATGATCCAAAATTAAACATGGTAGAGATATTTTGAAAGCGGATATTCTGACCAAATATTAAAACCAATTAGGCCAAAAATGTGCCCTATGGAGTGTAAAGGTTTTCTAAGATTTGGCCTAGTAATATTGTTTTACCCTACGTCAGTCAAAGTCTACTTTGGTGAGGATATAACGGACACAAACATGAATTTAATTGAGCCAAAAATAGGGTCTCCGGAGTAAACACAAGATATTTCTAAGATTTGACCTAGTTGCCTAGTTTTAGAAACTTTGTGACCCAAATTTGAACTTTGTTTACATATCATCAACACTAACAGTATGACCAATTATCAATTTAATTGATCCTAAAATGTAGCCTCTAGAGATTATTTTAGGATTTGACCAAGTGACCCGATATTTGATTCCACATTACCCATTATGGAACTTTACCTAGATATCATGCAGAAAAACATATTGACCAAATATCAATTCGATTGAGCCAAAAAGATGGCCTCTGGAATGTACACGAGGTGTTTCTAAGATTTGACCTTGTGAACTAGTATAACCCCATATGTACCAAATTTGAACTTGGTTGAGATAGCATGGTACTAAATATTCTGGCCGAATATCATTTGATTTGAGCTGCACAATGTGGCCTCCAGAGTGCACACAATATTTTTTCAAGGATTTGACCTACTGACCTATTCTTTTTACCTCAAATAACCCAATATCGAACTTGACCGAGATATTATGCAGACAAACATTCTGACCACACATCAAGACATAAGGGGCAAAATGTGACCTCAAGAATGCACACAAGGTATTTCTAAAAATTGACCTAATGACTTAGGTTTTGACCCCACATGACCCTATCTTGAATTTATCAGAGGTTTTATGGAGACAAACATTCTGACCAAGTTTCAAGACATTTGGGAAAAGCGAAAAAAAAAAAATATATCGCCTCTAGAGTGCACAAAAGATTTTGAAGGACGACAGATGATGAACGACAGACGCCGGACACAGCAAGTTCACAAAAGATCACTTTGTGGTCAGGTGAGCTAAAAATGTTTCGTCCTAGTCATCGCGCGGCTAAATAGTAAAAGCGACAGACGCGTAATCTAAAATGAGTCGATTGTTTTATTTTTTTTGTTTGTTTTTTTTTTAATTTGGTTTAAATTCACTCCTTACATTCTTGAGGTCTTGTCGCAGCACCTGGAGCAGGCAACTATGGGTTCCTGGTATTTCTCATACCAGTGCTATAACTGCATCCTTTCGGAGCTTCCAGATGCTCCTCCCACGATTATCCTTCCTTTCGTGGGAGACTACTGATATTTACCGCGACCGAGGATCTAACCCAGAACGTCATGATTTAGAGGCCGACACGATACCAACGGCGCGAGAATTTTGTTTTCAAATCCTGGCCGCACTTGTTATGTCCTTACACCTTAGTAAGACATTCAGAGTCCCAGCTCAATACTGGGGATACAAATGAAATGACACGATCGGGAGAGGCTCGTCGTGAAGTTAATAAAAAAATTGAAAGCGTCGTTCAACACCATATACAATCAAAGCGCTGGATGCGCTGAGAGCCTGATATATGTAAACAGGAGATGTATAATCTTGGCAGAAAAAGTTTGATGGTCGAATTATCTGAGGTGCCACTTTTTACCCACATCTACTGTCGATTATGCGCAGATCTGCCAATTTGTGCACTAGGGGACACAACCTGCCTGCAATAATTTTCATCCCGTTGAGGTATTGTAACGATATATTTACATGTATATATCGTTACATATTTTCCACCCGATCAAAATGCTTTGAAGGGACCTGTTAAAGGCCACACAAGGATCCTTCCTGTGAATTTCTGTTGAGTTTGGTTGAATTATGTTCAGTACTTTCTGAGAAGATTTTTAAGGTAAAAGTTGACGGACGGACGACGGACACCACATCATGACAAAAGCTGGGAGAATGGAGCCTGTAGCCAGATTCGAACTGGGAGGCTCTTGCATGCGATGTGAGTATTCTACCACACAGACCAATTTCGTTATGTAAATATGCGCTTTATTATCTCCAGATAAAGAGAGCGAGAGTGGGCGGGCGGTCGTTTACCAGGCTAACATGATTATGTACACCTCTCAAAAGCGGAACGAAGACGTTGCATCCTTTGGGTAGAATTCGGGGGTAAAAATATATAGACACAAAGTCCGAGCACGACCAAACTGTTTTCAGACAGTGCGAATATGTACCTATGAATGACCAATTAATTTGTTAAACAAAACATTCCAATCGTGCGTAAAACCGACGGTTTCGCTTATCAGCAACTTCGTCTAGCCGGACCGTTTTGAAATTGTTTCTCTTGAATAAGTAATATTATTTTGGTATAAAACAAACACCTTATTTTTTCTTAACAATATGTTATGATTGGATATGTTTAACAATTTCCAATATATTATATATATCCTTTCTTTCTTTCCATTCACTCGTCAAACACTCACTGAACATTAAGCCGACAGCTATCATTGAGTCTTATCTCGCCTTCATCCTTCTCGCCTCAATTGGGCGTATTAATTTATGGTCAGATCCGATCTACTTTTCATGCGACAGAAGATCACATTGATTGCGGTAGATGTTTTTACATTATGTTCTCACATTAAACTCTGCATGGGTTTGGATTTTTAGCATTGTAACTTTAGCCTCAGATTGCTTACGCAATCTCAGGCTTAAAATCAGGTGCACACTTACAAAAGAGCACACTTACAATTATTTCCTTGCCTGCTAGCGGAATGCAATATTTGTCATTAAGAAACCATGTATTACCCTGAACAGAATTGTCTATAATGTTGGTTAGGAGTTCAGCGCACGTGCATTCGACAGCAGGGCACGAGAACTGTCAATTTTATGCATTAAAGGCTTTATAGACTATCAATATTACTGATAAAAAGGGGTCAATAAGTTGACCATCTTACATATCACTCATTTTTTAGCTCACCTGAGCACAACGTGATCAAGGTGAGCTATTGTGATCGGTAATTGTCCGGCGTCCGTTTGTCCGTCCGTAAAAATTATTAAAAAATCTTCTCCACCAAACCATAAGGCCTAGAGCTTTGATATTTGGTACATATCATCACCTATTGGCCCTCTACCAATTACTTCAAAGAATTACTGTACTCTGAAAATTAGCCCTTTTCTTTGCGATCCCTGATTTAACAAAGAAATAAAGAAGGAAATCTGTTTAAAATCTTCTTCTCCCAAACCATAAGGACTAGAGCTTTTATATTTGGAATGTTTCATCACCTATTGACCCTCTACCAAAATACTTCAAAGAAATACTGTATTCTGAAAACTAGCCCTTTTATGGGCGATCCCTGATTTTACATAGGAATAAAGAAGGAATTTTTAGCCCTTTTCTGTGTGATTCCTGATTTTACAAGGAAATAAAGAAGGAAACCTTTTAAATCTTCTTCTGCCAAACCACAAGGCCTAGAGCTTTTATATTTGGTACATATCATCAGCAATTGTCCCACTACCAAATACTTCAAAGAATTACCGTTTTCTGAAAATTAGCCCTTTTCTGTGCGATCCCTGATTTTACAAGGGAATAAAGAAGGAAATGTTTTAAAGTCTTCTTCTCCCAAACGATTTGGCCTAAAGCTTTGATAATTTGGTACTTATCATCAACTATTGACCCTTTACCAAAATACTTCATAGAATTATCGTATTCTAAAAATTAGCCCTTTTCTGTGCGATCCCTAATTTTTGTTAGAAATAAAAATGATATCTTTGAAAACCTGCTTCTCCTAAACCATTAGGCCTAGAGCTTTTATACTTGGTATGTATTGATGTCTATACTTCAAAGCATGACCATATTCCGGAAATTAGTGCTATATGGTGGGATCATCAATATACCTAGGATTAAAAGCGAAACCCTTAAACATCTTCTCCAAAATTATTAGACAGAGGGCTTGTTATTTTGTTTATATCATAAAGCCATGAACCATCACACTCAGGGGAACGATTTAGGACCATCATGGTCCTCTTGTTTAAATATATTTGTCATTGCATTGAAAACATTGACACTACAGCGAAATCATAAAAGAAGTAGAGGGTGCATGCCAGGAATGACTGAATTCGGTTACAGGTTTCTGCATGACATGGCTTGCATGCGTCTACGACAATTCGTTTATGGCCTGGAAATGTCGCCATACAGAATGTCGCTCAGAAAGGCTTAGAGAGCATTGCTAAGAATTACAAGCTGTTAGTAGTTTTATTCATTAAAATTCCATAATAAATCAATCCGCCCCTGGGATTCAATATAAATGTAGAAGTTATCTGTAAACGTAACAGCAACTTTTAACTTCTCTAAAGTTAGTGATATTTCAAACGCGGCATTCCAAACATCTTTTTTTGATATCGGAATGGTATTTTCGACTCTTGTCTCGTTTACTTCCGCGGCCTAGGGTGACTTGGATTTTGAAGCTTGAGAGCGATTTGAGCCCCCCTCCCCGGTCCTGGTCATAGCGCAGTTGGTAGCGCTTTGAACTTCACATATGAGGTCCAGGGTTAGATTCCTGGTTAGGCAAATATCCTTTTCAAGATTTGTCTGGGAACAATGGGTAGATATTCGTAAACCTAAATGGGGTAACAGCTTGAAACTCGGAAAAAATGTATATTGTTAGTACTGGTGGGAGAAATACACGAAATCCATGATTAGGTTCTCCAGCAACCGCCCTACGACTGGAAAACTGTTCAACGAGGCGTTAAAACCAATTTAAACAAACAATCGCCATCCGGTTATTTTTATACACTGTAATCAAAAAGTGACCAAGTTTACCAACCACCAATGGACCTCTTTTCATTGAACAACCACTAGTAGCAACATTTTACCACTTATACCAATACATAGTTACACTAGTATCAAATGCAAATGGAAATTTTGGTCTGGTTTAAATTGTATGGACTTGCAGACGACATTTTAAAGTTGGGAAATTTTAGACTACTTCAACTTCCCGGGTAGAAAACGTGGAAAATGAAGAAATAGCTTGCAACAAGCATTTTTTGTTATTTTCTACATTTTTTCCGAATAGGTTTACTTGAGGGGCCTTACAAAAGCTACATTGTGTGGGAATGGATTAAACATGACAATCGTTTTCTAAACCATAAACGGACAATGATATTTCAGACTAATCAGTAACATTAGAATCTCTTATAATCTAAAGAGTCAAACAACAAAAATAAAGAAATAATTATATTACAATGAAAAAACAATAAAATTGAAATATGAATGCATAAGTAATTCCCCTTTTTTCTTATAATGTTTTCTCTTATACAATTGTTTAGGAGCGGGTTTTTTAAAATCTTTCTTTAGTAAATTTCAATTCTTATCACTTCTGGTTGATTGTATGGACAGCTTAATGCCACTTTGAATTTAATGCCACTTTAAAAATTGCTCTGTGGATCCTTATGACAAAGGTATCATTTCTGCTATAGAATCTGTACACTGTCAATATACAAATATAAAGGGGTGTTCCATGTCGGTATAATGCAGTCTAGCAGAAAAAATTCACTATTTAAAGGTTTACATTAACTCTTTCCGACCCATATTGATATTCTTTTTTGGGTTCATTTTTAGTGGTTGATTTTCTAGATCCACTGGTTGAAAGCCAGCAAGCTATTGTCATGACGTTTTGTCCGTTGTGCGTCCGTCCGTTCGTCCGTAAACTTTTGCTTTAAAAATGACCAACTCAGATTTCAACCAAATTTCACAAAAATGATCCTTTGTTGACCCATTATCAGATTCCTTCAAAGAATTGGATCGGATGAAAAGATGGCTTGAATGGTCGGGGCTAATGTTCATGTATGGTGAAACCTTTAAAATACTTCTTCTCAGAAATCAATGGATGGATTTTAACCAAATTTTACAGGAATGATCATTGTGTAAACCTTTATCAGATTCCCCAAAAGAAATCAGATCGGATAAGAGTATGGCTGTAATGATCGGGGCTAAATCCATAGATGGTGAGAACTTTAAAAATCTTCCCCTCAATAACCTTTGGATGGATTTCAACCAAAATTCACTGGATTGATCCTTTGGTGACCCTTTATAGGATTCCTTCAAAGAAATTGATAAGACAGAAACATGGGCGTGGCTTATTTCCATATATGGTGAAAGCTTTGAAAATCTTCTTCTCAGAAACTATTGCGTGGATTTCAACCAAATCTCACTGGAATGATCCTTTGGTGACCCCTAATTAGATTGCTAAAAAGGGAATTGATTGGCTGTAAACATTGTTTTGGTGGATTGGGCTAATTTCCATCTATGGTAAACAGTTAAACCCACAACCTTTAAGAAATATGGCTCAGATGAAAATCATGGCTTTGGGGGCGGCGGGGGGCTTGTGTCCATATATGGTATAATTATGAAATTTTGAAAATATTTTTCTTGCCAATTTTCTCAGGAATGGCATGTAAATTTAGACCGGTAAAGTGAATCAGGCGCTCAAGCGCCTCTGGTATAGGGTATGCGGCGTGAAAGAAAAATATGTTGATCAAATGATATTTATAGCACAGATTTTAATTATTTCTATTCTCTTCCAATTCTATTTGAATACAATATTTTGAAAAGTAGTTTTGCGAAAAACGCCTATCAGAAATTAACATGGTATTTTCCTAGTAGCCTACGTAGGCTATAAATCTATTTTTAGATTAAGCTGATACAGTTGCAAAGAACAAAGGGTCATTCATGTGGTAAGTATAACCGTTCTAATCCAGCATCAAGTTTGCTCAAACCAACGCCATTGTTACGTCAGGAGTAATTTCCGCTAGCCGGTCTCCAATTTTGTAAAGATCAGTCCAAAACTGCCCTAAGCGTTATTACGAATATAAACACTTACCTTAGTTTTGCACTAATCATTCAATGTGACATATCCTAGGACGATTTTTGTTTCGCCTATTAGATTACCGCCGAGACAATATCTGACTCAATTTCAATATTCGGTTAGGCATATTTTTCGGCACTAGGTGATTTTTTCTTATCAAGGTTGCAGAAGCATTGATACTTCACTTTTAATCGGCTTTTAAACGGATTTTTAAAGGAATAAAACAGTCATTTTCAATAAAAATCAGCCCAAACACATTCTTTCAAATGTCTGAATGCATTAAAGTTAGAAATTTGAAGACCGAAGTTAAAATTGGTCTTTCATAATATGTTCAAGAACAGCTATAATACTGTGATACTAGGTAAATCTCCCCTTTCCCTTATGTTTTCTTCACCATCTTTCCCCCTGAGCAACTAATTCTTCTAAAAAGACCGCTGCGCTGAACATATGCATAATTCCATGGCTATTCTGCCTAACCGCCTCCGAGCTTACATACTTATCAGCCTTAAGTTAATATAATGAATCAAAAGTTCGATCTACTGATGGTACGGTTGTTACTGTTGCTGATTTTGGTGGCTCAATGTATTTCTTAGGAGTGGATGTAAATAAGGATACTTTATTAATCCCTTAAACGGTTAGTGGTTGGGGTCTATAGGTTTGCTCTGTCCGTCACACTTTTGTCCTGTCCATATCTCCTAAACCATGTACAAGAACCGTTACTATGCCATAGCCAATATATGAGTTATTGACTCTTGTTGTTTTTACCTTCACATTTTTGTGCGAAACATGTCTTCTAAACCATGATTGCTAGCAACTTCAAACTTTGTACACTTGTAAATCACAAAGTGGAGAAGTGTCATATACAAGAACCGTTACTCTGCCATGCCGAAGTTTATTATGAGTTAGAGCCCTGTTTTGTTTTACCTTTACATTTTTGTCCGGAACGTATCTCCTAAATCATAAGTAGTATCAATTTTAAACTTTATACACTTATAGATCACAATGTAGAGAAATGTCATGTACAAAAACTGTTGCTCTACCACGTCCATTGTTTGAGTTATTGCACCTTCTTGTGTTTACCTTTACATTTTTGTCCGGACCATCTTCAAATACTTCTATACACTTATAGCTCACAATGCATTAAATGTGAAGTGTCATGTACAAAAACAGTTACAATCTTGTCTACTTTACATGTCCGAATTTGGTTAACCCTTTCCAAAACGGCAAAAATTTAGGCTTGACCAAATTTAAAGCTGCTGCAGACGACAAAATGAATATTTTTTAGTAAAAGAAAAAATACACATTAAGTACAGAAAATATTGGAGAATAAGGAGAAAGTATTGAATATCAGCATTTTCTTCTTTTCTTTTAATGTTTTCCTAAGGCTACTCTTAGTGACGACAAAAACAAGATCTTATTTGGGAAAAGATTAACTATAAAAAATGTTTTTTTAAAAGAAGGTATCGACTTTTTTTACTTGTCACAGGTTTAATTTTTCTTACTCCTTTTCATACACCTTTTTAATAAAATGTTCTGAAATGTAGTTTTTCCACAATCAGAGGTCTTTTAAAAGAATAAATCGGAGTATTTCCCTGAAAGCCTACGTAGGCTGTAAATATATATTTAGATTAAGCCGAGACAATTGCAATTCATGGGTCATTCATGTGCTGCTTATTACCGTTGTTATCCTGCATTAAGTTTGAAAATTGCTCAAATCTACGTCATCAGGTTTTATGTCCGCTAGCCGGTCTTCATTTCTGTAACAATCAGACCAAACTGTCGTAGGCGATAAAACGAATGTAAACAATTACATTTGTTTTGTGCCAACCATTTGACGTGTCATTATTTAGGACATTGGTTGTTCCGCTTGTCAATCTATAACCTTAGCTGACTATGGATATATGCATATGCAAATGAGTTCATGCGGTGTCAATAACCGAATTTCGTGATATTTAAAAATAACCTAGAATTCCACTGAGTCTTTCCTATATAACCACAAAAAGCCATTTAAGCCTATCAGATTACCGCGAAGATATAGCTCAAATTTAGTTAATATATGTGCGTTTGAGCGTTTTCTTTTCGGCAATTGCATTTTTTTTCTTATTTTGGTGACAGAAACATCGATACCTACATTAAAAGGTAGGGAGGATTCCTGTTTTGCATCGCAATACATTTGCACTTGTTCTACTTCTGTGTCATCTTCCTCCTCGCAATTCAATTCGTTATTCAGTTTGTCGCTCAACACAACAAACAAAGTATGGCTCACAAGTATTCGAAGTTGGGGCCACAGGAGTAGATGAAACCGCAGATAGGGCATATGCTGCCGGTATCTGCAGACTTCTTGAAATATCAATTTATTACAGGACGGTGGGTCTTGTAAACTTTACATTTTTACCTAACCGAACTTAATTTTACCGAACCGAAAAGACATGTTAGAAAACACACTCAAAAAGATTTCACTTTTGATAACGCAAAAAATGCATTCAATTTTCGTCATTTTTTTCAGTCTAATCTTCTATAAATTTTAGTAATAATAAGGGACTACTTTCTTCATTCTCATCATTTTCTGATTCTAAATTAGAGTCATTGTCTGTTAGATCTGTATCGGCTTCGACAAGTTGCTGCTCAATGGCTGTTTGGATCCTTTAGAGTCAAGTCTTCTGGGCATGAAGAATCTGCCTGAAATATACAAGCCAAGAACTGTTGTTTAATGTTTTGTATATTGTATTGTAGAGTTTATTTTGTGGGTTATTTGTTACGCATAGTATCTTTTTTTTTTATCTTATATAAAATTATCATGTATGGATTGCAGTAAGTGTAACAGTTACTATAAAATTCTTTTTATTGTCTTACCAGGATAAAGTGAGTCGCCATTCTCAGACATAATTTTTACAACCATCAGGTAGTTGAGTGAATACTGTCTCATCCTCGTCCTTCTGGACGTTTTAATCAACTTCATTTGTGAGAACACTGTCTCACACATCACACTGTTGAGTGGTTTTGTAAGGATAAGGTCAACAACCAGAAGAAACTGTCCACAGTATTCACAAAACACTGTACAAGTTTTCACCCAGTTTAATTCACAGACCTTGTCTCCATACCTATAAATCATGTAATAATAAATTCATACATTATATATTCAAGTTCAAAATTATAAATATAACAAGGGGACCATGATGGTCCTATGTCGTTCCCCTGAGTATGGTGGCCCTAGGCTTTATGATATAATATACAACATATCAAAGCCCTACACCTAATCATTTTGGAGAAGAAGATTTTTTTAGAGATTTTCTCCTTTAATCCTAGGTAAAGTGAAGATCCAACCATATTTAGCTAATTCCAAGAGTACGGTAATTTTTTGAAGTACTGAAATAGAGGGTCAATAGGCATTAATACATACCAAATATCAAAGCTCTAGACCTAAAGGTTAAGGAGAACATTTTTATGATACTATCCTTTTTTCCTTTCTGGGATTGCACTGATTGCACAGAAAAGGGCCTATTGTTTCAAGAATACCGTATTTCTATTGAATATTTTAGTACAAGGTCATAAGGTATTATTACACACCAATTAAAGCCCTTGGTCTTATGGTTTGGGAGAAGATTTTTTTAAAGATTTCCTTCTTTATTTCTATGTAAGATCAGGGATCACAAAGAAAAGGGCTAATTTTCAGCATACGGTAATTCTATGAAGTATTTTTGTAGATGGTCAATAGATGATGGATCTTAACAAATATCAAATGTCTATTCCTTATGGTTTGGGAGAAAATGTTTTTAAAATTTTCCTTTTTTATGTCTATGTAAAATCAGGGATTGCACAGAAAAGGGGCTAATATTCAGAATTAGGTTATTCTTTTAAAGGGAGGTATCGCTGTTTCTGAAACCTAGATAAGAAAAATTACCAAGTGCCGAAAAATAGACTCAAACGAACATTTAATACTTCAAGTTAGGTCAGGTATTTTCTTGGTGGTAATCTAATAGACGTAAAGTGGCTATTTGTGGTTATATCGGAAAGGTTCAGCGGAAATCCAGGTTATTTTTAGATATCACGGAATTCGGCTGTCGACATCGAATGACCTCATTTGCATATAACCCAAAGTCAAATGAAGGTAACAAATTTACTAGCGAAACACCAAACGTCCTAAACCATGTCACATAAAAGGCTAAGCGCAAAACTACGCTAAGTGTTTATATTCGTAATAACGCTTACGACAGTTTTGGACTGATCTTTACAGACCGGCTTGCGAACATAACACCTGATGACGTAACGATTACGTTGGTGTGATGTAATCTAAACTAGATGCAAGGTTCCAACGGTTATTCGAGCCACGTGAATGCCCTATAATCTTCACAACTGTCTCGGATTAATCTAGAAATAGATTAATAGCCTACGTAGGCTATTAGGGAAATACCCTGCTTTTTTCTGATAAGCGAACTCAGATATTTGCAAAACTACTTTGCGGCATATTGCATTCAAATAGTTTATGAGAGGAAATAAAAATAATTAGAATCTGTGACATGAAAAAAACATCGATATCTACCTTTAAGTAATTTTGTAGAGGGTCAATAGTTGATGATTTACACCAAATATCACAGCTCTAGGCCTAATGGTTCTGGAAAAGAAGATTTTTAAAGTTTTCCTTTATTTTGTATGTACAATCAGGGATCGCACCGAAAAGGACTAATTTTCAGGAAACAGTATTCTTTAAAGTATTTTGATATAGGGTCAATAGATGATGATTTGTATCAAAAATCAAAGCTGTAGGTCTTGTGGCTTGGAAGGAGAAGATTTTTTTAAGTTTTTCACACCGTTACCATGGCAACCAGAGTTCTTCATGGATTTCAATTCTTTGAAATATTTTGAAAGAGCATGACCGAAGGTTGGTTGAATTTCCATAATTAGTTAAGGAGAAGAAGATTTTTTTTGTAATTGTGAACGGAAGGAGGCCGGACGATGACCGATCACAATAGCTCACCCAAAGCACTTCGTGCCCAGGTGAGCTAAATACAATATATACTATTACTTAAGTTATTACATTGAAATAATACTTATGTATTATCATATGATTTATAGACATTGAAATAAGTGTTTTAATAAATTCTACACTTTACCATGCCATTTTTACACATGTAACCTTTTACGTGGCAGATCCCTAAAATATACACTAACAAATTTGGAAACAATTTACCTTCTTTAAAGAACTATTTTCAAAAACTACCCAGATGTTGCCCTTTCAGGATTAAAACTGTCATCAGCACTTAAAAGGGAGGTATCGATGTTTCTGAAACCTAGATAAGGAAAAATTGTCAATCGCCAAAATATACGCTAAACCGGAAAATTAATACTTAAAGTTGAGTCAGATATTATCTTCGCGGTAATCTTACAGGCATCAAATGGGCTTTTTTGGTTATTTAGGAAAGGCTCAGCGGAATTCCAGGTTAATTGAGATATCACGGAATTTGGTTGTCGACACCGCATGACTTCATTTGCATATGACCCAAAGCCAATGGAAGGTAACAATGTGACAAGCGAAATAATCAATGACCTTAATTATGTCACATCAAATGGTTGGCGCAAAACTATGGCAAGTGCCCATATTCGGATTAACCTTTATCACGGTTTTAGACTGATCTTTACAGAATTGAAGACCAGCTAGCGAACAGAACTCCTGATGTGGTATTGATGAAGTTGTTTGAGTAAATTCAAACGGAATACCGGATTCCAACGGTTATACTCACCGCGTGAATGACCCAATATTCTTCGCAACTGTCTCGGTTAAAAACAGCCTACGTAGGCTATTGGCAAATACCCTTGTTTTTTTCAGACAAACGACCTCTCATTTAAGTACTTTTCAGAATATTGTATTTAAACTGTAGGGGAAATTAGAATAATCACAATTTGTGACATGAAAAAAACATCGATACCTACTTTCAAATAGATTCTTTGAAGTGAGTGGTAACAAACTGTACCTCACTTGACCCAAATTCTGAAAAATGGGAGTGAGAGCATTTTTGCCTCAAATTCAAATGTAAACAGTGACCTTATCTGAAGAATTCCCATCTCTAATCTTTAAATCATTTAAGTATCATTAAACATTTAATGTTAGAATTTTAATATTTAGTATAGTGACATGACAACTGAAAGAGAGATAAGCAAGTATAAGACACTGTTCTTGTTGTAAATAAAGTACAGTACTCATGTTTGAACACTTTAATTTTTTTCTAGTTGTATGTACAATAAAACTGGGTCAACATATAAACCTTTAAGCTCCTCCTCATCTTCAGGCCAGTGTATTATATTTAAGTATTTGTTGATTTCACTATATTTTGTTCCCCTGACTTTAGCTAAAAACTCGATTTTAATGCGTCAGAGATGCCCTTGGCTATATTTTCTCTGTATCGCAGATTCCTCATAACATGTCCTTCTCCAATACCTCTGACAGTTGAACACTATTCCAAAAATGAAACAGAGTTGCATTCTACTGGTTATCCTTGGTAATCTGTCTTTTTGGAGACGCTTAGACAAGGTTCATTAAGAAATTATTATGGATATAGTTTCATCAGAACTTAAATAGACACACGCCTTCGAATAGTTGTGAAAGTTAGTAAATTCTTCTTCAAGGAAATTGGAGTAGGCCTCACGGCTTAAGGTGGAGAGATGGGCTTCATAAGCTCTGAATTATTTAAACAGACTCTCTACAAATCTGTTGAGATGTGGTAACCACCTTTCTGTCAAAAGGCCATTCTTTTTTTTTAAGGATTTCATATGAACATAAATAAGAAGGGTCATGAGGTTATATAATGAAATGTCTTTCATCAAGTCCCTTAAACTTAACTCCAATATGTGACACATATGCAAAGTTTCAGATCAATAGAACACGCAGGAGTCCAGATACAATACAGATATGAAAATCACACTGGCATCGGCATTATGCTTTGTTAACGTTTAATGTGCAAGTCTCATACCTCTGTTTCTACTAATGTTATTGCTCTAAATCTTTTCTCATGCTTTTGTGGCCTTTATGACATCCCTTAGGCAAATATTCGTTACTCTGAAATTCAATTAAGTGAAATTTTGACATTTTTCAGGCTGAGGATAGAAGATTTATACGTGTAACTTTCATATCTGTATTTTATCTGAACTCCTGCGTGCACTATTGCTCTGAAATTTGCATATGCTTTTAATCTCATCTGAGCACAACGTTCTCAAGGTGAGCTTTTTTGATCACGTTTTGTCCGTCGTGCGTGGTTAGGCGTCAACAATTCTTTAAACATCCTCTGCTCAGTAACCACTGGGTGGATTTCAACCAAACTTTGCAGGAATGTTCATTGGTGACCCTTCTCAAAAGTTGTTCGCGAAATTTCGATTTACGCCCAAATATGGGCGTGGCAGTTTTTTAGTTTGAAATCTTTAAACATCTTCTCCTCGGTAACCTTTCAGCCAATTTCAGCCAAACTTAGCATGAATGTTCCTTGAGTAACCCTTTTCAAAAGTTGTTCGCGATTTATATGGGCGTGGCAGGGCGGGGCATTTTTTGACTTAAAAAGCTTTAAACATCTTCAGTAACTATTTGGCAAATTTTAACCTAACATGGCATGAATCTTCCTTGGGTGACAATTTTCAAAAGTTGTTTGGAAATTTTGATTTTGGCGGGACAGTTTTTGACTCTGAAATCTTTAAACGTCTTCTCCTCAGTAACCATTGGGCCAATTTCAACAAACGTGGCATGAATTTCCAATTGGGTGACCCTTTTCAAAAGTTGTTCGCAAAATGTACGCCCAAATATAGGCTCGGCAGAGCGTTGAAGTTTTTGACCTTGAAATATTAAAATATCTTCTCCTCCATAACCAAAGGGCCAATTACAACCAAACTTAGCATGAATGTTCCTTGAGTGACCCTTTTCAAAAGTTGTTCCCGAAATTTTGAATTACGCCTTAATATGGGCGTGGCAGGGTGGGGTAGTTTTTGACTTTGAAATCTTTTAACCTCTTCTCCTCAGTAACAATTGGGTCAATTTCAACCAAACTTGGCATGAATATTCCTTGGGTGACCCTTTTCAAAATTTGTTCGTGAAATTTTGATTTTCGCCCAATTACGGGTGTTGCAGGCGGGGCTGTTTTTGACTCTGAAATCTTAAATGTCATAGCTCAAGCTCAAACATGCCTGTGTCCTTCAAGTTTTTTAACAATCACCAGAAATTGATCCAGTGAGCGATGTTCGGGCAATTCTGGCCCTCTTGTTTCACTTCAGTGTAATCATTTGTTTCCCCTTACATTCAATTTAGTGGCACTTTTACCATTGCTTGAAGTATTTTATCATAGTTTCACCCCCTAAGGAAATATAATTTACGCGAACATTAATTTTAGTGGAATTTCGACCCCGTTTCGACTTCAAATGTCTTGGTTAAAGCTTTTAGGCACCTATCTTGTGTCTATTCCTTCTATTGCCATTGCGCTTAAGTAATACGCATATCTCTGTGATCATGATGTCTACCCGTTCATTACATTCATTTATTTCCCTGACATTCACTTTAGTAGCATATTGAACCATGATGAAATAAAAGTTTTAGTGCCAGATTCTACCGATCTTACAGCTTAGGTAAAAGAAACTTTTAGACATGTATTTAGTTTGTTTGTTTGAATGGGGTTTTACGCCACTTTCAACAATCTTTCAGTTATATCGCGGCGGCTGGAGCACCTAACAATGGGATCCTGGTATTTCTCACACCAGTACTACCATTATATCCTTTCCTAGCCTCCAGCTGCTATCCCACATAGGTCTACGATTATCGACCCATTGGTGACATGTATTTAGAGTCTCGAATTAACAAATACACATTATTCTGACATTTATTTAGATTAATTATGTCCTATGTCGACATTGAATTATTGCTTTAACTGGCGGAGGAATATTTACTGAGCCGAATGAACAACCTATAATATTGATAACAATATGTATCGCGAACTAAGCTCAGCACAAAAAGAAACATCGACAATATGATAGAGAGGACTTTCAAGACAGTTCATGGAAAACTTGGTAACGACTAGGCATTTAAAACATTTACTCATCATGATACATGTATGTTTTGCATCAGGTTTTGTTCCCTTTGAACAATATTCAACTTTATCCCAGAATTCCATTATTTAAATGCTTCCTAGACATTATTTATACAAGGCCTGTACTCTGAAATAAAAACATTTCCTATTTAAACGCTTCACAAGTCCAATGAGTTTCAGCATCAGATCTCTGAGATGAATTGTCCTCAAATATTACAATTTAAATGTTAATTGACTTTCAGCAATTTATCAGTGATACCATTTCAGTACCTGCACCTAACTATGACCTCCTGTCTTTTCTCGCACAAATACCACATCATTCGACTTAAACCTCTGCTTATCATCCCATTTCAGTGCACTTTTTACCCAGTGATCAGAGGAAAAAATGCATTTTGCGATGACATTTGTCAACTGCCGAGCTGAAGTTCGAAACCATGACCAAAGGATCGAGAGCAAAGCGCGGTACCTGAAATAAAAGGGCTCATTAGGGTTCCAAACATGTTTATGCCGGACTTCATTTCATAAATGCCTGCGTCTTCATTCAAAATACTAACAGTACTGTAGGCTAGCAAAGCATGGTTTTGCTAAGTAATCTTCTTTGTCGTGAATAAACGAGGTTGAAATAACACGGGAGTATTAAGCATGGTCTCTACAATTTGAATTAAGTCTATTCATGTGGTAATACAAAGCAGTGTGCAAAGTGAAGGCTTTGATTAGACCAAGGCGGTACTCGGCACACAAGTTGGCACATATGAGAAACCAAGGCGCTACTTGGCAAACATGATACATTATTGGAAATGCACATTCAAAATAAATGTGAAAATAAAATTTATCAATATCATCCATCTGAAGTCCTGACAAATATTATGACCAAGTTTCATTAAAAGCAAACCGTATTTTAACCGCTAGAGGGTATACAAAGGAATTACCATTTAGGTCCCTTTAACCTCATTTACATTTGGAACATTACATATAGAGTTCGTCTTTAGGAATTGAAAAACATCCTGGCCAAATTTCATCAAATTGAGAAATATTTGTACATCCTAGACTGTATTCACAAACAAGTTGTCATTAATAGCCCTTCTCCCATGTTTTGAAATGGAATTTGCTCACTTTCAATAGGCTTCATCTTAGTAATCAAACAAATATTGAGACAAATGTTTCATCAACTTGAGCAAAATTTGTCGCCCTATAGTGTTAACAGTAAAAGTTGTATTTTATTTGCCAAATAATAAAAATTCATAATGGCACATTTTATGTAATAAACTTGATAGCAAAAAGGCATAAATGTAGCAGGAAAATGCCATCGGATGCCTTGCGCTTGGTAGCTGATATGTCTTGTCAAAAGTGTTTGAAAATTGGAATTTCATAAACGGAAAGCTCGATCGATATATATATATATACATATATTCACGACGAAAGCAAATTATTTCGGATTTTGCGAATGCACAAAACTTCATCTCCAATTATTTTAAACCGTATGCGTCAGAACTAACAAAATTCATCTTGACGACACTGGTGCAGTTCAACGATAAACGTTAATGTGACTCGTATTCAACTGGACTTTCACTAGATGCAGAAGCCGCAGTAAAATTTGTTATAACTTGATATTTTGACTCCCCCCTTTAAAAAGATCAAAGTTGATTACAAAATCACGAGCACTCTGCACTGTTTCAGGTGAGTACCCCAAACTAACAGTTTGTCTATGTAAACTAGTGACACCATAGCGACCATGTCAATTCCGCTGTTATTCAAACTACTCGCTTACAGGTTACAGAGGAGCGCTAAGTAACGTCATCAGCGTCTTTGAACATAGGCTACAACGTTGACAATTCTTGTATATTAATAAACAGTTTAAGGTATAAGACCTTTAATAACTTACTTAAGTATTTTGATAATAAGAATGCTTGGTAGGAACTTCAGTGAACATTGAAGCGAAAGATTGTTTTAAAATCTAAACTTTTTTCTAGATTTTAGGCCGTTTGAAATTTAATTTAAGTAAATTGTCAAGTAGTTCCTATATTGCTAGCGTAAGACTAAGACGAAGATGATTTTTGTTTTGTTTTATAACGTAAAATGTTGTACTGTTCTTCATTAATGAAACAGAAATGTCAACACTGATTTATTCAAAGCACAGCTAATCAAATGCAAATTTTTAATGACTTGGTTTTCGGAAAAGGTGTTTATCTTACCATTTCAATATGAAAACAGAACCAAATTAAGCAAGACTTTTGCCACAGGTATTTTGTATGTGGCTTTCTTGCACCAAAAGTACATTAAAAGTACATTTAGCTTCCACAAAAACTATCCAACCTATGGTACAATTAAATATTTTATTTCATACATCAAATGCAATAATTTCTAATCTATCTGGGTTTACAGGGGCATTAACTCAGTATTGCTAATGAATTGCACGATTTAATTATGCATTTCACAAAAGGTTATTGCATTTTAACCTTTTCTTATCCAATTTTATTGTTTATTTGTTAGCCTTTGTGATTGATTTTATCATGTACTGAAATAAAAGTAATCTCTAGTTGCACGTTAAATAGTTAATAGACTTTTCGCGTCCTAATGATGATGCATTGCTGTACATTTTCTTGATGGGAAACGGGCGTTTACATGCCATATTTAACACCATGTTCATAAGGTTATTTATTTAGCACGTCTATTCATAAAGTCAACACAGAACCTGGACTCGTCTGTAAAAAGCCTGGGCTCGTCTGTAAATAGGACTGGAGCCCAGTCAATTTGGGTCAAAGTGACATGATCCCGTGCCCATGCTAAACGTATCTGCACGTGATATCGATTTGAACGGAACCCGGATTGCAGATCGGCTTCACCTCAGACTAACACCACGCAACCGATTTCTGATGGTTTTGGGTACTTAGTCTCGTTGTTGCGTTTAGGCCGTGCCTTAACCACCGGAAATCGGTCTTTAGCCGCATTGGTTGAGCGGTCTCTTCCCGGGGATGCAAACCGATTCTACTTTAGGCAAACAACAGTCTGTGACACACTTAGGACATTAGCAACATGCCTTTGTGATAGCCCAGAATAAAGCTTCCAATGCCCTTGTTTATCTCATCTTGACTGAAATGGCATCTTACACGTTTATCTGTCATATTGAAATGGAAATCAATCCAAATTTTGTTACAGCTTGGTTTTAAATTCGCCGAGTGTACCAACGAATGTCATACAACAAATCAAACGCGCTTTAGAGGGTATGTCTTTCCCCGAGATCCTTGTGCGAAGTTTATATGCCGAATTATGGTGTAAATTCATCAAGTCCGAATATTTACCTATTTATAATAAAAAAAACTTTTTGAGTCGATTTGTTTTGAGCATTTAATTATTGATCGAAAAGGTGATTCTTGGCAAATTTAAGTAGTATATACCCGATTAAAAACGGGTCCATTCGGACTGTACACCTTTGAATAACTTACTTTTTTGCTTCTTTTCTTTCATTTCTAGTAAATATGTGTGTAGTTATTTTCATTACAAAATCAGCTTAATCACCTATTTTTAAATGTCTAAAAGCATTTCTATTCGGAAATTGAGAGCATTACTATTTGAAAGTTGAGAGAAAAAATGTTTCATCCGTGATCTGTGCAAGAGACGCATTAACCGATCACCAGACAAAATACTAGACTGGTCCGGATTCAAAGATGCAGGTAATCATTTTTAGTTATTGAATTAAAAATCTTTTCCATTTTGGAAAGAAAACATAGTTTGTATTGAAGAAACTGTTTGGGACAAGCAAATCCTTTGTTTTCCATTATACTCTCAAAATCGTTTTTTTTTTCACGTTGCGAAAAAAATTAGTATTTTTTGAGGATTGGATTAGAATTGCGCTTAACCGTAACATACTGGCCAATAGCCTCGCGCGAGATCACGATTATATTCATAACCAGATTGTCGTTTGTTGGCGATAAAAACAAGAGTCGTCAGAGACGGATTATGCTCCCCGAATATAGCCTTGTCACAAAAAGGTATGAAATAAACAGGGACAAGGGTTCGGAAGGACGAACAGTCGTAGATGGGGGTATATGCTTGCTGTATTCAAGACAAGTAAAACTTTAATGAACATCCTTGAGCCTTGACCTTGAAGCCATTTGAAAATTTCTTTCAAATGGCACATCTGCTAACATTAGGGGACTGTTGTGAAAAGTTATTTCGAAACCGGACTACGAATTTAGGAGCCGTGCTTAATTTTGAATGCTTTACCTTAAGCACGGATTTTTTTTTTCAAATTGCACATCTACTCATGACTGACGATAATTGTGACAAGTTATATTAAAATCCATTTATAACTAGAGAGGCTCTGCTCTTGACATACTTAATTTAAATATTTGACCTTGAGCTATGACCTGTATCTATGAAGTATATGAAAATTTTCATTTTCAAATGCTAATTACAGACAACAATTGTTATTCGGAATCCGTCCATAATTGAATGATCTATGTTTTGGGAATGCTAAATTTTCAGGATCAACCTTGAGCTGTGACCTTGATCCATTAATTTCAAATTGCATATCTACGGATGTTATAGAACAAATATGTAATTTATTTCGAGCTAAATCCATAATTTTAGATGCTATGCTCAAGACAGGGCCATTTTCAACATTTGACCTGTGACCTTGGAGATATCCATTGTCCTAATAGCACATCTGCTCATGACTGGGAACATCCATTGTCCTAATAGCACATCTGCTCATGACTGGGAACAATTGTGCAAAGTCTTATTGAAATCCTTCTATAACTGCAGGAGCTGTGCTCTGGATATGCTTAATTTTAGCTTTGTTTCTATTCATGATAAAGAATAATTGTGTAAATATATTTTGAAATATATCCATAATTAAAGGAGCTATACTCTGAATAAGCTTAATTTCAATGACTGACCTTGAGTTGAGGCCTAAATCTTGAAGCAATTTGTCTTTTTTTAAAGTCCATTCATAATTAAAGGATCTATGTTTTGAACAACGAAAATGTTAGAACTTGTACCTTGACCTTGGATTTTTTTAAATGGTACATCCATTCATTATAGAGAACAATTGTGCCAAGTAATTTTGGATTCCATCTATAGGTGAAGGAGCTATGCTGTGAACAAAGTCAATTTTGACCTTGACATGTGACTTTGAGCTATGCATAAACAGGAAAAAGTATAACGTCGCAATGTCATAAGAAATTCATATTTGAAGTTTCATCCAATTTGGCCAAAGAATTGTTGAGATATCGAGGCGGAAGGACAGACAGACAGACCAAGCGGCGACTTTATGCTCTCCTTTCGGGGAGCATAAAAAGACGATGGCTTATGTATCTGACTAAAAAAGCTAAAAGGAAAGATTGTAGAACAAAGAGATTGTAATTTCATTAAAAAACTTCATTGCAAGCTAGGTAGTGAATTAGGTAGAAGGATATCATGCTGTTTATATGGTTAAACAAATTTCTAATGTTTCATGATTGACAACAAGTCCTTTTCTTTGAAACTCATCAATTGTAAGTAATCTTTTTTAATAAACTTGAAGATAATCTTCACAGTACAAAGACTCCCATTCATTCAATTTTACTCCATTATTTCCGCAATCGAAATTTCGAAACAAGTATCCTTGCCAGCACGTCATAAGCTGATTCTCTTGTTTTTTTTTTGGAAGGCGTTTTACGCCTCTTTTAGCAAAATTTCAGTCATATTACGGTGAATGGAGCACCTAACAATGGATTCATGACATTTATCGCACCAGCACTATGACTACATCCTTCCCGAGCAGCCAGGCGCTCATTCCACTTAGGTTGACGATTACCTACCTATCGGTAGAGACAAATGTCGGAAGGAATATTAGCAGCGACCGGGGATTTAACACTGGACCGTTTTATTAGGTCTAATGCCCTATCAAGTGGTTATCGCAGATCTACAGTAAGTTTCTATATCTATATTAATTCTAACGACAGTTATAAACTGGTTTTCAGATTAATTGAAAATCGGCTATGAGTATAATGCCTGATGACATTACGATGGCGCTTGTTTGGGTAAATTCAAAGTGATTGCATGATTCCAACGGTTACACCACGTGAATGTCTAACTATTTATAGCGACTGTCTGAACATAATCTAGAATTACATTCAAAGCATACGTAGGATATTAGTAAAAACATTTTATTTTCGCAAAACCACTTTTCAGAATATTGAATAATTGTATTTATGAGGTAAAAAAAAAAAAAAAAAAAAAAATATGTGATATTGAAAAATTATAAGAATCATTTTAGTTATTAACTGAAATTTAGATTGTAGTCTTAGGCTCAAGTTGTAGGTCCGGGACGTATACGTCTTCCTTTGGTTTGTTTTATAAGTGAAATTGTCATACCCCTATTCAGATTAATGCTAGGAAACTTTGTAAATTCTATTGAGACCATCATACGACTATTTAGAAGGAGATTCTTACATCGACCTCAATGAAATTATGGACCGGTTTTTTGCTACCGCCATTAAATGGCGATATGCATATAGAATTATCTCTGTCCGTGTGTTAGTGCATGCGCGTGTGTTCAATTCTTGTCCGCAGTATATCTTCTAAATTTACAGGCTGTCCAGCGTCCCTAAAAGTCCTAAAAAAACTCTTTTTTCTAGATTAAGCTAGAATTCCCGAAATAATATTGAGAAGACAAGGGAAATTCCTAAACATCCTTTTTTTGCCATTTCTTATTTTTTAGTCACCAGGTTGTTTTCTGGTCATATGTCTGTTTATGAGTGCATGTTTATGTATACCTTTCTCTTAAACTTATTTTCTTTTTCTTACAGCATCTAGATTCGTTCATCATTTTAATGCGTTTTCACAGTTTTTCTTATTCAGATTTAGCAGTTAAAGGCAACTGAACAAGAGTTTCAAATGTCAAATGTCCAGGTAGGGGATATGTCTGACCTGTAGATACAGAATGGATTCTTCAGGTAAATAGAGATAGGTTGAAGTCACCAATCTCAATGAAGACTGGCTGAGGGACATATGCTCCTTGACTGAAAGTGTAGTAATTTTACAAACAGAAGCAGAAGTACGACCTTCATACTTAGTTTTTTAAGGAGTTTTAAAACACATTGCTAATGATTTGCAACAATCCACTATCATTTGTATTATAACAATTTACAATGTAAGATCTAGTGGATTATGATTTTGTACTGTGTGCTTTGCTGTATTGGTTGTTTCTTTGACATATGTATATGTTAGGTCTTTTAATTTCATTTGTGAAGATACCTCGTGGGGTATAAGTTTTTGAAGGCTGGTTAAAAAAGGATGTTCAAGGATTTTTGCTGGAAGGTGCTGTAGACCAGATACGTGTAACACTGTATTTTGTTACTGTATTTTGAGTAGTAAGGCAAATAGTGTGGACAACTCTGGGTTCAAGAAAGTTTTGGCCCATTCATATGGAGTAAAAACCAATCATTGGTAAAATCAAGATTTTCTACAACCCATCATTTTTTAGGGAGGTTTAGGATGTTTCTGAAACAAAGATAAGAAAAATTGCCATTTGCCGAAAATACGCCCAAACGAACATTTAACTTTGAGTCAGATGTTAACTTCGCGGTATTCTGAAAGGCTTAAAGTGGCTTTTTGTGGCTATTTAGGAAAGACTCGGCGGGGTTCAAGGTTATTTTTAGATATCACGGAATTTGGTTGTAGACACCGCATGACCTAATTTGCATATGACCCAAAGTTAACGGAAGGTACCAAATTGATAAGCAAAAAAATGGCTAGCGCAAAACTAAGGTAAGTGTCTATACTCCTATTACCGCTTACGCCAGCTTTCGACTGAGCATTACAGAATTGAAGACCAGCTAGCGAACATAACTCCTGATGACGTCACTAAAGCAAACAAGGGCCTTCTTATATCAATATACAACGGCAGGGTATGAGCGAATTTCTCTGGAAAGAACTTTTATTTTACTGGTGTAAACTAGTGTTTGTGTACATAATGAAGTCGTGTCGAATGCACCCGTTTCATTACCGCAAGTATCCGCTTGTCTTCGGCATTGCCTGTTATATGTCCATGTGCTGATGACTGATGTTTTTATTTTATTAAGCTAGTCGTATGAATGATTTGCGATAGTTAAAACGTCATCATTGATGTCATAGTTTTATGTAAACAAACCTTAAAGGGAGGTATCGATGTTTCCGAAACCTAGATAAGAAAAGAACAATCGCGAATAAAAAAATCAAACAAAAACGCCCAAATGGAGGCTACGCGGTAATCTGATAGGCTTAAAGTGACCTTTTTTGGTTGAATAGGAAAGGTTCAGCGGAATTCCAGGTTATTTTTAGATATCACGGAATTTGGTTGTCGAAACCGCATGACTTCATT
Organism: Fragum fragum; assembly: GCA_946902895.1. Taxonomy (NCBI): domain Eukaryota; kingdom Metazoa; phylum Mollusca; class Bivalvia; order Cardiida; family Cardiidae; genus Fragum; species Fragum fragum. The sequence goes on along the minus strand of OX336370.1, from coordinate 10,892,264 downwards.
TGCATATGACCTAAAGTCAACGGAAGGTAACCATTTGACAAGCGAAACAATCAATGTCCTAAATTGTGTCACATCAAATGGTTCGCGAAAAATTATGGTAAGTGTCTATATTCGTATTAACGTCTGTGACAGTTTTAGATTGATCTCTACAGAATTGAAGACCGACTAGCCAACAACTCCTGATGACTTATTGATGACGCTGTTTTAGCAAATTCAAACTGAAAACCCGATCACAACGGTTATAGGCACCGCGTGATTGACCCAATATTCTTCGCAACTGTCTCGGCTAAATCTAAAAATAGAAGGAAAACACCTTGTTTATTCAGATAAACGACCTCTGATTTAAAGGCCTAGTTTAATCCTTCTTTATTTTATCCCCCCCCCCCATGAGATATACAGTTAGCCACCCACTGAGACTTTAACGACCTTATCTGTCAAGGAAGCTGCATAGAGTATAATAGGACTTAAATCTGCTATATTATCATGGATAAGTGTGGCATATATTTGACATTCTTTATCGCTAATTTGTCTCTTGAAATAAATTTTGAATTGTATTTGGTTATAATTGTTAATGAATGATAAGTCCTAATTTTTAAGACTTTTTCAAAGTGCAGAAGACAGTAAAAATACAAATACTAAGCTACTTTTTTCCTAACAGATCACAATAGCAACTAGAATAACTTGGATAGACAACGTTGAGAAAAAGAGAGAAAACATTTTTTTTTCTGATTTCCCCTTTCGTCTCAAAATTTCAACACTTTTTCTGTTCAGGCCGGGAGATAAATTAAACTTCAAAGAAGTATTTGTACTAGAATTCTTACTTTACCACAATATTTGAAGAATCTGTTTCACCCCTTAAATAATATAACTATAATGCATGTAAATTTCTTTCAATTACATTCAATCCAGCATTCTGCAACTTAGTCACTTTTCATTCGATGACTTGAATTTGATTTTAAATATTCAAAGCACAACAGAAATGATAAGATACAATTCAAAAATAACTTTGGTTTCTATCAGATTCTCATCAGTGCATCAATATTGCTGAATATTGACTAGTTTTGCCAATGGTCATCATTGGAATATACAAGATGATTTCCCCCCTGGTAAGGCAACTAGCTTATCAGTAGGGATCCAACATACACAACATTCCTTTAACTAGGTCTTAAAGCAAAACTTCTTTTCAGAATATGTAATATGAAAAGGCAAAGCCTCAGAACGATCACAGTTTCACCAAAGCGCAAAACGGACGATGGCAGATGGTTCCGTCGGAGTGAATAATCTTCAGTAAAAATACACAGATTCTTTCAAAGCCGATACTGTTTCGGTGTGATATTATTTCAAAACTAGTTACTCTGTATCCAGAATTTAATTCAGATATTATTTCTTCTTCTTGACCTTTGACACTGGCAATTTTGACCAATCAAATCATTTGTTGCGGCACCCTTACGTAGACTGGTACCACTGTCAACTTTAACATTGACTGACGAGCATGTCCTAATCTGACGATACAAGGACAGGTAAATACTAATGTAAACATCGCATTCATTCGTCTGTAGTTCCTCTCTTTTCATTGGTCTTTTTGAGGTCGCTGATTGACTGCGTTGTTTTAAGCGGGTGCGTGTTGAATGAAACTAATGAGATGTATACTAGCGAAACAGCCAACGTCCTAATTCATGTCACATGAAAGGGTAAGCGCAAAACTGCGGTAAGTGTTTATATTCGTAATAACGCTTACGGCAGTTTTGGACTGATCTTTACAGAATTAAAGACCAGCTAGCGAACATAACTCCTGATGACGTAACGCTGACGTTGATGTGATCTTATATAAACTAAATTCAAGGTTCCAACGGTTATTCACATCACACGAATGATCATGCATTCTTCGCAACTGTCTCAGATTAATCTAAAAATAGATTAATAGCCTACGTAGGATTTTGGGAAAATGCCCTGCTCTTTTCTGATTAGTGACCTCAGAATTTTGCAAAACCACTTTTCGGCATATTGTATTCAAATAGTATAATCTGATAAACGACGTCTTATTACCGCAAAATTACTTTTCAGAATATTTTATTTCTAAGATAAACAGATTTTGAAAGGGAAGAAGGATAATTAAAATAAGGATGATTAAAATCTGTGACATCAAAAATCAAAGGACTGAAAGTACTGAGAAGTTGGAATGCGCTGAAAGGGTCATAACTGTGGAATCGGGTTCAAATTTATTGATTACTTTCCAAGTAAGCCTCCCTCCTTTAAACTTAAACCAGCATTCCCTTCCGTGTACATATGGTCGTGAATAACGCACCAAAACATGAATCAAAAAAATCTGAAGTAAAAAGGACCAAGCTGAAAGCTAGATGACACTTGTTAAAGGTTTGATGTGATATTATCGATTTAAACTTGTAAATAACGGCAAAATAAAGCGTTATTAATTAATGAGTAGAAACTGGAAGATGTTTACATTCTAATTTTCAAAATCTTCTGCTTTCGTTTAGCATCTATATGATTTATATCGAGTAAAAGCTGTAAATCCCACAATAATCGCGTTTGCTTGATGCCTACGACCCCTTAATCGCTCAAGAATGTTGTAAAGCACTGTGCGGCGTGAATATTATTAAAATGCATTTGCGACCTGAGCCATATTTGTAAACATTGCCTATATATGGTCACATGACTATCACATGTCACTTGAGATCACGTAATCACCAAACACGGACGGCGAATCTCAAAAAACCCAAATTACTGCGCTGATAATTACCTTATTTTTTAATAATTTAAAGCAAACTAAAGCAAGTTTTGAAGTCTCTAAACGAATTTTTATATCGTCCTTTTACATGTGCCATATTATTGTCTTCGGCTAAAACTAACTGATTGTCTTAGGCAAGTTGAGATGAGAAGTAACCCGAGGTGTATTCATATCTTAGAGATCATGTGATATGTATGAAAAAACCCGAGATGAAATTGTCTTGTGTTCATTTTGCGGTTTTGTTAAATCTAAGTAAAAATTGCTCCATCGATACCTACCTAAGATAAAAGCAAAAGGGGAATAAAAGTTAAACAGTAAATCTTGCTTACAATAAAAAACTTGTTAATTTCAGTTTTTAGCTCCACTGGTCGAAGACCAGGTAGCTATTGCCATGGCTTTTCCGGCGTGCGTCAACTTTTCTTAAAACATCTTTTCCTTCTAAACCAATGAGTGGATTTTAATGAAACTTGGTAACAATGTTCCTTGGGTCAACCTCTTCTTAAATTGTTAAAGAAATTTTGATTCATCCCCAAATATGTGCGTGGCAGGGTGGGGCTTATTTTCACTTTAAAAATCTTCTACTATCAAACCATTTGGCCGATTTAAATGAAACTTGGCATGAATGTTCCTTGTGTGACCCTCTACTTTAATTGTTCAAGAAATTTTGATTAAACTCAAATATTTTCGTGACAGGGCGGGCCTTATTTTCACTTTAAAAATCTTCTACTCTCAAACCATTTGGCCGATTTAAATGAAACTTGGTATGGATGTTCCTTGTGTGACCCTTTACTTTAATATGTTCAAGAAATTTTGATTAACCTCAAATATGGGCGTGGCAGGGCGGGGCTTATTTTCACTTTAAAATCTTTTAACATCTTCTCCTCCTTAACTAATGGGCGGACTTTAATTAAATTTAGTAGAAATGTTCAAAGGGAAACCCTCTTTTTAATTCGTTCAAGAAAATTTGATTCAACCCGAAATATGGGCTAGGAAGGGCTTGCATATTTTCATTTTAAAATCTTTACAAATCTTCTCCTCTCAAACCATTCGGCCGATTTAAAAGAAACTTGGCATGGATGTTCCTTGGGTGACCCTCTACTTAAATTGTTCAAGAAATAATGATTGACCCCCAAATAAGGGCGTGGCAGGGTGGGCTTATTTTCACTCGAAAATCTTTTAAAATCTTCTCCTCCCAAACCATTTGGCCGATTTAAATGAAACAAAGCATGGATGTTCCTTGGGTGTCCCTGTACTTTATATGGTCAAAAAATTTTGATTGACCCTTAATATTGGCGTGGCAGAGCGGGTCTTGTTTTCACTTTAAAATCTTTAAAAATCTTCTCCTCCCAAACCATTTGGCCGATTTAAATGAAACTTAGCATTAAAGACCCTTGTGACCCTCTTCTTTAATTGTTCTAGAAATTTTGAGTGACCCCCAAATATGGGCATGGCGGGATGGGGCTTACTATCACTTTAAAATCTTTAAAAAAAATTCTTCTCCCAAAGTTTTTTGGCCCATTGAAATGAAACTTGGCATGGATGTTCCTTGAGTGACCCTCAACTTTAATTGTTCAAAAATTTTGATTGACCCCTCAAATATGGGCATGACAGGCTGGGGCTTATTTTCACTTTAAAATCTTTAAAATCTTCTCTCAAACCATTTGGCCAATTTCATTGAAACTTGGCATGGATATTCCCTGAGTGACACTCTACTTAAATTGTTCAAGAAATTTTCTTTGACCCCTAAATATAGGCGTGAAAGGGTGGTGCTTATTTTCAATTTAAAATCTTCTCCTCTCAAACCATCTGGCTGATTTCATTGAAACTTGGCATGAATGTTCTTTGTGACCCTCTTCTTTAATTGGTCAAGAAATTTTGATTGACTCCCAAATATTGGCGTGGCAGGGCGAGGCTTATTTTCACTTTAAAAGTCTTCGCCTCCAAAATCATTTGACCACTGTCAACAATAGTTGCCATGAATGTCCCTTGGTAGACCCTTTACTTGATTTGTTCATGGAATTCTGATTGCACCGTAAATTTGGGCATGGCAGGGCGGGGCTTTTTTTTAATCTTAAATGTTAAAAATTCTACTTCCAATTCATTTTACCAAATTTCAATGAAACTTGGTATCAATATTCATTAAGTGACCCTTTACTAAAAGAAATTTTGATTGACCCCCAAATATTGGCGTAGCAGGGCGAGGCTTATTTTCACTTTAAAAATCTTCGCCTCCAAAATCATTTGACCACTGTCAACAATAGTTGCCATGAATGTCCCTTGGTAGACCCTTTACTTGATTTGTTCATGGAATTCTGATTGGACCCTAAATTTGGGCATGGCAGGGCGGCGCTTTTTTTTACTCTTAAATGTTAAAAATTCTACGTCCAATTCATTTTACCAAATTTCAATGAAACTTGGTATCAATATTCATTAAGTGACCCTTTACTAAAAGAAATTTTGATTGACCCCCAAATATTGGCGTAGCAGGGCGAGGCTTATTTTCACTTTAAAAATCTTCGCCTCCAAAATCATTTGACCACTGTCAACAATAGTTGCCATGAATGTCCCTTGGTAGACCCTTTACTTGATTTGTTCATGGAATTCTGATTGCACCCTTAATTTGGGCATGGCAGGGCGGGGCTTTTTTTACTCTTAAATGTTAAAAATTCTACGTCCAATTCATTTTACCAAATTTCAATGAAACTTGGTATCAATATTCATTAAGTGACCCTTTACTAAAATTGTTCATGGAATTTTGATTGGCTCATAAATATGGGCGTGGCAAGGCGTGGCCAATTTTACTTTTAAAACTTTGATGACCCTTTACTTAAATTGTACCTAAAAATGTGTTTAGAATAGTTTAGTTGTTGCAATCACCTAAATGTTGGTATTGTTGATAAAGGGTATGTGGGTTAGGGGTAATTATATATTTTGGTAGAATTCGGGTCAGACCCAGTAAATAATCACGAAATAGTTGTGAAGAGACCTCAAAATGCTGTTTTCAGTTAGAGTGAGCTTTATTTAGTAGAAATATTAATTTATCACTTTTAAACATGTAAATGCAAAGAGATGTAAATATTGTGTAAGTTTACATGTGTAGGAATATCTGAATAGGTACAGTTTCTAAAACATTGATCAAAAGGATATAAAAGTATCTTATGAAGCTATAGAATAATTTCTTATTACTTCCCTTACAGATTTGTATATGCCATATACCTAACAAAATTATTTTAATTTACTGACAATAAGTTATGAAAAACATTGTAGCTAAAATTAGTCTGCTATAATTTGTTAATTAAACAGATTAAACAAAACCAAAATTTCCGGTTATGGGAGAATTATATTTATTTAACAACTTTTAGTTGTGAGAATGCTATTGTCATGGCGTCGTCTGTCGCGCGTATTTCGTCAGTGCGTGCGTATGTCCGTCCATGTGTAAACTTTTTCTTTAAACATCTTCTGCCAAACCAATATACCGATTTAAACCATTCTTATTGCATTGTTAAAGAAATTGAATTCAGACAAAAGAATGCTACAAGACCAAGTATTATATGGGTTTTATTAAATGAAAATAAAGTTGGAACATCATGGCGTTCAAAGTACAGACATTTGTATCTTAATGCTATTGATATGTCATGGACACCCATCTTTGATTGCGAAAGAAATTTTGTATGTTTGAGAAAACTCTTGTAAAGGAAACAAATCCCTATGAGCTTATATTTGGCATGATCTCATGTTTACGCAGTAGCAAATATCAAAGTAATGTGACAAGATCAAAGTCATCTGTCATGGTCTAAACTTGTCATTTGTGATTTAAAAACACGTCTTGTTTTATGATAAACACCCTTTTTAGCTCACCTGAACACTTCATCATATGATCTATTGTGATTAGCCTTTGTCCAGCATCTACAAGCATTCTTCTGAAATTACAGACTTCAAATCTGGAGATGTTAAAGCCAGTGGAGCGATACAGGCCCTCTTGGGCCTCTTGTTCAATATCCGTATGTAAAAGGGCCATTAAGGTAGTCTTCCTGTATGTAAAAAGGCTCTATATTCTTCAAGAAGGTGGCGTAAAAATTTCACTAGACTAGTGATTTATTCGCCACTTAAAAACACTCTAATGTTTCATGCAATAAGAGGCCGCGGCAAAAGGGCAGAGGTAACGCGTCGGACTCTCGATTTTGAGGCTCTGGGTTCGATCCCCGATGGCGGCAAATATCCTTTCTGAAATCTGTCATCCACCAATGAATGGATAATCGTACACCTGAATGGGATGAGCAGCTGTAGGCTGAAAAGGATTTAGTGGTAGTACTGGTGTGATAAATATCAGGAACCCATGGTTAGGCGCTCAAGAAATACTGTTAAAAGTAGCATTAAGCCAGATTCAAACAAATCCATATAATAAGAGAATCTTTCAATATGAACGGTGGAAACCCTAAATATACATTTTTAGCTCGGCTGTTTTCGGAGAAAACCCAAGGTATTGTGATCACCCTGGCGTCGTTCGCGTCGGCATTGGCGTTGTCGTAACAAACTTTAACTTGGTTCTATCGCTTTTGTTATTGATTGGCATGTGTATTGACCATCACAAGAGCTATCTAGACTATCAAGGGGGATAACTCTGAAAGCGTTTTTGTAAAATTATACCTCCTTTTCGACTTAGAGAATTTTTGCATTATCCAGCACCTGCAGCCGAGCGTTGGCACCCGTGGGCGGTGCTCTTGTTGTAGAATTACGTTGTTGGTCCTACTTCAGTTTCAGTGTTCTACCAAGCCCTTACGATTATTTGTTGCACGTTGGTAATTCGTTATGCAGAAAATATATGTCCAGTCATATAAAAATAACAAAATAAACTTTGTAAGTATGCCTTTATTTACTCTTATGATACATGTTGGCATGTAAACATCATTATTGAACGCGGTTACTGAAAAGTCAGAAAACCGCTCGCATGACTTTAAGTCCTTTAAAAAGATTACCGTTACCGTCACATATCGGCCTAGCCTGAAAAGGCTTATCATCACACCCTTATCGCAACGTAACAGATTCACGCCAAAGTGAACATAAATATACCTCAAACGGAATGCTACTGGATCTGCGGTATATGACAGAACAGTCAAAACAGACCAATGGCTGCTGGGCACAAGTGATACTGAATATAGCCGAGTTCCAAAATGTCATTTGAAGTAAAACAGACGGCAAACCGAAGAGTATTGACCTTTTCCTTTTTTCTTCTGTCTTTTTAATGTTCAAAAAGCGGGCCGCATGCCAACCCCAAATATACATACATTTAATACCTTACATTACAAGAACAGCCCGTCCAAGGTATGTGTTTAAAACAGCGATATGTGTTTAAAACAGAAATATGAGGTTCATTAATTTAACAATACTTGAAAGTAGTTAATGTTAAAGAAAACTAAAACTTACTCGTTCACAATTGTTTGAGTATTTGTATATTCACAGAGGATAAAGTTTGACACAAACGAGGTTATATATTATCATAAACGGAGCCCATCTGGAGACGGAATGTCACATAACTCAATACACTTGATATGAAACTAATCGTATCTACAACTTTAACTGTCAGTTACAGAACTACTTAACCTTTGTAACTGCTAACAGAACTCGTTTTCTTCGCCAGATATTTCTTGATATCGATCTTACTTCCTTGTTATTGTTTTAGTATGAACATTTGATTATATTTTTATAATTATCATATATCTATGTTCTAAAATTAGAGCGTTAGACCTTTGACGATTAGATATTTTTTCAAGTAATTCTTTCAAAGAAATACAAAGCCTTAACAGTTTTACAAACCATTCAAAATACACTTTAAATTACAATTCAAATACAATTAACTAAGATAATATTTGTTATGTTTAAATCCCTGCATGCACTTAAAACCATTCATTTTCGTCTACATAAATCTAGAAAAATTGATCATCAATGAATATATTAAATGATGTAAAATATGCGCATTTTTAGTTTTTTCACAATTAGGAGTATTACCGTAAATAAAAGGGATATTCTATTTGAAGATGTAAAAGCTTATGACTTGATTCATGTCTTTAGTTGTGTCGCAAATTCGAATTCTGTCTAAAGTCAATTGGTTTCGATGTTTTACAAGGACAGCATCGAAGGGTATAGCGCATGTGCGCCTGGAGCTTGTTATCGAAATATTTTGTATTACAGTGACTGATAATTCCTAAACAAAGGGTTCGAAATATTGTTTATCTCATGTGCATTTAAATATCATAAAGATTCATTGTGGCAAGTTTATGTTCATATTTATTGAAAATGTAGGATGAGCGCACAAAAATACTGCAATTTAGGACAAGGGCAGACAGTTCGCGAAACGACTTTGAAGACATGATTTTGCCTAAAACATGTGTAACCATAACGGTTTTTTGGCATGTACCGCAAGACGCCGTAGAAATATGTTGTGACAAATTTGAATTCATTCCTAATGAAACTATTGAAGGTGTTGCGTACATTGATTGGATGGAGTTTAACGCTACTTTTAAAAGTTTTTCAGTCCTATCACGACGGCTGGAGCACCTAAAAATGTATATTTGGCATTTCTCACACCAGTACTACCACTATATCCTACCATAGCCTCCAGCTGCTATCCCACTTAGGCTTACGATTATCCACCTATTGGTGAGAGACAAATATCGGAAAGGATTTGTGCCGCCGCCGGGGATCGAGCCATGACACCACATGATTGAAAATTGAGAGTCTTTCGCGCTACCGACTGCGTATTGACTGCGGCTCCCGGAGTTGCACACACACAGAGAAATTGCTGATGGACAGGCTGTTCCAACCTTTTTTTTGTATGTGACGGTTTTCCGTTGATATTTTGGACATTTTTTAGCTTATATTTCCCCGCTCATAATACAAAACTAAAAACAACAACAAAAAAAACATCCCCATATCAGTTCTATGGACTGAATGAACCTGATTTTGTATAGCTGAATACACACACACATACACCCATACTGGTTAATTATCTATGCGGAGACAAACGGACGGACGAACGACCAGAGCGATAACATATTGCGACCCTTCGGGCATAAAGAAAGTATCCCATAATCCTATTGTAGCTCGATGTGCTCTAGTAGGAAAAGGCGTCCAACCGAAAAAGAATCTGACTTGAATTTAAAAATTAAATGAATCAATTGATCCCCCCCCTCATTTTTTTTGAATTGCGGCAAACCGAAGGTTTGAAGCTACTCATTGTCGTCGCACGATTTTACTCTCTCATGTATTCCTCTGATGGCCCGGGGCAAATAACCTCCCTGACATTGCCGTTTCTTAAATAGGCTCATTCTGTGTTACCAGCCCAAATTATAAATTTTTGGACACTCTTTTAAAAGATGGCATCATTTTTAAAGGTTTCATTAGAGAATTATCGTAAATTTTTCGAAACTTTTGATTTTACAAGCGAACTATATTCCACGCGCAAATTACCACGATACATACAAATAATTAGATCGCCAGTCAATATTAAAATACCATAAATTCGAAAGGAGAGCGTGTATCTTCACATCAATTTATATTTCTTAGAAATATATCTTCAAATGCAATACAAATCTCATATCGGTTATCTCCGATGAAACAAATTATCAACGAAATTGTGCATAAATACATACGATACTTGAAACACGCCGTATGAGTGATATGGGCCGTACAGCTTTGTATATATTAAATGGGTCCGTAGGAAATTGCACAGACGATATTAACTTATTTTGGTATTTTTAAAGATAAAATGCTATAATCTGTCATTTATATTAACATCAATGTATTAAATAATGATTTTGTGAAGTTATTTGTGATTTCAAGTATACTGGGGCAAACCTAACCTACTGAATGCACATTATTATCAACACTATTTGGTTTCCGACGGATGCGCGCGCACTTGTTTATATCCTGCCCTGATACTAAACGAGAATGTTGATTCCTGATTTAAATCCGAATTGTTGTTTGATTTTGTGACAATCGATAAAGATTAATTAGTGACAAGGCATTCACCCTCGAGACGATGGTTATATCCGAGATTAATGTCACATCTTCGATAGGCTGATTTGACTTACCTACCAGATGGTTGGAAACGCCGAATTAGGTCATGGTTTTCTCAAGACGTCTACCGCAATTTCTGCGCTTCCCGTTAAAGGTTATAATTTGATTGCATGTCAAATATGATTTGTCTTGTACAAAAAATGTGTTTGTACCGCCCTGGCCCGGGCTTTCTCCAATTTAGTAAAATAATTAACCGTTTTCTGTCATTCTCGCACGGAACCTTCTCGCGTTGAATGCGATATAACGAAATACACGTTTGAAATATTTTCAACTTTGAAGCCCAGGCGAGTTAAGGCATATATTTTCTAAAGAAACCTGAAGATCTCTTAGTTACATACCCATATGAAGCAGAGAAAATATTTTTTTCTTCACATCATGCGTACTCAAAAATGTTCGACCTTAACCCTATTAATTTTTCCTAGATGATATGTACGAACTTTTTACTATATTGATTGAGGTTAATTTATTTTAGTATTCATTTGAAATTTCAGCTAGGATTTGAAGTTTAACAATTTGTATAATCAAAGCACTGAAAGTACCTCTGATGAGAAACAAACCAGATTTATACAACTAGAAGTTACTTTCCCCCCAATTAACTCTATCTTCTGAATTTGCTATGGTGATTTACTGCTTTCCAGAGCTTGTTGTGCATCACTGAGAAGAAATATTCTCTGATGTCTATAAATATTGGGAAAATGTTAATATTTCAAAACACAATTCACCTCAATCCATGATTCTTTTAAGTAACCTGTGTGATATGAAGTCACTTGTAAGAAAATATTACCTAAATGCAAGATCCAATCACACTAGGCTTTAAAAATAGAACTCACTAACACAGAATTAAATGAACAAAAATACACACACAGAATTTACTTTTAAGTGGATCAATCTCATTTGATCAGTCAAAGGCAAACAGACTTCAGTTTATGTTTAGTTATGAATTCCAGACAGTCTGTTTGTTGTCGCAACTCTCAGGCCCTTCAGGGCTTTGATTATTACCTGTTTATAGATTTTTTTATTATTATTAGTATCATAATTTCATTTGTAATCTTGAAAACTTAATCACCATGTAAATGTATGATCTCCATTCAACAAATACAATTCCAACCTTTGCATCCGAAAGTCTAGTTTATATATATTTATCATTTACCAACAGGTTATAATACGAGAATTTTAGCGCCATCAGCTAACAACGGATTCCTGGTATTTCTTGCACATATATGGGATGAGCAGCTGGAGGCTCGGAAAGGATGTAATCATGGTAGTATTGATGTGAGAAATACCAACAAATCTTGGAAACAATATGCTCTTGTAATTAGTAAATCTCTGTATGCACTTATAACCGCTCTTTTTGTTCACCTGAAATCTATTAAAGCCTAATCTTTACCCCTATGAACACAAAACAAATTATTTACAAAACCCTGCTCTATGCCCAAAAGCATACCTGTAAATAAATATGACGATTGAAATAATAAAATCAAAAATAATTGTTAGGGGTTAGATTGCAATTCATGAAAGAAGCCGCAATATTTTTGATTGTGACCAGCCACAATTTTAGAAATTTTACATTAATTATGGCGTCTTGGACCATAATCACTGTCGCTAGTCATTCAAACAACAGGCGTACAATTCCGCTCGGTTGTGAAGATAATAGAAACGTTTGTCATTAGTGCCCGTGCATATAGCAGTCTATACCGAAGATTATCGAGTATTTGTGGTAAGGAACCGGGTGCATTCGACTTGATTTCTAACTATAAACAATACTTTTTTCTTTCCTCGGAGAGAAAAGATCTGGCTTCATATTGATTCGTTGCAAATAAAAGATAATTGGTGAAAATTGGTCTAAGCTACGCATTTTAGCTCTTTCACAATTATGGTTGTGATGATGAACAATAGGAATCCTTAATTAAGAGTAGTAAGACCGCTTAACTTGATTAATGTATCCAGTTGTGTAGCAAGTTCAAATTATTTCTGGCGTCCCTAGGTTTCGTTGTATAACAACAACAGCTTCGCAGAACATCGCTTATGGACTGAACAATTTTACTAAGTCAATGACAAATGATTCCAATATATTTTTTGTGATTAACCATAGAGATCCATTGTGGCAAATTTAAGCTCACTCCAATTGAAAATGTATTCGGAGTTGTGGGAACAAAAACACTGCAATATTAGCTTAATCGGTGAAAAGTGAAAGACAGTTATTTCCGAAACAAGTTTTTATTCTAGGCAGGTGGATTGAGGCTATTTCAAAAGTTACTGGGGAATTTTTTCTATAAACAAAGAGCCGCCGTCATAGCGCAGTCGGTAGCGCACCAGACTCCTAATGTTCAATCATGGGTGTGATGGGTTCGATCCCGCGCGGCGGCACATATTCTTTCCGACATTTGTCTCTCACCAATGGGTGGATAATCGTAAACCTAGGATGGGTAGCAGCTGGAGGCTAGGAAAGGGTGTAGTGGTAGTATTGGTATGAGAAATACCAGAAGTCCATTATTAGATGCTCCAGCCGCCGCGATATGACTGAAATACTGTTAAAAGCGGCGTTAAACCCCACTCAATCAATCAATCAACTGTAAACAAAGAGCAGGAAATACCAATTATTTAGATTATGCGCTGAAATTCCCAACATTTTGAAATCCTAAAATAAACAGTCTCGAAACAAGTCAATTGATCAAATTTCTGCGAGCACAACTTGGCATCAAAAGAGTCTATTTGTAACAAGTTTCAGGTCAGTCCAGTTAAAACTGTAGAAGTGCTCGCGCACCCAGAAAGTACTGACGGATCGACTCGAAGATTCTTTTGTTGCAAAACATTTTCCTTTGATGTTTTTGTTGAACATTCAAAGCGCATAATGCAAAAATAAACCAATATTACCTCAACTTGGGGAAGGAATCTCAGTGTTTTTCTGGACACCCGCACCTAAATCCATTTTGGTAAATAATCGGTGCGAAGCAAGAACGGGCGACTGGGAATGTAACATAAAAGGGTATTCCATAATTCTAATGTAGCTCGGTTATGGTCGTCATGATTGACCACAATTGCAACGTTTTAATTTGAAAGCGTTGATATATGCCTGTCTACCATTATCAATACATTTACCAAAATATTTACTAAATTATTTAGCGTCATCAAATGTTTGAAGCAATATACTATTTAAATTGCGTTCTCATCTAAAGTATTTATGCAATAATTGGCGTTCGTTTCTTGCGTCCCATCGTCCTTAATCGATTTTGCTTAATGTAAATCCCGTTCCTTAAAGGAATATCAGAGACGCATATTTCTAGTCTTGAATTCCCTAAGTCTAGTCTTGAGTCCCCTAAGTTAATGGTGAGCAAAGCTTTTATCCTGAGAGATTCGTTTCAGATGAATTACCTGAAAATGTTTCGAGTGGAGGAAATCGTAAAATGAATAAAACCCAAACTTTACCTTAGGGAACATAATTCTAGAAAAACAATAATTTTTGACGGTTATTGTCATCTTTGTAATAAAAGAGATATTGAAAAACGGTATTTTCCCTTAGCAGAAATATATGAATTGAACTGAAATATAACCATACAAAATGATGGCTCGGCTTAAAGATATATATGAAAATACAGTACTTTCTTTAGGCTGTACTAGTTTTTAATACCAATTTTAATTTTCCTTTGTGTTTTCTTTGGTGAATAAAACAATTGTGTTTACAAAACAGTCATATAAATGAATTTAAACGAAAGAGTGACCCAGGAATTACTTTGTAAGCGATGAAATGCTATGAGTGCGATGAAATGCTGAGTACTTGTCTTGAATTCTCGATTTCCTTGCATTAAAAAATTGGTTATCTTGGATTTTATTTCAAGCTCAATTCCTTTGAACTGCTCACTTATCAGGTCAGCAATGAATCGAAGATTTCGAAAGTGAAAACAACTGTATAACCTTGAAAATACGTGACTCATCACGCCAAATTGAAACCCTGCTAGAAGACAGCAGAAATTTACTGCGTAAAATTGTCTAAATGGCATTAGGACTTTAAATTGTATCTAGAAAAATGAAATTTGCCAGAAACGTTGATTTTAAGCTTGTTTTTTTTAAAAAAAAGCGCTATGTTTAAAATTAGCAAAATTGTTAGTATTAATTAAATGAGATAATAAGTATTGGTCTATTCCTTTGAAAATGATTGTTTTCGCTGGAGAACCTTTCAAGCTCCTTATTTTCTGACATTTCGTTGTTTTTCCACTAAAAAAATAACGTATTTAAAACTACTCCAGTGTTTTGCGTCTGCTGTCTATGACATATCAAACCATGCTTCGTTATTTTAGATATCAGAGGATATGCATATTGAAGAATGAAGGCAGATATGTAGCAAATCTTTAAACTAAAGGCCGCCCTCTTGACAACTTAGTACAAGGACAGTGTGGCTGGCTATTACGTGTCTGACCAGCTTGTTGGTGGTGGGACTAAGAACCATGACCCCCAAAGAAGTAAGAAAACGTATATGCCTTTAATCAGCGTTCGTCTATATCGAATAAATAATTCTATTCAAATTTTACAGATAAATAACGTAGTTGATTGTAAGAGTAGCCTCATCCTGTCTTCTGCTGTTTCGCTAAAATAGAAGAATGTTAGATAAACAAAATTAAAATTTTATTATAACTTTACTGGAATTTACTCATTTCCTCATGCTCTGCCTTCATGTGTAATCCTGCTGTTAATAAGGTCTAAAGTATCGTAACTGACAACTAAAATGTTATTTTAGAATTGATAATTCACTAAGTAATCTTTGTTCAATTTACGAAATCTTCTTTAAAGTACTAAAATTGCCATTCATTCAATCTAACTTTATTATAGCCGCAATCAAAAGTTTAAAACAAGTATACTTACCAGCAATCACTTTTGCAACAGTAAACCCGAAAAAATAACCTTCATTGAAAACATTAATTTTGTCAGATGGATCGAGAGCCAAAGGAAAATGCTAGATTTGAATATTGCTGTCACTACTTTATTAAATTTCTAATTTAGTAAATTGGTTATTATCCGAAATTTACATTCTTCTCTTTAGCCCGTCAGTTCGAAAATCTTGCAGGGTTCCTTTCCAGTCGACTGAAGCCGCCGTCAAAGCGTAGTCGGTAGCGCTTCAGACTCTCAATCTCCAATCATGGGATGTCATGGGTTCGATCCGCATATGTCCATTCCAACATTTATCTCTCACCAATCGGTGAATAAGCGTAAACCTAAGTGGGATAGCAGCTGGAGTCTAGGAAAAGATGTAATGGTTGTACTGACGCGGGATATACCAGTAACGCATTGTTAGGTGCTCCAACCGCATCGATTTGACAGAAACAAGAGGCCCATGAGGGCCTGGGACGCTCTACTGGTTATAAAGTTTTCCGTTAAATAAATCTGATATTTAAAGGAAGTTAATTACTCAAAGAAGAATGCTTAAAGGAAAACAACAGGACTTTATCCCCTTTATTATTTTGAGCAACAATCCTCAAGGCCCCTTTTCTCGTGTTTCAAAACGGATCCACTCCATTTCCAAAAGAAAGTTACCTTATGACCCTACAATCATCCTGTGAAATTTTCATCAGAATCTGACAATAATTTATGGACTTTTGTTAAGGATTGTGATCTTCATCACATACACAAGAATGTTTTGATGATTATCTGTAAGGCCCCTCTTCCTGTGTTTCGAATACCACAATTATTCCATGTTTACTAGAATATTTAAAAAAATCATATGGCCCCTTTTTACATGATGCTTAATGGATTGTACCCAGTTCTGAAAAGAACCATTTAAGTGATTGTACAATCATTCTGTGAAATTTTTAAGTGAATCTGGTGAAATCAAGGCACATCATTGTGTTAACCAGAATATTTAAGAAAGTTTTTCATAAGGCCCCTTTTTATGTGACACTTGCAATAATCAGATACACTGTCAAAATCAACAATTGGAATTATGGTACAATCAATCTGTGTAATCTGTGGATTTATTGTGTTAATGAGTTTATAGTGAAATCTTCATAGGTCCCCTTTTCTCATGATACTTTACAGAACAAACCAAATTTCAAAAGGAACAATTCTAATGAAGGTACAATCATTCTTTAAAAGTTAAAGAGAATCAATTAAAACAGTGGACTGAATTATGTCAAGAATTTTTGTTATAAAATAGTTATAAGGCCCTTTTTTCCGTGAAACCTAACAAATCAGACCCAATGTACAAAGGATCAATCCTAATGATAGTCTCTAGTCAGCATCAACAATCGTGATTATTGTACAATGATTCTGTGAAGGTTTGAAGAAAATCCAATGAAAGCTCTGGACTTGGTTTCAAGGATTATAGATAAAATTCTCAAAAGGCCCCTTTTCCTATGATACTAGACAGATCACGCCTATTTTGAAAAGAAAGAATCCTCATGATGGAACAATCATTCTGTTAAAGTTAAAACAGAATCTTATGAAAACTGTTGACTTTGGTTTGGTACAAAGATTTTAGAATTAAATTTCACAATGCTCATTTTCCTGTGATACTTGACGGATCAGGTCTAATGCGAACATCAACAATCATTATTATTGTACAATTATTCTGTAAATGTTTGAAGAAAATCCGATGAAAGCTCTGGACTTGGTAACAAGGATTTATAAATGAAATTTTCATAAGGCCCCTTTTCCTGTGTTTCTTGACAGTTCAAACCCCGTTATGAAAAGAATGGTCGTTATGACCTTCCAATCATTCTGTGAAAGTTTAAACAAAATCTGATCAAAGCTGTGGGCTTCATTGTGTTAACAGGGTTTTATTAATTCAATTTTCATAAGCCCCTTTTCCCATGTTACTTGATGGATCTGAACCAGTTCCAAAGGGAACTCTACTTACAAAATGTGTTTATTCTGTTTGAGTATGAAGACAACCCCGTCTCATCTGTGGACTTACAAGCATTGATTAAGAAATTTTAATTGAATTTTCCTAAGGCCCCTTTTTTATGTTTCTCAGTGGATCAGACCCAATTTGAATGGAACAATCATTATGATGGAAAATCATTATGTGAAAGTTTTAAGTCGATCAGGTGAAATCTAGGGCCATGATGTGTTAACTAAGATTTTTTTATTTGATTTTCATAGGGCCCCTTTTCCAATAAAACTTGATGGATCAAACCTACTTCCGAAAGGAACAACACATTTAATGTAATATTCATTCTGTGAATGTTTGAAGAGAACTTGTTGAAAACTATGGACTCTGTTGTGTTAACGAGGATTTTTTTAATTCAATTTTTATCGGGCCCCTTTTTCCCGAGGTCCTTGACTGATCATACAAAATTTTAAAGGAACATTTTTTGTGATGGTACAATCGTTCTGTTAAAGTTTGAAGTCAATCAGATGAAAACTGTGGACGCTAGAGAGTTAACAAAGATCTGTGAATTAAATTTTAATAAGGTCCCTTTTCCCATATTTCTTGACGGACCATATCCGATTCTGAAAGGAACAATCCTTATGATGGTACAATCATTCTGTGAAAGTTTGAAGAGAATCCGTTGAAAATTGTTGACTCTAGATTATTAATGAGGATTTTTTATTTAATTTTTCATAAGGCCCCTTTTCCTATGTTTCTCGACGAATCATACCAAATTTCGAAAGAACAATCCTCATGATTGTACAATCATTCTATGAAAGTTTGAAGAGAATCCGATTGAAACTGTTGACTCCAGAGTGTTTATGAGGATTTCTTAAAAGATTTATCCATTAAATTTTCATAAGGCCCCTTTTCCTGTGATTCGTTATAGATCTGACCCATATCCGAAAGGAACAATCCTTATGCTTGTACAATCATTCTGTGAAAGTTTAAATACAAATTGGTGAAAACTGTGGACTCTAGAGTGTCAACGAGGATTTTTAAAAGAATTTTTAATCCAATTTTCATAAGGCCCCTTTTCCCATGTTTCTTGACGGATCATACCCGATTTCGAAAGGAACGATCCTTAAGGTGCTACAATCATTCTGAAATAGTTTGAAGAGAATCCGATGAAAACTGTGGACTCTAGAGAGTAAACGAGGATCTTTAATCTAATTTCAATGAGGCCCCTTTTCCCATGTTTCTTGACGGATCTGACCAAATTTCGAAAGGAACGATCTTCATTACAATATTCTGAGAAGGTTTGAAGAGACTCCGATTAAAACTGTGGACTCTAGAGTGTTAACGAGGATTTTTAATGGATTTTTGAATTAAATTTTCATAAGGCCCCTTTTCCCATGTTTCTTGACGGATCATACCCAATTTTGAAAGGATTGATCCTTATGATGGTACAATCATTCGGTGAAAGTTTGAAGAGAATCCAATGAAAGCTGTGGACTCTAGAGTGTTAACGAGGATTTTTTAATTAAATTTTAAATATGCCCCTGTTCCCATGTGTCTTGACGGATCTGACCCAATTTCGAAAGGAACGATCCTTATGATGGTACAATCATTCTGTGAAAGTTTGAAGGGAATCCGATGAAAACTGTGGACTCTAGAGTGTTAACAAGGAAAAGTTAAATGGACGGACGGAGAGACGAACGCCTGATGGGAAAAAAGCCATCGCAATAGCTCTAGTGGCCTTCGGTCAGTAGAGCTAAAAATTGTTTAAAGCGACGTTTAACCCCATCCAAACAAACGAAGTAAGTTGCATCATATTCAGTAATGCCGTAACCCATTTCCACACAGTGGAAATGTAGACGAGAATTTTAAGCTCACAAAGACAATTGTCTTTCTTGGTATAAAAACATTGGGAAAATAAAGACGTAACAGCAGTAGGTTTGGGGGGGGGGGGCGTAAAAAGTGGGAATTTGCAAAATGATAACCGGATGCATACTCGGCCTGTTAAGCTTAATCGCCTTTTTTCAAATGTCTGAAATTATCTAAGTTAGAAAATTGAAAACTGAGAGCCAAAACTACTTTTTGATAATCTGTACAAAAGTCGCTTTTACTTTTTTCTATTTAGACTGTTCCGTATGTCACTTGAGGTAAAACGGACGATAAACTCCGCGTTGTTTTGACGTTATTTAGCAATTTTCATTGATTTTAACAGATAAAAGCCTCGGTATATTGACCTTATTTTGTAGTTCTCATTTAATACATGCATATAAGAACACGCAGTAGTAGATATTGACTTTGATTTACAAATTTCGTCTATCGATCAAGCCAGTTTTCGGATTCCGAAGCATTTTTCAGATGGAGTTTTTTCCCGAATTTGATAGATTCGATCGGTGATAGAGTTTGTTTTTTCGAAAGGGTAAGGTCCTCCAACACACACATAATTAAAATCACTGATTGATTCTTTTTTATGATTTGAATTTACGTGAAAGTAGCAAAACAATACATCGTTTGTAAACAAAAGTCTCACTATCTCATTCATAATTGTTTTGGCATTTTGCATTTACCAAGAGGTAAAGTTTGACAACAAGAAGGCAATATATTATCATAAAGGCAGCCCATCTGGAGACGGAATGTCACATAACTCAATATAGTTGATAGCAAACTAATCGTATCTACAGCTTTAAAAGTCTGTTACAGAGCTTCTTATCCTCTGATACTGCTTACAGAACTCGTATTCTACAATAGATATTGCTGTAAATAGTTTTGGTATACCATGATATCAAAATTCCAAATTTGCGCTTGCGTGTATGTGTATTCAAATGATCTCTCACCCATTTACAGTGTAAGTACGTTGAACATTCGAAATTGGCTCCATATGCAAATCATTACATACAAAGGAACTGTTCAGACTTCGTACACCGGACGATTGTAGGGTTTTAAGGAAAGTTCCTTTTGAAAATGAAATTGATCCATCAAAAAACACAGAAAAATGGGTTTCCATTCAAAACAATCCTGTTTATGTGATAAAGTTCACAATTATTGTCAGATTCTGATTTTCATAGGATGATTGTAGTGTCATATGGAAACTTCCTTTTGGAAATGGAGTCGATTCGCCATAAAACACGGGAAAGGGGACCTTGCGGATTGTTGCTCAATATAATAGAGGGGTTAAAGTCCTTTTTTTTCTTTATGCATTCTTCTTTAACTTCCTTAAATATCAGATTTCGTGAACGGAAAACTTGATAACCAGTAGAGTGTCTCAGGCCCTCATGGGCCTCTTGTTTAAATTGTGACTTACCACAATTTAAGGTTTTTTCTTACATCAAATTATGACGTAAGTGATGACGTTTTAAATTTCGCTTGTCATTCAAACAACTTGCTAGGTCACGAAGATTAACGTAATCAGCCGTAATGTTTAATCATCAGCACCTCAGCATATAACAGTGAATGCCGAAGTTTAGCGAAGATTTCCGGTGAAGAATCGGCTGTATTGGTCTCAATTTCAAAATGTAAACAAACACAAATTGAAATCGACAAGAAAACCCAGAATACCCTTTCTTTAGAACATCAATCATTCCCTGCTTTTGCATATCGATATTAAGAAGGTTCTTGTTTGCTTTAGTGACCAAATAAGTATAAATTATTTCAACTTTTTTTTCTTCCTCGGAGGGCAGATATGGCTTTAAAGTGCTTCTATACTGAGAACACTTAATATGTAGCCGAAAGACGGATAGTCTCAAATGTTGCGATTTTAAAGGTAGGTATCGATGTTTTTTTTTTTTTTTTTTTTTCATGTCAGATTTTAATTATTCTTGTTCCCTTTCATACACTATTTGAATACAATGTTCTGAAAAGTAGTTTTGCGAAAAACAGAGGTCGCTTATCAGAGAAAAGAAAGGTATTTCTCTAATAGCCTAGTAGGCTATTAATCTATTTTTTAGATTAACCCGAGACAGAGTGTAATCACGTGGGAATAACCTTTGGACTCTCGCATTTAGTTCGAATTACATCAAATCAACGTCATCGTTACATCATCAGTAGTTATGTTCGCTAGCCGGTCTTTAATCAAAAACAGTTTTAAGCGTTATTACGAATCTAAACACCTACCGTAGTTTTGATGTGATATGATTTAGGACGTTGATTGTTTCGCTAGTCAATTGGTCATCTTCTGTTGACTTTCGGTCATATGCAAGTGAGATCATGCGATGTTGACAACCGAATTCTGTGATTTCAGCTAGACCTTTCCTTTATAACCACAAAAAGCAACTTTAAACCTATGAGATTATCGCCAAGACAATATATGACTCAAATTTAAGTATTACATGTTTGTTGGATCGTATGTTTCGACAATTGTTTTTTTTTTTTTATTTTGTCTAGCTTTGAGAATCACCGATACCTCTCTTTAAACGTTTTTGTTTGTAAACAGTCAACATTTTATACCCGGATAAGTAACGCATAACAGTCGGTGGTGTGTGTTTGACCAAGTGACATTTTATACTCTGTGGAAGTACACTATTATTATTATTATAATTATTTTTATCACGTAATATTCCCAATCCACTGGCCTATATCAAATGTACAGCAATTTCTGACTAAAAATCTTTGAAAGTCTACTTGCATTCATTCAGCATCCAGCACATTTTACCCTTAATCTTGTGGCAATTGACCAATAGCTAGCCCCGCCTAATTACTTCCTTTGTCCCGCTAATTGACTCCTACAGGATTTCCGCTTCAATTTTAAAAGGCATTATTTTTCACAATTTATGGCTAGTTGCATGAAACAACAACAACAACAAAATAAGGTATCGATGTTTCTGAAACCTAGATAAATAATTAGAAAGTGACGAAAAATGCGCTCAAACGAACATTTAATACTTAAGTTGAGTCAGGTATTGTAATTGCGGTAATCTTACAGGCTTAAAGTGTTTTTTTGTGTCAAGGCTAGATGGATTTCAGGTTAATTCACGGAATTCGGCTGTCGACATAGAATGACCTTATTTGCACATGACCCAAAGTCAACAACCAACGTCCTAAATCATATCACATCTAATGGTTAGCGCAAAAATACCGAACGTGTTTATGTTCGTAATAACACTTACGAGAGTTTTGGACTGAAATATACAGAATTAAAGATCGGTAAGCGAACATCATTCCTGATGACGTAACGATGACATAGGTCTGCTTTTATTCAAACTGAATGCGAGATTCAAACGGTTATTCTCACCGCGTGAATAACCCTGTATTCTTTGCAACTGTCTCGGCTTAATCTAAAATAGTTAGAATTATTTTAGAATTAAGATAATTCCTTTTATTTCTATCGGAGCCGCCGTCATAGCGCAGTTGGTAGCGCGTCGGACTGTCAATGTCGAGGTCCCGGGTTCGATTCCCGACGGCAGCATTCATCCTTTCCGACTATTTGTCACTCACCAATGGGTTGATAATCGTAGACCTATGTGGGATATCAGCTGGAGGCTAGGAAAGGATGTAATGGTAGTACTGGTGTGAGGAATACCAGGATTCCATTGATAGGTGCTCCAGCCGCCGCGATATAACTGGAAGATTGTTGAAAGCGGCGTAAAACCCCATGCAATCAATCAATCAATTTATTTCTATCGGAGAAATTATCGTCTGCTACAGTGGTTTAAGTGCAGTTAATAGTGATGTAAACCTCTCGCGTATGTTCTGCTTGAATGAATCGAGAATTTCCCGCCAATTGAGACCATATAAAAACTGTTTTCACGTGCGGCCCTCACTTGACTTCAAACCTCAAGATCACGGGTTCGAGCCCTGGGCTGACCATATCAACTAACTTACTAATTGTCTTTCGGATGAGACGTTAAACCGAGGCCCCATGTGACGATGCTATCCATCGAGCACGTTAAAGAACCAGGCGGGACTCTCAGTAGTTTCGTCCTGTATCCTTGCACTATCCCCCGTGACAACTAACCGTCTTCTGGGGGCGTCGCTCATATGGGCATGTGCTACGGTAGCGACGATAAATAAACGGAAATACACACACGCCCTCATATTGGAGCAGTAAACGTTGGATGACAGACGATCGTCGAACAATTCCCTCCCGCCACACCCTTATTAGCAACTGAAGGCCAAGTGATTCATTTCCATGTAAACATAGGTTGAAGAAAACTCGATGTAGAATTGAAATTGTTAAGAGACGTTCGTTATTGCCGAAACAGATTAGGTGATTTATTCTAGGATTAGAAATTTCGAAATGCATTTAAAAATTACGTATTATATCTAGATAATGGACACCAAATTGATAAGGCATATAACATGGTTTGGTTTTTGTTGCTTTGGTTTGAAAATGTATATTTCCAGAAAATTTTGAAAGATTATTTCGACATGTCAACCGGTGGTAACTTGGACTAGTCGAGTACTTACAGTGTGGTGGAAATTCGATTACATAAATTTTCGGAGTTGACAAGATTCAAAGCAGTTTACAGCAGATGGACATGAATTCGATGTGAATAGTTATCCACACTGGACAGGACAGTAACAAGATTTCTGGTTATTCGTGAATTGAGTTTACAGCAGGTGTTTTTGATATATTTTTTTTTTCTTTTTAGCCGCTCAGATCGATATGGCGGTCATCGATTGTAAGTTAAAAGTAAGTTTGATATGAATAAAAGTGTGTTAGTTGTGAAATTTGAAATAAAATGTCTTTTTAGACAAAGGCATCCTTCTATGAAGGAGGGGACCCCCTGTATGGTGTGATACTTTGGTTTAAACAACGTTTTTGGCTGGGGTTAAAATAACGTTTTTGAAATTGGTGCTTGGCTGAAACATATCAATAGGTATCTACCCCAAGACTCGATTTGTCTGTTGTTGGAAAGGTTTCGCCCTAATTATCGATGATTCCTATATTTGCTATTGCATATGGTTGGTTGTGGCTGGATTTAAGCAAAGTAAAAGTACAGTTTGTAGAGGAAAAGTCTAAAATAATAATAATCACAATAATAATTTATGATAGCATGTAACAGGAGTTTTTATATGTTTTGCTGGACTTGGCATGCAGATGATTTTCAAATATTACAGTACGGACAGCAAAGGTTCCGTGGTATACTAAGTATTTATTTATGGTCGCTTAAAATACAATATAAAGTAGTAAATTGTATAATCATTTTGTTAATAGAATATGTAAGGGTTACGTGGTAGTTATGGCTGTATTATGCGACTTCTCAAAATGTTATTGCTGTTTGCCAAAATACTATATGTTGCATTTGCTGAATAGATTAGTTCTGGGGCAGAATAAAAAAGAAAAATAATTTGGATAGCAATTGGCATCTCTTCTTTTGGGTACCCACTGGTGATGTTAATTGCTATTAGGAATATTCTATACTGTGAGAACGTATTTTGATGCTTGCTTTGTCTTACAATCGGTGAAATTTGTATTGCGTTGCAATGCAGGGAAAACTCTGTATTATCGTTTTGGGCGGCCAACCTTATTCCCAGCAAATCATATTCTGTTCAACCTATTTGGAAAGTCATGAATTAAGAAAGAAATTTTAAAAAATGCGTTTGTTTAATCGGTGTTGTTTATTTTATCTGAATGGGAAATAATTTAAAAGCCTACGTATGCTATTAGGGAGATGCCCTGCTTTTTCTGAAGAGCTACCTCTGATTTTTGGAAAAATTCCTCAGAGAGTATTGAATTCAAATAGTATACGAGAGGCAATAAGAATAATTAAAATCAATGACTCGAAAAAAACATCGACACCTTTCTTTAAATGGTTGGTTGGCGACTTCAACGTCGTAACTACAGCTTTAATTAGTTGATGTTTGATGAAAATGAAGTACATCTGTAATCATTGTTTTCCTTATCAATTGCTGTAAAATGGTTTAAGTTGAGGAAACTTTACCTTAGGATTTCTAATTGATTGAATGGGGTTTAACGCCACTTTGAATAGTATTTCAGTCATTTAGTGGCGGCTGGAGCACCTAAAAATGGCTTCCTAGTATTTCTCAAACCGGTACTACCACTAAATTCTTTCCTAGCCTGAAGCTGCCAGCCCACTTAGGTTTACGATTATCCACCGATTGGTGAGAGACAAATGTCGGAAAGGATATGTGCCGCCACGGGGGATTTAACCCATGACATCCCATGATTGAAGATTAGGAGTCTGACTCGCTACCGACTGCGCTATGACGGCGGAGCATAGTTCTAGAAAGACAATAAATTGACAGCCATTGTCAGCTTGTTTTAAAAGAGATATTGAAAAAATAAACGCAAACACACAGACTGAGACCAAATAAAAAGTTATTCATTTGTCCGATAGATATAAAATTAAGAATTTTAGATGCTGTTAGGGATTTTTACCCGTGTCATGCTGAAAAAATCCTTTTCAGAATTGAATAAGAATCAACGGGATGAAAGCTTTGGGTGTACTTGTTGTTCAGTTGTCAATACTTCTTTTGAAAATTTATTTCAAAAACAACTCTTGTTTCAAAAGGACTGACTCGAGGTGTAGACTGATCTAAGATCTTTGTCTTTGCCTCCAGCTAAAACCGGAATTTTCCGGGTTCAGCACGGCAATGGCTTATACCAATCTGTACCTTACTTCGATCTTATTGAAATAAGGAAATGATTTTGATTAGTAAATGTAAAGGCACTTAAAATGGCTTTTTTACCGATTCAGAAAAGTTTTAACTCTTTTTTCAAATTCTTAACTGTAATGCTTTCAGACATTTTAAGAACGCGATTTAACTGATTTTGTAATAAAAATTACTGTTCATAACTTGAAAGAAAAGAGGCAATTCTATCAGGCGTTACGAGACGCCAAAAAAGTCAGCGAAGTACAACACGAATGCAACGAAGTCGTTATTTATCGATTGCAACGAACATTGCCTCATTTAAGGTTCCATGACGTGTCAATTACGTCATTGGCTTCCGCTAGCTATACAGTCGTTATCAACCTAATCAGAAGGCTAAGGACCTCACCCGATAAATTACGATGTTTCAAAATTAGGGCAAAGGGAAGACACCACATTAAATTAAATTCATAGTGAATCTAGTAGATTTAACGAATAATGAATATTTATCGTGAAAATGAAATTGATAACTATTATAATATACTTATATAAAATTTCATGAAAATCTGTTAAAGCCCTCCGAGGAAGAAAAAAAAGTTGAAACAATCAAATTTGGTCTAACCTTAAAATACACAGGGTACAAGGAGCCTCCCAGGAGATGCAAACTGCGGAGTGTCAATACCTGTATTAACCAATACCGAAACAACGACGTTTTTCACGCCCATCAAGATAAACAATAGAAGGAAACATAATGTAACATGAAGAAATTGCTATCAACAAGCAATGAAATTTCGACGATGTTTTTACTCGGAAAGTTAAAAAATCTAAGTTTTCATAAAGTTTGAATTGTCGTCCGAAAATTCTTTCGATTTTGGCCAGTCTAAAATTTTCTTGTGTGGTGATGAGTAAATCGAGAAAGATGACTCAGGTTGCCCACTGCTTAATCCAATCTATGTTCAACTATTTGTGGTCCAGGATTCGATCTCCGGTCGTGGCAAATATCCTTTCCGACATGTATCACCCATCAAATGGTGGATGATCCTAGACCTATGTTGGATGAGCAGCTGGAGGCTTGGAAAGGATGTAGTCGTAGTACTGGTGAAATACCAGGAATCTATGGTTAGGTGCTCCAGACACTGCGATAAGGCTTGAGTTATACATTGTTTCATAAAATTCAAGTCTGTTGAAGCCGCGCTAGTTAATAAGGTACGGTGTGCAGTCTTCTTTCGTAGTCTTCTATGGCATTCATAACTGGCATCTGCACAAATACATGTAAGAAACAACAAACCTTGCACATAATTTTAACAATATCTCACTTCCAATATTAATAATATCTCACTTCCTTGTAATTAAGAGGAAATTCATGTTTAACGGTTCTCTGCATTTTACGGCGCAATTGTGTTGATAAATCAAAACGCTGAAGGTATCGTTATGTTTCGAAATAAAGAAAGGTTATGCATTAGAATATAGCCGCAGATATTTGACAATAATACGATGAGCTAATATTTCTACTTCCTTATTTCAACAGAGATACATACAGAGTGACAATGACAATAGACAAGTTATATTTTAAAGACACGAAACAAAGGGATGGTATTTCACGAGGACAATTTTCAAATATATAAGATAATAATTTGTACAAAGCAGAGAAATTAGTTATTTGTGACATATATCCTATTCAGTTATTCGACGCGTGGTATTTCAATCGGCTAAAGAAGCCGATTGACCAATCGCTGGCCCCGCCCACTTACCCAGTTTACCACGCCCATTGACTCCAACAGGAAGTCTCGCTTCGAATTTTAAAGGCGTTATTTTGCACCATTTGTGGCCATGTAACAAAAAAGTAAAATGGTTGGTTGGCG
This sequence comes from Fragum fragum, assembly GCA_946902895.1. NCBI lineage: Eukaryota > Metazoa > Mollusca > Bivalvia > Cardiida > Cardiidae > Fragum > Fragum fragum. The sequence goes on along the minus strand of OX336370.1, from coordinate 10,864,213 downwards.
ACCTAAACGTCGTAACTACAGCTTGAATAAGCTGTAGTTACGACGTTTACGTCGCATAACCAGCAAGAAAATACAAAAATGACGGCCAATGTCGGAGTTGAATGCTAAGTTCTGGGCCGATAAATGATTTGATTGGTCGGTTGATTCCTTGAGTTACTTCGCGATTGGTCAATTTAGGAGATGAAAAATATAAAACGACTGTTGTTACTACGAAAGCTTATGGCCGTTAAATACCTCCCTGATTCACATGCCAGATACGTATTATCTTCAAATATGACAAGTCATGTCTCGGAAATATCCGTCACGATATTTACGATATTAGGTCAGAAATAGCTCCTTAAGTCAGGGAGTGTCAATCTATCGTCAATTAATTAAATAAATTCATTGCTTATCTTTCATTTTTATCCATAATAAGAGAACACACATTCATCTTACATTTCTAAGTTATTTGCTTTTTCAAACATATAAATAATTGTACTTCTGTTAACCACATCCATAGTGCAGTTGGTAGCGCGCTGGATTCTCAATCATGAGGTCCAGGTTTCGATCGTGGCAATTCTCGTGTACGACTTTTGTCTACCATCAATGTCTGATTAATCGGTATCTAAGCTGATTGGGTAGCTGGAGGCTCAAATATGATGTAGTGGTAGAACTGGTGTGATGGATACAAAATCCATGATCAGGTACTCCAGCCGCCGCAATGTGACTGAAATACTGTTAAAGTGGGATTAAAGGTAGGTATCGATTTTGTTGTTTTCATGTCACAGATTTTAATTATTCTTATTCCCTTTCATACACTATTTAATAAAATATTCTTAAAAATAGTTTGCGAAAATCAGAGGTCGTTTATCAGTATAAACCCTGGTATTTCCCCAATGGCATACGTAGGCTGTTTATCTATATTTAGATTAAGCCGAGACAGTTGCGGAGAATATTTGGTCATTCATGCGGTGCGTATTGGAATCCCGTATTCAATTTGAATTTCCCCAAACATTTGCAATGAATATTGGGTCATTCATGTGTTGAGTATTACCGTTGGAATTCCACAATCAGTTTAAATTTGCTCGTCAGGGGTTATGTTCTCTAGCATCCTTCAATTCTTTAAAGATCAGTCCTAAATTGTCGTGAGCGTTAATACGAATATAGGCACTTAATATTTTTGCGCTAACCATTTGATGTGATATATTTTAGGACGTTTGTTGTTTTGCTGGTCAATTTACCATCCGTTGACTTTGGGAAATATTTAAACGAGGTCATGCGGTGTCGACAATCGAATTCCGTGATATCTAAATATAACCAAGATTTCCGCCGCATCTTTCCTATATTACCACAAAAAGCCACTTTAAGCCTATCAGGTTATCGCGAAGATAATCTGACTCAAATATAAGTATTAAATGTTCGCTTGAGCGTATTTTTCGGCAATCGGCAAATTTTTCCTATCTTGGTATCAGAAAAATCGATACCTCCCTTTAAAGAAAATCCATATAATAAGGGAAACCAACACCATGAACGGTGGTAACTTCTTTTTGTTTTCCACAAAATTTTCCACCTAATAGGACGGCTACTTTTTTAATTGGACGGCTACTTTTTTAATTGTACTTACTTTATTATGTCTGCCATCCGTCGTCAGCACTTATCTTTTAATGTATTTGTCCCCTTTAAGGTAATATATCTGTAACCGCGCCATTTTAGAATATCGGAAAGCTTCGGGGAAATTTGTACCTTTTGGTTTGCTAGCGGAAGATAGTAAAATGACGTAGTAAATACTTAATTATAGTAAATTAGTGGAACCAAAATGTTACGACGTCTTCGGAGGAATCCCGAAGTCGTATCGATTACCAAATAGCTCATCACGGGTAGACTATCTTCGAAAAAAATATTGCCCTCAAACCTGCAGAGGTTCAATTTTTCAGAGATTTTGTCATTGATAGAGTACTTTGTTCAATTCAAATGAGCTATTGTTTCTTTCTCTATTTTACATCAATTGGGAAACAAGTTTTTTGGACTTAAATAAATTCCTTTTGAAATTGCATAAGTGTTAACGCCCTATGTATGGTGTGGCTATGATAGGTCCATATCGATATTCGCTCAAAGTAATCGAATTTGGGATCAAGATACTGAACTTTTACCCCTCAGCGTAAGATCGATTTATCTTCCGTTGCGTGAACATCAAAAGCTTTACGGTATAGTTGTTCACGAAATATAAGATAAATCTATCTTACACGCGAAACAAACGGTTATCATCTTTTTTTAATGTAGAAAGATATAAAATTAGACCCTTTTCCCTATATTGCGTCATTTCTCGCGTGTATTACATGGCAATCTGATGACGTCATCACGACTTTGGTCCCGTGAAGACGACGTTCAGTAAATCGAGGTAAACGATAGCAGGGCTAAATTTACCAAAACACGCGTTTATTATTTTGATAATTTTATTTTTTTTTGTGTGTGTGTGTGTGAAATTATGTCATCATCAATCGAAAAATCCTGATATTGCCCCAAAAGCATTAGAGAAACCGTTCAAATCTTGGTCGGTTTTGAAAATGGAAAGATGTGAATCTGACGAAAAAAATGATAACAATAATTCTCATCTATATCTACATCTAGATGCGGTCCATGTTATTTGTGCAATTTAAGAAACATTAAGTTCCTGTGATAATCATTCATTGACTTAGATTATTCGTTTCTTTATTGCAATCTTAACCGATATTATTTCGTAAGTAATTTTATGATTGTAACCATTCCATAGGTTCTAAGAATGTTTTGATGTACTTTTAGATTACTATTGAGAAGCACTTTTCTATGAAACATTATGCTGCAGTATATAAATACCATTGATTTATAATACAATAAAAACTCAAAATCATTTCCCTTAGCAGTGCCTCTGGAAACCTTAAATTGTCCTACTTTTTTCTAGAGCTGTATATAGCTTTTGTTTTGATTTACCCATCACAAGATGAAACAATATTATTATAATAAACTATCGAAATCAAAGAAATCGAAGACGACAATTCTCAATTGATGGAATATAAAAGTCTTCGTCCTGTGGGATAGAAAATATTGTTGATATTGTAACGAACATTTTTTTTCATTTCTGAAAATGTGTACAAATATTGTTCTTGATAGGACATAAAAATCGGGATTTTGTGGTATTGTGTTAAACGATCTCAGAGTTTATTCATCGAATCGAATTCTATAAAGTATTTTGCGTTTTTAAGCTACGCTGTGAATACCTGTTGCGGTTGGGTGTAATCGGTAATGGGCAAGAATCCTAGGTTCGACGCCCGGCTCTTCTACCATCCATTCCGACATTTGGCTCATTTGTTTTACGGGTTCTTTGGGTGCAATTCGTGTAGCTAGATATGTTGCTGGGGGCTCGGAGAGCGTACTGTGGGAGTAATGCTGTTAGGAATGGCTTGGATAAAACTGCAGTTACGACAGTTTGGTCGCCCAGTGACGAAATGAAAGAAAAAAAAAATGATTGAAAATCGTACCAGAATAGAAGAACAAAAATTTAATGGTAATTTCAAGTGCCTTTCTGTTGTCACATAGTCACTGTTTGTTCATAGATATTAAGATATTAATTACAGTAAATCTTTCTTAAGCTCTCACCTCAATTAAGCGACCATAATCATAATAACCATAATTCCTTTGCACAAAAAAAAAAAAAAAAAATAATAATCTTTATAGAAGATGCCTACACCCTTTCCTGTTTTACATAATTCTATATTTGTCCAATTTGAAAGAAGTCGCAGATGACGAATTGAAGTGACCTTTTAGCTCACCTGCGCACTAAGTGCTCATGGTGAGCTTTTGTGATCGATGAATTTCTGTCGTCCGTCGTGAACAATTGAAGTGTTTACACTCTAGAGGCCACAGTTTTGACCCAATCTTCATGAAACTTGTCCAGAATAATTGTTAGGCCATGAAGATAAACCCTATTGATTATGGGAGGATTCTATTTGAAAACGAAGGAAAAGGGGCCTTAATGACAATTTCTTTGTTTACAGTCTAGAGGCCACAATTTCAATCATCATAAAACTAGACCAGAATAATTATTAGGGCATGAGGATGAAGCCTATTGTTTATGGGAAGGTTCTTTTGGCAAAAAAAAAAAAAAAAAACACAGGAAAAGGGCCTTAATGACAATTTCTTCGTTTACACTCTAGAGACCACAATTTTGGCTCAATTTTTATGAAAATTGGCCAAAATAATGGTAAGGTCATAAGGATGGACTCTTTTGATCATAGAAAGGTTCTATCAGAAAACGCAGGAAAAGGGGCCTAAATGACAATTTCTTTGTTTATGATCTAGATGTCATCATTTTGGCTCAATCGTCATGTAACTTGGTCAGGACACTTTTAGGTAATAAAGATGAACCTTATAGATTATGGAAAGGTTCTATAGGATAACACAAGAAAAGGGGCCATAATGACACTTTCTTTGTTTACAATAGAAGTCACAGTTTTGCCTCAATCTTCATGAAACTGATTATAGTTATCTGTCTCTAGTTGCGTTTTTTTAACAGCAGACAGTTCAGGTGAGCGATCAAGGACCATCGTGGTCCTCTTGTATATTACTGTCCTATAGGGTAAATATTGTCGGAAAAGAAGAAATTGCTTGTAACAAAATATTGTGGGAAAAGAAGAAATTGCTTGTAACAAGCAATTTCTTCTTTTCCCATAATGTTTTCTCAAGTATAAGCGACCGTTCTCTTCAGCGACCACTTTTTGGTCGTCGTTTGAGTTGTCGCTGAACACAAGCTTTCCTGTATATTGATAAAGAGTACAATCACGAGGTACACAGTTAAAAGCTTCGTCATATATCTTGAGTGCACATAAAATCTAAAGTGGATCTCGAGAAATGCGAGATTCACAAAAATTCAATTTGTTTTGTAAGTGTCTAACTCCAGTCATGACATTTCTTTCTACCATTGTTAAATATAAGACAAGAGTTACAGATGTATTAAAAATATTTATATTGTTTCCTTAATAGATATTTTTCCGCAACCATACCGTTTCGGTTCTGAATTCTGGGAAAAACTTCGTTATATTTGCTTGTCTACTAAACTCAAGTTTATCATGTTTCCCTTTACTCAATAAATTTTAATCGAATTTATGGTGTGATTTTTTAATTTCAAATTAATAAATGCGAACCTGTATTAGTAGCAAAAAATTGTAGATAACAAACTAAATATATGTATACATATACATGTATACATATACGTAATTACAGCTTTTTTCTCAGCTGTAGTGTGGTCGGTGTTTTCCAAAACGCCGTATCTACAGCTTAGAATAAGCTGTAGATACGAGGTTTCGGGAGAACACCAATGATATATCCTAATACAGCGATATCATCTGTCAAAAGTTTTTTTTAGAGAATGACTTTGTCTACAAATAGCGCACATTTTAGTTTCAGATCGCTGTGTAATGTCCGCTCTGTGAGACTACCGACCCATCGCTGGCCCCGCCCACTTACTCCTGTGGTCACACTCATCGACTCTAACCGGAAGACCAGCTTTAATTTTAAACGGTGTTATTTTGCGTAAAATAGCATGGAATAAAAAGGTAGAAAAGTTGGTTGGCAACTTAAACGTCGTAACTAGAGCTTGAAAAGGCTGTAGTCACGACGTTTAAGTCACTAAACCATCAAAAAGGTTAACAATTATTGGCAGTCAATGTTGGAGTTCAAAACCCATTTCTGGTCTAAATGAATAATTGCATTGGTCGAGTGTTTACTTGATTGACAGCCGCTAATTGGTCAATGATCGATACTCTTTGTACTTCCGATAACCTTCATTTTCGCTTTACATGTAAAATATATTTACACGATTGATACACTGTATGAACATAGAGAATAGATGGTTGGTGTCTTGATATGGAAAAGTTTATCGGGCAAGGCGTAGGAATTTATCTGGTGATAAACGAAGATTGGCTGGCGTCTACGCTCACATAATGCTGCTAAAAAGTGAAAGTTTCATAGCCTATATACCGCGAACATATAGTATGAAACCGGTAGACGCTAATTGTTCAAAATAACACTCAGTTTTGTGACTTTAAGGTTTTAGTTTATAAACAAGTGGCATTTTATACCCGTCTAAATATATTACATGTTTTATTAGATGTATTATGATATCGATTTTTCCCATGTATGTTTAAAATTTCTTGAAGGTAGGTATCGATGTTATTATCATGTCATTGATTTGATTATTCTTATTGCCTCTCATATACTATTACGATACAATACTCTGAACGGTAGTTTTGCGAAAATCAGAAGTTGTTTATGAGAATAAACCAGGATATTACTCTAATAGCCTATACGTAGGCTGTTAATGTGTTTTTAGATGAAGCCGAGACAGTTGCAAGGAATACTGGGCAATTCCGCGTGCGTACAACCGTTGCTCAAATCAACGTCATCGTTACGTCATCAGAAGTTATGCTCGCTAGCCGGTTCTCAATTTCGTAAAGATCAGTAAAAGAAATAGCGTTAGCGTGAATCCGAATATAAAAATTTACGGTCGTTTTGCACTTACCATTTGGTTTACCATGATTTAGGACGTTGGCTGTTTCGCTGGTTATCTTCCGTTGACTTAGGATCATATGCAAACGAGGTCATGCGACGTCGACAACCGAATACCATTATATCTAAAAATAGCCTGGAATTCCACTGACCCTTTCCTATATAACCAAAAAAGCCACCTTAAGCCTATCAGATTACCGCAAAGACAATATCTAACTTAAATTTAAGTGTCAAGTGTCCGTTTTGGCGTATTATTAGACAATTGGGACTTTTTCTTATCAATGCATCAGAAACATCGATACCTCCTAAAAAGTAGTAAGCTGATAGAATTGATTAGGTGTCGTTGAATTAGTGGTGAGGTACTCTTCATTTGTTTTTGAGCAAGAATTGCCTTTTTATAACGACCTTTCTATGATATGATGATACGATATGCTGACCAACAAATGAAAAATTCAATTTTAAAAGAATGGGGGGGGGGTCAATTTTATTTGTTATATAGGAATTACTCAAGAAACATGTTGCATCAGTAGCTTTACATTACAGATGGTATCGTTACCACATGTGATGAAAACGTGTTATCCATGGTTTAAGTTGGCAAATATTCATTCACTAAAAAAAACAGTATGCGTCAATCTGTAAGTCTTTAGTTTACTTTTTATTCATCCACAAGGTGCCAGTGATGATACATGTTATTCTCGTTTCGTCGTAAGTCAGATGAAAAGAGTTTGGGTATTGACTTGATTCGAATTATTCTTTTCTTAATTTCGTGCTCAAAAATCTCCATCTTGTTCTTAAACTCAGTGTTTAGCACACTAGTCTCACCTAAAGATGTTTGCTGCTTAGAGTTAAATGGTGACAGATTATGGGTAAATTTCTATATAAACAGAGCCTTTGAAGGGTCAACCCGGCATTGCCACCCTGAACGCAGCCCTGGCAAGTGTCCTGGTCCTCGCAAAATTCAGAGTTGTTGTGTTATCACTAGGAAAATATTTTCAAGACATTTTATTATACCGCGGCGACTATCCTTTCCCACATTTGTCTCCCACCAATGGGCCAGCTGTAGTAGCGAAAATGATGATGTGGTACTACTGGTGTGAGAAACACCAGGAACAAATGGTTAGGCGCTCCAGCCGCCACGATATGACTGATATATTGTTAAAAGTGACGTTAAATCACATTCTGTCAACCATTCAATCAACATTTTATTCATTTAGAAAATATAGGCTCATTTTATACACATTCTCAGAATTATTTATCTACTGTTATGAGTGAAAATGATATGATTTACTTCGTCTCTGTTTCGATTAAATAAATATATCAAGACTGGGATAGGTGCCAGATAACGAAGCCTTAGAGTTATTATCTATAGATATGTGACCACGATTAGCCAATTCACAAAAACAAAGTAGTTCCTTGTATATAAACAGTTTCAAAAAAAGCTGTTAATATTATAATTATTTTTCAATACCTTAATGACAAATTAGCAATACAATGATGTTCCGGTAGTCACTCTCCGGCAAGTGTCTCCCTTCAACGGGTGGATAATCGTATGAGCAGCTCGAGGCCAATGTCCATAGCTGGAATAGATTAAAGGATGTCGTGATTGTACTGGTGTGCGAAATACCAAGAATCCATGGTCTTCCAACCGCCGCGATATACTGAAAAAATAGTTAAAAGTGGCGTTAAACCCAATTCAATCAACCAATTAAAGTTGTTTCAAAGGCAGGTATCAATGTTTCTGAAAACTAGGTCAGAAAATATTGTTAAGTGCCAAAAATACGCCAAAACGAACATTCCATACTTAAATACGAGTCTAATATAGTCTTCACGATAATCTCATGGGTTACAAGTGGCTTTTTGTGGTTATATAGGAAAGGTTCAGCGGAATTCCACGTCATTTGAAATCACGGCATTCGATGTTCGACAATTGCATATGAACCAAAGTCAACGTAAAGTAACGAGGGAAACAACCAACGTCCAAAATTATGTCACAATACAAGTAGCAAGCGCAAAGCTACAGTAGTTGTTTATATTCATATTAACTCTTACGACAGTTTTGGACTTATCTTTACAGAATTTAAGACCGTCTAGCGAAGACGATGACGTATGTTTGAGCGAATTCAAACTGATTGCGGGATTCGCATCGTTATACGCACCATGTGAATGACCGAATATTCATTGCAACTGTCTCGGCGTAATCATGAATTAATCATTAACAGCCTACGCAGGCTCTTACCGATATACCCCGGTTTATTGTGATAAGCGGCTCCTGATGTTCGCAAAAGTACTTTTCAGTATATTGTAATCAAATAATTAATTAGAGGGAATAAGAATGATTAAAACCTGTGATATAAACAAAAACAACAACAACAACAATACCCATAAAACACATCGATATCTCCTTCCAAGGTACCGTTAAACAACATATGGAGTGATGAAGCGAATATTTGTGGTTTTACATTTTCCATAAAAGTGGCTCATGAACAGATTATGAAAGAAGAAAAAATGCTCTCTAAATTGAACTCTTCTACTGAAATGCTTTGAGGCATTTGAAAGAAGGGGATTAAGGTCATGAAAATGACTTTCATAACTTTAATGTAAAGGAAAACAGTGTGGCAAATTGGCACAAGATACGCCCGTCACACTGCTGCATGTTGACTGGGGAAGGGGATTAGAAATTGTGAGTCTTTATTCACAATGATAACTTATGGTTCTGATGTTTTTTTCTTGTTATCATGAGGTTTTGAAAACCATAAGCTGTTACACTACAAGAGATTTGAAAAAAAGATATGTTGCTTATACTATCCACCAATAAAGTTTCATGATGATAGCTGTTATACTTTCAGAGAAATGCTCCAGACAAAATCCAAGTATGAAAAACAACAAAGGGGAATAATAAAAACAGGGGAAAAAGAATTATGTTTCTTGTACACTGCACTTCGCCTTGATGATAACTATCCAACCAAAATAATTCATGATCGAAGCTTTTACACTTTCAGAGATTTACTCCAGACAAATTCCAAGTAAGAAAAAATAACAAAGGGAAATAACTTTAAAAAAGGGCAAGAAAGAGGTACTGTTCTTGTGCACTGCACTTCTCCTTGATAATATTTATCCATCCATAATGTTTCATGATCAAAGCTATTATACTTTAAAAGATATGCACCGAACAAAATTCAAGTATGAAAAACAAAAAAGGGAAATAACTCAAAAACATGCAAGGTAGAGTTATTGTTCTTATGCACTGCACTTCCCCTTGATGACATCTATCCACCCATAAAGTTTCATGATGATAGTTATAATACTTTCAGAGATATGATCCTGAGAAAATCCGAGTATGAAAAACAACAAAGGGGAACAACTCAAAAAATAAGCTAGGTAGATATACAGTACTTGTGTACTGCACTTCTCCTTGATGATATCTATCTTCCCATAAAGTTTCGAGATCATAAACTTTAAGTGCGATTTTCCGGACAAAATCCAAGAAAGAAAAACGACAAAGGGGGAATAACTAAAAATATAGGCAAGATAGAGTTACCGTGATTATGCACTGCACTTTCCCTTATTGACATCTACCCCCCATTTAAATTTCATGATCATGGCTTTTATACTTTAAGAGATATTCTCTGGACAAAATCCTAGTATGAAAAATAACTAAGGGTAATTACTCAAAAATAGGCAAGATAGAGTTACCGCTTAAGTGCACTGCACTTCCCCTTGATGATATCTACCCACCCATAAAGTTTTTTTTTTATCATATCTTTTATACTTTCAGAGATATGTTCCGGACAAAATCCAAGTAAGAAAAAATCCCCAAAACAAAACAAAACAAAACAAAATGGGGGGGGGGGGAATTACTAAAAAAATAGGCTAGGTAGAGTTACTGTTCTTGTGCACTGCTCTTCCCCTTGATGACATCTATCCATCAATAATTATTCATGATCATAGCTATCATACTTTCAGAGATATGCTCCAGACAAAATCCAAGCTTGAAAAACGACAAAGGGGATTAACTAAAAATTAGGCAAGGTCGAGTAAATGTTTTTGTGCACTGCACTTCCCCTTGATGATTTCTGTCCACCCATTAAGTCTCATGATCATAGCTATTACACTTTCAGAGATATGCTCCGGACAAAATCTAGGTAGAGTTACGGTTCTTGTGCACTGCATTCCGTAATTATGAGAGGAATTTAACTGCCAAGTTTCAAATCAATCCGACTTAAGGTTACAGAGTTATGCTCCGGACAAAGAAGTGGACGCCGCTCGGACAGCGGACGCCACGGGTGATCCCATAATACCTTCCGTCTTCGACGGGCGTATAAAACCCGTGTTGCGACATTTTGGAACAATGGAAATATTCATGTAATTTTTTACCTTTTGATTTGCTAATGTAAGATAGTAAAATGGCGATATTTTGTTTTGAATCGGGTTTTCACCGGTTTTAACATCTTAGGTCATATCGCGGTGGCTAGAGCACCAAACAATGGATTCCTGGTATATCTCGCACCTGTACCACCATTATATCCTTTCCTAGACTACGGCTGCTATCCCACTTAGGTTTACGATTATCCATCCATTGGTGAGAAACAAATGTCGGAGAGGATTTTTGCCGCAATCGGGGATCGAACCAATGAGATCCCATGATTGAATTTTGGGAGTCTGATACGCTACCAACTGCGCTTTGACGGCGGCTGCCATATAAATGAAGAAGTAAATACGTCATTCTAGCAAAAACAATTAACCCATTCTAACTCAAGCCCTCCTTTTTACGCCCCTCAATTAAAGAGCTTTTGAAAACATTGTGGAAAATGAAGAAATTGCTTGTATCAAGCAATTTCTTCATTATCCACACTGTTTTCTACCCAAAAAGACGAAAAAAAAAAAAATGAAATTCCATCAACTTGAAATTGTCGTCTGCAGCTCCTTCCAATTTGGACTGGTCTAAAATTTTGTTGTATGGGAATGGGTTAAAGCGAAATGTTACAACGTCACCCGAGCAATCCAAACGTCGTGCCGATTTCCAAAAGGCGCACTACGGGTAATCTGGAACTAGAGTTCATCGGGTAAGTACGTTATCTGTCGACTGCACTAAAATATACCTTGTTTGAGGTTTTCATTGCGTATCAATTACGTCATTGGCTTTCGCATGCAATTCAGTCGTTACCGACATTATCCGAAGACTGACGACCTCAACCCATGAATTCAGATGTTTCAAAGTGAGGCATAGGGAATATCACAATGAATTAAATTCATACTGAATTAAGTAGATATAACACGAAGAAAGAATAATTATCGTAACATTAACATTTGTAACGCATAGAAAAGCAAAAATAATTTTCCTAAGACATATTTTTATTGAAACCTAATTCTAGTAGATCTCAATATTTTCATATTAACCCCCCGGCCATAATTTACCCGTTCCCGGACGTCTCAAGTTTTACATATGATTTATACACTGAAAACCTTAAAAAATCCTACAAAACAAGAGGGCCTAGAGCTTTGGTATTAGGTATACAGAGCATATTCTGATGGACCCCTATCAAGATTGTCCCTTTCGGACACCACTTGTTAAACATAAGCGTATATAGGGAAAACTCTGAAAATCTTCTTCCTCCAAACAGAAAGGCCCAGAGCTTTGATATTTGGTATGAAGCATCACCCTGTGTACCTCTATCAAGATTGTATAAATAAGGGCCCAAGGGTCATCATTAGACCATCCCCGAAAGTCACAATTTTCACATAGGCTTATATAGTGATAATTAAAAAGAAAAATCTTCTCCAAAACAAGACCTTCAATATTTGGTACACAGCATCATCTTGTTGGCATCTATCAAGATTTATAGATTGTCGCCCCAGGCTCAAAATTAGCCCGTTCACGGACGTCACAATTTCAACACAGGCTTATACATGTATATTGAACATTTTAAAAAATATTTTTCTCTGAAACAGAAAGACCTAGTGCTTTATTGTTGAATCTAAATTGTCCCATAGGCCCCTTGAATTCGTTATGGACGCAATATGAATGGTTATCAAGGTCTGGCGAATACAGGGCTTAAATAGAAAAAAATCCTGGAAGAATTAAAAGAGCTGTTACATTGCTCAATTTCCTGTCCTTCAGAATGATGGATTTTCAGTTCTTCTGATCTTTGCTTAGGGTGACCTGGTATGATCGCATTTTTTCTGTTGTCCATTATACTTCTTATTTCCTTCCTTCAATATACTCGTGGGGAATAATTAGTATATGCATTATCAATATACTCTAGGTCTGTGTGTTCATTGGACTAAGGTGAACGATCGGGTCCTATGGGCCTCTTGTTTTTGAAATTTCTCTCCACATAAACCCCTTTCTAAATAATTCTACGTTTAAGTGAACTATAAAAGTTGCTTAGTTTATCCCATTTCAGTTACTCTTGAAGAAAGTTTATGCATATTTTAATTGCTCTCGTAATCTTATTCAAAACGTCATTTTGTTAAGCCAGAAATAAACAAGTGCCGGTATCGGCGAGGCTCAAAATCATGACATACAACAAATGACCAGTTGCGGCTGTCAGTCAAAGGATCAATCGACCAATCAATTAATTCATTTGGACCGGAAGTGAACTTTTAACTCTAATATTAGTCGACATTTTAAAAGCTTATAAGTTGATTTGCAACTTAAACGTCTAACTATGGCTTCAACACTGTACAGATTCCCACTCGATCCCGCCTGAGACGCCCCGAGAAATAAATCTCTGGAAAACATTGTAACAAGCCATTTATTCATTATACACAACGTTTTCCCAAAAGGTAAAAAAAATAAAAAAATATATAAACTTGTTGTCTGCAACTCCTTTCAATTTGGACCAGTATAAATGTTGCCGTCTGGTAATGGGTTATTAAGCTGTAGTTACGACGCTTAGTGCGCCAACCAACCATTTAACTGTTCAGTTGCATGTTACTAGCCGCAATCTTTTTCAAAATAACGATTTCATTATCGAAGTAAAACTTCCTGTTGGATTCAGTGGAAGTGACCTGCGGAGTCAGTAGGCGGGCTCAGTGACCCGTAAATTAAATACTTATTCGATTTATTCAGAGCATAATTCTAACAAAACATGAGAGGGAAAAAAAATTAGCCGATCTTAAAAACGCTTGAATCTTGATAGATGTAAATATATTAATTAAATATTTTGGAATAAGAAAATACAGGTTGTTACTAAATGAGCCTATGCGTGACATTTCCAACCATTTCGCATGTGCGCGACTTGCACACATTGAGCACCCATGGACAGTCATTTGGGGCAATTAGAACATTCGCTGATTGTTTAAAGAAGCTTTGGGTCAATATCCATCTACAGAGCGCAGAGTGAAGACTCTGATCAGACTGTGCGGATGCACAGGCTGGTCTGAGTCTTTACTTGGCGCACATGTGTAATGGTTGGAAATGTCACGCATGCGCTCAAATATTAAACAAAGTTATCTAATTTCTCGACCGTTTTAGGTATTAAAGGATAATTGAATGAATGACATGCTTTCTATTGTTTGAAGCTTATCATATTAAAACAAAGAGCACTTAGCAATAAATAATTTCTAAAATGAGGTGGAGTTTTCAGACCTGCAACTGCAGATGTTTGTGCACGCCTGTTCTCAGCAGGATTTTCTCCGAATCTGAAACCGGATAACAGGAGGATACGCTGAAATGCAATAACGATTTTTTAACATCTCTTTTCATTGTTTTGCAAAACAAGAAATGACGCAAAAGATTACGATGAAGCTGGAAAAAATCATATAACGCAACTATATTGTATGCTTGCACAAAAAGTAGATCCATAAAATTGTACCCATGCATCAAATTACAAGAAAGGAAAAAAACAAACAAACAAAAAAAAAAAACCGTTTAGTTATGAATCTGAAAACGTAATCGCACAAATTTATGAATCCGCTTCGCTTATAGGTTCATGCCTTAATGGAAACTTTCTCTTCATGTAGAACTGACCACTCGCGGCTATCCATCAAGGAAGAAACCGACTTATCAAATAGTTTATTTCAACTCCGAAATTGGTCGCCATTTTTGTTAATATTTATTGCTGGTTTGTCGACTTAAACGTCGTAACTACAGCTTATTCAAGCTGCAGTTACGTCGTTGAAGCCACCAACAAACCATTTTACTTTTTTACTCGATTGGCCAATTAACAAGTTGTTCTGAGAATTTTTTTTTTCATCTTTTTTTTCGAAGATAATTTTACGTATCCAACTGGTCAACGGAAAAAAATGAAATAGGTCATGACTATAGCTTCTAAAGAAAAAAATCATCGGAATTAAAACGGCCATTATCTTAAACTTGAATTTTAAACTAAAAAAAAAAAAGAAAAAAAACTAAGAAAAATAAAAACAACTCCGAATTTGAACAGCACCTTTAAATACTTTTTTCATGCCATATTGAAAAAAGAATGGTTTAAAAAAGGGGAAAAAGTTTTGAATGATATCTTTTCGATTTATTTAATTTCTTCTACGCAAATTGAACATTTCTTTTAAAACAAGATATTACAATTTATTTCTATGATACAGAAAAATTAAAGTATTAAATTCTTGCAATGTTTTGAACACTATACTTTAAGAAATGAGAATTAGGAACAATTTTACATCATTTTTGAGAATTAAGTATTTGAAATGATCGTTTAACATTGAATTTCTCTCCTTCAACACTCTTCATGGAACATTAATTGCCTTCAATTGTGTTCAAAGTTTAAAAGAAGTTGTATGCATTACAATGTTAATTGACCGTGGTTGAAGCAACGGCTATTTTTTGTATATACAATCGATGATTTGGACCACACTGAATGTACCCTGTCAGTTTCACCATGGTTAGATTATATAGACGGGTTAGAGCAAACACATAGTAATTGTCAATACATTGTACATGATGTATTTGCACTAATCCGTCGAATATGCCTGAAAGACTTTTACGCAGGAAATGAATGTTGAGAAAGGTGTAATGCAAGCTACATCGCTTATTGATTCTAGGATACCCCACGCGTCATTATATGTTTGAAATAAAGAGAGTAATTTAATATGGAGAAAATTACGATTTCTTTGCAGATAAAAAGTAATGTCCTTTGCAATAGACCTTAAGCCAATGGATAACTTATGAATTGAAAAATGAGAATACACATTCACGAACAGATAAGATTATCTTAATCAAACAATAGCTTATCATAAACGCAGCCAATCTGTCGGCGGAATGTCACATAATTCAATATACTTGATAGCAAACTAATCGGAATCGAAGCCATTAATGTCAGCTATAGACATTCTAAACTTTTGTTATTGATAGCAGGTTTTATATTTTACCAAGTAAACAGTATTGATATGGGGTCTTATTGAAATTCTGTAGACCTTGATTTTAGGTCATTTGAGCACAACGTCCTAAACTTAAGCTTTTGTTGTTGTTTGACGTCCATCGAGCGACATGCATCGTGCATTTACCTTGCAGATACTATAGAGGTAACATTTTTGCTCAATAAACCCGAAAGTGGTAAGAATGTTTGTCTTGTTGATATCTTGCATGAGCCACCTAGGATAAAAATCCGACGTCTCTATATCAATTCAAGGAAAGACCCTGCAAAACACTTCATGGGCTTACATAAAGCTCAATCAACCAACAATTTTGTAATCTTGGTTTTGGTAGAATCTTTGAACATTGTGGCAATAGGCATTTAACGGATTTAGTGGTTAAGCCTTCAGTGGCTGTTTGCACTCGTTGAACTTTGAGACGACCTCGAAATTTGTTAACTTAAGCTATCAAAGTTGACGTAATGCTAGCTAAAAATAGATACCTTGATAAAAATATGTATGAGTTTGGAATTAGGTCACCAGTACTGAACACTAGGTCAATTCCTAGAAACACTTTTTTGAATTCAGCCATTAAAGCTCCCTCAAAGTTCTCCTGTGTTTATCACATAACTGACAAAAAGAAACACCCTACCAACATCACGACCTTATATAAATACGGCTGGGACATTTGAGTTCAGTTGTTACAATCACCAAATTTCAAAAAGTCCATTTGAAACATTTTTCATCCAAAATTTGCTAAATAGCCGATTTGGGTAAATGCAATTTTTCACTTTTCCCTCTAAAACGATTTACGAATGACCTCCCCAGATACTCACACACGCACTTATATATATCAGAGGTAAACGCGTTTCGAGAAATCACGAAAATCACTGCGCGTAAAAAGGATTAATTACCTCACACACGAAGTTAAAACTAAATGAAGTTGAAATTAATTGTCTAGATACTTAAAACAAACACATACATATATTTACACCGTTCTCTTTTCCGTTACTGAATTTCGTTTGTTGATTACCGTCTACTTTCACATATATATCGCGAACGGGATGTTTGACGCTGTTTGTTTCGATTTGTTCATTTGAATGGAGTCTAACGCCACTTTTAACAGTTTTTTTTCAGTCATATCGCAGCGGCTGGAGCCTAACCATGGATTCCTGGTATTTCTCACACCAGTACTAGCACTATATCTTTCCCAAGCCTGAAGTTGCTCACCCCACTTCGATTTACAAATACCCACCCACTGGTAGGAGAAAAATGTCGATCATATATTTGCTGCGACCGGGGATCTAGGCCTTATGGTTGAGAGTACGGCGCGCTACAAATTGCGCTAATACCGCGGCTCATTATTTGTTTCGAACAAGAATGGATGACGTGATCATCCTTTTGAAATACTCAAATATAGCAAAACAATCTGTGCCATATACCCATCAATTTTCAAGGATATCGAAATAAAATGAGGATATTCCCATTCGTCTTCTACACACAAGATTAGTGGGCGGTTGCAACAAGGTATAAGCTGTTCTTACAGTGTTTCCAATACAAAACATTCATCTTCAAAATCAAACAATCATTTTCGGAGGATTTGATTACCATGTCCGTTTTTGGACTATTCTTCTCCATTCTAGATATTAAAAGTCGTGCATTATCTTGGCCAAAGAGTCGTTTACTAACCTCTCAACCTATTTCCTTAGTGTACTTTTGAGAGACTATCGCTATTCCTCTTTTGTTAGCGTTTTTTATTTTGTATAACTGAATTTATTACATTTCTGTATGATATAGACACGTAGTCTTTAAAGAACCGCACTACATTTGTAATAAGAAAAAACTATGATTTAAGGATAATTAGCCATTTTCAAGCAATAACACTTTAAGATGCCCCCCCCCCCCGAAAAATATTTGGGAAACATTGTGTAAAATGAAGAAATCGCTCATTGCAAGCAAAGTGAATAAAATCTTAAATTGCTTACCTTTAAACTGTCGTCTATAATTCCTTTTAATTTTGACCTGTCGAGTCGAATGCACCCGATTCTTTACCGGAAATCTTCGGCGTTGACCATTGTATGGACAGGTGCTGATGCGGACTATTTAGTTAATCTCCGTGACCGAGTATTAGCGAAAGTTAAAACGTTTAACTTCATGTAAATAAACCTTAAATTGTGATTGGTCACAATTTAGAATATCAAAACTGCTTTCATGAATTGTAGGCTTATCGCGGGACTATCAATGGACATTTACATTCTAGCTTTTGGCCTCGAGTATTGGGGGGACGACATACCTTCAACTTTGTGGGGAGCGCAAATGAACGTGATAGTTTGATATTCTCGCACCTCTCTTTTACTTTGACATATTTTGTAAGCCTTCTTCAGAAGATTGACAATGTTTAGTCAGGATTATTTCCACACGTCAGTGAATATAGCGTTTTCTTAACTAATTAGAGAAATATATTGCTTTTCTGTCATTTAAATTGATAACAATGCCACAAACTCTCATCCCATGTCATTCGATTATATACTGTTTGCTGAAACCGTCTGTTATATGTCAAGCAGCATCAGAATTCACGTTAGTTTTCATTTTCGACAATTTTGAGAACAAACGTATATCAAATAAGATCGAAATCGGTTAGGTCAGTCGTTAAAGCATTGTACTGTCAATCCCGAGGTCATGGGGTCGAACCCTTCTCGACCGACATTCTTCCTGACATTCAACAAAAATCATCGCGGAACTTGTCGATTTTCTCTCACCGGTGGGTGAATGAAAGATACATGTATTTCAGCCAAAGTGGGATGAACAGCTGTCAGGTCGGTTACTGCAGTGATAAATGACAGGAAGACATGGTTTTGTGATAAAACGTGTAATATTATTGAAGTGTTGTTGAATGTGCCGTTTAACTTCGAGCAATGATAAAGTTTATCAATTAAGTCAGAAAGTGTCAGAAAATATTAAAGTTGCCCAGATGCTTTTTTAATCTTCCATTTTTGAACGAATATCTCGCGATTGTCATTAAATCAAGATTTCCTATGTTTTTATCGTATACTCAACAAATGGACGAAACTGTGTAAACGAATCATATTCTCCTGGACCATTTCTAAACCAATAAGTGCCCTTCTGAAATAAACGGATGGTTGTATGTGATTGAGAAATCATCGAACGATCCACAGGTTTAAACTTTTACCACCTGATAACATTTTATAGACTTGGTCCGAATTTAAAGAAGTTGCAGACGACGATTTTCAGTAGATGAAATCTAAAGAGAAATCTTCGTCTTTAGAGTAGAAAGTGTATTATGTTTATTTAAGTCCCGTGAGATCCAATTCTAATCTATCCATTACCTTGTAAAAGTCGACCATAAAGTGTCGGTAATTAAAGCTTTCAAAATTGGATGATTAGTTTTACAACTCATTATCGTTAACTTCGTATTATATTTCAATCGAATAAGCCTTCTAATTTCTATAGTTTATGTCTTTGCACGAAGGATGATTGTGTCAGTGTAAACAAATCTAACATCTTGAAGAATAATCTGTGACTGACTATTTGTGTGTCGTTAGTTCAGTCCGTTTCTGCTGTGGATATGATTACTTTGCTGGTCATTCTATCATATGTATTATAACATAAATCCTGATGGTCGAGTGGAATTGGTGCTTGACTCGTGATCTGAAGTTCACTGGTTCCAGCCCCACTGCCACCGGGGTGTGTTCAATGGCAAGATACTTAATAGCCAGCACCAGTTTACCCAGCTGTAAAGTGGGTGATAATGGGATTTAGCCACTTCCTCTCTTCCAAGGACGTGAAAACATATAGGTAATGAGATTTCTAGAACTATAAGCTTTAGTCGTATTTGAACCAAAATGTATTAATACAAACTAAATCCTTTCAAAGCCATAAGTCGATGTTTTCCGTCTCGGACAAGCGTTTGCCGCCGTCAAAGCGCTGTCGGTAGCGCGCCAGACTCCTAATCTTCAATCATAGGTGTCATGGGTTCGATTCCCGGCGGCGGCAAAAATTCTTTCCGACAATTGTCTCTCACCAATGGGTGGATAATCGTAAACCTAAGTGGGATAGCAGCTGGAGGCTAGGAAAGGATGTAGTGATAGTACTGGTGTGAGAAATACCAGGAATTCATTGTTAGGTGCTCAAACCGCCGCGATATGACTGAAATATTGTTAAAAGCGGCGTTAAACCCCATTCAATCAATCAATCAATCGGACAAGCGTTTACAAAATAATGACATGTAATTCAAAATAATTCAATAATGGAGAAGTGGATTGCCGTTGGCTTGAGCCGGTGATGTGGTAAACGAACCAGATAAATATACCGTTGCAAAAAATATCGCGAGAGTAAAGAGTATGGTTGTTTTATCGCGAGAGAACAAGAGTGATATATCGCGAGAGTACAGTGAAGATAATACGATAGTTCGATCACGAGTATGCGAGATAATGGCGTGATATCATCATCGTTCACTAATTGCGTTATAATCACTGCCTGTCTCCCCCATTTCTTTCTTCTATCTTCCTCACTTTCCATCTTTCTCCTTCCTTTATCTATACACCCTTTTCTCGTGTATGATTTGTTCCCTCGAATTTTGATGGAATTACAATTTTTAACATTTAACGCGTGTGGTATTCATTAACTTACTTAGATTTGTTCGTTTCTTAATGGCACTGTTAACCGATATGATTATGTAAGTCGTTTTATTATTTTACCTTTCTACAATTGACGAATCGCTGGCCTCATCCACTAACTCAACCGACAACGACAGGGAGTCCCGCAAAATTAATTCTGCAAAATTATGGGCAGTAGCTTGGAACAAAAAAGTAGAATGGTTGATTGGCGACGTAAACGTCGTAACTACAGCTTGAATAAGCTGTAGTTACGACGTTTAAATCGTCAATCAACAGAAAAAGTTCACAAATTTGCGACCAATGCCTGAGTTTAAACCACATGTCTGGTCTAAATGAATGATTTCATTGCACGATTGGCTATTTGATTGACAGCCGCGATAGGTTAATTGACTGATCGCTGTCAATAGCCACTAACTCCTTTGGTCACGTCCACTGACCTCCAACAGGAAGTTCCACTTCGCTATTAAACGGCAATTTCTAACATTTTATGGCCATTGACATGAAACAAAAAAGTGCTATTGATGGTTTGGAGACGACTTAAACGTCTTAACCTACAGTTTGAATAAGCTGTGGTTACAACGTTTAAGTCGATAACCAAACAATATTGCTTCACATTAATATCGGCTAAAGTAGGAGTTCAATTTTCTTTTCCGGTCTTAATGAATTACTTTGGTCGTTTGGTTCTTTGTTTAGAGAGCCACGGTTCTTCAATTGATAGACCTCTGGAAAGACCCAAAGATTTTCGACAAGGCAGTTCGATTAAGATATCAAGGGAAATAATTTTTCATTAAATGTCTACATGACATAAAACAATAAACTAGTTTGCGACCTAAATGTTGTAACAACAGCTTAAATATTTATTTGATTGGTTAATGATTGTTTTGGTAGACAAAAGTTACCAGCATTTTTTTTTCAATATCCTCAATGTTTTTTAAAGATTTATCCAAAGCAATATCCAAAGCAGGATTGTATGGAATCTTCAATGAAATGCTATTCATTTTGGTATGTAAGGAGGCGCATATTTATCAGTTTGCTTGGTCAACAGATTAAAAACACCTTTCAAAGTCTTAGTTGATCGAGTCTGCATTGATATTATAGCCCGACAATAAATCCTGAGAACCGTGGATTACGAACCAACACAGGTGCTCAAACTTCAGTAACACAACTAAGTCGAATAAAAAAAGTGTGAGTTTCGTTATGTCATAGACCCCTTTCTGCTATGGTTGCAGTTTTCAAAAACCTCACATGATTCTTTTGGGACATGGAATTGCTTGTGTCACTTTATTTCTTTCCTTTTAATGATTTTGACAAAGAATGATGCCTTTTCTTTTATATTTACATTTTGCTTACACTGAGGCTTGATTTTCGGATTCGGACGTTTTTCCTTTCAGCTTTGTTTTTGCCGAGATTCTAAGAGAAATCCTAACGAAAAAAAAAAAAAAAAAAAAAAAAAGACAAGTTGAACAAGCAGTATCTGAGGCAAGCACAACTTCAAAAACAGATTCAAATAAGCTTGCTATAAATGTGATTACTACAATATAATTAAACTTAAATCAACATTGGCTTCAGAATTAACTGAGTTAACTGAAATAACTGGCACAATTTAATATCGTCTTTGGTTGACCGAAACATCGTTTATACAGTGAAATCAAAGCTGCATTTACGATATTTTAATCAACCACTGACGATATTTATCTAGTGCAATCCCAGAGTTGTCCGATACAATGCCAGAATTGTCCATGTGTCTGCTGTTTGCTAAACTTGCGCTCCCTTCAAAATTATGGGACAAAATCCGTTTGCAAGCAACAGACTTTATTATGAATAATGCACCTACTTCTGTTTTCGGAAGCTTGTTCAAACTATCAAGTCTTCAATATGTATTTCACAGAAAACGTTTAACCCTTTATCCGATTTTAAAATATTTGACATGTGCTCCCTGGATTATATGTAGGACAACACATGAGTTTCTGTACCTCTCCGCTTTCGATATTCCTGAGAGGAAAGATGTATACAAATGCATGTACTTCTGAATCCTGACTTTGCTATATTTTATGAAACGCAGTGTCACAGACAAAAGACAAAGAATGTAGATTTCAGAAAACATGCAAGGCCAGAATGTAATTGACCAACCACGGCTGTGAATCAGTAAATATGTCGACCAATAAAATCATTCATTTAGACAAGAAGTCAGATTTAAACACCGACATTGGCCGCCACGTTGTTGAACTTTTGGCTTTTGGTCACTTATTCAAGCAGTACTTACGACGTTAACTAACCATTCTTCTTTTTCTCTTTCTTATTTTGAAAAGTAAAATCGTAGAGGAATTTTCCGTAAGTGTCAATTGGGCGGATAATAGGAGAAAGAGGACGGGGCCAGTGATTGGTCAATTTAACCTATGCTTAAAAACGAAGACTATGTCATGAGAAACCTGAAATATCTAAATTTGGTATTAGGATCTCCCGTAAACAATATTTCATGTGATGTTTCTAATTATCGGTTGTTATCTTTTTTTTTTACTATCATTATCATCATGATCATTGCTTAAAGGTAGGTACCAAAGTTTCTGTTTTTCGGATAAGACAATTTTCCAATTGAACAAAATACGCTTAAACAAACATTTGATACTAAATATAAGTCAGATTTTGTCTTGACAGTAATCTGATAGACTTAAAGGGGCTCTTGCACTTTTTATGACTGAAAGACTTTTGCTCTTAATTTTCAAATTTCTAGCTGTAATGCTTTCAGACCTTCGTAATCAGGTAATTAAGCCGACTTTGTAACGAATCTGGCTATTCATAACTTATACCATAGACAGAAAAGAAATAAAAAAAGTTGGTGTTACGAGACTCCAAATAATTCAGCAAAATACAACCCGAATGGAAGCGGAACTCATTGGCTATAAACTTTATCTGTCGATTGCACTGAAATAGTCTTATTTGTAGGTTTTATAACATGCGAATGACGTCATAAGCTTTCGCTAGCAATACAAACATTATCGACATCAACCGAAGACTTACGACATCACCCGAAGACTAACCAACTCATGCACCTGATAGATTCCGCTTTTTCAAAATAGGGCATAGGGAATACAACACATTAAAATAAATTTACTCTTAATTCAGTAGATTTAACAATAATTTAATTGTTAGTTTCGTCTATCAAAAACGAGCGATCTGATTGGTCGAAAAATTTAATTCATACCTCCATGAACAAAATTTTGATCACGCAGCCATTTTGTATGCTTCCACACAAAATAGTTCCATACAAAAAGGTATCAAAATTTGTAAAGTTGTTGTATTTTTCGCTCGATGCTATTAAATTATAAGAAATGAAGAGAATATTTTTTGTTTTCATGGAGGTATGAACCGAAAAACCTGATCACACTTATGTATGAATCCGCTTCGCGTATTCATACAGTGTGATCAGGTTTTTTGGTTCATACCTCCATGAAAACAAAAAAATATTCTCTTCATCTCTTAAATAATTAAAGAAAAAGAAGACTATTTTCTTATGTCAAATTTTCATGAATTGCTGTTAAAGTGCCCCTATAAAGTGGCTTTTTAAGCTTCAGAGGAAGTTCACGTTTTTTTTTTTTTTTGTTTTTTTTTTTTAGAAATCACGACATTCGGTCGTAGACACCACTTGACCTCATTTGAATATGACTCAAGCTCAACAGAAGTGACAAGGTAAGCGACCAGCGTCCTGAAATTGTCAAATCAAGTTCTTGGTGCAAAACTACAGTAAGTGTCTATATTTATATTAACTTTTATAGGTTACGCTGAGACATTGACAAAGATATTGGGACATTCACATGGCACCTTTTACCGTGGGAATCACGCATTCAGTTTGAAATAGCTCAAATCAATGTCATTATGACGTCATCAGGAGTTATTTACGCAATCCGGTTTTAATTTCTGTACAGATCAGTCCAAAACATTCATAAGAATTATTATAAATATTGGCACTTTCCTTAGCTTAGTTTTAATGGAACAACTTGATGTACGGTGGTTGTTTTGCTTGTAACTTTTGTTATCAGCCACATTATCAGATTACCGTGAATAAAGCGCTGTTTTGTTTTGAACAATAGGAAACGTTCAACTACCTAAGTTTCAGATACATTGATACTTCTCTTTAAGACAATATCATTAATTTGCGCTATTTATATGTATATGCCGCCCGTATTGATATAAGATACGACAACCAAAACTTCAAAACGAGAGTTCTAATCATACGAATCATTTGGGCAGATCAATCAGTGGACTCGATAGAAATGACATTTTAACTCTTTCCTGTACAATCACTGGTTTTTACGCCCTTGTGATTTTATACTTGAGAAAACGTTGTGGGAAAAGAAGAAATTGCTTGTTACAAGCAATTTCTTCTTTTTCCACAATATTTTCTACCCTACTGAATGGTTATTTTTCAAATTAAATACACTTTAAATTTTCGTCTGCAAAACCTTTGAATTTGGACAGGTCCACAAAATTTTGAAACAGGAAAGGGTTAAAGTGGTTGGTTAAGCCTAGCTCGAAAGAGTATTCAAATTAATACAGTTTGCTCTGTAAAGCCTTAACGCAAAATTGCATTGAAATTTCCTCCGAAAATGACAGAAAAATATTTTTATGTGTAATTTCTAATAAAAAGAAAAAAAAAAAAAAAAAAATCTGAAATGTTGCAATACTACATTTCTTAAGTGAAAAGTACAAATTTTGATTAGATTGTCAACTTATATGCCAGTTTAAATTAGAAAAAAATGTATGAACAACTGACAGCTGCTGTAATATAAGAATAGGTTCAAACGTACAAATTTGACAATTGATGACGCCTTGTCACATTTTGATGGTGGTCTGTGTTTTATCTATGAAAGTAAGAGAACTGGTATAAGCCTTTCTATCATAGAGTTTTCTTTAGGTTATCACACACAAGTCCCTGGATACAGCGATCACTGTCAATTCAAAATCTATTGACAAATAGAATCATTCATCTAGATCGAAAGTAAACATTGAACCTCGACATTTGTATATTTGTATGAATACAAATGATGTCACGCGGGGTCGGCATCCGATTGTCACCAACTTGAAATAATGCGTGATTACTCTAAACAATTACTAGATGCACTTAAAATCAGTCTTATAGAATGAATAAAAATTTTGTGGTAAATATTTGCAACCGAAATAGCAAGAAAAGGAAAGGTAAAAAGAATAAAACAACTTAAAAAATTTAAAAAAAGGTAAATATTTTGAAGCCTCGTCGAATCCGCGATTACCGATAGTACATCGAAACCGAAAAACCGAATTCAAAAAAACAACAACAACAAAAAAAGCCAAACAAACACCAGTTTCGAAAAGAATTCTTAATCAACATTTCAACTGGAATCGTTTGACAACTTGACGAGCCATTAAAGTCCATAGCCGTTCGCTGCGAATAAGGATTTATTTTCAAAAAAGAATTAAATATTGCGACCCTAGAATATCTCGTTGTCTCCGTGGTTGTTGGTATAGTGTCAGATTCGCCTTTACGAGGTCCAGAGTTGGACTTTCTAGAACGGTTATCGATCATGGTGTTACATGGGCCTACATATCCGGCGCGAATACTGGTGTATTTATTTAAATTATGAGCACTTGCTTCTGAAAAGATGTAAATAAAAAGGATTAACTCATTCCAACACAATGACGGTGTTAGACGCCCCCAAGATAAAAGTTTTCGAAAACATTGTGAAAAACAAGAAATTGCTTGTGAAAAGCAATTTCTTCGTTTTTCACAATGTTTTTCACACAGAAAGTTGAAAAATCTAAAATGTATAAACTGTAAATTGTCGTCTGCAAGTCTTTTCAATATGGACCAGTCTAAAATTCTGTCGTCTGGTAATGGGTTACGCCAAATATCTGAATTAATAGATCCGAAGGCCCAGAATATGACATCAAATGAATTCTGCATGTAAGTTAAAATCCTATCTTCTTTCCCCATTTAATGAAAGTTTAGACTATGATTTCTACCCTATGATTGCATTGGGGCTATGTTTCTTCTCTATCAAATCCTTGACATGCTGTATAAATTACATTGCTGAATTGCTGTAAAATCAAAGGGCTGAAAGCACTGACAGAATTTGGTGTTCAATAATCAATATTTCTTTTAGAAATCGATTTTATAAACAACTCTGACAGGAAAGGTACAAACAGAAGGTGCAGGCTGATCTTGGTCTACACCTGCCAAATCCGGAATATTCCGGGTTCAGCATGACAAGTGTTAACTACGCTTAGCACTCTATGTAACATATTCACAAGAATACAGAACACCAAATCGATCATATCTTTGGTAATGCATTCAGAACATGGCTATTTGTTTTTTTTACAACAACAAAATCAACAAATCCTTTAAATTAAAAGAATTATAATAAAATTTCTAATAAGAATAAAGAAATACTGCTAATCCGTCCGAATATTATCAAATATTTTTTGAGGCTCGAGCAGGTTTTCGAAAAGATATCGTTATTGTAGAAAAGTAATGTTTATGGCTTAATAAATGAATTCATAAGTTGAGATCGTATGTCTGCCATATGGGTATAACAAACTATTCGATTTGCTTCTGAAGAAAATATTAACAATTACAAGCAAGATACTTCAAATAATTAAATCAATGTATTTGATTGTTAATTTTCGCGTTACTTGAAATAAGCAAACGAAATAAAGTGAAAGGCTCAGCTGCTGTCTAAATGCTGCCCAGGGCAACTCAACATTTAACCCGTTCCCGCACCATAAAATATTATACTGGTCCAAACTCAAAGAGGTTGCAGACATCAATTTCAAGTTGACGGAATTTTAATTTTTTAGTATTTATGAATAGAAAACATTGCGGATAATGAAGCAAGCAATTTCTTCATTTCCCACAATGTTTTCATAAGCTTTTTTCTTCAGGGCGTAAAAAAGGGGGCTTGTGTTTGAATAGGTTAATGTTGCAAAAACAAAGTTTGTGACCATTCGAAAATATGCCAAGAGTAAAACTTGCTGTCCTTCATAAACGAAAATAAAAAAACTATATATCACATTTAACATATTCAAGCTTTTCTTTCTCACCGGAAGTAATATAAACTTACAATTTTGAAAAAAAAGATAAATAAAAAAAATTATAATAAAATAAAAATATCGAATGTCAGGCTGAATAAGCTATTTCCGCCCTTGAAAATATAAAAGATATACTATGGAGAATACCGCAAGTAAAATTTTAGAACTGTTTGACTATCATATCCTTTACATAGATCAAGGAGGATTACTCTTTATTTTTCATTTGATTTTTTATTTGATTTGTATTTTCTGTAAGCAAATCGTAAAGTAACAAATCTCGAATTATTTTATTTAAGGCACTAAAGTAAGACTTACACGTATCGTAAAAATTTGGCGAAAAGCAACAAGAGCGGGTGAAAGAAATATTATCAAATGTTTTCAGATATAAGAACAACATACTTATAAAAATTCCTGGGCTTAAAAAGTTCTTAAAAGAATACATACGCAAAAACAACAAAAACTTTTTTCGTATATTTTGCTCAATTCAGGCGTCGATTTTATTTTCAAATATTTTCAAACAACATAGTAAAGACAAATATACACGATCAAGAGATAGTCCATACATTGCAGTATTCAAATCTTGAAAAGACTTAGTAAAACGAAAGACACAAAGGAAATATTTCAAAAATTAGATTGTCGAGTCATAGTCTTGAAATCGAAACAGGAAGAATGAAAAAAGGACGGAAAAACCGTTTAAACAATATTCTGGGTATTTGTTCACTAAAGCAATCAATGGCCTTCTTAATATCAATATGCAAAAGGAGGATATTTGTGATGTTCTCTTGGAAGACTGTATTGTGTTTCCACTCGTGATTGTTTACATATTGAAATCGAGTCGAATGCAACCGATTCTTCACCGGAAATGTTCGCTAATCTTCGTCATTATATGCATAGTTGCTAATGACTAAACTTTACGGAGGAGTTCGTTAATATCTGTGACCGAGCTAGTTGTTTGAAAGACTGGCGAAAGTTTAAACGTCATCACTGATGTCAAATTCTTATGTAAACTAACCTTAAATTATGGTGGGTCACGTTTTAAAATATCGCAACTTTTTTTCTTAAAATTTCAATCGACATATATGTTTTTGCTTTTGGCCTCGATAATAGTTTTCTAATATTTTGTAGTGTGTTTTGGGTGAAGAATTTGCTCAAAAAATGAATCAAGAATAGTACACAAAAGAATTTACAATTGATGAAGGCTCAGAATACACAATTTAACATTACTGATACCCGCGGTATTATATACTAAAAGGCTTTTATTGCATGTAAGAAAAAAATCGGACTGAACCCATAATCTATTTCCGTATCTGTTCTAAATTCCCTGGCTAAAATTAAGATTTTTACTACATAAACTAATTGCCACTTCTCCAATCAATTACCCATTAATTAAAAGTACAGCGAAATTAAGTGAGGATACTCCATTTATTTGTAACGATTCATAAATTTAGTCTCGCATTTACAACTGGGTACAAGTGTATAAGCTGTATTTTTAGGATTTATACACCCAGAAGTTTCAAAGAATTTGATTTCAAAGATTTTGATTCTCATTTCCGAGTTTACTCCGATACCATTTTCCGTTTTCCAGGTATTTAAAGTTGTACAGGGTTCGGATGAAAGAGTCGTTTTCTACTTTGCTCCAAATTACTTAACACTTTCCTATACAATCACGCTTTTTGAAGCTTCTACAAGAAAAAACAATAAGGAAAGCACTGTGTAAAATGGAGAAAAATTGCATGCAACAAGCAATTTCTTCTTTTATCACAAGTTTTCTACCCAGAAATTTAAAAAAGATTCTAAAATTTCACAAACTTTAAATTGTCGTTTGGAACTCCTTCAATTTGAACCAGGCTAAAATTTTGTCGTATGGTAATGGGTTAAAGTGGCTCTTGCACAGATTATGAAAGAGAAAAATTGGCAATTTTCAAATTTCTAACTTGAATGCTTTCAGACTTAGCTGATTTTCTATTGAAAATGGCTGTTCCTAGCTTGAAAAAAAAGACAGATACGAAGAAAATTTTTCGCGTTACATAGTGTGCTTAGCGAAATCAACCCGAATGGAAACGGAATTCATCGGCTAAATACGTTATTTTTCGAATGCACTAAAACTTGCCTTACTTGTGGTTTCTTTGACGTATCAGTCACGTCACTTGCTTCCGCTAGCACTACCGTCCTTATCGACATCACTCGAAAACTAACAAGCGCAAGTGTTAAATTGTTACATTCCAAAGTAGGTCATATGGAATATATCATCAAATTAAATTTCTAGTGAATTTAGTAGATTTAAAGGTAGGTATCGATGTTTTTTTCATGTCACAGATTTTAATTATTTTTGTTCCCCCTCATATACTATTTGAATACAATATTCTGAAAAGTAGTTTTGAGAAAATCAGAGCTCGCTTATCAGAAAAGAACAGTGTATTCCCCTAAAAGCCTACGTAGGCTATTAATCTATTTTTAGATTTAGTCGAGACAGTTGTAATGAATATAAGGTCATTCATGTGATGTTGGAAACTCTAAATAAGTTTGAATTTCATTAATCCAACGTCATCATTACGTCATTGGGAGTTATGTTCACTAGCCGTTCCTTAATTCTGTAAACACCAGTCCAAAACCATCGTAAGCGCTTTAACAATATGAACATTTACCGTATTTTTGCTCTAAATATTTGTTGTGACATGATTTAGGACGTTGTTTGTTTCGCTTTTCATTTTGATTCCTACCATTGACCACGGGTCATATGCAAATGAGATCATGCTATGTCGGCAACCGAATTCCGTGATATCTAAAAATAACCTTGAATACCTCTGAACCTCTCATGTATAGTCACAAAAAGCCACTTTAAGCCTATTAGATTACCGCCACAAAATAACCTGACTCAAATTTAAGTATTAAATATTCGTTTGAGTGTAATTTCCGACATTTGTCAAAAATTTCTTATCCAGGTTTCAGAAACATCGATACCTCCCTATAACGTAAGAAATAATATGTATCGTGAAAATGACATTAATACCTGTATGAAATTAAGCTTATTTATTGAAGAGTTGATTTAAGCTTCTAAACCTTTCGGTGACGGCAGCTATTACTCTTTTATGATCCATTTTGATTTGGTAAAATTGTATCAATGGTGGTCCTGTACATGATACACATATTGTCATTTGGGTCAACTGTTATAAACATTTATTTTAAACAAAAAGTTTCTGGTCACGCAAACATAAAACATGAGATTACATTTAATAATAAAAACAAGTAATCAAAGAAATGAAGGATCTTAAACTGGACATAGATGGTTATCACCGAGCTAGCAAACATAGAATACAACATTTCATTTAAGAGATGAAGAGAATATTTTTTGTTTTCATGGAGGTATGAACCGAAAAACCTAATCACACTGTATGAATACGCGAAGCGGATTCATACATTGTGTGATTAGGTTTTTCGGTTCATACCTCCATGAAAACAAAAATATTCTCTTCATTTCTTATAATTTAATAGCATCGAGCGAAAAAAGCAACAACTTAACTAATTTTGATACCTTTTTGTATGGAACTATTTTGTGCGGAAGCATATAAAATGGCTGCGTGCTCAAAATTTTGTTCATGGAGGTATGAATTAAATTTTTCGACCAATCAGAACGCTCGTTTTTGATAGACGAAACTAACAATTAAATTATTTAATAATAAAGACAACTAATCAAAGAATTGAAGGATCTAAAGTTGGACACAGATGGTTATCACCAAGCTAGTTTAATCTTCGAGAGAGACTGACGATGTTTGTCAGACATATTTCCATACGTCAGGAAATGTCATTTTTCTTCACTAGTTAAAGACATTTATTGTATTTCTGTCTCTTCAATTGAAACGAGGCAATACACTCTTATCTTATTTCCGTCTGTTGGTCGGTCGGTAGCCTTTTTCTGGTACCCTTTTTCTCATAAACTACCGGATGAATTTTATCCGAACCACACAGGTATACTCAGTATCAAGCAGAGATGTGCATATTTCAGTTATGGTCGATTTTCGCCCTCTGTGGAAGAAAGGATTCATTCCAGTGAATCCTTAGGGGAGTATTAATTACAATTACTGACAGTCTAGTTTTGTTTTACTTAACCAATTACCAAGCGGTAAATCATTCGACTGGTCAAAATTGAAGGGAGTTGCAGACATTAATTTAAAATTCGTGAATTTTTTAGATTTGTTCATCGTTCTGAGTAGAAAACGTTGTGCAAAATGATGAAATTGCTTGTAGCAAGCAATGTCTTAATTTTACTCAATGTTTTCCCGATTGTTTTTCTTGAGGGGCAACCATAGGGCGTCACGGTGTGGGAATGGGTTAAAGAAATAAAGGTAATATTAGTATTGATTGAATATATATGTTTAATACTGTATGGTACTTAACATTTTAATATGTACACATTTAAGACGAGCGGGGAAATCATATATGCTAGTTTGAAGGGTAGTGACTGACATTTAATAACCAAGGCTTTCGCCAAATATCGGTCTGTATCGGTGAACGAATAAGGTCAGCATTCTTCCGCAAACAGTGGCCATTAAATAAATATTGTCAGCTTAAACAGCCAATTTCATGACACGGGCAAGTATACAGAAAATATATCAATGAAAGGTTTTGGCTTAATCTATCTAGTATTTCTTTCAAACGATTTGCTGATTTCCCTCATCTGGGCTATTCCTTTGCCTTTCAGATCAATCATGAACAACCCATAGTGTCATTCTATAATATTTGACTTACTACAATTTTTGACAGATCAAAATTCTAAGAAGTTGCAGAAGACAATTACAAATTGATAGAATACAAAAATCTTTGTCTTTTAGGGTAGAAAACATTGTTGTTATGACAGACATTGCTTGCGACGCGCATTTCCTTCATTTATCACAAATCTTTCCTCAGATATTATCTTAGGGGCACCTAAAAGCGTCACTCTGTGGGATTAGGTTAATTAAAGTTCACTTACTTCACTTACCAAACCCACTGACCTCGACAAGAGGTTCCATTTCGACATCGAACGGCTTTATTTCGCAATATTTATGGCAAGCAACATGCAACAAAAAATTAAATGCGTGATATATAAGTTGTTGTTACGACGTTCAAGTCGCAAAACTAACTGAGACGCTTCGGAAAAAAGTTCGGACAATGTTAGAGTTCAAAGTTTACTTCCGATGTCCGGTATAATTTGATTGGTCGATTGATTCGCTATTGGTCATTTATAATATACCTTTGTTATTCGTTGCTAAAGTCACGAGGCAGATTGCCCTCATCTTTAACTTGTAATGTTGTCGATAACGGCTATCGGCAACAGCGCAAGAGTACGATGACGAGAGTGATCGTATTATACCACCATCGTAATTGAATATACCATCCTACTCTGTTACAAATGTCTGCCTTCTTTCTTTCGTATTTATTGCTTTCTCTTTCCATTTCTTTAAAAGACTGTGCACTACAAAAATGGACTGCTCAAATACATGATTCAAGTCGGTGTAAATTCTATTCACAGTTTAAATCCTTATTAGAACCAGAAAAATATCTGAATATAAATTTCAAGTTTACTTTTAGAAAAGCAATAGCCAGATTCAGATGCTCTAGTCATAGGCTTAAAATAGAAATAGGAAGACATCAAAATATCCCACAGCAAGATAGAATATGCTCATATTGCTCAGAAAATGGACAGATTAGAGTTATAGAAAATGAACAACATGTATTTTTTAAATGTCCAAAGTATGAAGAAATTAGAACTAAATACCTTTTCAAATGGTATAAAGGCAGAACAAATGAAGAGAGTCTCTACAATTTAATGAACCAAAGAAATGATGCAAAAATTAGACTGCTTGGGGTTTACATATATGAATTGCTACAAAAATCTGAATAAAATTACCTTATTAGTTATATTACTGTATCTCTTCATAATAAATCACCAATGTTATGCCCAGAGTTCATGTGCAGACCTGAAAAAGAAAAATATAAAACCCCACAAAGAATCGAGTTTCTGACACTGAAGCATAATCGAGCTAGAAAACGATAAGTAATTTCATATTGCTTATGAGTCATCTTATTGTATCAAACAATCCATTTAACACAGATGATAAATCTCGTTGGATTAACTAATTAAACATTAATTGTTCATAAATATAAATCATGTGAATAATAATACTAATATAATAAGGTTTGATCTTATTAACATGAAAATCGTTTCAAATAAAGAATACTTATCTAAATATTTCAGTTTCCCATGCGTCACATTGTTGCATTTTACACGTTTGTTTATGTCGAAAATAATCTCTAAACGTGTAAACATTCTAGAAATAAATAATTTTGATTTTAAATGTCTTTTATCCATAATCTTATGTGATCTTTACTTTTTAAAAAAGGCACTAGCAAAAATAACAAACAAAAAATCAAATTAAAATTTAAATAAACTATTTTGGTTCTAGATTATATTCAATGAACCGCCACGCGTGGTTGAGTGCTTCCTGATGAACACAAACTTTGACCTACTTTTTCATTCATACTTGCAACCGGTGTCCGGGTAGAGAGCTAACCCATTACTCAGCGACAAATTATTTTCACTATCAAAATGAAAGGACGCAGTAAACCCAAATGATCTCAGAATGAATGATTCGTTCTAAATAGATAAAATGAAATAGAGCATTGCTGGATCTAGTAGAACTGCTATCGTTAAGTGACTTCTATTTTTTCCGACAATGTCTTACAATGTGCTAGAATCTACATGTACAATCCAGTATATGTCAAAACATCCAAGGGCATAACCAATGCTGTATACAGAAACAAACCAAATATACATGTTAACTTTCCAAATGTAAAATGTAATTTATATTTACTGTTTGTTAATATGCTGTATTGTGGGCCGGAGGCCTTATATACCTAATTAAATAAATAAATGTCAAAAAAAAAAAAAAAAAATGTCTTCACGAATGCATGTGTATGTAGAACAAACATTTTTAACATTAAATGTGTGTGGTCTTCATTAATTGGATTGATTTAGATTTTATCTTTCAACAATATACGGATCGCTGACCCTTCCGAATGACCTCCGACATAGAAGTTCGGCTGAGATATCAAACAAAAATAATATTCAGTAATATTCAGTAACCAGAAGGTTGTAACTAAGGCTTAAATAAACTGTAGTTACGATGTTGAGTTACAACACCAAACAAATGACACAATCGTTGCAGGTGGCAGGTATGAACCTAAATATTTAATCACACTGTGTGATTAAGTTTTTAGGTTCATACTTCAATGAAAACAAAGCAATCAAACAAACAAACAAAAAATATTCTCTTTATACTTATAATTATTTAATGCCATCCAGCGATCTAAGACAAACATTTTACTAGCTTTGAGTATAATTGTACGGAACTGCTTTGCTCGCAAGCACTCAAAATAGTTGCGTTCTCAAATTGTGTTCATATACGTACGAAAAAAAAAAATCAGCCAATCCAAACGCTTGAATCTTGATAGACGAAACTAAAATCAAATTATTTGAAATTAGTACCGGAAAATTACGCCGAAAATAATTACAGTCAATTCCCTCATTGTGACTCCTTTTCCTTTTCTTTAACAGCAATTTGATCATCCAATCGCTTTTTCTGATATAAATATAAAGATTTCTGGTACGTTTCAAACAGATCTATAAGGACGTGTTTTCATCAGAGGTATAATTCATAACAAGTTAACCCATTCCCACACAATCCCACATTTTTACGTACATCAAGAAAAAGGCTAAGGTAAACATTGAGGACAATGAAGAAATTGCTTGTACCCAATAGACAATTTTTTCCCAAAACTACATGAACTTGAAATTGTCATCTACAGCTTCACTCAATTTGGACCAGTCTAAAATATTGTTGTGTGG
This sequence comes from Fragum fragum, assembly GCA_946902895.1. Classification (NCBI taxonomy): domain Eukaryota; kingdom Metazoa; phylum Mollusca; class Bivalvia; order Cardiida; family Cardiidae; genus Fragum; species Fragum fragum. Next base: position 10,828,801 of record OX336370.1, on the reverse strand, counting down.
TAATTGGTTAATAAGTATAAAACCTTTTCCAAAAATGTTTTGGTCGGGTCGGTATTACAGGAAGACTTGGGTATCTTTATGCTTAAGTTACATTTATATTTTGAGGTGTTGAACGTGAGACGGTAGGGTAAAGGTAAAATTGACTTGAAACTGAAAAAAAGCATGTGTGTAAAAGTACATATACCAATTAAGGTTAATCATAACAGTTAAGAAAATCCCATGAAAACATTAAAGAATAGAAGTAAAAAGCACTACGTAGTAAACTGGATCGTAGTTATATAGTATTCAAAGGAAGGTGATTTGTTTTGCAAGAGTTTAAGCGGTTGTTTGTCTGGTTATCAAAGGTTATTACTCTGAGATAGAGTTCAAATACTGAATAATGCCCGTGGATTATTTTTACTAGTACATCCTGTTAGAACACGTATTTGGAAATTGATTTAAATCTATAATGGACATAACAAATATAATGATCGGAAATAACGTTGAAACTTTGATGTATAATAAGTTTGTTATACACTTTCTTGCCAGGGTATATGGCATTTATACTAAACTTGAAAAGAAAAAGATTTCTCCTCTCCGGCTCGGGAGAAATCTTTTAGAAGCCGGGAACAAACTTTATATACGCTATAGATAATACATTCACGATGAAAACAGTTGCTAGGTTATTACACTAAATGCGTATGAAATTGTATTACGTGATATTTGAGATTCATAGCAGTTTGATTTTTCTTAAATCAAATTAATGCCATTATAAAAGTTTATGGTTTAGAGTTACATTAAAGACGACTTTCTTACTAATTCTACCTATGTGATAAACCTAACAGTCGAATACCTCTGATGATTTACAGTAGACTTTTATGATTAATCCTTCCTTTGGATACAGCCTATAGTCGATTAACTCTGTAGATAAAGGATACATCCTTCCAGTCGATAAACTCTCCTGACAATTCAGCCTGTACTTTTGAAAAGATACTTTAAAGGTAGGTATCGATGTTTTTTTCATGTCACAGTTTTTAATTATTTCTATTTCCTCTCGTATACTATTTGAATACAATATGCCGAAAAGTAGTTTTGCAAAAATCTGAGGTCGCTTATCAGAATAAAGCAGGGTATTTCCTGAATAGCCTACGTAGGCTATTTTTCTATTTTTGGATTAATCCGAGACCGTTGCGAAGAACATATGATCATTCACGCGGTGCGAATAACCGTTGTAGCCTTGAATTTAGTTTAAATTACATCACAACAACGTCATCGTTACGTCATCATGAATAATGCTCGCTAGCCGGTCTTTAATTCTGTAAAGATCAGTCCAAAACTGTCGTAAGCGTTATTACGAACATAAACACTTACCGTAGTTTTGCGCTAAACCTTTCATAAGACATGATTTAGGACGTTTGCTGTTTCGCTAGTAAATTTGTTACCTTCAGTTGACTTTGGGTCATATGCAAATGAGGTCATTCGATGTCGACAGCCGAATTCCGTGATATCTAAAAATAACCTGGAATTCCGCTGAACCTTTCCGATATGACCACAAAAAGCCACTTTAGGCCTATTAGATCACCACCAAGACTATACCTGACTCAACTTTAAGTAATAAATGTTCGTTAGAATGTATTTTTTGGCACATTATATTTTTTTCTTATCTAAGTTTCAGAAACATCGATACCTCCCTTTAACCAATGTCATGCTGAATAATATTCTCTTCAAAATTGAATCAAAATCAAAAAAGCTGAAAGCAGTGGAAGCACAAATTGTGGAGTAATATATTTAGTTTAAAATTCATAATTAATTCTGGCTTAATAGGGACATTCATGTGGTGTAGACTAAGAACAGACTGCACATGTGTGCAGTCCGATCTTTGTCTATGCCTCCTGTTAAACAGTAACGTTCCGGGTTACAAGGATGAACATACATTTCCCTTTTAGTTCCGAAGATTGTGCTTCTTAGGCCGACACGCCGTACAAGTTCCCAAATAGCCGTACGTTAAAATCAACTGACGTCGAATTGCAGATACAAAACAGCCGAGAAATCGTAAATTTATCGGTGAAATAAGTACAATGAATTATTATTTATGAGATAAAAAACGTGTCGCGAACAAAAAATCTGGTTTTTAGGCCAGGGCGACTTTCAGTTACAATCTGCACTGCACCCCAACTCAATTCCTATTCTATCCGATTGCATATCGCGACTGAACCGTCGTAAAAACAGCTTAGTTAAGTTTAAGTCATGAGGTTTAAGTTCACTTTCAACGATGATTTTACATTACACTCTTCACATAGCCCAAATTTGGTCGAAATCAATATATAGGCTTTAGCTGACCATGTCGTAAATACAAGTTAAATAAAGCTCTATTTACGACACCCTCGTCACCCACAGGCAGTATTACACTTGCTACCCACTTGCGTTACCCACTGGTAAAAATATTCAAAGGAATTTAATTACAATTGACCAGTCGCTGGCCTCGCCCACTGACTATCTAGGCCCTACCATTTCACTCCGACAGGAAGCTCCGCTTCGACTTTATTTTGCAAAATTTATGGCATGTAACAAAAAAGTGAAACGGTTGATTGGTGACCTAAACGTCGTTGAATAAGCTGTATACACTGTAAAAAATAATTCGGCACTTTACACCAATATTGGTGGCAACTTTGCTGCCACCAATAATGGTGTAAACTTACACCTGTTTTAATACGGGAAAAGTCTCACTAAAAATAGTGTACAATATATTTGTGTTAAGTGTAAAGTAACACTGTCAAACAGTAAATAACATTACACCAATATTGGCAGAGTTGCCACCAATATTGGTGTAAATTTACACCATCGTAAGAGTTACTGAACACCGACCGACAGAGAAAAACATTACACCAATATTGGTGGCAGCAGAGTTGCCACCAATATTGGTGTATCTTTACCCTATTGTAAGAGTAACTTAACACTGACGGACAGAGAAAAACATTACACCAATATTGGTGGCAGCAGTGTTGCTACCAATATTGGTGTATCTTTACACCATTGTAAGAGTTCATTAATACCATACTTAGTGTTACTTAACACCGATAAACAGAGAAAATATTACACCAATATTGGTGGCAGCAGAGTTGCCACCAATATTGGTATACCTTTACACCATTGTAAGAGTTCATTCACACCATAAATAGTGTTGCTTTACACCGACATACAGAAGAAAACGTTACACCAATATTGGTGGCAACTCTGCTGCCACCAATATTGGTGTACCTTTACGCCATTGTAAGAGTTCATTAACACCATAATAAGTGTTTTTCAAGATATATAGGCAGAAAAAAAAGTTACACCTTTATTTGTGGCAGCAGAGTTGCCACCAATATTGGTGTATCCTTTCATCACTATTAGATGTTGTTAACACCATAATTAGTGTTACATAACACTAATGACTTGTGTTTGACTGTGGTTTTTTATGGAAATTAAACTTGACAGGAACCCAGGGTTTGGCCAATCAATCTTTATCAAATTTCATTTAACCCATTCCCTTACAATCCAGCTTTATGACACCCCTTAAGCAAAAGTTTAGAAAACATTCTGGAAAATGACAAAATGTTTGTTCCAACAAATGTCCAAAATGGTTTCAAACCTGAAAGACAAAGATATTAAAATATCTCATCAACTATACATTGTTGTCCACAACTCTTTAATTTGGACCAGTCTTAAATTTCGTTACCTGGTAATGGGATGAAGTCTAAAAAAACAGCAAAGATAATAAAATCCAAAACACATTAAAAGTTTACCTTTTATTAGACAATGACCAAACTGACCAAGTAGGCATCCAAGAATATTTGTCTACACATGGTAATTGAAATTACTAATTTTAGTTTTGAAAGTATATGGTCCATACGCTAGAGTATTATTGACAGCAATATTGAAATAATATAAAATAGATTTCTTATAAAACAAGTTTCACAGAACTTTCATAATCAAATCTCTGGAAGCATGATTTCCTTTGTCAATATTTGTGCCCTTATTCAGTTCAGGAATCAAAGAGGGACACATGTACTTGCAGACATTGTTTTTCTGTTTGTGATTTATCATTCTCTACCACTATAATTATCAATTGAAAACAAAATAACATATGTTGTCCATATCAAGTTATGGTACATCTTGGACTATATAATCTTGCATATTAATGTGCTAAGAAATGCCAATGTACATTGCATCAGAGTATTGATCACCAATACAGGGTCAATAATTGACACTAGTATCGATCATTTATTGCTATTATTGAAAATTGATCAGTACATCTATTACATATTATTATTGTCAATAGTATTGACAATTTATGGGTTGTTTAAGACCCATCATGTATGCATACAACTTTTTCAAAAAAGTCTGAAAACAAAAACTTTGGTGAATGTGGAATTGAACTTTTTTCCCTTTCTTATTCCTTCATAAATCATAATTGATTTTAGTGGTCTACAATAGACTACTCAGGAAGTTTTGGGGAAGAAAAAATGCTCATAATTATCCTTTTCTTTTGATGTCTTTTTAGCTAGCAAAGTGTCAGCTTTGATAAATTAAGTTAACAGACGAAATTTTGTGGTCTTCTCAAAGTTCAACAAGTACAAACTGCCACTGGAGGCTTGATCACTAATTCCACTGAATTCCTACAACATAAAAAGTAGTTCTCATGTATTTCAGGAATAATGCAAACTCTTTTTAAATTGTAGAGAAATCTTTCAAAAGCATGCTATTTAACCCATTACAACTCAATCCCTCCTTTTTACGCCCCTCAAGAAAAAAGCTTTTGAAAACATTGTGGAAAATGAAGAAATTGCTTGTATCAAGCAATTTCTTCACTATCCACAATGTTTTCTACCCAAAATGACGAAAAAAATCAAAATTCTATCAACTTGAAATTGTCGTCTGCAGTTTCTTTCAATTTGGACCAGTCTAAAATTCCACTGTGTTGGAATGGGTTAACCCTTCCCTATCAATTCCGCTTTTTAAGCATCTCATAAAATAACTTTAGAAAACATGGTGGACAAAGAAGAAATTGCTTGTTACAAGAAATTTCACCATTATTCAGGATCTTTTCTTTCAAAGGGAAAGATTTCCAAATTCAACCAACATGAAATTTCATCTGCAACTTCTTTCAATTTGAACAAGTCTAAGATTTTGTCCTGTTGTAAAGTTTCATGAAGATAGACCCATATTTGTGGCTTCTAGAGTGTAAACAAAGAAATTGTCATTTAGGCCCCTTTTCCTGTGTTTTCAATAGAACCCTCCCATAATCAATAGGGTTCATCCTCATGACCTATCAATTATTCTGACCAAGTTTCATGAAGATTGAGTCAAAACTGTGGCCTCTAGAGTGTAAACACTTAAATTGTTGATGCCGCACGAAGGACGACAGACATTCAACGATCACAAAAGCTCACCATGAGCACGTTGTGCTCAGGTGAGCTAAAAATCTTTTGTCGTTCCTGGAAAATTGTGCTAGTATCTCTTTTGAAAAAAAATGAATTCTAAGTGCGATGAGTTTCTTAAACATGATTACCTTAACTAAATGCTTAACTTAAATGAGATGTATTTGACTTTATTTCAGATAACCTTGATCTTTAAGATTTAATACAATAAGTTTAACCAAACAAACGAATACATGTTTCACAGCTTGATAACCACTTTGACACAACAAATGGCTCTGTTAGAAATAAAAAATCTTCTACTCAAGTCTTAAATGTTTTTTTTAGTGGGAAACAATAAGTATTGCCTATATTGTCAATTCTATTTCTTTCTAAACTAAGAACCGAAAAAGGAAAATATAAATGGTGCTAAAATCATCTAACATACTTCCTCTATGAACCCATTATGACGAGATAAAATTTTAGACCAGGCCTAATTCAAAGAAGTTGCAGAAGACAATTATAAGTTGGTGAAATTTTTAAAGTCTTTACCTTTTGGGATAGAAAACATCGTGAATAATGAAGAAACTGCTAGTCACAAGCAATTTCCTCATTTTCAACAATGTTTTCTAAAGTGTTCATATTGAGGGGTGTTTAAAAGCATCACTGTTTGAGAATGGGTTTAGTGGCTACGATTTATTTCTAGGTTAAAACAAAAGAGCTTTTCTTCTTACAATCTCAGAATTAATACAAAATTTGTGAAAAAACAGCTAAAATTGGACTGCGGGGGTTTAACCGTTTGCGTATAAACATACAGAATAATGAAAATTAACCCTAGTCATGCTGAACCCAGAATATTCCTGTTTTGTGCAGTTTTTACTCAGTAAACACGACCTGTTTGTCCTTTTCAGGTCAGAGTTGTTTATGAAATTTATTCTATTGACACAAAACTACTGCATCCTGCGTTTTTAGTCCTTTGACTATAACGCGATTCTGAAAAGTGATTTTATTCAGCTTGACAAAGGTTAACAACACACCAAAAGTGATTCACAAAAAAAGCATAACTGATACCAGCTTGACATTCTCTTTCCCATATCAAGCTTTATTATATCAAATATGAAAACCCTAGCACATAACCATTAAGCAAGAGGCACATGAGGGCAAGAGACACTCTACTGACTATCTTTTTTTTTTCTTAGTTTAATCCGGTATTTTGGGAACTTTATTGCTTTAAAAAGAATTTGTAAACCGAGAATAACCAAGCAGACTTCCCCTCCTTCAATATATTTTAGTATAAATCCTTAGGACTGCTTTTCCTGTGTTTTTGTTCCATTTTCACACAGAATTTTCCTTACAACCATGGAATCAACCCATGGAAGTTTCAAGAGAATCATTTTATATTTGTGAGCTTTCATGTAAAAACTGAGAATATTTAGAGTGAAAAACAGTAAGGCCCCTTTTCAAGTGTATTCCAATGGATCTATTATATTTTTACAATTGTTGATTGATTGAATTGGGTTAAACGTCACTTTTAACAGTATTTCAGTCATATCGTGGCGGCTGGAGCATCTAACAATGGATTCCTGGTATTTTTCACACCAGTACTACCACTGCATCCTTTCCTAGCCTCCAGCTGCTATCCCACTTAGGTTTACAATTATCCATCTATTGTTGAGAGACAAATATCAGAAAGAACATGTTCCACCACCAGGGATCGAACCCATGACATCCAATGATTGAAGATTGGGGTCTGATGCGCTACCAACTGCCCTATGACAGCAGCACCAATTTTTATAAGAAAACATCTTTTATGACCTTATAACCATCCTGTTAAAGTTTAAAGAAAATCAGATAATATTTTTGGACTTAATTGCATATCCCCCCCTTAAATTGAGTGAAATTCCATTAGGCCCCTTTTCCTGTATTTTCCAACAGATTGACCCCATTTTCAAAGGGAACCTTCCTTATGACCTTACAATCATTCTGTGAAAGTTTCAAGAAAATTTGTGGACTTTTATCGCTTAAATGAGAACATTTAGAGTGACTATCCATAAGGGCCATTTTCCAATGTTTTCTATATCGGATCCACACTATTTTCGATAAAAACCTGAGATTATTGTGGACTATTGCGTCCACAAGAATATTTTGAGTAAAATTCCATAAAGCCCCTTTTCTCAGATCTACCCCATTTTCGAAAGGAACCTTCCTTATGATCCTACAATCATCCTGAAAAGTTTCAAGGAAATCTGATCAATATTTGTAGACTTTTATCACATTAACGAGAATATTTTGAGTAAAAAATCCATAAGGCCCTGTTTCAATGTTTTCCAAAAATCAGCAAAATTTTCAAAAGGAACCTTATGATCCCAAAATCATCCTGGGAGAGCTTCAAGGAATTCCAATAACATTTGTGGCCTTCATCAAGTAAACGAGAATTTTTTATGGATACACGGGTGGGAACCATGCCATTGATACAGCTCTCCTGACCTTTGGTCAGTACAGCCAGAATTATGGCAGGTGTTGAAGAATTCAATATTGATAGAGATGACCTTTAGAAATGATCATGGCCTTGTCTGAGGACCTAAGTTTTGTATTAACAAATAGGTTTTACCAAATGTTAGTACTTAACATTCAATAACTATAATCAACCTTTTAATTTTGTTTAAAATCTAAAAGATTTATTAGTTATCTTTTAGATGAACAGATAGGACAAGAATTTATATACCCTGATCTATTTAGACTTGCTCATTGTGAAAGTATGAGCTCAAGTCAATAGCTCAGAGTGAAAATGTTGTATCTGCCTATAAACATATAGACAGTTACAAATGTTTCACTCTGAGCCATCAAGAAATTGTGTGATATACCTTTGTGTAAGTATGAAAGAGTCCCTAGCTTCTTTATCATTTAACATCCAAGGCAATTCAATTTCTTACATATTTCAGTACTTTTCATTATGGTGATTTGTTTTTTTTGCAGCAGCTTTGAAATTGAAGACGTGTAAAATTTTATTGCATGGAAAAGGTTTCAATTTAGAACATTTCAATTTGAAAGTGTCTGCAGATGAGAAACAAGAGGACCATGATGGTCCTAGATCGCTCACCTGAACTGTCTGCTGTTAAAAATTGTGTGGCAATTTCAAATCAGACAATGAGTCGTAATATGCAAGAAGGGGCAAACTTTAGATCCTCTTTCTAACTCTCAACTTCGGAGACAACATCAGCCAAGTCAAAGAGTTTTCTGAATCCTATCCTTTTTTATGAAAATTTTCTACTCTTTTATTTAAGGAATGGTGTACAATTTCAGGGGCTGAAAACCTATCTTCTAACCTATCCCAAATTATTGCTAAACTTCTTCCGGGAAAATTTGCATTGAAGCTGTGTGTAGTCAAGGCTCGTTAACCCTTTCCTGTTTTGCATTTCAAAGGTTTTGCAGATGAAAATTTAAAGTAGATTTAATTTGAACAAGAGCCATGTCTTACATGGCCATCCCCCGCCGTAAAACCGAGTTGTGATTCTTGTACACTGCACTTTTCCTCCATGAGATCTATCCACCTTGAAGTTTCAAATCGATAGCAATTATACTTTCAGAAATTTGCTCCGGACAAAATGTAAGTGTTTAAAACAACAAAGGGCAATAACTCAAAAATTATGCAAGCAAGAGTTGCGATTCTTGTGCACTGCACTTCTCCTCAAAGAGATCTATCGACCTATGAAGTTTCAAGTTGATAGCAATTATACTTTCAGATATATGCTCCGGACAAGTTTAGTGACGGAATGACGGACGGAGACCATTACTATATCCCCTTCACCGAAACGGTGGGGGATGAAAATAGCCATTTAGTAGGGTAGAAAATATTGTGGAAAAAGAAGTAATTGCTTGTTACAATCATTTTCTTCTTTTTCTACAATTTTTTCTCAATTATAAATTTACAGGGATGTAAAAACCAGGGATTGAACAGGAAAGGGTTAACTTGAAATAGTACCAAAATATTTAATCAAAAGGTTCATTTCTTTCCAAGCTGCAAACTTAGCCCGGTAACAACACTTAGGAAAGTTGCTCTCAAGTGCATAAAAAATGATGGATTATCATCAAACTTAAGAAATCTATTAAGAAGTAGCTCTTTCTCACCTCATTACCAGACTGCAAAGTCTTAGACTGGTCCAAATTGAAAAGAGTTGCAAACGACATTTTAAAGATTATGAAATAGTAGACTTTTTAACTTTCTGGGTAGAAAACATTACGTAAAATGAAGAAATTGCTTGTCACAAGCAATTTGTTCGTTTTACACAATGTTTTCCCAGTTGTTTTTCTTGAGGGGCATCCAAAAGCGCCACTGGAAGTAGATTAAATGAATGTGACTTGTGATGTGATGTTTACACTTGTTTTTGACGACACAAATTTATTGGCTTCTGCTCTTAAAGGAACACTTATCAGATAATCATCAACTTTAGGTAATGAATTTCTGAACCATTCTGTTTTCTCAACGAAAGTGATAGGTAGAACTGTCGAATTCAGTTTACGCTATAGATTAATCTCAGATCTTTCTAGTGACCTTTCAAGTTCTGCTTCTATATAGGCAATGTTCTTTTGATCTTCACAGCTTTTCTTTGACTCTTGGTCTTTTTTTTTCTAAAACCAAATCAATCTTTTCCAAATAACATGGTGCATTAAAGGATTCCTCCTTGCATAAGTCATTTTTTTTTCTCTCTTAAAAGACATTTCAAATATTCCTTACAAACATCCATAAGTTTGACTTTCATTTTATTCAACTCAGCCCTTAGTGCTGCCTTCTCTTCTTGATTTTCAGTTTTTGTACATAATATCAACTATTTATCGATATTCTCTCTAAAATTTATCAATTTCTGTCTGAAGTGCTGCATATTTCATTGAATAGTTGTCCACTCCTCACACGATCTCTAGTTGTGGTACCTATGTCTTCCATAAATATGAATCTTCCTTCACTGGTGCAGCCTTCTTCACATTTTAATAGGATTTTAACTCTGATTCAAAGTGCTTTATTTGCAGGTTTCTTACTGTAATGGCACTCAACATGATAAAGATTAGAAGACTGTTTTCCCATCCAATCTTTATTAGCCATTGTATAATTTGTAGGAATCTGAAATACAAATACAAAAATTCCTCATAATATCTCGGTCTATCTTGTATGACCTCTAAATCAAGTACCAACAGCATAGGGAAAATACAGCGTAAATTATATGCAACATGACAGTAAACAAGTGAATATTCACTACCATGATGCAACCAATACCAAGACTAGAACACAGTGCTCTCAATAAGCGGACGTCAACGTATATTACGTCCAGAAAATCAGAAAAAACGTCCGTAAAATCAGACCCGGACGTAAAATAACGTCCGACATTCTAGGAAAACATCCTGAATTCATCAAAGTTAACCGGTTGATCTCGCTAGAGTTCAGTCCCTTTTCAATGACATCACACGGATTGTCTGTAAACAACTAGAAGAAACGAAACAGGGAATTTCTTGAAAGACGCAACTCTGCTATTAGTTTCATTTCCTTTTGTACTGTTACTTTTATTTACGTAAGTGTTATTCATGGCGTATGTACTTGGATATCTGATGTGACCATATGCGGCCTCGGAATAATCCAGTCTCGATTTTTTCGTACCCAAACCGTTTTATACAGTCTGTTTTCCGACATTTTACAAATCAGAAATTTTCAAATCCTGAAAAATTTGTAAATAACAATGACCAAATGTAACCGCCCAAATTTGGAAAATAATAATGTTTAAGGGGCGGGAATTTTGTGGGAAAAGGGGAAACTTATGCAAGAAAAACTTCTTTTACCACATTGTTTTCTCTATAGTTCCACTCAATGGGACGTGAAATTTAGGTACTACATGTATAAATAAAGGAAGAAAAAGAATGTAGGCTTTATGTATCTTTTTTCATTTCATCTTTTTTCATTTTGGGGGGGGGGGTATGGTCACGCATAAAAAAAATCCTTGATTTTGGGAAAACTTCCTGAAATTGAAACTTGGAATTTTAAAAATTACTGAAATTGTTCCTTATTGAGAGCATTGAGAACATTATCCAAACAAGCAAATTGCTTCAAATTCTCTTAAGGTACCACAAAAAGTTAGCTATACCTATGGAGATTGCAGAAGTATGCATGTGGCTGTATTTAAATGACAGACAATTTGCAAAATAAGATACGGACTGAAATGCCCCATTATGCTTGACATCATAATCTGAAGACTCTATTAGGTAAACAATTTACAAATTGAATGATGAATTTAGTGGTAAATGGATTATCTACTAAACTTGTACTTTTAATACTGAAAGTGAGGCCATTGTTCAACATGCACAACATGTGCTGAACGACCTGAGTCCACAATATCTGCGAACTTCAAATTCACTGTACTATTCCTCGACAAACCTAACTTAAAGCAAAAATTACTTGTAGGCCTATCTTATTGAATTCAGCACTAAACAAGATGCATGTCTACCCTAAGAATCTACAGACAATGCCAAAAAGATCTATCATAACAGAAAGGTGATTACTCCACCCAATATTTTTAGTAAACTGACAAGGGCTAAACACTTTCCATAATTAGATATGGATGCATGTAACAGGCCCTAAATTAAGAGAATATTAAGACTAAATTATTTGAGTAATTATTACCCTATGCACGGCCATCGATTGAAGGCAAATGTGAAGATACTCTTCTAACTTGATCGGTTTTGCTCACCGAACCACAAGATGGCGCCACCAAATTCAAACTATTAGGCTCGTAGACTAGTAGACCTATAGACTAGAAGATTGGGAACACGAACAACCCTCGACATTTATTTACACTCAAATTGATAGTTATTCGTTTACACAATCAGATTTACACATTGCTAAACAATGTGGCAATATGAGACGTAATCGGACAACATCTATCCCACAACTAATGAATAAATAGCGTCACTTCTATGCTTTATGGAAACGTGACTGATATAATCAAAATCATTATTAACTTCCTTTGAACAAAAGCCACTCTGCATGTCTATATTGTGGATGTGATCAGTGAAATGACGTTTATTTACCTTGGCGCTATCTGTCCTGCTTGAGCGATTGCAGAAGAATCATCAGTGACTCCGAAATGCACACAAATCTCAAACGGATGCATTCACGGTAATAAGCGCAGCAATCTTTACCGGAAGTAACTCTAACAACCTCAGTAACACAGGGCGTTCAAAATTAACACCAATATTGATGGCGCTTTTACATGTCGCGTTAAGATTTGAATCAAAGGCACGTATTATCATTATTATACAGCCTTTTTGTACAAATATGGTAAGCAATGTTAACCAAAGACAAGTTAAGTAATGAATTAGTTTTTTTTTTGTGTGTGTGTGTATGTGTGTGTGTTATTGTTGTTTTGTGTGTTTTTTTTGTGTTTTTGTTTTGTTTTCTTTTGAATTCAAGGATTGATTTGTTTCCGGAGATAAGGCTGATTGGGATTTATTTCAGAAATTGTTTATATTTTGATCTACTTTTTACACACCATATGTCGCGTAATTCATATGAATGATTTCTCTTGGAAAGTGCATACTCAAATATATATTTGTGTGTAGAAATGTTACCCAGATTTCGATATTTCTGTGTATCTTTTCACAGCCGCGCTAAATTTTGGACTGAGACTTGTCCATAATACGTGAATAAACCTTTTCCAATAGCGTATATCTACACTAGTAGTGAAAAAATGCAGTTTACTTTAATTGGTATAAATATAAGCTCGTTTGTGCTTTTGCAAGATTTGTATCTAAAATGATTTGACTTGAAATCACCACCGAAAAGGTATTTAAGTTTCCCTGAACATAGCGTATAGTAACACTAATGGTGAAGACCATTGCGATCTAGTTTAAAAAGAAAATTTACACCCCACATGGATTGAAGTTCCACCAATTTAAGAGTAAAGTCTCTCTGAATTATGCGTATAGTAACACTTGTGGAGTAAACAGTTGTTAACTAGTGTAAAAGGAAAGTTAACACTCAAAATGGATTGAAGTTTCAACATTGAAAGAGTAAAGTTTCTCCGAATTTAGCGTTATGTAACACTTATGGTGTAAACTATTGTGAAAAGATTGTTTACACCAAAAATGGATAAAGGTTTCACCCCAGGAAGAGTAAAGTTCCTCTGAATAGCGTAAACTTTTGTAAGCTAGTGTGAAGGGAAAGCTTTCACCCAAAATGGTGTGAAGTTTCACCATTGAAAGAGTAAAGTTTCTCTGAATTTAGCGTATAGTTACCTTAATAGTGTATACTATTGTAAACTAGTGTAAAGGGAAAGTTTACACCCAAAATGGATTAAGGTTTCACCCCTGAAAGAGTTAAGTTCCCCTGAATAGTGTAAAATATGGTAAACTAGTGTAAAGGGAAAGTTTACACCTAAAATGGTGTGAAGTTCCACCATAGAAAGAGTAAATTTTCTTTGAATTTGGCGTATAGTTACCTTAATAGTGTAAACTATTGTAAACTAGTGTAAAGGGAAAGTTTACACCCAAAATGGATTAAGGTTTCACCCCTGAAAGAGTTAAGTTCCCCTGAATAGTGTAAATTATGGTAAACTAGTGTAAAGGGAAAGTTTACACCCAAAATAGTGTGAAGTTTCACCATCGAAAGGGTAAATTTTCTTTGAATTTGGCGTACAGTTACCTTAATAGTGTAAACTATTGTAAACTAGTGTAAAGGGAAAGTTTACACCCAAAATAGTGTGAAGTTTCACCATTAAAAGAGTAAATTAACACCAAATGTTCATTGCTGACTATACACTATTTTTCGTGTTATGTAACACTAAAGTTGAGGTAACTATTCTCAGAAAGTGCGAATTCACACCTACATTGGTGTAGAGGAATGTTACACGAATATTGGTGTTGCTGTCAACCTTTTTTGGTGTAAGTTAACACACTTTTTTTACAGTGTAGTTACGACGTTTAAGTCGCCAAACCAACATTAAAGTTTAACAAAAATGGCGGCAAATGTCGGAGTTGAAAAGCTCAGGTCCGAACTGAATAAATTTTTTTATTGGTCGGTTAAGTCCTTGATTAACAGCCGCAATCGGTCAACTGACTTCGTTTATTGTAGAATTATGCAGCAAAATCTATTTTTGTTAGCTTGTTTTAATTTTATACTTTTAATCTTTTATTCATTTAGAAAGGTTTGTGGTATACAGACAATGTGTGAGCTTTACCCATGGTCACTTTTTCTACATAAGCTTTCTGAAGTATGGGAGAAGTCGCCTTTTTTCTTTACCTCTCTCCTTTTACGACTTCTGACAAAAAAAGTAAAATGCATATTTCATTAATCATGGTCATATATAAGATACCCTGAAATCACATTCCATGATATTCTATCAAACGTTGTTTATCAAGCATTATTCATCATAAGACGACAAAAACAAGGGATGGTTTACGGCGAGAATGTTTACTAACACGTACTCGAACACAATGACTGTCATAAGAAACCTTAAACAGTTTAATTTGGTAATAGGGTCTTTCCTTAGGTTGTTTGCTTGCAATTATTATGATTATTATTAGAATAGCAATTGTCGCTATCTTTGCAACAATAATCTGTGAAGCGGCTCTCGCATAGACTATTTAAGAAAACAAGAAGCCAATGGGCCTTATTGGTCACCTGAGATCAAAGAGTACTAAAACAAATAAAAGTCCAACAGATTATGCTACATACTAAATGTCAAAGCTCTAAGCCTTTTAGTTTGGGAGAAGAAGATTTTTGAAAATTTTTTACTAAGCAAGCCTACGTTGAAATTGGGACATCTTGGAACGGGCCAATTCTGACCCTGGGGCAACAATTTATAGAATCTTAATAGAGGTCCACCAGACGATGCTACCTACCAAATATTTAAGCTCTAGGGCCTCCTGTTTGTGAGAAGAACAGTTTTAAATTTTCACTTTATATGCCCTATGTAAAATTCCTGACGTCCGGGAATGGGCTATTTTTGATCATAGGGCCATAATTCATACAATATTGATAGAGATCCACCAGATGATGCTCCATACCAAATATCAAAGCTCTAGGCCTATTTGTTTCAGAGAAGAAGATTTTTGAGATTTTCACTATATAAGCCTATGTTAACCTTGTGACATCCAGGAATGGGCTAATTTTAATCCTGGGGCAAAAATTCGTACAATCCTGATAGAGGTCCACCAGATGATGATGTATACTAAATATCAAAGTTCTAGGCCCTCCTGTTTGGGAGAAGATTTAAAAAAAATCACCATATAAGCCCTTCGTAAAACTTGTGATGTCCGGGAATGGGCTAATTCAGTCTCTAGGGCTATGATTTATACACTCTTGATAGAAATCCCCCAGATGATGCTACATACCAAATATCAAAGCTCTAGGCCCTCTCGTTAGGGAGAAGAAGATATTTGAAATTTTCACTATATAAGCCTATGTTAAAGTTGTGATTTCCGGGAAGGGGCTAATTCTGTCTCTGGGGCCATGATTTATACAGTCTTGATAGAAATGAACCAGATGATGCTACATACCAAATCTAAAAGCTCTAGGCCCTCTAGTTTGGGAGAAGAAGACTTTATAAGCCTTTGTTAAACTTGTGGCGTCCGGGAACGGGCTAATTTTGACCCTGGGGTTATAATTTAAACAATATTGATAGATGATGCCACATATCAATTGTCAACGCACGACAAGGGACAAAACACGGTCGCAATGAGGGACATTCCTGTGTTATCTGCCTTTGTGCTGTGACCATTAAATCAGAGGTGTGCCAAAATGTACATTGGTCCTTTCACTTCATTAACTTTGTTTTTATCCTTGTTCAGTATGGGGAAGTTGAGATTTTTTATTTGCCTTTTCTAGTTTTATTATAAATATAAACCTCTCGATGGTGTTAGATTGTGGTTCAGAAATAACATAGAAATATATTTTAAAGATGAAACGAATTTTCCAGCTCTAAAGGTTGCATTATTCAGCTGATCTTAAAACCAGACAGTGCAAAGAAACCTAGGATAAAGTCCAAGTAAAACACTGATAGGGACCAATGTATTTCTGGATAGTATTGAAGAGAGATAACCCAAGAATGTCCCTCATTGGTCACCATGACCTTCGGTCAGGTGACCTAAAAGATGCTGTCAATCTTCAAATTGTTATGCTTTCAGACATTTGAAAGAAGTTGATTAAGCTGATTTTGTAGTATAAATGACTATTTATAACTTTAAAAAAGAGAAAATTATTCGCGTTACATGACGCCAAATAGGTCAACGAAGTACAGCCCGATTGGAATTGGAATTTTATTGGGTAAATACGTTATCTGTCGATCGCAACGAAAATTGCCTTGTTTGTGGTTTCAATGACGTATCAATTACGTCATTGGCTTCCGATAGCAAGTCAGTCGTTTTCGGCATTGGCTAAAGACAAGCCGATAAATTCCGGTGTGTCAAAGAAAGCCACAGGGAATATATCTCATCAAATTAATTTTATGGTGAATTTAGTAGATTTAACACAGAAAAAGAATATTGATCGTGAAAAAGACATTAATAGCTGTCGAAAAAGCAGATGAATTCATTTTTACATATTTTCATGAAAACATGTTCAAGAGCCGCTTTAAGGCGACATCATAAATATGCGAATTTTAGATTAATCTGAAATCAGTATTGCCATAAAATATGACTAATACTTCTAAAACATGCGGAATGCGACAATCAAACTAAGAATGAATCGACCAATCAAATCATTATTTTAGAGTTGAAGTAAATTTCGTCATTGGCCGACATTAATGTGAAGCATTTTTGTTGGTTTGGCAACTTTCTAAGCACTAGTTTTGACCTCATCTCTATCATTACTGTGTTCGCCGACCAGACAGAAGTTTAAAAAAAAAACTATAGCAACAACAACAAAATCAAGACAAGGCTAATGATTGGACGAGAAATGTAAATCTCGGTCAGTCAGATTACTCGTTATTATTTTCAAAGACAAATCGTCATTTCAGACGTGTTGGTAAAAACTAGACCACTGGCCACGCCCACCTGATCACTGACTCCGCTTGCCACACTAACTGAGGCCCGACATGGAGTTCAACTTCGATATTAGACGACGCTATTTTGCAAATTTTATGGCAAGTAACGTGAACAAAATAATTAAAGCCAGGGTTTCCCCTCGACTTTCAAAACAGGGGCTCATTTTGCCACATTATGACTCTATCAAATAAGATAAGGAAGGCTGTCTAGCTATTTGGGGGTGATTTCTGAAAAATGGGGGTCGAAATTCAAAGAAGGAGAGGGTCATGGAAAACCCTAAAAAGCCCTGAAGGGCATGAGAGTTGTGACAACAGACAGACTGTCTGGAATTCATTACTAAACATAAACTGAAGTCTGTTGGCCCTTCAAATCCCAGCTGAAATTTTAAATGAATACTAAAATAATTAAACCTCAATCCATATAATAAAAAGTTCGTACATATCATCTAGGAAAGAAATAAATAGGGTTTAGGTCGAACATTTTTGAGTACGCATGATGTAATGAAAATAATCTTCTCTCTGCTTCATATGGGTATGTAACTTAGAGATCTTCAGGTATCTTTAGAAAATATATGCCTTAATTCGCCTGGGCTTCAAAGTTGAAAATATTTCAAACGTATATTTCCTTATATCGAATTCAATGCGAGAAGGTTCGGTGCGAGAATGACAGAAAATCGGTTCGAAAAATTATTTTACTAAATTGGGGAAAGCCCGGGCCAGGGCGGTAAAAACACAATTTTTGTACAAGACAAATCATATTTGACATGCAATCAAATTATAACCTTTAACAGGAAGCGCAGAAATTGCGGTAGACGCCTTGAGAAAACCATGACCTAATTCGGCGTTTCCATCCATCTGGTAGGTAAGTCAAATCAGCCTATCGAAGATATGAGACATTAATTTCGGATATAACCATCGTCTCGAGGGTAAATGCCTATACTCGTCACTAAATAATCTTTATCGATTGTCACGAAATCAAACAACAACTCGGATTTAAATCAGGAATCAACATTCTCGTTCAGTATTAGGGCAGGATATAAACAAGTGCGCGCGCATGCGTCGTACACCAAATAGTGTTGATAATAATGTGCATTCAGTAGGTTAGGTTTGCCCCAGTATATTTGAAATCACAAATAACTTCACAAAATCAATATTTAATACATTGATGTTAGTATAAATGACATATTATAGCATTTTATCCTTAAAAATACCAAAATAAGTTAATATCGTCTATGCAATTCCCTACGGACCCATTTAATATATACGAAGTTGTACGGCCCATATCATTTATACGGCGACTTTCAAGTATCGTATGTATTTATGATCAATTTCGTTGATAATTTGTTTCATCGGAAGTACCCGATATGAGATTTGTATTGCATTTGCAGATATATTTCTAAGAAATATAAAATGACGTGAAGATACACGCTGTCCTTTCGAATTTATGGTCTTTTAATCAAAACTGACGATCTATTTATTTGTATGTATCGAGGTGATTTACGCGTTGAATGTAGTTCGCTTGTAAAATCAAAAGTTTTGAAAAAATTAGGATAATTTTGTAATGACACCTTTAAAATGATGCAATCTTTTAAAAGAGTATCCAAAAATTTATAATTTCGGCTGGTAACACAGAATGAGCCTATTTAAGAAACGACAATGTCAGGGAGGTTATTTGTCCCGGGCCATCGGAGGAATACATGAGATCGTTAAATCGTGCGACGACAATGAGTAGCTTCAAACCTGCGGTTTGCCACAACTCAATAAATTAGTGGTAGGTAACAAGAATTGTGTATTCATAGCTTGAATAAGCTGTAGTAACCACGTTAAAATCGACAAGCCAACAAACATGCTTCACATAAAATGTCGGTGTGCAAATTATGACGCCGTGCCTAGTAGACCCAAAAGAGAAAATAGGAATTGGAATTAACTCGACAATTGGCTAGAAATACAACATAGATTACTTGTCAGAACCTTCCGAAACGCTGTAACGCTTCATTTTAAAGTAAAAGTAGAATTTTCGATAATAATTGTAGGCTTGTAGAAACGGGGACGCTGAGGGAAGGGGGCAGCCCCTCCATTTACTTCTGACACGAAAAGAAAACGACACAGAGTTATATATCGATTTGACACACACTTAAGAAAAATCAAAATTCCTTCAGCCACTCTCCCCCCACTCCCATTTTGAAATGTTCAATATTACCCCATCCCATCCTCGAAATGTTCGAATTTATTCACCCCACCCCTGTCTATTGGCCCGAATCGTCTTTTCACATGGCAGTTAAATAAGAATAAAGTATGGAAACCCTGGCAGCTGAAATGGGTTCAATCCTTATTGTAGTTGTTTTTCATGTGTCAGTTTACATTGAAAGTCTGACAGTTGCTTTAATAATCATTGGTTGAAACGCACAAATTTGAAAACAGATGACGACTTGTCAAATTTTGATCAAGTTTTGTGGTTTGTCTACGAATGTCGGCGAATACATCTTACCTTTTGGTAAAATTTTCGCCAGACTTTTAACCACAAGTCGTTGAATTCAACGAACGGATCGTCTCTATAAATAGTAAATGATAATTAATAAAATCAAATAAAAGTAGGTGAACCCTGATTTATAAATTGACATTGAATTGATTAAATGGGATTTAACACCACATTTTTATCAGTATTTCAGTCATATCGCGGCGGCTGGAGCACCTTACCATAGCTTCCGGATATTTCTCACACAAATACTACTACAACATCCTCTCCGAGTCCCAAGCTGCTCACCCCACATTAGTTTACAAATGTCAGAAAGTATATTTTCCGCGACCGGAGACCTCATTAATATGAGTTCAATGGGGCTGATTGACAGTGAAATAAAACAATTTAGTTTATGGGCGACTTAAACGTCGAAACTACAGCTTGAATTTAGGCTCACCGAACGACTTTGTTATGTCCCTGACCAATTTTTTAAACTTACGCTAATTAACCCTTTCCTGTTTTTCAAAATTTTAGACTTGTTCAAACAGAAAGAAGTTGCAGACGACAACAAAAAGTGAGTGCAATTTGAAAAGTAACCAACCTACAGGTTAGAAATGTTGTTGAAAAAGAAGAAATTGCTTGTTACAAGCAATTTCTTCTTTTCCCACAATATTTTTTCAAGTATAAAATCACAGGGACGTAAAAAACCAGGGATTGAACAGGAAAGGGTTAAGCTCTCAGTCGAACTGCCTTGTAAAGGTCAAGCGGCGGGGTCAGCGATACAATAATTATCGAATAACTAGACGTTTTTGAGGCAGTACACTATTTGTGTAAATTTGCTGGTAACGTGTAAACGCAAATTTAAGTTGGCTTACATTACCACACAATGACTCTATCGACATCGCCAAATGCATGATGGAATATATATGATTTTCTCGAAAATCAACATGGTGACTCCTTATTTTTCCTTATCATTTCTAATAAACATATATTGAACTAAATAATATGAAAAATTAGAAAATTGTATGAAACAGTTTACTTTTAGAAAATTACGAAATAAAACCCGTTTGTGAATTCAATTTGGCTCATTTAATTTCAAACTTAAAGCGTTTATCCCCGAAAAAATTACTCTTTCACTTTTAAGAAATATTATAGTAAGACTTATTATATCTCTGTAGGTGTTTAAAACCAGATTTAGAGATAAATGGTCTAACAGTATAAAGAAATGGAATGTCTAATTATTTGGATTACCATAAAAAAGTAACGCCGCTAATCGGTGTCGTTTCATACAAAATCGGATTCAGTGACCCCCTCTTTTTTAGCTAGCAAAACGTCGGCTTTGATAGCTTAAGTTAACAGACAAACTTTTGAGGTCTTCTCAGATTAGTGCAAACTTCCACTTGAGGCTTAACCACTAAATTCTACGCCAAGAAAGTAATTCTTGTTTATTTCAGGAATATCGAAATTTCTGTCTGCAAGTTCATCTCCTAGGTAATTTTAGCTCATCTGATTATATTGTGTTCAAAATGACTGGTCAGATTAATCAACTTTATTCAAATTGTAGAGAACTCTTTCAAAAACATGCTATACAAGCCATTCCTACTAAACCCTGCTTTTCAAGAATCTTAAGAAAAGGCTTCGGAAAACATTGTGGACAATGAAGAAATTGCTTGTAACACGCAATTTCTTCAATGTTCACGATGTTTTCTACCCTACAAAAGATAAAGAATCCAAATATGATTATTTAATAAAACTAGCTTGTTGTACTTTCAGTACTTGAATACTAGGATTCGGCATACTTATTCTACAAAAATGGTTAAAAAACGGGTGATATGTGTGGAAGGGATCTAATTCTCACAGGAGATTTCTTTGGAAGGGATCTATTTCTAGAAATCGTCCTTAAGTCGCAAAATCATCCAAATGCTTCACATTAAATGTCGGCTAATGTTGGAGCTCAAAGTTCACTTTCGATCTAAACGAATATTTTATTGGTCGATTGATTCTAAGATTGACAGCTGCGATCAGCTCATATCCAGAACTTGCATACAAAATAACGTAAATCAAAATGGTATTCAATAGAAAGTAAGTGTTTATTTTAGTTGTGTCCACCTCAATTGCTTTTGCTGAAAAAAATCATATCCCAAAGAAATAATTTATAGTATGGAACTTGGAACGTGATTCGAGTTTTGTACCTAAACAAAATATATTTCTTATCTTCATCTCTTGACCTTTCCAGTTTTATAAAACTTAAAACTTGTCCAATTTGAAAGTGCATGCCGATGACAATATAACCCTTTCCGTTTTTGGTAAATTTAGACTAGTCCAATTCAAAGAGGTTACAGACGACAATGAAAACTGGATACCATTTGAAATGAAACCATCTTATGTTGTAGAAAATATTGTGGAAAAGGAGAAATTGCATGTTACAAGCAATTTCTTCTTTTTTCCACAATGTTTTCTCAAGTATAAGATCACAGGAACGTAAAATCCCGTGTTTAAACAGGAAAGGGTTAAAGCGAGGTTTATTTGAAATTTTACCATCCTATAAGATAGAAAATGTTGTGGGAAAAGAAGAAAGTGCTTGTCACAAGCAATTTCTTCTTTTACCACAATGTTTTCTCAAGTATAAAATCATGGGGACGTATATATTAGGGTGTCTATGGAAAAGAGTTAAAAGAGGATAAAGGGTAGAGATAATAACCTACATTGGTATACCGCTTCCTTTAGTTTTATTACAGAAGACCAATGCAGTAAAAAGATTTGACATCACATTTGCGTCAAAGGGAATAAATTAATAACCTCCTATTTCTTGTTTCCGTCAGTCCGGCGTTTCTTGATCTAACTTATGTCTGTTTTCTTCAAATTCGGGCATGAGAGTTGTGGAAACATTGTGTCTGAAACGTATTAGATTGAATTGATTTCTTCTCAGATGTCGACTGGTCGGACTTATTTTGTCGTCTGTTTATTCCAGCCGCAGTGTTGAAACAGTTGACTTGTCTTTTTGTATCACATTTACATTCTGTCTGTTTAGATTAATGTTATTGACATTTCCACATTTCCAGACGGCAGTTTTTTAGGCTTTTAGAAATTGAAAGAAGTCACAGACGATAATTTATTTAACCCCTTCCTGTTTTACAAAGTTTAAGGTCCGTTAAAAATCAAAAAAAAAAAAAAAAAAAAAGCAAGAGCAAAAATTGGCATATTTTTATAATTAGATGCCATCAGGTAAAACAAGGCAATTTGTTTACTAGTTTTGAGTAAACTTTTATGGATCTACTTTTTGCGCAAGCTTACGGAATAATTAAGTCGCAGAGGACAATTCAACTATTTCAAAATTAAAAATATATGCCAAAACGGGATAAAAAAGTAAATATTGAATGTTACAGACGGATTTGATTTGGTAACGCACCATACTTCAGTGTGAGTAGTCCAAGGTTTGTTAACCAGCTCCCCTACTTCTTCTTTCGAGTACCCTCGTATCTAAAGGTGGACATAAGATGCCATTCTTTCGTCACGTTACATTTCTATTTTGAGTTTTATTTTATCAAAGGCATTTAGACGATTATCTAATTTATATTGGATTGACAAATATCAAATTGATGCGAAATTAAGGTTGTGCGTTTATTAGATAAATGAAGGGTCGCTGACCATGCGCACTCAACTCCGACAGAAAGTTCAACTTTGATATAATAGGACTGTAGATTTCAAAATTTCTGTTTTGAAATGCAATTGAATCTCACATTTGGTGCCACAATTGAATCTCACAGTATTATATACTTAAATGGCGGATAACAAAAAATGGACTTGAACTGTCATCTTGTTCCGTATTTTCTCAATATTTTTCAGCTAAAATCAGATATCTTAGAAGTCCAATATATAAACTTATTGCCTCTTTTCAAATCAATAACCCATTAATTAAAAGAGTACCGAAATAAATTGAATACATTCCAATTTTGTAAAAAAAATTCTCGTTTCGAATCTTACTCCCATCCCTTTCTTCCCTTCTCCAGAAATTTAAAATTGCACGTGATCCGGGTGAAAGTGTCATTTTCTACTTTTCTCCAAATCACGTAACCCATGCCAAAAAAAAAATGCGCTTTTTGTCGCCCCACAAGAAAAATCAATAGGGAAACATGGCGAAAATGAAGGAATTGTTTGCAATAAGCAATTTCAACATATTGCACATTGTTTTCTACCCAGAACAGTAAAATCTAAAATGTCACCAACTTAAAATTGTCGTCCGCAACTCCTTTCACTTCGAACCAGTCTTAAATTTTACCCTCTGGTAATGGGTTGAACATCCTATACCTCTAAAAGATGGCCGCTATTCCCCTTATATGATCCATTTTGATTTGGAATAATTGTATCTAAGGTTTTCCAGTACATGATAGACATATTGTGATATGTGTCAACTGTATAAAAAATATTGTAAGAAATATAGAATGAATATTTCTGATTGCGCAAACATGAAATACAACATCACATTTAATAATAAGGACAACTTCTCTAATAATTCAAAGCCAAATATTTACTCCAAGGAAGGAAAAACAGCTAAGAAATAAATCGTTTATTTGGCTGCTATAGCAAACAAGAGCCTCCCGAATATCAATAGGAGGGTATGAGTGAATTTCTTTGGAAGCAATATTTTGTGTTTTTCTTGTCGATTTCAACTCGTGTTTGTTTACAACTTGAGATCGAGAGGAATGAACCCCGATTCTTCACTGAATATGTTCATTAGTCTTCGGCATTGACTATTATATACACAGCTGCTAATGACTAAACTTTACGAACGATTTCGTTTATCTCCGTGACCGAGTTAGTTGTTTGAATAACTAGCGAAAGTGAAACGTCATTACCTTCCTAATGAATTTCCTTAGATTGTGGCGGGTCTCAATTCAAAATATCGAAAGTTCTTTCGGGATTTATCGGCATACCGCGATAGATAGTTTTTATCTTACAATAACAATCGTGATATTTTTTTATGTTTTGGGCCACTATTAATGTTTTCCTGTTCATTTTGTTGTGAGTGTTTTTATGGGGGGGGGGGACTTTAAGGATCTTACACGAACCCAGATGGTTATCAGAGCTAGTTCAATCATCTTCGAGAGCCTGGTGATGTTTGTTCAGACATATTTCCTTACGTCCGGAAATGTCATTTAGTCGTTTTTTTAGGAAAAAACCGGTATTTCGAATCGATCAACCGGAAACAAGTTTTCACGCATTACCGCTCATGTCCACGCATGCTCATGCACTTGAAGTGAAAATCTATGTGATCGCCTCCATCTTGTTTCATCGCCGATAAAGAAACTTACTTGCTGAATGCCAACAGATTCCTTTTAGTCATGAATATCAAGAATATATCCACGGTAAATTGTCTAATGAATGGCCAAAATGAGAGAAACAATCTCCTCTCGTGTCAAGATAGAATCTAGGTCAGTGGTTAGTGCAGTTGTAAACTGTCTGTTAGTGTTTTGACCTTACAGGACTGTGCAAATTTACACCCCATATACACAGTATATGCAACAAGTTACAACCCTGTTATAATCGCGATTCAAGCGCCTATAAAACCCCACCGAATAAAACACCTTTTACCTCAAATTCGACTATATATTTGAAACGAACATGTAGTACTTTAATTGTAATAATAATATGCTCAACGAAAAAAGAATTGAATGTTAGCTTTGACTTCTTTACCTTTTATCATTTAACCTTTTACCACACAACCACAATTTTTTTCACGCACTTATGAAATGATATTAAAAAAACGTTGTGATTAAATCAAAATAGCGATTTCGATAAACAGTAAGGGGTCATGATTGATTGAATAGGGTTAAACGCAACTTTTAATAGTATTTCAGTTATATCGGGGCGGCTGGAGATCCTTACCATGGATTCCTTGTAGTTCACACACCAGTATTACCACTACATCCTTATCGAGCCTCCAGCTGCTCATGCCACTTAGGTGCACGATTAACTTACTCTTGTTGATGATACATGCTGGCATTTTTGAGCGCGGTTACTGATAACCCAGCAAAACCGCTCTCAGGACTTTCAGTCCTTTGATTCTTTACTAATTTAAGACATTTATTGTATATCTGTCTCTTCAATTGAAAACGAAGCCATAGACTCTTATCTTATGACGTTTAATTGAAAAGTATTTATTGAAACAGTTTAATGTGATGGAGCGAATTTGGTTTAGTGATGACGCGCAGAACTCCGGTTCGATCCTCCGTTTCGGATTAGATTGATAAACGAGACCCGTCCATGAGGGACGTAAAACCCCATACATTCATTCTAAAACAAAGTTAATCGGATATATACATGTACTTATTTTAGTTAAAAAAACAAAAACAAAGGTAGTATCGGTCGAGCCTGTATGTTTAACTTCCCCATCCAAACGATTCATTTGAAAATGAAAGAATTAAAAAAATAGTTATCGGATACATACTTATTATCTTTACTTTAACGAACAAAGGTAATAACACTATCGATTGAACATGAATTCGATATTTTAATAAAAAATAAAATAATACGGTATATAATAAATAGAATAATCAACTGGTTATTCCAGATATGAAACAATATTTCACTCGGATGCATTGTTAGGCGTTAAAAAAATCGTGCTGCGCATCCTTGTGAAATGTTTTTACATATTTGGAATAACCAGTTGATTATCCACTATTTGCTAAATGGAACATAACTTTTTAAGCGGGACAAGTTTTATGACGAGAGGTAAACCTTATATGCCAGTTTGAAGGATAATGACTGACAGTTAATAAGCTATGCTGTCAGCAAATATCGGTCTGTATCGGTTGTCGAACAAGGTTAGCAGTGTGCCAAAATTAAGTCGATAATGTCAGCTTACATACTCAATTAGATGACATGGGCAAATATAACTGAAATAATATTTCAAGCGAAGTTTTTCGTTTAATATATCTGGTATTTCATTCAAAATGACCGATTTGTACAATATTTGCTGCTTTCTCTCATATGGGCTTTTCCTTTGCATTTCAAAATGAATAAAAAAACACACACACACACAATGTTTTTCTATCCAGAAAGTTTTAAAAAAACATAAAATTTCATAAACTTTAAATAGTCGTCTGCAACTCCTTTCATTTTTCACAAGTATAAAATTTTGCCGTCTGGTTATGGGTTAACATGAGGGTCGATAACACGACAATGATAGCGTAAGGTTGTGAAGATAACGATGGTATAATGACGTAATGACAACAGCGCAAGAGTACGATGACGAGAGTAATCGTATTATACCACCACCGTACTCGAATATACCATCCTACTCCATTACAAATGTCTGTCCATTTTCTTTTATTAAGATTTCGTGCTTTCTCTTTCCATTTCTTCGCGAATGTACGTGTGTTTATCAATGGAAGTACCATTTTTTAACATTAAATGGGTGCGGTCTTCATACTCTGGGTTGAATATTTTCGTTAATTTAAGGTACTGTTAACCAATATGATAATGAAAGTAGTTTTATGACTTTATCTTTATACAAGTTACGGATCGCTGACCCTGTCTATTGACCTTCGCCATAGAACTTTGACTGAGACATCAAACGACATTACTTTTTGGTAACCAAAGATTGGAGGTAGGCGACCTAAAGGTTGTAACTACTGCTTAGATAAACTTTAGTTACGACGTGTAGTTGCGAAACACACAAAAATGACTCAAATGTCGCAGGAATGAACCTAAGTATTCTATCACATTGTATGAATACGCGAAGCGGATTAATATTTTTGCATGATTAAGTTTTTAGGTTCATACTTTAATGTAATCTAAAATATATTCTCTCTATATATATGATAATTCAATGCCACAAAGAAACATAAAACAGCAATTTTACTAGCTTTGAGTATAATTTTACGGATCTAGTTTGCGCACAGGCACATAAAATAGTTGCGTACTCAAAGTTGTGTTCATAGACGTATAAAAAATTAGCCAATCAAAACGCTTGAATCTTGATAGACGAAACTAAAATTGAATTATTTGAAATAAGAGACATAAAATATAGCCAAAAATAATTACACAAACATTTTCCTACTTGTGACATCTTTTCCTTTTCTTTAACAGCAGTTCTATCATTCAATAAATTCTTCTGCGATAAATATAAAAAATCTGGTACGTTTCAAGATGTATAAAGGCAGGAACTCATCACAGGTACAATTGACCAATCGCGGCTGATATGGGCATGTGCTACGGTAGCGACGATAAATAAACGGAAATACACACATTCGATCGGGTCTGTTCTGCAGGAAGACTTGGGTTTCTTCATCGTATAGTTACAACTACATTTGGAAGTGTTTGAAGAGGAGAAGGTAGGGTAAAGGTAATGCTGACTTGAAACTGAAAAGTTGAAAAAGTTGAGAGCATTTGTGTAAAAGTACGTATGCCAGTTTTAGGTTAATCATGACAATAAAGAAAATCCCCTGAAAACATTAATGAATAGAAGTACAAAACATCACGTGGTACGACTTATCATGAACATGCTAGTCTTCCTACAATATATGAACACAACGCAGATATTAACCGCAGCGAGGATGTAATTTAACCTATTCCCACGCGATCCCTCCTTTTTACGCCCTTCATGAAAAGGCTTTGGGAAACTTGGTTTGAAAATGAAGAAATTGCTTGTATCAAGCAATTTCTTCATTTGTCACCATGTTTTCTTTCCCAAATAGATGGAAAAAATTGAAATTCCACCAAATAGAATTGTAGTCTGTAGCGTCTTTCAATTTGGACCGGTTTCAAATTCTGTTGTGTAAGAATAAGTTAATCATATATAGAGTACATTCAATAGGGTCTTCATATGCATTTTATGCTCATAAAGTCTAAGTTTGATCTCGAGAAATATGATATTCAGGATTTTTGCTTTGCAAGAGTTTAGGCGAATTGTCTGTTTGGATATCAAAGGTTATTATTCTGAAACAGAGTACAAATATTGAATTATTTTTACTAGTACTCCCAATGTTAGAACACCGTTCTGGAAGTTAATTTAAATCTATTATGTACATAACACATATAATGATGGAAAATAAAGTTGAAACTTTGCTGTATAATACATTCGTTTTACACTTTCTTGCCTGGGTACAAAATGGTTGGTTTGCCACAATAACGTCGTAACTGTAGTGTGAAAAAGCTGAAGTTAAATAGACAAGCGCACAAACATACTTCGCGTAAAATTTCGATGTTCAAATTACGACACCGAGCCCAGTAGACCCCAAGAGCAAATACGAATAGAATTAACTCGACAATTGGCGAGAAATACAATGTATTTTGACATAGAATACTAGTCAAGACTTCAAAACGCTTAAACGCTTCCTTTTTAAAGTAAATGTTGAATTTCGATAATAAAGAAGGCCCCTAGAAACTGGGGACGTTGTGGGGGGGGGGGGCAGCCCCTCCCAATACCTCTGACAAGAAAGGAAAACGAAACAGTATTATATACCGATTTGAATACACACACTACAGAAAATCCCCAAATCCCCCAGTCCTTCTACCCCCCCCCCTTTCGTTCTTGAAAAGTTCAAGATATCAAACCCTAGTCCAATCTCGGGATACTTCCTACGGGCCCGAATCGTCTTTTCACATGACAGTTTAAATAAGAATAAAGGAAACCCCGACAGCTGTTTTAATATCGAAATGGATTAAATTCCGATTGTAGTTGTCTTTTCATATGCCAGTTTGCATTAGAATAAAGTATTGGTAGCCTGACAGTTGCTCTTGAAACGCACAAATTCGAAAACAGATGACGTTTTGTCATATATCTTACCTTTTCTATGGGCAAACTTTTAGGCACAAGTCGCCGTATTCAACGAACGGAACCCCCGCTGACATTAATAAATGATAATAAGGAATAGTAAAATTCAACCCTGGACCTCATTAATGAAAGCCCAACGTTATTTAACCCATCACCAAACAATCCCGCCTAATACATGTATTTATAGAAAACATTGTGAGAAAAGAAGAAATTGCTTTAAAAAAAGCAATTTCTTCTTTACTCACGATGTTTTCTACCTGATTTGGCTCCTATTTCTTTAACACAATTTGTTGTTTTTTTATTGTTTACCTCTTTCAATTTGGACGAGTCATATATTTTGTTTTTTGGGAAAGGCTTAGATGATGAAATTGACGGATCGCTGGCCACGCCCACTGAGTCCATTTAGGATAGAAGGAATAATTAATGAACGGCGTTATTGAGCACAATTTATGGCTGGTATCGTGTTACAAAGCCTTGGAAGTTGGCGACCTGAACGGCGTAACTACAGCTTGAACAAGTTATGGTTACGACGTTTAAGTCGCCAAACCATCGAAAATGTTTTAAAAAATGACGGATAATTTTTGAGTTCAAAGTTCACTTCCGATTTAAACGACTAATGTGATTGGTAGATTGATTCTTTGATATACAGTCATAGTCCGTCAAGTTTCAGAGCTCTTATCGAAAAAAGCTACGTCAAATTTATCGAAAATACAAGTGTTTATCGGTACAAAGTTGAACAAAGAGAAGTTTATCTGTCTGTTACAATCGGTGCCTTCTTTTACTGTGATGTTTTCTCTGGTATATTACAGAATTTTACTACCCAAGGTTTACCTGATAAAAATGAGAAAATGTGTAATACGCAAATTTTTGTTACGTTATTGTCACCTCAGAATTTGCAACCGAAATACAACTATAGTTACGTAGTAAAAATCGAATTTTAGTTGTGTCCACCTAAGTTGCTGAAATATCTTTTGCTGGGATAAGAGTTTTCATACCACTATGAAATGATTTTGTGTACAGAACTATTTTTGTATTCTTGTGCTCAAATTAGTTTTATAAAAAAATATTTAAACTATTCATATTATATGCCCCTGTGATATTAATTTTGAACAAATGAAGAGAATGTTTACTTTTATCATCGAGGTATGAAATGTGATTATTGTTGGAGTTTCATAACTAGATAAATATAATTTTATCTCCATCTCTCTCTCTCTCTCTCTAGAAAAAAAATAACAATAAAGATAGAATTTGAAACGATAATTCCACTGCCTTTAGTTTTATTACAGAAATCAATCCAGTAAAAGATTTGACCTCACATTTGCGTCAAAGGGAATAAATTAATAACCTCCTATTTCTTGTTTCCGTCAGTCCGGCGTCTCTTGATCCAACTCCTGTCTGTTTTCTTCAAATTAGGACATGAGCGTTGTGGAATTATTGTGTCTGAAACGTATTAGATTGATTTGGTTTCTTCTAAGATTTCGACTGGTCGGAATTATTTTGTCGTCTGTTTATTCCAGCCGCAGTGTTGAAACAGTTGACTTGTCTTTTTGTATCACATTTACATTCATGTCTGTTTAGATTAATGTTTTTGACATTTCCACATTTCCAGACGGCAATTTTTTAGGCTTCCAGAAATTGAAAGAAGTCACAGACGATAATTCTTTTAACCCCTTCCTGATGTACAAAGTTTTAGGTCCGTTCAAAATCAAAAATGAAAACAAGAGCAAAAATTGGCATCTTCTTTTGTATAATTTGATGACATCAGGTAAAACAAGGCAATTTGTTTACTAGTTTTGAGTAAACTTTTATGGATCTACTTTTTGCGCAAGCGTACGGAATAATTAAGTCGCAGAGGACAGTTCAACTGTTTCAAAATTAAAAATATATGCCAAAACGGGGTACAAAAACATTGTGCGAAGAGTAAATATTGAATGTTACAGACGGATTTGATTTGGTAACGCACCATACTTCAGTGTGAGTAGTCCATTGTTTGTTAACCAGCTCCCCTACTTCTTGTTTCGAGTACCCCTGTAATCACAGCTCTTTCTCTAAAGGTGGACATAAGATGACATTCTTTCATCACGTTAGATTTCTATTTTGAGTTTTATTTTATCTGGATTATCAAAGGCATTAAGATGATTATTTCATCTATATTGGATTGACAAATATCAAATTGATGTATTGTTAGTTTTCGCGCAATTAAGGTTGTGCGTTTATTAGATAAACGAAGGATCGCTGACCACGCGCACTCAACTCCGACAGAAAGTTCAACTTCGATATTATAGGATCTTATCTATCAAAATTTCTGTTTTTAAAATGCAAATGATTCTCACATTTTGTGTCACAATTTAATCTCACAGTATTATATACACTTAGATGGCGGATAACAAAAATGGACTTGAACTGCAATCTTGTTCCGTATTTTCTCAATATTTTTCAGCTAAAAGCAGATATCTAAGAAGTCCCATATATGTAAACTTATTGCCTCTTTTCAAATCAATTACCCATTAATTAAGAGAGTACCGAAATAAATTGAAGATATTCCAATTTTGTATTGATTCTCGTCGGAAGTTTTGCATTTAGAACCGGGTATAAGCTGTATTTATAGGATTTTTGATGCAAGAATGCACCAGATCAAACTTTTTTTTTTTTGAATTCTCGTTTCCAAGTTTACTCCCATCCCTTTCTTCCCTTCTCCAGAAATTTAGAATTGCACGTGATCCGGATGAAAGTGTCATTTTCTACTTTTCTCCAAATCACGTAAAATGGCGCTTTTTTTGACGCCCCACAAGAAAAAGCAATAGGGAAATATTGCGAAAAAAGGAATTGTTTCCAATAAGCAATTTCAACATTTTACACATTGTTTAAAAGTAAAATCTAAAATGCCACAAACTTAAAATTGTCGTCCACAACTCCTTTCACTTTGACCCAGTTTAAAATTGTTCCGTCTGGTAATGGGTTAAACTTCTTATACCTCTCAAAGATGGCAGCTATTCCCCTTGTATGATCCATTTTGATTTGGAATAATTGTATCTAAGGTGTTCCAGTATGTAATAGACATATTGTGATCTGTGTCAACTGTTATGAAAAATATTGTAAGAAAATAGAATGAATATTTCTGGTTCCGCAAACATTAAATACAACATCACATTTAATAATGACAACTTATCTTATGATTTAAAGCCATATATTTACTCCGAGAAAGGAAAAATAGTTAAGAAATATATCGTTTATTTGGCTGCCTCCCGAATATCAATAGGAGGGTATGAGTGAATTTCTCTGGAAGCAATATTTTGTGTTTTTCTTGTCGATTTCAACTCGTGTTTGTTTACATTTTGAGATCCGATTCTTCACTGGATATGTTCATTAGTCTTCAGCATTGACTATTAAATACACAGCTGCTAATGACTAAACTTTACGAACGATTTCGTTTATCTCCGTGACCGAGTTAGTTGTTTGAATAACTAGCGAAAGTGAAACGTCATCACCTTCCTAATGAATTTCTGTAAACAAACCTTAGATTGTGGCGGGTCTCAATTCAAAATATCGAAAGTTCTTTCGTGATTTATCGGCATACCGCGATAGATAGTTTTAATCTTACAATAACAATCGTCATATTTTTTATGTTTTGGGCCTCTATTAATGTTTTCCTGTTTATTTTGTTGTGAGTGTGTTTCTTTTTGGGGTGGGTTGGGGGGGGGGAGAGATGGCTTTAAGGATATTAAACGAACCCAGATGGTTATTAGAACTAGTCTAATCTTCTTCGAGAGACTGGTGATGTTAATCAGACATATTTCCATACGTCCGGAAATGTCATTTTTCTTTACTAATTTAAGATGTTTATTGTATTTCTGTCTCTTCAAT
Organism: Fragum fragum; assembly: GCA_946902895.1. Taxonomy (NCBI): domain Eukaryota; kingdom Metazoa; phylum Mollusca; class Bivalvia; order Cardiida; family Cardiidae; genus Fragum; species Fragum fragum. The sequence continues at coordinate 10,795,303 of OX336370.1, read as the reverse complement.
TGAAAACGAAGCCATAAACTCTTATCATATGACGTTTAATTGAAAAGTATTTATTGAAACTGTCTAAAGTGATGGAGCGAATTTGGTTCGATCCTCCGTTTCGGATTAGACTGATAAACGAGACCCGTCCATGTGGGACGCGAAACCCCGTACATTCATTCTAAAACAAAAGTTAATCGGATATATACCTATTCTCTTTTAGTTAAAAAAAAACAAACAAACTTAGTGTCGGTCGATCCTGTATGTTGATCTACCCTATCCGAACGATTCATTTGAAAATTAAAGAATTAAACAATAGATAATCGGGTATATACTTGTTATCTTTACCTTAAAGAACAACGCTAATAACACTATCGATTGAACATGAATTATTACTTATTATTATATACCTTGCTTTGAAATCTTTGGATTTCTCAGTGTAATAAATTTTGATAACGTCACTGGAGTGACGACAACACATTTCAGTTTCACTCTCTGTCGTAATTTAGGAACTGCTTTTTTTTTCAACCCAGTGACATTAAAAAGAGTCTATAAAAAAGATTGGTTTAGATATTTTAATAAAAAAAAATAAAATAATTCGGTATATAATGAATAGAATAATCAACTGGTTATTCCAGAAATGAAAAAAATATTTCACTCGGATGCGTTGTTAGGAGCTAAAAAAATCGTACTGCGCATCCTTGTGAAATGTTTTTACATAGGTGGAATAACCAGTTGATTATCAATGGAACATAACTTTTTAAGCGGGACAAGTTTTATGACGAGAGGTAAACCTTATATGCCAGTTTGAAGGATAATGACTGACAGTTAATAAGCTATGCTGTCAGCAAATATCGGTTTGTAGCGGTTGTCGAACAAGGTCAGCATTGTGCCAAAATTAAGTCGATAATGTCAGCTTACATACTCAATTAGATGACATGGGCAAATATAACCGAAATAATATTTCAAGCGAAGTTTTTCGTTTAATATATCTGGTATTTCATTCAAAATGACCGATTTGTACAATATTTGCTGCTTTCTCTCATATGGGCTTTTCCTTTGCATTTCAAAATGAATAAAAACACACACACACACACAATGTTTTTCTATCCAGAAAGTTTTAAAAAAACATAAAATTTCATAAACTTTAAATAGTCGTCTGCAACTCCTTTCATTTTTCACAAGTATAAAATTTTGCCGTCTGGTTATGGGTTAACATGAGGGTCGATAACACGACAATGATAGCGTAAGGTTGTGAAGATAACGATGGTATAATGACGTAATGACAACAGCGCAAGAGTACGATGACGAGAGTAATCGTATTATACCACCACCGTACTCGAATATACCATCCTACTCCATTACAAATGTCTGTCCATTTTCTTTTATTAAGATTTCGTGCTTTCTCTTTCCATTTCTTCGCGAATGTACGTGTGTTTATTTATGGAAGTACCATCTTTTAACATTAAATGGGTGCGGTCTTCATACTCTGGGTTGAATATTTTCGTTAATTTAAGGTACTGTTAACCTATATGATAATGAAAGTGGTTTTATGACTTTATCTTTATACAAGTTACGGATCGCTGACCCTGTCTATTGACCTTCGCCATAGAACTTTGACTGAGACATCAAACGACATTAATTTTTGGTAACCAAAGATTGTAGGTAGGCGACCTAAAGATTGTAACTACTGCTTAAATAAACTTTAGTTACGACGTGTAGTTGCGAAACACACAAAAATGACTCAAATGTCGCAGGAATGAACCTAATCACATTGTATGAATACGCGAAGCGATTTAATATTTTTGCATGATTAAGTTTTTAGGTTCATACTTTAATGTAATCTAAAATATATTCTCTCTATATATATGATAATTTAATGCCACAAAGAAACATAAAACAAAAATTTTACTAGCTTTGTGTATAATTTTACGGATCTAGTTTGCGCATAGGCACATAAAATAGCTGCGTACTCAAAGTTGTGTTCATAGACGTTTAAAAAATTAGCCAATCAAAACGCATGAATCTTGATAGACGAAACTAAAATTGAATTATTTGAAATTAGAGACATAAAATTACGCCAAAATAATTTCACAAACATTTTCCTAATTGTGACATCTTTTCCTTTTCTTTAACAGCAGTTCTATCATTCAGTCAATTCTTCTGCGATAAATATAAAAAATTCTGGTACGTTTCAAGATGTATAAAGGCAGGAACTCATCACATGTACAACTGACCAATCGCGGCTGTCAATCAAGGAATCAACCGTTCAACAAATCATTTATTCAGCCCGGACATGAGCTTTCAACTCAAACGTTGGACGCCATTTTGTTGGGCTTTAATGTTGGTTTGGCGACTTAAAAATCGTAACTTCAAGTTATTCAAGCTACAATTACGACTTTAGGTCGCCAACCAACCATTTCCCATTTTTATTACATGTTACTTGCATGAAAAATACGAAATAAAGAGGTTAAAAAACGAAGCGGAATTTCCTGTTGGGGTTCATAAGCGGAGCCTATGGAGTCAGTGGGCGGGACAACCTAATAATAAAAACCTTTTCCAAAGGTGATTTGATTGAGTTAGTCAGCCCGATTAGCTCAGTTGGTAGAGCACTTGACTTCAAACCTCAAGATCACGGGTTCGTGCCCTGGGCTGACCATATCAACTAACAAAAACTAATTATCTTTCGGATGAGACGTTAAACCTAGGCCCCGTGTGACAATGCTATCCACCGAGCACGTTAAAGAACCAGGCGGAGCTCTCAGCAGGTTCGTTCTGTATCCTTGCACTATACCCCGTAAGAACTAACCGTCTTCTGAGGGCGAGTGGGCTCATATGGGCATGTGCTACGGTAGCGACGATAAATAAACGGAAATACACACATTTGATCGGGTCTTTTCTGCAGGAAGACTTGGGTTTCTTCATCCTATAGTTACAACTACATTTGGAAGTGTTTGAACATGAGAAGGTTGGGTAAAGGTAATGCTGACTTGAAACTGAAAAGTTGAGAAAGTTGAGAGCATGTGTGTAAAAGTACGTATGCCAGTTTTAGGTTAATCATAACAATTAAGAAAATCCCCTGAAAACATTAATGAATAGAAGTACAAAACATCACGTGGTACAACTTATCATGAACATGCTAGTCTTCCTACAGTATATTAACACAACGCAGATATTAACCGCAGCGAGGATGTAATTTAACCTATTCCCACGCGATCCCTCCTTTTTACACTCCTCATGAAAAGGCTTTGGGAAACTTGGTTGAACATGAAGAAATTGCTTGTATCAACAATTTCGTCATTTGTCACCATGTTCTCTTTCCCAAATAGATGGAAAAAATTTAAATTCCATCAAATAGAATTGTCGTCTGTAGCTTCTTTCAATTTGGCCCGGTTTCAAATCCTGATGTGTAAGAATAAGTTTATCATGTATAGAGTACATTCAATGTGGTCTTCATATGCAGTTATGCTCATAAAGTCTTAATTTGATCTCGAGAAATATGATATTCAAAGGAAAAGGATTTTTGCTTTGCAAGAGTTTAGGCGAATTGTCTGTTTAGATATCAAAGGTTATTATTCTGAAACAGAGTACAAATATTGAATTATTTTTACTAGTTCTCCCAATGTTGGAACATTTTTTCTGGAAGTTAATTTAAATCTATTATGTACATAACACATATAATGATGGAAAATAAAGTTGAAACTTTGCTGTATAATACACTAGTTATACACTTTCTGGACTGGGTACAAAGTGGTTGGTTTGTCACAATAACGTCGTAATTGTAGTGTGAATAAGCTGTAGTTAAATAGACAAGCGCACAAACATAATTCACGTAAAATTTCGATGTTCAAATTATGACACCGAGTCCAGTAGACCCCAAGAGCAAATACGAATAGAATTAACTCGACAATTGGCGAGAAATTCAATGTATTGTGACATAGATTACTAGTCAAGACTTCCAAAACGCTTAAACGCTTCCTTTTTAAAGTGAAGGTTGAATTTCGATAATAAAGAAGGCCCCTAGAAACTTGGGGCGTTGGGGGGTAGTGGGCAGCCCCTCCAAATACCTCTGACAAGAAAGGAAAACGAAACAGTATTATATACCGATTTGAATACACACACTACAGGAAACCCCAAATCCCCCAGTCCTTCTACCCCTCCCATTTTTGAAATGTTCAAAGTTAACCCCACCCCATTTTGAAATGTTCAAAGTTACCCCACCCCCTTTTTGAAATGTTCAAGTTATCAAACCCTAGTCCAATCTCGGGATACTTCGGGATACTTCCTACGGGCCCGAATCGTCTTTTCACATGACAGATTAAATAAGAATAAAGTATAGAAACCCTGACAGCTGTTTTAATATAAGAATGAATTAATTTCCGACTGTGGTTGTCTTTTCATATGTCAGTTTACATTAGAATAAAGTATTGATTGCCTGATAGTTTCTGTAATAACCATAGGTTGAAACGCAAAAATTCGAAAACAGATGACGTATTGTCAGACTTTGATCAATGAAAGTCGGCGATTATATCTTACCTTTTCTATGGGCAAACTTATAGACACAAGTCGCTGTATTCAACGAACGGAACCCCGATGTCATTAATAGATGATAATATGGAATAGTAAAATTCAACCCAGGACCTCATTAATGAAAGCCCAACGTTATTTTACCCATACACAACAATCCCGCCTAAGACATGTAGTTATAAAAAACAATGTGAGAAAAGAAGAAATTGCTTGTAAAAAGCAATTTTTTCTTTACTCACGATGTTTTCTACCTGATTTTGGTCTTTATTTCTTTTTCAAACTAAACACCTTATGTTATTTTTATTGTTTGCCTCTTTCAATTTGGACGAGTTTAAAATTGTGTTGTCGGGGAAAGGGTTACACATTGATCCCGCCTAAGACAAGAAGTTATAGAAAACATTGTGAGAAAAGAAGAAATTGCTTGTAAAAAGCATTTTTTTCTTTACTCACGATGTTTTCTACCTGATTTTTGTCTTTATATCTTTTTTCAAATTAAACACCTTATGTTTTTTTATTGTTTGCCTCTTTCAATTTTGACGAGTCTAACATTTTGTTGTTTGGGAAAGGGTTAGCAGATGAAATTGACGGATCGCTGGCCACGCCCACTAGGATAGTAGGAATTAATTAATGAACGGCGTTATTGTGCACAATTTATGGCTAGTATCGTGTTACAAAGCCTTGGAAGTTGGCGACCTAAACGGCGTAACTTCAGCTTGAACGAGTTGTGGTTACGACGTTTAAGTCGCCAAACCATCGAAAATGTATTATAAAAATGTCGGATAAATTTTGTGTTCAAAGTTCACTTCCGATTTAAACGATTAATTTAATTGGTATATTGATTCTTTGATATACAGTCATAGTCCGTCAAGTTTCAGAGCTCTTATCGAAAAAAGTTAAGTCAAATTGATCGAAAACAGAATACAAGTGTTTATCGGTACAAAGTTGAACAAAGAGAAGTTTATCTGTCTGTTACAGTCGGTGCCTTCTTTTACTGTGATGTTTTCTCTGGTATATTACAGAATTTTACTACCCAAGGTTTACCTGATAAAAATGTTACTTTATTGTCACCTTAGAATTTTCAACCGAAATATAATTAGTTACATAGTAATAATCGAATTTTAGTTGTGTCTACTCAAGTTGCTGAAATATCTTTTGCTTGGATAAGAGTTTTCATACCACTATGAAATAAGTTTGTGTACAGAACTATATTTGTATTCTAGTGCACAAATCAGTTTTAGAAGAAAAAAAATATTTAAACTGTTCTTATTATATGCCCCTTTGACATTAACTTTCAACAAATGAAGAGAATGTTTACTTTTATCATCGAGGTGTAAATTGTGATTATGTTTGGTGTTTCATAACTAGATAAATATAATTTTATCTCCATCTCTCTCTCGAAAAAAAAAATAATAATAGAAATAAAGATAGCATTTGAAACGATGATTCCACTTCCTTTAGTTTTATTACAGGAATCAATCCAGTAAAAGATTTGACCTCACATTTGCGTCAAAGGGAATAAATTAATAACCTCCTATTTCTTGTTTCCGTCAGTCCGGCGTCTCTTGATCTAACTCCTGTCTGTTTTCTTCAAATTAGGACATGAGCGTTGTGGAATCATTGTGTCTAAAAAGTATTAGATTGAATTGATTTCTTCTCAGATGTCGACTGGTCGGAATTATTTTGTCGTCTGTTTATTCCAGCCGCAGTGTTGAAACAGTTGACTTGTCTTTTTGTATCACATTTACATTCGTGTCTGTTTAGATTAACGTTATTGACATTTCCACATTTCCAGACGGCAATTTTTTAGGCTTTCAGAAATTGAAAGAAGTCACAGACGACAATTCATTTAAGAAATGAATAAGATATTATTTTCGTTGAGATACAAAATTAAACACTGTATGAATTCGCCATATTGTTGTGATTAAATTTTCAGCTCCATATTTCAATAAGAACTAGGAAAAAATATCATCCTTTTTCTAAGTAAATGCCCTCAAGCAAACATTTTACTAGTTAACCCATTACTAGACAGCAAGATTTTAGACTGGTCCAAATTGAAAGGAGTTGCAGACGACAATTTAAAGCTTATGAAATTATAGTTCTTTTCAATTTTATGGGTAGAAAACATTGTGGAAAATGAAGAAATTGCTTGTTGCAAGCAATTTCTTCTTTTTCCACAATGTTTTCCCAATTACATTTCTTGAGGGGCGTTCAAAAGCGTCATTGTGTGGGAATGGGTTAAGTTAAAATTTTATGGATCTACTTGTTGCGCCAGTATACGAAATAGTAACTTGCTCAAAGAAGACGCAGTTGACAGTTCAATCATTGTTGAAAATGAAAATATTTGTCAAAATGGGTTAAGAAAACATCACGCGAAGAAGAGAGATCGCTTGTTACAAGCGGATTTGATTTGGTAACGCATAAGTGTCTACCAATGTCGGAGCTCAAAGTTAAATTTCCGGTCTATATATATTATTTGATTGGTCTGTCGATTTTTTTAGAATTTGCGATCCGTTAACCCATTCCTACACGACAAAATATTAGACTGGTCCAAATTGAAAGATGCTGCAGACGACAATTTCAAATCAATTGAATTTGAAAAAAAATCTTATAGGACAGAAGACATTGTAGATAATGAATAAATTGCTTGATACAAGCAATTTCTTCATTTTCCATAATGTTTTCCAAAGCTTTATTCTTGAGGGACGTACAAAAGGTGATATTGTGTTGGAATGGGTTAATTACTGTGCTGAGATTGAAATCGACTAATAACTCGCGTGCAAGCAAAATAAACTATCCCCACCCCCCTACAAAAAAAATGTTTTTTCTTTTCTATTTTTCTCACGCCAGCATTTCCATGAGCTTTTCAGTACTTCAAGTAGACTGGCTTACTGAACCTCTTGACCAAACAAAATGCACGTGTGACTGTTCGTAGATGTGACTGGTAAGGTAGGTATGTAGTTTCGCAAAAAAAAATCGTCTCGGTGTTCGCTTTTAAAGTTATCGATCAGTCCCTTGTAGCTCAGTTGTTATGGCGGCGGACTCTTTACCCTCTCCTGTTTCTCGAAATTTAGACTGGTCCAATCAAGTTGAAAGAAGTTCAAGATTACAATTAAAATTGGGCGCAATTTGAAAAGTTACCAAACTACGGGTTTTCTATAATATTTTCTCAATTATAAAATCCCAGGGACGTAAAAACCAGAGATTGAACAGAGAGGGATACTTAGAAATGTAAATGATTGCGGGCTCTAGTCCCGGCCCCGCCGCTGGATAGGTTGGTATGTCCTTTGGTAAAACAGATCTCAATCCCAAATATTTAACTAAAACTTCGTTCAAAACGGTGTTAAAAAAAGAATAAAGTTAATGAATTAGCAAACTTGGAATAATTTCTGGAGTGTCGGTCATCATAATATTCCCTCTTCGAAAGACGAAAAATCAGCGTTTTTAACGTTTTCCTGTTTCTTTTTCCTTATTTTTCAAAATTTTAGACTCGTCCAATTTGAAAGAAGTTGGAGACGACAACTTAAAGTGAGTGTAATTCGAAATGTAACCAACCTAAAGGGCAGCAAACATTTTCCCACAATGTTTTCTAAAGTTTAAAATTACAGGGACTTAAAAACCAGGGATTGAACAGGAATGGGTTAAGCTACACGCAGTAGGCTAGCAACCAATTTGTACTTTAGCAAAATTTGTGAACTAAGAGAGATAACTCCTGTTACAAAATTATCTAGATCTTAGATATTATTACGATTCTTTGCATTAAAAAATCAGGAAAATATTGACCAATAACCAGACGACAAAATTGTCCGAATTTAAAGAAGTTGCAAACGACAATTTGTACTTGATGGAATTTCAAAAATCCTTGTCTTTTGTGGGAGGAAAAGAAGAAAAAAATATATATAAAAAATGCTTATTTTAATCAGTTTCATTTTCCACATTTTCCCCAACGTTTTATGCTTTTTCTCTGGTGGCTTCAAAAAGCGGCCTATGATTATGTGAGAAGGGTAATTATCCTATCCCGCCCCATGCAATTTGTGATTCTTAATTTAAAACAAAAGACCAATAGGCTTAACATTTATCAAAATGTGTAGGTTTTCATTTACGACCATTGTATCCGATTAATCGTTGCCGAAACAGGGATTTTTTTCCCAAATTTTGGAAGATGCATTAGCCCATTAATTCTACGAAATTCTAGTGTGGTTTCATCAGAATACTAGTATTTAGTAGTAGAATGTGTATTAAATTACTTTCAATGCGTATTTATATGTGCAGCTATTTTAACACATTACTAGACTACAAAATTTTAGACTAGTCCGAAATGAAAGGAGTTTCAGACTTTTTTGAGTTTGTGAACGTTAAATTTCTTTAAATTATGAAATATGAAGAAATTGCTTAATTGTTTCAAGCAATTTCTTCATTTTCCACAATGTTTTTCTAATTACTTTTCTTCGGTGGTATCAAAAAGCGTCATTTTGGGGGAATGCGCTAAAGCTGATATCATAAATAAAGACAGTAGCAGAATATAAATGAAATAAATTTCAAGTTATTAACCAAAATATGAATAATATACGAGGCTAGAGTGCTGATTGATTATGGGAATTTTCTTTGTAACCACTGGGAAAAAATAGAGCCTTTTTACGTACCCTTTAGAGACATCTATTAAGGAGGAAAAAAGCCCTTCAAATGAATTGATATAAGCTCTTATATAGCTCAAATATTAGGCGTCTGTTCGTCGTCTTTCTTTCCGTCCGTCCGTTCTTTCACCGATTTGCAAAGTGTCATTTTCTCTTTCAAAAAATAACCTTCAGCTTTCAAGCAAAGTTCACATTGTAAAAACATAAGGTCATGCACTTTAAAACTACTTCATAGAAATACATAGTACTACATAGTACTTTGTTTAATAATTTGTCAACCAAGGGAAAAAATTCAAACAGATGATATTATATTCTCCACCCAAACCGTAAGGCTTAAAGCTTTGTTGTTTCACACGCCCCAATACCCAATAACATCTACCAAACTATACCAACCTGGTTACTGTGATATCATTTTAACCCCTTCCCACATAGTGACACCCCTTGTGGAAAATATTTAGGAAAACATTGTGGGAAATGAAGAAATTGCTTGTAACAAACAATTTCCTCATTTTCCACAATGTTTTCTTCCCAGACAGTTGAAAAACCCCTAAATGTCATAAACTTTAAATTGACGTCTGCAACTCCTTTCAATTTGGACCAGTCTAAAATTCTGCTGTCTAGTAATGGGTTAAAACTAGGGTAGTATTGTTGCAGTGTCTAATCATGTGTTTTGACCAAATTCCCCAGAATATACCTATAGTTACTACTTTCTCATGGGATCCCAAATTTTACATAGCTTCCTAGGGAGCAGTTTCGTTGTCAAAGTTTTAAAACGATCTACTTTTCCGAAACAAGCGGCCCTAGAGCTAACAAATTTTTCAGGTACTGTTGTCCTGATGTCCTCTTGCAAACCATTTCAAGATAAAAAATTAACGTTCATATGGTTTCCTGTACTAGAATAATTTCCGAAAATCCAGGAAATGTTAAGCAACAGTGACTAAATGATATCCCTACATGGATGACCACCTTCAAATTAAAAATGAATAAGTCAAAGACAGAAATAATCAAATATGCTACAAATCACCAGCTAGATAAACTTAATGTCACCAGTATAAATGCCGGTGGTCACATGATACAGTTAAGTGTAGTGTGTTGAACGTGTAAGAGATATTATATAAACTTATTCAGAAAAAGTACCAAATTGCTCGTGGTCAACTTCAGAACCTGCGGAAAATACGAAAACATATGTCACAAAGGTCAACCGAAACTTTGGTCCGAGGGCTAGTCCACTCCCACATTGCTTTCTGTAACGGACTTTTTACAGAATTCCGTTGTCTCTACTTGACAATTACAGCACATCCGAACTCAACTGCAAGTATTTTAATAAATGCATCCTTTGATCAATCTAGTGGTACACTTTTAAAAAAGTTACGCTGGCTTCCAATTAAAGCCAGAATCATGTATAAAACTCTACTAATTATTTTTCGTGTGATGAAAGGTACAGCACCAGCTTATCTTCAGAAACTGTTTAAAGTGCAATAAAATTCTTCATTCAAAGACGAAGGACAAAACTTACAGATCGATCTCCAGCCGTTGTTGGGCAAAAAAGGTAGAAAAGTATGCCAAAAGATTTAAAAGACACTCTTACTGAATCATTGTTTCGCTCAAAACTAAAAACCTACCTTTTTCGCATTGTTATTAACAGGAATCAATCTATCTATAACGAAAGTCCCCCCCCCCCCCCTGTTTTTAACAAACTTGGATTTTATGATTTACTTTAAAGCGCAATAGAATATGTAGATAATTTTGCGCTACATAAATGTTATGGTTTTGTAGGCCTATTATCTATTAGGCGTATTTCTCCCTATGCCACTTTACTTAACCCATTCCCAAACAATGCTGCTCCCCTCACCGAAATAAATGCGATATCTTCATTTTCCACAGTGTTTACTACTGTTTCATTTTAGAGTAATCTAAATTTCATAAACTCTGAACTGTCGTTTACAACTGCCTTGGCTTTCAATTTTGACCAGTCTAAAATTTTGTCGTGTTGTAAAGGGCCAACATTTTCGTATTTTCTGGCCTTCAGAATAGCCATGCGTCGTTCTACGCAACTGATTCGAGCTATCAGCGAAGTTCATGTACTCAAACTTTGTCCTAATGTCACATAGACAATTGACCAATCGCGCTTGTGAGTTTAGAAATCAACCGACCAATCAAATGATTTATTTAGCCCGGACCTGAGTTTTTCAAATCCAAAATTGGCTGCCATTTTATTTAACCTTTATGATTGGTTTGGCGACTTAAACGTAGTAAGTACAGCTTATTCAAGCTGTAGTTGCGACATTAAGATCGCCAACCAACCATTTACTTTTTCGTTACATGCTGCTGGTCATAAATTTAGCAAGATTAAGCCTTAAAAAATTGAGGCGGGACTTCCTGTAGGAGTCGATCGGCGTGGTCAAAGGAGTAAGTAGGCGGGGCCAGCGATTGGCAAATTACATAGGGCCAGAGACATATTTATGTCTCTGATAGGGCCTAGAGATAAAAAAGGGAAGTCCTGAACTAATAGAAGCCGGCTCTCTAAAAGAAAACAAACCCTATCGTACTCACATATCCCACCATGGTCTTTTTTTTTAAAATCCGATCTGTATTTAAACATTGCAGGTATTTTGTTGGATAAGAAAATGAAATACGTTTTGAGAACTGACGCTAGAACCCATTACCAAACGGCTAACCTTCAGACCAGAGCAACTTGAATGACAGATATGATTAAAAAATAGTTAGCCTTAACTTATGGTGAAAAAATATGATATAGAGAGAAAATGCTTGTAGCAGACAAATTTTCGCGACATTTTGAACATGTTTAATCAACGTTTATTATTTTTCCTTTTTGCGTCTGTTTTTCAAAGTTACCTCCCTTTGTCTAAATCTTCTGTATTACTTTTTCCCGCCATGTTTCAACAGGACTTGGAGCGAAAAATAAAATGAATCAGAAACATCAGGAGGTGATTTTCTAAAAATATTTATTGCCTTTTAAATTGTTTGTTTTTATTTTTATGATATTCGAACGCGTCAAAATTAACATTTAACAGAAGTCTTGATGATTAATGCTTCTTACCATCTTGATTTCGCACCATGTCAACATCGTCCTTTCTAACTTAAAAGAAATCGAATTTTAGTTAGAGCATTTAACCCTTTCCTGTGCAAACCCGGAATTTCACGTCACATTTATTTAATTCTTGGGAAAACATTGTAGAAAAAGAAAAAATTGCTTGTACGAAGCAATTTCGTCTTTTTCCTCATTTTTTTCTACCACATAGGATGATTTCATTTCACATCGCATCCAACTTTTACTCTTGTCTGCAACTTTTTTCAACCTGGAAAAGTCTAAAATTAAAAAAAAAAAAAAAAAACAACAGAAAATGGTTTTATTGTATAACCCATTTTACACAGACAATACCGTTTTAGATCTGTCATTGTTGAAAAAAGAATGTCGACAACATTTCAAATGATGTTTAGTTTCCTTTAAGGTAGAAAACAAAGTGAGACAAGCATAAATTGCATGTAAAAAGCCTGTGATGGATCTAGAACCCTTTCATGTATAATCCCCGGATTTTACATCCTTGTGATTTTATACTCGAAAAGACATTGTGGGAAAAGAAGAAATTTCTTGTAACAGTTTCTTGTAGCAGTTTTTCTTTTCCCACATTATTTTCTACTCTGTAGCTTAGGTACTTTTCAATTTGCACTCACTTTGCATTGTTGTCTGCAACTTCATTGAATTTGGTCAAGTCTAAAATTTTGAAAAACAGGGTCTTGCACGGAATATGGAAGAATATTTTGGCTTTCAAGTTTCTAACTGTTGTTGTATTTCCGTTTATTTATCGTCCCTACCGTAGCACATGCCCATATGAGAGATTCCCCCAGTAGACAGTTAGTTTTTACGGGGGATAGTGCAAGGATACAGGACAAACTACTGCGAGCTCCGCCTGGTTCTTTAACATGCTTGATGGATAGCATCGTCACACAGGGCTTAGGTTTAACGTCTCATTCAAAGACAATTAATTAGTTTTCTAACTGTAATACCTTGAGACATTTGAATGAAGGTGAATAACCCTTGTCATGCTGAATCCGGATATTCTGGTTTTGGCAGGAGGTGTTGACCAAGACAGGGGTGTGGAATTTCCATGCCTGATTTGTCCGACACAGGCTTTTCTACCTGCAGGCAAGTACATTTTTCAAAGCTACTTGTCCATGGACAAGTGAATATCAAATCAAATAGATAGAAGAGATTTATGATCGTAATGTTTGTATCTAAGGTTAGAAAATATTGTTTTAAATGAAGAAAATGCTGAGTTCCAGCATTTTCTTCTTTAAAAATAATATTTTCTCAAAATTTATCCATTCCCATCTTTACACGGGCAAGACCTTTTTGATCCTGAACAAGTAGAAAATCACAATTTACTCGTCCATGGACAAGTAGAGAAAATCTGCATTTCCACATCCCTGACCAAGATAAGCCTGCACATAAGTGCAGTCTCATCTTGGTCTACACTTCCTGCTCATACTTTTCCTGCCAGAGCTGTTTATGAAATTTATTCCTTTAAGAAATATTGATTTTTGAATATGTTCTATCACGGCTTTCAGCCCTTTGATTTTACAGCAATTCAGTATGGTATTTATACAGCATGACAAAAGTTAGGCTGACTTTTGAATGAAAGTGACTGTTCATGCCTTTAAAAAAAGAAATAAAGGAAGCAAAAATATTTTGCCATATATATGAGATGGCAAATAAGTTAAAAAAAAAAGTACAGCCCTAATAGAACTGAAATTCATTAGGTAAATGCGCTACCTTTCAATTGTACCAAAAATTTCTTTATTTGTGGTTTGGATGACACATCAGTTATGTCATTGACTTCCACTAGCAACAGTTATTATGAACATCACCCAAAGACTAACACCTTCACCAAATCAGTTCCATTGTTTCAGAGTAGGGCATAGGGAATATATCACATAAATTATATTCATTATGAATTTATATTTAACTGAAATAAAAAAAAATATCATTGAAATGACATTTATTACTATTGAAAAAGCAGATAATTTTCCATTAACCCATTCCCACTCAATGACGCTTTTAGACACCTCCAAGAAAAAAAGCATTTTTATATTATCCACAATGTTTTCTATCCTAAAGGTAGAGAAAATTCAAAATTTCATAAGCTTTGAAATGCCGTCTTCAACTACTTTCAATTTTGACCAGTCTAGAATATTGACGTCTGGTAATGGGTTAAGCCTTCTGAGCTAAATGTTTTGTTGTAGGTTCAGGTATGGTTGGAGAAATTATTTGGTGACAAGTCTGTCCCTGCTTATGAGCTAAATGAGTTTACAGTAGGATCTCTTCATATCCTAATGAAGAAGAACATTCAAGCAGAAAAAGACCATCAGTTGGTGATCGAAGATCTACGGCAGAAAGCAGATGAATACGGTGCTGAAAGTAAGAATGATTGTGTGCCAATTTCTATAGTAGTTAACCCATTACCAGATGGCAAAATTTTAGACTGGCCCAAATTGAAAGAAGTTGCAAACAACAATTCAATGTTTATGAAATTTTGGATTTTTTCCACTTTCTTGGTGGAAAACATTGTAGAAAATCATTTCCAACAATGTTTCCAAAGATCAAGGGCTTAATCAATCGATATTGTCCTTAATTTGCAATCAAGTGCTATCAATCATCAAACCCCTGCATTCTTATCTCAAGATGTCGTCAGCATAATTTTTGAGGGCTAAAATAGTCCTGGTTGTATGGTAAAAGCTTAAAAGTAGGTATCAATGTTTTTTTCATGTCACAGATTTTAATTATTCTTATTTCCTCTCATTTACTATTTGAATACAATGCCAAAAAGAAGTTTTGCAAAAATCTGAGGTTGCTTATCAGAAAAAAGCAGGGTATTTTCCTAATAGCCCACATAGGCTATTGATCCATTTTTAGCTCTACTGGCCGAAGGCCACTAGAGATATAGGGATGGCTTTTTCCCGTCCGGCGTCCGTCTGTCCGTGCGTCCGTCCGTCCGGCGTCTGCCCATTAAACTTTTCCTTGTTTACGCAATAAAGTCCACAATTTTCATCGGATTCTCTTCAAACTTTCACAGAATGATTGTACCATCATAAGGATCGTTCCTTTCGAAAATGGGTCAGATCCATCAAGGAACACTGGAAAAGGGGCCTAATTAAAACTTAATTAAAAAATCCTCGTTTACGCGATAAAGTTCACAGTTTTCATTGGATTCTCTTCAAATTTTCACAGAATGTTTGTACCATCATAAGGATCTTTCCTTTTGAAAATGGGTATGATCCGTCAAGAAACACGGGAAAAGGGGCCTTATGAAAATTTAATTAAAAATTCAATTAAAAATCCTCGTTTACGCGATAGAGTCCACAGTTTTCATCGGATTCTCTTCAAACTTTCTCTGAATGATTGTACCATCATAAGGATTGTTCCTTTCGAAAATGGGTCAGATCCATCAAGGAACATGGGAAAAGGGGCCTAATTAAAACTTAATTAAAAAATCCTCGTTTATGCGATAAAGTTCACAGTTTTCATTGGATTCTCTTCAAACTTTCACAGAATGTTTGTACCATCATAAGGATCTTTCCTTTTGAAAATGGGTATGATCCGTCAAGAAACACCGGAAAAGGGGCCTTATGAAAATTTAATTAAAAATTCAATTAAAAATCCTCGTTTACGCGATAGAGTCCACAGTTTTCATAGGATTTTCTTCAAACTTTCTCTGAATGATTGTACCATCATAAGGATTGTTCCTTTCGAAAAGGGGTATGATCCGTCAAGAAACACGGGAAAAGGGGCCTTATGAAAATTTAATTTAAAAATCCTCGTTTAGGCGATAGAGTCCACAGTTCGCATCAGATTCTCTTCAAACTTCCAGAATGATTGTACCAACATAAGTTCCTTTCAAAATGGGTATGATCTGTCAAGAAACACGGGAAAAGGGGCCTTATGAAAATTTAATTTAAAATTCCATTAAAAATCCTCGTTTACGCGATAGAGTCCACAGTTCTCATTGGAATTTCTTCAAACTTTCTCAGAATGATTGTAATAACATAAGGATCGTTCCTTTCGAAAATGGGTATGATCTGTCAAAAAACATGGGAAAAGGGGCCTTATGAAAATTTAATTAAAAAATCCTCGTTTATGCGATAGAGTCCACAGTTTTCATCAGATTCTCTTCAAACTTTCACAGAATGATTGTACCAACATAAGGATGGTTCCTTTCAAAATTTGGTATGATCCGTCAAGAAACATGGGAAAGGGGGCCTTATGAAAATTAGAAATTAAAAACTCCATTAAAAATCCTCGTTTACACGATAGAGTCCACAGTTTTCATTGGATTCTCTTCAAACTTTCTCAGAATGATTGTACAATCATAAGGATTGTTCCTTTCGAAAATGGGTCTGATCTGTCATTATACAGGAAAAGGGGCCTTATGAAAATTTAATAAAAAAATTCTTGTTAACACTGGAGTCAATAGTTTTCATCGGATTCCCTTCAAACTTTCACTGAATGATTGTACTATCATAAGGATTATTCCTTTTGAAATTTGGTATGATCCTTCAAGAAGCACAGGAAAAAGGGGCCTTATGAAAATTTAATTAAAAAATTCTCATTAATAATCTAGAGCCAACAATTTACAACGGATTCTCTTCAAACTTTCACAGAATGATTGTACCATCATAAGGATTGTACCTTTTGGAATTGGATATGATTCCTCAAGAAACATAGGAAAAGGGGCCTCATTAAAATTTAATTCAAAGATCTTTGTTAACACTCTAGAGTCCACAGTTTTCATCTGATTGTCTTCAAACTTTCACAGAATGATTGTACCATCATCAGAATTGTTCCTTTCAAAATTTGGTTTGATCAGTCAAGGACCACGGGAAAAAGGGGCCCGATTAAAACTGGATTGAAAAAGTCCTCGTAAACACAATAGAGTCCATAGTTTTCAACAAATTCTCTTCAAACATTCCCAGAATGATTATTACATTAAATGGATTGTTCCTTTCGGAAGTAGGTTTGATCCATCAAGTTTCATGGGAAAAGGGGCCCTATGAAAATTTAATTAAAAAAATCTTAGTTAAAACGTAATCGCCCTAGATTTCACCTGATTGACTTCAAACTTTCACATAATGATTGTACCATCATAAGGATTGTTCCTTTCAAATTGGGTCTGATCCATTGAGAAACATAGGAAAAGGGGCCTTAGGAAAATTCAATTAAAAAAATCTTAATTAATGCTTGTAAGTCCACAGATGAGATGGGGTTGTCTTTATACTCAAACAGAATAATTATACTTTTGTAAGAAGAGTTCCCTTTGGAATTGGTTCAGATCAATCAAGTAACATGGGAAAAGCGGCTATATGAAAATTCAATTAATAAAACCCTGTTAACATAATAAAGCCCACAGCTTTGATCAGATTTTGTTGAAACTTTAACAGAATGATTGGAAGGTCATAACTATCATTCTTTTCATAACAGGGTTTGAACTGTCAAGAAGCACAGGAAATAATAATAATAATAATAATAATAAAGACATTATTTAATGAGGCTGCACAGTTGGGATAACCCAGTCTTACCTGTGGGCCTCTACAAGTATTTACAAATCCAATACATGAATATACAACAAGAAAGACATGAAATATATTACATTTACACAAGAGGAGTAAGTAATTATGGAGAGAATAAGAATAATTAAGCAAAATAATATGACCGATTACATGTAGCCTGTTTACAGCACAACCATTTATGCGTTTGGTTTATCAATACTATCTTTTGGGATATAAACCTTTTTTGCAATCGATTACTTGCTTTCACGACTTCATGGTTGAAGATAAACTTCAAATAATCTGATTGGTATTCATAGTAATAGTAAGCAAATTTCTCCTGTAGATGTTGTTCTACTCAATGAAATATCTTGATTTGAATGTCAAGCATAATCAATCTGGACCAGTCTGAAAATTTAAATCGCTAAGATTGTTGAGCAAAATTAACGGTGAAGACCAAGACAAACATTCTCTCTACAAAAACAATGTACATAATGACCACTCTTTATATATAAATAATTAAAGTATAGAATGAAACAATTACAAAAAGGGGCCTTATGAAAATTTCATTTATAAATCCTTGTTACCAAGTCCAGAGCCTTCATCGGATTTTCTTCAAACATTCACAGAATAATTGTACAATAATAATGATTGTTGATGTTTGCATTAGACCTGATCCGTCAAGTATCACAGGAAAAGGAGCATTATGAAATTTAATTTTAAAATCATTGTACCACAATAAAGTCAACAGTTTTCATCAGATTCTGTTAAAACTTTCACAGAATGATTATCCCATCATGAGGATTCTTTCTTTTCAAATTAGGCGTGATCTGTCTAGTATCATGGGAAAAGGGGCCTTTAGAGAATTTTATCTATAATCCTTGTAACCAAGTCCAGAGCTTTCATTGGATTTTATTCAAACCTTCACAGAATCATTGTACAATAATCACGATTGTTGATGCTGACATGAGACCTGATCCTTCAAGTATCACAGGAAAAGGAGCCTTATGAAAATCTTATTTTAAAAATTTGACACCATGATAAAGTCTGCAGTTTTCATCAGATTCTGTTCAAACTTTCACAGAATGTTTGTACCATCATAAGGATTGTTTCTTTCCAAATTGGGCCTGATCTGTCTAGTATCATAGGAAAAGGGGCTGTATGAAAAATTATTACCAAATCCTCATAAACACAACAATGCCCTCAGTCTTTATCAGAATCTCTTCAAACTTAAATAGAATGATTGTACCATCATTTGGATTGTTCCTTTATAAATTAGGTCTGATTGGTTAAGTGACACAAGAAAAGGGACCTTATAAAAATTTTATTACAAAACATCATTATTACAATAAAGTCCTCAGTCTTTATCATTTTCTTCAAACTATCATTAGGATTGTTCCTTTGTACATTGGGTCTGATTTGTTAAGTTTCACAGAAAAAGGGGCCTTATGAAAATTTAGTTACAAAAATTCTTGACACAATTCAGTCCACTGTTTTCATTGATTCTCTTTAACTTTTAAAGAATGATTCTACCTTCATTAGAATTGTTCCTTTTGAAATTTGGTTTGTTCTGTAAAGTATCATGAGAAAAGGGGCTCTATGAAGATTTCACTATAAACTCATTAACACAATAAATTAACAGATTGATTGTACCATCATTCCAATTGTTGATTTTGACAGTGGATCTGACTATAGCAAGGGTCACATAAAAAGGGGCCTTATGAAAAACTCTCTTAAATATTCTGGTTAACACAATAATGTCCCTTGATTTCACCGGATTCACTTCAAAATTTCACAGAATGATTGTACAAATACTTAGATGGTTCTTTTCAGAACTGGGTACAATCCATCAAGTTTTTTAAATATTCTAGTAAACATAATGAATTCCCAATATTTCATCGGATTCACTTTTAACTTTCATAGAATGATAAAACCAACAGTTAAATATCACGGGAAAGGGGCCTTATGATAACTTGAATTTAATATCTTTGTTAACACAATAAAGTCAACAGTTTTATTTATTCTCTTTAAAGATGCATGGAGTAATTGTGGCATTCGAAACACAGGAAAAGGGGCCTTACAGATTATCATTCAAAATAGTCTTGTGTATGTGATGAAGATCACAATCATTATCAAGTTGTCTTTTAAATTTCACAGGACAATTGTCGGGTTGTAAGGAAAGTTCCTTTTGGAATGAAATTGATCCATCAGAAAACATAGGAAAAGGGGCCTTATTGATTTTCATTCAAAACAATCCTGTTTATGTGATAAAGTCAACAATTATTGTCAGATTCTGATGAAATATTCACAGAATGATTGTAGAGTCATAAGGTAACTTTCTTTTGGAAATGGAGTGGATCCGTCATGAAACATGGGAAAAGGGGCCTTGAGGATTGTTGCTTGAAATGATAATGGGGATAAAGCCATTTTTTTCTTTATGCATTCTTCTTTGAGCAATTAACTTCCTGAAATATCAGATTTCTTTAACCGAAAACTTGATAACCAGTAGAGCGTCTCAGGCCCTCATGGGCCTCTTGTTCGAATTTCTAATTGTAATTGTTCAGACCATTGTAAGAACGTTATTAAGCTGAATTTGTAATGAAAAATAAATGTACAATATTTGAAATGAAAACAAAATATTTCGTGTTTTAAGACGCCAAGTTACTCAGCAAATTATAACTAAAATGGACCATAAATTCATTCGGTAAATACATTATTTATCTATTGCATTGAAAGTTGCCTTATCTGGTTTTTGTAGCGTACCAATCATGTCATTCCATTCTGCTAGCAATTCACTTGTTTTCGTCATTACCAAAAGACTAACGACCTCTAAATAATTTTGATGTTTCAAAGTAGGACAAAAACAATACATGACATTGAATTAAATCTATAGTCAATTTAGTAGATTTACCATGAAGAAAGAGCATTTTATCAGGAAAATGACATTGAGCTATTTGAAAAGCAGAAAATTTTCCTATATCACATTTTTATGAAAAACTGGTCAAGAGCTGCCTTAAGTCACCAAGCCAAAAATAACACTTCAAACAAACGTTGGCCAATGTTGGAGTTCAAAGTGAATTTCTGGTCACCTGATTCTTTGATTGCCAGCTGCGATCCAAAATTGATATAATGACATTGCAGTGTTTATCCTAGGATTTCAAAATAGCACAAAATCTTCACAAAATTTAATGAGTATTTTCAGTATCCATGCTCTTTGTTTATAGAAAAAATCCCCCACCGATATTGGAAATATAGGGTATCTTTGAAAAAAGTAGGGAAATCCCCCTGCTTAGAATAAACACTTTATTGGCCTTCATTATCTTCCCTAAGTTTAGCTTTAATTTTTTATTTCAGGTAGACGTTTGGAGGCCATACTAAAGTATATGAACCTAACACCAGGCAGCCTGTCCCAATCTGGTGTCATGAGTTTAAGGACCTTAGCTAATCTAGCACTCATATTACAGACTAGGGATGCCACTGATACTAGGTAACCTTTATTTATTTAACCCTTTCCCACATAATCTTGCCTTTTTATGACCACCCGACCCCTAGAAGGAATTCATTATTCCATTACCACATAAGAAATATTAGGACTGGTCCAAATTGAAAGGAGTTGCAGATGACATTTTAAAGTTTATGAAAATTCAGATTAGTTCAACTTTCTGGGTAGATAACATTGTCTGAAATGAAGAAATTGCTTGTGACAAGCAAGTTTTTCATTTTAGACTATTTTGTTATTTTTCTTTAGGGGGGTATAAAAGCATCATTGTGTGGGAATGGGTTGAACCAAGTTATTTTGGATCAAGTGTACCAGCACTCCACAAAACCAAACATAGGAGATGTAGTATGGAAATGAAGATTAATTCATGTCAAGTTGGTCAGGTAGTGGTATGATACAAGAAGTCTGGATTGTCCACCAAAAATAGAACTGCCTCAAGCTGTAGTGAAAGGGAGATATCCATGTTTCTGAAACCTAGATAAGAAAAATTTTCAATCACCAAAAAAAAACGCTAAGACAGACGCTTAATACTTAAATTTGAGTCAGATATTGTCATTGAGGTAATCTGATAGGCTTAAAGTGACCTTGTTGGTTCTAAAGAAAAGGTTCAGTGGAATTCCAGGTTATTTTTAGCCATTACAGAATTTGGTTGTGGATACCACATGACTTCATTTGCATTTGACCCAAAGTCAACAGAAGATAACAAATTGACAAGCGGAACAATCAATATCCTACATTATGTCACATCAAATGTTTGGCGCAAAACTATGGTAAGTGTCTATATTCGTTTTAACGCTTATGACAGTTTTGGACTGATCTTTACAGAATTTAAGACTGGCTAGCGACCATAACTCCTGATGACGTATGTATGACATATTAATGACATGGTTTGAGCAAATTCAAACTGAATACGGGATACGGTTATACGCACTGAGTGAATGACCCAATATTTTTCCCAACTGTCTCGGCTAAATCTAAAAATAGATAAACAGCATACGTCGGCTATTAGGAAAAAAACCTTGTTTAAACAGATAAACGACCTCTGATTTAAGCAAAACTACTTTTCAGAATATTATATTAAAATAGCTTACGAGATGAAATAAAAATAATTAAAATCTGTGACATGAAAAAAATATTGATACCTACCTTTAAGACATTTAGGTAGCCAACCTTCCATTTGACTTTTTATTAACATCTGATTAGCAATAAAATTGCAAAATGATACCTTTAACCCTCTCCTGTTCAATCTGAATGGTTATCTTTCAAATTACATCGACTTTGAATATATGTCTGCAAAACCTTTGAATGTGGACTGGTCTAATATTTTGCAAAGCAGGTTAAATATTGAAGCGAAACTTCCTGTTGGGGTAAGTGGGTGAGGCCAGCAGATTCAATGGGCGTGGCCAGCAGTCTGTTAATTAGCCTTTGTTCACTTAGTGGATGTCCAGACTATTCATTTGACATGTTTGGCAACTCACAATTGCTGGCTGATTCCACTAATCTTCAAATCTTCAACATAGCAATTTGATTGATTTATAAAAAAAAATTAGATTTTCAAAACATGTAGTCAAAGATATATAACACAAAAAGCAAATTTTTGGTTGTCATAACTACAGCTTGAATAAACTGTAGTTACAGTGTTTAACCCATCTCCACTCAGTTATTAAGGGTCGTCCAAAAATGGTGTGATTTAAATGCAATGATACATAGCATAGAAAAGACAAAAGCCATGTATATTTCATCTTCTAAACATACTGTATCAAAAATAAAAAATAGCCCCAGTTTGCAAATAGAGATAAATGGTAAAATCATTGAGTATACAGATGCAGAAAAACTGCTTGGGATCCATGTAGATAGTGTGTTAAACTGGAAAATACAAGTCCAAAGTATGTTAAGTAAATGTAATTCATTGCTTTATCTTTTATTAAGAATTAAAAAGTTTCTTAATCTGGATAGTCGCAAACTTTATTTCAATGCCTATATATTACCACATTTGGATTACTGCAGCATAGTCTGGGGAAATTGTAATAAAGACCTACTAAATGATGTCTTGAAATTTCAAAAACGTGCTGCTAGAATTATTCTTGATGAAGCATTTGATGCACCTTCAGAATCCTTATTCAAAAAGCTAGGATGGATGAAATTCAGTGATAGGGTTGAGTACAAAAAGGCAATCCTTATGTTTAAAGCGACAAGGCTTAATATGGCTCCTAAGTATATTCAAACAAAATGCACTACTATGGCATCAGCTTCTCATAATATTAACCTTAGATCCTCAGAAAATAATCATTTACAAGTGCCAAAACCAAGGGTCGAGATATTTTGCAAGACATTTAACTATTCAGGTCCCAAAATTTGGAATGAAATACCTGTTTCTGTCAGAAACCTAGATAGTATTAAAAGATTCAAATCAAATTATTTACAGTGGAAGTTTCCAGATGGTTTAACAGCAAATGTATAAATATAATAATTTATTTTATCAGTGGAAACAAATTTGTTATGATCATTGCTTTTATTTTAAGGGATTATTCTAACTATTGTTTCTGTTTAAGACAGATTTTTATCAAAATCTTACATTGTTTAAACCTATATTATTCAAATCTTCACATTGATTATTCCATTACCAGGTGACAATATTTATTCTTGTCAAAACTTACAGAATTTGCTGATGGAAATTTGAAACAAGTAATGATTGAGAAATAATTGCCAAATGGGGTAGAAAATGTGAGAAAAATTGTAATTACCTGTTAAAGGTAGTTTCTCCTTTTCCCACAATGTTTAAAGTTTTCTTGAAAGCATAAAATTGTTGGACTGTGCAGTAATTGATATAACTCTCCTAAGTTTTGATTATAGAATAATAGAAGTTCTTGATTGATGTTGAATTTCTTCTCATTAATTTGTAGTGGTTTTAGTATGTGGGAATCCTATATGTGATTTCTCAAATTTGTCAAACTTTTACTACAGAAAAGGCTAGATTTAGCAAAATCGAAAGAAAGGGAAATCATTGTATGTAAAGGAAGAGGACACATTTTTCTTTTTCATTCAGCATTTTCAAATTCTTTCATCTATTCCTGAAAGGCATGCTCTATGTGTAATAAACCTATAATGTTGATGTTTCCATTTGTAAAAAAAATGAAGTTTACATACATTGTATATATGCTCTTTTGTTTGCTTTCTCTTGTATATATTCTATGTTCATGTTCATTGTAAATGTTTTGTAATTAACTATTTTTGATGAGGCCCACATGGAAGATTGGGAAACCAAATGTGTAGCCTCTATAAATAAAGACGTTATTATTATTATTATTACTCAGTGACGCTTTTAGACGCCCCCAAGAAAAAAAGCTTTTGAAAACATTGTGTAAAATGAAGAAATTGCTTGTCACAAGCAATTTCTTCATTTTCCACAGTGTTTTCTTTAAAAAAAAATGAAACCTGAAATTTCATAAAGTTTAAATTGTCATCTCTAACTTCTTTCAATTTGGACTATTGTAAAATTTTCTTGAGTGGTAATGGGTTAAGTCTCCAAATCAACAAAAATGTTTGACATTGATATTTGAGATAAACTTTCACTTCAGGTTTAGATGAATGATTTGATTGGTCATCAATTTGTTTGAAAGTTGTGATCTTTGAATTTCTTGCACAATTTCTCATTTTATTCTACAGTTTTATACTAGCTTTCCAGAAGCTGGAAAGTGAGACAAGAAAGGTAGAAGAGGCAAGAAGGGTAGAACAGAAGATATTAACAGACCTGATTGAGAAAAAGAAGACGGCTGTTCTGAAACATGGTGCCCTGACAAAGTAAGGAACATACACAAGGTTTCAGTCAAAAATAAACTGATTGGGGTCCTAGGGGTCCTAAGGCTCCATACTAAAGGTTTGAGAGTTCCAGTGTAAACATAAACTGGTTCAGCCACAGCCATTTATTAGTGCAGTTGGTAGGGAGTCTGACTCTCAATAATGAGGTGTAGGTTTGGATCCCAGGTTGTGGCAAATATCTTTCCGACATTTGTCTTCCACCAATGGGTGGATAATTGTAAGCCTAAATAGAATGAGCAGCTGGAGTCTCAGAAAGGATGTGGTAACTAGTATTAGTTTTGAGAAGTACCAGGAACCCATAGTTTGGTGCTTCAGTCGCCACAATATGTGGTAAAAAATGGTATTAAACCCCATTCAAATATCCAAACAAACAATTGACTGGTTCTTTTAGCTATCATCTTGTCTTTCAGACTTTAACCCTGTCCTATATTTTCCTGCTTTTTGGTCCCTGTGTTGTTATACTTAAGAAAAAATTGTGGAAAAATGAGAAAATGCTTGTATTTATAACCTACTGAAAGATTTTTTTTCAAATAAAATCAACTTTAATATTTTGTCTGCAAATCCTCTGAAATTGGACAGGTCTAAAAATTTGCAATACAGTAAAGGGTAAAATCCCATAGTCTGTATGCTACTTATAACCTCTCCAATTGACAAATGGTTTAGGATTTTGAGAGAACTTTGCTTTGCTCTATATCTTCATATCAACACATCAAAATATTGGCGCAGTTGGTAGCGCGTCAGACTGTCAATATAGAGGTCCTGGGTTCGATCCCCTACAACAGCACTCATCCTTTCTATTTGTCTCCCACCAATGGGTCGCTTATTGTAGACATAAGTGGGATAGCAGCTGGAGGCTAGGAAAGAATGTAATGGTGGTATTGGTGTGAGAAATACCAGGAATCCATTGTTAGGTGCTCCAGCCCCCGTGATATAACTGAAAGATTGTTGAAAGCGGAGTAAAACCCCATTCATACAAACAAAAACAAAATATTGCATAAAATCACCAGACTAAAGTATGTGTATTGGTTTTACTAGTGTCAGACAACAAAATTGGAGAGTGGTCTGAACTGAAAGAAGGTGCAGACAACTATTCATTGTGAGTCTAAATATGAAGTGAGTAAGTTATGAAGAAAACCTTGTGTTAAAAGGAGATCTTGTTTCAAGCAATTTCCCTTTTCTCACACTGTTTTCATAAACTTTATTTCTCCAGTGACCACAATGTTGGCTTCTGTGGAAAGTAATTAACCAAAATCTTGGACTAAATTGAAGAGCTTCAATGGACAAATGAAAGTATGGTTAGACTAAACAATAGGTGCCAGATAGGGTAGAATACAGTTTAGAAGATGTGAATATGTTTCAAACAATTTCTTCTTCTCCACAAAGGGTTTTATGGCTTTCCTGTTTCTTGAAATTATAGACAGGTCCAAATTGAAAGAGGTTACAGATGACACTGAAAACTGGAAGCAACTCGAAATGAAACCATCCTGTGTGGTAGTGGCTTGTTACGAGCAATTTCTTCTTTTTCCACAATGTACAGGGCAGGGTTAAAAGTTGTTTTTTTTCATTGTCTCAAAATGCCAGGTTGTGTGGTAATGGGTTAAAATTCTACTACATGTATTTGTTAATTTCTAAAGGGCCCTTGAAGATCTAGAGATGAAGTCAGAAGAAGAACATTCCCAGATCAAAAGTAATGCCAGGGAAACTCAGTTTATAAGGACCAAAGCAAAAGAGTACAAATCTCAAGTAACAAAGCTAGAGGTAATATATTTTAGTTATCAGGATGGATCTTATAGTTTTTGTATATTGTGAACATGTTATAAACCCATTCCCACACAATGACGCTTTGACGCCACTACATAAAAAAGGTTTAGAAAATATTGTGGAAAATGTAGATTCTTAATTATCCACATTGATAGACTAAGGATTTTAGAATTCCTTCCACTAAAAGTCTAAACTTTTGTGCCTAGTATGGGTTTAATGCATTATTATATAAAAGCACAGATATATTGAAAGTTGATTTGGCACAACTTATCTTGATTGCAAATAAACTGACCTCCAATAAAATGATAAACAGTACTTAAAAAAACACTACAAAGTAAACTTTAATTCGGATTGAATTAAAGTTTCATTTAGAGGATGGGAATGATAATTTATTTTCACAGAAAATGGAAAAATTATCTCAAAGATTATGATCTTTTGGGCTGCAGCTGTTTTCCAATCCTTAGTTTCAGTACTGGCATATCAAATAATTTGAAATTTAACCCTTTAGAGCCATTACCATTTTCCCTGTCGATTGATATCTTTTTGCTACATGTTTGACAGGTATTTGACAAGAGCATATAATTTCTCCCACGATTATGGATAGATTTCACAATAAATTTGCACAATTATTCTCCATCATGAGTAGATTTGCCATTTGAAAGAATTTTTAAGATAGCTTCAAGTTCAAGGTCAAAGCTCAAGGTCAAACACTAAAATGGTGCTTGTCCAGAGCATGGTGCCTACAAAATTTTGCGGGCTCAACAGCAGTTGTCCTGGGACAACCATCTAATTTACATTGATCATGCTTTGATTGTCTCAGTTTCGTCTTAAGACAGTAAAACAAAGAAAAAGAAAAAGATTTATAAAGATATAGTTGTATTCAAAATGCATTTAGAGAAAGAAAATCTTCAACCATTAGAGGGAAGAGTACACAGATATAACCTATATGTGGACATCCAGTTTTGACCTAATAAAAACGAATATTCGAATATATTTTAATAATCAAAACAAATATTCGAATATTAATTTTGCTATTTGTTTCCATCCCTAATAAAAAGCAAAGATCAGGCTGCATTTATTTGAGTTTTTTCTGATCTTAACCATTGTTTTGCTAAACCGGAATATTCCGGTTTTGGCAGGAGGTATAGACCAAGATCAGCCTGCACATAAGTGCAGTCTGATCTTGGTCTACACCTCCTGGTTGTACTTTTCCTGCTAGAGTTGTTTATGAAATTGATCTCTAAAAAAATTATGATTATTAAACAACAAGTTCTATCTGTGCTTTCAGCCCTTTGATTTTACAGCAATTCAGTAAGGTATTTTTTACAGCATGACAGGGGTTAATTGACATGCATGTTTGTTAAAACCTCAATGAACAGTTAAATATCCTTGAATCTACACATTATTCTAAACTTTTCAAACTTAGGTTTCGATAAGATGGGTTAATTCAATTCTATAATTATATTATTCAATAAGCTCCTATGTTGTGGCTCCCCCTTTTAAACCTCTCAGCAAGACAGTTCCTATAAATACACACAACTTAGGGTTATGGTAGTATATGTCAAGTATTTTAGTACATATTAACAGATCACATCTGCCAAAATGACCAAAATCTGTAGACCAATCAAATTATACATTTAGACGGGAAGTAAACTTTGAACATTGGCTGATATTTTCATGAAGCTTTTTTGTTAGTTTCCCCAATTAAACCTGATAACACAGCTTATTCAAGATGTAGTCATGACATCTATTTTACCATCCAATCATTTAGCTTGGCTATGTCAGTGTTTAGTCTAGATGTAGGATTTGAAATCCCCCGCTTTTTGACTCACCTGAGCACGAAGAATGAAGCATCAGTATATTGATCTTTTACAAAATAGCTAAAATCATGATCCTGGGGTCCGCAGGGGTGGAGACGGGGGGGGTGTTATAGGCATGAAGCATCAGTTCACAGACTTCTTTTGTATTTCTGAAATTTTAACCCATGAAATTTGACTTGTGAAAGTAAATGAGCCTTTATCTCAGGTGAATGCCCAAGGGCCAATGGCCCTCTTGTTTAGCTCACCTGAGCACAAAGTGCTAAAGTGAGCTTTTTTGATCACTTTTGTCCGTTGTGCCTCATCCATCACAATTTCTTTAAACAACATCTCCTCCAAAACCACTTGGCAAATTTGAACCAAATTTGGCAGATATTATCCTTTGGTGGTCAACTTTTAAAATAGCTTAAAGCATTGAAATCCATTAAAAACTCTGATTGCCATGGCAACAAAACTGAAATTCAAAAATAATCATTAAAAAATTTCCTCCAGACCAAGAGGGCGTAGAACCTTGATATTTTGCATGCCATGAAGCATAAGTATATAAACCTCATTCAAAATACCTAAAATTATGATCCTCAGGGCCCCAGGGGGGGAGTCCCAGGGTGATGGGGGTTTATAAAGAAATAAAGAACGATTTAAAAACCACGTCTCCTCTTAAATCACTGGGCCAATTTGAATTGAATTTGGCAGAAGTGTTCCTTAGGTGGTCCCCTTTAAAAGTAGCTAAAAGAATTGAAATTGTAAAAAAAATGGTTGCCATAATCTTTAAAAAATCCTCTCCTCCTGACCAAGAGGGCATAGAGCCTTGATATTTTTCATGAAGCATCAGGATATTGATCTCTTTCAAAAATCTATTATGATGATCCTCAGGTTTCAGGGGGAGATCCCCAGGGTGGTGATGGTTTATATAGAAATGATGAACACTTTTTAAACAACTTCTCCTCCCAAACCACTGGGCACGTTTTAACCTAATTTTGCAGAAATGTTCCCCTTTAAAAATAGCTAAAAGAATTGAAATCCACATAAAACTCTGGTTGCCATGGCAAAAAAAGTGAAATTATTAAGGTGATCTTTAATTAAATTCTCCTCCTGACCCAGAAAGCATAGAGCCTTGATATTTTGCATCAAGCAACAGTATATTGACCTCTTTCAAAGTAGCTAAACTCATGACGCTCGGGTCCTTAAGGGCGTAGCACCAGGAGGATGGGGTTTATATAGAGATAAAGAATAATTTTTAAATGACATCTTCTCCCAAACCACTTAGCCAATTTGAACCAAATTTGCTAGAAATGTTCCTTAGTTGGTCTGCTTTCAAAATAGCTAAAAGTATTGAAATCCTTAAAAAACTCTGGTTGCCATGGCAACAAAAGTGAAATTTAAAAATAATCTTTAAAAATTCTTCTCCTCCTGACCAAGAGAGAGTAGAGCCTTGATATTTTGCGTGAAGCATCAGTATATTGATCTTTTACAAAATAGCTAAAATCATGATCCAGGGGTCCGCAGGGACGGTGAGGGGGGGGGGAGTTTATTGGCATGAAGCATCCCCAGGTTTAGAGTCTATATATGTATAAAGTATTGCCCACCTGTATTATAATCCTAACCTTAACATGAAATTAGACTGTTGAAAGAAAAAGAGCTTTTATCTCAGGTGAGCGCCCCAGGGCCAAAGTCTATTTTGTTTTCAAATATCCCCCATATTTTCAATGTTTGTAGGTGATTTTTTTCTATATACAAATAGGAGCGATACTAATCCTTTTTCAAATGTTTAGGTTTCGTGTTGAAATCTCCCCTTGTTTTTGAAATCCTAGAATAAACACTGTT
Source organism: Fragum fragum (assembly GCA_946902895.1). NCBI lineage: Eukaryota > Metazoa > Mollusca > Bivalvia > Cardiida > Cardiidae > Fragum > Fragum fragum. The sequence continues at coordinate 10,764,884 of OX336370.1, read as the reverse complement.
GTTTTTGGAGAAAACCATAGGTATTGTCCTAGCCAGGTTGTCATCTGCATCCTGGTCTCCATCAGGGTCATCTGAAACTTCGATATCTGGCATTTCTGAATACATTCACTTGAAACTTGAAATATATGTTCACCATCAAAGAAGCAATCCATACCAACAAGGGGGACAACTCTAAATGCAATATGCCCCTATATAGACTTTGAAATTCTACCCACTATCAAGCACTTGAGCAGCCAAGCTTTGGTATCCCCATACATTGCTCCTGCTTTGTTACATGGTAGCAATGTTACCTATAAATTTTAGACCTGTTTGAATTAAAGAATTTACAGAATGATGCTATTACATCAGTAAATCCAAATATACCTTTCACATCATTTTGGTCAGTAAACGGTTAGGGAAAAGGGGAAATTGTCAGTGTCAAAATAAAGTTGGCTACTAATTGATTATTAGAGCTTATGTCTCAATCAAGATAGATTTATTTCACAAATAACATTGTATTGACAGGCACATCTACAGAAACTTGGTGTAGAACCATCAATCTACCACAGATCTCTGGTTGAAAAGGCTGAGGTTAGTATTTTTTATTGATGGAATGAATTGAAGATAAGTGTTGGACTGTGATAATGGAAAGAATATAATGTATTAAGGGGAGGTATTGATGTTTCTGAAACCTAGATAGAAAAAAATTTCCTAATTGCTTATAAATACACTCAAATGAACATCTATTAATCAAGTATGAGTCAATTACTCTCTTCATGGTAATATGATAGGCTTAAGTAGCCTATTGTGTTTATCTTGGAAAGGTTCAGTGGAAATTCACATTATTTTTAGAAATCCCTGCATTATATTGTTGACACAGCCTGTCATCATTTGCCTATGACCAAAATTAAATAGAAGATATCAAAGTGACAAGGGAAACTAATATCCTAAATTATGTTACATCTAGATGTTAGCTCAAAGCTAGGGTAAGTGGGTAAAGTTATTTAAACTCTTATGACAGTTTTGGACTAATCTTTACACAATAGAAAACCGGCTAGCGAAACAGAACTCCTGATGACATTGCAAATTAAAATTCCAACAGTTTTATGCACAATGTGAATGTCCCAATATTCCTTGAAACTGTCTACGCTTAATCTATATTAAAAAATCTTTGTAAGCTATAAGAGAAATACTCTGGGGTTTTTTGATAATCAACCTCTGATTTGGCAAATCTATTTTTTAGAATATTGTTTTCAAATACATGTAATATATGAGAGAGAATAAAAGTGATTGAAATCTGCGACATGAAGAAAACATTGATACCTTCCTATAAATTACAACCAGACTGCAAAATGAAAGAAGTCGTGGTGACAGTTAAAAGTACTGATCTGTTGAGGTTTTGAAAGCAAAGTCTGAAAAAGTGGGAACATTTTGGTGGATTCTACTAACAATCTTGCTACCAGGGCTTTGTATCCTAACGGACAATATCCTTATGGTCTTAAAATATTGGGGACATTTATGATTTTTTGAAGACAAAAATAAAGCATGTTCAGATCACTGACAATTTTTTGAAATTTTAGATTTTTTCAACTTTTTGGGTAGAATAACTTGTGGAAAATGGAGAAATAGCTTGCAATTTCTTCATTTTTCCAGTTGAAGTTTTACATGCAACTGTCCTATCTCCTTTCTTTCTCCTGCTGTTGCTATGAAACAATACACAGACCTCTGTGACAATATCAACCCCTTAACAAATATTCATTATTCCAACATTCACTTTATTGGAGTTTTAAAGCTTTTTGAAGTGCAAGATTTTCTATCTCTGTTACTTCTTAAGGTACTGGTTTGAAGACATGTGTTCAGACTGATGATTTACGTCCAAAACCAACCATTTTACTTTTTAGCTCAACTGAGCACAACATGCTCATTGTGAGCTTTTGTTATCCTTGAATGTCTGATGTCCATTGTCTGTTGTGCGGCGTAAACAATTAAAATGTTTACATCCTAAAGACCACAGATTTGACCTGATCTTTATGAAACTGGGTCAGAATAAATGTAAGGTCATAAGGATAGACCTCTTGATTATTGGGAGATTCTATTAAAGGGGAAAAAGGGGCCTTAATGACACTTTCTTTGTTAACACTGTAGAGACTACAATTTTGGCTCAATATTAATGAAACTTCGTTAGAATAATTGTTGGGTCATAAGTATGGACCTAATTGAATATTGGAAAGCTCTATTGGACAGATTAAAAGGGCAACTTTATAAGCCACAACTTTGATCCAATCTTCTTGAAACTTGGCTAGAATAACTGGTAGGTAATAAGGAAGAACTCTATTTTAAATGGGAAGGTTCTATTGGAAGACACAGAAATAGGGGTCCTAGTGATATTTTCTTTGTTAACTTTCTAGAGGCCACTGTTTTGGGTCAATCATGAAATTGTTTTTATTTTGCTCCTTTAACAATTGTTTTAACAAAGAAATACTTCAATTAGCAGATGATCCAGGTGAGAGATTTAGGACCAACATGGTCCTTTTGTTTCTTATGTGGTACTAGCCATAAATTCTGCAAAATATCACCGTTTAATATCTAAGTTGAAATTCCTGTCTAAGCTCAGTGGGTGTTGCCAGGGATCCATCCTTGATATTTATCTAGAATTGGTCATTTTAACCCTTGTTCAGCTGAACCCGGAATATTCTGGTTTTGGCAGGAGGTGTAGACTAAGATCAGACGCACTTATGTGCAGGCTGATCTTAGTCTATACCTCCTGCCTGTACTTTTCCTGCCAGATTTGTTTATGAAGTTGATTTCCAAAAACAAATATTGATTTTTGAACAACAAGTTCTATCAGTGCTTTCAGCCCTTTGATTTGACAGCAATTCAGAAAGGTAATTTATACAGCATGGCAAGGGTTAATATGAAAACCATAATTCCAGATAAAAGTCATAGTGAAAATTAGAATAGTTTCTTTTTTTCTTCAGGAATTAGAAAGATTAAAACAAGAAATTATTCCAATGAAAAAGAAGCTTGATTCATACCATGGTCTACCTCCAGTAAGTATAGTAAAGCAAATTTAATGAACCCATTACCAGGATAGTATAATTTTAGACTGTTCCTTATTGAAAGAAGTTGCAGACAGCAATTAAAGTGTATAAAATTAAAGATTTTTTTCACTTTTCTGACTAGAAAAAATTGACGAAATTTACAAGCAATTTCTTCATTTTACACAATCTTATCCAAGTTGTTTTTCTTGAAGAATGTCAAAAAATGTCATTGTGTGGGAATGGATTAATCAATAACTAGACCTGTCCAAATTAAAAGGATGAAGTAGATAAAGTTTATGAAAGTTAGGCTTTTCACTTTTCTGAGGAGAAAACATTGCTCCAAGTAATGTCTTCATCTTACACAACTTGATTATTTTTCTTGAGGGGTGTCAAAAGCGTCATTGTGTGGGAATTGCTTGATCCATAGCCAGACATTTGAGACTGGTCCAAATTGAAAGAGGTTGCAGTGTGTGCTTAGGACTAAAATTTGTTTGATATGTCAAGTTGTTTCTGAATTATCTGCCCTTTACTTAACAATATACCTTAAAAATACAGGTTTAATGCTCTACTGGCCAAAGGCCACTAGAGCTATTGCAATGGCTTTTTCCTGTCCTGCGACCCTCCGTCCGTCTGTCTGTCCGTCCGTTAAACTTTTCCTTGTTAACACTCTAGAGTCCACAGATTTCATCGAATTCTCTTCAAACTTTCACAGAATGATTGTACCATCATAAGGATCGTCCCTTTTGAAATTGGGAAGGATCCGTCTAGAAACATGGGAAAAGGGGCCTTATTAAAATTTAATTAAAAATTCCATTAAAAATCCTCATTAACACTCTAGAGTCCACAGTTTTAATCAGATTCTCTTCAAACTTTCTAAGAATGATTGTACCATCATAAGCATCGTTCCTTTCCAAAAGGGGTATGATCCGTCAAGAAACATAGGAAAAGGGGCCTTATGAAAATCTAATTAAAAATCCTTGTTAACACTATAGAGTCCACAGTTTTCATCAGATTCAAATCAAACTTTCACAGAATGATTGTACCAACATAAGGATCATTCCTTTCGAAATATAGATTGATCCGTCTTGAAACGAGGGAAAAGGGGCCTTAGGAAAATTCAATTAAAAATTCAATAAAAAATCCTCTTCCAAAGTTTTCATCAGATTCTCTTCAAACTTTCACAGAATGATTGTACCATCATAAGGATCGTTCCTTTCCAAAAGGGGTATGCAATTATGTTGGTTAACTTTCACAGAATGATTTGAAGGTCATAATTATCATTCTTTTAATAACAGGGTTTGAACTGTCAAGAAACACAGGAAAAGGAGCATTATGAAATTTAGTTTTAAAATCATTGTACCACAATAAAGTCAACAGTTTTCATCAGATTCTGTTAAAACTTTCACAGAATGATTATTCCATCATGAGGATTCTTTCTTTTCAAATTAGGCATGACCTGTCTAGTATCATGGGGAAAGGGGCCTTTTGAGAATTTTATCTATAATCCTTGTAACCAAGTCAAGAGTTTTCATTGGATTTTCTTGAAACTTTCACAGAATCATTGTACAATAATCAATACTGTTGATGCTGACATGAGACATGATCCTTCAAGTATCACAGGAAAAGGAGCCTTATGAAAATTTATTTTAAAAATTTTACACCAAGATAAAGTCTGCAGTTTTCATCAGATTCTGTTCAAATTTTCACAGAATGTTTAAACCATCATAAGGATTGTTTCTTTCCAAATTTGGCCTGATCTGTCTAGTATCATAGGAAAAGGGGCTGTATGAAAAATTATTACCAAATCCTCATAAACACAACAATGCCCTCAGTCTTTATCAGAATCTCTTCAAACATTAATAGAATGATTGTACCATCATTTGGATTGTTCCTTTGTAAATTAGGTCTGCAATTATTGTCAGATTCTGATGAAATGCTCACAGAATGATTGTAGGGTCATTAGGTAACTTTTTTTTGGAAATAAAGTGGATCCGTCATGAAACATGGGAAAAGGGGCCTTGATGATTGTTGCTTAAAATGATAAAGGGGATAAAGCCCTTTTTTTTTTCTTTATGCATTCTTCTTTGAGCAATTAACTTCCTTATATATCAGATTTCTTTATTGGAAAACTTGATAACCAGTAGAGCGTCTCAGGCCCTCATGGGCCTTTTGTTTTACTATTTAAAACAATTTTGCATTTTTCAACTGAAACCTCTTTCAAATGGGACCAGTCTAAAATTTTGTCATTTGTCATGCTAAACCCAGATTTTTCCTTTTTTGGAGGGGGTATAGACAAATATCAGACTGAACAAAAGTGTAGTCTGATCTTGGTCTATACCTTATGTTTGTCCCCTTTAAGCCAGAATCGTTAAGATAATCAATTTTCAAATGCAATATTGACTCTCAATAAGACTTTCCAGTGCTGCCAGTCCTTTGATTCTAAAGCAATTGTGATATTAATTCAGCCTGACAAGGGTTGATAGATGATCCTGCCTTATATAAAGAATGGCTGTGTCTCATATATCCAGATTTTACTGAAGTGTTGGATAATACAAAAAGAGCATTAATTAGTGTCAACAACCCTCTAGTCAAACCACTTGCTTATGTATTTAAACTTTTTATTTTCTTTTAGGACACAATTCAAGCCCATATGAAATTGGATGAACTGCGAGAAAAAGTAGTAAGACATTTATGTTTATAAGCTCACCTGAGCACAAATTGTGCAGGATGAGCTATTGAAATCAATGAATGTCCAGAGTGGGTCCTTGCAGCCATCTGGCCATCTAACCATTAGAGATAAATATTGCAGATGTAGTCTATTTTGATTGCTGTGTATGTGGGTGGATGGGGGGCGGGTTAGTGTGTATGTCCATTTCTTTTCCATAGTATACTTCTACATTAACCCATTCCAACACAAGAACATTTTAGACTGGTCCAAATTGAAAGGAGCTGCAGACGACATTTTCAAGTTGATGAAATTTTAAATTTTTTCGTCTATTTAGATAGAAAACATTGTGGATAATGAAGAAATTGCTCGATACAAGCAATTTCTTCATTGTCCACAATGTTTTCCAAAGCTTTTTTCTTGTGGGGCGTAAAAAGGAGGGCTTGAGTTGGAATGGGTTAATTGATGGATATAACTTGGCACAGTTGTTCCCTTTATTGATTACTAGTGTCATGTGTTAAGTTATGTTGATACTTCCAAGCTCAAGGTCACGGCTGAAGGTCATATGACAGGCCTTTAACCCAATACCACACAATGATGCTATCTGATACTCAGAAGTGCACAGTTTTCATTGGATTCTTTTCTAACTTTCATAGAATAATAGTACCATCATAAGGATTGTTTCTTTGGCAAATTGGTCTGGTCAGTCAAGAAACACGAAATAGAGGGCCTTATGAAAATTTGATTGAAAAATCCTTGTTAATGTAAAATCCTTGTTAATGTAGTAAAGTCCTTAGATTTCATTGATTTCTCTCCAAACATTCACAGAGTAATTGTACAGTCATAAGGATCATTTGGGTCTGAACTGAACGGGATGAGACTCTTCAGGTGAAGTCCATAATGACAGAATTGCTAATAGAAGGCTAAGACACATGTACAGAATTGCTATATAGAAGGCTAAGAGGTAATAGATATTTCATGGAAACCAGAAAATAGGCAATATTTGAAAAGATCAAAATAAAAGTTATTTATATGATTGATTCAGGATCTATTTGGGTTGTACTTCATTTACTAATGTAGCTTTATGTAACACAAAATGTTTTAGCTCCTTTTATTGGGGGGGGGGAGGGGAGGTACAGCAGCCATGGCGCAGTGGTAGAGCATAGGACTCTTAATCCTAGGGTCCTTGGTCTGATTCCTGGTCGCAGCAAATATCCTTTCAGAGACTTTCTCCAGACAATGGATGGATGATCAAAATCTTAAGTGAGATGAGCAGCTGGAGGCTTGGAAAGGATGTTGTAGTAGTACTGGTGTGAGAAATACCAGGAATCAATGGGTAGGTGCAACAACCAATGTGATATGAATGAAAAATGGGTTAAACCCTTTCAATCAATCAATCAATCAATTTCTTTCTTTTTTAGAGATATGAACGGATATGAACAGTAATTTTTATCCCTGCCGTTTCGGCAAAGGGGATATAGTAATAGTCTCCGTATGTCATTCTGTCATTCTGTCATACCATCTTGTCCAGAGCAAATCTCTGAAAGCATAATTGCTATCAACTTGAAACTTCATAGGTCGATAGATCTCATTGAGGAGAAGTGCAGTGCACAAGAACCCAAACTATTGCTTGCATAATTTTGGAGTTATTGTCATTTGTTGTTTTAAAGACTAAGATTTTGTCCGAGGCATATCTCTGAAAGTATAATAGCTATTAACTTGAAACTTCATAGGTGGATAGATCTCGTTGAGGAGAAGTGCAGTGCACAAGAACCACAACACTTGCTTGCATAATTTTGTAGTTATTACCCTTTGTTGTTTTAAAGACTTAGATTTTGTCCTGAGCATATCTCTGAAAGGATAATGGCTATAATCGAACTCCTTGAGAAGTAATGCAATGCACAAGAAGCCTAAATCTAACTGGCTTCAGTTTACTATCAAGCTTTTATGGTGGGGTATGGCCATATCTGACATTGCTCTTGTCATAACAAAACTATCTTATTCACCTTCTTACAAATGGCTGCCAATCTTCAAGTGTTCATTGATTTTTGCCTCAGTTATGCCCCCTTAAAACTTAGTCTCTGGAGCTTATTGAAATTGCAGCCTTGTGAATGCAACTCCTCCTGAGTTTCTGGCTGGATCCAAATAAAACTTGGTGGATGTTATAACCTAAATTGGTAGATGTGCATGAAGTAAGGATTTTGAGTGTCCATTAATTTTCCCCTGAATTATGCCCCCCTTAAAACTTAGTATCTGGGGCTTATTGAAATTGCAGCCTTGTGAACGCAATTTCTAACATTTTTGTCTTGATTTGAATTAAACTTGGTGAATGTCATCACCATAATTTGTAGATGTATATTTATCAAGGATTTATGGTTCATTAATTTCCCTGAATTATGCCCCCTTAGAACTTAGTATCTGGGGCTTATTGAAATTGCAGCCTTGTGAACGCAACTCCTCCTAACATTTTGTCTTGATTTAAATGAAACTTGGTCAATGTCATTACAATAATTTGTAGATGTACATGGATCAAGGATTTTATGGTTCATTGATTTTTGTAAGAGTTATGCCCCTTGACACTTAGTCTCTGGGTTTTTGAGTGGATATTTCATTCAATCAATCAATCATAACAAACTTGAAAATTCAAAAAAGGTAGTCTGCAAATGTTTTTAATTTGGTTCTGTAAAAATAAGTAGTGTCTACAATTATTTTTGTGAAACAGCAGCAAAGTGGCCGCGTATATTGTAACTATGGCACTCTTGTTGGGTAGAAAACATCACAAGCAATTTCTTCATTTTCCTTATGCTTTTCTAACTTTCTTTTTTTGAGGGGCCTCAGAAAGAATCAATGAGTGGTAATGGGTAAAAAGCTGCCTTACAGAAAATCTCTGAAAACTCTCAGCCTTTTTATCCAACTTAACCCCTGTCATGCTGAACTCAGAATATTTCTGTTTTGGCAGGGGGTATTCACCGCCTGCTTGTCCCTTTTAAGCCATAGTTTAAAGATAAATTTTCATAATGAATATTAACACAATAAGTAAGTACAGTCCTTTCAGCCCTTTGATCTTTAGATACAATTTGTAGAGGATTTTATTCAGCATGACAAGGGTTAATAGACATTAAATGTGTGCTAGGGAAACAGTCTAAATAAAATACAAGACAAGATTTTTGCCAGGTCCAAATTAAAAAAAATTGCTGGCAACATTTTCAAGTTGATGACATTTTTAAAAATCTTTGTCTGGTAGGGTAGAAAACATTTTTGGAAATGAAGAAATTAAAAGCATTTTCTTTATTTTCTATAATGTTTTTGAAAGCTTTTTTCATGATATTTAAAGCAATCAGGGTTGCGTGGCTGTCAATCTTAGTTTGAGAGTGACATGCTGTAATTTGCAGGTGTTTCACACCTCAGAAAATTATCGATGGTCATTTTTAGCTCCAATGGCTGAAAGCCAGAGAGCTATTGTCATGGCCTTGTGTCCGTCGTGCGTGCGTGTGTGTGTGCGTCCATCCGGTCGTCCGTCTGTAAACTTTTACTTTGAAAATCTTCTCCTCAGAAAGTACTGAACCAAATTTCACATAAATGATCCTTGGGTGACCCTCTATCAGATTCCTTCAAAGGATTTTGATCAGATGAAAAACACGGCTTTAATGGGCAGAGCTAATTTCCATATATGGTGAAAGCTTAAGCGCCTCTAGTTATCCAAAATGTGTCAAAAGTTTCTTGATCAGGGCCCGTATTCACCAAACTTTTCTAAATTTTAGAATTGGGTCTAGGCTAAAATGTAAGGTTCATACTATTCCAAGAATAGACTAAAGTTCGTATTCACCAACACAATTTAGAACAGACTTCAATTAGAACGGTTTGTATATTGCATAAGCGACCGCGCACCTGCACTGGTTTCAAGACTTCTTAAAAGCGCATTTCAAAACAGTAGCCAGCTTTTAACCCTTAAACCCATCATATAGCCAAATCAAAAAATATACATTGTAAAATCTTAAGTCTTAACACAAAAATGGATCGAAATCGAATAATTAGGTAGGATTATTATCCTCGATCCTATATGGATCGCTGTGGCCGGGGGGGGGGGGGAAAGATTAGTCGATCGGCAAAACGAAAGGGTTGCACTGCAGTGATTAAAAATAAAATGAAAAAATGGAATAGCATCTGTTAGTTTGTTGATTATTTATATTTGTCTATGACTGCGTAGAAACACTTTGGTGGCTTTTAATTATTTTTATCGTTATCATCAATCATAAACCTGCCGCGGTCCAGCGGTTCGAATTGAAGACGGCGATGGAAAAACAAGCAGCGGCTGTGCAATACTAGCACTAATTCCGATAATTGTATTATTTTGAGTCGAAAAAAAGACCAAAAACAATAAGAAGAACAAAACTTTAACTCAAATTCAACATGGCCCACCTCAATCTTCTGTCGAACTCTTTCCAATTATTCCAGACAATATAGATATTTTGAGGATGTTGATTGTAACTTGAATAAAATCCGTGTTGCATTGCAGAAAGTATCAGCACCCAAGCAAAAGAATCTTGATTGAAAATGCACCAAGTTTTCCACTGCTTGAGATGAAATGACAATCTGCCTTTTCCTTCGAACTCCCATCCTGTCATTTTCGGTTCCGAGTTCACTGAAGAACACCTGAAAATCTGAAAACGCAGCGAAGACTTTCCTCGTTTAGTACCCTTTTACTTTAAAATTTAAACCCATTTTGAAATCATCGGTAAATATTACTATGAGAAGAGCAGCAAGAGTGAACTTTTTGTCACCAATGTAAACACTATCTTATATTACGTCAGAAATATCAGTGACGTCATACATGTCTGATGCGACCGACAACCTTTATTTTACCCAAAGGGAAATAATTTCCCTCTTTTCGTGTTATTTTACATTATTCTGTCTACAAAAATGTTTTAGGACTATAATGCAGCGAACGGGGGCCATTTTTTACATTGATAATGCGTATTTAGTACGGTAGGTATTAGACTTGGAAAAATGAAGAATTTTCCCTAAATTTAGTTCATTCTAAAGTTTAGAATAGGTTGGTGAATACGTACTAAATTCAATTTAGTCTATTCTTTGGATTTAGTCGGCTAAATCAATTTAGAATGCGTTGGTGAATACGGGCCCAGGAATATAATTAGCTCCTGAAACTGTGTATGTTAATCATATTGTCTGTCTAACAGGTAAATTTTGATGCAGAAATAAAAATTTGGCTCAAAAACAACTCAACAGGAATGGTGGCTTTACGGCTTCGAGATAACTATTCAGTCGTATATGAAATAAATGGGTATAAAGTTGGACTTAATATGACCTTGACGTATCCAGAAATGCAAGATTTCTGATTTTGAGATAAAGAGTATTATCTGCATTTTATTAGTCTGTCTGTTAAACTTAACAGAAAAAGCCAATCTCATCAGTTTCTATTTCTTGTGTCAAAGAAAGAGCGTGTATTGCCATATTGATAATCTTTCTTTCCACTAATTGTTGAATGGTTTGATTGGTCAATTGAACTTTTATTGGAACCGAATAGAACAGAAAGAGGTGATATATCAATTATTACATAATACTACAAAATATTAGTTTTAAGAATGAATAAATTTGATTCTATTTTCCTAAGGTGAAGGTCTTGTTAGAACTGACTCCAATTACTTACTTCAGTCTTTTTTTGTATTTCATTTTAGGCTAAACTTGAAGAAGTACTTTCAAAGAGAATCGATGTTATGCTTTTAAAATGAATTTGCAAGCAAAAGGTGTTTTCCAGAACACAAACGGGTTACAAACAATTTGAAGAAGGTGCATATTCATGAACATGTTGAACAAAGAGAAAAGTCAAGTTTTTGCTGTGAAATATGCATGTATGTGAACTGTGTGTTTTTAAGATCAAGAATTAACCTTTTATGAGACAATAACAGTTTAGAACTGTTCAAATTGAAAGAAGTTGCAGAGGATATTTCAAATTGCACAAAATTGTAAAATAACTGCCATGTAGGGGAGAAAAGGAGAAATTGCTTGTTATAAGCAATTTGTAGTTTTATGACAAACTTTCCCATGATTGTTTTTCTTCAGGAATTCAAAAAGTGTCATTGTATGGTAATGAGTTTAAACAGTAATGACATTGTTGTTAGGTCGGATTTTTACCTCACCTAACAGGAAGTGCTCTGGGTGAGCTATTGTGATCGGTCATCGTCCGTCAGCCGTCTGTCCGTCCATCCATTCACAATTACAAATAAAACTTTTCCTCCTAAACTAACCATGGAATTTCGACAAAACTTCACAGAAATGATCCTTAGGTGATGCTTTTTCAAAATACTTCAAAGAATTGAAATCCATGAAGAATTCTGGTTGCCGTGGCAATGTAGTGTAAAAACTTAAAAAAAAATCTCCTCCCAAGCAGTAAGGCCTAGAGCTTTGATATATGGTAAAGAATTACCGTATTCTGAAAACTAGCCCTTTTCTGTTCCATCCCTGATTTTGCATGGAAATAAAAAAGGAAACTTTAAAAATCTTCTACTCCCAAACCATAAGGCCTAGAGCCTGAGGGATCCCTGAATTAACATAGAAGTAAGAAGGAAATCTTTAAAAATCTTCCCCTCCCAAACCATAAGGCCTAGAGCTTTGATATTTGGTACAAATCATCTATAGACCTCCTACAAAAAATACTTCCAAGAATTAAGTAACCTGAATATTAGCCTTTCTCTGGGCTATCTCTATGATTTTACATTAAATAAAAGAAGGAAATATTAAAAAATCTTCTCCCAAATCATATGGCCTAGAGCTTTGATATTTGGTAAAAATCATCATCTATTAACCTTCTACCAAAATACTTCAAAGAATTACTATATTCTGAAAATTAGCCCTTTTCTGAGCGATCCCTGATTTTACACAGAATAAAAGAAGGAAGCCTTTAAAAATCTTCTTTCCCAAACCATAAGGCCTAGAGCTTTGATATTTTGTATAAATCATCATCTATTGACCATCTACCAAAATACTTCATAGAATTACCGTACTTTGAAAATTGTCACTTTTTTTGTGATCCCTGTTTTTACATAGAAATAATGAAAGAAATCTTTAAAAATCTTCTCCTCCCAAACCATTAGGTCAAGGGCTTTAATATTTAGTGTGTAATAATACCTATAGACCCTCTACCAAAATACTTCATAGAATAACTGTATCCTGAAAATAAGCCCTTTTCTGTGCAATCCCAGAAGGATATCATAGAAAATGTTCCCCTTCTAAACCATTAGGCCTAGAGCTTTGATATTTGGTATGTATTAGTGCCTATTGACCCTCTACTTAAGTACTCCAGAGAATTATCACACTCTTGAAATTGGCTCAATATGGTTGGATCTTCACTTTACCTAGGATTAAAGGAGAAAATCTTTAGAAAATCTTCTTCTCCGGAATGATTAGGTGAATGGCTTTGATATTTTGTATATTATATCATTATGCCTTGAACCATCATACTCAGGGAAGCAATATAGAACCATCATGGTCCTCTTGTTTTTGTTAACTCCAAGGAATTTATTGACTGCTGGTTCTTGTCACTGAATCCACTGGCCACACCCAATGACTCTGACCTTTTGCAAAATTTATGGCTGGTAACATCTTACAAAAAAGTAGAAGGTTGGATGGTAAACAAAGCATCCTAACTACAGCTTTGGTGACAGCCAATGTTGGAAGTTTGGTACTGTATTTGCCATGTAAAGCCTTATTAAACTATTACTAGGAAACGAAATTTTAGACTGGTCCACATTGAAAGAAGTAGCACACAGCATTTCAAATTCTTATAAAATCGGAAAAAATGACCAAATAGAGTATGAGACATTGTTAAAAAAAGAGAAATTGCCTTGTACAACGATTTTCTCCTTTCAATGCAAAAAAAAATCCTTTCATTGAATGTTTTCTGGGCGTAAGAAAGCATCTGTATCCTAATAAGTATTGTAAGCCATATAGGATAAGAATTGTATAATTACAAGCAAGTTCTTTTTTTTATAACAAGGATGTAACATCTTTGTTATGTGAGGATGACTTGGTCCAATGTATTGTTCAAATATTGCTTTTAACCCATTCCCACACAATACCTCATTTTTATGCCCTTCAAGGAGATGGCTGTAGGAAACATTGTGGAAAATGAAGAAATTATTTTCTATCCGAAAAGACTAAAAATTTCGAAATTCCATCAACTTGAAATTGTCGTGCAGCTTCTTTCAATTTGGACCAGTCTAAAATTTTGTTGTGTAGAAATGGGATAATTGAATGATCACTTACCACACCCATAGACCTCAGAAAGGAAGTTTGACTTTGATATTAATGGCATTATTTTGCAAAATTTATTGTCAGTTTCATGTAACAAAAAATGAATTGTTTGTTGAGGACTTTAAAGGGAAGTGTCGATGTTTCTGAAACTTAGATAAGAAAAATTACCAAGTGCCGAAAAATAGACTCAAACAAACATTTAATACTTTAAGTTAGGTCAGGTATTGCCTTGGTGGTTATCTAATAGACCTAAAGTGGCTTTTTCTGGTTATATGGGAAAGGTTCGGCGAAATTCCAGGTTATTTTTAGATATCACGGAATTCGGCTATCGACATCGGATTACCTCATTTGCATATGACCCAGTCAAATGAAGGTAACAAATTTACTAGCCAAACAGCCAACGTCCCAAATGATCTCACATGAAATGACTGATCTTTACAGACCGGCTAGCGAACATTACTCCTGATGACGTAACGATGACGTTTGTTTGGGGTTTTACGCCGCTTTTAACAATCTTTCAGTCATATCGCGGCGGCTGAAGCACCTAACAGTGGATTCCTGGTATTTCTCACACCAGTACTACCATTACATCCTTTCCTAGCCTCCAGCTGCTATCCCACATAGGTCTACAATTATCGACTCATTGGTGAGAGACAAATAGTCGGAAAGGATGAGTGCCGCCGTCGGGAATCGAACCCGGGACCTCTAGATTGGCAGTACGACGCGCTACCAACTGCGCTATGACGGCGGCTGTCTTGATGTAATTTGAACTAGATGCAAGGTTCTAACGGTTATTCGCGCCATGTGAATGCCCTATAATCTTCGTAACTGTCTCAGATTAATCTAGAAATAGATTAATAGCCTACGTAGGCTATTAGGGAAATACCCTGCTTTTTTCTGATAAGCGACCTCCTATTTTTGCAAAACTATTTTTCGGCATATTGTATTCAAATAGTTTATGAGAGGAAATGAAAATAATTAAAATCTGTGACATGAAAAAAACATCGATACCTACCTTTAACAAGTTAAAGTTGACAAACAAACAAAATTGCTTACCATGTATATTGGAGTTCATTGGTCATCCAGGCTAAATACATAGTTTGATTGGTTAATTGATTCTTTTACTGAATACCTTAATTGCATAGAGTATAAATATATTTTTCATATTTTTTGTTTTTCATTGAGTGAAAACAAAAAATATATTTCTCAAGTGACTTAGCCAAAAGTGAAAATACAGATTTCGATGTTCATTTAAAGGAAAAATCTATTAATCTTACACAAAAAATAAAGTAACACGTTTTTTAGGTACTGATTTTATCATGAGATGCAGTATCTTGCTATTTTCCAATAAATTTGGCCAGAATTTTACTGGATAGTAAATAATATGAATAACCAAAATGATGTAAAACTAAGAGTCGAGTTTAATATTCAATCAATATGAAATAAGAAACAATTTGGTTGATATACCAAAATAGGATTTCATAACAATTGGAGAACAGAATCCTTTATCATATATATAAAAAAAAAACCTGTTTTGTAAATTTACAATTTACCGGATAAATGATTACATGTTTCATCTCTTTCATGTCGTCAAAAATTGGTTTTTAAGTTAATGCACAAAAACTTTTATGTAATGCATTCATTGCATTGAAATTCCTTATAAAACATACATCTGATAATGATTTCAAAAAATTGAACATTTCTCGCTAATATTTATTTTGTTAAACAGTTATCCGACAGAAAATTGTTATCCAGAAGTTCATTTATGTAGCATTCAAATCTGATGTCATTCTTTAAATTTACAAAATGTATGTGCAAATAGGAACGCTTAAATGTTAAGCAAAAATATATAGAAAATCCTCATTCTTTTTAGCTCTACTAGCCGACGGCCAGTAGAGGTATTCGATTACTTTTTCCCCTCCGGCGTCCATGCGTCCGTCCATTGTCTGTCTGTTAAATTTCCTTGTTAACACTCTAGAGTCCACAGTTTTTACCGGATTCCCTTTCCAAGAATGATTGTACCACCATAAGGATTGTTCCTTTTGAAATTTGGTCAAATCTGTCGAAAAACATGGGAAAAGGGGCCTTATAAAGGTTTAATTAAAAATCCTCGTTAACATTCTAGAATACCCAGTTTCATCGGATTCTCTTCAAACTTTCACAGTATGAATGTACCATCATAAGGATCGTTCGTTTCGAAATTGGCTATGATCAATCAAGAAACATGGGAAAAGGGACCGTATGAAAATTTAATTAAAAAATCCATAAGAAATCCTCGTTGACAATCTAGCGTCCACAGTTTTCATTGGATTCCCTTCAAACTTTCATTGAATGACTTTATTATCATAAAATCATTCTTTTTAAAATGGGGTATGATCCGTCAAGAAACAAGAAAACAGGCCTTTTGTAAATTTAATAAAAAAAATCCTCATTAATACTCTAGAGTCATCGGATTCTCTGCATACTTTCACAGAGTGGTTGTACCATTACTATGATACGATTATTTTGAAAGTTGATGCCCTATTTGGGGTTGGTAAGCCTCTGGATTTGACTCAAAGTTGGGAGTCAACATCGGAGCACAGTTGGCCCTACCCCATAAGGGGAGGATACTGGAAAACAAATAGTTTGCCCTGTTTAACACACTTTATTCAACAGTCAAAATCGAATGACAAGAACATATATACAAAATGTAACTTGCTGTGAAAAACCTGAGAGGGGCATGTATTCGGTGATGCAAAACAGAACAAATGTGGGGAATTATGCTCTGTGAGAGGTACACAAGTACGCATATTTGCATCCCTGGATACATGATCCAATCTATTGTCACAACAAGTTATTAAAGCATAGAAATCACAATGTTGAAGTTAGAAGATCATCATATTTAAAACATTCAAAATTATTAAAGTTGCACACCATTGTAGTAAGAGGAGAAACACATTACATGCAAATACGCAGGAATAGTGTTTCACCTAAATTACTACATGAACATAGAATTCTTTATAAGGACAACATTCTGCAATCTCAAATAAAGCCTAGTACATATTACAGTCAAATATCAAATTTAGTAAATAATTAGGGAAAAGGAGAAATTACAAAAAATCTTTGAAAACGATAAATTATGACAAAAAAGTAAACATGTTATAAAACAGAGTAAATTAGAATAGAGTCAAAATATCAGTGATTCAATACAATAGCGAAATTGAGCTTTACCACAACATTGCAATAAAAGCATAATTGTCTAAAATGTAAGAACAATTACTCTCATTCTTGCAATGGTGTTTAGTTAAACAGACAAATAGACAGACAGACTAATTCAGTTTCTAAGTGGAGCAGATATGCATTTATTCACAAAAAGCATTCATGTAGCTCAAAGTCTAATTTGGTCCAAACATTAGTTTGACCATAAGACAAAAAGCAAAAATAACAATTAGTTAGACTTCAAAGTTCAAAAATAACTATCAATAATTATTACAAGAGAAGATATTTAAAATATAAAGAGAAACATAAATTTGACTTACCTGGAAAACAAATAGTTTGCCCGGTTAAACACACATTATTCAATAGTCAAAATCGAATGACTCTCTTGAAAAAGTCTGTGGCTTTAAATGGGCAACCGTTTCCAGGTGACATAATTAAGCAGCTTGACAAACAGATTGAGAATTAACTTTCACGTAAAAAAAGTAATAATTGGTCATAAAGACTTCAAACAGTTAGCTTGATTGCTTAATACCTACTTGAGACAGTTAAGATCAAAAACAGTCTATTGACATGTGAGAACCAATTCAAAGGAAAAAGGATTGGAATGTTGTGACATTTGTTGTCCAAACAAGACCAATATATTTAACTAAAGGTGCAAAAACAATATCCTAACATCAACAAAGTGCTAAATGCAAATCTCATTACAAAGGCCTCAAAATGATTAACCAAAAGTGTAAGGTTTTAATAATTAAAACACATCACATGTTATTAGCAAACCCTTTTTGGCTAAATTTGCAACATGAAAAAATATTAAACTTACAATTAAAATAATGCAATATTTTGCACAAAAAGTTGCAAAAATATGGATCATAAAAGTACCATCCATACTCTTTTAATTTTCGCCCTCGAAAATTATATACCAAGAATATGGATCATTCAGAACCATCATTATTCATATCAAACATGAAATGAAGACAGTTTATTTACAATGGTCGACCTGTATAATGAAATTTCATATATTTATTTGTGCACAAATTTTTAACAAAGACATTTTTCGTCATTTGTAGTTGTCAATTGATCGAAGCAACATTTCTTAACAAAGCCATTTCGGTTATTTGTAGTTCTTCATTGTTCGGAGTAACATTTTCAAAGATAACAAATAATATATTACACTTCAAATAAACCAAATAGCATAAAACTATTGTTTAAGTGCATAACAAGTTCGTTACATGCGTAAGATACACTATTGTAAAATAACAAAACAAAAAGTATCATAGATAAAAGTATAAGAAGTTCATACTAGATCAGCTGTTAAGTGATCTTTTTTTTTCAATTGATGACAAAATTAGAAAACTTTTGTATAATTGAAGTAGCACATTACAATTCAAAATCATACTGAAAAATACCCTTTGCATATTGTAACAATGGTTTCTTATGAATTTGAATTGAATACAGACAGAAAACTTCCATGCAGATGCACACACTCAAATGCAATTCAAAATGGTGTCAGTGTTTCCAGTCCGTTTTCTGCGAGTCATTAACAGGCTCAGCTTGTTACATAGACAGAAATTTATATCAGCATGTACTTTTACAGCTTCTTCTGTATGAACATTACTTAATTATCCCTGTCACAGCATTAACTGTATAATTATGAACTCACTAAGAAAAGTTACCCAATTCAGAAAACTTGCTTAAAAGCACATATAAGAAGGTAAAAATACATATGAAAATAAACCAGTGCATTTTGCCACTGTTTCTAAATTGTATTAAGCCTCTTACAAATACACCTAGTTATTTGAAAAAGCATAAAGTAGTGAAGAGATGATAGAAGAGTATATTTCACTCAGAAACTGAATTTTAATCAAATGTTTCTGTATGAAATATAATTCAAAATCGCATGTAAAAGTTACTGAATGCATAATAGATCTCAACAGTTGCCATTCAGCAATTGCATATTGCATTTTACAAAAAAAGTTAGTATCAATGTTTTAAATGATGATATAGTAATTAACATGTACATTGGATATATGTTATTAAAAAATCCCAAGATGATCAGCAAATATCAGCCACAAGCAGCAAAGAAGAAACAAGTCGTTCTTCAAGGAAACCATTGAAAAAAAGAAAAGAAAAAATAACCCAAATGAGAGTCTAGAAATCTCATATATGGGGAAAATTTTTGAAGTTTTTGATGGTACCGCCTAAAGAAACAATGATTCATCAAAGAAGTACCTATTTCAACCCAACATAGCTTGCGGATCAAGTAGTCAGACCTAAGAATTGCCAATGAAATTACCAATACATTTCAATTTAGAATTTAAGTCTCAAGTTCAAAAGACATATTTTCTGTATGTGAATGTTTTACTTAAGTTCGTGAAGGTTCATCGATTCGTTAAGCTCTGTTTCTTTTCGGTACAAGGTGCAGTTCATCAGGCACATGGTTTGTTTGTAAGTCCAGTTGTTTGGGTGTTCCATATGTTTGTTCCAGGGCTACATCCTGCGGATTTCTCCAAGGTACACAATTCCAATTGTACTAGGTTCGCAATTGTATGTACGATTGTCATTCTCCACCAGTTGTTATAATGCGATTATTTTGAAAGTTGAATGCCCTATTTTGGGTTGGTAAGCCTCTGGATTTGACTCAAAGTTGGGAGTCAACATCGGACCGCAGTTGGCCCTATCCAATAAGGGGAGGATACTGGAAAACAAATAGTTTGCCCGGTTTAACACTCTATGTTCAATAATCAAAATCGAATGACAAGAACATATATACAAAATGTAACCTGAGAGGGGCATGTATTCAGTGATGCAAAACAGAACAAATGTGGGGAATTATGCTCTGTGAGAGGTACACAAGTACGCATCATATATGTAGTCCCTGGATACATGATCCAATCTATTGTCACAACAAGTTATTAAAGCATAGAAATCACAATGTTGAAGATAGAAGATCATTATATTTAAAACATTCAAATTTTTTTAAAGTTGCACACCATTGTAGTAAGAGGAGAAACACATTACATGCAAATACGCAGGAATAGTGTTTCACCTAAATTACTACATGAACATAGAATTCTTTATAAGTATTATGATGCGCTTTATGAATGGTCCCACAGCTATGGTCCGACATGGATACAACACTGGAAAACGAAGAATTGCCCGGTTAAAACACAACTTTATTTACTGTAGTCAAAATCAAGATGACAGATATATACAAAGTTTTAACTTGTTGTGAGTAATCTGAGAGTGGCATGTACTAGGTGATGCAAAAAACAGAATCAAAGTGGGGAATTAAGCTCTGCGAGAGGTACATAAGGTACGCATCATAATTGCATCGCTTAATACATGACCTACTCCATCGTCACAACAAGTTAATAAAACATACAAAATTCCATGTACAAAACAATGTTGAGGTCAGAAGATAGTAGATTTGAAAAATAGACAAATATTAACTACTGTTCAAAAACTTAAACATGCCTTTGTAGTAAAAGGAGTAACACATTACATGCTCTTTACAGCAAGTGTTCCTCCTAAATTACTACAATATAATCAAATAAGGACAACCGTTTTACTGAAGATTCCAAGTAAGTCCAATGCCTATTTATTTAATCATCAAATATAGATAATTAGCAATACAAACAATCATATGTGTTAAACATATTTCAGAAAAATAGCGCTTTAGTCAAATAATGAAATAAAAGGAGAAATTTCAAATTATCTTTGAATAAGGATAATTTATGACATATATGAAAGAAAAAACATTTTGTAAAAAGGAGAATTTCTGCATAATGTTAAAATGTAAGTTCCTTAAGAACTTTGTTATAAACAACATTGCAAGAACAGCATATTTGACTGAAATATCAGAACAATGATGCTTGCTCTTGCAATGCATATGTGTTTGTTGTAAAAATGGACAAAGAAGACAAATTCAGAATTCATTTTTGACCAGTTTTGCTCTTATTCTTAAATTGTGTTCAACTAGGTAAATGCTAAATTTGGTTCAAACATAAGTTAGGCCAAAAGAGCAAAAAGCCGAATTTAGAATTTAAAAGAAATAACAATAATTAATACAAATCAATAAAAATGAATTAGAGAAAAACATAAATTTGACTTACCTGGAAAACAAATAGTTTGCCCGGTTAAAACACAACTTTATTTACTGTAGTTAAAATCAAGATGGCAGCCATTCAAAAGTTTGTGATTATATATAGGCAACCCTTTCCAGGTGTCTAAATTAAGCAGCTTTGCAAACAGATGGGAATAAGCTTTCAAGTTAAACACAGGTTTTATCTCACAAAGACTTCAAACAGTTTGGCCTGATAGCTTAACACCTACTTGAGACAGCTAAGACCAGCCAGCATGTTGACATGCGAGAACATATTCAAGGAAAAATGGATTGGAATGTTGTGACATTTGTTGTCCAAACAAGATCAAGGTATATGCTTTTTAAAGGTGTGAAAAACAATATCCTAACCACAACAAGTGTTACATTGAAAATCACCTAACAAAGGCTCAATATGATGATCTGTATAAGTTTATAAGTATTAATCCTTTTTCAGCCAACGTTTGAAACACAAAAAGATGTAAAATTTGCAAATAAATGATAAAATATTTTGCACAATCCATTTATGCGTCAATTTTGACGAAGGCCTTTCTTTGTCACATGGTTACGAAGAAGAACCTAATCACTTACCCTAAAACATGGTTCCTTGGTTCTTATGTCAAATTTGTTTTAACCTGTTCTTGGACTATCTTCATGTTTTCTTGGGCAATATCTTGAAAGAGTTGTATTGCCTTATGGACATGATCAATATGATGTTTTACATTCTTTGGAAGGTTTGGTTTAGGAATTAACTCTACATCAACTGGCAGATTCATTTCCTTACCAAACAAATATATGGTATGGTGACATTTGGGTCGACTCCGTTGCGGGAGTCGACAGGAATGCCATCATAACACTATCTAAGGGCTCAGGCCAGTCAGTCTGATGCTCATTTACATAAGTCGATAATGATTTCGCAAGTGTGCTGTTTGCCCTTTCAACAGTCGCATTTGTCTGTGGATGGTAAGAGCTAGTGTGGTGCCGTTTGATTTGGAACATTTCCTATAAGGCATTAAGAAGCTTAGACATGAAATTCTTACCGCGATCTGATACCAACACACGTGGAGCCCAATATCGACATATGAACTGTCGATAGAAAGTGTTGGCTATTTCCTTTGCTCCTTGTGTGACAAGAGAGAAAGCCTCCGACCACTTGGAGCAGCTGTCTATAATCAAAAGAATAAATTGATGCCCTTGCTTGGTCTTTGGTAGAGGTCCCAGAATATCAATGTGAACTCTATCAAAGGTACCAACAACTGGAAGAGGTTTAAGTGGTGGTGGAAACTGGCGTCTGTCCACTTTGATCCTCTGACATGTATCACAAGATCCAATATAATCTTTTACCTCTTGGTACATCTTGGGCCACCAGTACTTTTGCTTTAGTTTGACAAAAGTTCTAGTGACACCAAAATGACCACCTCCAGCTGAACAATCATGATAATTGCGAAGCACCTCCTTATGTTTGGAAGTAGGTAATGCCAACTGAGACAAAAACTTGTCTTGGACCGACTTACTTTTGAAGCGGGGTTGATACAGATGATACAGGGTCCCATTTTGCAGGACATATTGGTCCTCAGTCCGTATATATACTCGCTGTTTCTTTTCATCCGCAGGCATTTCCCTTGCCTCAAGATAATGAATAATAAAATCAAAATCTGGACAGTGCCTTTGAATTTCTTGAATATCAGGAATTGGCGTGTCAAGTATAGAATCGTCTGTTATTAGACCGACTGTGTCAATCTCGACCTGTATCAACCCCTTCTCGACAGAGTCTTCCAAAGGTGTTTGACTTGCATCAAATTTACCTACCTTAACAGGAATGCTGTTGGTGTCGCCTTCAGAGAGCAAGAGATCTTTGAACACGGTTTCAATTGTTTCAGAATTAGATTCTGGAATACTATCAGATTGATATGTATTTACAGAAGCTACAGCAGACCCTGACTCATCAGGCATCAATGCAGTAATTGTCTCATTACTTAAGGTCCTTACCTTGTTACCTGGTGTCAATGGGTCATTGATCACCTGTATAGGAAATTGTTGTCGTATTTCTCTAGACTGTTGGCATTTACATACCTGTTCTTCCAATGTCTTGTCTAGTTGCTCATAAGGAATCCTAGATATGGCATCTGCGTTAGTGTTCAATTTTCCTGTTTTATGAATTATATTCATATTAAACTTTTGAAGGAATACTACCCATCGATCCAGACGCCCACTAGGATCCTTCAGTCCAAGAAGATAAGATAAAAGTATATGATCTGTTTGGACTGTAAATTCTCTGCTGGTTAAATAATGTTCATATGTCTATACCTTCAATCACAGCAAGACATTCCTGGTCAGTAACAGACCATTTTCTCTCATCCTTGGATAGAGCTCTACCGCCGTAAGCAACTACAAATTCTTGGTTTTGGTCATTCAACTGCCCAAGAATATAACCAATTGCAGTACCAGATGCATCAGTCGAGAGCAAAATTTCTGTTCATGTCAGGAAAGCCTAAAATAGGAGGTGAGACTAAAGCATCTTTGAGTGTCTGAAAAGCATTTTGACACTCCTCAGGCCAATCACCAGATTTGAACTTTCCTTTTAGTAACTGATTTAATGGTGAGGCTATGTTAGCAAAGCCTGTAATAGTTACACAGACCAAAAAAGCTTTTTAGTGCCTTCTGGCTAGTTGGTATAGGAAAGTTACGTACCTTGTCTGTTTTCTCTGTGTCAACTGAAACGCCATCTTTGGATAGGATATGACCTAAATATTTTACCTTTTCTAGACCGAATTGACATTTTTCTGGTTTCAGTGTTAGATTTGCATCCTTTAATCTAGAGAAAACCTGGCTAAGGTGTTTGATGTGTTCGTCAAAGTTTTTGCTTAACGCAAGTATGTCGTCTATGTAGCAAAGAACAATTTTCCAGTGAAGTCCCCTTAACACTTGTAACATTAGCACTTGTAACATTAGCACTTGAAACGACATCGGGGCATTACGGAGCCCAAATGGAAGGCGATTGAATTCATAGACGCCATCATGCGTAATGAATGCTGATTTTTGTTTAGTTTGGGGGTCAAGCTCAATTTGGAAATATGCCGATTTGAGATCTAAAGTAGAAAAAATAGTGGCAGATGCTTCGCCTATGCAATCAAAGACATCTTCTAGGCTTGGAAGAGGATGCGAAATAGGGATGGTAATCTTATTCAAAGAACGAAAATCTATAGCAAAACGCCATGTATCATCTTTCTTTTTAACCAACACGACTGGTGAGTTCCACACCGACGTTGATGTTAGTATAATTTTACTCTGCAACATTTCATCTGTTTGCCTTTGAAATTCTGCCTTGATCTCAGGTCGGTAACGGTAGCATGGTTTGTGAACTGGTTTTGCACCTGGTTCGCTTTCAATTGTGTGCTTAAAGACATTTGTTTTACCTATTTCATTTAAGGAAGTGGCACAATCATCTTTATTATTAATTAAAAAGTTATTAAGAGTATTGATTTGCTGCTGGTTTAAGTTAGAGTTATTTATGTTAAAGCTGAGATCAGATGGTTGAGTAGGCTCATTTTGGTTTGATACAGAATTTATGTAAGCATTTTCTTCACTCTCTGATAGTGCCAAAACATTGTCGGACTCGACTTCACTGACAACAGGTTTTGGTTTAAGAATGATGTCAGAGTTTGTAGGATTTAGAAGTCTTATATAAGCTTTTGTTATCCTATTTTTGTGTCTTGAAGTTTTAACTAAACACCTAGCACTTGTGAAATTATAACTATTTGTAACAGGCTCCAATAAGACAACCTGATTCCTCTTTGTTTTAGTCAAGCCAACAGGGACAGTAGTTTCTTGTCGGGCTTTCAAAGTGACAGATTTTAAGACTGAAGCTTTAGCTGAGGAAATATTTAGCTTTGAAGTAGTCAGATCATCTTTAAAATGTAAAGTATTAGAACTAAGATCAATGAAGCACTGGTTATCATGTAAAAAATCAATACCCAATATAATGGAGTGGTGTAATTGCTCTAGCACATAGAATTTATAGTCAAAACATAACCCAGAAATACGTAATGGGACAGAAATAATACCTAGCACTCTATGATGTTCTCCCCCAACACCTGTAATTTGCTTCAGTCTGCAGGGTTGAATCTTATCAGTAACAAGACCTGATCGCTGCAGCAACCATTGGGAAATACAGGAGATCCTTGCGCCTGTATCCACAAGAGCTGATCTTCGACATTGTTGGATTTTAACAGATATCGTATTCTTTTGCAATGGTGTGATTAAAGAAACACAGGGAATGTCAGGATTATTCCTTATGTTGGAACTTGCACTGACATCGGACTGACTGTTAGCACTGACGTGTGTGTCTGACATGGTATGCCTATCCACGGACATTTGTCTATGAATAGGCGCACACCCTCATTGCTGCTCACTGTAGTCAATTTGCATTTGTTTGAGATATGGAATACCGTACTTTTCAATTGCCTTTTTAATAATGCACCTATCAACAGTATGGGAAGATTCTTTGCAAAATTTGCAGAAATGATTCGTATTAGGAAAGTTCCTACCTTGTCGCTGATATTGTGGCGGCTGGTGCTGGTACTGTGGATGCTGTTGGTTGTACGATGGCTGGGTGGCTGTCTGTGCAGGTGCTGGCGTTCTGTTAGCTATCATCACCATGTCTGTGAGAAAGTCTATTTTTGTTGTTAACATGTCGATCCGTGTCTGCGCTGGGTTTGGAGATGCAGCAGCTATGGATGCTGTAATAGCTAAGAATGCCAATTTAGCCTCATCTAGATTGTGCAATGCTTTGGGCTTTACCACACACTTGATATGTTTTTTGAGACCGTCCACTTAAAAGTTCACAAGTAGTGATTCTGGAAGATTCCTGTGGTTAGTTGTGGTCAGGAATCTGGTTAAGTAGTCCGCACAAGACTCAGAAGCTGTTTCTCTGATTGATGACAGATTGAATTCCTGGTCCTGACCATTATATCGAGTACGAAATTTGGCGATCACTTCAGCAAAGTTAGTCCGTGTTTGGTCCGGTAGTGACCAGTACCACTGCTTGGCATGGCTGGCTAGGTAGAACTG
Organism: Fragum fragum; assembly: GCA_946902895.1. Taxonomy (NCBI): domain Eukaryota; kingdom Metazoa; phylum Mollusca; class Bivalvia; order Cardiida; family Cardiidae; genus Fragum; species Fragum fragum. Next base: position 10,738,561 of record OX336370.1, on the reverse strand, counting down.
AAGGGAAGACTTCTGCCTCTCCTCACTGATGTTGTGGAATTTTGCAGAAGTCTGCAAATTCCTTCAGCCAAAGATCCGCACGATCCCCTGGGTTACCATGGAAGAAGGGAATCTGTACTTGCGTTGCCACCAATTCTTGTTGAGGGTCTTGCACCGGTACCCGTAGTTGTTGTTGTTGTTCTGGTCCTATAGACGAAGTGTTTTGAGTTTACGGTCTTCGTTCCGGACTTCTCAGTGAGTATATTTTGTTCTGCGGAGCTGGCATTCAGGATCGATTTCTCCACCAATATTATGATGCGCTTTATGAGTGGTCGCACAGCTATGGTCCGACAGGGATATAACACTTGAAAACGAAGAATTGCCCGGTTAAAACACAACTTTATTTACTGTAGTAAAAATCAAGATGACAGATATATACAAAGTTTTAAACTTGTGAGCAATCCGAGAGTGGCATGTACTCAGTGATGCAAAAACAGAAACAAAGTTGGGAATTAAGCTCTGCGAGAGGTACACAAGGTACGCATCATAATTGCATCGCTTAATACATGACCTACTCCGTTGTCACAACAAGTTAATAAAACATACAAAATACCATGTACAAATTCAATGTAGAGGTAAGAAGACAGTAGATTTGAAAATAGACAAATATTAACTACTGTTCAAAAACTTATACATGCCTTTGTAGTAAAAGGAGTAACACATTACATGCTCTTTACAGCAAGTGTTCCTCCTAAATTACTACAATATAATCAAATTAGGACAACCGTTTTACTGAAGATTCCAATTAAGCCCAGTGCCTATTTCATATTTCATTTAATCATCAAATATAGATAATTAGCAATACAGATAATCACATGTGTTAAACATATTTCAGAAAAATAGCGCTTTAGTCAAATAATGAAAGAAAAGGAGAAATTTCAAATTATCTTTGAATAAGGATAATTAATGAAATATATGAAAGAACAAACATTTTGTAAAAAGGAGAATTTCTGCATAATGTTAAAATGTAAGTTCCTTAAGAACTTTGTTATAAACAACATTGCAAGAACAGCATATTTGACTAAAATATCAGAACAATGATGCTTGCTCTTGCACTGCATATGTGTTTGTTGTATCTATATATGCCCATATGAGTCATGAAAGATGTGATTTCACGCGATTCCTCTTGAAGCTCTATTTGATGATAAGCCATCTTAACATCAAGTTTTGAAAATACCGTAGACGAGTTTAAAACTTGAAGCACTTCTTCGGTCGTTGGGATGGGATATCTCTCCCTTTAACAGCCAAATTAGCTTTTCTCATATCAATGCTGAGACGTATGTCATTTTTCTTTGGTATAACAACAATGGGAATGACTACTTTACTTGTTTTCTCTACCTTTTCCATAATAGCAAGCTGTTCAAGTTCTTTAAGTTTTTCCTCTTACTTTTTTTATATTTCCAAACGGGACTTTCTCTTTAGAAATATGTCTTTATTGTCATTAATTCTTGTGAAATCATGGTTTAATGGATTCGACTTTCCTTTTCGAACAGTCTTCAGGAATGAACCTACACTATCAAATTTTAGCCAGTCTGTGTGCTGATGTCCTTAATAGAAAATGATTTCTTTCTGTCCTTTCTTTTTAGCTTATAATGCAACGCCTCACTTGTGCCCTTTACATTAGCTAATGAAAGATACAACCAGTTCTTGAAATCATAATATTTGTGTGTCTTTTGAGTATGGAATTACCTCCATCAACTGATCAAGTATCTCTGCCTCATGCGGTTATGATTGGGCTATCTCTAAAAGCGCTGCATCAATATCTCCATGGATATGACCAGAATATGGGAATGATGTGTACCTGTATTCTAACATAAGGAAAATTTCAACCTGGGTAGGTATAAGCAACACATGTAGATACAACATCAATCTTGGAAGCTAAAAAGAAATTAGATGGCCATTAGCACCGGGGCCCTACCTGAGATTAAGGCTCTATGCCTTCTTTGTCAGGAGTTTTTTAAAAAGAATATTTCAATGATCACCTATTGCCATGGCAACAATAGTTCTGAAAGGATTTCACTATTTTAAAGGGGCTGCCCAAGAAACTCTCCGTCTTAATTTGATTAAAATTGGCCAAATCGTGAGTAAGAGGTTGTCGTTTATTTTAATATACACCCCCTCCCCGAAGCTAAGCCCCGTGGATACCAAGTGCAATGGTTTTAGCAATTTTAGCAATTTTGAAAGAGATCAATGTCATAATGATTCATGCAAAATATTCCCGCTATACTCCTTCCTGTTCGTAGTGTAGTTGGTAGCGCATTGGACTCCCAATCTTCAATCATGGGTGCAATGGCTTCGATCCCCGGCGGCGGCACATAATCTTTCCGACATTTGTCTCGCCAATGGATGGATAAACGTAAACTTCAGTGAAATAGCAGATGGAGGTTAGGAAGGATCTAATACTGATACTGGTGCGAGATATACCAGAAATCCATTGTTAAAACAAATCAGAAAACAATTGATGGATTGAACCTATTTTTTCAGGAATGATCCATGGTCTCTTCTATATTTGATTCCTTCAAAGAATTTGGATCGGCTGAAAAACATGGCGGGGCTTATTTACATATATTGTGAAACCTTTAAAAATATTCTTCTCACAAACCAGTTGATTGATATCAACCAAATTTTACAAGAATTATCCTTTGGTGACGCTTAATCAAATTCCTTCAAAGAATTTTGATCGAATAAAACATGGCTTTCATGGGCCGGGCTTATTTCCATATTTGATGAAACCTTTAAGAATCTTTTCAAAGAAAACAGTCGATGGATTCAACCAAAATTTTCAGGAATGATCCTTGGTCGACTCTATATTTGATTCATTCGAAGAATTTTGATCGGATTGAAATTATGGCTTTAATAAGCGGGTCTTTTTACATATATAGTGAAACCTTTAAAAAAAATCTCCATATAAACCATTTGATAGTTTTCAACCAAATTTTACAGGAATGATCCTTTGTTGACCCTTTATCAGATTCCTTGAAAGAATTTTGATCGGATGAAAAACATGGCTTTCATGGGCGGGGATTATTTCCGTATATGGTGAAACCTTGTAGAAATATTCTTCACGGAAAACAGTTGATGGATTTCGACCAAATTTTACAGTTATCATCCTTGGGTGACCCTTTATCAGATTTCTTCAAAGAATTTTGATCGGATGAAAAACATGGCTTTCATGGACGGGGATTATTTCCATATATGGTGAAACTTTTAGAAATCTATTCGTAGAAACTTTTCGATTGATTTCAATCAAATTCTACAGAAATGATTCAGTTTTAGACTTTTTATCAGATTCAAATAATTCCTTTCAAAACCAGGATGTTTTGTGATGCAATGTAGATCTAGATCTTCTCCCAAGTGGTTTACAAGGTCAACTTCTCTACAACAACAGCTTTCCTGTTCAGGTTACATCTGGACACATTCCCCACACTGACACCTAAAATGTAATAATAAAAGCGGTAATCTCAAATAGTACAACGCTCAGATAAATAAGGAAAGTAAACTGGTGTTAACCCTTTTCCAAACAACTAGGCTTTTTAATGCCCATCAAGAGATAGTTGTCGGGAAAACATTGTGGAAAATGAAAAAAATTCAGTACCCACATTGTTTTCTACAAAGAAAGATAGTTTTTTTCAAGTTGAAATTGTCGTCTGCAACTCCTTTGAATTGGACCAGTCACGTAATGAGTTAATGAGAAACTGTTCTTGCTGAGACAATGTGAGAAGTTAAAAACTAAGGAGCCTGGTCATACTGCATAGGCTGGAAAATAAGAACAAAGCTGACCTGTGTAAAACCGTCTAAATCATCAAGGATGGTCATTTTTCCTTACTTGTTATTTTGTTCCATCAAACAAATGGCAGATATGACCGATTCATATTCACTAGAGCTGCCAATGCAATCTGATGCATTCTAAGAAATACAATGAGAGTAGCCATTTGTTCTGGACTTTAGTCACAGGTCAAAGTGAAAGTTCAATTTTCGTCCAGTGTATGTGTCTAGTAAGATAAAACGAAAATAACCCACATCAGATCCGAAAATGTCCGGTTTATAGTTTTGAAGACTAGTCATGCAGTCAACAAGGTAAATTACAAATATACCAAATATGATTATCAAGTTAAACAAGACTGGGAATTCATACCATAGAGTGTTTCCGACCCGACCATTTTCATTGTCGGATTCTGACCCGACTGTGAACTAGAAATCTCTGAATCAGAATCTGTTGGGTATGAATCTTCCTTTCGAGTGGACGGACTCATTCCTCGTCATTTTGTTCAATTGCCGTCATATTTCTGTTGTTCGCGAGGTTGTTAATAGCTAAAATGGCGTCACTGCTATTGCGCATGGGCAAATGTTTTCTTTTCGGCCAGGTGAAAATTACCCATAAATCACCATCGTATTTATGTAAATATCGTCCTTTTAAATCCTTTTTTTCTATGCGGACTTTACATATCGGTTTATTTATTTTTTTAAGAAACGACAGATGTTTTAACTCAAGTTTGTAAAATAGCTCGCTTTTCATTTGACCTTTAAAAGAATTTTGATCGGATATAAAATATGTCTAAAATTGGAAGGGCTTATTTGCATATATGGTATGTTCTTTGGAAATAATTTCTCTCAGAAACTAGTAGATTGATTTTAATCAAATTTCTAAGGAACTATCCTTTGGAGACCCTTTATCAGATTTGTTGAATGAATTTGATTGGATGAAAAAACATGGCTTTGCAGGGGATGTGTCGCTTGTTTCCATGTGTCGAATATGCTCTGAAAATCTTCCTGTAGATGGATTTATACCAAGTTTCAAAGAAATAATCCTCAGGCGCCTGTATGTCAGATTCCAGTAAATTATTTTGATTGGTTAAAACATGGCTTTTATGTCGTGGCTTATGTTCATATATGGTATATGGTGAAAATTTTTAAAGACCTTCCCACTTGACTTGGCAAATGCATTTTACATAACCCACCTTGGCTGTTGTAAAACAGTGGACACTTCGAAAATGCTTTTTCTAGAGCTATTTCAAAGATTTCATAAACAGATTTATTTGCCAGGTATGGCAAGGATGATTCAGTTTACATTGAATTCCTGAAACACCATTTGCTTAATAAGTACATACAGGCCCGTAGAGCGATTAAGGTGCTCAGGCACCTCAAGTTGTTGCATGAGCATGCCATTTCACACAATTACACACTCTCCCTTGTAGTCTGATCAGCATATGCAACATGCACTTTGTTGAAATTAAAAAATCTATGTTTCTAAAAACAAACTATAAATGAATATTGTCTGCCCAGTGTCTTTGTTTGAGCCATATATGATTTGTTAACAATGCCATCTCTAAGACTATATACTGCATTTGTTGCAGGTCAGGGTTTTATTGGAAAGAGTAAACAGTCTCAATTTGCAATATATACTGTTTTTCACAAAATATATATAAAAAACCCAATGTAATATTTACCTGGAATTATATTAGTATTCCTATGAATGTATCTACAATGACATAACTACATCATTGTCTGATTTCTTTTGCATCAATCATCTTATCTGAAAAAAAAAAAACCAATCAAAAATAATTAAATCAATCATTTACGAATAGACAATAACATGTATTAAGCAACATTCCTTTAATCCCTGGTGTACTTCTAAATGCGTTTGAACCCCCTCCGTTCGTCCAAAACGATGTAAGGCCATTCTTTCTAACTAAATCAAGAAATCAATGCATGAACAACTTGGATAAATTATTCTAAGATGATATATCACATACCTGTACCGAGGTAACTCTATATGCATATAGCCGTTACATGGCTGGTGCATAAAAATGGGGAATCGCAGGTCTTCAATGTTTTGTCTTAGTCTTTGTTTTCAAGCACTGAAAATGCAGGATTGTGATGAAATAGGAATAGTTAGATATAAAACAAACAAACAAACAAAAACAAAACAAAAACAAAACAAACAACAATAAAAACCCACATTGAAATTGCCAAACTCTTGCTCCAAATTTTCTTTGGTCAGCTGGGTGTAACAATTATGCACACTTTTAAACAGAAAAATATAAATAGATAAATAAACGTGATAACAACTCGCATGTAAAAAGTAACCAATAACCAAAGAAGCATTATGGCCAATAACTGTAAATATTCCAAGGTTCGGGGTCATGATCAAATTAATTGCTATAAGCCTGGAATATCAAAATGTTGGGAAAACAACCCGTAAAACTCAAAATATACAACTACAAATAGCAGATGTATACAGTATTGTTTTGATATCAATTCGCCGTTTGTTCTAATTTTTTTTGTAACAGTGTATTGCCATTGATTTAATGATACCTGATGTAAAAATATAAACATAATCCACCATTACTGTTTTCAACGCTTTCTTTTCTGTCGTTCTTTCCTCTGTTCATAGAAAATCTAAAGATTTATTTTTAAGCTCCCCTGGCTGAAAGCGAGCTATTGACGGGCGAGTGCGTACGTCCGAAAACTTTTACTTCTCTTTCTTCTCCTCAGAAAGTGCTGTACATAATTCAACAGATTTTCAGGGAAATGATCCAGTTGATGGATTTCAACCAAATTTCACAGGAATGATTCTCAAATAATCTTTGGTCAGATTCTGTCAAAGAATTTTGATCGGATTAAACGCATGGCTTAAATAGGCGGGGCTAAATTCCATATATGGTGAAAGCTTTAGAAATTGTTTTTGATCAGAAACCATTGAATTGATTTCGACTAAATTTCACTGGAATGATCCTCTAGTGATTTCAATTGGTTGAAAACGTGGCTTTCATGGTGGTGGTTTTTCTCCATTTATTGTATCCAATGAAATTCAAAAAAGAATGTTAATACCTTTTTCATCTGACAAGAAAAAGCTGAAAATATAATAAGATTTCATTGACATGATTTATTTGCTACACATGATAAATATGATTCGATTTATAATGAATTCCTAAAAACACCATATGCTTTCCCAGTACACTTAGGCCTGTGGAGCGTTACAGGCGCTCAAGTGTCCCAGTTTATTAATTGCTGCCTATAATTCATTTCAGGAGACATATCTTCACTCATAAGTTTGATAATGTCAAATGATATTTACCAGGAACTTGATGAAATATCTGTACTAAACAGTTATCCAAAATATTGATGTCACCATAATTGATAGTAGATAAATCCCCTTCAATGTCTCAAACCTGTCGAAAATGTTTAATTGGTCTTGAGGAAGGTTCCTATTGAATTAAGTGACATTCTGACACATATCAAGGGAAAATGGGCCTATTGAAATTTTCTTTGCTATCACTCTAGATGTCGCAATATCCACTCATTCTTTAACATACTAGCTCAGAACGTGTGTATGGTCAATAAGAAGAATCCCATAAAGCATGGTGACATTTTGACTAATATTATTGGAAATGGGACCTTATTGACTATTGTCTTGCTACTGTTGCAGAGGTCACATTTTTTTCATTTTTTCTCAGATTTGCTGAAAATTATTTTCTAGGCTATATAATCAACTTTATTAAGAGAGGTATCGATATTTCTGAAACTTAGATAAGAAAAATACAAAGTGCCGAAAAATACACTCCGACGAACATTTTATACTTTAAGTTGAGTCCGGTATTGTCTTGGTTGTAATCTGATAGGCTTAAAGTGGCTTTTTGTGGCTATATCGGAAAGGTTCAGCGGAATTCCAGGTTATTTTTAGATATCACGGAATTCAGCAGTCGACAGCGAATAACCTTATTTGCATATGACCAAAAGTCAACGTCCTACTTCATGTCACATGAAAGTGTTGGCGCAAAACTACGGTTAGTGTTTATATTCGTTATAACGGTTACGGCAGTTTAGGACCAATCTTTACAGAATTAAAGACCGGCTAGCGAACATTACTCCTGATGACATAACGATGACGTTGGTGTGATGTAATTAAACTAAATTCAAGGTTCCAACGGTTATTCGCACCACGTGAATGATCAAATATTCTACGCAACGGTTTCGGATTAAGCTAAAAATAGATTTATAGCCTTTGTATTCTATTAAGGAATTACCCTGCTTTTAAGCTCTACTGGCCGAAGGCCACAAGAGCTATAGCGATGGCTTTTTCCCCTCCGGCGTCCGTCCGTTCGTCCGTCAGTTAAACTTTTCCTTGTTTACGCGATAGAGTCCACAGATTTCATCGGATTACCTTCAAACTTTCACAGAATGGTTATACCATCATAAGGATCGTTCCTTTCGAAATTGGGTCAGATGCGTCAAGAAACATTGGAAAGGGAGCCTAATTAAAATCCTCGTTTACGCGATAGAGTCCACAGTTCTCGTCGGATTCTCTTCAAACTTATACAGAATGATTGTACCATCATAAGGATCGTTCCTTTCGAAATTGTGTATGATCCGTCAGGAAACATGGGAAAAGGACCCAAATGAAAATTTAATTTAAAAATTACAAAATAGAGTCTCAGAATAATTGTACAATAATAATGCTTGTTGATGTTTGCATTAGACCTGATCCGTCAAGTATCACAGGAAAAGGAGCATTATGAAATTTAATTTTAAAATCCTTGTACCACAATAAAGTCAACAGTTTTCATCAGATTTTGTTCAAACTTTCACAGAATGTTTGTACCATCGTTAGGATTGTTTCTTTCCAAATTGGGCCAGCTCTGACTAGTATCATAGGAAAAGGGGCTGTATGAAAATTATTAAGAAATCCTCATAAACAGAACAATGTCCACAGTCTTAATCAGAATCTCTTCAAACTTTAATAAAATGATTGTACCATCATTTGTTCCTTTGTAAATTAGGTCTGATTGGTTAAGTGACACAAGAAAAGGGACGTTATAAAAATTTTATTACAAAACATCATTGTTACAATAAAGTCCTCAGTCTTTATCATTTTCTCCAAACTGTCATTAGGATTGTTCCTTTGTATATTGGGTCTGATATGTTAATTTTCACGGAAAAAAGGGGCCCTATGAAAATATTGTTACAAAAATTCTTGACTCAATTCAGTCCACTGTTTTCATTGATTCTCTTTGACTTTTAAAGAATTATTGCACATTCATTAGAATTGTTCTTTTTGAAATTTGGTTTTTTCTGTAAAGTATCATGAGAAAATGGGCCCTATGAAGATTTCACTATAAACTCATTAACACAATAAATTCCACAGATTACACAGATTTATTGTACAATCATTCCAATTGTTGATTTTGACAGTGGATCTGATTATGGCAAGTGTCACATAAAAAGGGGCCCTATGAAAAACTTTCTTAAATATTCCGGAAAACACAATGATGTCCCTTGATTTCACCGGATTCACTTCAAAATTTCACAAAATGATTATACAATCACTTAAAGGTTTTTTTCAGAACTGGGTACAATACATCAAGTATCACGTAAAAAAGGGGCCATATGATTTTTTTTAAATATTCAAGTAAACATAATGAAGACCCAATATTTCATCGGATTCACTTTTAACTTTCACAGAATGATAAAACCAACAGTAAAATATCACGGGAAAAGGGTCCTTATGAGAACTTGATTTTAATATCTTTGTTAACACAATAAAGTCAACAGTTTTATCGGACTCTCTTCAAAGATGCATGGAATAATTGTGGTATTCGAAACACAGGAAAAGGGGCCTTACAGATAATCATTCAAAACATTCTTGTGTAGATGATGAAGATCACAATAGTTATCAAATTGTCTTTTAAATTTCACAGGACAATTGTAGGGTTGTAAGGAAAGTTCCTTTTGGAATGAAATTGATACTTCAGAAAACACAGGAAACGGGGCCTTATTGATTTTCATTCAAAACAATCCTGTGATAAAGTCCACAATTATTGTCAAATTCTAATGAAGATTTCACAGAATGATTGTAGGGTCATAAGATAAACTAAGATAACCCGTCATGAAACACGGGAAAGGGGCCTTGAGGATTGTTGCTTAAAATAATAAAGGGGATAAAGCCCCCTTTTTTCTTTATGCATTCTTCTTTGAGTAATTAACTTCCTTAAATATCAGATTTCTTTAACGGAAAACTTGATAACCAGTAGAGCGTTTCAGGCCCTCATGGGCCTCTTGTTTCTGAAAAGCGACCTCAGATTTTTGCAAAACCTTTTTTCGACATATTGTATTCAAATAGTATACGAGATGAATATGAAATGAATAAAATTTGTGACATGAGAAAAAACATCGATACCTACCTTTAAAGTTGCTGAAATTCAAAAAAATATCACAAGAAAAGGGGTTTTATTGTCAATTACCTTCTAATCACAAGAGCCCCTGCGGCGGCACATATCCTTTCAGAAAATTGTCTCTCACCAATGGGTGGATAATCGCAAACCTAAGCGGGACAGCAGCTGGAGGCTAGGAAAGGATGAAGTGGTACAACTGGTGTGAGAAATATCAGGAATCAATGGTTAAGCAACAGCGATATGACTTAAATGCTGTTAAAAGTGGCGTTAAACTCCATTCAATCAATATAATCAAGTGGTCACAATTTTGGCTGAATCTTTCTTCTCCTTGCTGAAAAGTTTAGTACTGTCATAGGGAAGAACCCAAGACTGACAAATGGGCCTAGTGGACAAGTACCTTGCTCCAGCTCTTTATGTCACAATTTTGGACCAATCTTTATCAAACTTACTGAAAATACTAGAATATTTATGCAATAAGAACACCTTTGATTACGGTGACATCCAGAGGTATCTGAAGAAAAAGGCGGCATTAATGACAATATCAGTTTTCTACTCCTTTGCCTTTATATCCATTTGACTTGGTAAAAATATCTTGCTGTTATCAAATTTGAGAATATTTGTAAGCTCGCGAAGGAAATTTCATTGAGGGATCTTAGCCCGACCCATAAAAGCAATATTTTTCATCAAAGGCCAATTGTGAACTTGCACTTTAACCTTCGTGACCCCAAAACATTAGGCACTTCCTTGGTTCAGTACAAACAATTGTAATTTCAAGGCTGTAGGTCTATTGGTTATTGATATAAGATCCAGGAACGGTTATCAATCAAAGGTTTATTGTGATTTTGAACCTTGGCCTCCATGACCCAAAAGCAATAGGGCACGTCCTTGGGTCATTAGCAACACTTTTATAAAGTTTGAAGATTGTAGGTCTATTGGTTCTTGTGTTAGAGCCCGGAGATAGGTTTCAATCCAAGTTCAATTGTGTAGGTGCGGGGGTATTATAACACATGACTGACACAACACCATGGCTCTATTCACTACAAAATAAGGATTACCTTTGGTAATGTTCACACCTTGTCTAAAGGACTCTGCAGTTCATCGATGATTTCTATTTCAACAACTTGACTCTACTGGTGTTTTGCTTTGGGAGATTGCTCAAAAAGTCTTTGTCGGGTTAGCCAGCAGAAGGATTCTTAAGAAATTCATCCAACCAACACCTATTCTCCATATTTCAAAAAAGAGAAATGGGATTTCTTCTATCTGTTTCGAAAACTGTCTTTATTGTCGTCGCCGTCATAGCGCAGTTGATAGCGCGTCAGACTCCTAATCTTCAATCATTGGATGTCGTGGGTTGATCCCCGGCTACGGCACATATCCTATCCGACATTTGTCTCTCTCCAATTGGTTGATAATCGTAAACCTTAGTGGGATAGCAGCTGGAGGCTAGGAAATGATGTAGTGGTTTTACTGGTGTGAGGAATACCAGGAATCCATTGTAAGGTAAGGTGCTTCAGCCTCTGCGATATGACTGAAATACTGTTAAAAGAGGCGTTAAACCCCATTCAATCAAACAATCTGTCTTTATTGTCTTTAATTCTTGCTTTGGGTTTCCTTTAGGAACAGTCTTTAGGAATGATTCTACATCATCCAGTTTTAGTCAATCTTTGTGCTGCTGTCCTATATAGAAAATGATTGCTTTCTCCTTTTATCTAATGATGCAATGCCTCACTTGTGTTCGTTACATTATCTAATGAAAGATACAAGTTCTTGAAATCATACATATTTATGAGTCTTGAATATAGAGTTAGCTCCATCAACTGATCAAGTGTCTGCCGAATAATTTGTGGGTATGACCAGAATACGCGAATGACGTCCATCTAGCTAATGAAAGATACAGCCAGTTCTTTAAATAATACATATTTGTGAGTCTTGAATATGGAAATAGCTCCATCAACTGATCAAGTATCTCTGCCTCATTATGCCGCAGTGATTGAGATATCTAAAAAAACGCTGCATCAATATCTTTGTGGGTATGACTAGAATTACGTGCATCTTACGAGGAAAGTATTATTACATTAGGAATAATACGTATTGGTAAATATGAGCAACACATGTAGATACAACGCATGTAGATACAACACCCAACACAGTGTCATTGGCGCTGCGGCCCTTACCTGAGAAAAGGCTCCAATCCTTCTTTTTCAGGAAAAGATAATTAAAAAAATCAATTATTTTTTTGGTTGCCATGGCAAAGAATTTCATTACTTCAGCAATTGTTAAAGGGGCCACATAAGAAACTTTCCATCTTATTTTCATAGAAATTTGCCAAGTTGTTAGGGCGAAGCCTTCGTTTCAAAATCCTTCTTCATTTCTATCTAGGTGCCCTAGGGCAATGATTTTAGCAATTTCGAAAGAGATCAATGTCATAATGATTCATGCAAAATATCCCCGTTATACTCCTTCCTGTTCATAGTGCAGTTAGTAGCACATCGAACTCCCAATCTTCAATCAATGGTGCTGTAGATTCGATCCCTGGCGGCGGCCCAATCCTTTCCGACTTTTGTCTTACCAGTGGGTGGATAAACGTATACTTAAAGGGCAAATCCATAGGGGTAACATAATTCAAATTTTCAAAATTCCATTAATAAACATGTGCATTGATACTCATTGATTTTTCTTGATATTGTTTCAAAAACACTTTATGGGAGTTTTTATGTTTACCTTTTCGTTTTTACGGCATCGCTTATGTCCCTTGCCTATTGGATACATATGCTTACTTCCCCTGAATTGTGACGTCATAGTGGAAGTTTATTAAAAATGGACGTAGAGTTTGACAGCGTTTTGAGCGGTATTCCCGAAGAAGAAATGGACGTTTCTGGTACTTTAAGGCCATATGTGTACGAACCAGTTTGAAGGGCAATTTCTACGGAATCGGAGGATAGTGATGATTATAATTCTTCGTCTTCTTTTTGCCCCGATTTCACGACGACAATGACACCAAGGCAATCCCAACACCTCGGGTTTTCTTTGAAAACAGCCGAGCTAAAACAACTATAATTAAATGTCAATATATACTGATAACACGGGACTTTGAAATTAAATAATATCTACAAGCTTCATATGTTTTATTCTGTGTTGCTTGAATTTTATGCAATGTTATTCTACAATTTATTTGCATAACCCACTACCATACAATAAGAGACAAAAATGACAATGGCTCAATTCAAGATTGCAGGTGACAATTCTAAGTGTTTGGAATGAAAATTTGGGTACCAAATACGGTAGAAACCATTGTGAGACAAGGGCAAATCTCTAATAACAAGAAATCTCTCCTTTTCCCACTCTCTTTTCCGTTTTATAATATTTTCATATTCAGTATAAGATTTGTATGGTAATGGGTTAAATGCAAGCACAAAGAAAGGAAAGTCATGTGTAATGTGAATAAAGGCTAAATTTAAGTGTACCGTAGAATTAATAATTCAAGAACAATCATGGAAAGAAAGAAAATTCTGGTTGTCAACCTTTCAACTCTTTAAATCCATTATAAACCATTTTATGACACACCTCAAAATAAGGCTTTGATTAAAATTGTTGAAAACTTGGAAATTTCTTGTTGCAACCAATTTCTTCATTTCCCACAATGTTTTCTGCCAAGGAAAAGTTTTCTGTCATGTTATAATCAAATTAAGATTAATTCATACATGACATAAATTATGACCTTTTCTAGTATCATCTTATCTTATTTCCAAAGTCATAATAAGTTGCAATAGAATAATAAGGGATTTAACAAAGGAGTTATACACTCCTTGGAATAAACATAGATCACGAGTGAAAATCAAGGGTGCCATATACATCACTAGTTTGTCTAACATGATAGGATGGGATATGCATATATTATGTAATCATTTCCTATTTTGTTTAAAACACTAATTAAGACATGACCATAGCCTAAGTTTACCCTTTACCAAGCAATCAGCAGCTGGTCCTATTGTGATCTTTGAAAAAAATGAACATAATGATGGCCACTATTTTCTGTTCAATTATCTGTACGTCCTTTTAACTCATTACAACTAAATCCTCTATTTTTTCTCACAGTAGAGAAATTCTTGACAAATATTGGGGGAAAAGGAGAAATTGCTTGTGACTAGCAATAGCAAATTTTCTCACATTTTTGAAGCCTATTTACGATAATTATTTAATTTTGTCATCTGCAACCTCTTTCAATGAAAAAAAAACAAACACTTTTTTTTGAATTTTTTGCCCAGTAATAACTCATTCACACGCAATCCTGTCCGTCTAAGCCCAACTTTTAAAAAAAAACCTTCAAAAAAGATTGTGGAAAATGAAGAAATCGCTTGGTACAAGCAATTTCTTCATTATCCACAATGTTTTCTACAAAGGCAAGCAAACAAAAAATCATGAACATTATTTGATATCTTAAGATCTATTGTACTGGAGAAATATTGAAGGATCCTAATGGAATCTCTAATCTGGAATTTCAATTTTAAGGGATCCCGGAACACTGTTAGTGGCGACCCCTTAATGTGTCTGAATGGTTTTTTTTGTAATAAAAAAAGGAAATACCTTCTAACAACCATGTAAAAGGAACATTTTGAAACTATGTTGGAATTCTAGATAAAAAGTATGTTTATGAGGGAAATATGTTCATATCAATAATAAACACAGGTCTAAGTAGTTGATAACAGCAATTAAGTTCAAAGCACCTCTGAATTTGGACTAGTCTAAAATTATGTCATTTTGGAATGGGATCAATGAAATATGAGAGTATGACTAGAGGAGAAAATGGTGAGAATAAGGGGATTTGACTTATAATTAGTAAGTTCTCCTTTTGCCACACAGTTTTCGTGAATATGTCAAAATTGACCAATGGCTGGCCCGCCCTTTACTTCATAGTCTCCGTCCATGAACTCCAACAGGAAGTTCCACTTTGATTTTTAACAGCGTTCTTTTGCAAAATTAATGCCAAGTAGCATGTAACAAAAAAGTAAAATGGTTTGTTGATGACCTAAACGTGGTAACTACAGCTTGAAAAGGCTGTAGTTACAATGTTTAAGCCGCCAAATCAAAAATAAAGGTAAATAAAAATGGCAACCAATGTCGGAGTTGATAAGCTCAGGTCAGGGCTGAATGAATTATTTGATTAGTCGGTATATTCCTCTATTGAAAGTCTCGTTTGGTCAATATATTGGAAGGACAATATCCGAGATGAAAAAAATGGGAATGCTTTCAGTTCTGATGTCTTATGAAAAATCGGTCGAAATGAGATTCGTTCATTTTTTTTTTATATTATCCCAACCCCCACAATATTTGGCCGAGATATCAGTTTGTTCACCAAATTGATCTAACCGCTGTTGCAGCTTCTTCCTCGAAATTGCCCTAGCTGATGGTCGGCATGTCGGTTCTTCTTCCCGTCGGTTCTCCGAGATCAAGATTGTTGGCACGGCCTCAGGTTTCAATCGGAGTCGAAAGTTCTTAAAACCAACGTAATTTGCTAGTTTCGGGCTGATCAAAAACTTGAAATTAAAGTGTCTCACACAAAGCTTTGCATGACTCGGTGGCTCAAAATTTGTCATTGCTGTCCGATCACGGTTCAGTGTATGAATCCACAACTTTTTTCTTTTAAAATCAATGGGAAACGTAAAAATGCTGATCCTCTGAGTTCCCGATTCAACATTACAACCGTAAGAGGCACAGATCGTCATTATTCTGCTTTAAAATCGATTTTTTACGTATTGTCGCCTGTATTTAGTACAGCAACCATTGGACATGTAAGACAGATAGCTTCCACTATGACGTCACAAATGCAGGGGAGATAAGCGATTTGGGGAATGTACAGGGGAAGTAAGCGATGCGCTGTTTTGGGGCAGTATTAAATATTGACATTTCGAATTGGTTTTTGTACATGTCCACGGTCTTCAATCGCGAAAATATTGTTTGTGTGTTTAATTAACACCATATACATGAAAGATAATGAATGAAAAGACAAAATAAAAATTTCTTTGAATTTGACCTTTAAGGGGAAAAGCAGCTGGAGGCTAGGAAAGAATTTAATGCTGGTACTGGTGCGAGATATACTAGCAGTCCATTGTTAGGTACTCCAGCCGTCGCGATATGTCTGAAATACTGTTAAAAGAGGCGTTAAACCCCATTCCAACAAAAAAACAAATCAGAAGGCGATATTTTTCTAAAAACTGTTTATGCATATTTCACTTTTGTTGCTATGATGTTTAAATGGATTTCAAATCTTTTAGCAATTTTTAACTCCACTGGCTGAAAACCATTGAGCTATTGTCATGATGTTGTGTCCGTCTTGCGTGCCTCCATCTATAAACCTTTATTCTCCCCAGAAGATACTGAACAGCCAAATTTCACAGAATTGACCCTTCATTAGATTCCTTCAAAGAATTTTGATCGTATGAAAAACAATCTGTTTAATGGGTTGGGCTTCATTATATATATGGTGAAACCTTTAAAAATCTTCTTCTCAGAAACAGTTGATGGATTTCAACCAAATTGTACAAGAATGATCCTTGGGTAACTCTTTGTCAGATTTCTTTAAAGAATTTTGTACGGCTGAAAAACTTGGCTGTAATTTGCAGGGCTTATTCCATATATGGTTAAAGCTTTAAATATCTTTTTATAAGAAACTTGTCGATTGATTTCAATCAAATCTACAGAACTGATCGTTTGTCGACTCTATACTTGAATCATTCAAAGATTTTTTGATCGGATGAAAAACATGGCTTTAATGGTCGGGGCTTATTTCCATTTATGGTCAAACTTTTAAAGATATAAAAACTCACAAACCAGTTTATTGATTTCAACAAAATTTTACAGGAATGATCCAAGGGTGACCCTTTATCAGATTCCTTTAAAGAACTTTGATCGGATGAGAAAATATGGCTAATCGTAAACCTACCTCCAGGGTCCAATCAGCCTATCCTTAGCTTGAGACCTTTTGATCCCGTAAGGTCAGAATACATGGGGTTCGGTAATTTGAGTACGATTTTCGCCACTTAATGTTTCAAAACGTCAGGATGACACCACTGGCTTCAACCCAAATTTGGGTAGTCAGTACCTTATAGAATATTGGATTCTGAATTCCCGGGTTCGATCCCCGACGGCGGCACTCATCCTTTCCGACTATTTGTCTCCCACCAATGGGTCGACAATCGTAAACCTATGTGGGATAGCAGCGGGATGGTAGGAAGGGATGTGATGGCGGTACTGGTGTGAGAAATACCAGGAATCCATTGTTAGGTACTCCAGCCGCCGCGATATAACTGAAAGATTGTTGAAAGCGGCGTAAAACCCCATTCAAACATTCAATTCTATGGAAAGACAAAAGTCAGTAATTATGTCAAATTTAATGTAGGGTTTGATTTGACCCTTTATTAATGGTAGAATATTCCCAATTAAAGCCCTACAGATAAACTCTACAGTATAAGTGTTGAAGGGCCAAGTCTGACTGATATTACATATAGAAAAGTGACACTAATTAACTCCACAGTAACAACGTTTAAAGAAATAAAATATAATCAAGAGCTGCGTTATTAATTGCTACAATGACCCCATTTGAGCTAGTATTTGCAAATGGCTCTGCAGGAAAAATTCAAACACTGGTCATTGTAATGATAGAAGAAGAGAATTAAACAAATTATGGCAATATTAGTGCAGAAAATTATAAATATCAAAAAGAGGTTTATAATCCAGGCAATGACGATAAGGCTTATCAATTTATTTAAAGTGGGAGTCTTATCATTTGCATGCCAAAAGGAAAGGTTAGACTGTTCCAAAAAGAGATCAGAAATCGTCTAAGTCCAAATAGATGAGATAAATTAATTAATTACCAAAATTCTTACCTCAAGTGATGTAGACTTTCTTCCTAAGTTTCCAAATTTTAAGCCGCCGAATCCCCTTTTTAGGGAAGAACAGCATCTTTTATACAACCTGCCTTAGACCCAAGAAATTTGGTTGGCTATAGAGCAACTTAACAAATTTTAAGAACATCCTAGGTTCCGCTTAATTGGTCAGTTTGTCTACAGCATTTTTATTGGCACACTTTTCCATCTGATAAGCACCGCCTACCCTGCACCTGGTCAACAGTGCCCCAATTCACCAAAAATTGTCAAAACAGCTATATTACTATTGCATCAAGAATACTATTCCAATATCCATAAACCGCATTTTTGAAATCTATACGAAAATACCTTTAAAATAAACCTGAACAATACCATTTCTTCAGAGAATTTTGTGACGGTTTTCTTCAAAGAATTAGGAAACTTGCATTTTGTGACATAAATTGGCTACATTAGGAAAGGTCACTAAGATCAGTCAATCAAAAGGACAAAATACAGCAAACCCATGCTGACTTATAGAATCTTTGAATTGAATATAAGAAAACATAGTAATAGAGCAAGTCAACAGATAAACAATGAGCATTTTAAGTGATTAAACAGAATACTACTTTTCTCACACTGTTTTAAAAACCTTAACACAAGTTTTAACCCAGCAACATCCCATCCAATACACAGCCCTCCAATCTACATCAATCTGTCAAACTTAAGACTTATACTTCTATCCAAATTATTTTCTGCAAAAAGACCAATTAGCAACTATATCTATTTAATCTAATAAACCAGTCAATTTGTGTACTATACATTCTGGACATCACAAAGACTCTTTAATATACTAGTTGCAATTAACATTACCTATATACAGCTACCTTGATTATCTAGGAAATATGAAACTGCATCAAATGCATGATATCTGCACACAGGCTAGGACATAATTGATTGTGCAGCCTGAACAGGAGACATACTGCACTTGTGGCAGTGTTCAAGGAAATCCCTGATCAATGGAGCAAACACCTTAACACAATAAAATTTCAATAGATTAACAAATTTATAAACAATTCTAGCGCTTCATAATTAGCCAACACAGTGTAGATCCAGACCAAGTTGCTTTTTGTACTCGGTTTTACTTCTTTTCCCACATATATTTAATGATTCCTTAACTGAAGTGCAATAATGGGAACAGTGTAAACCTAAACAGTCTGTTCTGAATCATATAACTTTAAGCAGCAAGATCAGCTTCACCGGTCTAACCTAAACTTTGTGGAAAAATGAGAAATTACCAATTATGTCAATGTCCATTCTAGTTCATTGATGTAGAAAATGCCACAATGAGCTTTAATGATTTACATTCCTTTAGATAGAGTTTTCCAGAATTTAATGTATATACATATATCCAAATTTCAACATATGTATATGAAAAAAAAGGGCAAAAGTCCACTAGTTAAGATTCAGGACCACCTGAAACCTGCAAGAACATAGCCCTGGCTCTCTTATGCAATTCCTCAGGGTCATCAAATAGATATTATGCAATTTCTCTCCCCTAGAAGTAAGTTTTGGTGACACTGTCAGTAGGGGGTTTACATGAGAGACTTATAAGCACCGGTTCTCCCACTTTAACCTTTATTGGAATGTGTGTATCCTTTCCTCCATACGTATAAAATGCTAATTTATAACACTACTCCTTTCATGGAAAAAGAATGGATCTTCCACTAGAGACATTCAATTCCGCCCCGGAATTTCAAGAGCAAGTTTTCACGAAAGAAATCAAGGGATTGAACCGAATACCGGCTATTCATCGAAATGCCAGAAAAGCGATTAAACAATTTCAAAGACAAACGGAAAAATATATTTACATGGTCAAAGTTTATTTCACGAGAACAGTATGGGAAGCCAAGAGTTACAAACTCATGAATCTCAATGATAAGTCGGAGTTCAAAAACTGTGGGTACGAACATACACAAGCATGAGTAAGCACAACCTCAAGAATTCCTACAGTGAGTTTTAGTCCACAAGCAGTAAATTTCTATTTTCAAGCATGAAAAGAATGATTTGGACTATTAAATGCAGGCAACCTATTCCTGTGGTCAATTTTCTGCCCCTGTTTCCCGCAATGAAAGCAACAGTGCAATATGCACATTTATACACAATATAGGTAATTATGCTGGAGGATGTCGCAGGCAACCAAGGAGCATTAAACTTTACCGTGAATATAACTTCAAGAAATAAAATCTTTCCAAGCTTAATTTCCTCAAACTGACAACTATTATACTATATATGTTTAAATGTCAACAATCTAACTAAAACTGCCTGAAGATTGCTGCCTAGGCTGGTAAAAGCTGTAGAACCCTACCAAACTAAACATCATCCCAAGCAAGAATCAATGTGTCTAGAAGTATAATAGTCAAGTAAGAAGCATATTAATTTACTTCTTCGATAATAAATCTAATAATAAAATCTTTGTACTAGTAATACTTCAAAATGCAGCCACCCTTAGAGCTCACTAGCACTTACTAGCACTTTGTAAAATCCTATGAGGTGACAAAACAAATTGTTTATCAGTATGCATTGGCTGCATGAATAAATTCTAAGTATGGTTGATAAACAACATTCTTTTTCGACTTGGCAAGGAAGACTCAATTTCTAGCAAATATGCCATAAACTACAAAGTCTACAATAATTACATAAATGAGTGATACTATTTAAATCTAGATTACCCATTTTGCCCAAGTATAACCAAATAATAAGTAAACTCAATAACATAGGGATAGGTAAGCGTTCAACCTAACAATTTAAATGTTTCAGACAAACTCATTTGAAAACAAGCTGTTTATGGCCGTAATACTTATTAAACTTCAGACTACCAAATCACTGACAGGATATTTCATTTATATACAGCACATAACTTCATCAATGTACTATGAATGTAGCAACATGATATCCATGCAGTGCAGAGGCAAAACTTCCTTTGAAACAGTGCAGATTTAATACTATCACATACAGATAAGTGTTCAATCTGTATATAAATAGACAGTATTAGATATTGTTGAATGATTATCCGGAACAAACAACAGACCTATCATTCCCAATATCACCAACATGATTATCCGGAAAAACATCAGACCTACCTCACTGGAATGCAAAGCTCACTATGGTGCTAGTTTTCAATGACTGGTCATGGTAATTAAGAATTTAACAATATGGCTTAAAATTGGATACATAAACTTAATACTGCATGACATAAATTATAGCTGTTGTTGTTGTCTTCGCCAGTTGTCTTCATCCTTGGTTTGTAAACATCACAGGTTCCAATTTTTAACTACAGCTAGCGTTAATGTAGAAAATAGAGAAATATTCTAATAAAGGAACTTAAAGTAATGATCCTGAAAGGTTGTTTGAATTACACATATGAATAAACAGGAATAATAGCACTTCTGTTGCGTCAAGCAAGTGGGTAATGGAGGGAATAATTAAAGCTTCTGTTAATTGATAAAGAAATCTTTTATAATCTTAAGGAATATCACGGTGATGAGGGTCATCCTTTTCGAAATCAAAAATATTGTCGTTATAGTCGAGTTCTTTCTCATAGTTGTACATGTCCCAGAAGTCAAAAGTAGCATGGCGTTTCGAAACCCTGTTAATCATTTATCTAAAGACTGAGTGTCCATCACATAGACCAATAGTTAAGGAAGTGCACTTGTTCTTACTAATATGTCGTTCTGCATCCCTTTGACTGGAAAACACATGGTGACAGTCTTGACAGGAGAACGGGATATAAGTAGGGTTGATATGGTTTTTAACAACATGTTTCAAGGTAGCCCAGTACCCATGATTAAACTCGCACATCAGTCATTCAAATTTTGCCCCTACCATTTCACCACTGCTAAAATATAATTTTATTAAATTAATGTTCACTCATCGGCTGCCGGAACTCTGGGCAGACCATATTGACCTGTTGTAACTTCCATCGTGCCATATCCCGATAGGCATGGGCAAAGAAGCAGATGGTTGCTTGTCGCCTATTTATTGCAATCAAGATGGGTTTGTGACCATTCCTACATGCCCGTTGCCGGTGTAAGTGTCTAAATTGGTGAGACAGGCGGAGGTACAGCTTAAGGCACATCTTTGCCTCCTTAAAGAGTCTCAGGGCTGCCTCAAATTGGTCCATTCCTGTAAATATCATGCATGAACTGTATGCTATGCCTTCATGATAGATTTCAGAAATTACTAGTGAGAAAAGGACTTTATTTATTTATTAACACAAAAATTTCTTTAATGACTTAATAATTTTCTTTGCTCAATTGGGAATTTTAAGGACTTGACAAGGCTTAAGCCTGTCATAATGAATAAAAAATGTTTTACTTTTTCCTTGTACCAAATACACTGAAGGAGACAACACCTTTAAAAAAAGCAAAGGGCCCATCCCAAAACTTATCTAATTTTCTTAATGCGACTCTCTTATGCAAACCAGGTCCCCAGGCTTAAACTAAGGCTTAACTATTCTTGTATCATAGTCCCTCTTTTGTCTTTTAGAAGAATGTTTTAATTGGTCCCGGGCCAGATTGAAACAGTTTATGCATATGGGTTCTTAATTCATGGACATATTCATGCACTCTTACAATCTCCTCTGTGTCCTCACAGGCGTCTGGTCCTAAACTTGAAAGGTATATCAATGCTTCTCCTTTCAATGCAAAAATAAGCTGCTCCCTAAACTTAAAGGTGGTCTGATCACCTATAAACCTTCTTCATAAACTTCATCTGAAGCAGGTAAGGCTCCAACGTGTCAGGCTTTCCATTAAATACAGTAGGTCTTGGTTTGAATTCATTGTTTTCTGAAAGGTGAGAATAGCGGCTTGGCTGCTGATGGGAATGATAGCTTGGTTCAAGTCTGCTACTAGGATAATGGACTGGTTCATACTGTTGGCGTGACTGGAAGGGCTGCCTGGGCCAATGAGGTGATTCATTTCTTTGAAATAGGGTTCATCAAATGAATCTTCTCAGCTCCTAGACCTAAACATGGGCCTTCTTTCATAAGATTCTCTAGGGAATTCATACCTGTCGGTTCGTAAGGGTGTAGGTCTGTATATAGGTTGATCAGGCTAGTTGTTTCTAGGGTAAATCCCTAAAGGGTGGTTATCTTTCATTGACTGGAATTAGTTTAAACATATATTATTTCACATAAAACATTATATGGGTCGGACCACAAGTTCTAACAACTTAGTATCGGCCCTTCCCCTACAATACAAAGAACATTGACAATGGCGACTGTATAGAATATACATACATGTATACTAACAAGAATAGTGGCAAGTTCGAATTGAGGGAGAGATTAGGAAGGTAATTTGGAAGAAAAATGAAAATAAAACTATAATCAGGGAAGAAAAAAATTAAAAGATGGATAGAAAAATTAGATATGATGCTCTGAGACCGTACCAATTTTGTTTCATTATTATTATTATTACTCTTAGGTTACTGAAAGCGCTTTGATTGTTAAATAAACGCGTGAATTGCTTCGATTAAAAGGCATTTGTCATTATAATTAAATCTTTCGTCTCCAAACAACAACACTTTAATATTAAGAGGTAGAAACGCTCTTTTAGATCTGAACAGTACATTTCTACTCTCAAGAAACAGGTTACAATTTAGAAAATAATGTTCAGCATTTTCCACACCATCTCCACAGGCACATGCAGGATCTGATTTTAAGTGATTCAAGTAAAGATCATTATTTAGATTACTACAATTATTCCTTATTCGTGCATGTATGACTGACAGATATTGGTTTCCAAAATAGAAGAAAATAGGAATAATAGCCGGCCTATTCATTCTTCTAATTGTCGATTTAAAAATACCAAAAGATGAACTTTCTCTTATATCTTGATTAACATCGTTCCATAGTGATATTAAAGAAGGAATACACGACCTTTGCAATAAGCGTGTTCTCGTTTGAATGTTTTGGTAATCTTGGCTGTTGCGTAAGTCGTAATTAGACCTTTGACCTTTGGGATCAAATCGTCTATGTATTGGGGAAGGACCCCAGTTGAAACTTTATACATAAACACAATTTAGCATTCGTACGCCGTGACGATAATGTTTCCCATCCGCACTCTTTATATAAATTTGCTAAAGACACTGATCTTGTCAGACCTGTCACGATACGGGCTGCTTCATTTTGAAGTAATTCAATTGAATTCGAAGAAATGAGGGAGCATCCGTCCCAAACTATAGAAGAATATTCTAGAATTGGTCGCACGTAAGACAAATAGATTTGGTTTAGTGCTGCCCGTGTGAGGGTAAACTGTAGTCTTCGCATTATTTGCAAAACTTTAGTTGTAGATTCTAAAATGCTATTTATGTAATTTATCCATTGTCCATTACTACTTAGAGTTACACCTAAATGTTTATGATGATCAACGATATCTATTCGAGTATTGTCGAAGAGTAGAGTTGGATTTATGTAATCTTTTTTATTAGTAAAAATTATTGCCTCGGTCTTATTTGGATTAAAGTCAACTAGCCATTGTTTTGCCCAACTTGATACTGTTGTAAGATCTTGATTAATGATACCCTCTATATCATTTAAAGATTCCATTGACTGGAATTGGATGGGAGGTTATGGTACTGTCCTAGTTCCTCATGAAATCGGGATGGTCGATATCTTCGGGCAATTGTGGAATGAGGGGTCTGCGACTCAAAGGAGTATCAGGGATAATTTGGTCCTCACCTTCTGGAGAGCGTTGTGCAGGTTGCACTGTGTCTTTGGTATTGGGCAAATCAATTCACTTTGAGTGGCCATTTCGAACATATGATGTTGGGATTTTAAAGGCTTAATAGTCCCTGATCTCAATTCCATAGAACAACAGGTAAGTACAGAGGAATGTTTTTATACCATTTACAGTGTCTTAATGGACCGACCAGGAAAACCCCTTTTGAATAGTTTAAGTATGTGTATAGGTAGTTATTTTCCCCCCTCAGCCGCCGTCATAGCGCAGTTGGTAGCGCGTCGGACTGTCAATCTAGAGGTCCCGGGTTCGATCCCCGACGGCGGCACTCATCCTTTCCGACTATTTGTCTTCCACCCATGGGTCGATCATCGTAGACCTATGTGGGATAGCAGCTGGAGGCTAGAAAAGGATGTAATGGTAGTACTGGTGTGAGAAATACCAGGATTCCATTGTAAGGTGCTCCAGTCGCCGCGATATAACTGAAAGATCGTTGAAAGCGGCGTAAAACTCCATTCAAACAAACAATTTTCCCCCTCAACTAACGACAATAATGGCTTGTTATGAAAATATAGATGCCAAACTTGCTTTATACTTTAATCAAACCTGGTAACTTTTGTCAGGCTGGTCTAAAAGGTTATTTCCACTATTTTCTATCAAATGAAATTATGGTTTGAACTAGAATGGTACTATAAGCGACCAAAAATCAGTGCTCCTGATTGGCAAGCCCCCTGATATTTGACTTTATCAAGTTTAGATAATTATTCACAAAGAGAGAATGAAAGCAGGTTTGGCACTATCGGGAATTAAAATTTATCCACTCAAACTGCTCTAAATGGGCAAGGTGTTGTCTCAAAAGTGGCGTTTCAAAACTACCAATCCAAATGAATAAAAATTTGTGGAGTTGAAAGTAAACTAGTGCAAGTCTAAAATCGCTTGATTTTAAAATGAACGTGTATAGCTTTTAGAAAACCAAGATGAAAATAGTCTATGCCAGCAAACACAAACTCAGTACTTCTACTTTACCGAGCCCTCTGGGCTCTGCGTTCATGAATTTTACACTGGGATAAAGATTTCAGTGCTCCTAACTTGCAGAGCTCTCTGGAACCTCACCTTTTTGTATTTTGAATAGTTCAGTCAGACTTTAGCAGAGGGATCACTATAAATTTACTTTGAGTTTTTGATTATTATATAAAAGAATACACTCTTCAAAACAGCTGTCTTATTAGACCTTAAAGTGCAATGACAGGGTAAGTCTTTCATTCCTAAATAATTACTTATATGCAGAAATGCTTTGGTTGTTTTTGACATTTCTGAAAATTGACACTGACTTAATTCCTTGATCAGTCTAATGAAAATAAATTGGACAGCTCAACATAACCTAAAAAATAAATCTCTTTGGAAAATTGCAAAGTCTAAATCTAGTTAGGTTGCAATTTATTTTTTCTAGAAAGATGGTTAATTACACAAAGATTAAATTCAGTTGTATCAAAATCCTTGCTAAGGTATCCAATTCTCTTAGCATAAAACCAAGTAAACTGGATTCCACTTCTGACACCAATTTTGTCGTTAACCTCCCTCCGGGGTCCAATCCGTTAACCTCCCTCCGGGGTCCAATCAGCCTAACGTAATTTCTTGCACTGTACACAACTGCTTATGACACTAGAAATGAGTCTCTTGGCTCCGACTATCCAGTAACCACTATTTCTTATTTCAGCTTCTGTGGAAATTCTCCCTTGATGTTTTACTCGACTATGACAATATCGTGTAATCAATAGTGATATATGACCCCTCCTAGGGAGAATAATTGGATTTGTCTCTTCTATGGGTAAATAGCTTCTGTTCAAGCGAATACCTAGTTTCAAAATACCATGTTTGTCTATAAATGGATTTAATGCTTTGATCGAACTGTTCTTTGGTAACACTTTTCCTACCTCAAGACAACACAGTTCTTCTGAATAACTTTGTTGTTGTTGTTTGATAACGAACCTCTCCGCTTCGTTCCTAGCTTCTATCCTGGACTACTGTTCTTGACTTGTATTTCTTGGCTCGTAGTTAAATACTTTTTCTTGCAAACACTATGGCACATAAAAGAACCACTATAGAACCACTGATCCGGTTTTGAATGGAATATAAAATGTTGTACTCTGTTGTTCACATAATTATAGAACCTTCTTGTTCTATTGTTTAGATATCCCAACACGACCTTGCTGTCCGTGTAGTATTTCACACTTTGTCTCCCACCAATGGGTCGATAATCGTAGACCTACGTGGGATAGCAGCTGGAGGCTAGGAAAGGATGTGACGGCGGTACTGGTGTGAGAAATACCAGGAATCCATTGTTAGTTGCTTCAGCCGCCGCGATATAACTGAAAGATTGTTGAAAGCGGCGTAAAACCCCAATCAAACAAACAAACAAAGTATTTAACACGTGTAATAGGAAGATCTAAGCTTCCAATACTGTTTGTCCTATTTGGGTAGATAATAAAGCAGCGCATAATTCCAGTCTAGGAATTGTATGTCCATGCGAGGGGGCTACCTTTCATTTGCCAAAAACAAAACCAGTGTCCATTCTACCATACCTTCTTTATATAAGCCACAGAACTAATATCTTTTTCTGAGGCATCAGAAAGTATGTGTAACTCATGCAGTGATCCATCATCTAAAGATTGACCTGTGCACATTCTTGAAACTGTTATCGTCTGCAACAACTTCAGAGAATTCAACCATGATTCCCATTAGCTAATTTGCTGTGAGTCCAATTCTTCATCCCATTCCTTGTTCTTGGCATTGTGGCCGCCGTCATAGCGCAGTTGGTAGCGCGTCGGACTGTCAATCTAGAGGTCCCGGGTTCGATCCCCAACGGCGGCGCTCATCCTTTCCGACTATTTGTCTCTCATCAATGGGTCGAAAATCGTAGACCTATGTGGGATAGCAGCTGGGGGCTAGGAAAGGATGTAATGGTAGTACTGGTGTGAGAAATACCAGGATTCCATTGTTAGGTACTCCAGCCGCCGCGATATAACTGAAAGATTGTTGAAAGCGGCGTAAAACCCCATTCAAACAAATCTTGGCATTGTCTCTAAAAAGTAGTTTACCCTTTAAGTCCCAAGGGATCAAATATACTATTCAAGGTTGACAATAAACCTCTGCGTGTATTGCTTCCTTGTTGCAGTAGAAAGTCAAATCTAAAACCATCACATCGAGGTCCAACCACATTCCTAGGCTACGAAGTGAGGGCAATCGATCTTCTCCTAGTCTTAATGTCTTGATTTCCTTTCCTCGATCTGCTTCCGGAAATGACGCTAGTACTTCAGGGCTGTTTGACACTATCTTGTGAAGCCTGAGTTGGCCCTCATTTTTCAGCATGTTTTGCGCTCTTTTAAGAAGGTTGACTGTATGAGTATCAGACGGGGTTGATTTTAGACCATCATCAACGTAAAAGTCTCTTCTCACAAACTCCTGCACATCTTGATCATTCACGTTTAAACCCTCGACACATTTTCGTAGACGGTACGTTGCATCAGCTGGTGAAGGGCTGTTCTCAAAAACATGGGCTGTCATACGATACTCTACCAACTCTATTGATGGACCATCATCTTCCAGAAAAATCTGAGGTAGTCTCTATGGTTCTCTGTTACTAAGAAAGAGTAAAACATCTGCTCTTTGTCAGCGGCTATGGCATATCTAGTCTTTCTTAATCTCATCAGAATGCCTAAAAGTGAGTTTGTAAGATTTGGTCCTGTTAGCAGAACACTGTTCAAAGATTGCCCCTTGAAACTAGCTGAAGAGTCAAAAACGCCGCGTATCTGGTTTGGCTTGTGTGGATGATAAATTCCGGAAATTGGTAAAAACCATACCTTCCGGTTGTCCTGTATTGGTTGGGCTACCTCTGCAACTCCGCTTTGTAATACCTTGGACATGAATGTGACAAAACTGGTCTCTTTTCAAGGAATTTCTTTTCAGGTCTCGGTCAAGAGGAAGAGCTCTTTTAAGTGCCACTTGTCTATTATTCGGCAAAACTGGTTTAGTATCTTCGAAAGGTAGAGGGGCTACCCAATGACCATTATCACTCATGCACACTTCAGTGTTCTAATTCTCAGAAAAGAACGGTCTTCCGTTGATAGACCTACTTTTTCATCATTTTTTGTTCTGATAAAATATAGAGTCACTATCATATTGGTCACTTATAAATGCTCATTCAATATTAAATTGTTTTCACAAGGCTCAAATATGGTTGCTCTGTGGTCTTTAAAAAAATGAGTTTTAAATGTGTCGATCCGAAAATCACCCGTCGCAGGTTTGTGTACCTAACCTAAGCAAACGTCCCCAAATATAACCCAAACCAACCCCAGTTTTTGAGCGAAAGGGGATCAACTAGGCCCTACAATCTGTTTTCGTACTTGGTGCACCTCAATAACATCCCTCCTTTTCAGTAAACCTATCTTCACATCTTCGACAGAATACGGAAGACAATCTGCTATTCTCTTCAAGTAGCTGAATTGCCTAGCAATAGCGGATGTAGCTATTTCTGAATCATTTTGCGGAATGTTTTTACACTCAAAAACCGTTTGTAATGGGGTTTCAAAGGTTTTATCACATGCACGTACTCTAAGAGAGTGTACTTTCCGACAACTAGACTGATACAACCCCGAACAAGATGCTAACTCATAACTAATCTGTTTCCAATTAACCCCTAAAGAATCAAGCAGTTCTGGAGAAGCTAGCGTACTGTTGATTTGATCGTCTATAATGGCGTAGACCGAAACTGAGTTATAAGGCTGACCTTCAGGATAGACGTTTACCAACAAAGTTGAACGCTCACTAAACCCCTCCCCATCTTTTTCCGGTACAATTTACATTAGTTCTTGGCACATTTTCTTGAGTCCTATGTAATGCAGTGGGATGTTTGGTGCTGTTACACATAGTACACTTAACATTGAAATTGCAGCCTGTAGCTAAGTGGGAGTTAGTTATGCAAAACTTAAATAACATTTTCTTGTCCCTTAAGAACTGTTTCTTATCATCAAATGTCTTCTTTAAAAATTCTCTACAATCATCAAGAGTATGAGAGACAAGATGAATAGGACAATCCAGTGTATAACTGTCAACAGAGGAGATATTAATGTTTTTGACATTACTATTGTCTTGACCTTGTACTCCTGTTTTCTTAGCACTTACTTGACCCTTGAAATTGCTCTTGCTCGAAGAAATACTTTCAAATGAGAAACTTGGATCATTGAAAATTCTGCAAACCTCCCCCACAAACGACAAAAAGTATGTAAATGGGGGAAATATTGCATCATTTTCCACCTTGTACTTGGATGCTCTGTCCACCCATTTTCTCTTCAAATGCGGAGGCAATTTTGCAACTATAGGATTAATACCAGCTGGGGAGTTTAGGTAAGATAGAAGCGAGTAGTACATCGGATTTTCCATGGCAAAACCAATTTCTAACAAAATGCCTACAATCATACAGTTTTTTACAATCTTTAGCACTCAATGTAGGAAAATTCATCAATTTTCTCTTTAATGTATTCTCAATCAATTAGGGTGAACCATATCTTTCCTCCAATCTTGCCCAGAGCATTTGGAGGCTATGACTAGGAACACCGGAGCTGATTGTTCTCATACGTGATGCAAATTTGGAAGACTCGGGTCCGAGATAATTCACTAAAAAATCCAATTGCTCTGAACAGGTCAGTTTCAGTTCATTTACTATTCTACAAAAGGATGCCTTCCAGTTGCTAAAACTTGCTGGGTCATCATTGAACCTAAGGAATTGAGAAACAATCAAATCCTTTTTTAACAAATAGTTTGCTACATTGTCAAAAATATGCGTATCAGTTTCTTGTCTGTTCGTAGTCTCCTGGGTTTGAGAATCTAGCTCTTGTTTCATTCTAGGTGTCTTAAGGGTGATTGTCTCTGATTTGGGATTTAACACGTATGGGTCTGGCTCTTGTTCAACTTTAGGTGTCTTTGGGGTCGAGATCATTGGCCCAGTTTTTGAGTAGGTTTTTTGCCACAAGTTAATCTCAGCTACATAGTGTTCAGTTCGTTCTCTTTTATCGTTTGCGGAAACTGATGACCTCTCCCAGCGATCAAGTGTTAAAAATTGGTCATTGTATGCATTCGCCTCAGCCTCTACGCCAGCACAATCTTTTTTCTCCTTGAGTGTTTCTAAGTCTTTTTTCTCTTTGAGTGTTTCTAAGTCTATCTTAATTAGTGCTGCTTCTTCAGTTCTGCTTCTTGATCAATGAAACGAATTCTTGCCTTCGCTGCCTCAGCCTTAGCCCGTATTGAAACATGAGACATGTGACTATGTAAACTTCGATTTGACGTTTGTTTTGGATCTAGTCTCTCTCTTATTCTGTTTAATGTCCGGTGTACTAGTGAGCCTAACTCTATGTCAGTAACAAAGTCCCTTCTTGGGTCAGTGATGTCAATCTGGGAACTAGTTGCCATCTCTCACACACGAGTCTTTTACTGTTCCGTGTCTAGTGCCTTACGGACAGATAACAGTTGTGTAGATGAATTTTAAATGCTTTAATTCCTCTCATCTACTGACATTGTAAAACTAAAAGTAGTATGAACACACTTTCAATAAAGTTACAAAAGGTTAGTGCAACAGGGGAGACAACCCGTTCTGGACAACTCTTAGTCTGAAGAAGTTATGTCCCCTGCTGAACAGTATCTAGAAAGTATTTGCTTTTACTTGAAATGGTCGTAAATCACCAATTGTTCTTGATGAATTGACAAAATTGCAAATGTAGTCAGAAATGTAGTATCTTTGGTTTAAACCCATAAAAGTGCTCATAAAAATGCTCAATTTCCAATTCTTTAAGTGAATATATACTTTACTTGAAAATAGACAAAAAAAATCAGCTTGCATCTTTTGTGCATGCCGAGTAGCGGCTACATTGTCCCTGTTTTAAATTTTACTCTACTTTAACAGATTGAAATGCTTGAAACGTAGACTGACCATTTTGAGACTTGCTTTCAAATCAGAATACTCAAAATAAACAGGTAATGCATCTCACTCTTGATGATAAAATTACCAAAAAGGTCTAATGGTAATTTTCCTTTAGTTGAAACACCTACGACTCGTGGTCTCCATTGCGTTGGAGCCTTGGAAATTGCATCTTATAAAATTGCCTTCTTGCTTCCACGTGCATCGGAAATAACTGGTTCCCAATGATTTGCGTTGAATAATCAAAATTTACGAAAAGACGGTCACCAAATGAAAATCAATAATCAAAGTACCAAAGGTAATTGGTTAAATTGACCACGAGCAACCGATCCGTTACATGATAGCTTTTTTCTTTGGGATCAAGAGCTGAAACATTCATTGACATGTATGATATTTTGTAAATTTGCAAAAAAGTTTCATTAATCAAATCCAATACAATCACACTTTTTAATTTCCATCAATAAAATGATTTAGAAAACACAGAGGAAATTGATTGTATTCAATGTCCACAATGTTGTCTACAATAAAAGGCGATGATTTTTTACTTTTTTACTGTCTACAACTTCTTTGAATTTGGACTTAGAATAGTGTTGTCGGTTACTCGCCGATAACGTGATATATTCTTTAATGCTGATCAAACCATATTTTCTTTATATACACCAAATTCTGTCTTGTATCACATTATTGAGTATTTTACAAAACCATGAAACTGCATAAACTTACAAACTTTCTCCATTAACCGTTTTGAATGATTAAAATATGTTAACAAAAATAAGTTATAATGACTTTCAATATATACAAGGTTTGTAATTCGGCATGTAAATAGTAGTTTCAATTTTGATGTACATTTTGTAAATTTACAAAATTATGTCAGTTTTTAAACTTTAAGATTACAATTCTCTATCAAACTGTTATTGATCAAAATATAAACAAGGCTTACAATGAACTCTTATCCAAATGTTCACTCATGTTGCATTCCAAATTGACATCTTTTTGTGATTAACAAAATATACAAAATAATGTTCTACCGATTGCTATTAAAATTTTAAACTTTTACCGGAATTATTCTATGTAGTGTCAATGCAATGATTGCAGGAAAATTGATAAATTTATGAAATAGTTTCATTTATCATTGGTATAATATGTTCTTCAATGCTGATGGCATGCTATATCTGTATATTATCCAAAAGGCTCTTGTTTGCTCAATTTTTCAGCACTTAAACAGAGTTGTCCCTATTTTCATGTACAATTTGTAAATTTGCAAAATGATACAAGATTTTGATGCTAAATAAACGACCTTTTGGCTAACGATTCTCTGTCAGATTTTTGTTTAACAAAATGAATATTGGCGCCAATGTTCATATTTTGCCATCGTTATCAGATGTATGTTTTATAAGGAATTTCAATGCAATGAATGCATTCCATAAAAGTCTTTGTTAATGCTTGTGCATAAACTTAATAACCAATTTTCAACAAAGATATGAAACATGAAATCATATGTCGGGAATTTTATAAATTTACAAATATCAATGTTAAAGATAGATAGATAGATTTCATTGACTTATACTATTACATGTATCTCGTCATACACAATAATTTAACAATTATACATTTTACTTTCGGCAGAAATGATAGATGAAAGATAGTAACTATTATTTTGCACGTTTGATTCACAATAGCTTTTTTCCCCGTTTTTTTTAAACATGATGACTGTAGGTGAATAGTCAATTGTTCTATTGTTCCAAAGAGACACAATTGCTATTAAAATATATATATTTATGTGTATTCATATATTGTGGAGAGCAAAGAAGGTTGAAATATCTATTCAATACATGTCAGTTGTTCTGTATCAGAAATGAAATAATACATATGAAATAAAACAAAAGGACAAATGTACTGAGCAGTAAAGGTGAATCGAATAACTACATCTTTAATAATACTTAATAATTCAATATCACGTATTAAGTATAGTACTACGTCGGTCGAATGCCATTTTTAAGTATTTACTAAGTCGAACTAGAGTTGTTCTGTGCGTACTATTTAAAAGTTGTATCAATTTGTAAGAATTAGGGTTTTTGTAGAAGTAGGGTTTAAGGAATTTTCTTCTGATGAAGGAAAATAAATTGCAAGCTTAAACAAAGTGGAACTCGTCTTCTAATTGACCTGATTGATAACATGGGCATATTCGTTCTGACCTAGGGATGCTATTATTTCCATATCTTCCGGTTTCTATTCTTAAGCTATGTGATGAGGTTCTAATTCTGGAAAGTTGGATTCGTTGTGCTTTAGGAATATTCTTTTCTAGATATAAACTTATTTCAAAAGAAGGCTTTATGAACTTATATAAAATAGAAAGTACACTACATTTCTCGATATCGTTAAACCGCTTCTGTAAATATATATCTTGAGCTCATCTTTTAAATAACAATGTGAAACTTTTAAGATCGTAATTTGTGGGTTTTTCTCAAACATCTCCAAAACCATGAGAACATAAAATTTCTCTTAATTTAGTGATCCAATTAGTTTTTCCTTTTAAATCAACGATGAATGAAGCATCTTAAATCGTAAGAGTAATAATAATAATGAAACCAAACTGGTACGGTCTCAGAGCATCATATCTAATTAATCTATCCATCTTTTAATTTCTTTCTTACCTGATTATAGTTTTATTTTCATTTTTCTTCCAAATTACCTTCCTAATCTCTCTCTCAATTCGAACTTGCCACTATTCTTGTATACATGTATGTTTATTCTATATAGTTGCCATTGTCAATGTTCTTGTAATGTAGGGGAAGGGCCGATACTAAGTTGTTAGAACTTGTGGTCCGACCCCATTTCATGTTTTATGTGAAATAAAATATGTTTAAACTAATCTTAAATCGTTTTCAATAATATATTATCTGTTGACAATAATTTTGACGAACGTTTTATTATTTGTACATATCTATATATAAAAATAGGGTATATACCCAATTTGTCGTATACCGTTGTATTAGAGCAACTTCTTTTAACCCCCTAAATGGCCTTACAAAATTGTGTATGCAGTCTCTCAAAATCGTTTGATTTAGTGGAGCCCCAAACGGCACAACCATAATTTAAAATGGAGCCAACAAAGGCATCAAAAAGGTTTAAAGAGATACGTGTGTTAACTTGGTATTTATTGATATTACGTAAAAGAACATACATCGCTTTCGATGCTTTCCGGTTAGATATTTATTATTAAGCTCAAAACTACCAGTGTAATTAAAAATGACCCCTAAATAAGTAAAATCGTTGACGGTTTCTATTGGATCTCCATTGTAGTTCATTTTTTCATTTTGTTTTAAACCATCCCTTTTTCTAAAAACAATGATTTTAGTTTTTTCTATATAGACATTCATATCCCAATTTGAGCAATATTTGGAAAGATTATTAAGTCTTGTTTGGAGGTCATTTACGGAGTTACCAATAACGACCATGTCGTCAGCAAATAACAAAATTATTAGACATACGTCATAAAAATTTATACCACAGTTTGGCTCGTCCTGTAAAAATAGTTCTATGTCTTCCATAAAGAGGACATATACCACAGGGGAGTTTATTTGGCCCTGTCTTAGACCTACTGAAATATTGAAAAAACACGAAATATCATTACCACATTTTACACACGATTTTACTATGTCATACATAGATTTAAAGATACGAAGGATTTTTCAATCTAATCCTTGTTTAAGTAACTCATACAATAAAGCATTTCTATATATAGAATCGAACACCTTTTGAAAATCGACAAAGGCACAGTATTAACGCTGTTTTTTGTTAAGAACATGATCGATTAAATTTGATAAAACAAAAATAGCATCAGTAGTGCAGCTTCCTTTTTTAAAACCGATTTGCGAATCGGATATCTTACATTGTTCGTTACACCAATTATGTACCCGCTCATTTAAAACTCTTACGAATTATTTACCATGGCAGCTAATCAGGGTAATCCCCCTATAGTTATTAGGGTCCGACTTGTCTCCCTTCTTATGAATAGGTATAATAAATCCTTCGGACCAACTAAAAGGGTTCTGTTCTTCAATGGTTATGACATCCTAATTCGGTATATCAACCAAATTATTTCTTGTTTTATATTGACTTAATATT
This sequence comes from Fragum fragum, assembly GCA_946902895.1. Lineage (NCBI taxonomy): Eukaryota > Metazoa > Mollusca > Bivalvia > Cardiida > Cardiidae > Fragum > Fragum fragum. The sequence goes on along the minus strand of OX336370.1, from coordinate 10,702,656 downwards.
ACACTCTTGACTCTTAGTGTCACGTCATTTTGGTTATTCACAGTGTTTACTATCCAGTAAAATTTTGTCAAGATTTATGAGAAAATAGCAAAAATATTGCATCTCATGATAAAGTCAGTAACTGCAACATCTTGTTTGATTGAAGTTTTAGCTAGCAAAGCTTCAGTTTTGTTAGTTAAAGTAGACAGACAAAATTTGAGGTCTTTTCAGAGTTCAGTGAGCGCATACTGCCCCTGGAGGCTTAACCGCAAATTCCATGGAATGCTATGTCATAAAAAGTAGGTTTTCACTATGCGCAAAGCTTTGTCTGCTCACATGAATTAACCATATTCAAATTTTAGAGAACTTCTCTAAAAGCATGCTATTTAACCATTTTTCACCCAGTGCCGCTTTTATACGCATCTCAGAAAAAGGGTTTTTGAAAACATTGTGGACAATGAAGAAATTGTTACAAGCAATTTCTTCAATGTCCACAATGTTTTCTTCCCTACAAGGTAAGTATTTTCTAAATTCCACAAATTTTAAAATGTTGTCTGCTACTTTTTCAATTTGAAGTAGTCTAAGATTTTGTTCTGTTATAATGGGTTAACTCCTCGATTACCTTAACCTCTTTAATTTATCGTGGTAGTCTTTGATGGTGAAGATTACGTCACAAAACCACGCTTTGCTAGCTTAAAGTACTCTCAGTACTTTGATTTTCTTTAATACGAAACAGAGAGAATATGTGGAATAGTATGTCCAAATTCTTAATCTCAATGCCTGTGAATTACATGGCAACATGATAACGTCATCACTACATTCCACAGGATGAGTTTAACATTTTGATAATTTAATTACCCTTTTGATCGAATTATCAGATGATAATGTCGCAGGAAAATTTGATAGTTAAATGTAAGAATGTTGTATCTCTGTCTTGTACGTGAATTTAGTCCTTCATAGAAGGATTTCTTAAATGTGAATTGTTTCTAAAAAATGTATTTATTTGATGAATCATCTCCCTTCAATTGCTACAGGTAATATAAAGCAAGAGGGCCGTTGGCCATAAAGCGCTCACCTGAGTCGATGACTTCAAAAGCCTAAGTGAACTAATTTTGTCCAAATGTAACTCGTTATCAAATACTGTCTTGAAATCAAGAAGAAACATTCTTACAAAGTTTCAAGGTATTTATGCCAGAAAACTAGCATGTAAAGTACAAAGAAGATTCCTTTATATTAGACCCAGTGACGTAGTCTTTGACCCCCATGTGACCAAATATAAAGATGGACATATTTTATGGAGAAAAACATTCTGAACATATATCAAGCTCAATTGGTCCAAAAGTGCAGCCTCTAGAGGCAAAATGATTTAAACAAAAAGTGTGGCCTCTAGAGATGAAACAAGGTGCATCTAAAACTTTACCTAGTGACCCAGTTTTTTACACCATAGGACCAACTTGACCAGTATATCATGGACACAAAAATTCTAACCAAATATATATCAATTGAGTTAAAATGTTGCCTATATAGTGTACACAAGTTTTTCTTAAGATTTGACTTAATGACCTTTTTTTACCCTATGTGACCTAATATCGAACTTGACAAAGATATCCAGACAAACAATCTGAAAAAAATGACATTAAAGGAAAAAATTGTGCCTATCTAAAGTGAACACAAGCCTATTTACAAGATTTGACCTTGTGGCCTAGTTTTTTAGCTCCACTGCCTGAAAGCCAGCGAGCTATTGTCATGGCGTTGTGTCAGTCGTGCGTCCATCCGTGCCTGCGTGCTTGCGTCCGTCCGTAAACTTTTACTTTGAAAATCTTCTCCTCAGAAAGTACTGAACAGAATTCAACCAAATTTCACAGAAAGGTCCTTGTGTGACCCTCTATCAGATTCCTTCAAAGATTCTTAATCGGATGAACAATGTGGCTTTAATTGGGAGGGCTATTTCCATATATGGTAGAATCTTCTCAGGAACCTGTTGATGGACTTTAACCAAATTTTACAGGAATGATCACTGGGTGACCCTCTATCAGATTCCTTCAAAGATTTATGATTGGATGAAAAGCATGGCTTTAATCGGCTGAGCTAATTTCAATATATGGTGAAACCTTTAAAAATCTTCTTCTCAGGAACCTGTTGATGGATTTCAACATAATTTTACAGGAATGATCATTGGATGACCATTTATAAGATTCCTTCAAAGAATTTTGATCGGATGAAAAGCATGGCTTTAACGGGCGGGGTTTCAATATATGTTTAAAGCTTTGAAAATCTTTTTCTTAGAAGCCAGTTGAAGGATTTCAACCAAAATTTACTGGAAAGATCGGCTTGTGACTTTTTTTTTTAGATTCCATCAGTTTTAATTATGATTTATTGAAAATATGGCTTTTATGTTTGTGGGTTATGTCTTTATATGGTATCCGGTGAATTTTTAAAATGCCATTCTTTAATGGTAGATTTTTACATTCATCTAAGTAGGGTGAACTGTGCTTAAGGGTTAAAAGTTCATAGTGAGTTTCTGAGACCTCAAGGATTTTGTTTATATATTCATGGATTGACTAATTAACACCCAATTTCGAAGGAGACTGTTGTTAATCAGATTACACCAGTTATTTACAGTAAACTGGATTGCATTTTTAATGTCTGCACACACTTAGATAAGGTATTCCTCTTTGCTGTTCTAAAAATAGATCGAGGAGATGCAAGGTTGTTAGAAAGCGGTAGACAGTAGGGTTTTGCCTTATTGGTTACTGCTCTTGGATACAGAAGATAAAACCTTATTATTATTATCAAGGGAAATATGGACTGGTTCAGATTGAAATCAATCTTAAATTGTTGGAATGAAGAAAATCTTTGTCTTTTAGGATAAATAACATTGTTGACAATGAAAAAAATGCTTGTACAAGTTAAATTTGACCCTTTAACCCATAACATCACAACAAATACTCAAACTGGTTCAAATTGAAAGAAGTTGGATATCACAATTTCAAGTTGCTGTAAATCTTTTAAAAAATCTTTACCTTGTTGTGTAGTTTTCATTGTCCACAATGTTTTCCAAAGATTTGTTATCGAGATGCTTAAAAGCATGATTAGGAGGGAATGGGTAAAATGCAAATGCAGATACTTGTGCTTAATTTGACATGCTTACTTTCAAATTCCTTAACCTTTCAATTAAAACTGACATCGTAACAAATTTTCTCATAGCTTTTCCAACACAGTGACACTTTTTGATGCCCCTTCAGAGAAACAATATGGGAAGCAAATGTGTAAGACGAAGCAATTTCCTTATTTTCCACAATGATTTTTACCCGGAAAGTTGAAAAAATAAACTTTGAATTATCATCTGTTACTCCTTTCAATATGGGCCAGTCTAAAATTTGGCCATATTGTAATAGGTTGAAAACTCTAAATTAAGGATGGTAACTCTAAATTCATTTTTAATTGGAATGTTGTGCCTTTTTCGTCTGAGGTTTATTACTAACCTCCATCCTTTAAAACGTTACAGCGCAGTTTCGGGTATCTGATTCAGGAAACCAAAAGATAGTTATTGCAATAATTCTCTCATATTTACATTTCAAAATAACTGAATTAACTCAACACTTAACATTAAACCAACTCCCACACAACAAAATTTTAGGTCAGTCAAAATAAAAAAAAAAAAAAAAAAAAAGTCATTTCACATGGTGAATATGATTCAGTTTATATTGAATTCCTGAAAACATCATTTCATTAATCAGTACAATCAGGCCTGTGGAGCGATACAGGCGCTCAAGTTTACCCGACATGACCTAATATAGAATTTGACCTTATGACCTAGTTTTTTACCTAAATATGTAACTTAATATTTAAGTCGATCGAGATATTATTCAGATTAAATATCGAGATATCATGCAGACAAATATTCTGATCAAATATAATTGGAGGCTAAAATGTGATCCCTTAAGTGCAGACAAGGTTTTTCTAAGATTTGACCTAGTTTTTCACCCTGCGTGACTCAATAATAAACTTGCCCTAGGTTTCACGGAGACAATTATTCTGACCAAGTCTCAACCCTAAAATTGACCTAAAATTGTGGCTTCTTGAGTGCACACAAGTTGTTGAAACAAGACGGAAAGCGGACGACGGGCATAGTCACAAACGCTCTCTTGAGCACTTTGTGCTTAGGTGAGCTAATGATAAATTAACGTATAAAATGCTTTTTTAATATCATTACTCTTTCTCCTTTAAGCTCTCCTTTATACAATAATCCAGAGGAGTCTGCTATCTAGCTTTGTATGGCGTTTGTTGCCAGAGGGTACAGTTTTCGCTTCCATGTATTTTAACTTAGGGTGCTTGTCTCTCTGATTCTAGGACAAGTTTGATATAGAATTACTGGATCAGAAACTAGGTTACAACTTACTTGACGTATTTCAAGCAATTTTTTCATGAATGATCTTTTGATGACCATTTATCAGATTTCTTCAAAGAATTTTGATCGGATGAAAACTATGGTTTTAAGCACATGCTTTTTTCTATACCTGGTATTTATTAAATGTAAATATCTTCTAACCGGAATCTATTGAATGGAATTAAACAAAAGTTCAGAGGAATAATCCTTGAGTGATCCTTTATCAGCCTACTTGAAGGATGGAAAACATAGTTTTTTATGTGTAGGACCTATTAACGAATCGCACGATCCGCCCTTTGCCTCAAATAGACATTATTAGAACATTGGTTTGTAAAATTTATGATCAGAAGTTTATAATAAAAAATACAGTAATTGGTGGCCATTCGTCAATTCCATTTATGGTAGTGAAATTTTCGACAATTATCTAAGATGGTGCCTGATCAATTTGAACCAATTTGTTTCAGGAATGGTCCTTGTCTTACCCTTAATGAGATTCTTTGATTAATATTTGAATGGCTGAAAAGTGGCTTTTTTAAGCGGGACATATATTACACCTAAAGCAGTTATAAAATTCTTGCAGGATCCTTGCGGTGAGCGAGACAAGTCGGTGTATGTGCGTTAGTCCGTTAGTTAGTCCGTCCGTCCGAATTTGTCCGGACAATCTCCATCATGAGTAGATGTGCCATTTGAAAGAACTTTTCGGATAGTTCTAATGTCATGGTCACAGCTCAAGGTCAAACACTAAAATTGTGTTTGTCCGGCCAATTACTCCTACATTTATGGATGGATTTCAAAATAATTTGGCACAATTATTCTCCATCTTGAGTAGATGTGCGATTTGAAATAATTTTCGGATAGTTCTAATGTCATGGTCAAAGCTCAAGGTCAAACACTAAAATTGTGATTGTCCGGAACTTGATGCCTACAAGACTTTGCGGGCTCGACAGCAGTTTTCCTGGGACAACCATCTAGTCATATATCTTTATCTGACTATCATATAATGATAAAAACTGGACATTTTTCTCTGGAACTACGATATTTAAAAGATTTCAGTGACTAAAATTTATTCGCCCAATATGGTAGAGATGCCTCGGATTTTATTGAATTCCTGTTCATTATCATTCTCTAAATTGGTACATTCGGGATTGTGAATGATTGATTGAATGGGGTTTAACGCCATTTTTAACAGTATTTCAGTCATATCGCGGCGGCTGGAGTACCTAACAATGGATTGATGGTATTTCTCACACCAGTACTACCACTACATCCTTTCCTAGCCCCTGGCTTGTATCCCACTTAGGTTTACGATTATCCATCCATTGGTGTGAGACAAATGTCGGAAAGGATATGTGCCGCCGCCGGGGATCGAACCTATAACATCCCATGATTGAAGACCTTGTGAAATCATACTGGCTTTCCAGCGCTTCTAGTTTCTATTTTGGAGAAATCAACACACAAACTTATGAAGAAAGTCTATAATGGAAAACATAGAGAGTTTGATTGGTTCCATTTGGTTTAACGACACTTTCAAAAGTATTTCACTTTTATCGCGGCGGCTGGTCACCTAACAATGGCTCTACATGTTCTCTACAACCACCACGTTCGACCCGAGCCAAGCCTTGTAGCAAGCTATTTCTTCTTTTCTCTCCGTGCTTTCTACTGTATATATTTTGCAGCTTCTTTTAATTTGGGTTAATTTAAAACTCTGTCGTCAATGTAACGGTTTAATACATAATTTTATAAAGAAGCACACAATAGACTGGTCGAAGCCAAAATTGATGGACAAATAAAATTGTTTGATTGTATTCGGAAGTGTTTTAGCTCCGCTGTTCACACAGAAAACCCGAGATATTGCTTTAGTCGTGATATCTCCTGCGTCATCGTTCAAAACCTTTGGCATTTCGTAATATCTCGGGTATTACTAAAAACGTTCACTCGGAATATATGTTCACTATCAAAAAAGCTATCTATACCAACAGTGGGTGGAGTGGGGATTCTAAATGTATCTTTGTGCCCAATTTTTGACCTTCCCACTTCATTGTTCAAACAATTTCTTCATTAATCACTATGTTTTTTTACCGCAAAATACAAATGTTTTTAAAATTACATCAGCTAAAAATTTCGTCTGCAACATCTTTCAATTTGGACCAGTCTAATATTTTGACGCCTGGTAATGGGTAATTCTTGCTACAAGTATACTGAAGATTTATACGATTTACCCCAATTAAAAAGATTAACACTTGCATGTATGTATATTACCCAACGGGATTAGCTTAATTTGGTCAGCAAGTTAAGCCGATTTCTTTAGGTCATGTCCAAAAGAAACGGCACATATAATTAAGACTAGATTCGGCCCATTTTAGTAAGCAGTTCGACGTACCGGAAACAAAATTATCACAACTTTGGGTTTGAAAAAAATGAATGAAAATTTAAGAAATAAACCATTGTTAACCAATTATCTTGCAAGTGAATAATGAGATAGTTGAAGTTAAAAGTGTTGTCAAGGGGGATTTAAAATTGATACAAAGTAAAAGAAACGACAAAATTGCTTGTCGATGGTTCAGCGCGAAAGAGTTGTAACTGCCCATATGTCTATAGGCAGTTACAATTGTTTCGCACTGAACCATCTATGTCTTAACCCATTGCCACACAACGACGCTTTTTTATGCCCCTAAGAAATATAGCTATGGAAACCATTGTGGAAATAAAGAAATTGCCTGTTACAAGCAATTTCTCCATTATCCACCATGTTTACTATCGAGAAACTTGAAAAGAAATCATCTAATAAACTTTGTCGTAAGCAACATAATACAATTTGGTCCAGTCTAAAATCTTATCTTCTGGTAATTGGTTAAAAAAATATGAAACAGTTTTTCCTTACCCATAATGCCTTCTTTAAACATGTACATATCGTCGTTGGGCGAGCAGAATGTCGTAACTACAGCTTTAGTCAAGCTGTGGTTACGACATTTTGTTCGCCCAACGACGATACATATTGATATACTTACCAAAAAGTAAATTAATTGGTTGTCCACCTTAAACGTCTTCCTTACAGCTTGAATAAGATGAAGTTCCGTCTTTTTCAAGTAGACAAACCTACAAAATGCTTCTTATTAATATCGGAGTACAAAATCCATTTTCGGTCGACATGAATTATTTCATTGGTTAATCGATTCTTTGATTGACACACCCGATCTGTCAGTTAGGCTATACACACATGATAAAATGTTCTATTGAAAAGTCCCCGTTTCTCAATGCCACGTTCTGTAGAGAATTTTGGAACACTTTAAGTTCACAAGAACGTCTTTAGTAGGGATATGGAACGGTGAAACAATTTAGAAATATTGGATATTAACTTGTGAAATAAAAGGTAAACATACCAAAATTTGGGTGCTTATCCTGAATTCGGACTGCACGTATCATTGACTTATTGGAGTCTGTGTGAAAATTATACATTCAAACACCACACGATTCCTCGAGAATACGCTAGAGAAATGTTTCTATTCGATACCATTGTTGCCTGTTACGGTAGTTTTATGAAAAAGCTTTGATGGCATCTGCACGTTATTGCTGAAACATTCCAAAGGTTTTGACTAAGTTCTCGGGAATGCTCACAATCCCTCTTATGAACACCTTCTACAGTAGAACTTGAGACAGAAAAAAAAGTTGGAAAAGAAGAAATAGGTTGTAGCAAAGAGAGAGGGGCAAGAACGATTTCTCGTGACTCACACGTACTTGTTGATCTTAAGTTAAGTAGTCGTGACCACCACGTATTTGACAAGATTTATTTATTTGTTCCCATTTGTAGAATAAGCTTTTTTTTATTTAAAAATCTGAAAACTGACAAAGTTACAGTTGGTTTTATACATTAACACATTACCAGACAACAACTTTTTACACTGTTACAAATTTAAGAAGTTGTAGACGACTACTTTTTTTTTATAACTTTTAAAATCTGTTTGTGTGTGTGTTATCCACACTCCCCCGCCCCCTCAAAAAAAAAAGATAAATAAATGAATTGAAAAGTCATCAATTTGATATTGTCGTCTACAGCTTCTTTCAATTTGGAACAGTCAAAAGTTTTGTTGTTTGGGAATGAGTTAAGGGGCAAAGATCTAATAAGAAAACTGGGATGTCATCAAAACACTAGAATTTCTGTCTTAAAATAACGTCATTAAGGCAGGTTTTCCTTAATGATGGATAATTTGTATTTTGTTTTGTTTTTGTCTCACAGAGATGCGAACTCCAATTGGTGCGTTTCTTCTGTTCCTTGTTAATACCAATCTACGCCTGACAACAGCTTGTAAGTATATACTATGTATTTCATAGTATTCGAAGCCAAAGATCAAAGACAAGCAAAGTTTGATATTAACTTTAATTAAATAGCTATAAATATTTCCAATAAAATATATAAATTCCACACTGACAAAATAAGACACGTTAGAAAAAAATCATCTGGCAGTGTCAAATACAGTTCTGTAAATGACGTCATAATGCTAATAAACGTAATAGGAATGGTAAAAAGAAGGGAAATAATTGAAGAAATACGATAGATATTATTTTACCAAATTTACTTAATAATAAATTAGGTGTATAATGAATGGAATACTGAGTAACAATAACGCTACAACATCTTGTATTTGTTTCACGCTGCAGAGAAATCTATGATATTCTCTTTTTTGTTTTACTTATCCATCCATCCCTCAAACAACTCGATATTTTCTTTTTAAATTTTGTGGTAAAAGAGAAATAGTTTACGTAAAAAATCATTTCCTTTCTATAAATGATTTTAATTTGTTATTCTTCTTTTTAGTCTCCATTTATCTTCTGATGTACACACAAACTGGAAATTTCGTTTACAGTATCTCAATTTTGACTATTTTCATTTTTCATTTCATTCTTCAAGTGTAGCCAATAATTTAAGAACAATAGCGATAAACAACTTTGCTGGGTTATTTTATTTCAGCCAATGGACTGTTTATGACCTACGACTTTAAGAGCTCATGGATAACGCTCAATACCAACAGTTTCGGGAGCGCGACAACTACTGTCAATCATGGTTTGGGGGAGGTACCTCTGCTTGTTGACGTCATGGTGAAAGCTACGGATGGAAATAATAACCAGTATATATTTCCTGCAACAGGTAACTTCTTGAGTCCGGCGATTATTTTGAGCAAATAGAACAAACGGATATGTGAAATTGGTGAATCGTTGGCCACGCCCACTGGCCGCCGACATAGCAGTTTGACTCAGGTTGTAAACGTCATTTTGTAGCAAAAGTGATCAGGGACGTATCAAAACGGAAATTGATTTGTCAGCTAAAACGTCGTAAAACCAGCAAGACTCCTTAACAGTTATGTAGGCGGTCAAAATTCACATGCAGTTTAGATGAACGATTTTGTTGGTCAACCAATGTTTGGTAAACATCTACGATCAGTCAGTTCTTCGGAAAAACTAAAATGTATATTTGCGTGGCAATGTGTTACTAGAAAAAAAGTATCGTCCACGAGATGAAATGTGACAGTCCGAACTTCTGCCTTCGACTACCATTCCACAATAAAAAAAGTTGTACTTATTTAGTTTCACCTTTGTGATTTATTCTGAAATTTTGGGGGAAAAATAAGTTCATTGTCATAAGGCTAATTTTCCTGCTTAACGAGTCCAACATATGATTAAGTATCACGATCGTTCTAGGTGCAGATAATCTAACAATCTACAAAAAATGAAAGTGTCGATTATTGTTGATTTTATTTTTTCGATTTACAAGTCATTTAATCCCTTTTCCACACAATCCGATTTTGTGACGTCCACCAAGAAAAACAACAAGGAAACATTTTAAAAATGAAGAAATTGCCTGATGCAAACAATTTCTTCATTTTACACAGTGTTTTCTACACAAAGAGTTGGAAATTAAATTATCATCTGCAACTCCTTTCAGCGTGGACAAGTCTAATATTTTCCGTCTAGTAATATGTTAAGTTTGTAGGCTACAAACTCAATGATGCGCTTCAAAACTTATCATTATATTTTTGTTTACCAGGAATCCAAATAAGGGATGACGACGACAATATACCATGGGGAGGAGGTACATACCGCTATGATGACACTGCTGTTTATGTATCTGTTCCGCATCCTAATAACGGACTCCTTGGAAGTGCCATTTATGTTCGTGAGTAGTTTTATTATTGCGCAGTAATAAAATTACGAAGGGAGAGAGCGTCATTTGGCAACCCAATCTATTACTTGAACTATTAGTTACGAGGTTTGGGTCTCCCATCGACCAGTCGACATAAAAAATGTAATGTTATCATCCAAAACCTTATATTGGATTTGAGACGTGTCGGAAAATATGTATATTTAACGAGACTGAATGTCGAGAATCCAACACAAGGTTTTGTATTACTGCTACATTACAGTATTCTGTTTATTATATGAGCCTGTGCGTGACATTTCAAACCATTTCGCAGGTGCGTGACTCGCACACATTGAGCACCATGGACTGCCATTCGAGGTAATTAGAATATTCGCTAATTGTTTAAGCAAGCTTTGGGTCACTATCTATCTACAGAGCGCAGAGTGAAGACTCTGATCAGACTGTGCGGATGCACAGGCTGATCTGAGCCTTAACTTGGCGCACATATGTAATGGTTGGAAATGTCACGCACGCGCTCATATATAAACGAACTTTGACTATATAAGATAAAAGAATCTCTCTAATTTTGTCTTAAATCAACTTTATTTTTTCATGACGTACTTTTACCGGGAAAATTACGTTATCTAACCATATCCGTATCAGTTCAGTACATGGGTGATACGGATTAAATTTCTGTCCAGTGCGACTTTGTTCTTCTGCAATGAATGTAACTTATAAGGAAAACCAGTAGGTTTCTTATCTTGACCGATGTATTTTTTTATTGGCGAACAATGATAACGAAACACTCATAACTTTTATTGTTTCCTTGAGAGACAGTTTTTCGTTCTTTTACGTAAAATAATTCCTCGATCTGTCTTGAGAAGTAAATATAAAGGGGACTCTTGAGAATTTTGAAAGACAGAGTGTAAAATATGCGCCATGTTCTCGTCCACAACGTAAAAATCATCGGTTTTCGTCACGTAACCAAAAACGATGTAGCGTTCATGTTCAATTTAATATTGAACTAAGGCGAGGAGAAAGCTACCGAAACATTTACATCATTTTGATAATTGGCCAATCGCGGACGTTAATCAAGGAATCAACCGACCAATTAAGTCATTTATTCAGCACGAGCTGAGCTATCAACTACAACATTGGTCGCCATTATTGTTTTTTGTTGGATTGGCGACTTAAACGTCTTAACTTCAGCATGAATAAGCTGTAGTTACGACGTTTAGGCCGAAAACTAACTATTTACTATTTCTGTTACATCCTACTTGCCATAAATTTTGCACAATAACGCCGTTAAAATTCCAAGCGGAACTTCCTGTTGGAGGTAATTGGCGGGGCCAAGGGAGTCAGTGGACGGGGGATTTCACTGTTCAATTATTGAAGTAATCAATTAAGAATAGTAAACACATTGAATTAAAAGCGAAAAGTCTTAGACTTGAATAAGTTGTAAATACAACATTTATGTCACCAAAGCAAGAAAACAAGAAAATGCATCACATAAAAGGCGGCCAATATCGCAGTCCAAATTCACTTCCAGACAAAATGAATGATTTGATTAGTCAATTGATTCTTTGAATGACAGCCGCGATACGTCAATAACTATATATTTTCCATTTTACAGAATCGAGTGATTATTGGTACGGCCCGAACAATCAGTCGTCCAGCACGGCACAGATCCAAGTTCGGGCATGGAAATCCTCGTCCCTGCCAACACCAGACTATACAGAAACTGGCATATCTTTAACCGCTAGAGGAACAAGTAAGAGAAGATATATTATTTCTTATAATTGTTATTTTAGCTTGAAAGTGGTATTTTCAACAATTTCACATTTGCGCAAACTAAAGACTCTGACCAACCTGTGCATCCGCACAATCTGATCCGAGTCTTCAATGAGCGATCTGTAGATAGATGGTGACCCAAAGTTTTTTATAGATGATCACCGAATGCTCTCAATACTCAATGTGACTCTCTTGGTTGTTGAATGTCTGTCATTGACGCCAATATGAAGTTGACAGATCGCTGACCACGCCCCCGATACGATATCAAATGACGTAAGTGTGCACAATATTTGATTATAGATATAAAAGGCAAATCTTTGGTTGGCGACTTACACGTCGTAAATGCAGCTTGAATAAACTTTTTTACCACGTTTGAATCGCCCGCAAGGGAAAGCATTTAATGTCGATGTAATTTTCGACCTCGGTGTCCACATTTCACTCACGTCCGGTCAAATTGAATTATTTGAATTGTCGATTGATTTTTACTAACGGCGGAGATCCATTTATTGTATGAGAATTATCACACGGCCCCAATTTGTATTATTTGTAATGAATGGTTACCAAGGATGCGAAAAAGGATAAAACAGGGACTCAATCAGTTAAATTTGTGCAGTGTGGTCTGCGCCTGTGTCGGCGTCAGCGTTGTCGTCGAAAAAGTTTAATATTTTGTTATGTTTCTTGAATCACTGAATTTGGAACATACGTTCATTATTAAAAGAGCAAACGGTACTAATAATGGGCACAATTTTAACGAATTTTGTATGATATATGCCCCTTTGTGATGAGAAGGCTTAGCCACTATAAAGCACTTGAACAACTGAGCAGTGTCCTTATTAATAGACACTCTTCTTTAACAGTCCCGTACGAGGCATTTTAACCCATTCGCACACGACAAAATTTTAGACTGGGCCATCTGAAGAAGCTGCTGACTGCAATTTCATGTTTGTGGATATTTAGCTCACCTTAGCACATAGTACTCATAGTGAGCTTTTATCATTGTGGAATGTCGGCCGTCCGTCGTGCGTCGTGCAGCGTAAACAAATGAATTGTATAGGCCCTAGTTTTGACCAAATCTTCATGAAACTTGACCAGAATAATTGTTAGGTCATAAGGATAACCACTATTAATTATGGGAAGATTCTATCAGAAAACATAGGAAAAAGGGCCCTTAATGACAATTTCTTTGTTTAGCTCCCTATGCCCCCCATTAACTCCGACAGAAAGTTCGGCCTCGATTTTTAACGGCGTTATTTTGCAAAATTTATGGCCATTAGCATGTAACAAAAAGAAAATGGTTGGTTTGTGACCTAAACGCCGTAACTACAGCTTGAATAAGCTGTAGTTACGATGTTTAAGTCGCCAAACCAACAATAAAGGTAAGCAAAATGGCGGCCAAAGTTTGAGTTGATAAGCTCAGGTTCGGACTAAATAAAATATTTGATTGGTCGGTTGATTTTCAGATTGACGGCCGCGATTGGTCAATTCCTGTCTACGTATGAGGTCGTAGCCAATAATCCGTCAATGTATTACGCATTTGGTCCCTTTTTCCTTGACGGGTAATTCTTATTACATACCTATCAAATATTTCTGGTAAAAAATAACATTCCAATCTGACGAAAGCGAATACGTCAGAAAAAATCTGTATCTGACAGTGTCGAATAGGCTTAAATTTAAAGTAGTCTTAGTCACTTTCATTCTGTACATGACGTTATAATGCAATTAAACGTAATCAGAATGGTGTAAAGGGGAAGGATAATACTTGTAGAAATACTTTGTACTTTGGTCTCGTGAAATAGCAAAATATCCATCCGTAGCGAGAAACAAATACGGGATGTTGTATCTCTATTTTTAAACAATAATTATTCCCTTTATATTTCAGTTTCTGAAACTTATGTTGAACGTTTCCATGGTCTGGGAGAGACACCAGTCTTGACAGTGGCCAGAATACAAGACCCAAACACCGGCATGTATTACGACACTATTGGTATGTTAGCTATTCATCTAGAAATTATGTGTTTAGGCAGGAAAGGGTTAAAAAGTAAAATCATTATCAATTTGAATTGTTCCTTTGTTTATTTTAACTGCCCAGATCAAAGAAGCTAAATGGCTAAGAAAAGGAATTATTCAGCTATAAAAACGCTCGGGTTTATGGCCATGTTTACATATATTATAAACTATAATTCAGTATGTTATTGTTTATCCCTAACATATATCATAATGAATAATGTTTATATGATTTGATATGATGATTTACTTTGTACATACTATAAATAGAGCTATCTGTCTGTCCGTCATGTAAAAGCTAAGAGAAAGGCAAAAACCACAACATCAGATGGAAATTGAAGTGGTGAGAAGTTGCCTCAGAGACAACTCGTTATAATTACATTTGAGTTACTATTCGTTTGAAATTGTTGGAGTCAGAACTCCGAAGAACAAATGAGAACAGATTGTGGGATCTCTTGGTGGAATAATGGACACAACGAAAAACCTGTATTGTGCGTAGAGAACGCCTCCCCCTTATACATGTATCGACAAGAAGTTCCCTTCCGCTATTAAACGGTGTTATTTTGGAAACACCATAGCTAGAAACATGTAACAAATAAAAAAAAATGGTTGATTCACGACTTAAACCCAGTCCCACACAGTGACGCCTTTTGACGTCCTTCAAAAAAAGCAATTGGGAAAACATTGTGTAAAATGAAGAAATTGCTTGTGACAAGCAGTTTCTTCATTTTACACAATGTTTTCTGCCTAGAAAGTTGAAAAAAATCTAACATTTTATATTTTTTTAATTGTCGTCTGCAACTCTTCAATTTGGACCAGTCTAAAATTTTGTTTTGTGGGAATAAGTTAAACGTCGTAACTACAGGGGAGGTTTCGGCGGTGCCAGTGTGCGTTGTAGCGATCGGTGAATTAGCGATCAAAGAAGGAATAACTATTTAGCATAAGAAAATTTCCGGAATCGAACCACATCCTTCTTTTGGTAGATCATCGCTAAGGTCCGTGCCACCAGTTCAATCAAGGTAAACGAAAAAGGAATTTCAAAATTGACAGATTGCTGGCCACGCCCACTCAGCTTCTACAGAAAGCTACACCTTTATATAAAAAAAAGGCGCTATTTTGAAGATTTTATGGCTTAGAATGTAAAAGGATGGTAAAATTTGTGGTTGGCGGTTTAAATGTCGCAACAACAGCTTGAGTAAACTGCAGTTACGACGTTTATCTCGCCAACCCAACAAAAAGTCTTACATAAATGCTGCCTATTGTTGGAGTCCAAATTTCACTGTGAGTCTAAGTGAATGATTTGATTGGACGATTGATTATTTGATTGAAACACGCGGTCCGTCAATTGACTCCATCGGGAGCACGCATTTTACACTAGAAAAAAAAATCGTGTGCTATTTCTTTCTAGGTGCAAATGTGTTCACCCAAACAGTGCTGTATCAAAGGAACGGTTACTCTATATTCGGAATAAGTGACATTAAACTACGATTCTGGGCGGCTTCTGATACATATGGGTGTAAGTTTTTTGACAATATCTATTCCCTTTCCCACACAACCACGCTTTTTGACCCTGCAAACAAATAATGCCGTTGAAAACATTGTTGAGTACGAACAAGTTGCTTGATACAAGCAATATTTTCGTTATCCACACTGTTTTCTACCCCGTAGGTCATAAATGTCATAAATTATAAATAAAAGACTACATAAATGAATAAATAGGACCCAAATAAATAAAATGAAACAAACCAAATTATGACAGTAAATAAAACGTGATCAACAAATATTGTTCTATGCAGTATCTTTGAATTTCAGCCAGTCTAGAAATTTAAGCGAGTTAAATTGTGACCTGCTTCACAAAAAGATACCATACGGGGGTCTGAACGACATCATTTTGTACTATATATGGTCAGCAATATTGATCAAAAGTATATGGTCGGTTGACGACCTTGACCCTTAATAAACTTAAGTTACTGCTTCAATATATTCCCACACAATCCCGCCTTTTTAACGTCCCTCTAGAAAATAGTTCTGTAAAACAATGTGGGAAATGAAGAAATTGGTTGTAACAACCAATTTCTTCATTTATCACATTGTTTTGAACCCATGGAGAAAACAGTTTTCTTAAAACTTCAGTTTTGAAATTGTTGTCTGCAACTTCTTTGAATTTGGACCAGTCTGAAAATTAGTCACACTGGAATGAGTTGAACTCTAAAAACCAATAAAAAATGTTTGACATATATACATGAGCTCGACATTCATATCTCTATCGAACAAATATTAAGTACGAGCTGTTTTGTTTGCTTGCGAACATATAAAAAAAGAAAATCCATATAAAACCTATTTAACACCGTGTCAATGTCTTACTTATTTAAAACTTAAGGTGTATGACATGTGCTGTGATAATATTGAATTATAAGTATTGAAGAGAATTTTGTTTTTTGTTTCATATCTTAAACAAAATAAGAAATGTGCTCTTCGTCTCTTGACCCTCCTCATGGTGAGCCCTGTGATATAGACAAATTTCCTGCACTTATGTGCAGTCTGATCTTTGTCTATACCATCTTATTGCCCCTTTACAGTTACTAATAAAATTAATTTGCAAAAAGGATTTGACCCATTAAAATGTTTTCTATAGCCTTCACCCCTTTGATTTCAATGCAGTTCCTAAGGGATTTCTATGCACTTCCTAAGGGAAGGAATTTATTCAGCATTACATAGGGAATATTACAACAGTGGCTTTTTCTATTTGTTGTTATCGTGTTTGAGAATCGTGTGTAGGTATTTTTTTATTAAATGAGACTTTCGGTCTCATCCAATAAAAAAAATACCTACACACGTTTCGAGAACACGATAACTACAAATAGAAAAGCACACTGTTGTAATAATCCTTTTACCTTTAGGACATGATACTAAGAAAATTATCTTGAATGATTAAGAAATGTCCAACTTTCCGAAAAAAAAAAAAAACCCGAACGTCAATACACAAAAAAGTAGTCTGTGCTAACGGTACTCGACGAATACGGTTTTTATCCTGAGATTGCGTAAGCAATCTGAGGCTAAAGTTACAATGCTGAAAATTCAAACCCATGCAGAGTTTAATGTGAAAACATAATGTAAAAACATCTATCGCAATCAATGTTATCTTCTGTCGCTTGAAAAGTAGATCGGATCTGACCATAAATTAATACTCCCTATTGAGGCGAGAAGGACGAAGGTGAGATATGTCTCATTGAAAGCTGTTGGGCTCGATGTACAGTACTTTCGTGTGAGTGTTCTGAATTTGGCAAAATTATCAAAACTTGACGAGTGAATGGAAAGAAAGAAAGGAGATATATAATACATTGGAAATTATTAAACATATATAATCATATCATATTGTTAAGAAAAAATAAGGTGTTTGTATTAATATTACTTATTCTAGAGTAACAATGTTAAAACGGTCCGGTTAGACGAAGTTGCTCAATGCTGTATAAAGCTGATAAGCGAAGCTGTCGGTTTTACGCACTATTGGAATGTTTTGTTTAACAAATTAATTGGTCATTCATAGGATCATATTCACACTGTCTGAAAACAGTTTAGTCGTGCTCGGACTTTGTGTCTATATATTTTCACCTCCGAATTTTACCCAAAGGATGCAACGTCTACATACCGCTTTTGAGAGGTGTACATAATCATGTTAACCTGGTAAACGACCGCCCGCCCTCTATCGCTCTCTTTATCTCGAGATTATAAAGCGCATATTCACATAACGAAATTGGTCTGTGTGGTAGAATACTCATATCGCACGCAAGAGCCTCCTTGTTCGAACCTGGCTACCCATCTCTCTCACTCTCTAGCTCTCTCTCGCTAGCTCCACTGTCTGAAAGCCAACGAGCTTTTGTCATGATGTGGGGTCCGTCGTCAATTCGTCCGCCCGTCCGTCGACTTTTACTTTAAAAATCTTCTTCTCAGAAAGTACTGAACATAATTCAACCAAACTCAACCAAAATTCACAGAAAGGATCCTTGGGTGGCCTTTATCAGATCCCTTCAAAGCATTTTGATCGGGTGAAAAATATGTAACGATATATACATTTAAATATATCGTTACAATACCTCAACGGGATGAAAATTATTGCGGGCAGGTTGTGTTCCCTAGCGCAAAAATTAGCAGATCCGCGCATAATCGACAGTAGATTTGGGTAGAAAGTGGCACCTTCGATATTCCGACCATCAAACTTTTTCTGCCCAGATTATATATCTCCTGTATACATATCTCAGGCTTTCAGCGCTTTCAGCGCTTTGATTTAGTACACGCCGAATATTGATTTTTTTTTCTGTCGAGTTGTATTAGATAGCCAGATTTTAATTTATACCTTTTATAGGTATATAATAAAAGGGTTTTATTGAACGCTTTTTAGGCCTTTATGCGGGTGGCGATGGTATTGGATGGGACGTCAGCCTGTTGACTGGTAACCTCGAGATATACGCTTGGAAGGAAGTCAGTTTGAAACCCAATGTATCTACAACATACGAGATTGGGGCTGTTACAACAGGATTTTCAAAAGCGATTTCAGATTTGAGCTCTGATGTAGAAGAAACTTACACGAAAGTTTGGGTATGTATTCCTCTCTTTGCATTTGGGATGACTTGGTAGCTTATCGTCTAGGTATTTGAGTTAAGTGCTTGGCAATGTTATTTTTTTATAAGTCGATGAGTATCAAGAGCTTGGAGCAAAAAAATAGTATGTGTCTTTACAATGTATAGCCACACAGTGTACTTTTGCTCTAAGCCTCAATATTTAATAATTTCACACTAAGACGTAAACGGTAATCGAATAGTAAATTTTTTGCATATTCTCTCTTTAACATAATTCTTCAGGCGCAGGCGTCATCCGGAGCCAACAATGGGTTACGGTTTGTTGGTGGCGGTGCGTTGGCTTATAAAACTGCTATGTCCATTAACCCATGTAGCTATGGAGGACTGACGTACGCGTACACTAGCACGAACGTACGGATGTGGAAGCCAAAAGAGACATTCGGACATCTAATATGTATAGGTGACAATATGGGTAACGGAGTGAATAGCCAGGGTTCGAAAGACGGAACAGCAATCATTATGAAATGGAAACTTGGTAAGGTATTTTAATTACAACAATTGAATATTACACATCCGACTTTACCGATGAATTAGTTTTAAAAGGATGTATCATTCGCGATAATTTATGAACCGCATTCGATATTTTGAAATCATAATCGTTTGGTCAAATTATTTCAGAAATCTTGACCAGCTAATCGTGTTCATACACCCATTCAAAGGTGTACATTTTTATAAATGACCAATTTCCTTCATGTAACTCCTTACTGGCTTAAACTTCTATACCATATTAAAAGGGGGTATAAGTATGTATCAATATTTCTAAATCTGGAAAATATTTTGTCAAATAATACCCCAAAAATACACCCAAACGAGAGCTTATGAAGCAGATATTGTCCTCAATTTGATCTTATAAGCTAAAGTTACTCTTTGCGGTTATTCTACAAAGGTTCAGCGTATTCAGACGCTTATTTTAGTATTCATGACATTCGGATGTCGACACCGCGTAACCCCAATTGCATAGGATAGAAAACGAAGTGAACTGGACAACGACCTACTGAATGAATTTCGTCACGTCAATGGGTTAGTGCAAAACTGTTGAAAGTACCTACAATGATTAAAGATCCTACATGTATTACGGTCTTGAACTAAGTTTTGCAGAATTGAAAATCGGCTAGCGAATATAGTGCCTAGTGAAGTCAGAGTGACGTTGATTGTTTGACATGATCGCATCATTAGACCTTTCAAACTGAAGGCATGAGATCAACTGTCTGAGGCACCACTTGAAATTCATTGCAACTCTTCGAGGGAAATCTAGAAATACATTAATTGGATACGTAATATGTTTAGAAAGTATACCACAGTTTTTCCTGATAAACTATCTTTTAACTTTTAGAGAGACATTGTATCAAATTTTCGAGAGAAAAAAAGAAAATGAGTGAAATCATCGAAATGAATACTCAGATGACGCCAGATGACGCCTCATTACACAAAAGAATGACTTTAAGGGTTTCTGTACTCGCCATGTCTTGTTTTCAAAGAAACGGACCCCTTTTGAATTAGTATCAGCACTGAATTATAAATGACCTTGTTATTGTTCTGAGGTCACAACCTCAGAACAATAACAAGGTCATTTATAATTCAATGCATATTTAGATCGCATCATTAGACCTTTCAAACTGAAGGCATGAGATCAACTGTCTGAGGCACCACTTGAAATTCATTGCAACTCTTCGAGGGAAATCTAGAAATACATTAATTGGATACGTAATATGTTTAGAAAGTATACCACAGTTTTTCCTGATAAACTATCTTTTAACTTTTAGAGAGACATTGTATCAAATTTTCGAGAGAAAAAAAGAAAATGAGTGAAATCATCGAAATGAATACTCAGATGACGCCAGATGACGCCTCATTACACAAAAGAATGACTTTAAGGGTTTCTGTACTCGCCATGTCTTGTTTTCAAAGAAACGGACCCCTTTTGAATTAGTATCAGCACTGAATTATAAATGACCTTGTAATTGTTCTGAGGTCACAACCTCAGAACAATAACAAGGTCATTTATAATTCAATGCATATTTAGATCGCATCATTAGACCTTTCAAACTGAAGGCATGAGATCAACTGTCTGAGGCACCACTTGAAATTCATTGCAACTCTTCGAGGGAAATCTAGAAATACATTAATTGGATACGTAATATGTTTAGAAAGTATACCACAGTTTTTCCTGATAAACTATCTTTTAACTTTTAGAGAGACATTGTATCAAATTTTCGAGAGAAAAAAAGAAAATGAGTGAAATCATCGAAATGAATACTCAGATGACGCCAGATGACGCCTCATTACACAAAAGAATGACTTTAAGGGTTTCTGTACTCGCCATGTCTTGTTTTCAAAGAAACGGACCCCTTTTGAATTAGTATCAGCACTGAATTATAAATGACCTTGTTATTGTTCTGAGGTCACAACCTCAGAACAATAACAAGGTCATTTATAATTCAATGCATATTTACAGATACCAACGAATGTTTGACGGATGTATGTAAAAATGGAGCAACATGTACAAATTATGCGTGGGGCTATACTTGTGACTGTGTGGCAGGATGGACGGGGACTAACTGTGATACAGGTAACTATGAAAAAATAAAAATATATTTACGATAATTTTTCTTCGGCTACAAAACTAAAAGGAACTTGGTCTTCAGATTCTATAGATTAACGCCATTTGTCTCTCAAAAAAAGGTGAACGACAGCTAGTGCTTCAAGGTTGGATTTGCAGATGGAGGCTCTGATTGAATGTTGTGGTTGCACAGGCGAGAACCCCGATTTGAAGCCAAGGTTAGGCGCATCGCCGCGATAAGCTGAAATACCGTTAGGCCCAATATATAGAAACATTGCTAAAATAAAGGTGTGTTTCATCATGGTAAGATAAAAGTACTTCTGTCCGTCTTAACGATTACAATTTTGAAAATATTTCAGGTTAAATATCCTGGTACAGCTTGAGTGAGTGTTATTTACGACAGATTGATCTCCCACCTGCGAAATGCTGTGTGTAAGGCTGGAGGAAGCAATTATTAGAGGAGCACGTGCTTGAAATTCCTAAAATTATAACTGCGCACGCAAAGACCAAACTTCGGCTTATACATCAACTTAATCTATAGATGAAATCTGGCTCAAAGCTTCTTTAGACTTTCAGAAAGTTTTCTAAATGCACAAAAAATGCTGACCAAGTTGCCCAGTTTCTACACTTTACGAACATCGGAAATAATTGGAATCGTTTCACATAGGCTCACCAATGTGTAACACACAAATCGCTTGCCACGCCCACTGACCTCTGACAGAAAGTTTCATCGATATCAAATGGTGTTATTTTGAAAAATATGCGGTCACTAACATGTACAAAAGGGTAAAAAGTGTTGGTTGGCGACCTAAACGTCGAAACAAAAGGTTGAATAGGCTATAAATGCAAAGTTAAAGTCGCAAAACCACCAAAAAATGCTTCACATAAATGTCGGCCAAATGTCGGAGTTCAAACTTAAATATAATTTGATTGGTATACGATTTTTGATTGACAGCCGCGAACAGTCAATTATATCGTATTACACTTTTTTACAGATATAGACGAATGTGCCGGGGTTCCGTGTCAGAATGGGGCCACTTGTAACAACTTATTAAACTACTACACATGTACATGTGCCCCAGGTTGGACTTCTATGAATTGTGATGCAAGTAAGATATCTCATATAATCTTTTAAAGGGAGGTATCGATGTTTCTGAAACCTAAATAAGAAAAAAATCCAAGTGCCGAAAAATAGACTCAAACGAACATTTAATACTTTAAAGTTAGGTCAGGTATTGTCTTGGTGGTTATCCAATAGACCTAAAGTGGCTTTTTCTGGTAATATCAGAAAGGTTCAGCGGAATTCCAGGTTATTTTTAGATATCACGGAATTCGGCTGTCGACATCGGATGACCTCATTTGCATATGACCCAGTCAAATGAAGGTAACAAATTTACTGGCGAAACAGCCAACATTCTAAATCATGTCACATGAAAGGACTGATCTTTACAGACCGGCTAGCGAACATTACTCCTGATGACGTAACGATGACGTTGGTTTGATGTAATTTGAACTAGATGCAAGGTTCTAACGGTTATTCGCGCCACGTGAATGCCCTATGATCTTCGTAGCTGTCTCGGATTAATCTAAAAATAGATTAACAGCCTACGTAGGCCATTAGGGAAATACCCTGCTTTTTCTGATAAGCGATCTCATATTTTTGCAAAACTACTTTTCGGCATATTATATTCAAATACTTTATGAGAGGAAATAAAAATAATTAAAATCTGTGGCATGAAAAAAGCATCGATACCTTTAAAGAACGAATCATTGATGGATCTCCAAAACAGTACGGTATTTTGGTATGATTAGCGACGATATACCAGTAAGTTAAATAGAAACTGATAAAATATCAATCCATTTTGAGATCTAAAAGAGCAAATGATTTTTAGGGATTTGCTAAACTCTTCCTGAAATTGACAACCTTCTTTAACGAATTTGAAAGTTTTTCAGCTCTTCGGGACCCATTCTCAGAATAATCTATGTTCTTACATGAAGATTTGATGATCTGGTTATACGTTCCTCTAAAAAATCGATACTTGTGCATATACATTGTAATCCGATTCATTTTTTAGTTTCTTAATTACCTTTTTTTGCTTAAGACACAATTATCTTAGACCATTTTTAGCTCGTCTATTTTCGGAGACCGAGATATTGCTATGGCCATGTTGTCAATTTGAATGTTTTCCGGCTCGTATCGACTCATTCTCAGAATAATCCCTATTCTTACATGAAGATTTATTAACTAGAGTACACGTTCCTCATAAAAATCGATACTTTTGCATATACACTGTACATTCGATTCATTTTTAAGTTTCTTGAATACATTTTTATGCCCCCGCATCGATAGATCGGGGGCAAATAGTTTTACTGGTGTCCGATTGTCCGTCTGTCCGTCTGTATGTCTGTCTGCAAACGTTAACCTGCCAATTTTCCTATAACTTCAACCCTGTTTAAGTTACAATGCTAAAATTTTGTATGTAGATAGGTCTCAACAAGGCGCAACTGGGGTAGGTCATTTCATCAAGGTCAAGGTCAAGATTTAACCGTTTTCCCTAAAACCAAGAAAAAAACAACACACACACAAAAAAACAATAAAAATCACCCGTTTCAAAAGAATTCCTGTTTCGGGTGCATGGTGTTTCACAAATACATCTTGTTTTTTAAGACACAATATTCATACACAATAATCTGAGACCATTTTTAGTTCGTCTACATTCGGAGAAATCCTGAGATATTGCTATGGCCATAGCGCCGGAGTTGTCGTCTGCGTCTGCGCCAGCGTCATCCGAAAACGTTGTAATATTTCTGGTATTACTGAAAAATTCACTTGAACTTCGGATTATTATGTTCTAACCCAACAAGGGGGATAACTCTAAATGTACTTTCAAACAAATCATGCCCCCTTTTCGACTTAAGAATAATACCCATTATTAAGTACTTGAACAACCGAGCGTTGGCATCCACACGCGGTGCTCTTGTTAAGACCAAGGTTTTCACTTTGTGATAATCGATAATTTTATTTTTAAATGAAACTTAGTCAATGCCATCACCAAAATTTGTAGGTGTACATGGATCAAGGATTTTATGGTTCATTTTTCCCCTTGACTTATGCCCCCTTAAAACTTAGTCTCTGGGGCTTATTGAAATTCAGCCTTGTGAAACGCAACTCCTCCTAACTTTTTGTCTTGATTTAAATGAAACTTGGCAATGTCATCACCATAATTTGTAGGTGTACATGGATCAAGGATTTTATGGTTCGTTGATTTTTGCAAGAGTTATGCCCCTTGACACTTGAGAGATTTGTCACTAATATCAGAAACAACACCAGCGCATGCCCGCGTCGCTTTCCAAAATGTAGAACAAACAAAGAATGTCCTACCAAAATGTAGAACAAACAAAGAATGTCCTACCGCCATTTAGGCGAAGGGGATATAGTAATGGTCTCCGTCCGTCATTCCGTCATTCCGTCACTAAGCTTGAAACTTATAGGGTGGATAGATCTCATTGCGTAGAAGTGAAGTGCACAAGAACCACAACTCTTGCTTGCATAATTTGTGAGTTTTTGCCCTTTGTTGTTTCTAAGATTTTATCAGGAGGATATCACCGAAAGTATAATGACTAAGCTTTTGACGTGAAACTCCATATGTGGATAGATCTCGTCGAGGAGAAAATCAGGTACAAGATCCACAACTTTTACTTGCATAATTATGGAGTTATTGCCCTTTCTTGTTTTTAAGACTTAGATTTGGTCCAGAGCACATCTCAGAAAGTATAATAGCTATCATCGAACTCATTCAGAAGAAATGCAGTACACAAGAAGACTAAGTCTAAATGTCTTTAGCTACTATCAATCTTTCACGGCGGGGGATTGCAATATCCGACATGGCTCTTGTTACAATAGATAAGGAAGCTCAAGTCAAAAATCTATTTAAACTGAATTGAAAATGGAATCAATTCGCTCCCTTTGTTCAAGCTAAAGTAATTTCCAAGATAGGTTTTCAGGTTTGTGAAATGCTAATACATATGAGCCTGTGCGTGACATTTCCAGCAATTTCGCATGTGCGTGACTCTCACACATTGAGCACCCTGGGCAGCATTTCGGGGCTATTAGAACAGTCGATGATTGTTTATATAAGCTTTCGGTCAGTTTCTATCTACAGAGTGCAGAGTAAAGACTCTGATCAGACTGTGCGGATACACAGGCTGATCTGAGTCTTTACTTGGTGCACATGTGTAATAGTTGGAAATGCAACGCACGCGCTCATATAGATTCCAACCACTCGATTGGTCAATTGGGGAAAAAATCAAATAAAACAAACAAAACAACAACCCCCGACCAATTTTTACTCTTATTTATATATATATCAGTAAAATCGCATGTATCTTTCCTTTTGTTTGCAAAGCCGCCGTCATAGCGCAGTCGGTAGCGCGCCAGACTCCTAATCTTCAAACTTGGGATGTCATAGGTTCGATCCCCGGCGGCGGCAAGCATTCTTTTCGACATTTGTCTCTCACCAATGAGTGGATAATCGTAAACCTAAGTGGGATAACAGCTGGAGGCCAGGAAAGGATGTACTGATGTGAGAAATACCAGGAATCCATTGTTAGGTGCTCTAGCCGCCGCGATATGACTGAAATACTGTTAAAAGCCGCGTTAAACCCCATTCAATCAATCAATCAATTTATTTATAAAGGTGCTTAAACAAGAACGAAATGAATGGTAAATCAAATGGGCTCAATCATTTTTTTTCTGCATGCCTATTGTAAACATATATGAAATCGTAACGCTCCCTTCTTAGCTAAACAAATGAATTGAAGTTTACAGTTGTAGTGGTAAATAGGAAAGAGCAGCGACATTGTGAATTTGTTTAATTGACTAGGCAGAAAACTATAGGATTTATAGACACTAAATCAGTCTTTGATATGTCTATCGATATGCACGATATGCCATTAAGGAAAATTGGAGTGTTGAACAAGTTTTGTTTGTAAAATATTATTTTAGGAGAGTTTTATCCGTGGAATTATACACAGAAGTTTCGATGAATATGAGGTTAACTCTGAGGGAGACTCCACTAATTCGATAATCATACCCCATTCCCACACAAGTCCCCCTTTTAACGCCTCTCAAGAAATAAAAATGGGAAACATTGTGGAAAATAAAAAAATATAAGCTTGTATTAATCAATTTCTTTTTTCTTTCTCCAAAAAGACGACAAAAAATTAAAATAAATTACATCAACTTCAAATTGTCGTCTGAAGCTTCTTTCAATTTGGACCAGTCTGAAATTTTGTTGTGTGGGAATGGGTTACTCATTTGCAATCCTTTTAAGTTCTTTGACAGATCTTCGCTGAAAATTTGCTTAACATACATAGATAGTTAAGGACATTTTTCAGCACATAACTCTTAGAAACTTTCGTAATTGATTTTGATAACCTTGTATGTAGAGCTTTGGGTTTGATCCCTCCAGTTCGAAACCAACTCCATGTATATTTCTTTTAATTTACTTCTTTACAGATATCGATGAGTGTGTAAGCAATCCATGTCTTAACGGCGCCACGTGTAACAATTTGTTAAATATGTATAACTGTACATGTGCAGCCGGCTATGTGGACTATAACTGTCAAACAGGTAAATACCTGAGGTCTGGTTTCAAATTCTCATGACACAACCTTTAACCCAATCCAATACAATGACGCTTTTGATGCCCCAAGAGAAAAAGCTTCTGAAAACCTTGTGAAAAAATAAAGAAATTACGTGTAATTTCTACATTATCAACTTTGTTTTCTATCCCAAAAGACAGAGCTTTTTGAATTTCAAGAACAACAACAAAAAAGTTCTCTGAATTTTGATCAGATTTGATCAAATTTTCGTGTTATAATGGGTTTAACTACGGTAAATAACAACATGAAATTGAGGCACCCCGACTCAACTTCATTCACTATCCCTCGCACAACATTCGAGTAGCTCGCTCTTATCGAATAAACCATCAAAGATGTTCATTCACAACATTCCATGTTTTCATGGGATGAGCTTGGTTTGGACGTATCTGAATGGTCCAAATCCATTTATATAACTTCACGCGCATTTTTATAAAGTGTGCCTGTGTGGGGGAGTAATTACTCATCCTTTATATAATTAAAAACTCCATTTAAATTTAAAACTTGTTCACTATACCATTCCATTATCGTTCTAAACTCTTCCATTCTTTTCATGTTCACGATATTCCTAACTGTAACTGTCATTGCTGTCGTTTTTGAAATTGATGCGGGCAATAATTCGATATAGATATTAATATAAAAGTTATGTCTCTGGACTTACCCGAATAATGGTGGAAAGTAGAGCCATTTGTCAGACGGGTACAACAAAACACATACAGTCAGCTTCGCAGATGCTCTAACCAGTATACCTATGAGTGTGAACGGTTTGCTGCCATTAAGGACTGCACAATCACAACTTGAAGCAAACAGTAGAAATGCCATTCCTAAGTTGATATCATCAGAATGATATAATATATAGATGTCATAAAGTTAGATATTATATACCTATAAATGATATTGATTAAAATCTGGCTATCTAATACAACACGACAGAAAAAAAAAATCAATATTCGGCGTGTACCAATAAACCGTATTCGTCGAGTACCGTTAAACACGGACTCCTTTTTTGTGTATTGACGTTCGGGATTTTTTGGAAAGTTGATTTTAAGAGAATTTTCTAAATGTCATATCCTAAAAGGTTTATAATAAAAGGAATATTACAACAGTGTCTTTTTTCTATTTTCTATTATCGTGTTCTCGGATCGTGTGTAGGTATTTTTATTGGATTCGACCTTCGGTCTCATCCAATAAAAAATACCTACACACGATTCTCGAACTCGATAACAACAAATAGAAAAAGACACTGTAGTAATATTCCCTATATACTATCGTAGTAATTGCGAACTTTTGATAGCCCATCGCTGATGTGCTAAGTCTAAACCAATAGTATATTTTGCTTCCCTTCAGATTTTGACGAATGTGCCAGCACCCCATGTGCTAATGGAGCCACGTGTACGGATTATGTAAACCAGTATAATTGTACGTGTAGCACCGGTTGGACGGGTACACATTGTGATGCTGGTAAGAATCGTAGATACAAATTAAACCATCTGAGTTCCTACCTTTAGAATTTGTTTTCATTCACAGTACATTACCTTTAGAATTTGTTTTCATTCACAGTACATTACAATATTAGTATGTTATAAACAAAATATGAACTCAACAAAATATGAACTCTTTTTTCATTCAAGACTAGCAAAATTATCTGATTTATGAGTTTTTTCTTCTTCACCCCACTCATTCCCATTAAATCGCTTTTTTGACGCCCGAAGGAAAAAAGCTTTGGAGAACATGGTCGAAATAACTGAAATTGCTTGTTTCGAGCAGTTTCGTGATTGTCAACAATATATTTTACCTTAAATGATGAAAGATTGAAATTTCTTTAAAATTGTAACCTGCAACATTTGGACCAGTCTTAAATGTCGAATGGAAATGGTTAAATAGTGGAAAATTGTGTTCTTAAACGTTTTACTTATTTACATGTACATACGAAAAGTCTAGAAATATCGAATCGCTGTAGATTTATTAGACCGGAAGTGAACTTTGAACCGAAACATTTATGTGATGCATTTTTGTTGGTTTTTGCGAGTTAAACGTCATAACTACAGACTATTCAAGTTTAAATAACGTTATTTATGTCCGCAATCAACAGTTTTCATTTTGTTTTATGTTCATTTTCATATAATCTATACATTGTAAACTCATGTCGTTAGATATCTCAGTCGAACTTCGATTTCGGATGTCATTAGGCGGGGAAAGCGAACCATCCATTGTTAATTAATCCGTGACTTATTCATTTAACAGAGATAAAAGAATGTGACAGTTCCCCGTGTCAAAATGGAGCAGCCTGTGTAGACGGTCCTGGTATATTTGTATGCCGATGTCCGCAAGGTTGGTCTGGAGTCACATGTAATACAGGTAGGTACTCCCACAGACGTATTCCACTAAGGGTATTGAATCAAGCCTTGTTTCCTTACTTTGTTTGCTTGTTTGAATGGGGTTTAACCCGTTTCTGTTTTTTTTTTCAAAATTATGGACCAGTCCAATTTGAAAGAAGTTCAACTCTCAATTAAAAGTGTGCGCAATTTAAAGAGTAGCCAACATATAGAGTGGAAAATATTTTGGAAAAAAAGAAATTGCTTATTTCGCCACTTTTAACAATATTTCAGTTATGTCGCGGCGGCTGGAACACATAACCATGGATTCCTGGTATTTCTCTTACCAGTACTAACACTACATCCTTTCCGAGCCTCCATCTGCTATCTCACTTAGGTTTACGATTATCCACCAGTTGATGAAAGACGCATATTGAAATGATATTTGCCGCGACTGGGGATCGAACCCTAGACCCCATGATTATCAGTCCGACGCACTACTGAAATGTCCTTAGACCAGAACAGGCTACAGCTTATTGTTGGTCATTTAACAAATTCAGATAGTCCAATTTGAAAGAAGTTGCAGACTAATAATTAAAGTGTTGGAAATTTCCAACTTTTCGGGAAGGAACTATTGTAGAAAAGAAAGAAATTATCTTTTAAGGGCATCAAAAAATCATCATGTGGGAATGGGTTAACTCTCATAGTTATTACAAACTTCACGGCGAAAAGGCTTGGAACTGAAAACGAACGAGTTCTCTATGTAGAGGGTTCATTTCTCTTTTGTTCCGTTCAGGAGACATTCTTGTACTTTTTCCCGCCTTGATTTTCTTCCAAATATAAATAAGATATCTTACAGAAATGAATTATACAACCATTTATTTTAGAACCGTATACAACATATAATAAATCCATTTCAGATGTTGATGAATGTATTTTGTATTCACCATGTCTGAACTCTGGAACGTGTACAAATCATGCCGGAAGTTATGAATGCGTTTGCGCGGCAGGATATGCCGGTGAAGCTTGCCAAGAACCAAGTAAGTTCAAGCTATAGAAACATGACACGAGTTGTTGACATTGGTCACGTGGGTTGTCCTTTAGCCAAATTCTCCGAAACAAAGCCTAAGTGTCTATTTTATGTCTTTGTACATACTCTTAGAACTGTAGTAGAATCATCGTAGTAGAAACACGAAAATGCTAACGTATCTCCATTTTGAAATTCCCAAACAACCGAACTGATCCAGATAATGTTTAATAAAATAATGTGTATGATGTTTGATAAAATAATGTTCATCTAAAGTCTAATTTGTCAATTACTGGACGGATATTGGTTATGCTATGTTTTGTTATTTTATGCCTAGATACCGAGAACGGTAATCAATAAGTGAACTGAACCTAACTTCGCGCGGAAGTCTTATCACAATACTTGATGTTATACATGTATAAGTTATAGTGAGTGATCAAAGGTCAATTTTGTCTATAATGCTTTAGACAAAATTGACCTTTGGTCATTTACTATAACTTGTACATGTATATATGTACTCGTATCTAGGCTTCTACAACAAAGCACACGCATCATATGACATTTAACTGTTATAAAAATCGAGCTTTCTATTTATTTCTTAATAATAAAGAAGGAGAGTACCTGGAATCCGAAAGCAGATCCAAAGACGAGTCGTTGAAGTCTATCATAAACCGAATAAAACAAAATCTTTTGAAAACTGTTCACCAATCTAATAAGGGTTACTCGCCACAAAAATGTTGAGTGGATTACCGAGAAATACCATACTATAAAATAGTCTGCGTGAATAGGACGATACAGGTCAGTTTAAATGCTAATCAAATTTATTTTTTTCAGTCAACGGTTCGGAAAAGAGAGCTGTATCTATCCTAGGATTATTATCATCAATGGTCTACATAACGATTTTGCATTACCCCTAGATCGTAGACCACGACATCTGAACATCTTCAGCCAAGCTTGCCAAGAGGGTAGACTATATCAAGATATTATGCATCTTTAGTTTTTAAAGACTGTTTTAAGCCATTATCAGACGACAGCATTTTAGACTAGTCCAAATTGAAAGGATTTGCAGAAAACATTTCAAATTGCTCTAAAACTGATTATTCATGGATAGTTTCATCTTTGCAATGTACTGGTGAAGTCAGGCCAAAATGGACAGCGCATATTGAGTTCGTGCATCCGAAAGCAACATTCTGCTGGATATCAGTTATGTTTTTGTTATACATTAAAGGTGTTGACACGTACGACTTTCTTATTTTCATTAGAATATGACAAAAGAATCACCTGCCAAAGGTACAAAAGCTCCTCCAAGAGTGCTACGTCCACTTTGTTCTTCACGCAATGAACAAAAGGGAGTTTACGTAGCTACTCCTGGCCCCAATGTAAACGGCAGATGTCAGTGATTGGGTGAGTACATGTACACAGTACGCTACATCTCGTTAAGGTCGGACCAATACTTATATACACCCATAAGTTAAACCCAATACCAAATGGCAAAATTTTAGAGGGGTCCAAATTGAATGCTGTTGCAGTCAACAATTTGAATTTTATGAAATTTAAGATTTGTTCTACTCTCTGGGTTGAAAACATTGTGGAAAATGAAGAAATTGCTTGTTTCAAGCAATTTCTTCATTTTACACAACGTTTTCTCAAAAGTTTTTCTTGAGGGGCGTCAAAAAGTATCAATGTGTGGGAATGAGTTAACGTTAGTGAACGATCAAAATGTCGAGATGCTTGAATAAAGCCGTGTTAGTCTCCCAAAGAATAGTTTGCCTTCTTCTTATGAAAATAAGAATTTACCTGTGTGTGTGAGCAGACCATAGACTTATCAACATTGTGCTAAGCTTATGATCTACTAAAGGTAAATTCCTATTTTCAGTAGAATAAGGTATTACTATTCTCATACCAAAGGTACGAAGTCGACTTTGTTTTTACAGCGCAGTTGGTAGCGCATCAGACTCCCAATCTTCAAACATGGGGTGTCAGGGGTTAGATCCCCAGCGGCGGCACATATCCTATCCGACATTTGTATCTCACCAATGGACTAATAACCGTAAACCTAAGTGGGACAGAAGCTGGAGGATAGAAAAGCATGTAGTGGTAGTCCTGGTGAGATAAATGTCAGGAAATCTGTGTTAGGTGTTCCTGCCGCCGCAATATGACTGAAATACTGTTAAAAGCGGCTTTAAACCCCATTCAAACAAACAAATAAATTGGTCTTTAAGCAAAGAAGAAAATGGAGTTTATTTAGCTATTTCTGGCCTGTATAAATGGTATGTGAAATAATACGTTTTATCTTATTTAGGTCCAAATATTCTCACATGTCTAACGTCATTAAAGCTGATTGACGACATTTTAGTAGCCTTAAGACTCAATCAAATAGTGATAAACTTACGGTCTTCAGAGGTAAATCCTGACTTTTGTTGTAATTTGGATAGATATTGCAAAAGTAATGGGCGGCACTGAATCTGGTATTTTTGGACAGAAATGAAACAGATCTTCGAAGGATTTTAGTAAAAAATAAAACATGATACAAATTAATTATGTTATATTAATGATTATAACAAGTTTAGTGTTAATTAAATACTTCGATTTCATTATAGAAAACTGACAAACATTCTTTTTTGTTGTTGTCGATATATTTGTTATTATCTTTGTAGTATATACTCGCAGTTAAAACGATTGAATTTAGACCAGAAGTGAACTTTTAACTCAAACATTGACGGACATTTATGGGAAACAATTTTGTTAGTTTGTAGCTATAGCGTATCCAGCTAACTAGTTTATTTCTTTGTTACGTGTTACAAACCTGTTTATCCTGTAAACAGGGTATTCCTTATAGCCAAGCTAAACGGTATAGACGAATCACGTCTAACAATGTTACCTTTGAAAATGACATTCAAAGGCTCTCTAAGTACTTTTTAGCAAGGAATTACCCTCGGTCAACAATTGAACAGGCTGTCAAAAAAGTAACAGCTATGAGTATGCATGATGCCCTAAAACCCACTTCTTCTTCTAGGTGCAAGAATGTTATTCCTTTTATATGCACTTATAACCCTTCCCTACCTAATATTGGTAAAATTATTCACCAATATTGGAATCTCTTAAAATACTCCAAAAGTGAAAGTGTCAGGCAATTGTTTAAATGCAAGCCAATTGTCGCCTACAAAAGACCCCCTAATTTACATGATATGTTGATTCATTCCAAACTGAACAGTACTGCAGTCACTACTGGTTCCGTTTCAAAATGTAACAGGCCACGTTGTACCCACTGTTCTACTATAACGGAGTCGAATTCTTTTTCTAGCTCTACTACTTCGGATAATTACAGTGTAAAGGATAATTTTTCATGCACCTCTTCAAATGTAATTTATCTTATTACGTGTAATAAGTGTCAAGTCCAGTATGTGGGACAGACTCAACAAAAATGCAGTCAGAGAATGAATAAACATAAATTTGACATAAAACATTTTCCAGAAATGAATACTACAGTCTCTGAACATTTCAACTTACCGGATCATTCAATCAAGAATTTTACATTTATGCCAATAGATAAAGTTACAAATAACTGGAAACGCCTTTTGAAGGAGACTTCCTGGATGCACCGTCTTGGAACAGTGTTTCCATTTGGTCTTAATTCTAAAATTCTATTTTAATATAATATATATATATGTATATATATTTTTTTAGACAATCTGAATGTAGTAACTACAGCCTTAAATAAAGCTGTTTGTGAAATTTGGGTTGCCTAGTGGTAATATCCTGGGCTGTAGTTAAAGCATTGTGGCAGAAGGAGAAGGGGCACTTTAAAGGATTTTTTATTCTTTTCTCACAATGTTTCTATTTCTCTAACTTATCTGGACTGTTCATTTTTCAAAAAACAGTCTTCTTATCAATATAAAGTTTTTACTAGCTATTTCTTTTTCATACATATAACCTGTATCTCTGCTAGTAATTTGTATCTTACACAGATCCTTTATTTGATATTTTGTACGCTAACTGATGTGTTTCCTTTTGACGTCGTTGTTATTGACGTCAAGTGACGTTGACGTCATTTCCTGTTTACTTGTTTATATCTTACACTTGAAAAAGGCTAATGGCCGAAACGTCGTGTATTGAATAATAAGTTTTAAATCCATTTTTGAAGTTGTTTTCTTCATTTTCAACTTAACTTTCTAATTAAAGAAGAAAACAGAGAATCTTCAGATCCTTCAAATGGAGACAAAGGAAACCATAATCAAAAAAATTGAACGGTTGGCGGATTTTCAGATGAGAAAATCCACTCATATTAGATTTCTGGAGAATTGCGTCTCAGATAATGTTGTTCCAAATGGACTTAAATTACAGCTTAAAGTTCAAGTTGGTGAAAATGCTCGTCTTCAAGAGATAGTTGATGAAATCTTGCGAAAAACTTCGTTGGAAATAACGCGTGTGGTGACAGATGAACATTTCCAACAGCTTCAGGAATCTAAACCAAAGATGATCAAGCTTGAAAACGACCTTCGGAAATACACCAAAGGTGAGGGTGAGTTCAATTCAATCACTCATGATGTATTTATCAAAACTGAAGCTAAGAAAAACAAAATGGTTGAAGTGCAAAACAAAAAACTAAAGAGATTAACAGATATGAGAGATGGTAAGATAACTACAGAATCCAAGGATGACAAATCCAAACCAAAAACTTTCAGACCAAGTCATAACAATGCTCAACCAAATAAAAACAGCAATGACTTGATGAAACAAACAAAAGGCCAACATTACCCTAAAAAAGAGAAAAATTATCTGACTCCTAGGTCTAAAACATCTGCCAGTACGAAGGTAAACAATAACATTAAGAATGATAAAAATACTAGGGAGAAGATATCAATGGCATGTCCAAAAAACGAGAAAGCCCCGAGCAGCAAAAAGATGGCATACAGTCAAGCTGTAAAAATGGGGCAACTGAGGGAAAAGCCAGAACAGACCAGGAAACAGGAAAATTCTCAGAACGAAATGAACAAACAACTAAACTATGTGTTGGAAAAACTGGTGAGTTGTCTGGAGGCCCTAGGAACAGGAGATTTGTCCGAATCACAAGTAGGAGACAGTGGAAAAAACAAAAGAAGATCCGAAAAGAAATACAAAGGGGCAAGGAGACAGTGCTAAATCTTTCAAGTAAAACTCTGACAGATGCAGAATACAGACTGTTGGGTAAAGGTTTAAAATACTGTCCTAAACCAAAAGGTCATGATAAAATTCAACTGAAACAGGATGTGTTTGAATTCACTAGAAAGCTAAGACTGCATGAATTCTTTACCTCAAAAAACGAAGACGAGGATAGTGATAGTGAATCTGATGAGAATGAAATTCCATACGTCAAACACAACAACAACAATCCCAAATCAACCTTTATTCCCCCTTCCGGTAGAGATTCAAGTTTAGACTTTTATATTGAATCCATTACAAATGAAATTTTACAAAATGAAAAAAAAAATATAAATTCTCCCCAAATCTATCGCTAGAAGAGATAGATGCTCTTAAACAATTGCGCAATGATGATACTATAATTATCAAAAAGGCCGATAAGGGATCTACTGTTGTTGTAATGAATCGTGAGGATTACATATCCGAAGTTGAGAGACAACTTAATGATACTAAATTTTATACCAAACTTGATCATAATCCACAAGAACAATTCAGAAAAGATATTACTGAAATGCTCGATAATATAAATATTTCAGAGTCAGTCAGAGAAAATATAAGTCCACCTAGAGATGTCAGAAACCCAGTGTTTTATGTCTTACCAAAAATACACAAAGAAAGGGATTCTGAACTGCCTCTTGGTTATCCTGGTAGGCCTATTGTCTCAGGTTGTAACTCTATAACAGAAAATATTTCAGCCTACGTTGATAGTTTGTTGAAACCATACATGGAATCTTTACCTTCGTATGTAAAAGATACTTCGGATTTTATTTCTAAAATTCATGATATGAGTGACATTCCCCAAAATGCTCTATTAGTCACTTTAGATGTAAAATCGCTGTACAGTAATATTCCTCACGGTGACGGCATCAAAGCTTGTGATCATTTTATGTCCGAAAATGGTATGTCTAATGAGGCTAGGTTATTTATCTTGAAGCTAATCAATATTGTATTGACTAAAAACAATTTTCAATTTAACAATGAAGATTATGTTCAGATTATGGGAACTGCTATGGGGACAAAAATTGCCCCTTGTTATGCCTCTTTATTCATGGGTAAACTTGAGAAAGATTTTCTTGAGTCCCTTGATAAAATTCCATTAATTTGGTTACGTTTTCTTGATGATATATTCATGATATGGACTCATAGTGAAGCAGATTTAAATGCTTTCATTTCAAAAATCAACAATGTTCATGAAAGCATTAAATTCACATATAGTTATTCTAATAAGAAAGCTATTTTTCTGGATGTTAATATATATATAAATGAAAACGGACAACTTGAAACTAGTGTTCATGAAAAAAGCACTAATTGTCATCAATATGTTGAATTTTCTTCCTGTCACCCTTTATCCTGTAAACAGGGTATTCCTTATAGCCAAGCTAAACGGTATAGACGAATCACGTCTAACAATGTTACCTTTGAAAATGACATTCAAAGGCTCTCTAAGTACTTTTTAGCAAGGAATTACCCTCGGTCAACAATTGAACAGGCTGTCAAAAAAAGTAACAGCTATGAGTATGCATGATGCCCTAAAACCCTCATCTTCTTCTAGGTGCAAGAATGTTATTCCTTTTATATGCACTTATAACCCTTCCCTACCTAATATTGGTAAAATTATTCACCAATATTGGAATCTCTTAAAATACTCCAAAAGTGAAAGTGTCAGGCAATTGTTTAAATGCAAGCCAATTGTCGCCTACAAAAGACCGCCTAATTTACATGATATGTTGATTCATTCCAAACTGAACAGTACTGCAGTCACTACTGGTTCCGTTTCAAAATGTAACAGGCCACGTTGTACCCACTGTTCTACTATAACGGAGTCGAATTCTTTTTCTAGCTCTACTACTTCGGATAATTACAGTGTAAAGGATAATTTTTCATGCACCTCTTCAAATGTAATTTATCTTATTACGTGTAATAAGTGTCAAGTCCAGTATGTGGGACAGACTCAACAAAAATGCAGTCAGAGAATGAATAAACATAAATTTGACATAAAACATTTTCCAGAAATGAATACTACAGTCTCTGAACATTTCAACTTACCGGATCATTCAATCAAGAATTTTACATTTATGCCAATAGATAAAGTTACAAATAACTGGAAACGCCTTTTGAAGGAGACTTCCTGGATGCACCGTCTTGGAACAGTGTTTCCATTTGGTCTTAATTCTAAAATTCTATTTTAATATAATATATATATATGTATATATATTTTTTTAGACAATCTGAATGTAGTAACTACAGCCTTAAATAAAGCTGTTTGTGAAATTTGGGTTGCCTAGTGGTAATATCCTGGGCTGAAGTTAAAGCATTGTGGCAGAAGGAGAAGGGGCACTTTAAAGGATTTTTTATTCTTTTCTCACAATGTTTCTATTTCTCTAACTTATCTGGACTGTTCATTTTTCAAAAAACAGTCTTCTTATCAATATAAAGTTTTTACTAGCTATTTCTTTTTCATACATATAACCTGTATCTCTGCTAGTAATTTGTATCTTACACAGATCCTTTATTTGATATTTTGTACGCTAACTGATGTGTTTCCTTTTGACGTCGTTGTTATTGACGTCAAGTGACGTTGACGTCATTTCCTGTTTACTTGTTTATATCTTACACTTGAAAAAGGCTAATGGCCGAAACGTCGTGTATTGAATAATAAGTTTTAAATCCATTTTTGAAGTTGTTTTCTTCATTTTCAACTTGTGTTACAAACCAGAAACTTTAAAAAAATATCGCCGTATAACCCTTGTCCTCCTTTTCCTCTTTTCACTAAATTTGAAAAATATGACCTATACACCTGCCATTGTCAATGTCACAGGAAGAATATCCGGGGATCAGTATAACAAGGGTTAATATTCATGTGGAACTTCCTGTCGGACCAGCGATCCGTCAATTGTTATGTCTTGATACATTTAACAATTTCCCGTTTTTGGAAATTTTAGACTAGTCTAAATTGAAAGAGGTTGCAGACGACAATTAAAACTGGATGCCATATGAAATGAAACCATTCTATGTGGTAGATAATATTGTGGAAAAAGGAGAAATTGCTTGTTACAAGCAATTTCTTCTTTTTCCACAATGTTTTTCGAGAATAAAATCACAGGAACGTAAAATCCCGTTTTTGAACGGGAAAGGGTTAAACTATAGAGAGATGATAGCTATGAATCAAACAGGATATTGGGATTACTCTGTACATTCTGATCAAAAGCGGATTTCGGCGGCACACATTTGTAATTGTCTTTATCATTACGGTAGATGTGTACCCCCTGCCGCACATCTTCTTGGCTCCTAGGTTCGAGCCTTACCCAATCACTTGAGCCCATGGCAGGGTCAACGTCGAAGTAATTGTAGGGTATGAGTAAAAAGTCAAGGTCATTTGCGACCGTCGAGGTTGTGGGAAAATCTTCAGTATGAGGTATATGATGCGCTCCCATTGTCACCCAGACCACTTGGTCCTGCAAAACAGAAACAATGACCCAATCAACTATTAACCATTTCCTGTTTTAGTAAATTTTTATACCAATCCAAATCCAAAGGTTTGCAGGCGAAAATTTAAAGTGGATTTGATTTGAAAAATAACCAGTTAGTAGGGTAGAAAATATTCTAGAAAAAGAAGAAATTGCTTTTCACAAGCAATTTCTTCTTTTTCTACAATGTTTTCTAAATTATAAACTCACAGGGACGTAAAAGCCAGGGGCTAAAAAGGAAAGGGTTAATTTTTTTAGATTTTACTATCAGGGGTCTGTACGTATCATATGATTTCTAAAATAACCAAAATCATGGCATTCACAATATCATAAGATTATGCTAGACCAGCCCAATCCATGAACAACAACATGCAATAGATACATATGATATCGAATTCCAAATTATTGAACTTTTAGAAAAATTTGTGAACATTGTTACAGGGTTAGCTCTGGCTTGAAAAAAGTTGTCGCCATCACTTTCGCCAATTTAAAAAAGTTGGGACCATAACAGTTTTAAAAAAAGAAGGGAATTTTCTTTTGTTGACTGCAATACACAAAATGAATATGACCCGGTGAGTGTTTAGACTGACTGAGTATATTGACCTTAAACCATTAACAGACAAGAAAATTTTAGACTCGTCCACATTGAAACAAGTTGCAGCTTACAATTTCAAGTTTATGAATTAAAAAAAATGCCCGTTTTAGGGTAAAATATAAACATTGTGGATTATGAAGAGATCGATTGTTACAAGCAACTACTTCATTATCTGCAATGTTTTCCAGAGCATTTTTCTTTAATGGCTTAAAAAGGCAATATTGTTTTGGAACTGCGGTAGATTTCAAGTGCACACTTGGCCCGCTAAGAATACAAGAAGCGCGGAAAGACCCGAATTATGCCAGACTGCGCGAAGGATTCTGTCTGACCGGGATCGATTCTTTACTATTTTAGCAGATTTTTCTAGAAGTGGAGTGCTCATTCTACCTAACTGTATATAGTCGTTTGGCGACCGACCAAAACCTCGTATGTACAGCTTGAAAAAACTTGAGAAACGATATTTGGTAGAACTTTGACGAAATTAAATCTTTTTTCAAAAACAAGTTGTGGAAATAGTAGAAATTTCTCCATTTCGCACAATTTTGTCCCTTTTTTGTCTAGCTGATCTGATCGGCAGAGAG
The DNA here is from genome assembly GCA_946902895.1 of Fragum fragum. Taxonomy (NCBI): domain Eukaryota; kingdom Metazoa; phylum Mollusca; class Bivalvia; order Cardiida; family Cardiidae; genus Fragum; species Fragum fragum. The sequence goes on along the minus strand of OX336370.1, from coordinate 10,662,335 downwards.
AATCCTGCATAAAATGTGACTTATTTAACCATCTGATCGTCGAATGTTCCTGCACAGGCAGTAAGGTTACTAACATATAAACCTGTATTTACGTAGATCTCAAGGTGGAGGGATTGATTCATTCATAAATCCATAAGTTGTTGGTACCCATTGGAACCGTCTCTCACCAAGATGATTCCAAAGAGTTCTTACGCCATGGGGCTTGGATTCGAAATAATACATTCAGATATTAATCTCCTGCCTCTTTTATTCGGCCCTCTGACGTCAATGTAGTCGCAGCTTTGTGCCATGACTTTATTCAATCAAAGTATCGAAAGTACTGTAAGCTAGCAAAGCTTATTTGAATCTGGAAAATCTTCCCTTTTTGAGTAGAAAACATTGGGCACATTCAAGAAATTGCTTGTTACAAGCAATTTCTTCACTGTCCACAATGTTTTCCAAAGCTTTTTTCTTGATATGCGTACTAAGCGGATTTGGGCGGGAATGGGTTAAATAGCATGCTTTTGGCAGAGTTCTTTATAATTTGAATAGAGTTTGCAATATTCCTGAAATACATAAGAACTATTTCTATGGCGTAGACATTTAATGGATTAAGTGGTTAAGCCTCCAGTGGCAGTTTGCACTCGTCGAACTCTGAGAAGATCTCAAAATTTTGTCTGTTAACTTAAGCTATCAAAGCCGACGCTTTGCTAGCTAACAATACAAAGGCTGAAGCCCATGAATACAATCAATCAACCCTTACCTCGTCAACAATATTTTCGCTATAATCTATATATCGCTGTAGACTGACTACGGGATCCTCGCTGTCCCAGTTCGCGAACACGGAACTACTTTTTTGCTCGGAATCTTTGTACTTCGTAACAGCAACCTGGTACCGGGACCATGTTATTGATGGTTCCACGCCTTTATCAAGAGGGAGTAACTGAAAATGATGTTGATATATCTAGTGTCAATCGATCGTGTAGGGATCTAGAAAAAAAAATCACCTAAGTTCAACCTTATGCATTTAAATTTCTTCGTCGTCTTGGTTGAACAAATTTTCTAAACCCTTAAACCCTTAAACCCTTAAACTTCCCTCCTATGCCTTCAGGAAATCGCATTTTCAATAAACCGGCATTTTTTCATCTACGACTGAAAGTAAAATTATATACTAGACAACCAAAAGAAAATCGTATGGAAAATGCTTTCGAGTTCAACATCGCAATAACCTAACTTACAAATCTACTGATTATGAAGTCAATAATTAAATCGGCTCTTGAACAGATTTTCACAAAAAAAAAGATCTTTTATTTATGTTAAATCTGCCAATTTCAGCATAAATGAAATTTAATTTGTTTGTTTGTTTGAATGTGGTTTTACGCCGCTTTCAACAATCTTTCAGTTATATCGCGGCGGCTGGAGCACCTAACAATGGAATCATGGTATTTCTCACACCAGTACTACCATTACATCCTTTCCTAGCCTCCAGCTGCTATCCCACATAGGTCTACGATTATCGACCCATGAGATTTAATGCAATATATTCCCCATACCCTACTTTGAAACATCAGGTGAGATCGTAAATCTTCGTGTGTTGTCGATAACATTTTTATTGCAAGATTTTAATTGTAATCTGCATGACAAGAGTTGAGTTGAGGTTTAGTCACTCAAAACTTTTGGAAGAGTGTATGGACAGTATGGTAAAGAAGAAAGAGAAAACCAATGAAACAAATGGCATATCACTCCCAGAGCCGACTGACCTCCTACAGGAAGTTCGAAGATTGTAAAAGGCTTTACTTCGCAAAATTTATTGTCAGTATCATGTGACAAAAATGGCTGGCTGGTGACCTAAACGTCGTAACTGCAGCTTATTCAAGCTGCAGTTACGACGTTTAGGTCACCAGCCAGCCATTTTCAAAACCAAAAGAGATGCTTGACAAATTTGTTGGAGCTCAAAGTCCGTGTATATGATAGGTCAAAGCGATATTTTAATTGACAGTCGAGATCCCTTAACTCTCACCTGTTTCGACATTCCTCTGTTAAAAAGTCGATAAGCTTTAGGTACGCCATATTTTGATTTATGTTTGTTACTGTAGAATGTCAAATATTTTGGTGAGCTAAAGTTATAGCTCATGGCCGCTTCCCTCTCCGTATGAATATGATTTCGGTAGAATTTTGTTTGAGCATATTTAGCATTTGCTGTGGAAGACCACATGGTGTTGTCAACTTCAGTTGGCACTATTTCAAGAGTCTCAAAGCGGTTTTGCCTCTCCTTTATATCAAGGTCAACTTTGAAATTGAACATGTGATGTTGCAAATTTCCTGTCACGTGATCTTTTAATCGGAAACCATAATCGTCTTCCGCCGGATATCGGAAGGATGTTACTATATATCCCGTCTTTGAAACAGAAACTTGGATAGCTCCGTTCTGATGAAATATAAAATCTGTTATGTAATCAAAATTGTTTATTGCTATTATGCTTCTAATTGTCAAAACACTATTTGCCATTCCACCGTAGAATTTATTCTTTCCGGAACTTTCATGATGGCGCCGTAAAGGTCTAGCAGTGTTATGTTCAAACACACAAAATGCATGCTCATTTGTTACCGTATCATCCGAATATTCAAACACATGTGTTGCGGAAATGAAAGTGGAATGCTCTGGACAATCACTGCCGGATATTAAAGTCCTGGATTGACCACCTAATAAGGAAGCGCTGTGAACAAAATCTGCAAACCTTCGAGATGGATCATTGCCGGAATGAAAAACAGATATTTCTTGCAAACTAAGCTCATACACAATTCGTTCTTGCTGGAATTTGACATTAAACAGTTGCGGCCCAGAACATGTTGACATACGTAAATCCATGTCCCAACCCATGTATTGAATATGACGTCCTTTGATATTGTACCGTTTGCCACTGAACTCGAAAGCTCTCGGTGGAGGTAATTGGTTCTCCGTAAAGGATTTCATATCAGATAGTTTTTTTGAAAGAGAATAACTCCCGTCTTCTACTGGGTACGGAATATGGGTTTTAACGATTGACCCGTCATTATATGCCGTTCTTAGTTCAATTATTGTGGTAAATCGCTCTTCTCCGTAATTAACCTGTTCAACTGTGTACTCTTCAACATATTTACTTGTCATGTCCAGTAGAATTGAAAAGTCAGTAGGATAGGATGTAGGATGTTCTACGTCAAAGGTTAACCAAAACCACATTTTTCGTGACACGGGCTGTCCACTTACAACAGATGGCATGAATGACTTCAGCCTGAATGTTAAACACTTAACATCACAGTCCATAATCCGTCCGCCATAACTCTCTTCGATTAGCTTGCTAGCCTTTTTGTGCACTTCTCGAGTAAGCATCTTTATAGCTCCATCTAACTCGGGTTTTGTAACAGGTCGGTATCGAAAGGGAAAAGTTCTTTGGTCTTTTTTGTATGTCGGTTGTGGTAATGGACCTACAACATATTCTTCCACATAACTTTCAGGTTTATCTCCTCGTAGCAGCATCACCTTGGCCTCTCTCGATGGCTGTGCTCGACCCTGATCAAGATGCCCTAACACTAGATCTTTATTTGGAATGTGTAGCTCCATCGTATAGATGTAGCTTAGGTTGCATTTAATGTCTGACGCTCTAACGAGATTTAAATCCTTGTCACTGTACAAGAAATCTTTCACGTTGGAAATTTCTTTTTCTGTTAGATCATAAAACGGTGGGAGTGATTCCGGTGCACTTAAATCGATAACGTCATCACTCCGTGTGCAGTAATTAGGTGGAACGTTTTCCAATTGTTCTTGTAAACTCCCAGTGTAAACAGCAAATGCTATCGCAAGTGACAGCAAGGCTATAAAAAGAACACCAAACAACGCTCGAAGGACGGCAACCTGTCGTCGAATTTTAGGTATTTCAGTCATAGTGTAGGCTGAAGTTTAACCTGAAATTTAAAGACAAATCATATTAAGAAATACACGATTATTGTGTTAATGAATTAAATTAGATTGAACACCAAAGGTAACATTTTAGTACGATAGTGGTTGTTTGTTTTGTTCTTTCATTAAACTTGTGCTTACTTCTATAAGGTCAAACGTGAACAATCAATTAAATGATTATTATAAGTTGTGTAGTATCAGTATTATCAAGCAATTTGCGTTTTGTCTCATTTTTTTACACATTGAATGGTCGTTTTCGACCAACACCTGACTAAAATTTCTTTAAATGGCCGTTAAGAGCATCCTATAATTGACAGAGTGAACAATTTTCGAATGATAATGCAATGGAATGAGCGTCGAAGTGGGCGTTTAAAATACATGGACGAGATGTCATTCCCCCCCTCCCATTTATATTAATTTGCATATGGTGTCCGTGGTGTCCGTGGTCGAGAGGTAGAGCGTCGGCTTCCCGATCAGGAGTTCCTGACTTCGATTCCCGGGAGCGACTATCGATCTTGGTTCTGTCATTGGCCCACACTTTCGGCTCGAGTACTATTGCATTTTCGAGGAAGCAGATTCGAGAGGGATTAATCTAAGTTTGAAGAACTTGTTTCCCAATCGATGTAAAATAAATAGGTTTAAACCATTAACTTGCATATTGTTCTTTAACTTAATTTGTTAACTCGGATCAGTTATATACCTCACAATCCAGATTTGCTAATGGATTGCGGAAGATTTTGACTAATGTGAATAAAGTCGTAGATTGTTTGGGACGATGTTAGGGAGTAATTTGAATGATATGTAAGGAAGGGTAAATGAACGATTTTGAATAGAATGAATGGGGATGAGCGTCAATTAACCAATCATGGCTATCAATGAAGGAATCAATCGACCAATCAAATTGTTTAATCATCCCGGAACTGAGCTTTATACTCAAACATTTGCTGCCATTTTTGTATACCTTTTTTCATTGGTTTGGCGACTAAAATATCGTGACTACAGCTTTTTAAAGCTTTTGAAGCTGAAGTTTCGACGTTTAAGTCGTCAGCAGACTTTTCTAGCCTTTTGTAACATGCTACTTGCCATAAAGTTTGAAAAATAATGCCGTTTAAAATCGAAGCGGTACTTCCTGTCGGAGTCGATAGGCGTTGCAAATGTAAGTGGGCGGAGCGAGCGATTGGTCAATTGTCATTATAAACTAAACTGTTTCTGGTGGATCGCTGACCACCCCTTCTCAATTCCAATATGGTTGTCAATGGCTAAGGTAATAAAGGACATTATTTTGTACATGAGGTAAGTGACATAAATTTAAAACAATTCGTTGGTTTGCGAACTAAACGTCATAACTACAACTTGAATAAGCTTTAGTGACGGCCTTAGAGTCGAGACACCCACAAATATACACAAATGTCACGTAAAAGTAAATATCGCGCACAGTATAAATGAATAATTTGATTTATCAATCGAGTTTAGCTAGCAAAAGTTTAAAGACAAAATTTTGGAATCGTCTCAGTGTTCAATGAGTGCAAACTGCCACTGGATGCTGAACCACTAAATCAATTGAATGCCAACGCCATTAAAATAGTTCTTATGTATTTCAGAAATTTTGCAAATTCTATTTAGAATGTACAGAACTCTTTCAAAAGCATGCTATTTAAACTATTCCCACTGAATTCCAATTTTAAGCATCTCAAGAAAAAAGCTTTGGAAAACATTGTGGACAATGAATAAATTGCTTGTAACAAGCTATTTCTTCATTGTCCACAATGTTTTCTACCTAACAAGGGAAATTTTTCTTAATTCAATCAATTTGAAATTGTCGTCTGCTACTGCTTTCATTTTAAATCAGTCGAAGATTTCGTCATGATGTAATGGGTTACTCCTGAATTACTTTAACCTTGATTTTTATCATAATAACCTTTAGCAAAAAATACTAAAGAAAACTATGCTTTGCTAGCTTACAGTACTTTCAGTACTTTGACTGCTCGAAAGCTGTGGTCGCTCAATTGTATTATTTTGAGGAGAGAAGTACCGGCTTCTTTTTGTGAGAGTGTGCTTTTTTTATATAAAAAAAAACCCTTTTCCTTACTAAGTGTATAGATGTGCAAGTTAAAGTGGGTGATCAAATGACAATTTTGTCATGTTCATATAAAATTGACCTTTGATCACTCACTATAAATTACCCGTCTATAGATGTGCAAGTTAAAGTTGGTAACCAAACGAAAATTTTGTCAGGTATATACCAAATTGTCCTTTGATCACTCACTATAAATTGCACATCTATAGATATGCAAGTTTAAGTTGGTGTTCAAATGACAATTTTGTCAGGTATATACAAAATTGACCTTTGATCACTCACTAAAAATTGCACATCTATAGATATGCAAGTTTAAGTGGGTGTTCAAATGACAACTTTGTCAGGTACATACAAAATTGACCTTTGATCACTCACTATAGATTGCACATCTATATATGTGCAAGTTAAAGTGGGTAATCAAATGACAATTTTGTCAGGTCAAACAAAATTTACCTTTGATCACTCACCATAACTTGTACATCTATAACTTGGTTCAACTTATGTCTTTTAAAAGTCCCAAATTTCACCTTAACCCATTGCAACACAATGACGCCCACTAGTAATATGGTCATAGAAAACTTTGTGAGAAAATGAGAAACTGCCTGTTACAAGCAATTTATCCATTTTTTCCCAATGTTTTTTTTTTACTCTATTGAACATTTTTAGCGCAATTGAATTTGTCGTCTGCAATTTCTTTCAATTTGGATAAGTCTAAACTTTCGTCGCCTGGGTTGAGTTAGACAATTTGTTTTATTAAAGCTGCCATCAAAGCTGTAGTTACGACATTTTGCTCGCTCACCAATGATTTGTTCCATCGGATTTTAGCATTGTAAAGATTAAAAGTCGCTTGTTTGAAGGTAGCTTACAAAAGGTATTTGACAATCATTTGTTTCTCATTTTGATTCACTAAAAACAAAATGTCGAAGAATGATACAAAATGAGTACAAAACCAACTTTAAGTTCATGAAAAAATTGCTGTATAACGAAGGTAAATCATAGTGCATTAACAGCCAATGACCTTATCTTTGTATTTGATAAAGTTTATGATCGCATTAAATATTTTCGATCGCAAAATGGAAAATGCACGTTCTTCTAGTTGCAGTTGGGGGGCAAATCATCACTGCTTGTAAATCGCAAAAATATTTTTCTTAAACTTCGTATGATGGACTTTTAAGTATGTGGCTGTCTACAGCTGTGACTTAAACCTTTAACTACAGCACCAGAAAAACCTAAACCCATTCCAAGATAATGACGCTTTTGGAATCTCATCAAGATAAGGAATTGGGTGAACAGTTGAGAAAAACAATGTGTAAAATCAAGAAATTGCTTGTAACAATTAATTTCTTCATTTTACACATTGTTTTTATACCCAGAATTTTGTGTAAAATTCATAAAAAATTGTCGTCTTCAACTCCTTTCAATTCGGACCAATCTTAAGTCGTGTTGTCTGGTAATGGGTTGAATTGTATTTGTATCATTGTACTTTTATCAGGAAAAAAACAATTAAGAACCTTACAAACAGGTGAAATAAGGATCGAGGAATGTTAATTAATGCATCACCTACGCGTGTATATCATAGATAGACCTATTGAAATATTTGATGAAGGGTGATAAAGATCGGGTCAGTGTGTACGTTCGACCGACCATCTCGGTCCTGCGGCCAATACCAAATAGCCTGTGGTAACAATATGTCAAAGTACACGAGAACATAGATTTGTTATCTACACTGAATAAATTATTTGTTTGTTAATTTCGATTACTCTTGACTAAGTGCGGACGGTATGAGATTTCACCTATCTGTTTGATTGAAGACAAAGTATAAAGATGTATATAGAACATAGAGAAAGCTGTTAACGGAACTAATATTTTATAATTCTAACCATTAATTTTGTATTTTCTAGTTATCAGTTACTTTGGCCTTAGTATCTATGCTTTGTTTTTGTTGATTTAAATAAGGGTAGTCCTTTTACTAATAGTTCAATTTATTCCCTTTGGTTTTTTTTTGCATATATCTTTTTTATAAATTTTATGCTTGTAAAGTGAACATGTTTTACGTGAAGAAAGCGCTATACAAATTTGGTTAAGTAATAATGTAGTGTTTTAGTGGTGAAAGTTTTACTAGAATGACTAAGAGGAACATGGTGGTGCTAAATCGGTCACCTAAACAATCTGCTAATTAAGGTACTTTCTGTTAAAATATACAATTAGAGCCAAATAATTACAACAAGTTTCGTGAAGATGGGGCCAAGAATATGGACTCTATAGTGTAAACAAATGAATTGCCAATAAGGCCCATTTTCCCGTGTTCCAATAAGCATTAGAGTTCATTGTTATAGCCATACAGTTATACTTGCCAAGTTGTATGAATATTGAGCCAAAATACCAGGCTCTGGAGTGTAAACAAAGAAATCGTTACCAAGGCTCATTTCATGTGTTTTCAAAAAGAACATTCCTGTGATCAATAGGGTTAATCCTCAAATTATTCTGACCAAGTTTCATGAATACTGGGCCAAGATTCTAGCCCTTGAGTGCAAACATAGAAATTCACACAAGGTTGCTTTTTTTAGTGTTTTCCAATTTTTCCCCCATAATCAACAGGGATCATTTTATGACCTAACATTTATTCTCATCAAGTTTCGTCAAGACTGAGTCACAATTGTGACATCCAGAGGGTAAACACTTAAATTTGTGACCCCGCAAGACGAACAACAGACATACAAAAGCTCACTCCTATCACGTTGTACTTATGTGAGCTTGAAAGCTTTTGCCACTAGTCCGAGAATTCATCAAAACCCCTCGAATTTATGCATCATCTGACTCTAGGAGAAATCTGGGAGGTTAGAAAAACATCAGTTCTGCTCCGGCTGCACAGACTAGAGTCGAAACTTGTCGCTTTCGGCGGTATTTCCAAATGGAGTATGCTCATTATCCCTAATCATTTTCGAAGTACGATATCCAATCGACGGATCTCGACTGTCAATCAAACAATCTATAGACCAATAAAATCAAACATTAGACCGGGAGTTAACCCATTCCCATACAATCCCTCTTTTTACGACCCTCAAGAAAATGTCTTTCGAAAACATTGTGGAAAATGAAGAAATTGCTTGTATCAAGCAATTTCTTCATTTTCCACAATGTTTTCTATCCCAAAAGACAAAAGAATATAAAATTCCATCAACTTGGATTTGTCTTCTGCAGTCCCGTTCAATTTGGACCAGTCTAAAATTTGTTGAGTGAGAATGGGTTAACTTAAAACACCGATAAACATCGATCGTGATTGTTTCTTTTTCCCCAATTTTAGAACCTGCTATCCTTCTGATTGAAAAAATGAAAAGAAAAGTCCATATCTGACAAAGTTACAACTGTTTTAATACATTAACCTATAACCAGACGATACAATTATTTGATTGTTCCGAATTTAAAGAAGTCACAGACGATAACTGATCACTGGAATTTTTAAAATTTGTATTTTGGTTATTTTGGTAACTTTTGATATCTTCAAAATGACTCACCAGTAAGATGGCATGACCATTATAGTGATATCATTTTCAAAGCATCATTCTGACTTTATTTGATTGAGTATTCATTCTAATAGGAGAATGAAAATTGATGGTGTACGGGACAATTAGAACCAATCAGTTATTAAAGAAAAACTTACTTATTTGACGTTACTTTATGTCCTTTGAAAATTCCAATATTTGAATGACGTCACAATTGTCTGATTATAGGCACTTTCCTCTTGAAAGAAACAAGCTTAAATTTAAACCAAGAGTGTTGACCAAAACGTAACAGGTTACCAAGTTTCAAAATTGTACCCTTCCGCGAGGTGGTTCATATTTTCTCCCATAGAACGTTATCATCAATAATTAATGTAAAGACTAAAGTGACTGTACACTCGATTTTGGTTAGTCCGTATTTTCTTCTTTTTACATTTAATTTTCTTTTTCCTCTTACATATATATGGTATCGCTCACAAAATTGAACTTTTCGGTAAAAAGTAACCAGACGTAAAAAAGATATCAAAGTACCACCTACCGCCGTTATTTTTTTATTATAAAAGAAATATAAAAAATCCTGTATCAAAATTCTATCGCCATGTTCCATACGTAACAATAACCACTAACACGTAGTAAACTATATTCCTATAGGTATTTTATCGACCGAACTGTCTAGAGAGCACAGTCCGTAAACCCCCTCCAGTCAACGTCCGCCTGTCATATCTGTGTAGACCGTAAACACGTCATCTCAAAACGTTACAATGGCAATCGTATTGTTATAAGATCCGGTGCACGAATATGAATTTTTGTCACGGAATTACCATAACCGGTAGATGACTATTTACTTGGTGCAATGGGTTGATGTACAAGTTATCGTGAGTTATCAAAGGTCAATTTTGTCAATACAGGTATAAACAAAATTGATCTTTGAACACTCACTATAATTTGTACGTCTATATATACAGCAAAGTGCTCTTTTAAGGTCTCCTTTGGACTGTTTTTATGAAGGAAAGTCCACCGTGTAATCAATTTATGTAAACTTTCAAACGTATGAATTAGTTTCATGTATAAAACAAGCTTTCATTTTTCATTTCAAACGGATTTTTTGTGGTTCCATTTCAGACACTGAAAACAGACAATTTAGTTAATCTTTATCTGAAATCATTAAATTCGTTTATCCCGATGTACTATTTTATAGAGAAGAAGTTTTTACTTCAATAATAGTTTGGCCAATGCTGTTCATCACAAATACAGTGATAAATAAAATTTGCAACAGCATGTGCAAAGTAACAATATATTCTTGAATCAATGATAATAATAATAAAAAGACGTGGAAAGGATATAAATGCAGACGAGGGAAAATCTTTAGTCTTATAGTATAGTTCCATATCTTCGCAATTTGGTTGTCAAGAAGAAATTTTCTACGTTTGAAAGCTAGTCGCGAGTTTACCTGGTCTTTGCAAAAAATATCTGCCACTGTATTTTTAGATAGCAAAGAGTCAGCTTTGATAACTTAAGTAAACGGACAAAGTTTTGAGGTCGTCTGAAAGTTCAACGAGTGCAAACTGCCACTGGAGGCTTAACCACTAAATCCGTTAAATACCTACACCATAACAAATAGTTCTGGTGTATTTCAGGAATATTTTAAACTCTATTCAAATTGTAGAGAACTATGTCAAAAGTATGCTATTAAACCCATTCCCACTCAATTCCGCTTTTTAAGCATCTAAAAAAGAATCTTTGGAAAACATTGTGGACAATGAAGAAATTGCTTGTGACAAGCAATTTCTTCAATGTCCGCAATGTTTTCTACCCAACAAGGGAACATTTTTCTAAATTCAACCATGCTTTGCTAGCTAACAGTAGTTTCAGTACTTTGATTTTCTTAGTGAGGTATAGGGCGGGTGGACCTATCATCCTCCTCTTAACTATTGAATCACATAAGGGATATAGTCAATCTTTTCGTTCAATGTTTCTATGGCGTCCTATTTCAATACTTGATTGGTGTGAAGAAGTTAGTAATCTAGCCATTTTTTTTCTATAGTTGTTTAGCCCGACATCTCAAATTCAGTTTTTTGGACCAAAGATGGTCTATACCTTCAGACGTCGTTTGAAAATGTACCGCAGTTTAATCCGTCAGGTGTACTTCATCCACTGACTATTTATTTGTACGTCTAACGTTACACACCTTGGGGCGCTTTTCATTCTCCAATTAATGATAGCAGTAATTAATCGGAATGTAGAAAAAATAATAAGAAAAAATCCCAAAATAACGTAAAAACGGTAAGACATTTAATTTAGACCACTAGAAGCGTTATGATAATACAATATTGTACAAAGAATTGGAAATACTATTTATCAAAATCCTGAGTCAGCCAGTTGGATTTCAAATTTTTGTCTACCCCCCTCTTTTTTAGGTTTATGTGTGGTTACACAAATTATTTTCTGTGTATACAACTAGTTTGAAATTAAGTTTTGAAATCGTATTTACAACCGAACAAGGTGATTTACTTGTGTATCATTTTTTATCTCTTATTTGTCAAGATTCTATGTGTGTATTTTTGTGGCTATTGTAGCAATTTCAAGCCCATATGAGCGATGCTCCTAAAAGATGGTTAGTAGTTACGAGGGCCAGTGTAAGGGTACAGTAAGGAGGAACTGAATTTCGAACGCAATAGGTGTATACCGCTATCACACGGGGTCTCGGTCTACGTCTTATATGAAAGACAATTGGTTCGTAAGTTGGCTCAAACCCATAGACAAAAGAGGTTTGGAGGTGACTGCTCTTCCAAATGAACAAAATCAGGTTGTCAATTCATAAGAGATAATGCTCTTTAAAGGTAATTCATCACGCAAAAATTGATTACCGAGGTATAGGCGGGTCGCTCACTATACGCCCCCAAACCCCAACAAAGACATTCGACTGAGATATCAATCTTTCCCTCAAAAAATAAATCTAAGCTGGTTATTCTTCTGATAACTTTGAACTCCAATATTGGCAGACAATAATTTTGAAAATCTTTTTGTTTGGTGACCAAAACGTCGTACCTATAGTTTTTCAAACAATCATTACAACATGTAGGTCGTCAACCAATCATTTCTCACTTTTTACATGCTTCTGCCCATAGATATTTTCCTTCTGGAGTCATTGGGCGACGCCAGCGAAGTAAGTGTATGAGTGTGTGTGTATGTGTGGGGGGCATTGATCTCTCAATTACGAGGTCGGTAGCATCACTTAATAGATTATAATTCGGTTGAATGTGCACCAGGAAAATGCAAAAATGTTTAGCACTGTACAGTGACTTGTCTTTTCATGTAACTCCTGTATAGTTGTTTAAACACATGATTTAATACGGAAAGATTTTCTTTATCCTTATGAAGGAAATGTTAAGCCAACTATGGGTGATATCTTGTTGAATAATTGATTTAAAACGGCTTCACACTTCCAGTGCACCTGTTTTGTATCTCTATGATACGTTATCAAGATGGAGTTAAGCGAAACTATTAAGGTATAATCGCACATATTTGGATCTGTCAAGGGATTTCATTGCATTCGTAAAAACATTTGATATTAATGCATTTATCTGTTTAAATCAAATATCTTTAAAATTGACAAAGTTACAACTGTTTTTTACACATTAACTCCTTGCCGGGCGACAACATGCTAGACCACTGCATATGTCATAAGTTGTAGACGATGATTTTCAGTTGATGGAATTCTTAAAAGCTATGTTGTGGTAGAAAACCGTGTGTATTATGAAGAAATTCAAGCTTGTAACAAGCAATTTCTGAATTTGTAACGATGTATTCCAGGTCCTTTGTGGTGAAGGGCGGGGCAATAATCGATCAGACAGATGGAACGTCATCAAATATTGGAATTTTCCAGCCTTTAAGTACAGTCATTTAGGCAGCTTTTCCTTGACAACGTATCATATCGATGGTCCAGCGCGAAATAGTTGTAACTGCCTATATGTTAATAAGCAGTTGCAACTGTTTCGCACTGAACTATCGATATATGATCCATAATCAACGAAAACCTGCCCTAAATGATATATGACTAAAACAACAACAATAACAAACCACAAACAAGCAAATAAACAAAACAACAAAATCAACAACAACATCAAAAAGACAAACAGCTCGTTCGATTCATAAAAATGATAAATCAAAGGACTGAAAGTCCTGGGAGCGGTTTAGCTGGCTTATCAGTAACCGCGATCAATGATGCCAGCATGTATCATCAAGATGAGTAAGTAAATCGTACACCTAAATAGGATGAGCAGCTGGGGGCTCGATTAGGATGAAGTGGTAGTACTGGGTAGGAGCTCCAGCCGGTCCGAAATAACTGAAATGCTATTTAAAGTTGCGTTAAACCATATTCAATCAATCATGACCATTTACTGATAACCTAAATAGCTATTTTGATTTATTCACAACGTTTTCGTTAATGTAATTTCATCGGTGCGTGAAAATTTGTGGTTGTGTTGTAAAAGGTTAAATGATAAAAGGTAAAGAAATCAAAGCGAACATTCAATTCTTTTTGCGTTTAGCATATTACTATTACAATTGAAGTACTACTTGTCCGTTTCAACGATATAGTCGAATTCGAGGTAAAAGGTGTTTTATACGATGGGGTTAAATAGGCGCTTGAATCGCGACTTTAACAGGGTCTTAACTTGTAACATATACTGCGTATACGGGGTGTAAATTTGCTCAACCCTGCCAGGTCAAAACACTAACAGAGAGTTTACAGTCTAACCACTGACCTAAATTCTATCTTGAAACGCGAGGAAATTATTTCTCTCATTTTGACATTTCATTAGACAATTTACCATGGATATTTTAAGTCGAAGTTTTAAACCATTTTCCTTGATATTCATGACTAAAAGGAAGCTGTTGGCACTCAGCAGGTAAGTTATTTTCTTCGTCAGCGATGAAAAAAAGATGGAGAGGATCACATATAATTTCACTTCAAGTTTATGAGCATGCGTAAATGAGCGTAAATGCGTGAAGACTTGTTTCCGGTTGATCGATTCGAAATATCGTTTTTTCCTAAAAAAAACAAAAAACAAACAAAAAAAAAAAAAAAAAAAAAAAACGCTAAAAACGACAGTTTGGGGTATATAATGGAAAAACTGCGATGACCAAAGCAGTGTTATCATTTTAAACTACCCTGGTTTATTCTCATAAACGACATCTGATTTTCGAAAAACTACTTATAGTATATGAGAGGGGATAAGAATAATCAAAATATGTGGCATGAAAAAACATCCATACCTACCTCTAAAAATGACGCTGCTGCTTTTAACAGACAACCTCTTGATCGACTCCAACTAACTTCACTCGTATTGTCGTTTGCAACTTCTTTAAAATTCAACCAGTTTAAAACTACGCCTGATAATCGGTTAAATAGTCTTCGTACACTAATACTCAACAGCGATCCGCCATATCTGACAAACCGCGGCTGTCAATCAAGGAACCAACCGACCAATCAAATCATATATTCAACCCGGACCTGAGCTTTCAAATCCGACATTGGACGCCGTTTTTGTTAGTTCTATTTGTTTGTCTGGCGACTGAAACGTCGTAACTCTTGCTTATTTAAGCTGAAGTTACGACGTTTAGGTCGCCAACCAACCATTTCACTTTTTTGTTACATGCTACTGGGCATTAGTTTTGCAAAATAACCCTGTTAAAATCGAATTGGAACTTCCTGTCGGAGTAAATGGGTGTGGCCTCGGGTGTCAGTGGGCGGGGCCAACGATTGGTAAATTACGAGTAGTAAAATTACAACTTTCCGAAAGATAAAATCGCAAAGTCTGGATACAGATTCCCGACTTACCCAATGTACTCTCAATGAAGACATGCCGTAGTTTCAAGCAATTTTCATATCAAAATAAGTCGCCAAAACCACATCATAGATATTTTTATATACGTCATGATGACGTGATATATAATTATAGGATATTGAATGGGTGATCATGGAATACAGAATTTATAAAACGAGGCATCTACTGACAGATAAAAACGTGGCTCTTGGTCTGTTTGAGATGACGAGTTTGATAAAATTCGGGACTTGATATCCTATTTAAAATATGACCTTGTTTTTGCAATTCACCACTAAGAATTAATAGTAACGTGTAATGCCGTTACGATCGGAAGGTCTCTTTCAATTCTACGAATCGTAGAATTGAAATAGGAGTTCCGATTGACGCCGTTAGTAGAATAACGTCAATTCATGCGATAATGACGTAATTTTGGCGGTAACGGAAAAGCCTTACCATATATTTTTTTTTATTTTTTTTTTTTTAATATCAACCGTTTAATATCAAAATATTCAATAGGTTTATTATTTCCAGACATTAGGTCATATTACAAAAGACCTTTTGTATTTCTTTTACTGAGTATCCGAGAGTTTCCATTTTACCTAACGCGTCGTTTGTTTGTCCGGAAAAGAGTAAAACATCGTTTCATTATCTGCATCACGAGTAGCCATATCTATGAGATAGAGATTTCGTTGTAATTCAGTTTAATCGTCGGTAACCGTCGTGTTTCATTATCTATGTTATGACGGAGCGGTGAACTCTTCATCGCATTAAAGTGTGTGAATCTGTATGCATCGTATGACATTTACATTTAAGGAATTTCAAGGAACGTATTAACATTGCAAAGGTTGGTTTAACTGCAAAACTTCTTGACTTATTTTGATTAGAAACCCATTCTCACAAGACTAGACTGGTACCACATTAATGCACAAAGTTGACATGGTAGAATGTTTACATTGGGACAAAATTAGGTCTTGAAAGTCTTATTTTGCGTGAGTAAATCTAAATCATTTCAAACGCTTTAAGTCTCTATCTACTGACAGAAAGAAAACGCATCACGAATTTTCTTAGTTATTTAGTTTCGAAATCAAAAATTGAAAGTAATGTGTTTTGCTAACATTGGATTCACGACATTACTGGGAAATTTACGTGTTCACATGGATTAGACTTCGTGAGATTGTACATCAAATAATGTCCACCACCCCTCCCGGAGCGATACGTTATAGTGTTAGGGTAATTGCGTTTTTCTGTAAAACAATGAAACGCGAGGCGCGAGAGTACAATGATGATAACATGACAGTACGAAAAAACGACTGTAAGATTACGAGATCACGACCACGAGAACACGAGCGAATCATGTACTCTCAACATCGTGCTCTCGTGATCTCAAAGTCGTATTCTCGTATTCTCCTGTCCTCATCATCGTACTCTCGTGTCTCGCGTGCAAACTTTCACAGAGAAAAAACGCGTTTTCGGAGGTCGGCACTCACTTCCGGTCTAATTAAATAATTTGGTTGGTAAATCGAAATTTGATTGACAACGATATCCGTCAATTCATTGGACACAAATGTTGTTTTGTATCGGTGTTGTCTCTTTCTACAAAATGTTTATACCTTGTAAAGGTGTAAACAGAACGAAACTTTGTCAGAATTCAAATTGCTATACGTGTCTGTACTGTGCACACGGTTTCGCCCACCTACCCTAAACACACAGAAGGTCATAGAAATATTGTGAAAAAAAGACATTGCTTGTTAAAAGCACAAGTTTTCTACCACTGAAACTAAACAAAACTACAACAACAACAACAACCCCACACAATTACAACAAACAAACAAACAAACGTAAAGTCGCATGCAGCGTCTTTGAATTTGGACCAGTCTAAATTATGTCGTGTGGTAAAGGGTTAAACGGTTTGTCGAGCGAAATTAAAACAAAGGAATTCTTGACCTTCAAAAAGCTTCACCTCATTTAAAAACGCATACTTAAATAAGCATTATAGTTAATATGCAAATTGGTGGTAAATGTGTAAAAAGCTACTCGTTTGAAAGACGTCAAGGTTGAATTAATTGATAACACACACTTCATTTATCGTACAAGTCGGCATCCAACACTTCAACCATTTTTATCAAATATTCGGGTTAAACGGTTTGTCGTGCGAAATTAAAACAAAGGAATTCTTGACCTTCAAGAGGCTTCACCTCATTTAAAAACGCATACTTAAATAAGCAGTATAGTTAATATGCAAATTGGTGGTAAATGTGTAAAAAGCTACTCGTTTGAAAGACGTCAAGGTTCTATGAATTAACTGATAACACGCACTTCATTCATCGTACAAGCCGGCATCAAACATTTCAACCATTTTAATCAAATATTCGGATAATTGGGATCGCGTTCCTTTTATTCTTGCGTTTCATTT
This sequence comes from Fragum fragum, assembly GCA_946902895.1. Classification (NCBI taxonomy): domain Eukaryota; kingdom Metazoa; phylum Mollusca; class Bivalvia; order Cardiida; family Cardiidae; genus Fragum; species Fragum fragum. The sequence continues at coordinate 10,644,601 of OX336370.1, read as the reverse complement.
CGCGATGCTGTCTTTTGTGTACACTTTTTCAGCATGCATGTGTGGCAAGAAACCAATTTAATTTTTGCCAGTTTAACATCATATTACATAGGGAAGGCATGTGGTAGACGTCATTATTTCGCTTAGTGTTTGTTAGAATCTACGTCGGCGTTGGGCTTTATTTCAAATATGCTGTAACATGCAGAGCTCGTAGACAAACCGAATCCTTCTGAGAGAAAAGGACTCTGTCTTTATATGGAATAAATTAGCCATCTTTTTCTCAGAAGATTTCCTAATTTGCATATCACTACAAATTACCTCCCCTGAAACCATCACAATACCCTTGAGTCCATGTTTGATATCTCCAACTATCAGCAAAGACTCAGACCAGGCTGATCAGGGTCTTCACTTTGCGCTCCAAAAGTAAATACTAAAAGCTGCTTTTCACGATCAGCGGGCTGCTCAGTATCTGCACTTGACGCATGTGTGAAAAGATGGCAAATCCTCACTTATTGTTGTCACTGTTGATACAATGGTATCGTCTTTTGGCAAGTATAATGTCGTAAATACAGCTTTATTCAATCTGTATTTACGACATTTGAACGCCCAACGACGATATGCTTCCTGAAACCAGATTACATGAATAGCGGAAATTGAATGAGTTGTTAAGAAATGCGGAATTTATTGACTCATTACCAGACAACAAAATATTGTACTGGTCCGAATTGAAAGAATCCCAGTTGGTGGAATTTAGAAAATATTTACCCTTTGGAATAGAAAGCATTGTGGAATTGCTTTTGACAATCAGTTTCTTCATTGTACACAATGTTTCCCAGTCTTTTACTCCTGTGGTAAAAAGTTAAACGAGTTATCTATAAACAAAGCCTAGTTTTTATCTGCTTTAGATGACGATTCTATTAAATTCGGTATATTTTAAGAAGTTCAACGTATTTGATAACCTGTTTGTAATGTTAGGCAAATCTTAGACATAACATGCCTTCACTTTATCGAGTTAAAATATTTCGCGAAATATATGTTGTATGTCAAATATAAATGATAAAATAAAAGATAAAATACGCGGTCCTCCGTATGAATTCTAAGTAACAATACCGTTCTGTCATTATTTCCTTTTGCATGAATGTTTTGAGGATTCTTTTGCTTTTAATTTGGTTCCTTTGTGTTTTCTGATAAATAACAAATATAAATCCCTCTCCTTGAAAGAGCATTCAGCAGTAAAACAATAACTTCTTTACTGTGCCATAACACAAGCTTCATTGTATCCTTTGTAATGGTACCTATTTGTATTGTAGACTTCCGACAACATTTTCCTACACTACTAAGTGTTGTGCTTTTTTAAAAGAAATAGAGAACATGAATAATTTATCAATAAAAATACTGAAAGTTCTGTAAGCCAGCAAAGCATGATTTCGTTAAGTAATCTTCTTTGTGAAAGGTTATCACTGTGAATAAACGAGGTTAAAGTAACCCAGGAGTTAAGCCATTGCAACACAAAAAATCCAGGCTTAGAACTTGCTCAATTTGAAAGAAATTGCAGACAGCAATTTCAAGTTGGTTGAATTGAGAAAATATTCGCCTTGTAGGATAGAAAGCATTGTGGACATTGAAGATATTGCTTGTTACAAGCAATTCTTTATAGCCCATAATGTTTTCAAAAGCCTTTTCTTGAGATGAGTAAAACGCCTAATTGAGTGGGAATGGGTTAAAAGCATGCCTTTGAAGATGTTCTCTACAATATGAATAAAGTTAATTAATGTGGCCATACAAAGCAAGTCGCATAGGGAAAACTCAGATCAGACCCATTTTGAACACAATATGCTCAAGTGAGCTAAAAATACCCAGCAGATGAATTAACAGGCAGAGTTTGCAATGTTCCTGAAATACATAAGAACTACTTTTTATGGCGAAGGCATTCAATGGATTTATTGGTTAAGCCTCCAGTGGCAGTTTGGACTCATTGAACTCTGAGAAGACTTCAAAAGTTTATCGCTGACGTTTTGCTAGCTAAAAAGCGTTAATGCTACGGGATTTTTTTCCGTTTCAAATTCATAAAAAATATAATATAATTATCTATATTTTCTCTTTTTTGTAATCGTAATGCACTTTTTCTTCGAATCGGGATTCCTCCGGTGACAATGTAACATTTTTGTTTCACTACATTCTTCCGCTAGCAAATCGAAATTTTCAAATTTATCCTAAGATATCTAATGTTCCAAAATGGCGTATTAATGGTATCCTAGTCCTTTCCTTATATGCAAAATCCTTGTAATATTAAAAATAACAAAAATCTTGTTGCGATGTTTTTAATTTTTGAACCATTAGGTGAAATAGATGGGTATTTTCAATGCTATATTCAATTTCACAAAATAAGCGATGGTAGATATGAAGATTTACAGTGCAATATCGGTCTTTTGTCCTAACATGTTTATGTAAAAACGAATGCATGATACGGCAAGAAGCGAGATAAAAAAAAAACAAAAAAACGTAATAGATATTACGGCTCACACGAAAATTTCCCACGAAACAAATATTCGATTATAGATCTTACCCAGCGCAGGCCCACAACTTCGTTTAATACAAGTACGAACCCAAAAGGCTTTTATCATAGCCGTTGCAACCGACGAAGACTATAAATGGGGACCGCAGTCATAGCGCAGTCGGTAGCGCACAGACCCCTAATCTTCAATCATGGGATGTCATGGGTTCGTTCCCTGGTTGCGGCACATATCCTTTCCTTCATTTTTCTTTCACCAATTGGTGGATAATCGTAAACCTATCTAGGATAGCAGCTTGAGGCTAGGAAAGGATGTAGTGGTAGCACTGGTGTCAGAAATACCAGGAATCCATTTTTAGGTGCTCCAGCCGCCGCGATATGACTAAAATACTGTTAAAAGTGGCGTTTAAACCCATAAGATCAAAATATATAACTGGTACAAGGTGTAACAACCAGATTTGAATTTCATGTTCCCCTTGATGTGTACTTGTTATACCTTTGTGTAAATAAAAGATAAAATAAATTGAGTTGAAAAAAAAGTTATTCGTATTGCAAATAATGAGATACAGTTAGGTAGAATGACATTCATGCATCCCGGAATACAAACGGTTTCGGCCCTGGTCATTGCAGTTTCGACAACGATCAGCCTGCGCTGTTTAACCAGCGTCGATATTTTCGTACTAACTAGACGGCCCATTTACGCGAGACGAGTCACAAAAATTGACCGTAACTCTAACGTTTATGCAGTGTATACTCAAATTTGTTTACACTAGGCCAGATAAGGATTAAATCAAGGTAAGATCATCAATTAAAATGTCAGTCTATAAGATTTAATACTTCTTGTTTAGGCCTTCATCCCACTTCAATGAATGAGTAGTATATCATTTGGTCTTTAGACTTTGTTAGAGTTGAATATAATACATGGAACAAGATAACGTCTATAGACGAGCAAAATGTCGTAAATATGGCTTTAACAAAGCTGTATTAATGATATTTGGCTCGCCTATTTGTGATAAGATGTTTGCTGGAAGATAAATACAGACAAGCATTTCGATGGTCAGCTTAAAGAGTGTGCTATCTAAAGCCATCCAGCGATTCAACATTCAACATCCAACATTCTCTTATAGCGGCCTTTGCTCAGATTATGAAGGACCAGAAAAAAAAGTTTTCAATTTTCAAATTCGAAACTGTAATAATTTAATTCAATTTAATTCAATAATCAAAAACGAGCGTTCTGATTGGTTGAAAAAAATACTTATAACTCCACGAAGAAAATTTTGAGCAGGCAGCGATTTTGTATGCTTCCGCACAAAAAGACCCATGCAAAAAGGTATCAACATTTGTAAAGTTTTTGTTTTTTTCGCTCGATGCTATTAAATTAAAAGAAATGAAGAGAATATCTTTTATTTTCATGAAGGTATGAACCGAAAAACCTAATCACACAATGTATGAATCCGCTTCGCGGATTCATACAGTGTGATTAGTTTTTTCGGTTCATACCTCCATGAAAACAAAAAATACTCTCTTCATCTCTTAAATGCTTTTAGACATTTCAATGTTTCTCGTGAAAATTAATTTCTATGAACAATTTTGGCTTAAAGGAGACAAACAGGTGGTGTTCACAAAGACCAGACTGCACATATGTGCATGCTGATCGTTCAATACCTCCTGTCAAAACAGGAATATTCCGGGTTTCGTATGACAAGGGTTTTACTAATTCGACCGAAAAATGATGTATTTATTTAGATTCTTTTGTATTGCTGTTGGTTTCGAAAGAAGATTGAGACCAATTTAGAAATCGTAATCTTTTAATTCGTATCGTCTTAACTTTTTCTTAACTCAATGACGCTTTTAGACCCCCCCCAAAAAAAAAGGAACACATGTGGATAATGCAGCAATGTGTTACAAGCAATTTCTTCAATATCCACAATGTTTTCTTCCCTAAAGGTAAGCTTTGAAATGTCGTCTGCAAATCCTTTTAATTTGTACCATTCCAAAGTTTTGCTTCTCTGGCATTGGGTTAAGACTAACCGCAATGCACCATTTTTGAACATAGGACATCTAAGAGAAATTCGCATCTTTTGATTTCCATGGGGAAGATAGTAAAACGTCGTCATTGTAGTAATCATAGTAAAAACCGAACTGTTACGACATCATCTGAGAAATCCCGACGTCATGCCGATTCTATAAAAGCGCACTACGGGTATTCTACCTTAAGACAAACAATATATAGTCGATCGGCGAGCAAAATGTCTTAACGACAGCTTTACAAAGTTACCCTAACGACAATTTGCTCATCCAGCGACGAAATGATTGTTTGTAGAATGTGAATTTATTTATATGCGTTGACATATAATTACACTTGATACTGAATTAATTTTGATGCTAATTTATTAGGGTCGAGGAAGTGTAACATTCATAGCCGATATACATGCATTTATTTGTCTGAATGAAAATGGGTTTATCGCCATTTTAAACAGTATTTCAACCAAAGCATGGCGGCTGGATCATCCAACCATAGACTCCTAGTATTTGTCACACTTGTAGCACCACTACATCCTTTTCGAGCCTTTAGCTGCTTATCCACTTAGGTTTACGTATACCCACCAATTGGTGGGAGACAAATGTTGAAACGATTTTTACCGCGACCGAGGATCGAACCCTGCACCATATACATGGATAATGAAAGCTATAATTATATTAGGTTTCTTTGTAGTGTTTGATCGCTTGAAATGTGAGGTCAGCAGTTCTTTTCCTCGTAGTTGTTTATATTTCTTTGTAGAATAGACCTTGTGTTTTGGGGTCCTGCTTTATTTCACCGCACTTTACTAAAAACAGACGAGGGCTGAAGTAGACAATTGTGATTATTGTTTTCAAGAAGTACAATAACCAATGATGTAATTTACCTGAAGCAGCGATTTATATTCTATTGCACAAAGGGCTATCTGAAACACGAAAGCGGACGCTCATGTCGATACATTAGCTTCGGCTGTTTCATACACTTGTTGTGACGACAATCCCCGTGTCAAGACAATTGACCTATCAAAGATCAAAGAACTAATCGAAGCATTCATTTAGACCGGAAATTAACTTGAAACTCAAACATTGGCGGATATCTTTGTGAAGCATTTTGTTGGTTTGAGGTATTATTCAAGTTGAATTTGATACGTTTAGGCCGCCCAACAATAATTCATCGTTGCACGTTAGTGACCATAAAATAACGCCGTTCAATATCGAAGTGAGACTTCCTGTTGGTGAGAGTAGGCGGGGCTAGCGATCTATGAATTTCATATGCGCATGCGTTTTGTGCCAAACTTTAACTAATGGACTTTTTTGAATGGTCGTTAAATTTCTGAATTATTGCAGATTTAGATAAAGAAATTCACTAGTCGTCGGAAGAAACTTTAAAAGTAAACTTTAAAAATCCACAAAGCGCTTAGAGAAGACTCTGGTCAGAATGTGTGTATTCGCCATCTGATCTGAGTCTTTACAAGCGCAATTTGTATAATTGTTGGCAATGCTATGTACAGGTTTATTTATATAGAAAGGGTTACCGTCTGTATCACCTGACTACTTGTTTAATCCTTTACTGTTTTTCAAATATTTAGTCTTGTCCAATTTGAAAGTAGTCGCAACGACAATGAAAAGTGGATGTTAATTCGAAAAAAAAAAAAAAGGTTTCGAGCCTACTGGGGTAGAAAACATCTAGGTATGATAAGAAATTGCTTGCGACAAGCAATTTCTTCTTTTACTACGATGTTTTCTCTAGTAAAAAGATTTACTTTGACATAAAACCAGGGATTATAGAGGAAAGGGTTACTCTTATCAATGAGCTTGATTTGTCCCGAAATAACTTTATTCATGTTTTATCGTCGGTAGGCGATCAAAATATCATAATACATTCAACGAGGATAATAACGCACTTTTTTAAAGAACAAAAAACTTTAAAAATCTCAGTATTAGCGACTGTGTTGTTTTACCCCTAGTTATACTGAACCTGAAATATTCCTGTTTGGGCAGGAGGTGTAGACGAAGAGCAGCCTGCACATATGTGTAGTCTGATCTAAGTCTACATCACCTGCTTGCCCCTTTTTGGTCTGAATTTTTCATAAAATCAGTCTTCTAAAGAATCATTGACATGCAACTAGTGCTTCCGGAGATTTCAGTGCTTTTATTTTGGTACAATTCGAGACAGGATTATATTCAGCATGACTAAGGTTAAGTGATCAGTGTCTATCGCTTACCTAGTGTTCTCGGTACTTAACTGGTTACTGGCTCTAGATCTGTCGATACTAACTGGGTTACTGCCCCTAGATCTGTCGATACCAGACTTGGGTACTGTCCCTAACTGGTTTAATACAGTTAGGTTCGTCACCCACAGTATGCACGTAACTAGCGTCCCTTTTGAGCATATCAGTTTGTTTTGTATTGTTCCCCATCAAACAAAATGAGCTATGGTGATTGATTAAAGCGCCTTCTTTGCTAAAATTGTACGTTCTTACTCATAAAGAATACTCTTTGACGAGTAAAATGTGCAAAATAAACCCATTTATTGACAATAGCCTTTATGTTCATCATAACTGAAAACAGATGTGGCGAAAATAATAAGTTGGAGACCAAATTGTGGCAAGTACAGCTTATGTAAGGCTGTATTTACGATATTTAACTCGCCACCCGACGATATGACTTAACCCATTACCACGCATTCCCTCATTTTGGTGTACTTTAGTCGCGCGGTAATGGGTAACAAATAATCAGCCTCTAGGATCTACAAAGTAGGTAAATAATAGTCACTCTGTACCTCTATTGATTTTGAAGGTAAACACTCTTCGTTTGTGTCTATGGTGTACAGTTTTGGTCAAAAGTCCACTTTATGTCATCTGAGCATAAAGAACTTTTACACGCCGAAATGATACAGATTCACACGATGAAATAAGCGTGTGCGCTTATATTTTGAAACTGCCAAAATACGAGCTTTCACGTGTAAAAGGTAACTTTCATGTTATGCGTGCATTTTGTATTCTTAGACTCACAAATGATATGCGAGCACGCTTAAATTTTGTATACGCATCTGTAATATTTATGCGGACACGCGTTCATTTCTTTATGTACTTCATAAAGTGGATTTTGACCCCTTTGTTGCGCTATATAGTTCTGCGCAAGTATCTGTGAGCAGACGAATTTGAATTTTGAAATAACTCGTTTGTGAACGGACTCTGAAATTTTGTTAGAATTGACGTATCGTAGCTGTCTAACAAAGAATCAACCGACTAATCAAATCATATATTGACACTGGAATTAAACTTTGCACCCCGATATTGTCCCACATTAGGTTAACCCATTCCCACTCTGTCCCTCCTTTTTACGCCCCTCAAGAATAAAGCTTTGGAAAAAATTGTGGATAATGAAGAATTGCTTGTATCAAGCAATTTCTTCATTATCCACAATATTTTCTATCCAAAAAGATGAAAAAGATTTAAATTTCATCAACTTGAAATTGTTGTCTGCAGTTTCTTTCAATTTGGACTAGTCTAGAATTTTGCTGTTTGGGAATGGGTTAAGCATTTTTGTTGAATTAGTGACCTTAACGCCGTAAAAACAGCTTGAATATGCAACAAAATGTTTCACACAATTGTCGGTCAATGTAAGGGTTCAAAGATCAGTCTAAATGAATGATTTGATTGGTCGATTGATTATTTGGTTGAAATCCGAGATCGATCAATGTCTTATAACATTAGCATTACTTGTCTAAAATGAACGGCCTTTCAGGCAATTTGTAATCTTAAAAGCAATGCCAATTTTGGAGAGGAATATTGTGAGAGAAATGAGAAACTTTTTCTTACAAGAATTTTCCACAATGTTTCCCAAAGCCTTTCTCCTTCAGTGCGAGAAAAATACGGGACTGCGAGGGAAGGGTTTGAATGCATGACTTGTGCAAAGAGATAAAAAACAGAGAGAAGCTTGGCGTTTGTGGACTTTTCACTGTGTAAATTTATGTTTCATTGAATATTCAACTGAATATTTTAGATAGTAAATAATATTTCTGATATAATTTAAATTATGTATGCAGGTAATAACCTGCGCTGATGAAATTAATAAGGGCTGACATTAGTGTTGTGAAATTAAATGGGATTCTGCAACCTACTCTCAGATGACAAGTTAGATAGTCCTTAGTAAAATAGGTTTTAGACGGCATTATCCCCAGACAAAAAAAAAAAAAAAAAAAAAAAGATTAGTTTAAATTGAAAAGAGTTGCAGACAAAAACTTAAAGTTTATAAAATTTTAGATTATTTTTTTCAACATTCAGGACAGAGAACATTATGGAAAATGAAGCAATTACTTATTACAAGCAATTTCTTCATTTTCAAAATGTTTTCTAAATTGTTTTTCTTGAGGGACGTCAAGAAGCGTTATTGTTTGAGAATGGTTTATTAAGAAAATATGATTTTTAAAGGATAGAAAAAAGGAAGGGGAAAAGAAACGAGCAGTTTTTTTTCCTCACCCTTTCAAAAGTCTTCCTGATGCGTTCTATCGTCAGTGGTCTATCTAAGCATTGTAATTGTAGTTTGAATAAATCGATGGTGCGAGGTTTTGGTCTATCACTGACGATATGTGGACTTGTGCAGAAATGGATCAGGCAATAACAAAAGAGCATAAACTCTAGACTGGTCTTAAAAATGGACGCTTTAGTAAGTATCTCAGATTTGGCATAAAATGGATCATGGATGACTTAAAGATTAGGTGATACAGTGAGAAAGCGTTATATGTCTGATAGAAGAGTATATCCTTGTTTGATGCAATGTTAACCCTTGTCATGCTGAACCCCGAATATTCCTGTTTTAGCAGGAGGTGTAGACAAAGATCAGCCTGCACATTTACTGTTTAATAATTGTTCATGATTATTATAACCATCGATCTCTACTCGATCCCTTCCTGACCATCTCGATCTCTATACGATCGCTATCCGATCACTCAGTTTGAAAGCATGCTATCTCATTTTGATAACCAGTCAAGCAAAAAATCCTATAGTGTTTAATTGACGGATCCCTGGTCACGCCCACTGGACACCTACCACATACCGTTTTTATACGCCCTCGAGAAAAAAATTAGGAAAACATTATGAAAGCAAGAAATCGCTTGAACTCATTTCTTCGTTTACTACAATTTTGCAACCAAGAACGATGGAAAAACAACAACAAACAAACCGAATTTTCAAAATCTTAAATTGTCGTCTGCACCCTTTTTTTCCCATTTTGGATCAGAACGTTATTTTCAAGTCTAGTAATGGGTTACGTTGCCAAACCAACAAGAATACGTGATATAAATAGCGACCAATGTTAGAGTTCAAAATTTGCTTCCGGTCTAAATGTATGATTTTGTCTGTCCATCGATTTATTTCATTGATTCACGCGATCCGTGAGTTCACCAATTAAAAATGCGTAAATCTCTAAAACTGTATCAACGCGAAATCTTCGGCCAATGGTTAAAAGCAATGTTCAACACAAAAGGTTAGAAAGATTGTATCAAATACATGTAACTTGTCACAAAGTTTATCAAATCTTACTAGGTGTAAAACGTTAGCGAATAAACAAAGCTTGATTCCCGCCGATATTTAATCTCACAAGTGAATTTTAAGACCAATGGAATGCCAAATATATCTTGAAGAAGTTAAAGCAAGTGAAACGGGATTTCATAACGCTCCTATCATAAACCGAATACAGCAAAAGGAACACGGCCTCAAAAAAGAAATCAAAGTACTGAAAGCAAAGTATGATTTTATTGAGTAATCTTCTTTTTCAAAGGTTACCATGATTAGTGGAATTTAGAAAACATTTGCTCTGTAGGGTAGAAAACAGTGTGGACAATGAAGAAATTGATTGTTACAAGCAATTTCTTCATTGTCCACAATGTTTTCCAAAGTTATTTTCTTGAGATGATTCAAAACGCGATTGAATGGGATTGGGTTAAATAACATACTTTCTACGATTTGAATAAAGCTAATTCATGTGGCCATAAAAATTAGTGGCAGAGATTTTAATATTACTAAAATAAGAACTTCTTTTTGTAGCGTATGGCAATGAATCTAGTGGTTAAGCCTCCAGCGGCAGTTTGCACTCGTTGAACTCTGAGAAGACCTCGTAATTCTGTCTGTTAACTTAAGCTATCAAAGCTGACGCTTTGCTAGCTAAAAAGAGCGAGAGAAAATCTAACGACGTTTCAGATTAGATGAGTAGACCAGTGGCGGAAGTCAAAGTGAGTCAATTTAGCAAACAGATTATTCATTTAGACAGGAAGTAAACTTTGAACTCCAACATTGGCCGTCAATAATGTGATATATATTTGTTGATTTGAAGACTCAAATGTCGTAAGCTGTAGTTACGACGTTTAAGTCGCCAACCAATACTGTACTTTTTATTACATGTTAATGGCCGTAATTTTCCAAAAACGGAACTTCCTGTCGAAGTCAGTGGGCGTGGCCAGCGGTAACAGTAGGCGGGGTCAGAGATTCGTCTATCGATTTTTAAAATTGATGTGAGTTAAATACGATTTAATTTCACTGTTTCGTTTCAGATCCTTGGTCCGAAGATGGAAGAGGCAACCACAAAGTACCGGAGACAGATTGGAAGATTCCGCATTGTAGTTGGACTCTTATGTTTGCTATGTGTTGTACTTATTGTTGCTTTAGTTGTTGTCATAGTTAAGCCAATAAAAGAACAAAAGTCAGATTCATGCTCAGCCAGAGAACAATCAATAGACTTATCACATCCAAATGTTCCATCGCCATTTAATGATCTCACTGCAGAAGAAATCTTACGCGTTAAAGAATTCCTATACAGTCAAAACGATTTAAATCTGGTCAAAGCATCGGAAATTCAATGTAATGAAAGTTATATATACAACATCGAATTGAATATTCCAAATAAGGAAATTACGTTACGTTATCTTGATGAAGGCAAAGAGCCACCTGCACGTGACGCGCATGTGGTCATATTCAGGGGGGACAAACCACAACCATATGTAGAAGAGTACATAGTTGGCCCTTTGCCTAATCCGATATACAAGAAGAACCAAAAAACCTTTCCATTCAGATATCGACCACTAACGTCACCGGAACTAATAGCCGCAGGCACGCTTTTGAAATCAGAATTGCAGTCAAAGATCGGAAATATTTTTAAAGAAAGTTATGGTGGACAATTTTTCGACTGCATTAATAATTGTCTAGATTTTGGAATGATTACACCCATGAGTTCTGCATCAAGCGGAGAACCAATGACAAGGAAGATGTGGTTCTGGCTGACCCCAATGGTCGAGTTCTGGTCACTTTATCCCGTAGACTTTATGGTGCTTCTAGATCTGACGAGTAAGGATCCTAATTTTTACAAGATTGATAAGATCTATCATGCCGGTGAAATTTTTACATCTATTGAGAGACTTAAAAGAGCTTATAATGATGGTTCTTTGAGGAAAACTAGGATTTCTTTTCCAAATGTTGAGACCGACCCATTTGCAACAATGTCTAGACACGGGACATTGTTTCCCGAAGAACCGCTTCCAGCACCCACAGAATTTGAACCCTCAGGTAAACGGTATGCCATTAAAGGTCGTCATGTTTCCTACATGGGTTGGGATTTTGATATTCGAATGTCTTCAATATCCGGACCACAATTATTTGATATCTGTTACCAGAATGCGAGAATTGTGTATGAATTAAGTCTCCAGGAAATCGCAGTGTATTACTCCGCGGAGAATCCTTCAAACCGCTTCGCCGATTACATTGATAGTGTTGCTTTAATAGGAAGCAAGGCGAGATCATTAGTTCCGGGAAGCGATTGTCCGAAACACTCAACTTTCATCCCGGCAACGTTTTCGTTAGAATTTTCCGAAGAACCAGTCACGTATGATCGAGCATTTTGTGTTTTTGAACATGATACAGCAAAGCCTTTACGAAGACATCTTACAAGCTTTGGTAAAAATAGTGTCTATGGTGGTATGTCGGATATCGTCCTTACTGTGAGGACCATTACAACAGTTGTCAACTATGATTATATCTTCGATTTTGTGTTCCACCAAAATGGTGCTATCGAAGTTTCAGTTTCATCGACAGGATATATTCTAACAGCATTCAGGTTTCCGTCCGAGGACCCGTATGGTTTCCGGTTACGCGAGCATATGACCGGAAGTTTACATCATCACATGTTTAATTTCAAAGTTGATATGGACATTAATGGAAGAGCTAACCGTTTTGAAACTTTGAGTATAACCCCTGAGGAAGTCGATAATTCAAAATGGTCGAAAGAAGTCGGGGCTCGTTACTGGCAGACAAGATTTTATCGCAATCACATAAAATCTGAACAGGAGGCAGCCCTAAAATTCAATTTTAGTAATCCGCAATATCTTATATTTTACAACAATATGGAGAAAACTAGCTATGGAGTCCCGAAAGCATACAGACTTCTGAATAGAGGGATGTCGAAAAATGTAAGTGGTATTTTCAACAACTTTTTCAGTCCAATTCTTGTTAAAGTCTTTTCCATTATTCTAAATTAAGTGGTAAATGATAGAGAATATTCTTAATTAAAAGTCAAATCATAATAATAATCAAACAGCGTGTGTTCTTGAGTACTTTTAAGTCGATTATATAGATATATTGGTGAAATACCGGGTATCAAAAATATCCAAAAGATAAAATCACTCTTTTGAAAGATTTACCACTGCATTTATTCACGTTTGAATGTTGTCTCAGTTGGACCCAAAAAACCGATGGCTTCACCACGTGCGATATGACGGGCTCCAGAGTTTTAACCAGGAAAAAATAAACTTTAAGTGTCTTGTTTACAATACAACTAAAAAAAACACAAACTCTTGTATTTCGTAGGCTAGGAAAGGATGCTGTGGTAGCACTGGTGTGAAAAAATACCAGGAATCATTGTTAGGTGCTCAAGCCGCTGCGATATGGCTGAAATACTGTTTAAAAGAGGCGTAAAACCTCGTTCAATCAATCAGTTGTAATTCGTATAAAACACATTTTCACTGATGCCAATTCAACATATTCTTTGGTCAATCTGAATGCAAGGATTTTGATCTATACAGATGCAAGGCATTTTATAAGAAAAATACATGGACTACGGAATCTATGAAAAGAAAAAATAATCTGATAATGTGCGATCGCTAGCCGAGTCCAAGTGCTCAAGCAGGAAGTTTCGATGAGACATTAACCCATTCCCACTAAACACAATTTAAGACTGGTCCTAATTGAAAGAAGTTGCAGACGACAATTTTAAGTTGATGGAATTTTAATTTTTTCGTCTTTTTGGATAGAAAACCTTGTTGAAAATGAAGAAAATGCTTGATACAAGCAATTTCTTCATTTTCCAAAATGTTTTCCAAAACTTTTTTTCTTGGACAGAGTGGTAATGGGGTAAACGGCGTTATTTTGCAAGATTTATGGTCAGTAACATCTACCAAAATTAAGTTGGTTGGTTGGCGACCTAGATGTCCTAAGCTGTAGTTACGACGTTTAAGTCGCCAAACCAGCAAAAACGCTTCACATAAATGTCGAACAATGCCGGAATTCAAGGTCTGCTCCCGACTTAAATTAATTTTATGACTAGTCTCTCGATTTTGATTGGCAGGTGTGAATCAAAACTTTATGTTTGATGATAAGATGTCTTAAGATTTGAATGCTCAGCGAGTGCCTTTGCCATTATTTTACTAAGCTTATTATGACAAATATTATTGTAAAACCATTGATCTCATTGTTTAATTTTGTTGTTAATATTCAAGTAAGTTATTTCACCTCTACAAATTGAATTCTTTGTTGTTATTCATGTGCCATTTTACATGTTTGTATGTACAATGTATATTGCCAATGGCATGTAAATCAGCCGAATGCCTAAAAAGTTTATGCTATGATATTTTTTTACGTTCCTCTGCACTGATTGTAGTTATACGGAGAAGGTACGGGCCAAGAACCTTCCGTATCCTGGGCAAGATACCAAGTGGCCGTTACGAAATATAAAGAGGATGAACCAAGGAGCAGCTCTATGTATGCCATATGGGACGGGAAAGATCCTGTTGTCGATTTTCAGGAATTTATAGATGACAATGAGAATATCGCTGGTGAGGTAAGGATCATTCCAGAGCCCCTTTTGTAGTAATGTCAATCCAAGTTTGATTTGAATTAGAAAATGATCTACAACAGAACAATGTCTTACCCCATAACCAGACGACACCATTTTAGACCTGTCCAAATTCAAAGGACTTGCAGACGACAATTTAAAGTTTATGATTTCTTTTATTTTTTCAACCTTTTTGGGTAGATAACATTGTTTCAAATGAAAAAAAATGCTTGTTACAAGCAATTTCTTCATTTGACACAATGTTTTCCTGATTGTTATTCTCAAGGGGCGTCCAAAAGCGTCACTGAGTGGGAATGGGTTAAGAATAAACTTTTCTGCATACATAAAATAGGGATTTTAAAAGGCAATTGACCAACGATGAGTTTCTACAGGACTATCTAGTAACATGTAACGAAAAAGGTAAAATAGCTGGTTGACGACTTTAAATGTCGTAAGCACAGCTCGAATAACAGCGCATCAAGTAAATGTTAGCAAATGAAGGAGTTCAAACTTCACTTCCGGTTAAATGAATAATTTTATTGGTCGATGATGTTTTGATCGTTAGTCGCGATCAGTCAAGTGCTTTACGTTGGATGCTATTTCAACCCATTACCCAATGGCAAAATTTTAGACTGGTCCAAATTGAAAGAAGTTACAGACGACAATTTAAGCTTGATGAAATTTTGAATTTTTTTCAACTTTCTGGGTAGAAAACATTGTGGAAAATGAAGAAATTGCTTGTTACAAGCAATCTCTTCATTTTCCACAATGTTTTAGAAAAGTTTTTTTCTATGGGGCGTTTAAAAGCGTCACTGAGTGGGAATAGGTTAAGCTCGGTTTTCTAAGGGAAAAGCTAAGATTTTTCCAATAGCCGGTGCGTTGTCGTCTACTTAACCTTTGATGAAGATCACTGTTTTAAACCCTGTCCTGTTTTGCAAAATTTTAGACCTTTCCAAAGGTTTTGCAGACGAAAATTTAAAGTGGATATAATTTGAAAAATAACCATTCAGTAGGATGGAAAATATTGTGGAAAAAGAAGAAATTACTTGTTACAAGCATTTTTTCTTTTTTTATAGTGTTTTCTCAAGTATAAAATCACAGGGTTTGATTCATTGATTGAATGGGGTTTAACGCCGCTTTTAACAGTATTTCAGTCATATCGCGGCGGCTGGAGCACCTAACAATGGATTCCTGGTATTTCTCACACCAGTACTACCACTACATCCTTTCCTAGCCTCCAGCTGCTATCTCACTTAGGTTTACGATTATCCACCCTTTGGTGAGAGACAATTGTCGGAAAGAATATTTGCCGCCGCCGGGGATCGAACCCATGACACCCATAATTGAAGATTAGGAGTCTGGCGCGCTACCGACTGCGCTATGGCGGCGGCCGTATAAAATCACAGGGACGTAAAGACCAGGGATTGAACAAGAAAGGGCTAATTAATGTTTTGGTTAGAAGCTTTGAATATAGTTTTACTTTCACAAGAACAATCAATAACCTCTACAACTACAAGTTCTTTCTTTATTTTACAAGTTATTTCTTTTTCTCTCCTTTGTCGCGTATATACTTATTTGTGTCGGCTCCCCAGGTTACTGTATATTAGCTAGCAAAGCATAAATTTTTAGGTCTTCTCAAAGATCAACGAGTTCAAACTGCCACTGGAGGGTTAAGCACCAAATCCATTGAATGCCTACGCCATAAAAAGTAGTTCTCATATGTTTCAGGAATAATGCAGACTCTATTCAAATTGCATAGACTTCTTTCAAAAGCACGCTATTTAACCCTTCCCAATCAATTCCGCTTTTTGAGCATCTCAAGAAAAAAAGCTTTGGAAAACATTGTGGACAATGAAGAAATTGCTTGTCACAAGCATTTTCTTCACTGTCCACAAATTTTCTACCCAATAAGGGAAAGATTTCTAATTTCAACCAAGAAATTGTCATCTGCAGCTTCTTTTAATTTGAGCCAGTCTAAGATTTTGTCGTGTGGTGATGGGTAAACTCTAGGGCTACTTCAATCTCGTTTATTCATCATGATAACCTTTGGCAAAGAAGAATCGTTTATAAAACTACGTTTTGCTAGCTTTCGGTACTTTCAGTTGAAATGAGATGTTTTACAACTGTAATGCGGTTCGTGCACAGATTATGAAAGAAACAAATCGACTCTCAATTTTCAGATTTCTAAATGTAATCCTTTCAGACATTTGTAAGAAAGCAATTAACACAAAACAGGTAAGGGTTAAACATTCTCATTACGTTTATGATGTGCCCGGTTTTGTCTGTATGGAATGTATACATTCTACTCAATATATTTATACGTATATTGTAATAATGATAATAATTATAACAAAAAACGTATTCCTCTAGGACCAAGTCACGTGGGTCACAATGGGAGTTCACCATATACCACATACAGAAGATTTCCCAACTTCTCCAACAGTCGGACTAAATCTAGATTTCTATTTATTACCATACAACTATTTTGACCATGATCCGGCTATGGGATCGGCTGATATGGTCCGAATCGTCCCCGATAAACAGTATGGACTGAAGAAGGGAGTGGACATTGAACGGTATGCGAACAAAGCAGAACCACGGTGTATACCAAAGAAGTCAACGTATGATCATGACATTCAAAACAATCCGTATGCACTATTTGATCCTGACGACGAAGCACCTGCGATATAGACAAATGAAATGGCTTATCAGTCGAAGCGATTCCGAGTTGTGGAAATCAACGGATCGCTGGCCCCGCCCACTCACTCTGCTGGCCATATCCACTTACTTATTCAAGCTGTAGTTACGACGTTTAAGTCCCCAAATTTACTAAAATGCTCACAGAATGTTGGCCAATTCTGGAATTAACCTACATAAATGATGTGATTGATCGATTGATTCTTTGATTGACAACTGCGACTGATTAATTTCAAATTCTGATAACGAATCTACGTATCGCTACTGTAAATAAAATCAGTTTACCAATCTAATCATTCATTTAGGGCGAAAAACGTTTGAATTCCGACATTTATGTTACGATACTTTTTTTGGTTTGGCAACTTGAATGTCGTAACTATAGCTTTATCTATCTACAGTTACGACGTTTCTTTCGCCAACCAACTTGTCTTCAAATTATTTCTATTTCCACTTAATTTACAAAATAATTTCGTTTATTACTACTACCCCGAAACTTACAATTCGGAGACCAGTGGGCGTGATCAGTGATTTGTCCTTGTATTTTATCATCTTAAAGGTATGCAACGAAAAGTCAAATCTAACTTCTTTTTTTCAATTGTGATTAGCTTTGTTTCGCTTAATAAATTAATAAAAAAAGAGAAGAAATTACTAATATTGCTATACGTAATAACAAGGATGATAAACGACTCTTCGTCTCCTGTTTAATCCCTGGTTTTACGTCCCTGTTATACTTGAGAAAACATTGTGGAAAAGAAGAAATTGCTTGTAACAAGCAATTTCTCCTTTTACCAAAATATTTTCTACCAAACTGAAAGACTTTGTTTGTCCACTTGAAATTGTCGTCTACAAAACCTTTTGAATTCGGACAGTCCCAAAAATTAGCAATACAGTCAAGGGTTAATAACAGTTTCGGGGCTATTCGCGTTTATCAGGCATATCTTGTTCAAATTTATTTGCAAACTTTTGTTTGGAACGCCATTTTAGGACATAGTCAGAATCAAGTATTTTCCATGATTACCGTTTATGGTTTACTTCCTACATTCGGTCAACCAAGGAAAATCTGGCTCGATTGACAATTCAACCAATCGCTGCTCCATTTGCTACGCCTATCGACTCCGACAGGAAGTCTCACTCGATTTAAACCGGGGTTATTTTGCAATACACATGGCCAGTGGCATGTAACAAAAAGAAAACAGAACGGTTTGCGACCTAACCGTCGTAACTACAGATTGAATAAGCTGTAGTTACGACTTTTAAGACGCCAAACCAACAAAATGGTTTATCAAAAAGTCTGAGATCAAAACTCATGACTGTTCTAAATGAGTTATTTTATTGGTCGACAGATGATTTGACTGACAGCCGCGATTTGTCATTTCACTTCGCGGAGGGAAGATTTCTGGGTACTTTTGTAAATGGTACATAGAGCAAATGTGAGAAAAGCATTATACGTTTGAACCAAGTAAGCATCTACAAATCTTAAATGCTTACTGTGTTTGGTTTCTTCATACCCTTTTTTTAAAAACCTTTTTTATACTTTTTTTCAAAAATAATTCAGATCGAAACAACTTGAGCACTTTATTACTGCTTCACGTTGTTTTCCCACCAGTACAGCCTTTACAAGCTCTTTATGTTTTGTGTCTGTCCATGTATATTGAATTGCTTTGTCTTTTGTCATTCCGCTTGTTCAAAAAGTATTTTTACAGCTAGGTCATTCATTGATTAGGTCTTGTTTTAAACAAATCGTCATTGGGTGAGCAAAATGTCGTAACTACAAGTTTTTTCTCAAGCTGTAGTTACGACATTTTGCTCGCCGATTGACGAAATATAATTGTATTTAATTAGTAGTTTTCTTCATTCATATTAAAGTGAAAAAATATCACGGTCCAACGTATTTGTAAAATTTAAATAAGTGAATGCGGGTCTAGCTCCCAAACGTAGGACAAACAGAGATTGTGCTACCTTGTGAATAGTGTAGTTGTTATGGAAACTCGGGAAAAATTCCATTTAAAACCCGAATTAAATAGGTGATCAACTCGCTTCTACTGACCCAATCAAGCTAGAGTCGTTTTCAAGATCGCGTTATTTTATAAACATGTGATTTTTATGTGGTTATATAGTATTTTAAAACTAATTTCGCAAAACGGGATCGTGCACGTGGTCAA
The DNA here is from genome assembly GCA_946902895.1 of Fragum fragum. Classification (NCBI taxonomy): domain Eukaryota; kingdom Metazoa; phylum Mollusca; class Bivalvia; order Cardiida; family Cardiidae; genus Fragum; species Fragum fragum. Next base: position 10,625,131 of record OX336370.1, on the reverse strand, counting down.
GAGAGAATCATCGTTCAGAGTGATAAAATTAAAACTTATATTGAATAACTAAGTTATAACTATTTACAGGATATAAGTATCTCATAATATTCATAGTTTTAACATTCCTTAATCCAAGTTAATGAATTTATTACCAGTAGACTGTGCATTTTTACTGGTCATAATCTATGCTTGTTATTTGTGGACAACGTTTTGCGCAACGCATATATTGCCTACGTGATAGACCATCGCTGGCATACATGTAAACACAACACTGGTCAAATGATCGAATATTTCTTCCAACTATTATGTATGTATGTGTTTATAATTTTATATCGTTTGCATAATTAAATACAAGTTTACAACAAAATCTTCCCACTATTTGATTTCATTCGCGATAGAGGACAATATAACGCTATATCGCATCATCTACAATCCCGACATTTCATGCGTCGATAAAAGGAAAAAACCAAACCAACCAACCAAACAAAACAACAACAACAACAACACAAATCCCAAAACAATATCTACAAAAAATATATTTAACATTGTGGGAAAAGGAGAACTTGCTTGTCTTACTCATATCTTCTATCCTATTTGGTATTTATTGTCCAATTTGTAACACGTTTGAGAAATGTCGTCGCCAGTCGCCACCATCGTTCCAACCTGGGATAGCAAGATTTCAAATCGGGCTCATTCAATGAATTTCATAACACAAATATCGTCAAGGGGGATAAAATTATCGTAAATAAATAATTAATAAAGCTACATTTACGATATTCTGATCACCCAGATATGATATTTTTGAAAAGAATAACGTTGTTGAGCGTGCAAAATGTCGTAACTACAGCTTGAATAAAGCTGTAGTTACGACATTCTGCACGCCCAACGACGATAAGAAGATTTTATTCAACTGAGGGTTAGGGCAATTGCACGCTTGACTGATTAATTCCTGTTTCTCGTTTTAATCCGCTTATCGAAAAAAGGGCCGTTTGTCCTGGTACGCTCACCTTAAATAAAGGCTATATTTCTTTCAACTGTCAAATTTTATGATAAGGTTAGGATTGTGATACAAGAGTGTCTTACCATACCTTTCATCTATACGATTTGTACCTTGGGTTTCAAAAGTCTTAATGACACAATTCAAGGATTTAGGACTTATATAAAAGTGGGCGAATAATTTCCCTCTCCTCTGGTCAGCCCGATTAGCTCAGTTGGTAGAGCACTTGACTTCAAACCTCAAGATTACGGGTTCGAGCCCTGGGCTGACCATATCTAATAACAAACTAATTGTCTTTCGGATGAAACGTTAAACCGAGGCCCCGTGTGACGGTGCTATCCACCGAGCACGTTAAAGAACCAGGCGGAGCTCTCAGCAGTTTCGTCCTGTACTATCCCCCGTAACAACTAACCGTCTTCTGGGGGCGTCGCTCATATGGGCATGTGCTACGGTAGCGACGATAGATAAACGGAAATAATCAATCAATCCCTCTCCTCTGGATCCATAATTATTAATTTTAGAAATATATAGTCATGAATATTACGTCTGAAGACCATCTAGGTAAGGATGAGAATATTTATAAAAATTTGACTTTCTTTGACATGGCAACTAAAGTTTTTCCACTGAGTTTCTATGAATTTAGCTATTGTGAAAGAGGGCCACGTAAGGAACATTTCTGCCAAATGGTCCATTAGTTTGGGTGGAGATATTACTCAAAATTCCCTCCTTTATTTCAATATAGGCCCCTACCCCTTGGAGTTTTGCCCCTAGGGATCCAAGAGTATTAGTTATGAATTTAGAAAGAGGTCAATACACTGATGTTTCATGCAATTTATTAAGGCTCTACGCCCTCTGGGTCAAGAGGAGACTATATTATAGATTTGTTTTTAAATATTTCACTCTGGTTGCCATGGAAGTTAGGTTTTTCACTGATTTCAATCATTTAAGCTATTTTATACAGGGCTACTTAAGAACAATTTCTGTCAAATTTGGTTAAAATTGGCCCTATAGTTTGCCTTTAAAAACCTTTTTTATGTTTATAATGACCCCACCCCTTGAGACTATACCTATGGAAATCAGAGGGTCATGAATTTAGCAATTTTGAAAGAGGTTACAATACCGATGATTGTTGCAAAATACCAAGACTCTACGCCTTCTTGGTCAAGATGAGATTAGTTTTAAAGAATATGTATTAAAATTTCACTTTTGTTGCCGTGGCAACCAGAGTTTTCAATTCATCAATTAATTAATTCATTAATTTATAGTGCCATCTAAAAAACATTTCCACCATATTTGGTTCAAATAGGACAGATAATTTGATAGATGGTATCGATTAAAAGCCCTCTTAAATATCCACCCGCTGGAGCTCCGCAAGTGGGAACCCGAGGGTAATGATCTAGCAATTTTGAAAGAGGTAAATTAACTGGCGTTTCATGCTAAATATCAGGGCTCTATGCTCTATGCCTTCTTGGTCAGAAATAGACTATTTTTATAAATCATTTCAAAAATTCACTTTTATTGCCATTGCAATTTGAATCTTCAATGTACTTGAATTATTTTCGCTTTTTAGCTCACCTGAACACAAAGTACGAGGTGAGCTATTGTGATCGGTCGTTGTCCGTCCGTCCGTCTGTCCGTCCGTCCACAATTTCTTTAAAAATCTTCTCCTTCTAAACCAGGAGACCAATCAAGCTGAAACCTTGCAGGGATGTTCCTTGGGTGAAGTTCTACAAAAGTTGTTAAAAGAATTTAATTCCGTGAAAAACTCTGGTTGCCGCGGCATTTGAAAAAGGGACATTTTAGTAAATCTTTGATTTTTTTTCAGAAAATAAAAGGCGAAAGGCATTTATATTTGTTATGTAGTTTAATCACATGGTTTGATACAAAGTTTTCAAAATTTGATCTCTTGGGTCAAGAATGGCCCCGCCCGAGAGGTCCAAACTTTCGAAAAATGCTTAATTAGAGCAATATCAAAAGACTTCTCCTCATAAACTATAAGGTTTAGGAGCATAACTAGATAGTTTTGGACATTACCACTTAAAATTGTTCTTCTGGGTCAAAGACAGCTCTGCAATAGGGATCAAAATTAGGGAAAAACGCACAATTTGAGTACGTTAGGGTAAATAATCTTCACTTTAATGCTGAAGGGCATTTCTTTTCGTAATGTATGCAAAGCCTGGCTGTTGTATAACATTTTTGATTGAATTATGCCTGTAGGATAAGAACACCACTTCCCTGGGTGTCCAAAGTTTGTAAAAATACTCAATTAGACCATGTTCAACAGTCTCCTCCTCCCAATCTAAGAAGTCTAAGTCACTCATGTTTGGTAAATAGCATAACCAGATGGTTCTCTACCAGGCTAGCTAAAATCATAGCTCTGGGATAAAACATGGCCCCGCCTCGCAGGTCCAAAATCAAAAGACTTCTCCTTCTGAAATATAAGGTGAAGGACATTCATATTTGGTATGTAGCATTACTATATAATTTTGTACTATGTTACATGAAAATTTGCCCTTTGGATAAAAAGTCTCTGCTCCAGGGGTCAAATTGTGTAAATCGCTGAATTTGAAAGAATTCTTTTCTTTAATATAGGGCATAGAGAATTTATATTAAAACATAGCATAACCTTATTGTTATCTACCATGAATATATCCTTTGTCTTCACAAGGCATCTAAAGTTATGAAGAACACTCAATAAGAGCATGTTCAAATATCTTCCGCTCCAAATTTATCAGTTGTAATGCATTCATATTAAGCTAATAGTACATCCAGATTGTTCTCTACCGTGGTTGCTGAAATTATAGCCAAGGGCCCCAAGTTTGGTAAAATGCTCAATTATAGCAGTATCAAATTCTTCTCCTCTTAACATTGGCCAACATTAAAAGAAGATGCAGACGGTAATTTAAGTTTGATTGAAATCTATATACAAGGAATTTTTAGGATAGAAAACGTTGTGAGAAATTGAGAAATTGCTTGCAACTAGTAAGTTCTCCCTTTCTCACAATGTATTTTATACCTATCTTCCTTGAGGGCATCAAAATGTGGGATAGTTTTGTAATTGATTAAACTATAAAGCCAAAATGTGGGATAGTTTGGTAATTGATTAAACTCTAAAGCCAAAGGCATTCATATTTATTGTATAGCATTACTCGGTAATTTTGTACTATACCCCAAATCTTATATTTGTTTTATTTATTTTGCTCAAGCTGTGTCTTTTTTATACAAAAAACACTGTAATTAGGAGATGCCTCAAGTGAGCGATTTAGGACCATCATTGTCCTCTTGTCTTATACAGGGCCACAAAAGTAACATTTCTACCAAATTTAGTTCACATTGGTTGAATGGTTTGGGAGGAGATGCCGTTTAAAATCCTTCCTTATGTTTATGTGGTCTCCGCCCCTTAGGGCTCCGCTACCAGGGACCCGAGGGTAATGATTTTAACAATTTTGAAAGATGTCACTATACTGATAATTCATGCAAATTATCAAGGCAATATGCCTTCTGGGTTGGGGGAAGAAGATTTTTTAAAGAATATTTTAAAATTTCACTTTCATTGCAATGGCAACCAGTTTTCAACAGATTCCAATTCTTTTACCTATTTCTTAAAGAGGGCTACCAACGAAAAAATTTTGCCTAGTTTGGGCCATTGGTTTTGGAGGACATATTCTTCAAAGAAATTGTTTACGGACGAAGCACGACACATGACGAATGACGGACGAATGATGAAAAACGATCACAATAGCTCACATGAGCATTTCAATCTCGGGCGAGCTAAAATGCATATTTGTCAAATTCTCGTTGATTTAAAGCTGACTGATCTACGATGTGACAGCATATTTAGATGTAAGTCTTCGAGTGAGTGACAAAAATCAAATTTACAATGAGAATTGACCACTTGAGGTTCTCAATCAAGGAGTATATAGACCAGTCAAATAATTCATTCAGTCCGAAATTAAGATTTGAACTCCGACATTGGCCGCAATTTTTGTTGGCTTGGCGACTTAAACGTCGTAACTACAGCTTATTCAAGCTTAGTTACGACGTTTAGCTCGCAAATTAACCATTCTACCTCTTGCTACATGACGCTGGCAATAAATTTTGCAAAATAACGGCGTTTAACCCTTTCTCGTTTTTGAAAATTTTGGACTGGTCCTATTTGAAAGAAGTTGCGGATGGCAATTAAAATTTGTTGTAATTTGAAAAGTTATCAACCTAAAGGTAAGAAAATATTGTGGGAAAGGAAGAAATTGTTCGTTACAAGAAATTTCTTCTTTTCTTACAATGTTTTCATGTATAAAATCACAGGGACGTAAAAACAAGGGGTTGTAGAGGAAAGGGTTAAATCGAAGCGGGACTTCCTATTGGAGTCAGTGGGTGTGGCCAAAGGAAAAAGTGGGCGGGGCCAGCGAAAGGTCAGTTATTCTCGAGACTCACATGTTCTTGTAGATCTATAGTTCCGCTGCAGGAAGTTCGAGACGCGGGTTGTCTATCTTTTCATATGGGTCTAACCCTCGAATCATCTTGTTTCGTAGATGACTTATATTCACCGCAAGATGTGCTGGCTCGTATATTTCTCAACATCATTTTGATATTTAATTGGTGTTATTTCAAGTATCTTCAGCCAGATTGCATCATTGTAAATATGACAAAAGTCACCCAAATCTCACAAATTGTTCGGACACTATGTAGACGGGTTCGCGTATAAACATTGTATAAGTGTGAACAATGGACATATACTTACGATGTTTTTGCAGTAACCCGTCGATATAAATAATTGCTAAATACCCTATTTGATTTCGACGTTTGTCAGACTAAAGATCTTCATTTTAACGAGAGGTATTTCTGAACGACACATTTTATTCATTTTTGCAGAGTTTTCACAGAGAAGCTGTTACTGATTATCTTCTTGCAGATACACTTTTATCACTGTGACATGGTATCGTGCAGCTACACTCTCTCGCTGTAACATTGCTGGGAACGCAACGCTGCTCTCATTGACTGGAGATAGAATACAACCTTAGACTGATATACTGAAGGTGTCCTATCTTCGGCACATCCCTAGTGGCTTACTCGGCAGATGCCTCCATATGCATTTAACCAATTACCACACGACAAAATTTTAGACTTGTCTGATTCAATTATGTTGCAGACGACAAATTTAGTTGGTGAAATTCTGGATTTTTTAGGATAGAAAACATTGTGCACAATGAAGAATTTGCTTGTAACAAGCAATTTCTTCATTTTCCACAATGTTTTCTAAAGCTTTTTTTTTCTTGCGGGCGTCAAATATCGTCATTGTGTGGGAATGGGTTAACTTTCGTATTACTCTGAATAGTTGTAGAAATAGAATGTAAGGTAACAGCAATATTACCAAAACATTTGAGAACGGTGTAAAGTTCATAAAGGTAGCACAAACAAAGATTTTCTTACCGTATGAACATTAACATCGAGAAGTAAGCTCGTGGCAAAATTCCATGAAAAAAACGAATTAAAAAGGGAATCAAAGTATTTATGAACTTATTACTAGCAGACTATGTTTATATACTGGTAACTATGTAATGGATATCCTACCTTTGTGATTTGTGTATACTGCTTACGTCATAGACGATGGCTGCTATACGAAGGTGCATTATATTGATACAAATCAAACGTTAATTCTAATAATCGACTTTTATGGCAAGGGTGCTCGAAACAGCACCATATTTAATCGGTATGTGCAGTCGATACCAGTGGCGTCACGCCAGGCCGGCGATAGCAGCCCAAATGTTTTGCCTGAAAGAAGGCGCCGATGCAATGGTTTTAATTATCGCTTCTGTAAATGAAATATTTACAGCGTTTATAGGAGCGGCGAAAAACTCAGAAAGCTCCGGACCTTCGTATCGGTTTCTAGGAGATTGGTGGACTGACTCTCGGCGTGGTATAACCGACACACTTAAAAGTTACGAACTGGGAATTGACATAGCCGTCAAAGAAAAGATTTCACATTAATGAAATGGTTAAATAGCTATGGTAGGTCGGAAGAATTTTTTACAGAAACAGCGGCGAAGTTTATAATTGCAATTGAAAATTAAGATTATAGAGAAATAACGTAAACTTCTTATACTCATTCAAAGATATCTTTATTTTTTTGCTCTTGTTGACATCTCATATTTGAACAAGTAATCTCAAAGTGTTTTCATGGCTAAACCGAACCAACCCATATATTTCAAGTTTCCGAAACGTTCATTTGGAAAGGAATCACACGATCTCTGTTGATTTAACCAATAAGAGTTCAAACAAGACGCATTGCGCCGCTACAGTGAGTATGGAACAAATTTAAGAAAGAAAGTAATTGAGAGAGCGAGCGAGCGAGCGAGTGAGCGCGCTCGCGAGAGAGAGAGAAAGATAAAGAGAAAGAAAGAAAGAAAGAGAGAGATATATAGAGAAAGAGAGATAGAGAGAGAGAGAGAGAGAAAGAGAGAGAGAGAGAGAGAGTTGACTTGCATCCCTAGAAAGACTGTTATAAACAAAATCATTGCCATTCTGCTGTAATGCACGAATTGTAGTAACCAATCATTTTTATAGGAACTCCGTAAAAATATCTGTAAAATAAATGGGTTTCAGAGCAGACCAATCAGTGATCGAAGATCATTGCAGGTAGATCGTTCATTTCAGATTCAGGAAATCATAAAAAAGAAAGATTTTTTTTCAGTCCTTGTGGCTCGCCCATGCTAGCCCGTATAGTCTGAGCAAGTCGATACGTTTCGCTTTTCCTAAATGGCCCCTTTTCGCGTGACAAAACATTACTTATACCTTGCATTCTTCTTTTCAAACAATGTTTCTAAACTTTATCTTATAGATATCGTCATTTATCAAGTTTCAAATCGGTTCCACGGGCTGCTATATACTTCGGTGCAAAAGAAATAATCTCGACCTCGATAGTCGGTGAAGTGGTAGAATGTACAATGTGCGTATATGATACATGAAATAGCCATGATGGTGAAAACGCCCAAGAGCATGAAGAGGTAAAGAAAAAATGCTTGTAATCAAACATAAATTGGATATTGAAAATACTTGGATGGCATGTAGTATTAGTTCTACAAAACTTTCATTAATCATGTAGATTGTACATTTAAAATCAACGGAAACGGCGCTATTCATAATTCTAAAACTTTTCAGCGTGTTGGAGGGGAATCTAGACAGCCCCCCCCCCCCCCAAATCGCAGCCCCAAATATAAAAGAAAAAAAAAAATCAATCGATACGCCCGGATAATCTCTGAAACGTATATATGCGGAGTTTTTCTTTCGAAGTCTTTTCCTTTCCACAATGTAACTCTGGATTCCATTACTTCGATATTATTTCTAGTATAATACGCTGTTGGAAACAATATAATTGACTGATCGTTGATCCCGCCACCGGACTCAGCTGGCCACATCCATCGACTCCGACAGGAAGTACGACACGATAATAAACGGCCTTATTTTGTAAACTTTATGGCGTGTAACACGCAGTAAAAAATAAATGGTTTGTTGACACCCTAATCTGCGTAATACACCTTATTCGAGCTGTAGTTACGATGTTTAAGTCGTCAAACCAACTAAAATGTTTCACAAAAATGCCGGCCAATATTGGAGTTCTAAACTTCACGTCCGGTCTAAATGGCTGATTTGATTACTCGATTTATTCTTGGCAGCCCACATTGTTCGATTTTTCTCTTTCATGCTCAGAAGAAAGATTGTCTGATTGAATTGTGAAAGGGCCTTAAAAGCAACAGTTTACGTTGATAGCAGATAGGGTTATCTCCCATCCGAAGGCTTTTAGCCTATTATTATACATTAAAATTCTAGACTGGTCCAAATTCATAGAATGTTTGAAATTTTTGTATCTCTAGATAGAAAACAATGGGGAAAATTAATATAACAAACAATTTCTTTAGTTTTCGCATTGTTTTCCGGAACTATTTTCTTGAGGGGCTTGAAAAGGGGAGATTGTGTGGGAATTCGGCTAACCTATTGTTTCGCATTAACTTGTCATGCCCAGAATTCCTATTTCTTTCTATTCCTTCGAGGGGGTGGGGATTGGGGCACAGTGATTGGATTAAATATATGAAAAAGGAAAGGCATTAGATTTTAAATATTTATCTAAATTAGGCATTTACAAATGGCAAAAAATGAAACTCAATTTTGAAGTGGAAAAGAATAACGATCCGATGATAAGCAGGATTTTTAAAACGAACTCTCCGTAATATGTACTGCATTCTTTTAAGGCTTTCACCTCTAGCACCATAAATCCTTTTACTAGTTTAACACATCGCGAAAATTGGTAAAAACATGGAATATGGTTTAAAACACATCTAACCCTTTCTGGTTTATTCCCTTCTTTTACGTCCCCAAAGAAGAAAAAAATCTTTATTAAAAGCAATTTCTTCATTTCCGACAAGACTTTCTTTACGAAAAAAACATTCATTTAATTTTATGAAGTAAAGAAATTGTCATCAGTAACCGTTTTCACTTTGGACAAGTCTAAGATTTTGTAATCTTGTAATGGGTAAAGGAAACGCAGATATATGAATGAATATTTTAAACACATGTAGCAATATTACATATCAATATTCTCACTGTACATACTTCAAACAAAAACAAAATATATACAGTATGACATAAATCATGGGAGTTAACAATTTGTCGTTTAAAATCATTCAATCAAGGCTTGTCATATACATTGAATGGTATTTTTGTGAAACGCGAAATTCAGTTTCAGTGCCCAATATTTTGGGCATGCATTTTTATATGGTTGGAAGAAAAATCACTTAAATTACGCGAGGCTCCAAATACTATTCAAGTCACCCCAAATACTATGTCATTTGCATGTATATATTTCCGTTTATTTATCATCGCTACCTGTTGCAGATGCCTATATGAGCGACGCCAGAAGACTATTTAGTTGCTGAGCTTGATGTAAAGGACCTACATACGGCGTCTCATTTTAACATCTTATCCGAGAGGCTATTAGGTTGTTAGTCAGTCCTTGGCTCGAACCCGTGATCTTGAGGTTGAATTCAAGTGCTTTACCCACTGAGCTAATCGGGCTGACCAATCGTTTGTTTGCATAGTAACTTGAAAGTAGGATTTACATAGATTCTTGAAACTGATCGACAAACTGTAGATGTTTGCTTTCATTGATCCTCTTTATCTTTTCTTATTTTGTAATATAGCTTACGTCAAATAATTATCCGCTGAACTGAACGTCCATTAGCAGTAGGTAGAAGAACGACTTTAAATTGACTTAACAAATTGTGTAATCAATATAAAAAAGCGAATGAAAGTGCTAATTAAATAACAATTTACAAAAATTACATTACATCTTTCGCACCGTATGAAACACAAAGGACAACCAATTTACCACCATCCCCTTCGCACATTGCAACGGTGAAACAAATGTTTCGAAAAATGTAGGACGGAAACAAACCTGAACTAGGATTTTGTCTCTTCCGTTTTGTCATTTTTGTCAGTCTTGTTCTCCTCGTTAACTCCTCCATCTATTAAATCGACTCCATCTTTCGTGATTTGTCTATCTCTTGGACCAATATCCAGCTCGTCTATTGTATCAATAACTTTTGCATCTAATGAGACAATGGTTTTTCGATCTTCCGAATCGGTAAGTGTTGCAATTTTTGAGTCGATAGCTTCTCCAATCTTTGAGACGACTGCCTTTCCGTCTTGTATGTCGATAGCCTTTTCACCCTTTGAAGCGATAGCCTTTTCATCAGTTGGTTCGATGCCTTTATTGAGAAACTTTTTCTTCTCGCTTAAATCCTTCTCCAGATCCCTTATAACATTTTCGATCATCTGAGCTTTCTCGCTGTTGTCACTAGTCAGTTCCCAAGAGCTGTTAACAATCTGCCATATATCGAGCGGTACAAACACCACGGAAACAAATGCACCTGCACCCTTGGCCAGATGACCAGCTTTAGCTAGACCACTTGCGGCGTGTTTTGTGACCTTCCCAATTTTCGCGATTGTCTCAGACACCTCTAGAAGACGGAAAACAACCATGGTATTTGTATACGCTGTCGTCATAATTCGGAAAATCTGTACTTCCGGTACTCCAATCTGTGTCATGTGACTGACATGTGACTTCAACTCAAACCCAGCCTGATCCAGTCTCTCCGCCTCGTCTTGGTCACATTTGAGCACAAAATTGGCACGCTTCATGTAATCCTTTTCACACGTGTTGACATAAACTTCACCACCGATACCCGCAATGCCTCCCCCGATACTAAAAAGAGAGCCGGCTGTTAGAGCAACTGCACTCAACCCACCGGTCAAAGGTATACTAGCCACAGCAGCGATTGCTCCAGCTATACTGACACCAGCACCACTGATCTTTGTTATATTTGCTCTTGTTCTACAATCATTTAACTGATCTACGAGTTCTCGTAGAACTTGTATTGTACTCTCTCTTCTAGTTATGAAAGATTCAAGCGAAACTGAAAGTAGATGATTATTTATCCAAGAAAACCTGTCTGAATGACGTCATTCTATGACGTTAGAAAATTCGATAATATTGCATACAGTACACAAAATTTGATCTAATGCATTTATTTTTTGCAGACAGAAATATCAAATGATCCTTTATTCAGGAAATCCTGCAAAATGACTTTATTTTATGACGATGGGACAAACCTAAATATTTTGACGACAGCAACAACATCTGATCAATGCTTCCCCATTAGAATAATACAATATGTATGAAGGCATTAATAGTATATGCTGGGGCTATTTTGTGTATTAAATGTTTCTCAAATTCTACCATGTCTACATGAATTATTTAAGAAATGAGTGTACGAGTACGCGAAATTATTCTTTTTATTTCTTTCAATTTAATGCAACCAAGCTGAAAAAACTAATATTTTAGTAGTTGTTAGTACAATTGTATGGATCTACTCTGTGCATAAGCATTGTAGGATTCGTGCTCGTAATCTTGTTCATGAAAGAATAAAAAGAAACTTCCAGTCCATCAAAACACTGGAATCATGATAGACGAATCTTAGATAAAATTGTTAGTCATTGCAGCAGATCTCAGGCAAAAAACTCCTACGATTACAAAACCAGCTATAAATTGCTAAAAATTCCAGGTAATGCCATATTTAATTCAAATTTAGTTTCGTGTATTCATTCGGTTTGATTAATGTTTTAGGTTCATACCTCAATGAAAACAAAAACAACAAAAAAAAGTATTTGTTTCATATATATTTTTTATTTTTTTAAATAGTACAGTAGCATCTTTTCGAAATTGAAAAAACAAAAAGATAAAATTTGACAATTTTGGCTAGTTTTCCCTGCATATTAGATCGAGCATTGCAACACAACCTTCACAGAGTGAAACTTTTAGATGTAAAGAAATAGATAAGCAAGTTATAAAAGAATGTAACAATAAAGGATTCAAAATAGTTTTCTTACATTTGCACGCTACTCTAGTTACCTTTACACGTGGTAGTGGAACAAGAAATCAGAAAACCTTTTTGGATTCTTCGAATTATGTGGACCTTAACGAATAGCAATAGCTTATTTGAAGTTATCTCCACCAATTCCGTCATGAAATTCTGATTTGAACCATTCATAGAAAAGGTCCTTAGTCTCTTTTGTAAATTCAGAACGAGGGTGAGTAAATAGGACGACAGTGAAAATAAAGAAATGGAAATTAAGAACTTACTTTTGTATTTTTCTGCTAATATTTCAAGTTTCTTGGCTGCGTCGTCTTTCTCTGAAATCAGTTTAATAGGAACATAAATTTACAACTGAACGATTGTTCTATGTTGCATTGAACCTATCAAACCTCCACATTATATGTTGAGCCTTTCTAACAGGTAGGGTTCATTAACAAAGAGATTAAAAATCGACAGTTCGTCGATGGGCGAGCAAAGTGCCGTGGCTACAGATTGAATAAAGCTGTCGTTACGATATTTTGATCGCCAAACGACGAGCTGCTTTATAGACGGACTATCATACTTGTACAAGTAGACAGGAAATTTGAATGTTAGTTTCTCCGGAGGAAGGAAATTTACATGTACTGTGTATGAAAGTGATTATTCGTTGTATTTGGCCACCCATCTGTCTATGTTACATGGAGTAGTTTTTATACGACAACCTTGTGGTGGTTGTCAGTCTACGCAAAGCCGTACCATTTAGATTTTGGCCTTCTTTCTTAATATTAGTCACCGTGCCAACTTATATTTTCATTTTTGATATCCTATCACTGCTTTATCTATGTTGGCTGTATTTTATTTCAAATATTTGTTTTGCAATATTTCATGATGGTCCCTTTAAGTGTGATGGCTTACAAAAGAGCTATTACCTATATCATCAGAGGAAGATATTTGTACAGCCCCATCCGGAATGTCTTCTTTTATCTCTTGAGTGTCTTCTTCCTCTTCTGAAAGAGAACATATTTTATCTGTCTTGGGTGATCCCCATTTAAGCGACCACTTTTATGAAGTACTCACTTTTTTAAACGATTGGTGTTCAATGACCTTTTAAAATCTTGTTCATGTTTTCAAAGCAAATCAACGTAAAGTCAAAGTGGAAATGTGCACTATCTTAACCATTGTCATGCTGAACCCGGAATATTCCTGCACTGACAGGAGGTATAGACAAAGATCAGCCTGCACAAATGTGCTGTCTGATCTCAGTCCACACCACCTGTTTGTCTCCTTCAAGCCAGAGTTCTATCTAAATTCATTTTTTGAAAGAAATACAGAACAAAAATTGGTGCTCTCTCAAGTGTTTTCATCCCTTTGATTTTAATACAATTTTAATCGAAATACTCAGCATGACAAGGGTTAAAATTATTTTGCCTTCACGGTGTTGAGGGCACTTTGTAAAATAATACTTCGCGTGCTTCCTTGGATTGTGTATGTATTGTCCAAAAACATAACTACGTGACCCGTGGTGAGCCTGGATTTGAAACTACGACCCTCGGCATCTTTCTATTCTAAACTATGTTTTAAATTAGCCTAAAACACAAGCGCACGCGAAGATATATGTATATCGTATCGATGGTATTAATTTTGCTAACTTAAACAATTTATCAAAGGTTTCGACCTTTACGATTTATGGAAAAGAACACCTGTTCTTCATTGACTTTATGCCACGTAAAGCTACCAAATACATAACGAAAATAAATGACGAAAAGAAATCAGGGTACTATGAATAAAAAAAGCTTTAACTCACCAACAACCTCTATTTCAGAACCCTCATCACTATTTGTGTCATTTTCGTCAAATAGTTCATTCACATCAGCTCTGCTAACAATTCCCAGAACATCTTTTTCTGCCCCTTTCTTGTCTTGAGCTTCCCAGTTACCGTCATTTGTATCTTAAATATTAAGACGAAAACAAGACTGTGTTTTTCTGTTACTACCACAAAATGACAATCACGTATGAACAACTTATGTTTCTCAATCGTTGCCACATTTCATCTGCAGTGAAGAGCGAACAATCGATTCCCACTATGACTAGGTGGCTGACGTATTATCATCTGGTACAGTACCTATAAATATGTTCTGAGGGTTAGGGTAAAAAAAGATGGAATGCTACAATGAAAGTTAAAAGAATGGGATAGGAAAATCATAGATGTAATACCGCCAGTCTTTTAAGAAATATTCTGAGACATGGGCTAGGCTTCAACGTCAAAGGTAGAGAATTCCATAGTTTGATGGTTCTATAAAAACGAGTAATGAAGATATTGTGTTCAGCAGTCAGGAACAAAGCGTTTTCTGTTTCGGGTTGGTATAAAGTGACTGGCTCTTCTGCAACTGTATGAACCCTAATTTATTTAACAGAATGTGGGAGTTGTGAAGTCTCATTTTGTTTAAAGATTTCTAATCTAATACATTAGTAATGGTGACCTCCTAGAATCGTCGTAGTCATTAGAAATTTCTGGCTTCTAAACGTTAAACTCTAAACAATATTTCTTCCAATTCGACTTTAAATCTCTGACGTATAAGATTTAATATCAAAAGTCGTGTTGCATTTACAATTGCTTCATCTGACACTTATGCGCACCCTCAGCTTATATATTGTTTTAATATTTGTCACCAGTGACAAAGATTTGTCACGGGTGACAAACACTTAAACAGAATTTAAGCTGAAGGCGCGCATAAGTGCCATATACAGCAATTCTACATGATGTAATACTGGTTTTGATGTCCTTTTTATACGAATGAGACACCCTCAGCTTATATATTGTTTAAGTAATTGTCACCCGTGACAAATCTTCTTTGTCACGGGTAACAAATACTTAAACAACATTTAAACTGAGGGCGCGCATATGTATCATAAACACCAACTCTACATGACGAAATACTGGTTTTGATGTTCCTTTTATACGGCAGAGACTTTAGTTTGCCTTGGATGAGATGCTTTCAATATTTAAATCTGGGTAAGAGTGACACCTAAGTATATAGCATCGGCAGTACGCCAAATTGTATGTAATTTGGAACATGTAGGGGTTACCTTTTTCAAAAGATTCTTAATATTTCCCACTTGATTGGATTGGGTTCCATTTGCCTGGCACTTTCATACATTTCCGGGTTAAGCAGATCTTGTTGAAGTGATAAACTATCGTTTACTGAATGAATGGTGAGATAAACGATTGTGTCGTCGGAGTACATTATTGCACCTAACAGAGTCTGGAAGGTGACAAAGATGAGAAAGAGACTAGCCAAGAGAACATATTCCAGTAAGACATCTTAGAGCTCTTGGAGCTCGATGGAAACTTGGAGATTCTACGACTACTTCTTATGTGCGGTTTTAGAGGAAGGACTTGACCCAATTGACAACTTGGACGTTGCTGTAGTTTGTATGTGAGCTTGAGGTGGGCGGGTCTGTCGAAAGCTTTATAGAAGGTCCCAAGAATAACGTCTGTTTTGAACCCAAGAAGTATGGTTATTAAAAAATCATTTTGTGAAATTTATGATTTAAGGTTTACAACAACTGAAACCATTCTTGATCTTGATAAGGATATTGTTTTGCATAGAAACGTCTTTAAATAGCACGCAATTGACCAATCGCGGGTGTCAATCAAGGAATATTTCAACCAATCAAAAATTTCATACAGCCCCGAATCGAGATTTAAACTCCAACATCGACCGCCATTTGCATAAAATACTTTTGTTGTTAACGTCGTTATTTCGGCTAATTCAAACTGTAGTTACGACGTTCAGGTCGCTTACCAACGATTCTACTGTTATGTTACATGCTACTTACCATAGTTTCTTCAAGATAATGCCTTTTAAAATCGAAGCAGAACTTCCTGTCAAAGTCGATGGGCGTGGTAAACGAAGTACATGAGCGGGACCAGTGATTGTTCAATTATGTGCTGTAGGACTTTAAATGAAGTAAAGATAGGTGTAAGAGAAATAGTTCGATAATTACTCCGCTGACATTGAGGGATATTGTCAAAGACTGCTGCCACAATAACTAACTTCTGATAGCCTGGAAAAGTAATGGTTCTGGGGATACTCTATATAAAGACAGGAGCAATTTAATAACTTAGCCCTAGGGGATGTGTGATTCCTTTTTGGCACACATCGTGGGATGGGAAAGAGTATTTGGACACCTTGGTAGGGATCACCATCTCATCCATGAAATGTGTGATATTTCTTATCCCATGAATTGCTAAACCTCAAACGCAACACCGAATCCTTTTCCGCTTTTTAATGTTCCTCAGAGAAATGATTGATAAAACATTGTTGAAAATTAAGAAATTGCATTTTACATTGTTCAGTAATTTTTTGAATAGTTTTCGACAGGTACAGTATTTTCAAAATTCTATAAATTTAAATAGTCGTCTTCAGGTTCGTTAAACTCGTACTAGTAAAAGATACTGTCACCTGATAATTTATAGAAAGGAATTTTGAATCAAATAAAATCAAGTCCTTGTTACTTTTTACTTTACAAAAACAGTTTTGACCATTCGCCCATTCCTTTAGTAATATTGGTGTGTGCTGTGTGTGTTGAAACACATGGTACCTAATGTTTTCTGCCAATCACATACAGTTTGTTTTTCACTTTAAATACCCATTATACACAGAAAATTGATGAGTCTAGGGTGTATTCGCCCGTTCAAAAACAGTTTTCTTATCTCGACTATGAGGAAGTAAAGTGAAAACACGAAGACAAAAAATCCACGTGACTCAACTTGTAACAGCCGGTTCTCTATCTTTCCTTTTCTTATTTGATTAATCTGATTTTCTGGATCTTTCTTGGTTTTCTTACCTTTAAGATACTTCGTTTCAATGTAATTGCAAAGACGAAACACAGATGACAATTCAAGAACATTTTGACACCTAGCAGGAGATTGGTCTGTTATCATATAACCAACCTGATTTCTCGTCAGAATAAACGTCATTAACGAATGCACCACCCTCTTCGAACGGCAGACAGAATTCCATTCTCTGTGATTTAGTTTGCGAATCTGTGTCTTCGCCACCACACAATTGTACAAGATCTTCTGTCACTGTGTTAGAGATTTTCTCTGTAATGAAAGACTTAGAAGTTAACGAGGTTTAGTGCAAAGACTTTTGTGAATAACTATGAGTATGGAAATGGTATTCACTGATTCAAAATAATTTTAATTTGTTATTCAACCAGAAGTAGTGCACCAGCACAGAAATAATCTTCCACAAGGATCATGTCATGTGTTCAACACGCATGTTTTGTGCAAATGCTACATGTATCTAAAGTTAAAGCGAAATGATTGCTGTGTATTTTGTATTGGTTTTTCGGAGTTTGATGCCTTTCTAAAGATATTTCAATTAAATTCGAATCACATCAAAGCCCACTCATTTATTGCTTTCCTGGGTATCACCATGCCCAAGCTTGGTCTCCGATAACCTAATGTCTAATGACTATCAAAAACGCACTTGACCAGTTGCGCTGAATCGATCCCGATTTGCCAATAATCTCTCCGCAAAATCATAATTCAAATGCCCAATTTACAGAGTCTGGGGGAATCATACAAAGCGACACATTTCCCTCGATCTAGTGAAAAGTTGGTATTTAACGGTATATTTTCTATATTTCAAATTAATACGAAAGGTGTTGAATTTGTCAGGTAATTACGCCTCGGGTAAATAGAAATTATTCAATAGATTAAACGCCTGATAATTCGTTTACTAGCTTGTAAACATATTATTAAGCAACCATTGTAAACATAGCTGAGAATTTAGTTATATACTAGACGGCGCCATCGTTTTTACTCAGTACATTTATTTGCACTTTGTGGGTTATTTTTGTTTAAATGGAGGATAATCAACTGGTTACTCCAGATATGAAAAAATATTTCACGAGGATGCGTTGTTAGGCGTTGAAAAACGAGTGCCACGCCTAACAACTCATCCGAGTGAAATATTTTCTCATATCTAGAATATCCAGTTGATTATTCATTCTCTTCTATTCTTTTATTAAGATATCGAAACAAATCTTTTTGATAGAGAGAAGGTCTATTGAAAGAGAGCGAATGAATACACGATTAAAGACCAAAGCGACGCCCACAAAACTGTAGAGGTCACCATTTTTATAATCTTATGGATTCTTTATAATGTCACAGGGTCGGAAAAAAAGTAGTTCCTAAATTACGACAGAGAGTGAAACTGAAAATTGTTATCGTTACTCCAGTGAAATATCAAAGTTTATTACTCTGATAAATCCCAAGATTTCACAGCATAATATAATAAATGGTGTAAATCGCCGATTTAATCAATTTTCCAATGTACCGTCGCTGTCAATCAAAAAGTCGATTGACTAATCAAATCATCAATTTGTACCAAAACTCAACTTTGAACTACGATATTTACGCTAGGCCATTTTTCTTGGTTTGGCGACTCAAACGTCTTAAATATAGCTTATTAAAGCCGTAGTTAAGTTTTCTAAACAACGATTTTACTCTTTTGTTACATGATTTTGACTATAAATTTGCATCATAACACAGTCAAATTTCCTGTTGAAGTAAGTTAGGATACCAAGCGTCCGTCAATCACTGTAATGTTCACTTGTTTATCCCTGTGCTGTTCGCTTGTTTATCACTGTGATGTTCACTGGTTTATCACTGTGATGTTCACTGGTTTTGATAGCTTAAGCTATCCCTTTCCTGTTTTGCAAAAAATCAGACCTGCGAAATTCAAAGGTTTTTCATACGACAATTTAATGTCGACTTTATTGGAAAATAATCATTCAATAGGGAAGAAAATATTGTGGAAAAAGAAGAAATTGCTTGTAACCTCTAAATCCACAGAATGCCTACGTTATAAAAAGTAGTTAATATGTATTTCAGGAATATTGCAAACCTTCCCTGCAAGTTCATCTCCTAAGTATTTTTAGCTCACATGAGCATTTCGTGTTCAAATGAGTCTGATCAGAGTTTTCACTATGCGCACTGCTTTGTGTGGCTTCATGAATGAGCTTCTTCAAATAGAAGAAAACTTTTTTAAAAGTATGCTATTTAAACCATTCCCACTCAATCTCGCTTTTAAGCACCCCAAGAAAAAAAGATTGGGAAAAAATTGTGGACAACGAAGAAATTATTTGTAACAAGCAATTTCTTCAATGTACACACTATTTTCTACCCTGCAAGGCCAAATTCCACAAACTTAAAATTATCGTCTGCAACTTCTTTCAATTTGAACCAGTCTAAGATTTTGTCATGTTGTAATAGGTCAGTTCCTGGGTTACTTTAACCTCGTTTATTTACCATGATAACCTTTGACAAAGATGATTACTTAACAAAACCATGCTTTGCTAGCTTACGGTACTTTCAGTACTTTGATTCCAGTGTTATATCATCCATTTGACATCAAAAATATTTAACGTTGTTATTTGACTTCGTTGCTGTAGGTCTAAAGACTATGTATTTAATTTCTGATAGAAAATCTATGTAGTTTGTATTCACTGGAATCGTCGTCTTGGTGAGACGATTCTTATAGGTACCCCCCCCCCCCACAATGGGTTCCATGAAATGACAAAGTCCATTCTGTTTAAAACGAAATCCTTATCTCGATCTTATACATTGTAGAAAGATGAAGAATTACTTTCACCAGGCAGAGTGGCCATTTCACATATTTTTATGGCACGTCAGGAAAGGTAAGGACCTCCTTGAAAGTGCATAAAGGATCGACCCTGGTCAATAGGCGGGCTGCGCAGGCTTATCAGAATCGAACCTCTTTGCTCCTTCACGATTTTATGAATTTAGAATGACCAGTTTACCTTACTGTATAACCATTTTTTGAAATCAACCTCTTGAAGATCGCTGGTTGATCCAATAGCTTTCTTGAGTATTTTTAAGGAACCTGCGGTAAGTCCCTTTCGAATGATGGATGAAATATGTTTGTTACATACTGGCGGACTCGAAAAAAATGACAATCTGGAAAATGAAATTCAGAATGGCTTTTGATACCTAAAAACAGTTGTAGTACTAGAGGTATGTTAAAAGATTCACCCAAATCTTTTAAGGTCCCAGTAACAGGCTCAAAAAGATAGAGGTAGTCTCCAATTGACCAATCGCGGCTGTCAAACAGTAGACCAATCAAATCATTTATTGGGACCTGAAATGAGTTTTGAGCTCCAACATTGGCCGCCAATTTTGTTAACTTTTTATGACGTTTTTGGTCGCAGACCAACATTTCGCCCTTTTTTTGTGTTTCATGCTACTATCCACAAATTTTGCAAAATAACGTCGTTTAAACGTCGTTTAAAATTGAAGCGGAACTTCCTGTGGAGATATTGGGCGGGATCAGAGAAGAGTTGGGTGGGGCAAGCGATTTGTCTATCGATATTCTTTTGAAGACAATGCCCCTTAAAGTTTAAAACTAATTGTTTGCAACCTTTCAAATTAAGTAAGGGACAGGAACTGATGATTTTTTATTTTTCAGCCGGAAATCGTGCATATTGACTAAGATATAGCCATACGACTAAATCAGATGAATGAATACATGCAATGTAAGAGTCCAGTCTCGTTCGAATTATTCTAATGGAGTGATAGTGCAGTAAGTAGCGCGTCAGATTCCCAATCATGAGGTGCAGGGTTCGATCCCTGGTCGCGGTAAATATCGTTTCTGACATTTGTCTCCCACCAATTGGTAGATAATCGTAAACCTAAGTGGGATGGGCAGCTGGATGATATGAAAGATGTAGTGGTAGGCTCACCAGGAATCCATTGTTAGGTGTTCCAGCCACCGCGATACAACTTAAATTCTTTTTACAGTTGCGCCAAACCCCAGTAAAACATGAAAAGAAACCAAGAAATGTTACTAGTTACAATAGAAGTTTTAACCAAACCTTGACAATTAACACATTGACTAATCGCGGTTCTCTTTCGAAATAGACTAGTTCCTATCAAATCTTAGGTTCAGACTGGAGGTGAACTTTGAGGAGGTGAATGTATTCAAATCGTAAAATGATCACCCAATTACCTCATAATCCCTCCTTTTTACGCCCCCCAAAGTTAAAACCTTCGGAAAACATTATGGGAAATGAGGGATTCCAAATGAGGGACGCTTCGCTAGCTAAAAAGGTTGAATGATTAAAGAGAATTAACGCCTTTTCAAAATAGTTTTTCAGTCTTATCGCGGCGGCTGGAGCACATAACAATAGAGTGCTGGTATTTCTCACACCAAAACGACTACTACATCCTTTCCGAGTCTCCAGTGGCCCATCCCACTTAGGTTTATGATTATATGCTCATTGGTGGGATATAAATACCAGAAAGGATATTTGTCGCGACCTCATGTTGTAACGGCAAATCGTCACATTATAATTATTCAAAATAAATGAATTTTACCCCTGTCTAAACCGCCTATTAGGCTTAAGTGATGGCTATGTGAAGCATATGAAAATCGCTTCAATTGAAATTAAAAATCTTGCTACAGGGACATCAGTCTGTCCTATAAACCAGAATTTTTCAATTAGATTATTTTCCAAACTAAATTATGGCCCTGTCAAGCAGATCTACAGGAACATCAGTCTGTCCTATAAACCAGAATTATTCAATAAGATTATTTTCAAAACTAAATATATGCCCGAACAAGCAGACCTACAGGAACATCAGTCTGTCCTATAAACCAGAATTTTTCAATTAGATTATTTTCCAAACTAAATTATGGCCCTGACAAGCAGACCTACAGGAACATCAGTCTGTCCTATAAACCAGAATTTTTCAATTACATTATTTTCCAAACTAAATATAGGCCCTGACAAGCAGACCTACAGGGACATCAGTCTGTCCTATAAACCAGAATTTTTCAATTTGATTATTTTCCAAACTAAATTATGGCCCTGACAAGCAGACCTACAGGAACATCAGTCTGTCCTATAAACCAGAATTTTTCAATAAGATTATTTTCCAAACTAAATTATGGCCCTGACAAGCAGACCTACAGGGACATCAGTCTGTCCTATAAACCAGAATTTTTCAATTAGATTATTTTCCAAACTAAATTATGGCCCTGACAAGCAGACCTACAGGAACATCAGTCTGTCCGATAAACCAGAATTTTTTCAATTTGATTATTTTCCAAACTAAATTATGGCCCTGACAAGCAGACCTACAGGGACATCAGTCTGTCCTATAAACCAGAATTTTTCAATTTGATTATTTTCCAAACTAAATTATGGCCCTGTCAAGCAGATCTACAGGAACATCAGTCTGTCCTGTAAACCAGAATTTTTCAATAAGATTATTTTCAAAACTAAATATTGGCCCTGACAAGCAGACCTACAGGAACATCAGTCTGTCCTATAAACCAGAATTTTTCAATTTGATTATTTTCCAAACTAAATTATGGCCCTGACAAGCAGACCTACAGGAACATCAGTCTGTCCTATAAACCAGAATTTTTCAATTTGATTATTTTCCAAACTAAATTATGGCCCTGACAAGCAGACCTACAGGGACATCAGTCTGTCCTATAAACCAGAATTTTTCAATTTGATTATTTTCCAAACTAAATTATGGCCCTGACAAGCAGACCTACAGGAACATCAGTCTGTCCTATAAACCAGAATTTTTCAATAAGATTATTTTCCAAACTAAATTATGGCCCTGACAAGCAGACCTACAGGAACATCAGTCTGTCCTATAAACAGAATTTTTCAATTACATTATTTTCCAAACTAAATATAGGCCCTGACAAGCAGACCTACAGGGACATCAGTCTGTCCTATAAACCAGAATTTTTCAATTTGATTATTTTCCAAACTAAATTATGGCCCTGACAAGCAGACCTACAGGAACATCAGTCTGTCCTATAAACCAGAATTTTTCAATAAGATTATTTTCCAAACTAAATTATGGCCCTGACAAGCAGACCTACAGGGACATCAGTCTGTCCTATAAACCAGAATTTTTCAATTAGATTATTTTCCAAACTAAATTATGGCCCTGACAAGCAGACCTACAGGAACATCAGTCTGTCCGATAAACCAGAATTTTTTCAATTTGATTATTTTCCAAACTAAATTATGGCCCTGACAAGCAGACCTACAGGGACATCAGTCTGTCCTATAAACCAGAATTTTTCAATTTGATTATTTTCCAAACTAAATTATGGCCCTGTCAAGCAGATCTACAGGAACATCAGTCTGTCCTGTAAACCAGAATTTTTCAATAAGATTATTTTCAAAACTAAATATTGGCCCTGACAAGCAGACCTACAGGAACATCAGTCTGTCCTATAAACCAGAATTTTTCAATTTGATTATTTTCCAAACTAAATTATGGCCCTGACAAGCAGACCTACAGGAACATCAGTCTGTCCTATAAACCAGAATTTTTCAATTTGATTATTTTCCAAACTAAATTATGGCCCTGACAAGCAGACCTACAGGAACATCAGTCTGTCCTATAAACCAGAATTTTTCAATTTGATTATTTTCCAAACTAAATTATGGCCCTGACAAGCAGACCTACAGGAACATCAGTCTGTCCTATAAACCAGAATTTTTCAATAAGATTATTTTCCAAACTAAATTATGGCCCTGACAAGCAGACCTACAGGAACATCAGTCTGTCCTATAAACAGAATTTTTCAATTAGATTATTTTCCAAACTGAATTATGGCCCTGACAAGCAGACCTACAGGAACATCAGTCTGTCCTATAAACAGAATTTTTCAATTAGATTATTTTCCAAACTAAATTATGGCCCTGACAAGCAGACCTACAGGAACATCAGTCTGTCCTATAAACCAGAATTTTTCAATAAGATTATTTTCCAAACTAAATTATGGCCCTGACAAGCAGACCTACAGGGACATCAGTCTGTCCCATAAACCAGAATTTTTCAATTAGATTATTTTCCAAACTAAATATAGGCCCTGACAAGCAGATGTCCCTAAGTCTGTCCTATAAACCAGAATTTTTCAATTAGATTATTTTCCAAACTAAATATAGGCCCTGACAAGCAGACCTACAGGGACATCAGTCTGTCCTATAAACCAGAATTTTTCAATTTGATTATTTTCCAAACTAAATTATGGCCCTGACAAGCAGACCTACAGGAACATCAGTTTGTCCTATAAACCAGAATTTTTCAATTTGATTATTTTCCAAACTAAATTATGGCCCTGACAAGCAGACCTACAGGGACATCAG
Source organism: Fragum fragum (assembly GCA_946902895.1). NCBI lineage: Eukaryota > Metazoa > Mollusca > Bivalvia > Cardiida > Cardiidae > Fragum > Fragum fragum. The sequence goes on along the minus strand of OX336370.1, from coordinate 10,600,525 downwards.
TCTGTCCTATAAACCAGAATTTTTCAATTTGATTATTTTCCAAACTAAATTATGGCCCTGACAAGCAGACCTACAGGAACATCAGTCTGTCCGATAAACCAGATTTTTTCAATTTGATTATTTTCCAAACTAAATTATTGCCCTGACAAGCAGACCTACAGGGACATCAGTCTGTCATATAAACCAGAATTTTTCAATTTGATTATTTTCCAAACTAAATTATGGCCCTGTCAAGCAGATCTACAGGAACATCAGTCTGTCCTGTAAACCAGAATTTTTAAATAAGATTATTTTCAAAACTAAATATTGGCCCTGACAAGCAGACCTACAGGAACATCAGTCTGTCCTATAAACCAGAATTTTTCAATTTGATTATTTTCCAAACTAAATTATGGCCCTGACAAGCAGACCTACAGGAACATCAGTCTGTCCTATAAACCAGAATTTTTCAATTTGATTATTTTCCAAACTAAATTATGCCCCTGACAAGCAGACCTACAGGGACATCAGTCTGTCCTATAAACCAGAATTTTTCAATTTGATTATTTTCCAAACTAAATTATGGCCCTGACAAGCAGACCTACAGGAACAGCAGTCTGTCCTATAAACCAGAATTTTTCAATAAGATTATTTTCCAAACTATATTATGGCCCTGACAAGCAGACCTACAGGGACATCAGTCTGTCCTATAAACCAGAATTTTTCAATTAGATTATTTTCCAAACTAAATATAGGCCCTGACAAGCAGAACTACAGGAACATCAGTCTGTCCTATAAACCAGAATTTTTCAATAAGATTATTTTCCAAACTAAATTATGGCCCTGACAAGCAGACCTACAGGGACATCAGTCTGTCCTATAAACCAGAATTTTTCAATTAGATTATTTTCCAAACTAAATTATGGCCCTGACAAGCAGACCTACAGGAACATCAGTCTGTCCTATAAACCAGAATTTTTCAATAAGATTATTTTCCAAACTTAATATTGGCCCTGACATGCAGACCTACAGGGACATCAGTCCTTTGAATATAAAACATTTAATAACAAGGATTTTATTCAGCATGACAAGGGTTAATAAGTGCATTAATACATGGCGCCAAACTTTACTTCATTTATATTATATCGTGTAAATATTCAAATCGAGGCTGGCAGTCAAGAAATCAACCGACCAAACAAATCAGTCCCGACCTGAGCTTTCAACTCTGAAATTGGCCGCCATTTTTGTTAACCTTTTTTGGGGGGGTTTGAGGACTTCAACGTCGTAACTTCAGCTTATTTAAGCTGTAGCTACGACGTTTAGTTCACCAACAAACCATTTTAGCGGTTTGATTCATGCTGCTGGCCATAAATTTTGCCTTTTTGTTACATCCTACAGCCTATATATTTTTGTTATAAAATAACGCCGTTAAAAGTCGAAGCGGAACTTCCTGTTGGGGTTATTGGCGGGGCCTAGGGAGTCAGTGGGCGGGGAAAGCGATTGGTCATTTGTTAGTTGTGAAATAAAACTATTACGTATAACGTCATTCAGGCAAAGCAAACCTTTATCAGCGTCACTTAAAATATGTACAAAGACATCGTCAGTGATATCTGCAACTATTGTTCCTTTTTTGTGTGCGAATAAGCTGTAGTTACGAGGCTTTGATCCTACACCGTCGATATATGATGCGCATTTAATTTATTTTCACTGTTGCTTTTACCAGATTACAAACGTTGATGGAACGACTTATTCAAGCTGTAGTTACGACGAACAGCGAATTGCCTTTTGTTTATCAACTCATCCCCCTTCAAATCTGCTTTTAAGTGTCGTATGCAATATCTTTCAAGTTTTTCTTCTTTAAGATTTTTAGTCTGACAATGAGTTAAAATTAAAGCGCCTTAACTATCAACATTAAGCCGGTAGTTGATAATAAACATAGAGAAATGTTTAGTGTTTGTTTAGCTCTGTAATTGACCAATCGCTGACTTCGTAAGCCCCGCAAAATGACTACTGTAGAAAGTCTCGCTTCGATTTTAAACGGCGTTATTTTGCAAAATTTATAGCCAGTAGCATGTAGTATAAAGAAGACATGTTGGTTTTGTGACTCAAAGGTCGCAGCTACAGCTTATTCAAGCTGTAGTTACTACGTTTAGATCGCCAACCAACAAAAAAGTTATCAAAATGGCGATCTATGATGGAGTTCAGAACTCATTTCTGGTCTCAACGAACATTTTCATTGGTCGACTTGTTATTTAAATGACTGCTGCGATTGGCCAATTCAGTGGCTAGACCCGATGGAATCGTAAATGCAGGTTTGACACCCACCCGTGTGCAAAACGTTTTATACAGAAATAATCCAATCAAAACTTTTGGTTGGTATGGCTGCTTAAACTTCATAATTTCAGCTTATTCAAGTTGGGCTTACGGCGATTGAATTGGCAACATACAAATTCACTTTTATCATATGGCTATAAACAAATATTTTACGAAATTATGTCGTTTTTATCGAACTGTATTGTATATAACAAGGAAAAAAATCTATGTAAAACGGAAGTGGACTGTGAACTCCATCATTGGCTGACTTTTAAGTGAAGTACTTTTTGTTGGTTTGGCGACTTAAACGCCGTTACTGCAGCGTATTCAAATTATAATAACGACGTTAAAATCGGCAACGAACGCTTTTACTGTTATGTAACATGTTACTGGCTATAAATTTTGCAAAAAAACGCCGTTTAATATGAGCGCGTACGTGACATTTCCAACCATTAGACATGTGCGCCAAGTAAAGACTCAGATCAGCCTGTGCATCCGCACAGTCTGATCAGAGTTTTCACTCTGCGCTCTGTAGATAGATAATAACCCAAACCTTCTTTAAACAATCGGCGAATAATCTCATTGCCCCGAATGGCTGTCCAGGGTGCTCAATGAGTGCGAGTCAAGCACATGCGAAATGGTTGGAAATGTCAAGCATACGTTCATATCGAAGTTGAACTTCCTGTCGGAGCTCAGTGGGCGTGGTCAGCGGTCCGTCAATTCCCCAGTCAGAGGATTTAACTTTCAATTCCAACTTTGTCCGGCATTAATGTGAAGCATTTTTTGATGATTTGGCGACTAAAACGTCATAACTACAGCTTGTATAACCTGTAGTTACGACGTTTAAGTCGCCAAATCAGCCAAAAATGCTTAACCTAAATGTTAGAAGTTCAAAGTTCATATCCCCTGAAAATGAATGATTTGATTGGTCAATCGATTTCTTAATGACAGCGGCGATCAGTTGATTGATATTGACCAATGAGGCGCAGTGACCTTGACGTGAGTTGAACGAGTACTTGAAAAATCACAAGAGTATGAGAAACGTAATTTAATTGGTTTAAGCAATAGGTCAACAATAAGTTCATATCTTAACGTAGGAGGATATAGACAGATGGATCAACATTTAGAACTCTAAACGAACAACGGTAAAATAATATACTTCGAGGCATATTTTTGAATCTTTCCGAACAAAGTTTCCTCAAGAGTTGATTTTAATAATTGTGAGCATTTTATTAAACCCATTCCCTCACGACGCCCCCCCCCCCGAAAATAAATTGGGAAAGAATTGTGTAAAAATGAAGAAATTGCTTGTAACAAGCAATTTCTTCATTTTACACAATGTTTTCTACCCAAGAAGTCGTCTGCAACACCTTTCAATTTGGACTAGTATAAAATTTTGCCGTCTGGTAATGGGTTAAATCAACTTAACAGAAACAACGAGCACGTTATATTCAAAGTTTGTCTGTACATGTATTTCCTTTGTACAATTTATAATTCGATTTATATGGCAGATGTCCAAAAAAACACTGATGACAATGTCGTGTTTACCGGAGTGAATATTGATCGGTGATTTTTTTTCTTCGTTTTGTTTACTTCCTCGAAATGAATTAAAAAATTTAATATATTGCGTATGATTTTTACCCATGATAATACAAGGGACGAGCCGGTCATTTTATTTACCTATTACCAGACAACATAATTTTGGAATGGTCCAAATTTGAAGTAGTTGCAGACGACATTTCAAATCAATACGAATTGAAAACTAAGAGCCAAATTGGGTAGAAAATGCCGAGGGAAGAGGAACTAGAGGCGCTTGAGCGCCTGTATCGCTCCACAGGCCTGATTGTACTGGTTAGGTAAATGTTTTATTGTTTTTTTTTGGAATTCAATATTAACCAAATTATATTCACTGGTCTAAAATTTTATTGTGTAGGACTATATTCCCTGGTTTAAAGTTTTATTGTGTTGGAATGGGTTTAACGTTAGATGTTGAGTTAATTTAGTTGTTTGAACTGTAAATATGAGAGTACTATTGTAATAACTATCTTTTGGTTTTCTAATAACTTATTTTGCATGCAGATGCCTAGGCCTGTGCTGTAACGTTGTAAAGGATCGAGGTTAGTAATAAACCTCAGATGAAAAAGTCACAAAATCCCAATGAAAACGAATTGAGAGTTACCATCCTTGATTTCAGAGTTTTTAACCTATTACCAGATGGCCAAATTTTAGACTGGCCCAAATTGAAAGGAATCGCAGATGATACATTAAAGTTTATTTTTTAACTTTTCTGGTAAAAAAACATGAGGAAATTGTTTCATTTTAAACATTTGTTCCCATATTGTTTTTCTGAAGGGGCATCAAAAAGTGTCACTGTGTGGGAATGAGCTAAGCTATTAGCTTAAAATCCACATTTGTTACAATGTCAGGTTTGATTGAAATGTTAAGGAACATGAAAGTAAGCATGTCAAATTAAGTACAATTACCTGTATTTGCATTTCCACTCAATCCTGCTTTGCAAGTATCACAAGCAAAATTCTTTGGAAAACATTGTTGACATTGATGGAATTTCTTGTAACAAGCAATTTCTTCAATGTTCATTATGTTTCCTACCCTACAAGGTAAATATTTTCTGAATTCCAGCAACTTTGAATCAGTCTAAGATTTTGTTGTGATGTAAAGAGTTAAATGGTCAATTTCAGCTTTTTACAAGCAATTTCTTTATTGTCCACAATGTTTTTTTTTATTCTAGATTGACCTTCCCCAGTTGCGCCATGTTGAGACCTATCTACATACCGAATATTAGCATTGTAACTTGATTAGGGATGAAGTTATGGGAAAATGTTTAGTTGGCAGGTTAAGTTTTTGAGTACGTTTTAGGGAAAAGGGTTAAAATTTTGACCGTAATATTGATGAAATGAACTTCCCCAGTTGCGCCTTGTTAAGACCTATCTACATACCAAATATTAGCATTGTAACTTTATTAGGGATGAAGTTATAGGAAAATGTTTAGTTGGAAGGTTAAGTTTTTGAGTAACGATTTAGGGAAAAGGGTTAAATTTTGACCTTGACCTTGATGAAATGACCTTCCCCAGTTGCGCCTTGTTGAGACCTATCTACATACCAAATATTAGCATTGTAACTTTATTAGGGATGAAGTTATAGGAAAATGTTTAGTTGGCAGGTTAAGTTTTTGAGTAACGTTTTAGAGAAAAGGGTTAAATTTTTTACCTTGACCTTGAAGAAATGAACTTCCCTAGTTTCGCCTTGTTGAGACATATCTACATACCAAATATTAGCATTGTAACTTAATCAGGGTTTGAGTTATAGGAAAATTGGCAGGTTAACTTATGCAGACAGACAGACAGACGGACGGACAGACAGACAGACGGACAGACGAACACCGGTAAATCAATGTACCCCCGAAATATCGATGCGGGGGCATAAAAATAAAAAAAATCTACGGTATGTGTTTAAATCACGGGTTTAAAACTGAATAGCATTCAACAAGGCATTAAAGTATGATAACGATTTTACCTTCGTAAACTTTTTTGAATAATTCATGGAAAAGGGAAAAATTACCGTCTTGATCAGTCTACACCGTCACAGCATCCAGATCAGGTACGATAACTTACGTATTGAGAGATTTTATACGGACCTTTGTGTGACAGCCGATTAGTTCTATTATTAATATCTTGTACTGTTTCGAATCAATTTTGCAGCATATTGCATAGTAGTACACCATGTGGTTTAAAAGAAGATTTGTTTGGGTTGGCCGTTAGAAAAGACAAAAATATTACCTTTTCGCAATGACCCATCATTGTCGTTTTGTTCGATAGGTTTATTTTCATCTTCTAGGCCATTCGCAATCCTATGAGATTTATCTTTCTTGTTGACAAGAACACTTTGCACGGGAGATTGAATGTAACTTTCTGTATATTTGCCTTCCGTTTTCGTCATACTATCGTCAACAAACGGAGTTTCAGAATGTCCATTTTGTACAGATATATTACCAGTGTCATTAAAACTTATAAAATCACCAGTGGTTTGCCTTGGCGCTGTGATTACGAGATCATGATCAAAGTCGTTCAACCCATTCACAATCCCATTTGTCTTGGAATCTTCTATGACCGGAAATGCGCCTTGTCTCGGAGATCCACTAATGTACGATTCGTTGTTGTCCTGGTACTCTTCATCGGATGACGTATAATCATCAGTTTCATGATGTTCTGAATTTTCTATATCTTCCAGTACTTCAATATAATCGGGTGGAATTCTGCCTTTCAGTAGGACCTCCTTGTACTTCGCTGTATTTGCATGAACCTTGACATCAACTTTTGTTAGACTCTTATGAATAATGTCAGGATTACTAAGGTCAATAATTTCAATATCTGGTTCCTTTATTAACTTGTCAAGGTCAATTCGAACAACCTTACCGGGTTTAAAACCTTCCATGATGGCATAACCAATGAACATCTGAGCACACTCAATGGTTGCAGTTGTCGAGATATATGGGGACCTTCTCTTACCACGAAGATGTGAGGATATTGATACGCTATTTGCAGTTGAATCTCTAGCTTCAAGACCTTTGGATGGGTCTTCATCAGGTCTGCATAAACGGTAGAGATAGGTCTTCTCCTGAACAGGAGGGTGTTCTATCACATTGTCAGGTGATTTTTCCACGTTTGGTTTGATATGACCAGGCATTTTGGCTTCGTTATTGTGTGATGATATATTAAATAGAGATTACGACCTGAGAAACAGACAGCGAAGATCTGAAATTAGAGGAAGAAATCTATCTGTCAATGAGTATATATATATACAGTCGCTCTAGAGAAAGTTAGCTTAAAATACATATTTTGGTGTATAACACGAAGGATTTATTTGATTTCATGCATCAATTTTAACAGAGTTCTCGCTAAATCCTTTGTTGTTGGGACTCATTAGACTTGACTCAGTGAGACGATTCTAATGAGATAAAAAAATGAATTTAAGCGTGATATGTTGTTGGCAAAAACGACCACTTCTGTATTGGACCTTTTATTTTTGAAAAGGGTTTTTTGGTGGTGGTCGTTTAATTGAAGTGGTCGCTTAATAGAGGTGGTTGCTCGAACAAGATCGACTGTACCTTCAGTTTCTTATCGTGTCTCGTTTTAAACACGAACCACATTTAAAAAAACTCCTCTATTCAACTGAACACAACTGAACACAAAAGGAAACATGTACAGATCAATTAAAAAGATAATACATTGATAAGCTTTGATCCATTACCACACTATCCAAAATTTCGATATATAGTAAAGACAGATGTCGCTTGTAAAATAAAAAAAGATCTCGTTTTCTAATGTGATTGGGTACCCTGTTTGTCAATACTGTTTCAATTTACATCTAACCTATGTTGTCATCTGCATCATTTTCGATATTTGGCCAGTCTACGAATGTTGCCATGTGAAGGTCTGAAAAGCCGTGATTTACTGAAGATCTAGTCACTATTTCATGGGAAAATCTCCTAGACCATAATCGATGGAAATGTCTTTCTTGGAAATTTAAATGAGATTGTGCGTGATATGTGCGCCAAGTAAAGACTCTGATCAACCTTTGCATTCGCACAGTCCGATCAGAATATTCACTTTTGAGTCTCCGGGTAGGTACCGACTTGGGGCTCCTTAAGGCAATCGGCAAATCGTGGTTGTCATTCTCAAACGTCGTAGCTACAGCTTGATTCAAGCTGTAGTTACGACGTTTTCGAATGGCAACGACGGACTATTCTAAATGCCCTGATTGGCCTTCCAGGCAGGTCAGTATCTGCATATCACGAACAATAGAAATGGTTGGAAATGTCACTCAAGGGTCCAAATCGGATAATATATCAAGAACGAATTTGATAAATTAAAGAAACAATCCTAATGATGGTACAAACAATCTGAACAGAATCTGATGAAAACTGCAGACTTTATCTTGGTGTAAAATCTAGTTGGGACAAACTCTCACAAAAATGAAACGCTTAAATGTCTACAGACCCATCTTCAAATGAATTAAGAACAGGTCACAAGCTCGGCATGAAAACTTTTTCCGAACAGGAATCGCAAATGAATAAATAAATTAACGACGATTTCAGGATTTCTTTTTATGAGAAATGGTGTCCTTGCGGGAGTCACGAGCCTTGAATAGACAAAATAAAACGAATCATAATCGATGTACCTTAATTCCGGATAAAAAATCAATTAGTGATCGAAGCCCCACTTTAAAACTACTTCCTATATGCAAATATGATACAACATAGTTTTCTTAATTTTTCTGACAAAGTCACTCAAACTAATGAACGAATTTTTAAGCAGCGATTCTTGTACTTTACTGGTTTCCATTGATTTTGGATGTTCTAAGTTTGAACAATAGGCCAATGACGCTCTACTGGTTATCAAGTTTTCCGTTAAAGAAATCTGATATTTAAGAAAGTTAATTACTCAAAGAAGAATGCATAAAACATAACAAAACAAAAAAAGGACTTTGTCCCCTTTATCATTTTGAGCGACAATCATCAAGATCCCTTTTCCTGTGTTTCATGACGGATCCACCCCATTTCCAAAAGGTATGATAATGATTGTGATCTTCATCACATACACAAGAATGTTTTGGATGATAAAGGCCCCTTTTCCTGTGTTTCGAATGCCACAAATATTCCATGCATCTTTGAAAAGAATCCGATAAAACTGTTGAATTTATTGTGTTAACAAAGATCTCATAATTAAGTTCTCAAAGGCCCCTTTTCCCGTGATATTTTACGGTTGTTTTTTCATTCTATGAAAGTTAAAAGTGAATCCGATGAAATATGGGGACTTCATTGTGTTTATTAGAATATTTGAAAAAAAAAAAAAAACCCATCATACGGCCTGATGGATTGTACCCAGTTCTGAAAAAACATTTAAGTGATTGTACAATCATTCTGTGAAATTTTGAAGTGAATCCGGTGAAAAAGGAAAATCATTGTGTTAACTAGAACATTTAAGAAAGTTTTTCATAAGATCCGTTTTTATGTGACATTTGCCATAATTAGATCCACTGTCAAAATGAACCATTGTAATGATGGTACAATCAATCTGTGTAATCTGTGGAATTTATTGTGTTAACGAGTTTATCGTGAAATCTTCATAGGACCACTTTTCCCATGATATTTACAGAACTAACCAAATCTCAAAAGGAACGATTCTAATGAAGGTACAATCATTCTTTAAATGTTAAAGAAAATCAATGAAAGACAGTGGACTGAATTGTGTCAAGAATTGTTTTTATAATAAAATTTTCATAATGCCCCTTTTCTCGTGAAAATCAGACCCAATGTACAAAGGAACAATCCTAATGATAGATAGTTTGAAGAAAATGATAAAGACTGAGGACGTCATTGTGAAAATGATGTTTTGTAATGAATTTTTCTTAAAGCCCCTTTTCTTGTGTCACTTAACCAACCAGACCATATTTATACAGAAACAATCCAATTGATGGTACAGTCATTCAATTAAAGTTTGAAGAGATTCTGATAAAGACTGAGGGCATTGTTGTGTTTATGAGGATTTGGTAATAATTTTTCATACAGCCCCTTTTCCTATGATACTAGACAGATCAGGCCCAATTTGGAAAGAAACAATCCTTATGATGGTACAAACATTCTGTGAAAGTTTGAACAGAATCTGATGAAAACTGCAGACTTTATCTGGGTGTCAAATTTTTAAAATAAAATTTTCATAAGGCCCTTTTTTCCGTGAAACTTAACAAATCAGACCCAATGTACAAAGGAACAATCCTAATGATAGTTTGAAGAAAATGATAAAGAATGAGGATTTTATTGAAATAATGATGTTTTGTAATAAAAATTTTATTAGGTCCCTTTTCTTGTGTCACTTAACCAATCAGACCTAATTTACAAAGGAACAATCCAAATGATGTTACAATCATTCTATTAAAGTTCTAAGAGATTCTGATAAAGACTGAGGACATTCTTTGTTAATGAAGATTTGGTAATAATTTTTCACACAGCCCCTTTTCCTATGATACTAGACAGATCAGGCCCGATTTGGAAAGAAACAATCCTAATGATGGTACAAAATTCTGTGAAAGTTTGAACAGAATCCGATGAAAACTGCGGACTATATCTTGGTGTTAAGATTTTAAAATGAAATTTTCGTGAGGCTCATTTTCCTGTGATACTTGAAGGATCAGATCACATGTCAGCATCAACAATCGTAATTATTGTACAATGTTTCTATGAAGGTTTGAAGAAAATACAAAAAGCCAATGAAAACTCTGGACTTGGTTACAAGGGTTATAGATAAAATTCTCAAAAGGCCCCTTTTCCCATGATACTAGACAGATCAGGCCTAATTCGAAAAGAAAGAATCCTAATGAAGGAACAATCATTCTGTGAAAGTTTTAACAGAATCTGATGAAAGCTGTTGACTTTATTGTGGTACAAGGATTTTAAAATTAAATTTCATAATGCTTCTTTTTCTGTGATACTTGACGGATCTGGTCTTTTGTCAATATCAACAATCATTATTATTTTAGAATTGTTCTATGAATGTTTGAAGAAAATCCCATGAAAGCTCTGGACTTGGTAAAAAGGAGAATTTATAAATGAAATTTTCATAAGGCCTCTTTTCCCTTGTTTCTTGACAGTTCAAACCCTGTTATGAAAAGAATGATCGTTATGACCTTTCAATCATTCTGTGAAAGTTTCAACAAAATCTGATCAAAGCTGTGGGCTTCATTGTGTTAACAGGGACTTTTAATTGAATTTCCATAAAGCTTCTTTTTCTCATGTTACTTGATGGATCTGAACCAATTCCAAAGGGAACTATACTAACAAAAGTATAATTATTCAGTTTGAGTATAAAGAAAACCCCATGAAATCTGTGGACTTAAAAGCATTAATTAAGATTTTTTTAATTGAATTTTTCTATGGCCAATTTTCCTATGTTTCTCGATGGATCAGACCCAATTTGAAAGGAACAATCCTTATGATGGTACAATCATTGTGTGAAAGTTTTAAGTCGATCAGGTGAAATCTAAGGCCATGATGTGTTAACTAAGATTTTTTTATCAAATTTTAATTGGTCCCCTTTTCCCATGAAATTTAATGGATCAAACCCACTTCCGAAAGGAACAATCCATTTAATGTAATACTCATTCTGTGAATATTTGAAGAGAATTTGTTGAAACTGTGGACTCTATATTGTTTAGGAGGATTTCTTTTATCAAATTTTCATAAGGCCCCTTTTTCCCGTGGTCCTTGACTGATATTATCCAATTTTGAAAGGAACAATCCTTATGATGATACAATCATTCTGTGAAATTTTGAAGAGAATCCGATGAAAACTGTAGACTCTAGAGTGTAGACAAGGAAAAGTTTAACGGACGGACGACGGACGGACGGACGAACGGGCGCCGGACGGGAAAAAGCCTTCGGCCAGTAGAGCTAATAAAATGAGTTTACGTGATAATAACTGACCTATCGCTGGCCCTGCCCACTAACGTCGTTAGCCCCGGCCATTGACCCCAAACAGGAAGTTCGGCGTTATTTCATAAAAAAAAAAAAAAAAACAAGTCAGTAGGATGTAATAAAAAAGTCGAATGGTTGGTTGGGGACATTAACGTCGTAACTACGGCTGGAATAACCTGTAGCTACGACGCTTAAGACAACAAACCAACACAAAACATTAACAAAAATAGCGGACAATCTTGGAGTTCAAAACACATTTCTGCTCTAAATGAGTGATTTCATTGGTGGATTAATTATTTGATTAACAGGCGTGATTGGCCATTTGAAACAGACATAAGGATAAATTTCAAAACTTACAAGCTAAGCTCACCTTATAGAAAAACTTTCAATTCAAATTCTGTGTCCTTTGTCATCAAAATATAAATGATGCACTGATGATTATGTATTTTCGTGTGTTTTATTTTTACACAATCTTATATCTTCTCAATCTGTTCGCTATACTACAGAGAGAAAATCATAACATTACATAACAGCGGTTCCTGAACAGATTTCATGAAATTTGATCAAGAAAAGTATCAGCTTTTCCAATAGTCATTCATGTCAAATTCACGTTAAATGTTTTGTATTCGTGTTGAATTTACTAAATGACCTATAATGGCTATTTGATGTAGTATATTCCGTATGACTAACGTTGAACACAGGAATTGATCTAGCTGCGATATCGTAGCCCTCTTTCTGATAATCTGCTGGTGCGATATCGCAGCTAGAATTGATCGGCTGAATTACTAGAAAAAAAGCCAATTACGTTATTAATACGTCATGAGGATTACAAATAAGGAAATGTTCGGTGAAATCTAAAGATAACGTATTTACCCGCTGAATCCCTGTTCCATTCGGGCTGTACCTCGTTGACTTATTTGGTCTTACGTTACCCTAGACATTTTTGCTTCTTTAAATTTTCAAGTTATGGACAATCTTTTTTATTACAAAACAAGCTTAATCCATTTTTTTCAAATGTCTGAATGCGTAAAAGTTAGAAATTTGGAAAATTATCTCAATTTCAAGTGCACATTAAAGTCATAATTTCACTCCGTGAATGCGAATTTTGTTATCGGACATGTTTATTGATAAGTTGATAGATTAACCCATTTCCATTCAATGACACTTTTAGACGCCCCAAAGAAAAAAAAGGCTTTAGAAATCATTGTGGAAAATGGAAAAATTACTTCTTACAAGCAATTTCTTCATTACCCACAATGTTACCCCAAAATTTAAAAAAGTCAAAATTTCACAAGCTTTGAATTGTTGTCTGCAACATCTTTCAACTTGGGCCGGTCTACAATTGTGTTGTGTGGGAATAGGTTAAATAAGCAACAGCAAATTGCGGAATATTGTAAGCCGGTTCAGTGGCTCACAAAGGACAGAATCGCTTACCATCTTGAATAAACAGAACGAGAACATATTAAGGCGGAGATATTATATCTTATTGCGCAGTTCGCTGGGCGATTCACGTCACTTATGATAGCTTTAATACTCTGAACCGGAACTTTTAAATGTATTAAATTTAAAAACAAATAATGATAAACTTCATTTTTGAAGTCGTCAGTTAGACCAATTAACCAATTCCCACAACACCCTGTGTTTTTTCCTAAAACGTACTTCGTGAAAAAAAAGCTTTAAAAAACATTTTGGAAAATGAAAAAATTGCTTATTACAAACAATTTCTTCATTATCCACAATGTTTTCTAACCCAAGTTACAATTATTTTAAAATTCTACCAACGTGTCATCTGCGACTTTTTTTCAAATTGACCCAGTCTAAATGGTTTATGTTTGGGTAAGGGGTTAAATCTCCGAAAGTGCACGTGCATTCTGTGGTATAACACCTCATCGGGACTATCGTCGTTAAACCATTAAAGACAACAATATTTCAGAGTGATCAAACTAAAAGAAGTTTAGGACAACAATTTAACATCCACCAAATTAAAAAAAGAGAAGAAGACAAATAGCTAGAAAGGATTGTGAGTAAAGAAGAAATTGTTTGTTTCCCCACAATGTTTTCTATAGTCACATTTCTGAGGGTCGTGAAAATGCTGGATTGAGTGGTAATGTTTTAAAGCGACATTTGTCCTTTCCCACACAATTCCTACTGTTTACGCCCATCAAGAAAATAGTTACAAGCAATTCATGCACTTTCCAAATTGTTTTCTTACCAATGAGACGATGATTTTTAAGTCTTTAGCAATTTGAAATTGTCGTCTGCACCTTTTTTTTTTTTTTTTTTAAATTTGGTCCAGTTTAAAATTGCACTGTGTGGGAATGGGTTAAGAGTTCATTTCAAAGGCGGAAAAACCCGATTTCATTTCAGTCTTTTGACTGTTGCACGGGAGGACAGCCAATAATCCCTAACAAGTCGCTAACGTCTGATTGAAAATCTTTAAATGTATCGTCAGACGATAAGGGAAGATCTAGATATTGTAAACAGAATCGACTCAGCGTCGGATTGCTCTGGTTGAATTTTCAGAGCTCAGATTGTGTGGATGACATAGGTCTTTACCTGGCGTAAATGTAAAATTGCGTAACCCAAAGGGTCAAATGTGAACGTGGAGGAACGAAACATAGGGTCAAATGTGAACGTGGAGGAACGAAACATAGGGTCAAATGTGAACGTGGAGGAACGAAACATAGGGTCAAATGTGAACGTGGGGGAACGAAACATAGGGTCAAATGTGAACGTGGAGGAACGAAACATAGGGTCAAATGTGAACGTAGAGGAACGAAACTCGAAGTATAGACGATTATATTTGAATGTGCAGGTGTGAAAACATATGCTCAGATAAACGTTTGATATGCATGAAAAAATACGTGTAAATGAAAAACCGTGCACAGGGTAATATGTTTTTAAGCATGTGCAAAAGTTTATATGAGTATATGCAATTATACCTACACATTTGTATAAACTCGCGTAGATATGTGTATATGAAAACTCGTGCGGAGGGCCATACCTTGCTTTATGTACCATAAGTGGCCAGCTTATAAGGCCCTTACTAGATTTTTTATGTGAATATGCGAATTAGAACAAAATAATGTATTATTTTGCATACTACTCTTAGCACTGTCTATTCCTATGGGCCTATATTCCATCACAAGTCTTTGGAAGCGGCAACAACAAAAACACATGTTGTAAAATTATACAATGACGAACGATTACAGTTCTTACAGCACTTTAAGAGATCGTTTTGTCATCCTGAACGCAGGTCAGATACAAATGAATCGTCCAGAGATATACCTGAATTGCTGCAAGGACGATTATGGAAAGATGCACTATTAAACCTTCTAAATACGCAACATATATAAGAACCCCGTCCTACTTTAGCGTAATAGGGCAGCTAGAAGCGCACCTGACTCCCAATTTTCAATCTTGGGGTGTTCGATTCCCGACGGCGGCAAATATTGTTTCCGACATTTGTCTCTCGCCAATGGGTGGATAATCGTAAACCCAAGCGGGATAGCAGCTGTAGGCTAGGATAGGATGGAATGCTGGTACTGGTGTGAGATATACTATGTCGGACAGGATATGTACCGCCGCCGTGGATCGAACTCATGACATTGGGAGACAGTGTCAGAAACGGATTTTTTCAGTCTTGACTGATAATGTCTGTGTGGAGAGTATGTATTTTACTAGAAATATTGATATGAATATAATCACTCTATTATTTAAGAGATGAAGAGAATATTTTTGGTTTTATGGAGGTATGAGCCGGAAAAAATAGTCACACTGTATGAAAATGCGAAGCGGATTCATACATAAGTGTGATAAGTTTTTTCGGTTCATACCTCTATGAAAACAAAAAAATAAATATTCTCTTCATTTCTTATAGTTTAAAGTCTAAAATATTGTTGTCTGGTAATAGGTCAAACAGGATATCCAGATTGTATCTTTTTGCAGGACAGGTCACAGCTATAATGTAATAGGTAATATAGGAAGAGTTTCATGTATATTCGGTTTCCTTTTTCATCAATAAAATATCGTACGTGTCCATAAAATGTATACACGTATACTATTTTTGCTGAAATCCATCGATATCATATCTTGTCGTTCCTAAGACGGCGGGCGTTCTATTTATCCCTTTCTCGTTTTTTTTTTAATTTCAGACTGGCTCACATCGAAAGAGGTTGCAGACGGCAAAGGAAATCGGATGCAATTTGAATTGAAACCATCTAATGCGGTACAAAATATTGTGGGAAAAGAAGAAATACTTGTTACAAGCAATTTATTCTTTTTCCATGATGTTTTCTCAAGTACAAAATCACAGCGAAGTAAAACCCCAGGTTTGTACAGGAAAGGGTTATTAGAGAAAAGATAAATGATCTCGATATCCCCTAACTCGTAAGGATTTCGATATCATGATCTCATTTCTTATTTCCCACTAAACAATCGTTCATTTAAACTTCCACACAGTCCAGTCTTTTAATCACCTTGACAACAGAAACATATTGGTGAAATGAATTGATTTCAAACACTAACTCTTGTCAAATAAGGAACTTACAATTTTGTAAAATTAAAGAGCATTTTTGTTTGCAACTTCTTTCAAATGACATATCACGATTGTCAATCAAAGAATCAACCGACTAATCAAACCAGTCATATTGGCTGGTAGTGAACTTTGACCTCTGAAATTTGCTGACATTTATGAGAAGCTGTTTTGTTGTTTGAGCGATTTAAACGCAATATCTACAGCTTATTCAAGCTATAGTTACGGCTTTTAGGTCCCTAAACAACCACTTCACTTTTTCAATACATGCTACTGACCAGAGATTTTGCAAAACAATGCAACTTAACGCGTTCCCACACAGTGACGCTTTTAAACGCCCCTCAATATGAATGCTGTAGAAAACATTGTGGATAATGAAGATATTGCTTTTAACAAGCAATTTCTTCATTATCGACAATGTTTTCCACCCCAAAAGACAAAGAGTCTAGAGATTCCATCACATTAAATTGTCGTCTGCAACTTCTTTGAATTTGGACTGGTCTTAAATTTTATCATGTGGGAATGGGTTAACAATACAACAGCAGAACTTCCTATCGGAGTCAGTGGGCGATCCAGTATAAAGTTTCATCATGAGATAATAGGGAAAAAACACAAGCAGTACAATGTAGTATCCAATAGATTGCTGAAAAATGAAAAGTTCTTATAATCTGCAAAATGTATTTTCAATTTAGCCGTATCTCTCCAGGGCATCAAAGCGTTGAATTTTGCTATAATGGATTAACGTATGTGCCCTTGAAACATCACAATTTTTCAGAAATCTGACCCTAATAGATGCCACAGTCCTCAATAGATAACCATCGCATTAGCAATTAAGCAATAAACAGCTAGGCGAACAATACCTTAATTTTCTGTTGCTAAAACAAGCTTATTTGTAACCATTTCCTCACAATCCCACATTTTAACGTGCAAGAAATTTTTGTCAACTTGTGACTTACGTGTCTATACCATGAGTACATATAAATACACGTAAAAAGAAGAGCATTGAATGCGGATACTTTGCACGTGGCTGTTAGGTTATTGATAGTAAACAAAATACAATAAAAATATCTTCCTTGGTACATTGTATTATATACTAAGGGAAAAAAGTTTAGCAATTTATTTCGACCAAGATTATTTTTCAACGTAAATGTATAAACCTTATAAAATCAGTCTCGTTTGCAATTTTTAAAAACTAACTAACTAATTATGCATTAAGAGCACGTTTTCCTCGCTTCTAAAGGCTGTCTGACGCAATTTTGCTGAAACACGTTCTGCACGTGCTTTCACATGAACGTGAAGTCTATATCCACAATATCTATCCCAGTTTATTGGTTAGCATCAATAACAAGATAACTCATTAAAGCATTTAAAAAAATTCAAATGGGACGTCGCACAGGGCTTAACTTAGACCAACGGAACGTAGCCATCGGTATGCTGGCTGGTGGTATGATGGTAAAAGAGGTGGCTCAACATTTTGGCGTGAGCCAAAGTTCCATTTCAAGACTTAGAACAAGTTATCGTCAATTAGGAACCGTCAAAGATAGGCCACGTTCAGGCAGGCAACGTAAGACTACCCAACGTGAGGACAATTACATCGTGACGTGTTCACGGCGTAATCGCTTCCTCAATAGCACTCGTATAGCCGTTTTTGTCCGAAATGCAACGGGAACACGGGTCTGTGCTCGTACTGTAAGAAACAGACTTCGTTCGGCACGTTTACGCGCACATCGACGTTACATTGGCATTCCTTTGACACGTGCACACAGACATGCAAGATTGAATTGGACAAGGATACACCGTCGATGGCCAAGACGAATGTGGAATCAGGTCCTATTCACAGACGAATCCCGTTTTAATTTGATGTTTGCGGATGGCAGGGTACGTGTTTGGAGGCGTGATGGCGAAAGGATGGATCCCGCCAACGTCATTCAACATGACCGTTTTGGAGGTGGCAGCTTCATGGTCTGGGGTGGTATATCATACCGTGGCAAGACTGATTTGGTAGCTATTCAGGGAAACTTAAATGCCGTTCGATACTGCACCGAAATTGTCCAACCAGTGGTATTGCCGTTCTTGCGTCTAGAGCTTGCTACCATTTTTCAGCAAGATAATGCCCGCCCACATGTCGTTCGGCACACGTTGGACCTTTTACAGACTAATAATGTTGATGTGTTGGATTGGCCAGCCAAATCACCGGATCTGTCTCCGATCGAACATCTTTGGGACCATCTGGGTAGGATAGTAAGAGACAGGAATGACGTTAATAACGTTAGAGACCTGGAACGTGTTCTGCGTGAGGAACGGGGTCGTATCCCTATGGCCATTAATCGTAGGCTCATTTCCAGATCGAGAAGACGCTGTGATGCCGTTATTGGCACAAACGGTGGACACACAAGATATTAAATCTTTGTGTTACTTTTACTTTCTTACCCCTACCATGTTTGACGCTGTACAACAAACACGTATGACCTTGAAATCATCTGTTTTTTTAAATACTGTGGCCAACACATAAAAGATCGATGTGTGAAAATATGGTTTGAATCCAAAGCTAGACACCGGAGAAATTGGCTGTAATGTACGAAAATGCTAAACTTTTTCTCCTCTGTATACATTGGTACTTTGATAGTTAGCATAAATTCCAATTTATAGGTGAATACCTTAGAAAACAAAGGAGAGATTACAAAATACCAAAGTGTTTGCAAACCCACAGGAGAACGACTGGCCTATGTTGAAAGAAGCTGTAGACGAAAATGTTTAAATTGGTTAAATTTGATAAATCTTTGTCTTTTAAGATAGAAACAATTCTGTATAATGAAGAAATTGTTTATGACATGAACTTTCTTCTTTTTTAACAAATGCTTTCCTGTGCTTTTTCCTTAACGCATTTCCAGACAACAGAATCTTAGACTTGTCCAAATGAAAGAAGTTACAGACGATAATTTCAAGTTCATAGAAATTCAAAAATTTCAGTTTTTACGGGTAGAAAACTATGTGGAAAATTCAGAAATTGTACCATTTCTTCCTGAACATTTTTCTAAAGGGTTGTAAAAAGCGGTATTGTGTGGAAATGGGTTATCATGAACCTTTTTTGCAGGTGTGTCAAAAGCGGAATTGTGAGGGAATGGGTTAAGGGGCGTACAATAGCGTGGTTGTGTTAAACAGTTTAAACATTGCACCACAACCATGACAACACAGACGGTGCTAACAGGGCTATAGTGATAACTCCAGTTTTCTCCAAAAACAGCCAAGCAAATCATAGAAATATTGCAGTTGACATGTCAAAGTAAGAGTATATATAATTGCAATCAAAGTAACTCCTAAGGAAAGAAACAAGGGGGTCATTGGCAATGAAGTGCTCACCTGAGTCGGTGGCAACCAGTGGCCGAAAAGGCACAAGTGACCTTGGCAATCAATGGGCGATAAGGCACAAGTGACCTTGGCAACCAATGGCCGAAAAGGCACAAGTGACCTTGGCAACCAATGGCCGAAAAGGCACAAGTGACCTTGTCAAGCAATGGCCGAAAAAGCACAAGCGAACTTGGCAACCAATGGCCGAAAAGGCACAAGTGACCTTGGCAATCAATGGACGAAAAGGCACAAGCGACCTTGGCAACCAATGGCCGAAAAGGCACAAGTGACCTTGGCAACCAATAGCCGAAAAGGCACAAGTGACCTTGTCAAGCAATGGCCGAAAAAGCACAAGCGAACTTGGCAAGCAATGGCCGTAACGGCACAAGCGACCTTTGTAACCAATGGCCGAAAAGGCACAAGTGACCTTGGCAAGCAATGGCCGAAAAGGCACAAGCGACCTTTGCAACCAATGGCCGAAAAGGCACAAGTGACCTTGGCAACCAATGGCCGAAAAGGCACAAGTGACCTTGGCAAGCAATGGTCGAAAAGGCACAAGTGACCTTGGCAAGCAATGGCCGAAAAGGCACAAGTGACCTTGGCAAGCAATGGCCGAAAAGGCACAAGCGACCTTGGCAACCAATAGCCGAAAAGGCACAAGTGACCTTGGCCAGCAATGGCCGAAAAGGCACAAGTGACCTTGGCAAGCAATGGCCGAAAAGGCACAAGTGACCTTGGCAAGCAATGGCCGAAAAGGCACAAGCGACCTTGGCAAGCAATGGCCGAAAAGGCACAAGTGACCTTGGCAAGCAATGGCCGAAAAGGCACAAGTGACCTTGGCAACCATTTGCCGACGGCATAATCGGCCTAATCTTTTATATATGGTGAGACTCTTTCTAAATTTTGTCTTGCATATATCATTGATAAATAATGTATAAAAATTTTGAATGGGGTTTAACGCCACTTTTAAGAGTATTTTAGTCATACCGCGGTGGCTGGATTACCAAACTATGGAGTCCTGTTATTTCTAACTCCAGTACAACCGCTATATCCTTTCTCATCCCACTTAGGTTTACGATTACCCACCCATTGGGAGACAAATGTCTAAAAGGATATTCATCGAGAGCGGGGATCGAACCCGGGACTCCATGATAAAGAGTCCGACGCGTTACCAACTGCGCTATGGCCCCGGCCAAAATAACATTTGCATGGTACAATTTTTTTATCCTCTAAGGTTGATTGATTGTATGGGGTCCCACACACCAACTAGTCATGTTTAACCCTAGGGGCATCAGTTTAACCCTCTAGCAAAATTTTAGACCTGTCCAAATTCCGAGGTTTTGCAGACGACAATATAAGATCCTATGCCTACACTGATGACGACAATACGTCTGGGGTCAACACTATTTTGCTTCAATATGTTCCCTGTGTAATACACCAGGATTTCTTCCAGATAATCAGATACCGAACTTTTCCAATCTATTCTTCTCTCTGATATTGGGAAAGAAAAATCCTATATATATATAATTTTTTTTTGCTAGACTAGAGAACATGTCCCATATACCCTTTGCTCCGATATCGTAAGTTTAGGACAGGCTCGCCAGTCGAGGACCTTTCTTCATTTCAAGTTAATCGAACTAAAAAAATTGTCTGCAACTTCTTTGAATTTGGACCAATCTAAAATTTTGCCGTTTGTCTATTGATTAAAATTCAAATACAGAACAAGTTCAATTTCACGAAAAACGCTTTGTCTCCCAAAATTAAGCCGGAATAAAACCACCTTAACCACTTTACCCTTTCCTGATTTTCAAATTTTGGTCTTGTCCGATTTGAAAGAAGTTGCAGACGACAATTCAAAGTGAGGGTAATTTGAAAAGTAATCAACCTACAGGGTAGAAAATATTGTGGCAAAAGAAACAATAGCACCGCCAACGGGTGCAAAAATTCTAAGTCGAAATAGGGAATAACTCTTACAAAAACGCTTTTACAGTTATCCACCTTGATAGTCTAGATAGCTCTTGTGATGGTCAATACACATGCCAAGTTTCATGAGGACATCTTCAATAACAACAGAGATATGACCAAGGTTAAAGTTTGTCACGCCAACGCCAACGCGAACGACGCCAAGGTGGTCACAATACCTCGGGTTTTCTCCGAAAACAGCCGAGATAAAATTGATTGGTACAAGCAGTTTCTTCTTTTCAACAATGTTTTGGCCAAGCTTAAAATTACAGGAATGTAAAAACAGGGGTTGTACAGGAAAAGGTCAAAGAAGAGAAAACCATTTAGAACTATGAATATTTAATAAAATAATATAATCTTTTAAATCCATGATAGAATGTACACACACCAGTCATATTCCTCGAATACTGTCATAAGCAGTGATTCAAAATGTAATACGGTTATTATACCTTACCATTCATTCTGTTTTTCATATGAAATGAAAATATATATATATATCAGTTAGTGATTCGGTCGGCTCTTCGAATTTATTAACATATCATGCTTTTTTGATGCCCTGAAGTAATATGGTTATGAAATCATTGTGGTAAAAGAAGAAATCGATAGTGGCAAACACTTTTTCCCCTTTTTTCCACAGTGTTTGTTACCTAATGTGGCACTTATTTTCCTATAAGTAAATTTTAAGATCCATTGAAATGTCGTCTACTACTTCTATCAATTCGGACCAGTCTAAAAATGTAGTCTGTTAATGTGCTTACACATTCCCACTCATTTCTTATTTTTCCACAATGTTTACTCAGGTATAATGCACAGAGACGAAAAAAACTGGGATTGATGAGGAAAGGGTAAAATTTTAATAATAATGGAAATGCTCGTGCATGGTTCTTTTGGCTATGAAAGTTCAAAATGAACCCCGATGAATATTAACTCTTGTCACACTGAACCCGGTATATTCCTGCTTTGGCAGGAGGTATAGACAATGATCAGCCTGCACATATGTGCAGTCTGATCTTAATCAATACCACCTGCTTATCCTTTTAAGCCAGAATTTGTTACAAGATAAATTTTTCAATATAAATATGTTTATTTTCAGCGTTTTCAGTGTTTATGATGTGGATCTATAATTCAGTACGACAAGGGTTAACCAATGTGAAAAATTACACCTAAAGCTATATTTGAACACATTATTCCACTTTATTTGTTACACATAAACATCATAAATCGTCCAAGACAACCCAAGATATCAGAAATTAAGTGTAAAAAGAAAACAAAAATATCCCCCCTTTAACTCATTACCCCACAAATCTGCTTTGTGACACCATTAAGAAATATCATCAGTTGGAGATCAAAATGTCGTAACTACAGCTTGAATAAAGCTGTGGTTACAACATATTGATCTCCCAATGACAATATAATCATGGAAAACTTTTTTGAAAATGAAGAAATTGCTTGTAACAAACAATTTCTTCATTTCCCACATTTTTTTCTCAACAGCAACGCGAAGGTTTTTAAATATGCACCAACTTTGAATTGGCATCTCGAATTTCTTATAAATTTGATCAGTGTAACATGTTGTGGTCTTGTTATGGGGGTAGAAGGTACTGCGGGAAAACAAGATGGTCATTGGCCAAGGTGCTCTCACCTGAGCTAAAGTCTCATTTTCTTTTAACCCATTCCCACATGAGAAAATTTTAGACTGGTCCAAATTGAAAGGAGTTGCAGACGGCAATCTAAACTTTATAGAATTCTAATTTTTTTCACCTTTCTGGGTAGAAAACATTGTGTAAAATGGAGAAATTGCTTGTCACAAGCAATTTCTTCATTTTCCACATTGTTTTCCAAAGCATTCTTTCTTGAGGGGCGTCTGAAAGCGTCATTGAGTGGAAATGGGTTAACAGTGACACACAATAGGCTTTGTACCTGGGGATCCAAAAGACAAGATTTTAGCAATGTTTATCTAGCTATCGGGAAAGAGGACCCATAAGAAATATTTCTGCCAAATTAGGTAAAAGTGGCCCGAAGGTTTAGGAGCAGATGTTGTTTAAAAACCCATCTTCATTTCTATATTAACCCTACCCCTCTGGCTCCACCCCTTGGGACCTGACTTTTACGATTTCAATAATTTAGAAAGAGGTCAATATACTGATGTTTCATGCAAGATATCAAGGCTCTATGCCTGGAGGAGATATTTAAAGAACTTTTAAGATTTCAATCTTGTTACCATGGCAACCAGGGTTTTCAATAGTTTCTATTCTTTTAGGTATTGTGAAAGTGAACCACCTAAGGAATATTTCCACAATATTTAGTTCAATTAGTAAATTGGTTTTGGAGATGTTGTTTAAAAATCCTTCTTCATTTCTTTGTAGAAACACACACAACCAATGGGTTCTGCACCTGGGATCCTGAGGGTAATGATTTAAGCTCTTTTGAAACAGACCAATATACTGATGATTCATGTAAAATATCAAGGCTAATGCCTTCCTGCTAAAAAGGATAAGATTATTAAAGATTTTTCCACAATTTCACTTTTATTTCCATGGCAACCAGAATTTTGACAAACTTGAATTCTTTTAGCTATTTATAAAGGCTGTGGCCTGATGGTTTGGAGGAGATATTTAAAACCTTCTTTGTTTCCTTATAGAACCCCTACCTGATCTCTGCCCCTGGGGACTTGAGGGTAATGATTTTAGCTATATTGAAACAATATACTGATGTTTCACACAAAGTTTCATTAGTATAGACCTTCTGGTTCAGAAGGAGAAGATTTTTAAAGATTTTTTTTTTAATTTCACTTTTGTTGCCATGGCAAACAGGGTTTTCAAAGGATTTTAATCCTTTTAGCTATTTTTAAAGGAGGCTACCTATGGAATATTTCTGCCACATTTGGCTGAAATTGGTCCAACTGTTTGGGAGATGTTGTTTAACCTTTTCCTGTATAATCACTGGTTTTTACGTCCCAGCATTTTATACTTGGGAAAACATTGTGGAAAAAGAAGAAATTGGTTGTAACAAGCAATTTCTCCTTTTTCCACAATATTTTCTACCCTAATGAATGATTATTTTTGAAATAAATTCAACTTTGAATTGTCGTCTGCAAAACTTTTGAATTTGGACCTGTCTAAAATTTCCAGAAACAGAAAAGTGTTAAAGTAATTATTGGGTGGACACCAGAGGAAAGACGCCAGGAGATTGCAATAGTTCACTTGAGCATTTTGTTCTCAGATGAGCCAATAAAATATGCATGTGACAAGAACTTTCTTCTTTACTCAAAATAATTTCCTTTCTAATACCCCCTGATTATGCTGCTTATTATGCATTTTGAAAAATCATTCAGAACAAAATATGCTTGCTTCACCCATTAAGTTATGACAAAATGTTAGACTGGCAGAAATTGAAAGAAGTTTCAACCAACATTTAAAGTGAGACAAAATTGGAAAATAAAGTGGCGATTTCTCCTTTTACCAAAGTTTTCCATAACTACATTTTTTTGCCGGCATCAAAGAGCAAGATTGTGTGGTAATGATTTAATCTATTTTAGTCATCAAGGGTCAGGGGTTTTAACTAGCTTAACCCTTTCCTGTACAAACCCGTGATTTTACATTGCTTTGATTTTACACTAAAAACAAGAGGACCATGATGGTCCAACATCACTCCCCAGAGTTTGATGGCTCAAGGTTTTACGATATATCCAAAATAGAAATGCTATTCTCCTAATTATTTTGGAGAAGAAAATTTTTAAAGATTTTCCCTTTAATCTAAAGTTTTTATTTGATCCAAAAATAAAGTGCTAAATTCCTGAGTATGTTAATCTTTGAAGTATTTTGGTAGAAGGTCAATAGGCATTGATACATGCTAAATATCAACACTCTAGGCCTAATGGTTTAGGAGAAGATTTTCAAAGTTATTCTTCTTTATTCCTTTGTAAAATCAGAAAAGGGTTAAATTTCAAAGTACAGTAATTCTTCGAAGTATTTTGGAAGAGGGTCAATAGATGATGATTTATACCAAATGTCAAATTTCTAGGACTAATGGTTTGGGAGTAGATTTCCTTCTTTTTTTATGTAAATTCAGGGATCATACAAAAAGGGCTTATTTTCAAAGTTCAGTAATTATTTGAAGTTTTTTGGTAGAGGGTCAATAGATGATGATTTAAACCAAATATCAAATTTCTAGACCTAATGGTTCGGGTGAAGATTTCCTTCTTTTTTTATGTAAATTCAGGGATCATACATAAAGGGCTTACATTCAAAGTTCAGTAATTCTTTGAAGATTTTTGGTAGATATCAATAGATGATGATTTAAACCAAATATCAAAGCTCAAGCCTTTTTAGTTTGGAAGGAGAAGATTTTCAAAGATTTCCTTCTTTATTCCTATGTAAAATCAGAGATTGCATAGAAAAACGCTAATTTTCAGAGTAAGGTATTTCTATGGAGTATTTTGGTAGAGGGTCATTAGATGATAATATATACCAAATATCAAAGCTCTAGGCCTTATATTTTGGGAGGAGAAAATTTTCAAAGATTTCCTTGTTTATTGTAGGTGAAATTAGGGGTTGCACAGAAAAGGGCTAGTTTTCAAAGTATGGTAATCACTTATTTCATTTATTTAAAACTATAATTTGTTCTTGAGCATTTGTTGTTGTTGTTTATCCCATTCAAAAACAAAACTCAAATTTTTGTCTGTGAGGAAAAAATTGGAAAACATCGTGGAAAATGAATAAATTGCTTGTAACAAGCAATTCATTCATTTCCCCCAATATTTTTCACCCAGAAAGACAAAGATTTCTATGGTTTTATAGATTAAACAGTGTTTTCCACCACTTTCAACTTGGACTAACCTAATATCTTGTCTTCAGAGAATCATAGATTAGTAAATGTAATGATTTAACCCTTTCTTGTTCAGTCCCTGGTTTTTACAGCCCTGTGATTTTATAAATGAGAAAACATTGTAGAAATAGAAGAAAATTCTTGAGACAAGCAATTTCTTCTTTTCCACAATATTTTCAACAAAGGTAAATGGTAATTTTTCAAATTGAATCCACTTAACCCATTCCCACTCAATGACGCTTTTAGACGCCCCCAAGGAAAAAAGCTTTGGAAAACATTTCGGAAAATGAAGAAATTGCTTGTAACAAGCAATTTCTTCATTATGCACAATGTTTTCTACCCCAAGGATTAAGAAAATCCAAAATTTCATAACTTTTTAATTGTTGTTTGCAACTCCTTTCAATTTAAACCGTCTAAAATTTTGCCAATTGGTAACAGTTTAAAATGTTTGTCTGCAAATGCTCTTAGTTTGGACAAGTCTAAAATTTTGAAAAACAGCAAAGGGTTAACCCATTCCCACTCAAAGACACTTTCAGATGCCCGCCCCACAAAAAGCTTTGGATAACATTGTGGAAAATGAAGAAATTGCTTGTCACAAGCAATTTCTTCATTATCTACAATGTTTTCTACCCCAAAAGTAAAAAGCCCAAATTCATAAGCTTTATATTGTTGTCTGCAACTCCTTTCATTTTGGACCAGCCTATATTTTGCCTTCTCATAAAGGGTTAATTATCCTTCTTGGTTTCTAATTCTGGTAATTCATCATCATCGACATCCATCTCCTCTTCTTCCTGCTGTTTCTCCGCCTTTTGTTCCCCTTTAGTTACTGGTTTAACACTGTCTTTATTGCCGCTACCTAAAAACCACTGTACTATACTAATTATCATTTTTGCACACAACCAGAAGAACACTGCAGCTACAAAGAGTATTGCTGTTGTAGTAACAGCAGTAAGGTCGTAATTCTGTGGTGGTTGAGCCATTGTGATGCTGTTCTGTTTGATATGCTGTTTTATCCGCTCGAAATGATGATGTATAAATGTTGATCTATGTATGTGTTACTTAGTTGTAAAGTTGAAACAGCAACTTCTAAGTAATAACTGGGTTATGTGGCTCATTCTGTCTTAGAGTTCTCAATGTAGGTGAAGCTGCATTGTTCAAGTTATGTATCTAAATCAACAAGAAAAAATGTGAAGTTCATGAACAGGTAGATTTGTAAACTATCAAGAAATGAAATCAGTATATCAATAATTGTCCACCATGGTTTGATTCAATGCATTCCCACGCAACAAATTTTAGACTGGTTCAAATTAAAAGAAGTTGCAGAAGCCAATTTCTACAGATGAATTTTCTTTTGTCTTTTTTGGTATAAAAACAATGTGGATAATGAAGAAATTGCTTATAAAAATGCTATTTTCACGTGGGGCATAATTAGAACTTATCACAGTACATGACTTGATACCCCACAAGTGCTTCAGAGTAATGAGAGCTTTAACAATTCAAGGACATAGCTACTGACTTTGATTTTCTAGAATGGAGGATTTAACGACACAAAGTTGGTAGTAAAGTTAGCTGTATATGTCTACAAAGCATAAATAATGTCTAAGTTCAAGGGGAGATAATTCTTGAACCAGGGTGAATTAAGAATTCAAAATTGCATCTTGCAAAACTTCAACATGAGGTAATCTTTGTATAAAGTTTAAATGGTACTGAAACAAAACTGAAGGAGGAGTTTGTGATACAAAATTGGTAGTATAGTTAGCTGTATATGTCTACAAAGCATAAATAATGTCTAAGTTCAAGGGGAGATAATTCATGAACCAGGGGGAATTAAGACTTCAAATTTGCGTCTTGCAAATCTCCAGCATGTGGTTAATCTTTGTATAAAGTTTCTATGGTATTGAAGCAAAATTGAAGGAGAAGATCGTGACACAAAATTTTTAGTATTTTGTGCACAGACAGACAGTCACACTGACATACAGGCTGATTCCAGTATACCCCCAAAAACATTCATTTTGCGAGGGTATAAAAAAGTGGGATTTTGAGGGAATGAGTTAACCCATTTCAGGCGACAAAATTTTAGACTTGTAACAAGCAATTTTTGTGATTGTGTAGGAATGGGTTAGAATAAATTTGAAGATGCTTAATCTTTGTAGCAAAATTATACAAGCAAAATTTTCAATCATCCCATTCCAACACAAATTGACAATCCCCCCTTTTTACATCTGTTGAGTAAAAACTCAGAAAATCATTGAGAATAAAGAAGAAATTGCTTGTTACAAGCAATTTCTTCATCATTCACAGTGTTTTCTACTTTAAAGACAAGGATTTTTAAGATTTTATAAACTTAATATTGTTGTCTGCAACTCTAGTGGGCTTGAGGAAGTGCTGGTTTTAATTTTCCGAGAAAAAATAAGGGATAATCTAAATGAATAGTACAATAGGTATCGACACACTTGTCAGGTCATCACCTTGGCATGCATCTCTGGTATAAGGTGTGAATGTCTGTTATCAACTTTGACCAGACGACAACTTTGTTTATTCTCATGTGTCAAAAGTTCAATCAAAACAATACATTTGGATGGGTTCGATCCGGATTATTGAATCATATTTATTCAGGTTCTTAATATTTTGTTCCTGATCATTTCTCTCTGGTTCTGGATTGTATACAATTTGTGAACAAAAAATCCCTTCCCATCAAAATATTTCAGTATTGCGAATAATCCGGTTTTATGACGTCCATGTAAACGCATCCTGACTTTACACTGTTTTTATTTTTTTTTGTTCTGTTAAGCGACATCTGATATTAGCAAAACTACTTTTCAGAATATGGTATTCAATAAGTATATGAGGAGGGAAGAAAATTAATTAAAAATCTGTGACAAGAACAAAACATCGATATCTTCCTTAAAATAGGCTCGAAAAAACTGTTAATGTTAAGTTAGCAGAACTTACAGTTTAGCGACTTTCGTACGCAATCTGCTCAGATCTGAGCTGCAGGAATACATAACAAATTAATTTGACAGGAGAAGACAGCTTGACCCTAATTATCACACTATTAAACAGGACATGTGCAATAAATTCTCCAGTGGAACTGATAAGCCTGTTACTGTCATTCCCTAGCAGAACAGCCCGTTTTTTTTTTTTAACTTGAATCCTACATTGTTGTCCATCTAACATAATATTTATTTACTGTTTCCATATAATTACTTGCTTTGAAAAATTTGAGATCATTTTATTTTTCAACAACAAATGACTTCTTTTCCAACCCTGTTTCCAATGTTATTTTTCCAGTAACTTTCACTTTGAACTACTTGTTTTAACCCTTTCCCATCTTTTGGAAATTTTAGTCTGGTCCATATTGAACGAGGTTTCAGAAGACAATGTAAATTGGATTGAATTTGAAATTAAATCATCCTATATGGTGCAAATTATTATGGTAAAAGAAGTTGTTAGTTACAAGCAATTTCTTCTTTTTCCACAATGTTTGGTCAAGTGTAAAATCACAGCGACGTAAAATCTTGAGTTTGTACAAGAAAGGGTTAATTTTTCAGGATTATAACCTAATTGATAATTATTAAAAAGAAACTCAGCCAGTTGCTTTGACAAATAATACATCAATATTTTTCGATTTGTTTCTTTCTACATTAAATTCATCAACTCTCTTAACATTTGAAAGTCGCTATTTACAAATTACTGATATTCCAAATATCACCTTTCAAGGCCAAACTTAAATATGAAATAAAGAACTTAATTTATATTAAGAACTTTAATATGGTTAATAACTTTTGAATGGTATCAACAAATGCTCCTGATTTCTTTTATTTTTTATTTATTTTTTTTTTTTTTGCTTTATTTTTGTAGAAAACATTGTGGATAATGAAGAAATTGCTTGTGACAAGCAATTTTCTTCATTTTCACAATGTTTTCCGAAGCTTTTTTTTCAAGTTGGTCTTAGAAGGACAGGATTAAAAAATCTTCTCCTCCTAAACCATAAGGCCTAGAGCTTTGATATCTGGTACATATTATCAACTATTGACCCTCTACCAAAATACTACACTCAGAAAATTAGCCCTTTTCTGTGCGATCCCTGATTTTACAAAGGAATGAAGAGGGAAATCTTCGAAAATCGTCTTCTACCAAACCATATGGCCTAGCTAGAGCTTTGATATTGGTATGTATCAAGGTCGATTGGCCCTCTACCAAAATACTTCAAAGAATCGCTATACTCTGAAAATTAGCCCATTTCTGTGCGATCCCCGACTCTACAAGGGAAATCTTTGAAAATATTCTTCTCCCATACCATTAGGCCTAGAGCTTTGATATTTGGTATGTATCATCACCTTATGACCCTCTGCTAAAATTCGTCAAAGAATTACCATGCCATGAAAATTAGCCCTATTCAATGCGATTCCTGATTTTACAAAGGAATGAAGAAGGAAATCTTTGAAATTCTTCTCCTCCCAAACCACAAGTCACAGAGATTGGATATTTGGTATGTATCAATCTTCATTGACCTCCTACCGAAACCATTCAAAGAATGACCGTATTCTGAAAATTAACCCTTTTCTGTGCGATCCGATTTTACAAAGGAACAAAGAAGGAAATCTTTGAAAATCTTCTACTCCCAAACCATAAGGCCTAGAGCTTTGATATTTGGTATGAATCAATGTTTATTGACCCTCTGCCATAAAAGTTTAATGAATTACTGCATTCTGAGAATTAGCCATATTCTGGACAGACACCTGACAATGACCAATCACAATAGCTCACCCAGAGCACTTCGTGCTCAGGTGAGCTAAAAACAATTTTCAATGGGTTATAATTGAGCGAAAACATTACATTCCAAATCAATTCACATGTGCACAGGGTAATGTCTTAGACCAGATCATACATGTGTAGAGTCTGATCAGAGTCTCTACCGTGCTCTCTAGATAGATATAGACTAAGTTTCTTAAGCTGATAAGTAAGTATTCTTTTACACTGTAACTGCCCATGCTTCTCAATATCTGTTCGCATACTTGTGAAATTGTGTATGAAATGTTGTGCACTGGTTCAATTACATATTAGGCTTTGTTAATCCATTCCCATTCAATTCCTCTATTTGATGCCCATCCTGAGAAAAACATTGGAATACAGTGGAAAATGAAGAAATCTCTTTTTATTGGCAATTTCTTCATTATCCATAATTTTTGTAACCAAAAATCCTAAAAGATATCTAAAATTTCATCAACTAGAAATTGGTGTTTGAAATGTCTTGGACTATGAACCAGTCTATTTTCATTTCGTCTGGTAATGGGTTAGTGTGCTCAACTAGTTGAAGAGAAACTGTAATTCTGTCTGCGGTGTAAGAAGGTGTCTTTCATATGAAATTTCAGTTGTAAGATGAAACCATCTGTATTCTTAGCTGCTGACCAAATTCTGACCAGGCACCATAACTGGGTGATAATGGGCATTTTATGATCTCTGGGGGTAATTGATACTCCATGCATCATTTTGATAGGGTAGGCCCCATTTCTAGCCTGGCGTAAGTCACTAAAGTGTTAGACCTTGACAAATGACCTATACCTTGTCACATGACCTCGACCATGGTATATGCAGACGTGTATCCCGATCTTTTATCATGCCAAATATTAGCACTGCACCTTGAAATTCTTTAAGTAATTATTGTGAATGTTACTGTTTTTAGTTAAGCTTTAGACAGATGGACAACAGAATAAACAATATTTTGACCCTGTTCTTTAGATACAGGTGTAAAAATCAACACACGGTAAATTGATCTCATTCCTACTTGAAAAATTGTAGACTGGTCCAAATTCAAAGAATGGGTAAATACTAAAGGCCGTTACACTAAAACAAGCTCTACAAGATTTATAGCCCTACAGATGCCCTATGGAATTTATACACGCCTAATGAGTATAAAAGCGGCATTGTCCATTCATTTGTCATTCATATGAATGGACTTAACAATTTTTCATTTTATTTTGTACTATTTGAGATGGATTCTGTTCAGTAACCCGTAAGCTGACCAGATGTCAAAATTTAGGTAGGTCCAAAGTGAAAAGAGTTGCATAAAACAATTCAATATTTTTAAAATTCAATGGTTTTTTTCATTTTTCTGAATAGAAAACATTGTGTAAAATAGAGATATCGCTTGTTACAAGTGATTTCTTCATTTTACACAATGTTTTCCTAATTATTTTTTTTGAATGGCGTCCAAAAGGGACTTTTCTGCCAGTAATACTCGAAAGGGGAGTTGGGCAGTGTATATAGATAGATATGGAATGGCTTAAGGATCTTATTGATCTTCATAACCTCAGATAATTGATGAGAAGTACTTGCCGAAATGCCCAATTGTTACAATGATTGCCCAACAAATTCATAAGCAAATATTCTTAACCCTTTCCTGTCTAAACCCGGGATTTTACGCTGCTGTGATTTTTACTTGAGAAAATATTGCGGAAAAAGGAGAAGTTGCTTATTACAAGCAATTTCTCCTTTTTCTGCAATATTTTCTAACATGTTTCTTTACAAATTGCAGCCAACTTTTATGGTCGTGTGTAACTTCTTTCAATTTGAACCAGTCTAAGATTTGAAAAAAACAGGAAAGGGTTAAAAATATGAATATATCTTGTAAGATAAATTCAAATCCTTTTAACTAAAATGATAAATGATTATCCCTCATATACTCGTAGGACATGTACAAATTTCATTTGCGTCTGTGGGGCTATAAATCTCATAAGGCTTCTTATATAATGACCCACTTAATGCCATGACAACTATCCGAAAAATACCTCCTATCCGGTATTACATTCGGTTGATATGAATAGCGATACCGTCTTTCTCTTATTATGAATGCTTCGACTTACCAATCTCGAATGTAATTTAGACAAATAGTAATCGCATCCCTTTATAGAATACGACTCATTCTATTCGAATCGCTTAAATTTCTAGCTTGATTTAAAATAATTGGACACGATTTTTCATGACCGGTGCGTCGTTAAAACTCATTGCCCGACGTAATCAAAATTTAACGGAGAGGGGGTGTCAAGCGATGATATTGAATATATTCTTCAAAATTCAATTTTTGTCTTAATATTCGATCAAAATGTATCTGTCTGGCACACTTTAGCAAATTCTAAAATTACATGTAGTTATACATACCTAATCAAAATCTATAGACGAACTTCTTCTTTTCACCTTTCTCTTTTGTTTGATCTTTTCCGCTTTTGGAACTGGTGCCTGATAAAACATACATTTGTTATGGTAAGTAAACTGTCGCGCAAAAACAGGCTTAACCTGGCAGTGCGAAAAGTAGCGATCTTGGTCGACTGCGCACGATAACCTGTGTCATTATTTCACTTTGAGCAGATTTCGTCTGACTCGATAATGAACGTAGGCCAAGTACTGTGTGCACATATATATCGAATTTAGGTCCCCATTAAGTTCCCATGAGGTTCCCTTTCACATTACGAGTAAAGATATTCTCTTGCATTGGTCGACATTCAAGTTCAGCATTTTTGTTTGTTTGTCGACTTAAAAATCGCAAACGTAAAACTTATTCAAGTGGTAGTCACTGACGACATTAATATCACAAACCAATAATTTTGAAGCATATTAATGATTATATTTCTTTTTCAAAATAACGCCGTTTGATATCTCAGTCGATCACCCTACGAGACATTAATAGAAGGCCAAGCGAACCCTCAATTAAGAAGATCGGAGGCCAGTCTACATTTAATGAAGGTTATACTAGAAAAATGTGCTCGGGCAAGACAGGGTACTATTTCCTATACATAAGCTACCTGGTATATGATGGCTAGCCGTCACCATTCATTAAGATGGGTACTGGGCACAAGTTTTAATTAAATAATATTGAAGAGAGAATGAGTGAGAGAGAGAGAGAGAGAGA
This sequence comes from Fragum fragum, assembly GCA_946902895.1. Classification (NCBI taxonomy): domain Eukaryota; kingdom Metazoa; phylum Mollusca; class Bivalvia; order Cardiida; family Cardiidae; genus Fragum; species Fragum fragum. Next base: position 10,566,163 of record OX336370.1, on the reverse strand, counting down.
GAGAGAGAGAGAGAGAGAGAGAGAGAGAGAGAGAGAGAGAGAGAGAGAGAGAGAGAGAGACAGAGACAGAGAGACAGAGAGACAGAGAGACAGAGAGACAGAGAGACAGAGAGACAGAGAGACAGAGAGACAGAGACAGAGACAGAGAGACAGAGAGAGAGAGAAAGTAGAAGATAGCTTACGGACAATGACGACAATCTGTCACACATATTGGAATTTCTCTCCATTTCTTATAATTCGATAGTATCGAGCGAAAAAAGCAAATATTTAAATATTTTACAAATTTTGATGGACTGTTTTGTGCGGAAGCATACACAATCGCTGCGTGTTCAAAATTTTGTTTGTGGAGTTATGAATTTTTTTTTTTTTCGTTCAATCAGATCTTAAACAATCTTATACGGGCGTATGGGTCATCGTTTCAGTCGACAAATCATTTCTAGCAAATAAAATGTATTATGAAATAAAACAAGATTTTGATTCCAGTTGGAGAGATTTTCACATGCAGTCCATGCTGAATGACTTACAAACATATTATACTCTATCAGGTCTAACCAACACCTCAAAAACTAAAGCCATGCTTTTAGAGAAGGGAAAAATACAGGTTTACATTCTTAGTTGATAATATCGCGATCGAAACTGTCCCAAATCTTAAATATTTATATCTTAATCTTTATAAAAAAAAACGGGTTTATGGTCTCACACACGAAAAGAAATTTCTAAACAAGCATCGTATTCTCTTTATAAGCATAAATAAAGTTTCAGTCAATTTAGATATGATCAGGTCGCTACAATGTAAGATATTTGACAGCCTGGTTTGTTCTGTCCTTCAATTTGGTTCGCCTCTTTGGGGTTACCATACTTCAAAAGATATTGAAAATATTTACACCGAATTTTTACGTCGCGCTCTTCACGTCAAAAAATCGACGTCCTTAACCACCTTGTATGGAGAAAGTGGTAGAACACCACCTAGTGTTTCAAATCAATTTAATATGATTAGATATCGGACTCACATAATTGCCCAAAATGAAATTATAGCATTCTCAAATCAACTTAATACGGAAATACATATAGGGGGAATAACTGGGTTTTCCAAGTTAAAAGTATACTACAGAAAAATGGGTTCTCTTTCTTTTGGGCTAACCAAAATACATTCACCACTGTTTAACAAAAATTACATCATTATTATGTACAGTTACGGTCCTCAGAAATTAACAACACTTCCAAATTAGACTGTTATAAATTAGTAAAGTAATCTCTTCAACCAATAAAAATGTAGATATTGAATATGACGTTAAGTTTAAAACAGCACTAACTAAATTTAGAACTTCATCACATAATCTCAACATCGAAAAAGGTTGATATTCAAACGTCCCTCGTGATATAGATTATGTCTAAATTGTAATGTGGATTTTATTGAAAACGAATATCAGTTTTTATTAGTCTGTCCAAAGTATTAAGAATTGAGGAAAAGACACATGAAGAAATATTTTTACACTTGGCCTTCTTTGTACAAATTTCAAACTCTTCTAACATCAAACACTAGCAGCAATATTATTCAAACGTCTAAAAGTATTCATTTTGAAAAAATGAGGAATTAAGAGGAAATAATTGTTAGTCATTCTAGAAATCACTGTGCTGCGTAAGTTTTGTTTTATGTATCGATCTTTGTAAACCTATAAATGCATTTTCTGTACTATGTATTCTATTATGTAGCTAGAAACACGGTTAGTGTTTTTGAAAATGACTGAAATGAAATATGCTTTACATAGAAGTCAAAAGAAACGAGATCGACGGTTTTTAGAGGGTACAAAATTCATTTATTTTAGAAAAATGTTATATTATGATGATATTACGTCAAAAAAGGATGTGGCATATAGCTATCAGATAATAAACTAGCAGGTGATAGTTAACCCATTCCAACACAGCAAAATTTTACACTGGTCCAAATTGAAAGAAGCTGCAGACGGCAATTTCAAGTTGATGGAATTTTGAATTTATTCGCCTTTATGTATAGAAAACAATGTGGATAATGAAGAAATTGCTTGATACAAGCAATTTCTTCATTTTCCACAATATTTTCCAAAGATTTTTTCTTGAGGTGCGTAAAAAAGAGGATTTGAGTTGGAATAGGTTAACCCACCCTGAAAGAAAGACCGATATACAGTTATCCAGTAATATCACCCAAGATAAATATGTAACGTTACTCAAAGGTTTGAACTCGTAACATGAAAGATGCCAAGGGTTGTGGGTTAGTGCTTCCAAGTCGCGCCGTTAGTCATGTGGGTATCGCTGACCAATCGCTGGCCCCGCCCATTCACTTCGTTTTCGCCGTCCGTTAACTCCTACAGGAAGTCCTCAACGTAATTTTGAAATGAATATGGCCAGTAGCCCGTAACAAAAAATAGAATTGTTGGTTGGTGACCTACACGTCGTTACTACAGCTTGAATAAGCTGTACTTACGACGTTTAAGTCGCCAAACAAACGAAAAAGGTTAACGAAATTTGCAGCCAACGTCGGAGATCAAATCACATGTCTGGTCTCAATGTATGATTTCATTGGTCGACTGGTTATTTGATTGACAGCCGTGATTGGTTAATTAGGTAAGGCATCGAAAGCCAAAGACTGACAAGGGGAACCCATGAAGGACATGTTTAAATAAATTTCGTTGTGATATAACTGGTTTATTGTTAAAAACGCCGTAATAACCGATTCAAACAAACGGGTTGTGTAAGACTGAGCGTTGTTTTTTACCCTTTTCTGTTTTACATAATTTTAGACCAGTCCAAATTGAGAAGTTTTGCAGACGAAAAATTAAAGAGGGTTTAATTTGATCAGAGTAAACATTTAGTAGATTAGAAAACATTGTAGAAAAAGAAGAAATTGCTTGTAACAAGCAATTTCTTCATTTTCTACAATGTTTTTTCAGTTATAAAACCATTGGGACATAAAAATCAGGCATTGAACAGGAAAGGGTTAAACGTAACTTACAGGATCTCTGTGATAATCGTAGTGGAACTGTTGCTGTACCCTCATCATGGCCTCGTCGTACACCAGTTGCCACATCTGATACAGTAGTCTCTGTTTCGTCCGTAATTGAGATATCTTCAAAGCACAACCGAGTCCAGAATAAAACACACTATGTCTGTCATTAGGTTTCGAAGGCCCTTTAGATTTAGCCGCCCGCCCTTTGCTCAATGAACGCTTTCTTACAACTGGTTTCTTGGTATCGTCGTGACTGTGTGTCAAACTGGCTTTTCGTCGAACTCTCCTGGTCTTGTCTCTGATATATAGTTTACTGTCTTGTGATATTTCACTACCCTCCTCTAGATCCGGGGTCTCTTGAACAACGTCTAATGGTGGCTAGCAATAAATCATTTAAAAATAAACCTTACAGTAGCACAACCCATCAAATTCTAGTCAGTAAATAGAATTGTACTTGAGTTTTAAAATGTCTCATCTAGGACAGTAAACCTTGTGAGAAAAGGACGATTTGCTATGAGAAAATGGTAAATTGTTTGTAATAAAGAATTACTTCACAGTGACTTCCAAAACATATTTCCATAGGACTGTAAAAACCCTGGATTGTTTAGTAGTAGGTGTTAACTTAAGCTGCCATGCAAAATGATTTTGTTTGTTTGAATAGGGTTTAACGCCGCTTTTAATAAGTTGTCAGTCATATCTCCGCGGCTGGAGCACTTACCGTGAATCATGGTATATATCGCACCAATACTACGATTACATCCTATCCTAGCCTCAAGCTGATATCACACTTTGGTTTACAATTTTCCACCCATTGGTGAGAGACAAATGTTGGAAAGGATATGTACCGCCGCCGAGAATCGAACCTCATGATTGAAAATAGAGAGTCTGATGTCGTGCAAACTGACTTATGATTTAACTTGAGTGCCTCCCAAAAGCGTGTTCAGAACAAATAATCAGTAAGCAGTTTTGAGAAAGGTAAAACGGTTCGCGTACAAATTGATAGGTGACCCGTCATACGAAATAGGAAATCCCCCATCCACCTTTCTCACATTGTGCGAATGGCCTTAGGCTGAATTCTGAATATAGAATTGTAATTCCACCGTACAATATATCTTTTTATGTGACCTACGGTACGGGGAAATAATACCCATTTGGATTGTCTTGATTGAACTTGTGTAATAACTAAGAAAATAAGCATCTTGTCGTACCAAGAATTGCAAACATTCTGATTCGATATCCCTTCATTCGCGAGGATGGAAAAAGAGCTGAAGTATAGGTACGACTTGATTATTAGGTCTCCTGAGCACGAAATGCTCTGGGTGAGCCATTGTGATCGGTCATCGTCCGGCGTCTGTCCGTCCGCCCATCTGTCCTTTCGTCCGTTCATAATTACAAAAAAATCCTCTCCTAAACTAGCCATGGAATTTCAACCAAACTCCATAGAAATGATCCTTAGGTCATGCTACTTCAAAATTAATGAAGAACTCTGGCTGCATGGCAACCGAGTGAAAAATCAACAACTTTAAACATCTTCTCCTAGATGTGTAATATTTGGTATATACCTATTGACCCTCTACCAAACTACTTCGAAAATTGCCATACTATGAAAATTAGCCCCTTTTTTGTGACCCCGATTTTAAATAGAAATAAAGAACAAAATCTTTGAAACTTTTCTTCTCCAAAACCATAAGGCCTAGAGCTTTAATATTTGGAATTTATTAAAACCTATTGACCCTTTATCAAAAGAAAGAAAGAAAAAAAAATCATAGAATGACCGTATCTTGAAAGTTAACCCATTTCTGTGTGATCCCTGATTTTACATATGAATAAAGAAGAAAATCTTTAAAATTCTAGAGCTTTAATATTTGGCGTGTGGGACCTATCGATATTTCACAAAAATACTTCGTAGAATTACCGTATTCTGAAAATAAGCCCCTTTCAGTGCAATACCTGATCTTAGAAAGGAATAAATAAGGATATATTTGAAGATCTTGTCCTCCTAAACTATAATTCTATAGAGCTTTGGTACTGGTATGCATCAGTACATATTGACCCACTATCAAAATATTTCAAAGAATTATCGTACTCTATACAGCGCGATCTTCAGTCTACCCGGGGTTAAAGGAGAAAATCGTTTTCTCCAAAATGAATAGGTGTAGGGCTTTGATCATTATGTATATATATATATCATAAAGCCTTGAGCCATCATACTCAGGAGGCGATATAGGACCATCACGATCCTCTTGTCTTAAAAAGCATGTAAAGTCCGACATAGACTATTAAATTCGTATTCATTAAATACCGAATTCATTAAGCGAGTCCTCTTAAACATTAAAAAGCCTCGTTCATACAAGTAACTATTGATATGTGACTCGTGGGATAAATTCGATAGATTCAAAAACATCTATGCATTTTGCTCCCATTTTTTAGCATTTAATTCACGGAGTTCCGGAGAGCCACTTTACACGAGACAGGTCATAAATGACAGATCGTTGCTGTCAAGCAAAACATCAATAGATAAATCAAACCATTCTTTTAGATCGGAATTGAAATTTGAACGCAAAGATTTATGTTAAGCATTTATGTTAGTTTGGAAAGAAGAACATCGTAATTGCTGCTTATTCAAGCTGTTGTTACGATGCTTTGGTCTACGATTAACCTGTCATGTCCTCGACCAAATATTTTGCACAATAATGTCGATTATTTCTGTTAAGTCAGAGTCCAGTAGGTGGGGCCTACGATCAATAAATTGCCTTGCTTGATTTCTTTTGCAATCAATCAATTAATCAATCAATCAGTCAATCAATCAATCTCAAATCAAATTAAATCCATCTAAAATCAAATCAAATTAAATCAAATCAAATCAACCAGCCAATCAATCAATCAATCAATCAATTAACCAATCAATCAATCTTAAATCAATCTCAAATCGAATAAAATCAAATCAAATCAGCCAAACAACCTGCCAATCAATCAATCAATCAATCAATCAATCAATCAATCAATCAATCAATCAATCAATCAATCAATCAATCAATCAATAAACCAACCAATTAATCAATCAATCAATCAATTAAATCAAATAAACCAAATCAAATCAAATCAATCAATCTACCAAACATTCTAGATACATTCAAATAAATAAACAAGAAAACATGATCAAATCAACATAACAGCAAAATTTGTTTCATTGTTTGAGTGATTTTTAATTTAAGGAGGTATATAATAATGTTTTACATTACGAGTATTGTTCAAGTACGTGTACTTTTCGAGTGTTAACTTTAAACCGGCTTACGATAATCTAGTATAATTTTTGAATTACCGGATTTGACATTAGTACAACTACAAATGTTTATTCGTTTTTAGTAAGTATTGCGAGTGCAGAATCTTACCTATTCAAAATCCTAAAGATAATCAAAAGGAGAAAGTAATTTGAGCTGAACAGTCCACTGATTAGAGAAAAAATCTACCTTTTTACAGAGAATCACACACACACAAAAAAAAAAAAAAAAAAAAAAAATCAAAGCGCTGAAAGCCTGAGATATGTATATAGGAGATATATAATCTGGGCAGAAATGTTTGATGGTCGGATTATCGGAGGTGCCACTTTCTACCCAAATCTACTGTCGATTATTGACGGACGGACGACGGACACCACATCATGACAAAAGCTCGTTGACTTTCAGCCAGTGGAGCTAGCGAGAGAGAGCTAGAGAGTGAGAGAGATGGGGGAATGGAGCTTGTAGCCAGGATCGAACTAGGAGGCTCTTGCGTGCGATGTGAGTATTCTATCACACAGACCAATTTCGTTATGTAAATATGCGCTTTATAATCTCCAGATAAAGAGGGCGAGAGAGGGCGGGCGGTCGTTTACCAGGTTAACATGATTATGTACACCTCTCAAAAGTGATATGTAGACGTTGCATCCTTTGGGTAGAATTCGGAGGTAAAAATATATAGACACAAAGTCCGAGCACGACCAAACTGTTTTCAGACAGTGCGAATATGATCCTATGAATGACCAATTAATTTGTTAAACAAAACATTCCAATCGTGCGTTAAAACGACAGCCTCGCTTATCAGCTTTATACAGCAACTTCGTCTAACCGGACCGTTTTAACATTGTTACTCTAGAATAAGTAATATTATTTTGGTATGAAACAAACACCTTATTTTTTTAACAATATGATTTGATTATATATGTCTAATAATTTCCATTATTTTATATATCTCATTTCTTTCTTTCCATTCACTCGTCATGGTTCTATAATTTTGCCAAATTCAGAACACTCACACGAAAGTACTGTACATCAAGCCGATAGCTTTCAATGAGTCATATCTCGCCTTCGTCCTTCTCGCCTCAATCGGGCGAATTAATATATGGTCAGATCCGGTCTACTTTTCAAGCGACAGAAGATCACATTGATTGCGGTAGATGATTTCACATAATGCTGTCTCTTAAACTCTGCATGGGTTTGAATTTTTAGCATAGTAACTTTAGCCTCAGATTGCTTACGCAATCTCAGGCTAATGAGGGGAATTTAGATTCACATACTATCTTAAAGCGTTAACATACAGTTCTGTAGGCGATGAAAAAAAGATGGAATGTTTGGTGATTTGTCCTCAAACTCAAGGGCTAGCTAATAGTTTTTGAAAAAATATTATTCTATTTCTTACAGAGTATATGTCTCGATACGTTGATAAATAAGACGATATCTGCTATAATTAAGATATAGACAAACAATGGCACCTAACATCTTGTCAATTTACTACTTATTTTTACGAGTGATGAGTCAATACGTTGTCACGAAGCTTCGTTAAAGCTGTACTTACTAGGTTTAGATCGCTCACCGACGATACATATACTCAATTCCAAATGAAATTGCCTTTTTGAAATTTGATTTTCTCAGAAGTGATTAAAGATTCAACGACGAAATTTTGAATAATGTACTTGCGTCAACGGTCTATCAATAAAATTATGGAATCCAGGGTAATATTCAGCTGAGATGCAAGTTAAGATCAAGTGTGTTTATAACGCACAGCCCGTGATATACTGACGACTTACCAGAAAGCGCACTAGGCGTAATCTTGCATTAACCTACTCCAACACAGTGACGCTTTTAACTGTCTCTCAAGAAAAAACAATTTGGAAAACATTATGAAAATGAAGAAATTGCTATAACCAGAAATTTGAAAAAAAAAATCCAAACTTTCACCAACTTTAAATTGTCGTCTGCAACTCCTTTCAATTTGGACCAGTCTAACATTTTGCCGTCTGGTGATGGGTTTGCATACATGACTTTAAGGGAGGTATCGATGTTTCCGAAACCTAGATAAGAAAAAAATACAAAGTGCCGAATAATACAATCAAACGTACATTTAATACTTTGAGTTGAGTCAGGTATTGTCTTGGCTGTAATCTAATAGGCCCAAAGTGGCTTTTTGTGGTTATAAAGGTTCAGCGGAATTCCAGGTTATTTTTAGATATCACGGAATACGGCTGTCGACATCGAATGACCTTATCTGCATTTGACCCTAAGTCAACTGAAGGTAACAAATTTACTAGCGAAACAGCCAACGTCCTAATTCATGTCACATGAAAGGGTTAGAGTAAAACTACGGTAAGTGTTTATATTCGTAATAACGCTTACGACAGTTTTGGACTGATCTTTACAAAATTAAAGACCGGCTAGCGAACATAACTCCTGATGACGTAACGATGACGTTTATGTGATGTACTTTAAATTTAATTCAAGGTTCCAACGGTTATTTGCACCACGTGAATGATCATATATTCTTCGCAACGCTCTCGGAATAATCTAAAAATAGATTAATAGCCTTCGTAGGCTATTAAGGAAATACCCTGCTTTTTTTCTGAAAAGCGACCTCAGATTTTTGCAAAACTACTTTTCGGCATATTGTATTCAAAAAGTATACGAGAGGAAATAAAAATAATTTAAATCTGTGACATGAAAAAAACATCGATACCTACCTTTAAAATATCATAAATATTGCAGTGGTCAACAATGTCACAGTTTCGACCGAGACACAAATATCATATCCAAACATTAACCGAACCCGGAATATTTCTGTTTTTACAATAGCTGTGGAAAGTGTATAGACTAAGATCAGCCTGCACAAATGTGCAATCTGATCTTAGTCTACACTACCTGCTTATTCTATTAGTGTTGAGCAAATATTTTAAAATAAAGTAGATCTAAATTTGATGTAAAAAGTAAAATTTTGTACAGAAAGGATAAATATTCAGTAGGTCAAGGGTCAAAAAGGCGTGTCGCTATTAGCAAACCCTTAGGGGTTTCATGTATCCGAAAAATCAGAACGGATCCGCTCATCCTGCACCTTTTAAACCATTCTCACACATTTTTTACGAACGTAAAGATAAAATATGTTGAAAATATTGTGGAAAATGAAAAAAAAAAAAAAAAAAAAAAATCACTGTAAAATGATTTTTTTTTTTATTGTTTCCAACGACACTTTCTTCACTGGCAAAAATTACTTAAAAGTGTTTTTTGCAGGTACTTTCAGTTTGGACATGTCTATTATTTCCCGTCAGGTAACGGGGTACGGAAATCGTCCTGTTGCAGAACTGATTCCAATCATTTTTCTGTAAGTATGTAATGAGCGAAAGTAAAAAAAAAATATTGATAATTTCGTATACTCATCTTAAATGTCGGCAGGAAAATTCGAACTTTTATTTCGAAATAGGCTTGGAATCTCAGGTCAGACTCGTCTGTATTATTTAAGCTCATGCCACGAATTGACCAATCACTGGCCCCGTCTACTTACGCCGCTGACGCCGTCCATTGACTCCGACAGAAAGTTCTACTTCGATTTTATTGTCGTTTTTTTGTAAAGTTTATGGAAATTATCACGGAGCAAAAAAAAAAAAAAAAAGCAGAATGGTTGGTTGGCGACCTAAATTTCGTAACTACAGCTTGAATAAGCTTCAGTTACGATGTTTAAACCGCTAAACCAACGATTGATTGATTGATTGATTGAAAGATCGCGGCGGCTGGAGCACCTAACAATGGATTCCTGGTATCTCTCACACCAGTACTACCACTACATCCTTTCCTATCCTCCAGCTGCTATCCCATATAGATTTACGATTATCCACTGCTAAACCAACGAAATGCTTCACAAAGATATCGGCCAATGTCAGAATTCAAATTCCACTTCCGATCAAAATGAATGATTTGATTGTCAATTTCTTCATCTGCGATTTGTCAATTAGTTCATGGGATTGTAAATAAATCTTAATCTAGCTAATAATTTGCAGAGATGCTACCAATATACCCCACGGTCTGGGGTATGACATCAATTCCATGTGTTATCATTTGTCTGCGGAATGATACGATTTTTTTATGAAATCAATGGAAATAAAGTGATATTTATTTTGGAATAGAGTATAATTTTGGAATATTTGATCAATTGTATGTAAATAGGTTAGAGCAAATAGATAAACGCATATATAATTTAAAACAACAACAAGAGCATAAAAAACCCACTTACTTCTTCCACTTCATCAATATTTTCCTGCTCGGATTGTTTATCAAGTTTTTTCTTTGCCCGAGACTTGATTTGATTCACGTGATAAGCATCGATCGCTGTAACAACCCCAGCATCTATAGAGAACCTTGTTGCAGCACTTTGACTTGAATGTACATCCCTTGCTCTACTATTAACTAAAGGTTCTTCCCGTGTTTGGTCAACGGGAAATACTTCCTCTGTATCAAGATCAGCTTCGGAGTATTCATTATTTTCTTTATCTGTATCAAGTCCGTTTACATTGTCCGATTTTGTAACACTTTCCTGTGGCGCTCTACTATGTGACAGTTTTTCAGATTGTTCTGATTTTGCTTGATTATTTTTTATGGGCGAGGCTTGAACTGGCACAATTGCAACATTCTTATTCCGATTATCGTCATCAACCGTAATCCTATTGCTAGCTGTTGTATTATCTTTGTCCAAATCATGCAATTTCTGTTCGTTTTTATCTGGTGCTGTACTTCTACCATCCTCACTCATAATACTTATAGGCACAACTAAAGGCGGTCGTGGCGATGTTTTTGGTTCTTTACCTTTATATTCACTGCTCACTTTCCTGTTATCAGTTTCCTGAGCTTTCATAACTTTACCAATTACAACTGCGCTATCAGCTTCGACATCTTCATTTGCGTTGTTGGCTGTAGGACTCTTAAGGTCAGTAGGACTCTTACTCAGCCTATCATCTTTTACTTCTTCATCAGAAATTTTACTTGTTGATGGTGTTGGTTCATCAGTATTGTTATTGTTTGAATCCTGGTCTTTCATTTTATCTGGGTCGCCTGTCTTTTCTTCGGTTTTCTCTGCTACTGATAAAGTCGTGAGCTCTCTCCGAATCTCTTCTATTGACTGAAATGAATTATATATTTTTAGATTTGTGACGGTATCCCCATGGGACACAGGAATATGGGTGCAATGGAATCGGAAACTGGACACAACGCCAACATGGCACCCTTGTGGTTCTTATATTGGAAATTAACGCTTTCCCGGTTTTTACGTCCCTGTGATTTTATACTTGAGAAAACATTGTGGAAAAAGAAGAAATTGCCTCTCACAAGCAATTTCTTCTTTTCTCAGAATATTTTCTTCCCTACTGATAGATTATTTTTCAAATAAATTAGACTTTAAATTGTCGTCTGCAAAACCTTTGAATTTGTAGCGATCTAAAATTTTGAAAAACAGGAAAGGGTTAAGCCGATTTTGGACCATTAAAAGATTCATATTGATACGAACAATGCTTAAAAGGACCCCCCCCCCCAACAAGAAGAAGAAGAAGAACAACAACAAACCAACAGACCAAAAAACAACACTTCTCTGGCGAAACTGTTATTTCTCATATAAACATTTCTTACGGCCAATTAAATATGTAAACGTACTTTTAACCATCAATATGGTCCCATATTGTTATGAAAGCTGGCAGAAATCGAAGAACAAAACAGAAAATAGAACCGTATGAACAGCAAAGAATGAAAAATGTATTTTGATTGAATTTGTGTAGGCTTCCAAGTATTTATATATCGTTTCCAACCAATATTTGAATGAACTACCAACTGAGACTTGATTCAGTAATCATTTTCTTAGGATATTGACTTTTGAACTGGACCTTTTATGTCTATATTCATATTGTATGCTAGAATTTTGTAATTCATTTTGATGTTAATCTGTATTTCTAAATGCAGATTTGCCCCCTCCTTAATCTAATCCCATCCAATCTTAATCCCGATTGCACATCTCCTTAAGATCCCAGAAGGGGAACCCATATTGGACTCACAAAGGGTCCCACATGGGTCCCATATATTTTCATCCTTGGTCATGTCTTGAATAAGCTTCTAAACAATAACATAACAAAATCGAATTACTATACTTAAAAGATCTAATCTAATAAATACCAGAATTTTACAGGTTAGATAAGAAGTTTTACTTTAATTATCATAAGCAAACAACTTACCGTTTTAAGACGTGGGAATTCTTGGTGGGATTCGTGAACCATCTTAGCAAGACCTTGCAATAAAAACGAAAACATGTAATACATGTAACAGAATATTACCATACTTAACAAGAATTTCCCACCGTTGTCATATTGTTTGAATAATTTTACGCCTTTAAAATTAAGCGAACGAGAAAAAAAACATCACAACAACAACACAACAACAACAAAAAATGGCACCACCACCACCAACAACAAAAAAATCAAATAAAAAATAAGATAGTTTTTGACACAAAGTTTTGACACAAAAGTTTGAAGCGAGTGATTTGGTTTTACTTGTAAATGTCATTACTGATATATTTCTTTATATTTTATTTGCGATATTTTGGTCTCTATTGTTCAATATGTTCAGCACATATAATTATACATTGTGTCATACAATCACGCACTCAAATTACTCATTTTTACTGCCTTAGGGATATACAATTTAAGATTAAATGATATTCACAAATAATTCAGCAAAAATAATATGGGACTGTTTAGTTGGCGCCGACAACTTCTGTTTGTTGACTGTAAAAAGGGAAGAAGAATAAGCAAGAAATAGAAAAAAATCTACGGAGTGGAAGACGGGGTTCATTGCATTTTCAGATTTCTCGGATCGATTCTGTGGAATATTACAATTTATTATATACCTATGAATATTTCTGGTAAGATATATACATTCTACACATTCAATACAAAATCGGACATATCAGAAAAAAATCTGTATCTGATAGTGTGAAATACGATTGCATTAAAGGCGGTCTAAGATGTTGTCATTTTTATTCTGTAGATGACTAAATAGAAATAATCAACATTGTAAAGGTGAAGGGAAATACCTGTAGAAATACAGCTTTTTTAAAATTATTTCATCGAATTTATTTAATGAAAAAAAAAAAAAAAAAACAAAACAAAACAAAAAAAAACCAGGTATATGATAAATCGAAAATTATGTTACCATTATGATACAGCGTCTTGTATTTGCTTCTCGCTGCGGAGGAAAATTTGATAATCTATTCGACCTTCGTTCCCGTGAAATATCTAATTTTTCCTCCGCAATTCAAAGCAAATACAAGGCAGTGTATCTCTATTGTAACATTATATTCTCTTCTTATTAAATATAAACAGTTTTAAACATTAGTTTACCTTTATAAGTAACTGCGCCATCACCGACCGGATCAGCTACCTCTATCATATCTTGTAACTCATCATCAGAGAGGTTATATCCAAGTTCTTTAGCCACAGTTCCTAACTTCTCCTTTGTTATTTTACCTTCGCTCTCATCTCTAATTAGTTCAAAGAACTCCTTTAGGGCGTTCTTGTTCATTTCCTTTTTCTTATTTGTCATGATTTCATCTGCAGGTTTTTGAAGAAAACGATTAAGGATAATGAAAATACTTTTTGAAGTATACAGCCACCAAAAAGCTTGTAAATGACAGCATAAATATTTAGGTCTCGAACTATTCAAAACTTGCAGTTTTTACCAGAAAATGAATACTTGTATTACAGGTTTTCACACAAAAAATGTATACTTGTAGCACAGGTTTTCACACAAAAAATGTATACTTGTAGCACAGGTTTTCACACAAAAAATGTATACTTGTAGCACAGATAATCTCGATTAACAATTTGTACGAACATTTCTTTTATACAGCATTGCAGTGAAATAAAACGAAAAAGACAAAGAGCGAAAACAGTCACAACTTTTCTTGACTATTCTTCATTCAGTTGTTCCGAATATTAGTCGACAATCTGATTCACGACATCAATATACAACAAGAAAATTATTTCCTCATGCACAACTTTTTTCAACTATTTAATTTACCTAAGCCTCTTTTTTGTGTTGCGTCTTGGTTTACTACAGCGAATTGACCGCCTTTAATCCTAATAATCGACCTGGTCATTTATTCCTTCATTATGAACACAAATTTATCTATAGTTATGGATACATTTAACCCATTTCCACTCAACGACGCTTTTAGACGCCCCATGAAAAAAAGTTTTGGGAAAACATTGTGGTAAATGAAGAAATTGCTTGTGACAAGCAATTTCTTCCTTTTCCACAAAGTTTTCTACCTAGAAAATTGAAAAAATCCAAAATTACATAAGCTTTAAATTGTCGTCTGCCGCTCCTTTCATTTTGGACCAGTTTAAAATTTTTCGGTGTGGGAATGGGTTAAGACAATGGAATTATCCGACGATATATGATTGTCGTCCAACGAATATTTCAGGGTATATATAATGTATACATGTGATACATTCTAGTGATCTTCAGATCATTGTGTCACTGGATTGAATTTAGAAGAGTCCATGTTTTGTTGTCGTGTATATGTACAGTGTCAAGTTAAATTCTTATGAAGAAAATAACCGATTTATATAATGTATATAATCGTATTAACCTACTGATATTATATGCTCTAATTCACTAGATTATGATATTTAATATTAGATTCGAATTGACCTGTAACACTAGATTAAGCAATAAGCAGACCATATTTATTCAGACCGGACAAAAAATAGAAGGGGGTTCTAGACGACATGGAAAATTATTAGCTATAAACATCTTGTAGATTAGAAATGTTGAAACGGTTATAAAATACTTGTTATAAGTTATGTTATCTTGTCTTGACAATTTTCATATTTTCGAAATAAACCAATTCTAAGAGATCCCCACAGTAACGCAAAGTATCAGAGTTGGCTGGTTCTAGTTGAGTTGGATTAAGCCCCATTTCAACAAAATATTGGTAAACAAAATTTGTCTTCAGCTGAACTATTTAAGTATGGACTCAACGGTATAGCATTTTTTCTTTCACATACAAACAGTCAACATATTTTAACTAACTACAACTCATTTCCGTATTTTGAAAACCCGATCGTGATGAGCAATTTCCCTTTTCTGAAAATGTTTTCTCCAATATATGACACATCATATTAAAATCAATTTTAAATGTCATCTGCAGCCTCTTTCAAATTCGACCAGTATTATTGGATAACCACCATCCCCGGCCTACCGCCTGGATCATAGGGACCTGGATTAAGGAATTTATAACAACTTACAAAAAATAGTTCTCTATAATAAATATAAACAAGGTAGTGCAGCCGTCATCGTTTTAGGTTACGGATGTTTTAACCCGCACCTCTTTTTTACTTCCTGGAAAATGTTTGACTAGAAGCAATACGGAACCAGCGATTCTTGTAAAAACTTCATTTACGGCTGCACTACCTTGCAAATGTTAACTATATATAGAGATGTGGCTGGTCTGGATCCTATCTCTTGTTTAAATCTTGTGCCCCGATGGTCCCTTCTCGGGTTGATTCTTACGAGACACCGAATAAATCAACGGTGTATAAACCGAATGAAACCGGAATTCTTTGGATAAATATGTTGTCTGTCCATTGCATCGAAAATTGCCTTATTTGACGCATTAATTACGTAATTACTTTCCGCTGGCAATTCAGTCGTTATCGATATTACCCGAAGACTAACGACCTCTTCCGATGATTCAAAGTAGGGCATACGGAATATATCACATTAGATAAAATTTATAGAAAAATTTAGTAGATTTTATATAAAGACGTGGAAATGGCATATATGACTATTGGAAAAGTAGATAGTTTTTCCTATATATCAAATTTTCATGAAAATCTGTTCAACTATTGGAAAAACAGATAATTTTCCTATATCAAATTTTCGTGAAAACCTGTTTAAGAGCCACTTCAATTTCATTGATAACTATCAGGTCATGGTCGAATCAGTTGACAGAAGAGCGATAACCTTCTTATCAATTGTTTGCCTAATTCAAAGTTACCTCCCCTTTTTTTAAAATCTCTACCCGTGTTTCAACATAGGGAGCACCAGCTCTTCTCTCTTTCAGGCGAGTTTTTAAATGCTGCTGAGAACTTACCCCTTAGCGGGACTAAAAATTTCCTCCCTTCTTTCCTCCCTCCCTTCTTCCTACCTCGCTCCCTCGCTTCCTTCCTTCTTTCCTTTCCTTTCCTTTCCGTCAATCATTTCTTCCTTCACGAATGTATTTATTCATTCAATCTATAAGTCAGTCAGACATTCATAATCAATTACCTGATGGCAAAATTTTAGACTGCAGAAGACAATTTAAAGTTGATGAAAGTTTAGATTTTTTCAACTTTCTGGGTAGAAAACATTGTGTACAATGAATAACACAATGTTTTCCAATTATTTTTTTTGATGGGTGTCAGAAAGTGTCACTGTGTGGGAATGGGTTAATGCATCAAATCATTGGGGAGGTGTAATTTATGTCTTACGCAACAAAACGTCATCTAGGATGAATCATCGAGTAACCATCTTCGATATGAAAAAATGTTTTCCTGCAATACAATACAATACAATACAAATCGTTTATTGTTCAAATCACACACACACACACACACATGATATACGAACATAACAAAATAAACTGCTTACATACAATAAATTCAGATGTATACCAATTGACCAGGTCGCCAAACCAACATTTTTTTTCACACAATTGGTGACTGATGTTGGCGTTCAAAGCTCAATTCCGGGCTGAATGAATGGTTTGGTTGGTGGATTGGTTCCCTAATTACAGCCGTGATTGGTCATTTGTCTTATTTAGTTTGAAACGTCGGTACTGGTTGAGCTCATCTACGTATAAAATGCTCGAGGTTAGGTTCTGTGATCAATCTGCTATCCTCTTTAAATCTTCTCCTAACTATATACTGGTTCAATCAGGATGAGAATTGGCAAGGGGTTCTTTTGGTTCAGGCTTTACTCCTACTGTTATAAGAAGTGGGCATGGATTCTTTCGAAATTGGTTTTGGTTGCTAAGGTAAGCGAAAAAAAAAATAATAATAAAATAAATATAAAAAAAAAAAAAAAAAAAAATAACTAACTAAATAAAGTAAAATCGTTTTACGTGACAAGCCAAAATGGATAAGTGAATCATATATTTCAAAGAAGGTCAGCCAGCCACCTTCTACACATGGTGTTCGGATGCGCATGAGTGCATATTTATTTTTTCACAGAGAATCAAAGAAAGAATTTTTTAAAATACTTTCATATGACAAACCTATAACCGTTTGAACTGTTTGGATTAGATTACATAGAAACATATTACCTTTCGTGGGACCCTTCTCTGCCTTCTATTAAAAGTAAGGCTTTTTATAAGCCATTTGGGCTTTCATTTTGGCCTGCCTTGACACACTATACAAATAAGGAAAGAACTTCTTTTATTATATACCTTGCTGTGAAATCTTGGTGTGTAATAAACTTTGATAACGTCACTGGGGTGACGATGACACTTTTCATTTTCACTCTCTGTAATAAATCTTTAATCATGTATTCATCCTCACTTTTTTCATTAGACCTTCTCTCTATCAAAAAGATTGGTTTGGATATTTTAATGTTAAAATAATAATAATAATAAATAAGAATAAAAATAAAATAATAATAAGGTAAATAATAAATAGAATGATCAACTGGTTATTCCAGATATGAAAAAAATATTTCACTCGGATGCTTTGTTAGCCTTAAAAAAACTCGTGCTGCGCACTCGTTTTTTCAACGCCTAACAACGCATCCTCGTGAAATATTGTTTCATATCTGGGATAACCAGTTGATTATCCTCTATGTGCTCCACTAAGTTATACTCTTTGTTTGGGAAAATAGTTTTATCCTCAATGTAACCGGGATAAACGATTGGTCCTCTTGTTAAGTACTTCTTTCACGAATATAGAGATAGACAGCATCAGTAAGTTTAGCATACGACGCCCGATGGTCATAACAATTGTTAAAAAGAGTTTCCGAAAAGAATATTTTCAAATAATCTAATTTTAGTTTTGTCTATCAAGTTCAAGTATTTTGAATGGTTAGTTTTTTTTCATACTTCCATGAACAGAATTTTGAGCACGCGTGCGCACAAAGTAGATCTATAAAATTTCACTCAAACCTAATAAAACATTTGCTATGTTTTGATTGATGTCATTAAACTATAAGAAATGGAGAGAATATTTCTTGATTTCATTGAAGCATTGACCTACAGAATTAATCACACTTATATGAACCTATGCGAGACATTTCCAACCATTTCGCATGTTCTTGACCTGCGCACATTGAGCACCCTGGACAGCCAGTCGAGGTAATTAGAATACTCGCTGATTGTTTATAGAAGCTTTTGGTCAGTACCTATGTACAGAGCGCAGAGTGAAGACTCTGATCAGACTGTGCGGATGCACAGGCTGATCTGAGTCTTTACTTGGCGCACATGTGTAATTGTTGGAAATGTCACGCATGGGCTCATATATGAATCCGCTTCGACTATTCATAGTGTACTTGAGTTTTTAAGCTCATATCTCTGTGAAAAAAAAGAAAAAAATCTTCTCTTCGTTCTTAAGCCTTTCCTGCACAATTCTTGGTGTTTACATCTAAGCTAATGTATTCCTGAGAAATCATTGTTGGAAAAGAAGAAATTAATTTTTACGAGCGATTTCTTATTTTCCCACAATATCTTCTATAGATAGATTACTTGTGAAATTTCATTTATTTCTAAGTCTTGCCGGTAACTTCATTCAAGTCTAATATTTTGAAAACAGGAAAGGGTTACGAGAGTGTATGATATGAAAAATATCGGAGTACGAGGGCTGGCCAAATTTTCCTCGATAAATTTTGTATCCAACAAAATATAATGTTCTTTAGTTTACCAGAATATATCTTACAACGTCTTCCTGTTTGACATACGTACATGTTATGTATTGAAGCCTCGGGAAACCGTTTTAGATCCAATAAGAAGGAAAATCCGTACATGTTTTATGAAAAAAAATCTCGTTTTAAACAAATGACATATTCGACAATTTGACATGCAATTCTATGCAAGAGAAACACTAACCGACCAATACAGTTCGAAAGGGCAACAGTACTGGTTGACAGCCAGTAAATATCAAATGTGTTCTTTGAAGTAAATTGAAGACGCATTCGATTTTGTTCCATTTCCAGTCTGTACTAAACTCACACAGAAAAAATATGTAAAATGGTACTATTACATAAAACCAACGAACGTATCAATAATACAAATAAATCTTTTTTAACAAAATTTGGCTATATTCTGTTTGAGATTCAAGTCTTAGAATTGAATTATACCGATTTCACCATACTTTCACGAAATTGACGTACATCATTCCCTGATTAATCTGGGCGGACTACGCAGGCTGACCAAGGTCGAAACCTTTCGCCCATTGACGATGTTTTGAAGCTAGAATGGCCATTCTACCGTACAATATAATTATATCCAGAATCAAACTTTTGGTTGGCCCCTGCCTGGTCTAATCGAGTTTAGGAAGTCCCTTTACGCCTGACACAGTACGACCTTGTTTGGATCGATTGACCATTTCCCAGTTGGGCGTGCAAAATGTCGCAACTACGGCTTTATTCAAGATGCAGTTACGACATTTTGCACGCCAAACGACGATTTGGAAAGATTCGATTGTAAACAGCTTTCCCAATGTCAGTACGAACATCAAGGACTCGTGACGGAACATTTGTATTATAGTAAAGATTTTGGCGTTTTTATAAATAGATTTTTCTTGTTAAGCAGTCCGGTCGGTGGTCTGAAAGAAGTCGAGGGTTGTAAGTTCTAACCCCGGCCGCCCATTGGTCACGTCGCTAGCACGTCCTAGGGCATTTAGATCCCCAGCCTAGTACTGGATATTTCAAAGGAAGCTAAATTCCATTGATTTCGGTTTTCGTCATGTAAAAAAGAGGACGGGGGCAGCTATAATGTGCAAAGAATATCGACATGGTTAGATTGCGAATGTCTTGCATATTGATTAGCATTGGTTTTTTTCCGTAGTTTTTTTCTTCTTTTTCTTAAAATGTAATCTGTCATTCTACCTCAGTGTAAATCCATGTTTAAATTCGTGGAACTTTCAGAACCGGACCCGCATTTTTCATTCAAAATTTCGTAATTGAAGCTCGAATAAAGCTATGTTTTTCACTTAAGGACGATATTGATATTCGTGTACATGTTTTTACCCTTTTGCGTACCACAGGCGTGACTGTCTCGTTTTAGGCTTGCAGCGTATAGATGTATCCGAATTAAAATGAGTGGAATTCAACTAACGTGGGAATGACAGCGATTATTCCGTATCTAGTTCAAAATAATTTTGTAACGTAAATTGTGTAACAAGGGGAAAACCGAGAGGGAATTTACCTATGTGAATATTACATTGGAGTTATTGGCCCATGCAAGATTCATACAAGGAACAATCCAATAGAAATCGTTGAATGTAGGACACGATTATAATGATTTAGCTAAACTGGGCAATTTTAAGCAAAGAAAAATCACCTAAAACGCAAATCACTAAGCTTGGGAACAAGCAGGTTTTGCCTTACATTTAGTTTCACCAGCTCTAAATTAAAAACGGACTATTTCATCCTTTTGCGAGCAAAATATAGTTAAGACAGCTTTATTCATCCTGTATATACCACAGTTTGCTCGCCAACCGACGATTTCTTCTTTCCCATTCTTGCAGGTTAAATGTTTTTACCTCAAGGGGATTCGATTGATTGATCGATGATTGATTGAATGGGGTTTAACTCCACAGTATTTCAGTTATATCGCGGCGGCTGGAGCACCTAACAATGGATTCCCGGTATTTCTCACGCCAGTACTATACCCAAGGGGTTTCGAACCTACGTGGATACGACAACGCTACCTAGCGCTGCCATGTTCGATGGACTTAACCTCTGTGCTACCGAGACAATCCCTCCTTAAGGATTTTTTTGTTAAGGCATAGGTTAAGGACGTCGGACATTGCAGCGGTAGAAGACGTTGACGTATCCGCGAACGATCGAATCCCGTAAGAGTAAAAAATAAGATTAATTCTCCGCTAGGGCTGAAAAGACAAGAGTCACTGCCGTAGTTGAGAAAATTCGATATTCTATAAAAAGAATTTCCAAAGGTTTATAGTTTATTCATGTCGTCAACTCTACATCACACTTATACCCTGATCAATTTGCTGTTCTCTAGAGAAGCTGATTGTGTCGGAACTTTTTAGGCTTTGCGACCTTAACGTCGAAACTGTGATTGACGAACCTTTCAATAAGAATAATTGACCAATCGCAGCTGTCAATCAAGGAATCAAACGACCAATCAAATTATTCATTCAGCCTGGACCTGAGCTGTTAACTCCAAAATTTTCCGCCATTTTGTTAAGGTTTTCTTTGTTCGTTTGGCGACCTAAACGTCTTAACTACAGCTTGGATAAGTTGTAGTTACGACATTTAGTTCGCCAACCAAGCATTTCAATTTTTATTACATGCTACTGTCCATATATTTTCCAAAATAGCGCCCTTCAATATCAAAGCGGAACCTCATATCGGACTTAATGGGCGGTGTCTAGGGAGACAGTGTGCGGGTCCAGCGATTTGTCAATTAATTAAGCAATTCCCACACAATCCCACTTTTCTACTGCCCTTTAGAAAAGACTAAGACAACATTGTAGAAAATGAAGAAATAGTTTGTTATAAGCAAATTCTTTGTTTTCCACATGTGATTTATTATATACCGATAAAAGATATGAATTGAAATCTGGCTATCTAATACAACTCGACAGAAAAAAAATCAATATCGGCTTGTACCAAAAAACCTTATCCGTCGAGTACCGTTATATATGGACTCCTTTTTTGTGTATTGACGTTCGGGATTTTTTTTTTTTTTTTTTTTTTGAAAGTTGGCTATTTCTTAATCATTTAGAGAATTTTCTTAATGTCATGTCCTAAAAGTCTATAATAAAAGGAACATTACAACAGTGAGTTTTTTCTATTTGTTTTTATTGTTTCCTCGAAACGTGTGTAGGTATTTTTTTTTATTGGATGAGACCGAAAGTCTCATCCAATAAAAAATACCTACACACGATTCTCGAACACGATAACAACAAATAGAAAAGGACACTGTTGTAATATTCCCTATATATCCCGATCTGATAGACGTTTGGGGCTAAAACGACAACCGTTCTAGTTGTTCGATCAAATATCTTAACCTTTGTCATGTTGAACCCTGCATATTCCTGTTTTGGCAGGAGGTCTAGCAAAGATCAGACAACACCTATGTTTAGTCAGATCTTTGTATACAATACAATACAATACAATACAATACAATACAATACTTTATTGACGTAAACTATACAGTTTCTTGTCAAACAAACAAAAATATTAACAAACATAAACAGCACGTGATCAAATAGTCCTAGAAAAATATATGTAAACCATAGTGTATGGAAGAGAAGCAGATGACTAACTAAAATTGCATAGACCACCTGATTGTCCCTTTAAAGACAACATTGTTTATACGATTGATTTTCTAAATAGTTACAAACACAAAAAATGAGTCCTTTTTGTACTTTTAGTCCTTTGATTTTAACTCAATTTTACCGAGGATTTTATTCAGCATTACAAGAGTGAAATTATTATTATAATCATACGTGTATGAAAAGTAAACGGATAAATAAAAGATAAATAGATCATTAAAAGGCTAAAAATGTTGCCACTTGTACCAGAAAGATTCTATTTATTTATTTATTTATTTTTTTTATCTTTTCTGCATGTTAACTCATAACAAGACGACAACATTTTAATCTGGTCCAAATTCAAAGACGTTTCTGACGATAATTTTTAGCAGATGAAATTTAAGATTTTAAAAATCTTTGCGTTTTGGGATGAATGACATTATTGAAAAGGAAGAATTTGCATGTTACAAGCAATTTCTTCATCATCCACAATGTTTTCAACCCAAAAAGAAAGAGATTTTTTAAATTCCATCTGTCTAAATTTTTGTCGTTTGGCAATGGATAAAAAAAATTGGGAAAGGAGTTATTTGCTTGTGGCAAACAATATCTGGATTCCTTAAATTCTACTTTTTACAATATAATTTCCAATTTGTACAAAACATTAATATCCCTTGCCCTGATTTTTACGTGTGATATTTTAGTCGAGAAAACATTGTGGAAAAGAAGAAACTGCTCATAAAAACATTTTCTTCTTTTCCCACAATATTTTCTGTCAGACATGGTGGTTACTTTTTTATTTTTTCTTACTTTACATTTTCGTCTGTCATCCATTTGAATTTGGACGAGTCTAAATTTTGAAAAAAAAGCCAACCACCACCACCAACAACAACAACAACAACAACAAGTAAAGTGTCTTGTGACAATCCCCTCTTTTACTGTCTAAATTGTGCTGCCTTGAGACGGGGAAGTACAGAAACATTTCGATGGTTGATAGTTGTCACGGGAAAGAATGTTCAGTCAGGATTAACATAACATATACTGATTTAAAAAACCCTTTAACTTCAACTATAATAATCTGTAGTTACGGCTCTTTGCATACAAAGGGTAGCTAATTTGCAAACCAAAGGAAGGCAAAAATAACTTCCTGGTTGGTGTGTATAGGAAAGGTAAAGGTAAATATTTTGGGTTGAATAACGTAACCCCTTCATTAATAGCATGTCGTTTGAAATGTGAGGACGTTGGTTTATAAAATAACTCAGATTTTATTTTAATACCAAGATAGTTTGATATAGTTTATTGTATTTGGTGATCAACTGATAAACTATGGCCGGTACAGATAATGTTTCGCTTAGGCCACAAGTTCGATACACCAGAAAATTGTGCGAGGGCTGGCTAGAGCACAAGTCACATAAAGCCGTGAGTATTTTACTTCTTTTTTCCCACGAAATTTTAATTATTGATTAATCATATTTCTAACTTTAATTTACTTAATGTAACCTTTTCGCACACAGTCCCGCCTTTTAACGCTTTTATTAAAAAAAAGAAAAGAAAAGAAACTTTGGACAATTGCCTTACCCAGAATCTTAATTTTTGGAAACATAATACATGAGCCTAATTTTTTGTTTAATTTCTTAATGTTTCATATACAATACTTGCCAAAACCTATACCTTATCCGTCTGTTCTCTGTATTTTTCTCAGTCGGACTCTCTGAATGCCAGCTTCTACCAAAAGTCTGTTATTTTTTATCATTTATTCATTTGTCTTTGATAACAATCGATTTAATCCTCTAAATCCGCTCTACTACGGTATTTTGAAAACAAAACAAAACACCCTCTTCCAAAATAAAATAGACAACAATCATCATAAGCCACAACAAAACGGAACAGCAACATATTTTGTTTTACAATAAAAGTCGGGGGATAAACCTTCATAATTTTATCATTTACTTATGTTTACCATAATGATATATTATCTTTCTCTGATAAAGATTGATATTATCCTTCAAAACCTCTGAATTTGAAGAATAAAATACATACAAATAAACTAACTAACAAAATGAAACAAAACAACCCTCCGACATTCAATAACAGCAAAAACAGTAACAACATTTTTCTGTTTAATATTGAAAAAAAGACGTTGGGGCTACAGCATTCACCTTCATATTATCTGTAATATGGCGTAGTAAATAGGAGTCATGTTATTATGCCTCTCTATGAAATTTTAATTACTTGCTGCGTATGTTTATAATATAAGTCATTTTTATGACCCCCCCCCCCCTAAAAAAAGGAGAAGGTTACAAATTACAATAAGACAGGCCTTTTTCGATATTAAGGTAAGGTGGATTCTTATATTCAAACTGTAATGAAATTTATTTGCATTCAAAACGCTGTGCATAATTTAAAAGCATACTTGACCTATTCAAATACGGTTTTTGAGGCCTTGAAGAAAAAGTGCTTTGGAAAGCATTGTGGAAAATGAAGAACAAGCAATGTCACCAATATCCACAATGTTTTCTACCTTTAAAGGGCGATATTTTTTTTAAATTTCGACAACTTAAAATTGTCGTCTGCAAAGTCTTTGAATTTGGACCAGTCTCAAATTGCAATGTACGGTAATGGGATAAACTGTATACGCAACAACAACAACAACAACAAAAAATAATAAAAAAATAAAAATATATATTATATACGAACCTGTGTAAGACAACTACCTGTGTAAGAGGGTTATTTTGGATAAACCCATTTCTGGCTGTCTTGTACATGTTTGACTGTATTGTTTGTGCTAAGTGGTCTAAATAGCATTTATCCTACTTTGTATGTACGGGTTCGGATTCTTGACAGGCATTACTTGATTAATTAAAACCAATTATAATTGTCGAAAGAAATGTTAATCTGACAGAGGTAAAAATGGAAAAGTTAGAAGCAACATACATGTATATGTTTTAAAAGTCCTGCCTACTAGGAATTCACGACTTGGGTGAAAAGTATCGACCAGGGTAAGATCTCGAGGCTGGCGAGGATCAAAGCCTTTCACACTTTGATACTTCGACCTCATAGACAATTGAGGCTTGGCAGAGATAAAAAAGTGGTATGGACTAAGATCAGACTGCACTGCACATATGTGCAGTCTGATTTTTGTCCATACCTCCTGCCAAAACAGGAATATTCCGGGTTCAACATGATAAGGGTTAATGTATATTGTTATCGAGATGAGCTCTCTAATTGACACCTTTCAATCCAAACTCGCTTTCGAGTATATGTTTCAAGGATCAACCGGGAGCCCCTTGTCACTTGGAGAGCGATTTTAAATGCTTTGACATCGAGTCTATCCGACCCATATTCATTGCATTGATGAAGATCAACTGGTCTAGAATTATGCTGTATTAATTTTATTTAATTTGTCTATCAAGAGTCAACCGTTTTGATTGACCCTTTTCCCCACTTCAACGAACAAAATTTTGAGCACGCTGCGATTTTGAATGCTTGTGCACAAATTAGATCCAGTAAAAAAATAGTAAAATACATTCTTTGTTTTGCGTAATGGCGTTAAATCAGAGAACAATGTAGAGAATACTGTGTTTTGTTTTCATTGGCGTATGAGCCCTAAAACTTAATCAGACTAATGTATCAAACCGCTTCGCTTATTCATGGAATGTAAAAGTTATCTATTTTTTTTTTCTAAAACTTTGACGGCTAGTCTATTGCAGTGACAATCAATGTACTGAAAGAACTGTAAGATAGTAAAGCATAGTTTTGTTAAGTAATCTTATTTGCCAAAAGTTATCATGATAAAAAAACGAGATTAAAGCAACCCAGGAATTAACCCATTACATGTATAGTAGGACAAAATCTTTGACTGGTTCAAATTGAAAGAAGTTGCAGACGACAATTTCAAGTTCATTAAGTGTAGAAAATGTTTCCCTTGTTGAGATGAAAAAATGTGGACAATGAAGAAATTGCCTGTTACAAGCAATTTCTTCGTTAATTGTAAACAATGTTTTCTAAAGCTATTCTCGAGATGCTGAAAAAGCGGAATTGGTTGGGAATGGGTTAAATAGCATGCATTTGAAAGAGTTCTGAACAATTTGAATAGAGTTTGCAGTATTCCTGAAGTACACAAGAACTCTTTTTTATGGCGTAGACATTCAATTAATTTAGTCGTTAAGCCTCCATTGGCAGTTTGCATTCGTTGAACTTTGAGAAGACCTCAAAATTTTGTCTGTTAAATTAAGCTATCAAAGCTGACGCTTTGCTAGCTAAAAATCAACTGACCTTCTCTAGAGTTATACTATATTAAATTGTACATTCGAGGTAATTTACTGGTCACTAGCCACTCCCACTGAGCTCCAACAACAACAACAACAACAACAACAAAACAAAAAAACAACTGTGGTCAGAAACGTGTAACAAAAACGTAAAAGGGTCGTTTTCGAAACTTTCTTCGACAAATTCGACATAACATTGATGACGCGGAATTTATACCTTTTGAAAACATGATGTAGCTTGATTACCTGATACTTTTAAATCGACTCTTGAACAGATTTCATAAAAAATTGATATAGGAAAATAGATATTTTTTTATATAATTTTCACGGTAGATATTCTTTTTTTTTGTGTGTTAAATCTACTAAATTCACCGGAAATTTGATTTAATGAGATATATTCCCTATGCCCTACTTTGAAACATCGGAATTTATCGTGTGAGTTCAATGGTCTTCGGCTGATGCCGATAACGACTGCATTGCTATCGGAACTCAGTGACGTATTTGATATGCCATGGAAACTCCAAATAAGGCAATGCTCGGTGCCATCGACAGATAACGTATTTACCTGGTGAATTACGGTTCCATGCGGGTTGTACTCTACTTTTTGGGCGTCCTAAGGAGAAATATATTTTTCTTCCCATCTTTTTTTTATTAAAAGTTATAAAATATGGGACAAATGTCTGAAAATATTACAGTTAGACTTTTGAAAATTGAGAGCCATAATTTTTCTCTCAAATTCTGCGCAAGAGCCGCTTTAAAAAAGGAAGGAAAATGGTTAGACCAAATGTATGGAAAATCAACTCAAAGAGAAATGGTTTTGCCCTGACTAGACTAGTGCTAGATTGAACGAGGTTCTACACTTTCCTCGGATCCTATTATATCCCATTCTATGAATAATAAGACAACGAAATTTCATATCAAATTTTACTTTTTTATTCCCCTCTCTTCCAATACACACTTTTTACCATAAAAATCCGAGGTTGTCGTATAAACGAACGCCTTTTTGACTAGTTTTTAAAAAATACAACATCATTTAATGAGGCAAAAATAAATTTCACAGAGTAGTGCTTATTTTAATGGCGTTTAATGGTGTCAAATCTTAATAAAATGCTGAGTTTTATTGTGTTTTAATGATTAACTCAGGTGCGATTTCTCATTACGTTGTTTTACCGTAAGACGTCTTTTGATCCATTCCCACACAGTGACGCTTTAATACGCCCCCCCCCCCCTGAGAAAAACAATTGGGAAAACATTGCAAAGAAAAATGAAGAAGTTACTTGCGACAAGCAATTTCTGCATTTTTCACAATCATTTTTACACAGAAGGTTGAAAACATCTAAAATTTCATAACTTTTAATTGTCGTCGGCAACTCCTTTGAATTTGGACCAGTCTAAATCTTTGCCGTCTGGTAATGGGTTAAACATATTGGCAAAAAGCCTGGACTATTCGACCCCCATAGAAAACAACAACAACAACAACAACAACATCGATTAAAAACACGCAAACCAGACGCTTGCAAAAAATGCCGTCTTAGGGAGGTACAAAACTACGAATTGCAATTTCAATTAAAGCTATCCAGATATCCCCAGAAAATCCATTTCCACACAATGACGCTTTGTGACGCCTTTAAGATTAGTGCGTTTTGAAAACATTGTGGAAAATGAAGAAATTGTTTGCAACAAGCAATTTCTTCGTTTCCCACAATGATTTCTACCAAAGAAGAAAGAAGACAAAGATCTTTAAAATTCCATCAAGTTGAAATTGTCATCGGGAACGTCTTTCATTTATGACCAGTTAATATTTTTGTCGCTTGGTAGGGGGCTAATCTATAACTTACGAATGACCCGGAATAAAATTATCTTTTTGGGACAAGGTCCAAATATCTGCGACTTGTAAATCTCTACCACAAATAAAGCAGTAATTAAATACCCAGAGAATAAGGTGCAATCTTTAGAAGGATCTTATCGATTCTTATCAATAGACGTACTACATGTAACGTCGACTGATTGAATCCATGTTAATGTATTTCGGAACAATTTTCATGAAAAGGAGAAATTGCTTGTAACAAGCCATATTTTCTTTTTTGTAACAAGGTAATTTCTCATTTTCTAATAATGTTTTCTACCCTATTTGGAACTTATTTTCCAATTTTAGCTAAATTTAAAATGTCGTCTGCAACTTCTTTCACTTTGGACGAGTCTAAAAATTTGTCGTATGATAAGTGAGTTATGTCAATTTAATTGAAAAGAAATATGACTTGCACACCATATTCAAACATAGATGATAAAAAACGGCGTAGACTTCCTTTCTCTTTTATGCTTTACCCAAATCTCATTTAAAATTCATTAGATATAACGCTAGTTTGAATAAAGTTTTTGGGCTAAAATGAATTGAATAATACAAGGCATAGAAAACCCCGGCTGCATGCATTATATAGGCTTTAGGTGTATGAGACAGACATGTTTGGCGAGAAAGGGTTTCATATATCAAATCAAATTCGGCGTGCAAAGTTTATCTTAAAAAGAAATTTGTTAGAAATACGGGTATGTAATAATGATAATAGAAAGTTTCTATTTTACCCGTCTTTGCGTTCCAGAATAAAATATTTCTTGTTGGTTATTGAAAATAGTTGAAACCGTTTAACCCATTACCACACAATAAAATTTAAGACTGGTCCAAATTGGAACGATAATTTGAAATTGGATTTGATTTAGAAAATATTTGTATTTTAGGGTAGAACACATTGAAGAAATTGCTTGTTACAAGCAATATAATTGTCCACAATGTTTCCTAAGCTTTTGCCTCGAGATGCGTAAAAAAGCGGGATGGGTTGGGAATGGATTACGAATAAGATTGTGGTTACTCTACTTTTGAAGGACTTATTTAGGACAAATTAAATGCTTTCTTATATCTAGATATCTTCTACCCTTATTTCTTCATTGATTAAAACACGTTCGAAATCCAAACGAATATTGAGTAGCCGAAAACTATGGTAAGACCACATTTGCGTAAACCAAGCCTCTCTATCAGAGCTACAGATATAGGGCGTAATTCGTATTTTAGGTTCAAATATTTCTCTAATACTGTCATAAAACCTATGTTGTAGGTACTCATTTGAATCGTCTCGGCGAGACGATTCAAATGAGTACCCACAACATAGGGTTTCGTTGAGAAATAAGGATTTTAGAATGTTGTTACCCCTTCTTATCTAGACCTCTGTCTATATAAAGGAAAGGGGATAAATCGGAGCCCCCCTCCGTAAAAAATGATAATGTCGAGGTACGTCTTCAGCGTGAACTTAGCTGTACTTACGATGTTTTGAGAATACGATAATAAATATGATATAAATGGAACTTAAACAGTGTAAAGAATCTTTGATTATTAATGTAATTTCTAACCCTGGCGCTTTCGAAACTAAATGTTTCTTCGTAATGATATATTATTATGATTATAATTATTATGACTTTTATTACATATTTTGTTCATTTTTGGAATATCAACAAACGGATAAAAAGTTTTCGTTTTAACCCATTCTTACACAGTGACGCTTTTGGGCGTCCCTCAAGAAAAACAAATGGGAAATTATTGTGGAAAAAGAAGAAATTGCTTGTTACAAGCAATTTCTTATTTAACACAATTTCATTACAGAAATTTGAAAAAAATCAAAATTTCATTAACTTAAACCTGTCCTCTTCAATTTGGACCAGTCTACAATTTTGCCGCCTGGTTATGATTAAAGATACTGTTATGAATTCGAGCTTCTACCTCATTACAGATTCCTTTGTAAATACCAACCAAACTTTATCAACATTTATCCCGATCTATTCACTTTTAAAACTTTTTCTTATTTTTAAAAACTGGCAGGAAGGCGTCTTAAGCACGAGGGGTTGTTAAACATTTTCTCAGATTCGTTCGATTGATGGACCGCCGGTCACGCCCACTACCTCCGACAGATAGTTCTACTTAAAATAAACGGCGTTATTTTGAAAATATAGGTCCATTAAAATATAAGAACTAAATATATGGTGGGCTGACGACCTAAACGTCGAAGTTACAGCTTGAATAAGGTCTAACTACGACGTTAAGTCGCCAAACCCACAATAAAGTTTAACACGCATAGGTCAATGTTTGGAGTTAAATGTTCACTTCCCGTCTAAATGAATGATTTGATTGGTTGGTAGGGAGTTTGATTGACAGCGGCTATCCGTCGATAGGAGGATCGCTGCCTTAAAAAAAATCCAATCCAATCATATATATAAAAAAGAAGAGTCATTTTGCCTACCCGCGATATGCGTTTTGTTTTATGTCTGTCGTACATTTTGTACATGCACGTTATTTAACCCATTCCCGCACAACAAAATTTTAGACTGGTCCAAATTGAAAGAAGCTGCAGAACAGATTCAAGTTGATGGAATTGTTTCGTCTTTTTGGATAGAAAACATTGTGGATAATTAAGAAATTGCTTGATACAAGCAATTTCTTCAATTTTCACAATGTTTTCCAAAGCAATTTTGCTCTGAGGCGTCTAAAATCGTCATTGTGAGGGAATAGCCTAATATCTCAAACAAATTGCCTTGTTGGGGTCCATTAGGCAAGGCAAGCTATCTGAATAACATGAAGACCTTGACCTAGTCCCGAGACTCTGTCAAGGAATTCCATATTCAAATGTTACTCGGATCTAGTCCCCAGACTCTGTCCAGGGATCCCATAATCAAATGTCACTCGGATCTAGTCCCCAGACTCTGTCAAGGGATCCCATATTCAAATGTCACTCGGAACTAGTCCTCAGACTATGTTTAGGGATCCCATATTCAAATGTCAATCGGATCTAGTCGCCAGACTCTGTTCAAGGATCCAATATCCAAATGTCACACGGATCTAGTCCCCAGACTCTGTACAGAGATCCCATATTCAAATGTTACTCGGATCTAATCCCCAGACTCTGTCCAGGGATCCCATATTCAAATGTTACTCGGATCTAGTCCCCAGTCTCGGTAAAGGGATCCCATATTCAAATGTCACTCGGATCAGGTTTATGTAAAAACTATGATCTTTACCTTTTAACTTATTAAAACGACGATATCAAATCGCTCGCGAATTAATTTTCACAAATCTGAAAGTAATGCCATAAGGCTATGTTCTGAATTTCAAAATGTGTAATGTTTCTTAAAAGCTAGATTTACAAATTGTCTTAATTAATTTGAGTCATTACAAGGTAATGTGTTAAAGTATAAGAAATTGTGTGTTTATGTATACAGAAGCGTCTCACCGATTCATCATACTGTCAATTTTGAAAATTCACCAACCTATGAAAAGATTGACAAAAAAAAAAAAAAAAAAACCCTCAAAACATATCTTTATCCCAATACTAGACGAAACAAAATTTCAGACCGGTCCAAATGTTAACCCTTGTCATGCTGTATAAATTACCTTACTGAAATGCTGTCAAATCAAAGGGCTGAAAGCACTGATACAACTTGTTGTTAAAAAATCAATATTTTTTAAGATATCAACTTCATAAACAACTCTGGCAGGAAAAGTACAAGCAGGAGGTGTAGACTAAGATCAGCCTGCACAAAAGTGCAGTCTGATCTTAGTCTACACCTCCTGCCCAAACCGGAATATTCCGGGTTCAGCATGACAAGGGTTAAGAATGTGCAGACGACAATCCAAAGTTTTCAAAGTTGGTGCGTCTTTTTTTAATTTATTTATCCTTATGTAGATAACATTATGGAAAAGGAAAAAGAAAATTGTTATAAGTCATTTCTTCATTTTCCATGATGATTTCTAAAGCATTTAAGGTCGCTTGAGTAGGAATGGGGTAATGTAAGGTGATTTTTAAAACCTTACTTGGAATAAACACAGTAAGTAACTGAATCAAGAGCATTATACTATACGCGAATAAAGTTTGTGTCACTGCTACTGTAGGGCGTTAGACTAATTACGCACAATACGTTTTTAGCGTAATATAATTTCGATTGCAAAGTTTTGATTATTTTTTCCCCGATCGGCGATCAATTATCGTATTCATTTATCCTTGGGGATGCATTGTTACAAAGAGTTACTGTCCTCTATCTCTTATCATATACATTGTAAACTCGTTAAAAACAGGTCAGGTCAAAATGGTTATTCCGTGTTGGAAGATACACTAGTTGTTTTGACATGTCCGAAATTAATTGGTTGATTGAATAAGGTTTAATAAAGCCGCTTTCAACGGTATTTCAGTCATATCGCGACAGTACTACCACTGCACCCATTCCGGGCCTCCAGCTACTCTCCCAACTTAGGTTTACGATTATCCACCAATTGGTGGGAGATTAATGCCGGACAGGATAGTCGCCGCGACCGGGGATCGAACCCGGGACCCCTTGACTAGGAGTCCCACGCGCTACCACTGCGCTATGGCTGCAGCCATGTAGTTAATTAACCCTTTCCAGTATTTTTGAAATTTTAGACTGGTTCAAAATCAAAGGTTTTGCAGACGACAATTCAAAGTTGAATTTATTTTAAAATAATCATTCAGTAGGGTAGAAAATATTGTAGAAAAAGAAGAAATTGCTTGTTTCAAGCAATTTCTTCTTTTTCTACGATGTTTCCCCAAGTATAAAAACACAGGGACGTAAAAACCAGTGATTATACAGGAAAGGGTTAAAGAACTTGGTGTAGGTTTATGAAGAAAACGGGGGGGGGGGGGGGGAATACACGTATGTGCAAGATGATGTGACCTTATGTGAACACGCATCGACCTTGGCCAGTCAGTGCGTAATTTGCAGATTGATCAGGTTTGAAATTTATCGATATGTGTTAATAAGCTGTAGTTAAGACGTTTAGGTTGCAAAACCAACAAAAACCTGTTTCACATTACTGTCGGCGAATGTCGTACATAAAACAAAATTCCGGTCAAAATTAATGACTTGCCTAGTCGATTAAACTTTTGATTGACAATCCCGATATAGAAATTTCTCTAACCAATCATCATGCGGCAAAATTGTAGACTAGTCAAAATTGAAAGGAGTTGAAGACGATGATTCAAAGTTGATTGAATTTGAGATTGTTTCAAATTTCTGAGTAGAAAACATCGTGTAAAATGAAGAATTTGCTTGTCACAAGCAATTTCTTCAATTTACATAATGTTTTCTCAATTGTTTTTCTTGGGGGCGCTCAAAAGCGTCATTGTGTGGGAATGGGTTAAGAAAAGTTATGTTTTTTAGATAGGTAAATCCCCTATACATGCAAGTTCATGTTTGGTCGCATGCCAATTAGAATTTAAGGGAATTTTGTATCGTAACCTAAAACTACAATATAAAAGGTGTGGAAATGACGAATTTCATGAACCAAAGCGAACATTAGATATTTTTACATAAGATTTCGTTACAGGAAAAAGTCTGGAGTCAATTTTGAAGCCTTTCTATAAAGAAAATTAAGACTGCAGAAGCTGTTTAAAAGCGGCTCCTGAACAGATTTTCATGAACATTGGAAATAGGAAAAATATGTATTTTTCCAATGCTTTTTTAGTGTCATTTTCACGATAAATATTCTTCATCTGTCTTAACCCTTTCCCATTTTTGGAAATATCAGACTAGTCCAAATTGAATGAGGTTGCAGACGACAATGAAAACTGGATGTTATTTAAAATGAAACCATCCTATGTGATAGAAAATATTGTGAAAAAAAAAAGAAATTGCTTGTTACAAGCAATTTCTTCTTTTTCCACAATGTTTTCTCGAGTATAAAATCCCAGGAACGTAAAATCCCGTATTTGAACGGGAAAGGGTTAAATGTGCTAACTTTATTATAATGTGTAATCAGATGTGGTATATTCCTTGTGTCTTTCCTTAAAACATCGGAATTCATCGGCTTAGGTCGTTAGTCTGTGTGATGTCGATAATGACTCGATTGCTAGCGGAAGCCAATGACGTATTTCTTTCGTCATGGAAACCACACATAAGGCAATTTTCGGTGTAATCGACAAAAAGTTTATTTACCTGATGACTTCCGGTTCCATTCGGGTTGTACTTTGTTGATGTATTTTGCGTCGCGTAACGTGAAACAAGTTATGAACAGTCATTTTCAATACAAAATTAACTTAATCATTTCCTATTGAATATCTTAAAGCATTACAGTTAGAAATTTGTAAAAAGAGAGGGGATCCCCCCCCCCTTTCAAAATATGTACAGGAACTGCTTTAAGAGTACCAAACTGTTTGGAAAAGTATCGTTATGTTGTTACAATCACCATGTACCTTGAATTTATACATGGACAACATTTTTACGAAAGACATCGGTGTTTCGTGAAACAGACTCCAATTTGCTATTTCTACTGCTTTCACCCATTCGTATACAATCCCGCTTTTTACGGACCCAAAGAAAAGGGGTTTGAAAAGCATTGTGGAAAATGAAGAAATTGCTTGGTTCAAGCAATTTCTGCATTTTTCACAGTGTTTTCCAAATTGCTTTACTTGAGGAGCGTCTAAAAGCGTCATTTTGTGTGTGGATAGGTTTTAAAAACAGGTTCGGAAAAACGAACAAAAGTACACTTAAGAGGGCACCTAGACATTCAGGAGGTTTTATTGTAGCAAAGAGAATGTATGCAAGACGTTCTTCTCGTCTGTTTTAACGATTTATTGTATTGCAAAATTTAAGATATGTCCAAATTCAAAGGTTTTGCAGAAGACAATTAAAAAACGATTTTATTTGAAAAAATACTGATTCAGTAGGACAGAAAACAATATGGAAAAGAGTAAATTGCTTGTTGCAAGCAATGTCCCGCTTTTCCGCGATGTTTTCTCAAGTATGATGACACAGGGAAGTAAAACACGACGTTGGGACAGAGCAGGTTTTATCTTCATAAACGACAAAATTAACCTAGATCTTTCTTCTTTTCGTAGCAGCAAGGGAATCTGAATCCTAAAATCGTGGTTTGAATTATGTTCAGTCCCATTTATCAACAATTTTAGAATAGGACAGAAGACTGATATCGAAAGCTTTGCCGAACAGAAAATGGAACTATAATTTAAAATATGGGCATCATAGAATTATTTTGAAATTTATTTTCGTTTTCTATTCGGCAATGCTTTCAATATAAGAATAGTGACCTAATCTAGAATTATTGATAGATGGATCTATAAACAATGTCAACGAAAACTTCAGGATTCCTTTTGGTGAGAAATTTTGTCCACACGAGATCCGTAGAGCCCGTAAGAACTACGAACTGTTGCATACTGGTCAGGGTTCATAAGCGTAAATGTATGAAGGCACACATTTACTCCAGTCATACGTTGTCCTTTGCTTTTGAATGTTAGGTTTTTTGAAAATCGGACCCGTCGCAAATTCCTTAACACTAATATTTGATAAAGGTACTTGATCCGAAAGGGGTCAACAATGTGTTTTTCGTTTTCGAAAATTGTTCGTTGGTGTCAAACATCTCGAAACTAGCCGTCGCATTTAGATGTTGTTACAACATTTCAAAAAAGCTACGACCAAAAAAAGAGCCATTTTTATTCTGAAAAAGTGCTAAAATAAAAATGTTTGCCAATGTCAGTCTGGTGAGTTTGGTCCAGGTATTTTTGTTAGTCTTTACCATCTTTTGCCATCTTGACAAATCGAGATCGGCTGTCAATCAAAGAATCAATCGACCAATCAAATTATTCATTTAAATTAGAACTGAACTTTCAACTCCAACAGTGACATACATTTATGTATAGTTCGTTTATTGGTTTGACGACTTAAACGACGTGCCTACATCTTATTCAAGCTGTAGTTACGACATTTAGGTCACCAACCAAAGATTTAATTTTCGTTACTTATTACAAGCCATAAAATTGTGCTTATAACGTCGTTTAATTGTGAAACTTCCTGTCGGAGACTGTCGGCGGGGCCTGCGATCCGATAATCCATTTCTTCGTGACTACCTACATTCTTTGGACTTATTTTGTTTCAAAATCATCTACCGTCATATCATTTTGTTATATATATTTGCACCTGAAGTATCCCAGGAAAACCACTCATTTGTTACACCCAGGTGCGTCTCTGGTTATTTTATACAAGAGGTTGGTGTTGAATTTACGTGTCATCTCGTTAAAAAGGTCATCCGTCAACATTTTAATACGTGATAATGACTCAATTTGCGTGAATAATAAGTTGTTTTCAACGAGGCGTTCAATTAATTTGTATATAAAAAGTAGCAGGTTTTGATAATAATTTCACATTTTTTTTTCAAACGGGAGGACAATGGTTCGCTTCACCAGTTCTCTCTCAGTAACGGTTTCAGGCATCCTCAAGAAAAGAAGCTTTGAAAACATTGTGGAAAATGAAGAAATTGCTTGTTACAAGCACTTTCTTCATTATCCACAATATTTTCTAACCCAAAGGTATTTTTTTTCCAAAATGTAATGAGCTTTAAATTGTCGTCTGTCGTCTGCAACTCCTATCAAATTGGACCAGTCTAAAATATTGCTGTCTGGTAATAGATTGAATACTTCTTATTTGTTCCAGGGGCATACTTCTGTACACCCCCGAAAGCCATATTCGCGTTTTGTAGTGTGTTCGTTTTTTTGCTGGCTTTATAATTTAGTTTTAATTCATCTAAGCTAACATATAGAAAGAAAATAATGCACTAGACTTGACTTCTTTTGATAATTTCGGCTAATTTGTCGACTCCCTTAATTTAGACCCCGGTGGCGGCACATATGCCTCTCACTAATGGTTGGATAATCGTAAATCAAAGTGGGATAGCAGCTGGAGGCTAGGAAAGGATGTAATGGTAGTACTGGTGTGAGAAACACCAGGAATCCATTTTTGGGTGCTCAAGCCGCCGCAATATAACTGAAATATTGTTAAAAGTGGCGTTTAACCCCATGCGATCAATCAATACATCAATCTATCCATCAATCCATCCATCCATCCATCCATCCATCCATCCATCCATCCATCCATCCATCCATCCATCCATCCATCCATCCATCTATCTATCTATCTATCTATCTATCTATCTATCTATCTATCTATCTATCTATCTATCTATCTATCTATCCATCCATCCATCCATCCATCCATCCATCCATCCATCCATCCATCCATCCATCCATCCATCCATCCATCCATCCATCCATCCATCCATCCATCAATCAATCAATCAATCAATCAATCAATCAATCAATCAATCAATCAATCAATCAATCAATCAATCAATCAATCAATCAATCAATCAATCAATCAACCAACCAACCAATCAATCAATCAATCAATCAATCAATCAATCAATCAATCAACCAATCAATCAATCAATCAATCAATCAATCAGTCAGTCAGTCAGTCAGTCAATCATAATTTGGAGTACATATACACGTGTGTGGGCGACCAAGATGTTGTTACTACCGTTTGAATTTCAATTTCTCAGTTTTTGGTTTGAGCTCAAACATTATACCAGATCTCATCAATTTAAGAAGAATTATTTTGTTTCTGTCTAAATCCCTTAAATCACATTCCTTTCCATTTAAAAGTTGAAGTCATCTTCGCAGTTATTCAACAGAAAGATTGTCAATAATGACTCAAAACCATGTTCAACGAACAGAAAGTGTGCATCAAGCAATTTCTCCTTTTCCCACAATGTTTTCTAGGATGGTTTCTTTTTGAATTGCATCCAATTTCAATTGTCGCCTGAAACCTCTTTCAATGTGGACCAGTCAAATTAAAAAAAAACAAAAAACAAAAAAAAAAAAACCCATAACCCCCCCCCCCCCCAAAAAAAAAAAAACAGCTATGGTTATTTTTAAATCTTAAGTGCTTGTATATTTCATGGTCAGGAACATGAAATAAAAAAGTTATCGTTAGTTCACGACATAAAAGTCATAACTATAGCTTGAATAAGCTGTAGTTACAGCGTTTAAGCCACCAAACCAACAAAAATGCTTGACAAAAATGTCGCAGGTGGACATTCACTTTCTAAAAGAATCTAAAATAATGTTTTAATTGGTCAATCGGTCGTTTGAGGGATAGAGAGGATTGTCAAATACCACCGTCACGGTAACAACAAAGATGCTATATTGACTTTCGTACGAATTAGACATAAGGTCGAAAATACACGACTATCGTGAAATTTAACGAGACATTCCATCTTGTAAGTGTCAAAAATGGAAGGTGAAATTTGTATTAGTTTGCACAATATAACAACTTGATACATCGATCCTAGCCTTGAGATTTTTTTTAATGTATGTATAGGCGGATTCAGATTCGCGTGCAATTACAAAACTTATGATGTGACTTACGGCGTGTTATCTTCCGATAGGTGGCATTTTTCAAATTCTGTCAATCTTCGGAGAATATGACATGCGCAGACAACGACTTACCGCGGGGTTGTGAAATAAACTCTATGAATATTTTTAATATTACACCGGTGATATAAGACTAATGTTATAACTATGCTGTTTAGTATAATGGCAACGCATTCTCATTACCGTTAACATGATGTCATAGAACATGTGATGACGTCATTTAACAAACGGCCGAACATTACTGGATCGATATGATATATATATATAGATTTATCACCATAATTTAGGTGATACTATAAACGGGAATTTGAATGAGTGTTCATGAAAGAAAGTATACATTTTTAACCCTTCATCTAACTGGACTAAGTCTCGTTTTTTCTCTTTTGATCCCTTTGACCTTTCCCGTTTTGCAAGATTTTAGACCTGCCTAAATTCAAAGGTTTTGCAGACGACAATTTAAAGAGGGTTTAATTTGAAAGAAAAGGATAGAAAATATTATGGAAAAAGAAGAAATTGCTTGTGACAAGCATTTTCTTCCTTTTCCACAATGTTTTCTCAATTATATAATTACAGGGGTTTACAATTCAGGGATTGAACAGGAAAGGGTTAATAAATTGAGTGATGCGTTACCACTGATTCAACAGGTAAACCTCTGGCCTTGAAAAGTGATATTTACCTTATTAACCAATTTCAAAGAAGTTGAAGACGACACTTTTTATTAGGTGAAATTTTTATATTTTATAGCTAATGAGGTTGAAAAATTGTCGATATGTAATGAAAGAATTAAAGAATTTGTAACTTGTGTAACCTCAATCAAATAGAAGACTGATTTCATTTTCTTTTAGTTTGTCCATTTCAAAAAGAATTAAGACAAGTTTACTTACAGCAAACCGAATATGTTTAAATTAATAGACTTGTTGAATTCAGATAACGTCGAAATTATAGGATTGGAATATTCTACACAAAAGCGATGCACAAAAGAAAAACCGAGTTAAGTCTAATAAGTAATTAACATTTGTTTCCTAAGTCTTGTTCAATATTTCCATTCTAAATACTCTATTAAGACTCTGTTTACTTCATTATTTCCGCAATTGACATCTTTTATATGCCATTGTTTTCTTCGTCCATACCCATACATGTTTTTTCATTCATTATGTATGTACATGTTTTATTTTGACGATGAACCGTATGTGTTCAAGTCAGATTATTGAATAAAGAATCTGTTTTGGTCTGTTCTGTTTTGATAATGTAGAAATTGCTTGTATATGGGGACCCTTTTAGACAGTACATAAAAGTAGAGCGTATTATAAAGTCTTTGATCGGATTATGTGAATATATAGACTGATCTTAGAAATTATTAAGATAGCATTTGACACTATTCTATATGTCACGCAAATGACCATTGACTAGCCATACTACCTACCCAACATAGCGTGCATATCGTCAATGGGTGACACAGACATCGTAAATACAGCTTTATTCAAGGGATGTCTTATTCAACATAAGACAACGGGCCTTTTGTTGAAGGAATTTCATCACACCCTTCAAAACACAAGAGAAAATTCGAAGTTTCGTGGTTCTTTCCTCTTTATATTTTATTGTATAGTTCAAGCAGTAGAAACGTACATCAGCTGTCTTTCAATATTAAATTTGACCGATCACAGATTTAAACCGAAAATTCGATAAGCCAATCAAAGCATACAATTAGTCCAGAAGTGAAAATTGAACCCCAACTTTGGCCGATATTTATCGTCAGCACTTTTTTGGTTTGGCGTCTTAATTCATTCCAACCCAGTGGAATTTTAGACCAGTCCAAATTGAACGAAGCTGCAGACGACAATTTCAAGTTGAGGGAATTTTGAATTTTTTTCGTCCTTCGGGATAGAAAACATGGTGAAAAATGAAGAAATTGCTTGATACAAGCAATTTCTTCATTTTCCACCATGCTTTCCAAAGTCTTTTTCTTAAGGAGCGTAAAAAGGAGGGATTGTGTTGGAATGGGTTAAACGCCGCATCTACAGATTGCTTAATCTTAAGTTATGACGTTTAGGTTGCCAACCGACTATTTTTACATACTACTGACAATAAATTGTGCAAAATTACGCCGTCTGCTCTCTTATATGAACTTCCTGTTGGAGGTTGATTGATTCGTCAAATAGTCCAATAATACAATTTGCTCTTTTCAAAATGTTCTATTATCACAGCCAAGGTATGAAAGTATACTTAACCCATTCCAACATAATAACTCAATTAATAATTCAGGAAAAAAATGTAATTTCTTCATTTTACACCATGTTTTCTATCCACAAAGACAAAAAAATATCTCAAATGTCATAAACTTGAAAAGCCGCCTGCAACTCCTTTCAAGTTGGATCAGTCTAAAATTTTGTCGTCTGGTATTGGGTTTATCACCTTACTTTCTGATACTTTTATCTTGGTTCAACCGGGGTAAAATCCATGTACAGTATTTAATTTAGAAGGAAACTTACAGCTTTCAAATTAGAAAGGGCATTTGTACCAATGACCCGTTAAATACCAAATACTACCAAATAGTAACAAACGTGGATCTACTGACTTGATTCTTATTTTCTCGGTTTAAAGCATATTCTTGCTTGAATCAATTCGTCGCTAGGTAGTTTAATGTCTTAACTACAGCTTTTTAAAGCTGTAGTTAAGACATTTTGCACACCCAACAACAAATGGCTAATAATAGATATTTGCAAATTTTTATTTTGATTAGTTAAGTCAGGAATATTTTTTTAGGCCAGTGTCTTCTGAAAAAATCCTTTCATTTCTGTCTGATTTTAACATTTTATAAGACAATCTATGTGTTGTATTTTGGTACTTGCATTGAATGACCCTTTTGGGGGCAAAATGACCCATGGAATAATAAGTATGGGTCCATTGGGCCCCCTAAAATTCAAAGCTTGATTGAACATTGCATAGATATATAACTTTCTTTTATATTGATATTTACGTACAAATATTACGAAGAAATATACCGTTATACAAGTTCAACAATTACTTCCCTGATCATTTTTTTTTTCAAAATCCTATCTTACATCGCAAATTGGAGATTTATTATTTGCATGTAGGTCATTATAAAAACATATCAGTAGGTATTTAATCCCGTTATTCAAAATCGATATATTTCTTCCTTGATAATTTGATAAGATTTTATTATATACCTTGCTGTGAAATCTTGGGATTTCTCAGTGTAATAAAGTTTGATATCGTCACTTGAGTGACGATAACACTTTTCAGTTTCACTCCCTGTAATAAATGTTTAATCATGTATCAGGGTTTTCCCTCGACTTTCAAAACAGGGGTCCTTTTGCCACATTATGACCCCTATCAAATAAGATAAAGAAGGCTGTCTAGCTATTTTGGGGGTCATTTCTGCGCACTCGTTTTTTCAAGGCCTAACAACGCATCCTCGTGAAATATTTTTTCATATCAGGAATATCCAGTTGGTTATCCTCAATATATTTTATCATACTATCTCACTCTTCATATAACGGAGGGCTGCAGCCATAGCGCAGTTGCTAGCGTATCGGACTATCAATCATTAGGTCTAGAGGTTGATCCCCGGTCGCGGCAAATATCCTTTCCGGCATTTGTCTTCCACCAATGGTCGGATAATCGTAGACCTAAGTGGGACGAGCAGCTGGAGGTAGTGGCAGTTTTGGTGTGAAAATTACCAGTAAACCATGGTTAGGTGCAACAGTCGCCACGATACGACTGAAATACGGTTATAAGCGGCGTTAAACCGCATTCAAACTTACAAACACGGAACTTTGTTAGTAAACATGCAGGGGATCAATAATCATCTATTAGATTTGTGATATATCCTATGAGACATTTATTTCCAATAAATTGGTGGATAATCGTAAACCTAAGTGGGGTGAGTAGCTTGAGGCTGAAAAGGGATGTAGTTGTAAAAAAAATAAAAAAAAGTGAAAAATACTAGGAATCCATGGTAAGGTGCTGCAGTCTCAGCGCTACGACTGAAATACTGTTAAGAGTCGCGTTAAACCCAATTGAATTACAGTCGAATACCTATACCTCGAAGTTCAGGGGACTTACGAGAAAACTTCGACGTAGAGATAGTTCGACGTGTAGATAATCGAATATTTTCCATGTACGACCAAAATGGTGGCGAAATACCGTAGCTAAATAAGGCCACAAATGATTTGTACTAGTATAATTATCTAATCGAACGAAAGATATAACGACGATGTATTTATCGTAATTTCTTATATTAATATTGCGATATTATCGTAACTTGTAGCTTAAGTATTGTTTAGATTTCGCTTTTTTGTTGTTGTTTTATTTGTTTATTTTTCTTCTTCTATTATTGCTTATTCTTCGTGTCGATTGCATAGGTTGACTACATGTATTTTCTCTGTCCTGTCGAAAAACCCAAGTATCCATCTTGTTTGGTTACCGGGTTCTTCCTTTAGCGCGTCCCGTCAGTCGAAGTTGCTGGCCATCCCCTTGATCGACCACGTCCAGCGCCAAACAAGTCCAGCGTGGTATGGGCGTAAGATAACTCTTTATTCATTGTAAAATTCGTCTGTAACATTGTCTCCACTTCATGCAATCTTTCAAATTATCAGATCGTAGACAAACATTCAAACAAAATCAAGTTAGCAATCGATATCCGATACTGCAACGTACCTATCTCTTAACTGTGTTGACACGTCGAAATGTGTGAAAAACTTAGTTGATTGCAAAAA
The DNA here is from genome assembly GCA_946902895.1 of Fragum fragum. Classification (NCBI taxonomy): domain Eukaryota; kingdom Metazoa; phylum Mollusca; class Bivalvia; order Cardiida; family Cardiidae; genus Fragum; species Fragum fragum. The sequence continues at coordinate 10,522,094 of OX336370.1, read as the reverse complement.
TCGACCTTTATGATTAAGGTTCGTCTTAAAGAGGTGTGAATATGTGCAAACAATAGTGATGGGACTTTGCAAATGATTCGACGTAGGGGTAGTTTACGAGATTAAGAGAACGACGTATGGAGGTTCAAATACATACAACTAAAGAGTAATAAGATCGGGACTTTAGAATAACTTCTACGTAGAGAGAACTTCGGCTTAGGGACGTTCGAGGTAAAGGTATGCGACTGTAATAGCTTAATATCGAAAGTTTATTAAGACAAGCGCCACATGGGTCTTGAAGTTTAGATAATAATCATGATAAGGCAGAAAGGTAATATCTAGACCGAATTACTATCGGATACTGAAATTGTCAATATCTCAATATATCGATGGGTCAGAGCGAAACAGTTGTAACTGAATACATGTTCATAGGCAGTTACAACTGACTAATCGCGGCTGTCAATCAAAGATACAGTCGACCAGAAATGATTTTTGATCTCCAACATTGGCCGCCATTTTTGTTGACCTTTTTTGTTGGTTTGGCGGTTTAAACGTCGTAACTATAGCTTATTCAAGCCATAGTTACGATGTTAAGGTCGCAAACCCCTTATACCACCCTTTTGCCACTGGCAATATTTTTTTCAAAATAACGCCGTTTAGAATCGAAGCGGGACTTCTCGTCGGTGTCAATGGGCGTGGCCTATGGAGTCGATAGGCTCGGCCAGCGATTGGTCAACTGTTTAGCGCTGAACCATCAATATATCGTCGTGGTCGTTCTAAAACCTCGTAACTACAGCTTGAATCAAGCTGTAGTTACGAGGTTTTAGAACGACAACGACGATATGGAATACTTTGTTATACTTGTGATGCGTAAAAAACCTTGTATTGAATTTGATCCGCGTGTATTGAAATTGGATGTTTCACCAGACGGAAGGTAGAGTAGATTATTAAATTTTCCCACGCGGCGAGAATCTAATTCAAGATTTTGTATCACTACTGCATGATAGTATTCAACTTACAATTATATACCAACGAAAATTTGACTATAACATAAAATAATGTTACGAATCTTGTCTTAAACCAACTTTTTTAAAATCTAATAACGTTATTATTAACGAATAGTAACGTTATTCTCGGCATGACGTCATTTGATCTGACCTTTCCCGCACGGCACGTCTAATATTGATTTTTCACTTAAGTGCGCTTTGCTCGCGTACAATGAACGAGTCTTATAAGCCGATTTATAGGTAGGTAATAAAAGACCCTTAATGTCCCACTTTTCGGTGGACTTTTTTAGATTATTATTTCAAACGTATAAGAACAAAACATGTTACCATCGCACAACTGATCACTTGCCATGCCTATTGACCTCCAATAAGATATTACACGGTATAGGTTTGTGTAAGGATCGTTAAACAAAACAACAACAACAGCAAAAAGACGCTGTAACTACAGCTTATTTATTTCATAGATGTCTTAGCTCAAAGTTCTCTCCGTAGAAATGATTTTATTGACATTCGCAGTCTAAACGTCGCGTGACGTCATGATGAGGAAGAAATACGCCACTCGAGAGAAAACTGTTGCATAAAAAATGTTATCATATTCGACAGCCAAGGGTTCTTACTCCACACTGTTCCTTACGAACAACCTTTCAAAAATGATCTACCAAAAATATTATCTGCAGATTCTCTGATTATTTTGTCGTCTGCTAACCTATAAAAATGCTTTGTGAATAGTTCGAGAAAAAGAAATAAGAAATACCTTTTTAACGAAAAATGACTTAATTGAAATTTAAGTAGATCTATCGACGTTAGGGTTGAAGGAGATCTCGTATAGACGATTCTTTGAGATCACATTATAACGCAAACTAGATCTTGATTTCACGCTAGGTATTCATTGCATACTTAGTATCACCATAAACTCTAGCTGGGGCAGCACTTTACATTAAATTGATCTATTAAAGTGATTAAAAGCACTTCCCGAAGTCGGTAATTATTTAGTTTACATGTAAATCAAACCAATCGAATTGCGCGAAAACAGTTTTGAGAAATTCCCCGTTTATCATTTTTATGATCCATTCTAACCCATTGAACCGATTGCGTGAATTCTATTCAAGACATTATAACAGACAATCTTTATATTATATTAAAACTGATAAAATATTTCGTTTGGCAAATGATATGTAGATTGTAGGGGTATAGAATTCCCATGCCCGATTTGTCCTAAATGGGTATTTCTTCTTTCGGATAGGTTCAGTTCTAAGGTCACTTGTCCGGGGAGAAGTAAACACCCGAGCAAATCTTGGAATAGTTCAAAATCAATTTAAAAGTGAATTATATTTACATAGTTATTTCAGAAAGTGTATTGGAAATAATGAAGAAAATGCTTGAACGCAGCATTTTCTTCTTTAACAACAGTATTTTTCTAGAATTTGCCTATCCTCTTTCTTGTGGAAAGCTCATTTTAATTCTGGATGAGTAAAAAAAGAGGTCTTATTATATCTTAAGTGGAGAAAACCTGTATTTCAACACTAATTGATTGCCCTTGATATCGACATAGAGCTCTAATTTTTCAACCCTTTGTACTGTGCTTTTTGTATGCACATTCTTTTATTGATTCATTCCCACACGTGGACGCATTTTGACACCTTCAAGAAAAAAACCTTGGAAAACATTGTGGAATATGAAGAAAGTGCTTTGTTAGAAGCATTTTCTTCTTATCCACAATTTTTCTACCCCAAATGACAAAGATTTAAAAAAATCCATCAACTCAACATTACTGTCTGTACCTTCTTTTTGTTTGGACCAGTCTGTCGTTTGGTAAATGGTTAATACAATTCATGATTCGTCTATCAAAATTCCTGCATTATAATTGGCCGAAAAGATTATAAAATAAAAGATTGCGCGAATATCTTTTTTTTTGACTGCGCATAAAATCAGTTCCCTAAAAATTATCACAAAATGGTATTTTCTTTGCTTTTGTATCTTTTGATAATAAAGTATAAGAAATAAAGAAAAATATATATTTGTTGTTATTTTGCTTCATTGAGGTATGAAACCAAAAACCTCCACATATTTCTGTATGAATACCCTTAAAGGCTTTATAAAATGCCATTACATTTTTCAGGTTCAAACCGCATTGAAAACACCACTGAAATATTCTCTTCGTCTCTTACCCATTACCACACAACTAAGCTTTCTGACGCCCTAAAAAAACGACAATGGAAATATTTGTGGAAAAAGGAGAGATTGCTTGTAACAAGCAAGTCCTTCCTTTCTCACAGTTTTTCTACTCTATTTGGCACTCATTTTCCAATTCAAGCTCAATTTTCAAATGCCGTCTCTAACTTCTTTCATCTTAGACTAGTCTAAAAATCTGTCGTCTTGTAATGTTACGTAACAAATGACCTCCGGGAAACTTCACGAGACAAAAAAAGGAGTCTTTGGAGGTAATTGGTATATAGTACATGTACTTAAACAAACAAAAAAGAAACAAACTTCATGATTATGTTTTTCGTTTAATAATTCATTGAAAATAAAGAAACATCTCTTCATTATACACTAAAAGGCATGATAATTACACGTTTTAGACATACTTCTTGAACTGCTTCGTATGTAACATTACAAAAATGAGTTCCGTTCTAATTCTTCTTATGAAGGTATGAAAAGAATCTCTCAGTCAACCACAATTCAAAAATCTTGATATAGGAAAATAAGATTAGATTTAAGAGATGAAGAGAATATTTTTTGTTTTCATGGAGGAATGAACAAAAAAAAAAAAACTAATCTCACTGTATGAATACGCGAAGCGGATTCATACATTGTGTGATTAGGTTTTTCGGTTCATACCTCCATGAAAACAAAAAAATATTCTCTTCATTTCTTATAATTTAATAGCATCGAGCGAAAGATACAAAAGCTTTACAAATTTTGATACCTTTTTGTATGGGACTATTTCGTGCGGAAGCATACAAAATCGCCGCGTGTTCAAAATTTTGTTCATGGAGTTATGAATATTTTTTCGACCAATCAGAACGCTCGTTTTTGATAGACAAAACTAAAAATTAAATTATTATTGATTTAAACTGAAAATCGTCAAACATTTCTGTATGAATCATAGGAAAAATCGTCAAACATTTCTGTTTGAATCATAGGAAAAAAAAATCATCTCTTAAATTTTACACTCTATAGTCACATAAATGACCGACGTTGGTCTCAAAACTGAAGTATATTTCAAATCAAACGAAAACCCTTTGAGAATCGAAATAATTTTGATTTCAGAAATGAGCTTTTCTATCAAAATGTGTTATTTCTCGAGTGCGTCGCAAGCCCGTAAGAAAACGTAGACTAGGGGTTAAGTCCTAGATAATGGAAAAATATCATAGTTTGTCTAATTTGCATAATCATACCCACTAAGAAAATCCCCGAATTCCCCCCCCCCCCCTTACGAATTTTGAAATACATGCGAGTCTGCGTCTAAACTGAGATCGTCAATATTCTTTTAACTCATTCCCACACAAAGACGCTTTTGACACCATCAAGAAGAAGGTAAAAAAAGAGAAAGATTGTGGAAAATGAAGAAATTGCTTGTTACAAGCAATTTCTTGATTATCCACATTTTTTTCCACAAAAGACAAAGCCTTTTTTTTAAATTCCAACAACTCAAAATTGTCGTCGGCAACGTCTTTCAAGTGTACAAGCCTTAAATGTTGTCGTCTTGTAATGGATTAAGGGTAACAAAATACCCTTAGATAATATTCGATTCATTGATCGCTTTTAATGACGTTCAAATCTTCCGGGTCCCAAAACTTTGTAACAATCTATTTGGTTCTTTATCTGTCTATAATCATGATTATGCATACGAAGAAAAAGTTAACTAACTTGAAACTTGTCCTCTATAAAGCGGCTCTCGAACGTATTTTCATGAAGTTTTGACATAGAAAAGGTGTTTGCTTTTCCAGTAGTTATTAATGTCATTTTCCCGATAGATATATGTATTTTTACTTCGTGTTTAATCTACTTAATCTAATATAAATTTAATAAAATCTGATAAAATTTCCAATGTCCTTCTTTGAAACATCGGAATTAATCGGATGAGTTCGTCAGTCTTCTGGTTGTGTCGATAACGACTGTTTTGCTAGCGTAAGCCAATGACTTATTTGGTGTGTCATGGAAACCACAAATAAGACAATTTTCGACAGATAACGTATTTATTCGATCAACTCTGGTTCCGTTCGGGTTGTACTTCGCTAACTTGTTTTGCGTCTCGTAACGCGAAATATTTTCCTTTTTTCCCCTTTTTGAAAGTTATGAACAGTCATTTTCATAACAAAATCAGGTCAATCGCCTTCTTACAAATGTCTGAAATCATCACAGTTATAAATTTGAACATTATGAGTAAAAATTAATCTGTGCAAGAGTCGGTTTGAATTAATAAAATACAATCCCAAGTTTTGACACAGGAAGAAAAAAGTTATGGAACGCATCGCGAAAATGATAAATAAATCTTGTAACCAGTATTATCGCCTATCGCGACAGGCAAACACTTTAAAAATTTTGATACTTTTTGTATGGAACTATTTTGTGCGGAAGCATATTAAATGGCTACTGCCAAAATTTTGTTCATGGAGGTATGAACATTTTTTTCGACTAATCAGAAGTCCGTTTTTGATAGAGCAATCTAAAAGTTGAATAATCTAACAATCTAAAATTTGGTTACCATGGTAAGGGGTTAAGGCTTGATCTGGGAACTTTCAAATATTTCCAGGATCTCTTCAAATCAACTGCAATAAATCGACGTTTAGCAACCAAAGTATCGTAGTTCAAGCTTAGACAATCGAGGTCATTTATTATATTTCACGCAGTTGTAGCTCAAGACTGAAAATAATACCGCACACCCTTGCACACATGATTGGCGCTTTCAACCAAATAAATAATGCAAATATAAATGCTTTTTAGTAAAGAAAAAAGGGGGAGAGAATTTAGCCCTAAAACCTAGTTTATATTTGGCATACGGAACCCGTAATCTGGCCGTACCTCCAAAATCGTGCGGTTACCATCCGGATACTATCCAGATACACACGGTGTCCGAGCGTGCTAGAGTAGTCTCCATTGTTCCACTTGAATGGAGTGACGTAACATAATCAAAGTACCGTGGGTACTTAGTAACCGATTACGTTCCTCGCACTGTGTTACGGGCCTCTTTGGTCTAGACATCTCTTTACATAAGCATTATTTAAAATCACACGGCTTTGCGGTGATCGTAGTCTGTATAGCTAGGTCGTCATACTGTCACGACATGGTGACTGTAGGAAGTCTGCGATAATGCCCCTTACCCTACAATACGGCTTTGTATCGAATCTCGGAAAAGGAGTTTCGGAGCAATTTCACCTTTTTTTCTCATCTTATGTTACCTTGAAAGGCAGAGGTATTCAATTTTCACCCACTTGAGTTTATCATCTACAACTTCTTCAATTTTAGACCAGCCTAAAATTTTGTTTTATGGTACGGCCGAAAGTATTAATATTTACCGAATCATCCTGTGGTCTAATTCTTCGCTATAGGTACGATTTATATACTACAAAGGCCATTTTACCCACGTGCTTATTATTTGTGTTAATGTGAATATCAACTGAGGATTGATTTGGCTAGATCCGATTTCTTGTTCGGATTTGCGACTTTGTTCGACAATTCCAACAATTACACATTTGCGCTAAGTAAAGACTCGGATCAGCCTTAGCATTCGCACAGTCTGATCAGAGTCTTTACTTTGCGTCCTCACAGTTTCTATAAGCGACCAGGGAATATTTTATATGCCCTTCATGGATGTCTAGACAGCCCATTGCGTGAAGACTAATTGTTAGTAAAATCACGAATAGTCTTATATCGTCGATAGTCGAACACAATGTCGTAACTACAGCTTAACCCATTCCAACTCAATCCCTCCTTTTTACGCCCATCAATAAAACAGTTTTAGAAATCATTGTGGAAAATGAAGAAATTGCTTGTTACAAGCAATTTCTTCGTTATCCACAATGTTTTCTACCCAAAAAGACAAAGAAAATTTAAATTCCACCAACTTGAAAATAACGTCTGCAGCTTCTTTCAATTTGGACCAGTCTAAAATTTTGTTGAGTTGGAATGGGTTAAATAATGTCTTAGTTATGACATTGGGCCGCCAACCGACGATATTTGTATACTAAAATTATCAAACCTGATTGACATGCGCCTTTTAAAAAATCAATTCAATAGTTGTAAGTTTATGAGTAACGGTTACACTTTTTTTTTCGTTTCAGAATGGGAGCGTATACCATTCATATTGGCTGGTTCTCAAAGGAGAAATATTGTACATTTTCAAAAGCAGGGAAACCATCGACGAAAACGTAAGTTTGGTTAATAAGACTGTATATTGCACCTTTATGCTATCACAGACTCAGGTGCCTTTCAATATACCTGTTGGTAAGAGAGAAGGGTGGTCGAAAATTCCGAGGAAACATACCTTATGGGTACTGTTTACTCAATCCCTTTAAATCCCGCTTTTTGACGCACTCAAAAAAATATATTTGAAAACATTGTGGCCAGTGAATGAATTGCTTGTAACAATCCCGCTTAGATGACATTAAGTAGCTTCAAATGAACGAACACTCGGCTAATTCTTTCAAAACAGCGAGTTTAATACTTTTAATATAAAGTCACTGGTTTTCCGTTGAAATTATCTAGGGACCATCCACCGAGAAATGTCGACAATCTACAGGAAAGCATTTAACCAACACATTTACATGTGTCGGCGCATAAGTAATGGCATTTATCATCAAATTTACTTCTGGTTTAATTTCAACACCTCTTAGTTCGAAGAAGTTTTACTTTTGCCGCGGCCATAGCGCAGTTGGTAGCACGTCGGACTCTTAAACATTTGTCACGTCCAATATCCTTTCCGACATTTGTTCGCCACCTAGGGGTTGATAATCGTAAACCTACGTGAGATGAACAGCTGGAGGCTAGGAAAAGATGTAGTGGTAGAACTGGTGTAAGAAATACCAGAAATCCATGGTTAGATGCTCCATCCGTCGCAATATGATTAAAATACTATTAAAAGTTGCGTCAAACCCCATTCAACCAAAACTTTTGAACGAAGCTTCAAACTAGGTAGACCATGAAATGATTACTTCAAACGAATCGAGGTAGGACAAAACTTCCTTGTTCTTTGTCTCCTTTGAAAAATGTTGCAATAATCATAAAGTTATCTAATATGTGAAGAAATTACACGCATCCATGATCTGGAACGTATCGCGTTACATAATTTGAATGAAAACATTGTTTTTAAGACGCTTCCAAAACTTCCTGATTTACTTACTAACATCAAGATTTTTGACTTCGCCGCTTGACCTCCGACAACGTAGTTTATCTGAAATCGATATAAGTTTGAAAAACATAATTCCACGGGTTATCGCAAATCATCGCAAGTGTCTATGTATAGTATGGATAGACACTTACGATATTTTTTCACCAACTCGTCGATTTAGTCTTGAATACAAAATAAAGGACAAATTGTTATTGGGCGATAGAAATGTCGTATCTACAGCTTGAATAGGCTGTAGTAACGACACAAATGTCATTATTTTAGATAAATATCGGGAATCAACATTTTACTTCCGGTCAAAATGAATGTTTTGGTTAAATCGATGGTGTGACTGGCAGCGGCTAACCGTTACGATTGAAGGGTTCGGTCAGATATGTAGAAAGAATTGAAAAAAAAAAATATTTCAACTGGCTTTAACCCTTTCCCGTACAATTCTTTGTTTTTTACGTCCCTGTGATTTTATACTTGAGAAAATATTGTAGGAAAAGGAGAAATTGCTTGTTACAAGCAATTTCTTCTTTTTCCACAATATTTTCTACCCTACTCAATGGTTATTGTTCAAATTAAATCCACTTTTAATTTTCGCCCGAAAAAAACATTGAATTTGGACAGGTCTAAAATTTTGAAAAACGGGAAAGGGATAAAGTATATAACCTATTACACATTAGGTAACTGTTATTAGACGTTTGCCATTGGTTTCTGATTTCTAAGGTGGAAGGTAAGACGCGACGACTATCAAGTAGCGATTCTCAGCTTACGAATGTTTTTGTATTGGCAAACTTTTATTATCTGAAGAAAAACAATCTAGAATCACGTCATAATATAAATCTACATTTAAATTATTACCATACGACAAAATTTTGGTTTTGATTACAAGCTGGTGAAATTTCGAAAATCGATGTCTTTCTGGGTTGCCGCTGTCATAGCGCAGTTGGTAGCGCGTCGGACTGTCAATCTAGAGGTCCCGGGTTCGATCCCCGACGGCGGCTCTCATCCTTTCCGACTATTTGTCTCCCACCAATGGGTCGATAATCGTAGACCTATGTGGGATAGCAGCTGGAGGCTAGGAAAGGATGTGATGGTGGTACTGGTGTGAGAAATACCAGGAATCCATTGTTAGGTGCTCCAGCCGCCGCGATATAACTGAAAGATTGTTGAAAGCGGCGTAAAACCCCATTCAAACAAACAAACTTTCTGGGTTGAAAAAAAAAAAACATTGTGAAAGATGATGAAATTACTTGGCAATTTAATTTTCCACAATGTTTTCTCAATCGTTTTCTTTGGGAAGCTTTCAAAAGTTGGATTGTTTTGTAATTGGTTAATTATGCACAATTGATTCTCGCTCTCTTTCTTTTTAAAAGCAGATTTCCAAAAGAGACTGATACATATATTTAATGCCACACTTAATTTGTACCAAATTAATGCAGATCCAGATCACCTGACATTGTGACATATAAAGCGAATGCGAAAGGAAACCACATGGGAAAATTGGTGACCCCGATTAGCTCAGTTGGTAGGGCATTTCACTTCAAACTCAAGATCACGGTTCGAGCCTTGGGCTGACCATATTAACTAACAGACTAATTGCCTTTCGGATGAGACGTTAAACCGAGGCCCCGTGTGACGATGTTATCATTCGAGCACGTTAAAGAGCCGGGCAGAGCTCTCAGTAATTTCGTCCAGTATCCTTGCACTATCGCCGTAACAACAGCTAACCGTCTTCTGGGGGCGTCGCTCATATAGGAGCATGTGCTACGAAAGCGACGAAAAATAAACGGAAATACACACATACGGAAAAAAATGAAAAGATTCATACACAATGAATAGGTCCGGCAAATTGGAAGAAGAAGAAAAAGTTTTAGTTTGCTTCATAATAAAAAATCTCGTACCATATCTAAGTTATGCAAAAAAAAAAAAAAATAAATAAAAAAAAATCCCCAATAACGATTTCCATATCCGATAACATGCGATGGAAAATGGGTTCTCACGTGTACGTGCGCATTATTCTACAATTACACATACGGTGGTTATCTTTTAAATGGCTCAAGATAATTTAGAGATTTAAGTCCCCTTTAACCCATTAGAGATTTTAGTTTAGTCCCCTTTAACCCATTAGAGACTTATGTCCCCTTTAACCCATTAGAGACTTAGGTCCCTTTTAACCCATTAGAGACTTAAGACCCTTTTAATCCATTCCCAAACAATGACACTTTTTAACGCCCACAAGAAAGCAAAGGAAAACATGGCGGGAAATGAAGAAATTGCTTGTTACATGCAACTTCTCCATTTTCCAAAATGTTTCTATCTGGAAGGAAATTTCATCCACTAATTTTTTTACTGCATGTTTTATTAATTTGGAGTAGTCTTAACCCTTGTCGTCTGGTAATTGGATGAATATTGCGACCAAGGTTTAACCTTAAATGCTATGTCGATTACACACTCCATAAGACAAGTCCTTCTTTCATCCTACATCAACGGTGTGCAAGAAAAAAAAATGAAACTTCTGCTAAAATAAAGCTGTAGTTACGACATTTTGCTCGCGCATCGACGATGTCCTTAACCTGTCAACAAATTGCAAAATTTTAGACTAGTTCAAATTGAAGGAAGTTGCAGATGACAGTTTTAAAGTTTATGAAATTCTAGAATTTTTTTAACTTTCTAGGTATAAAATATTGTAAAAAACGAAGAAATTGCTTATTCGAGCAATTTCTTCATTTACACAATTATTTCCGATTCTTTTTTCTTGGGGGGGGGGGCATCACAAAAAGTGCCATTGTATGGAAATGGGTAAATAGTATTGATAATGAATTTGTATATATCTACACATACACACAATAAAAGCTTATTAAACGTGAGTGCAAGTGTTTTAATCTCTAAGAAAAATATATATTGAAAACATGAGATAATGCGGTAATGATTGTAGCAAGCTATTTTCCATTTACTGACAACTATTTGTTTTACCTAATATGACATCTTTTTTTTTTGTCTATTTTGTTTTTTTCGATCCATAAGAGTGAAGTATAAAATTTTCTGACTCGATGACAATCCAATATAAGGTTTTATATCACTACCACATCATAGTTTTTCACCTAACATACATAGGGAATATTACCACAGTGTCTTTTTCTATGCGTTGTTATTGTGTTCGAGAATCGTGTGTAGGTATTTTATATTGGATGAGACCGAAGGTCGAATCCAATAAAAATACCTACACACGATTCGAGAACACATTAACAACAAATAGAAAAACACACTGTTGTAATATTCCTTTTATTATATACCTTTTAGACATGACATTAAAAAAATTCTTTAAATGATAAAGAAATAACCCACTTCCCGAGAAAAACCGAAAGTCAATACACAAAGAGGTAGTCCGTGTTTATCGGTATTCGACGAATACGGGTTTTTAGTACACGCCGAATATTGATTTTTTTTCTGTCGAGTTGTATTAGAAAGCCAGATTTTAATCCATATCTGTTATAGGTATATAATAACTAATTGTATTGCGAATTCTACACATATATCTTAAATCTTAGCATGAATTACGTGAATAATTTTGAATTGTCATTTCTGTTGTTGTTGTTGTTACAGCTGATAGGAAGTTTAACAATCGACAGCGCTACGCTGTTCAAACCAGAAGGAGGGGACGCAAAAACTGGTTACAAGTTTGATCTCAACACTTACCAAAGAAGAAATAGGTTCAAGGTACAAGCAGCTAATGTCGTTATTAAGCCAAGAAACTTAATCAATCGATTAAATAATCTACTTACAAGTAGGGCAATCCAAGCTATAATAACATAAGATAGTAGAGTTTATAATGTTAATGTTCTCAATGTCAAACGGCGTCGTTGAGAAAGTGCTAACACAACAACACAACATTCATCAAGCAATATTAACAACAACTGACTCCTACAAGATGTACAAAAAATCTCGACTAATGCTATAGTTAAAAGTTCACCTCCAGTCTAAATATAAGACTTGTCTGTCTATCAACTTCTTGATTTTAAGACGCTATCAGTCAATTAGAAACATATAGATGAATTAGACGCTCTTTCCACTCGCTTTCTTTCTTTGATTCCAAATAGCTCGCTACCTTTCCAATTATGTCAATCAAAGAATCGACCAAATTCAAAGAATTATCAAACGACCTGGAAATCTACGTACCTGGTGGTCCATTGTAGTAAACAAATCTATCATTTGACCACAACTCACATTTGTACAAAGACAGATAATAACAACTTTTTCATTATCTCCTCACTATTCTGTTGAAATGAAATATATAAATTTAGTTGTTTGTGTTTCCGTCACTGTTACTTTCGTCTGTCGGTCTGTCTGCAAGTCACACTCCTTTTGGTCTCTCTTACCGCCATATCTTTCAAATAACTTCTTTCAAACTAGACATATTGTGCAGTCGTCTTTGAGTTAAGGGAACCTTTTTTATTTTAAGGTCACCAATTCAAGGTCAAGGCACAAAGTCAAGTTAAGTTTTCAGCTTATGGCCTCTCTACAGGCAACGGTCTCATTAATACTTTTCGATTTCTTTCAAACTTTGTAAGTGGGTAGCCCTATGTTTGACCTGTTTAAGTTTTGCGACAATTGGGTCAAAGGTCAAGGGCGAAGCTCGGTTTTTGTTCTAAGCTTGTTTCCCGTCTATAAACTAGATTTTTAATTAATTCTCTTTCCAACTTTGCATGTTTGCAGCTCTTGGTTGAACAAGGAAATTTAAAAGGTAAAGGCCGCAAGATCGAATTTTGTTTCGAACTCATGTCCTTGCTACTGTTCATATAATCTTTTAATCGCTTCCAATTGGAATTAATATGAACCCTTTTAATTTTGGGGTCACCAGTTATAACATCTTGGTCACAAGGTCAAAATTTGTTTGACACTCTTGGCCATTCTACATGAAAAGTCTTATATTACAATTTTTTTGGTGAGACGAGGAACTGTTTTGATATGAGTTAACTAGGTCAAAGATCAAGGTTACAGGTCAAACTGTGTATTCTTGTCTCTTGAAGAAATTTTTATAACACGTTCTTTTTCAAACTATGCGTGAGGGTAAAGCCTTTGAAAGATCAGAAAACATATCGATTTTGAGGTCACCAGGTAAAAAGATCAAGGTCACTAGAATAAATTTTGTTTTAAGCTTGATGTTTCTCTTCACTCCACTCATGTATATGGTGTCAAAGGTTGACACGAAGAAACCTAATGATTTAAGACAATCGGGTCAGCGTTACAGGTCAAATTTTGTTTTCAGAGTGAAATTTTACAGGTTGATTTTTTCTCCTAATCTATTTTTACTGTGGGCATACTGTGTAACGTTCAAATACTTTTTGACTGCATCGGGCTACAGGTCAAAGTCAAAATTCATTTTTTTTGTTTAAATTCGATATCCTCGCTACAGACTGATTGATTTGTGGTTACTCGATCAAAGGTAAAGGTCACTCTTGAGTAGCCCTTGATGAGACCAGTAACCGTCTTGATTCTGAGTTCACTAGGTCACAGGTCAGGCTTACCACATTAAGATATGTTTAAAGATTCTTTCTTCTGTACAGATCACATTTTCTGCAAATCCCTCTCGAGCTTTTCATGTTGGATGATATCATGATGTTAAAAAGCAGATAGGGAAGAGCCATATCGTCGGTGTGCGAGCAAAATGTCTTAACTACAGCTTTATTAAAGCTGTTGTTAAGACGTTTTTCTCGCGCATCGACGATATGATAAAAAATTGTTAAACGCTTTACCGGTCTTTAGGACACATCTTTGCATATGAGAGGCTCTCGATGAGATAGGGGCGTCTTTTTCGATTTTGATTTATTTGGATCAGAATTTCATAAAGCCAGATTTTATTTCATGCCCTTAAAGCCATTGACCTCTCTATAGGTTGCGCAGCTCTTGTTTCTTGCCAAATATTCACTTTTTCTTTTAAACTCGCCAATTTCGCTAATAATTTATGCATTTCTCTCATTGCATTCCATTCCTAAATCAGACCCGATATTAGTTTTATAATGTCCTGAACTTAAATACCATGTCTGTACGCCAAAATCCTACATAGCATAAATTTAACAAAGTTTAGATAAAAAAAAGTCATACACATTTAATTGATTTCTCCTTGACCACCGCTACATGTACCCCCTAATCGAATTGATTACCTTGTTATCTTAATTTGGTTTTACCTCTGCTGGATCGTGTTTTTGTTTTCGAATACTTGTTTTACTGATTATACAGAAGGTCCGTTTTCCACGCCAAATCTAATAATTGTTTGCAGGGTGTAATAATTCAATTTCAGTTTAGTCAATCAAGATTCAAGTGTTTTGACTGGCTGACAATTTTTCTTCATACTTCCATGAAACCACGTTTTGAGCACGTACACTATTTAACATGCTTGCACAAAAAGTAGATTCATAAGTTTGGCTCAAAATTAGTAAAATAATTGCTTTGTTTGCTTGATGACTTTTAATTTACAATAAATGAAGAACACATTTTTGCTTTCATTGAGGTATGAACCCAAAAACTTAAAGCCTTTTCTGCCCCCCGAGGAAGAAGAAAAAAAAAGTTGAAATAATCTATCGCTTATTTGGTCTTAAAGCAAACAATGGCCTTCTTAATATCGGTATTCAAAAGAAGGGTGTGAGTGATGTTCTCTAGAAAGAGTATTTTGTGTTTTTCTTGTCGATTTCAATTTGTTTTTGTTTACATTTGAAATCGAGACTAATGCACACGATTCTTCTCAGGAAATCTTCGCTAATCTTCGGCATTGACTGTTATATGCTCAGGTGCTTATGACTAAGCTTTACGGGCGATTTCGGTAATCTTCGTGAAAGATATGGCTTAAATCATACTAATGTATGAATCCGCTTCGCGTATTCAAACATTACTATGATTAAGATTTTAGGTTCATATTTCAATGGGAACAACAAAATAAAAAGTATTCTCTTCATTTAATAGTATAAAGTCACGTATTGACATTCCATGGATCATTTACAGAGTAAGAAGCTGTCCGAACGTGAGTTATGGCGCGGCTACATTATGGGGGTAGCGACGAACAAAGTGCCAGACGATCTAGATCTATTAGAGTCTCAAATGGACAAGATCCGAGCCGACGTTCACGCCTATAAGACTGGGGATCCCGTAGGACCAAACAACCGGGTTTCTATGATATCGGGTTAGTATCACCTGTCATAATGACGAACAGGTGGCTCCGCCCAACGACCTCCATCAGAAAGTTTGACTTAGTAAACGACCTTACCTTGCAATCTTTACGGTCAGCAGTAACAAAAATAATACTTTTGGCTGATGACCTTAACGTCGTAAATACATCTTTAACCAGCTGTACTTACGGCGTTTAAGTTGCCAAACTTAAAAATTACATCTAAATATAATACCTACCTTGACTGGAAATGACGTCACGTTGTCAAAAACATAGGATATTTGTTTCCTTAAGTGTAAAATTGATTTATCTTTTATCTTGAACCACGACTGAAAACATAGCTTTTGTTGTTCACGAAGACGATATATCTATCTTACACGAAAAGCGAACAAATATTCTATTCTTAACTTCAATCATTTTTCGGACAAAATCTCTTAACCCATTCCCGTACAATAACGCTTTTTGACACCCACAAGAAAAAAAAAGCTTTGGCAAATGTTCTGGAAAAAATAATCTAAACAGTTTTCTGTCTAAAAAGTAAAAGAAATCTAAAATTTCACCGAGCAATATTTTTCGCCTGCAACATCTTTGAATTTGGACCAGCCTAAAATTTCGTCGTCCGCCTTTTTGCACATGCTTTACATGGTAATCTGATTACGTTATCACATGTCCCACTGAGATGACGTTCGTTTGATCGAAATGAACGATTGCAAGGCTAAATCACAGTGAGTTTTTCTTATGATAATTTCACTAGTTTTCGGTGAAATTATTAAGTTATAAAGCACCGAGAAATATCAATAATCGTCCAGAAACATTGAAGAAACTTATATTATAACTATGCGAATTATGAAGTAGCCTTTGTCATTGCGTTTTTTGGCGTCGTTTGTGAAATGACAAATATTGATAAATTGTAATATTTCTATCGATTTATCGCAAAAATTAAGATCATGTTATAAATTGTGCTCATGAAATGCTAAATTTATTAATTTGGCATCTTAACATATAACAACCCTGCAAAGATTCGGTTCCATCGTTTTGTAAATAAATCATGCAATAAATTAAGTGTTTAATAACCACTCGTTCAATACCCTCTATATTGTAGATTTTATTAATAAAATACGAATGATGTCATTAAAATGTCGTAAGTGTGTGTTTGTGTTGTGCATGATTAATTGTTGTGTCAAAGTTCAGTTTCATGTGTTTCTCTCTAACACAAAGAGACTTTTGTTTGTTTGGTTGTTTTTATATCTGGGGAAAAAAGTAAATGGGATATAATTCAGGTATATTTCAATACTAATTACTTCAAGGTTATTTCCCTTTGAAAAACGGCTCGGTGTGTCGCCCTCTTTTTCTTTATAATCCAATAAAAGAAAAGAAAATTTGAAAACTGTGCGCCCAGTGACTTCGACAGGAAGTTCCATTTCGATATTTAGTAGCAAACTTTATGGCCGGTGACATGCAACAAAACAGTTAAATGGTTGGCGACCTAAACCTCGTAACAACAGCTTATTCAAGCTGTAGTTACGACGTTTAAGTTGCCATAACAACTCAGCTTAGGACGTTGTTGAAATTTGGAAATTACTTTCTTTTCATTTCCTTTTAACTTCAATGTTTCAAACAGAATTTTTAGTCAACACGAACGTTAGAATTGCCGTTTGAAACCCGTCTTAGATTTAACAAATAGAACAAGTGTATTATAGCATTTTGACATGAGAATAGCTATCGTAAATCCTTGTTCTGTTCAGAAAGTGGTCTCCGGAGGAAAGGCAACTTAATCCTTTCCTGTACAATCACTGGTTTTTACATCCTTGTGATTTTATACTTGAGAAAACATTGTGGGAAAAGAAGAAATTGCTTGTGACAAGCAATTTCTTCTTTTTCCACAATATTTTCAAACCTACTGAATGGACATTTTTCTAATTAAATCGACTTTAAATTTTCGTCTGCAAAACCTTTGAATTTCGGACAGGTCTAAAAAAAATTAAAACAAGAAAGGGTTAACTTAAATTTCAAAAGTAGCCGCTTCAGTTTCAGTTCCAATGTTTTACCAGTCGAATAGTACTAGTACCCGCGGAAAATATTCTCATAAGAAAATCTCTAATAACTCTAGGCTAAATAGAATTTTATTTGAAACACTAGCATAGCTAACAGATCGCTGCTGTCAATCAAAAATTCGATTGACCAATCAAATCTTTCATTTGGACCGAGAGTGAACTATGAAATTCGACATTGATTTAAGTATTTTTGTTGGCTTGGAGATTTAAATGTCGTAACTACAGCTTATTCAAGCTGTAGTTACGACGTTTAAGTCTCAAACCATCGATTTGCAATTTATTTTATCGTGTGTGCGCGAGCAAAATGTTGTAACTACAAGCTGTAGGTATGTCATTTTGCTCGCGCACCGACATTTTGTCCATGATCACACACTGTGTAAAAATGATGTCGTTCATTACAGCAGTAGAACTCTCATATTGGAGGTCAATATGCGTGGTTAGCGATCCGTCAGTTTGAATGTCAGCCCTGGTGTTGGTCTCACACCCCGAGAACTACGTAAACCTATTACCAGGCGACAATACTATAGACTAGCCCAAATTGAAAGAAGTTGCAGGCGACAATTTCAAACTAATAAAATTTAAAAAATCTTTGTCTCTCTGGGTAGAAGATAATATTGCAAATTAAAAAAAGAAGAAAAAAAAGAAAGAAAATGGTTGATAGAATCAATAATGAGCGTACAAAATTGGGATTGAGTTAGAACGGGTTAAAGCTGGAGATGATAATGAACATCACATTTCTTGTTTCCAAGTTATCAAGTAGAAATAGATACACTTCATCCTGGAAGCAGGTATCGCGCAGACACACTTTCTCGCTGAAAAATGGTACAGATAGTTACTTAGATGCATATCTTGCTCATGCCTTCATCATTTATACAAGTCATTTTGTTGTTAACCAACTTAACCCTTTCGTGTTCAGGCCCTAGTTTTTTACGTCCCTGTGTTTTTATATTTGAGAAATCATTGTGGAAAAAGAAGAAATTGCTTGTTAAAAGCAATTTCTTCACTTTCACATTTTTTTTCTTCCCTACTGAATGATTTTCTTTCAAATATAGACCAACTTTAATTTGTCATCTACAAAACCTTTGAATTAGGACAGGTTTAGAATTATGCGATACAGTAAAGGGTTAAATAAATACATGGGTTTGTTATGTCTGTCTGTGCAGGTGACTCTGGTGACAGCGGTGTAGAGGGCAGTGTTATCTCCGGGTTCTCTGGCCGGAGGACAATGCCCGAGTCTCAGGCCAGTAGTGGTAGTCGGGGAAGTGGTGGAAGTGGGGGAAGTGGAGGGGGTCCTACCATGGTGAGTACATATATGACATAACTTGACCTTCCGTCGACAAATTGATTAATCGTCGCTGTCAATCAAAAGATTGATTGACCAATCAATTCATTCATTTAGACGAGAATTGAACTTTGAACTTCGACATTTATGTCAATGATTATTGTTGGTTTGGCGACTTGAACGTCGTAACTACTGTTTATTCAAGCTGTGGATACGGCATTTAGATCGCAAAAATTCATTTCATTTTTTTTGTTGCATGTTATTGACTAAATATCTTGCAAAATATCGCCGTTTAATATCTTAGTCGATTTGCGAGAGAGCCAGAGAGCTACTCATAATCGTATCGGTGTAACAATAGTTCTTTTATCATTTATACGGGTTAATTTTTTTTCAAAGCTTATAATCGCTGGCTATGGGCCATGCCGATTAAATTTGCGATTATTACGGGAAAATAATATTGTGGTGGAATTTAGGGAGTTACATGTTGACAAGAAAATGATTATTCCACAATATGTCCACACGAAACACGAAGCAAAGAACTGAGCCGGGTTACGATCATAGTTAGCACTTTCTTAGTCTGTGAATAAGTAATGTTTTTTTTGTAAAATTTTGTTCTTCATTCATTACATGCTATCTATTTAAGGGGTGAAAAAGTTGAGAAATATATGCCTAAGTTTGCCCCCAGCCAAATAAGTATCGTGTATTGAAAAGGATTTCTGAATAAAGTCCGTTTAATTTTCCGTAAGCTTGTGTAAGGGATTAAACAACAGCTCGTCAAAAAACGATATTTATCTCCCTTTACTTTTTAAGTATTCGATTAGTTTGGAGTGTAAAATCACAAGACTCAATGGTTTTCTAGTTTCATTGAGTCTAATATAACAATATTTGACACTCTAAATCCTAGTAGCTACAGCTTTAATCATAAGAGAGCGAATTCAAAGTGTATAGTAGAGTAAAGTAGACAAATTTGAAATAACCAGAGGGCCAATGGCCCTGGTGCTCTCTTGAGATAAGTCTCTCTTTTTTGTTCAAGGCCTAATACAAACTGGGTCGGAAGAAGATCTCCTTTAACATTTAACTAAAATCAACTTATGTTACCATGCCAACCAATGCTTTCAACAGATTTCAAATATTTCAGTAATTATTAAAAGGTAGCAAACAAACGTATTTCTGTCCAATTTGGTTTAGTTCAACCAATTGGTTGTGAAAGGGTTGCCTTCTTTATTTCTATTTAAGCCTAATTACCCTGTTGCTCTAAAATTTTATCAATTATGAAAGAGGTCAATGTACTGATGCTTCATGCAAAATTCAAGATTCTTCAACTTCTGGGCCAGGAGGAGATGTTTTATTTCCAATATTACTCTTACTGTCATAGCAACCAGAGTTTTCAACTGGTTAAAATCTTTGGTTGAAATCAGCCCAGTGGTTTGGGAGGATATGTCGTTTTAAAAATCATTCTTTATTTCTATATAAGCCCCACCTCCCTGAGGCTCCGACCCTGGGGGCCCGAGGTTCATGATTTTAACAATTCTGAAAAAGGTCAATGTACCGATGTTTCATGCAAAATATCAAGACTCTAGGCTTTCTGGGTAAGGGGGAGATCATTTTTAAAGATTTTTTTTTAATTTCAGTTTTGTTATCATGGCAATCAGAGTTTTTAATTGTTTTCAATTTTTTAGCAATTTTCATAGGGCACTGGCCAAGGACCATATGTGCTAAATTTGGTTGAAATCCGCCAAGTGCTTTGGTTAAAAATCCTTCTTTATTTCCATATAAGCCCTACCCCCACTTGGACTCCGACTCTGGGTACCCGAGGGTTATGATTGTATTAATTCTGAAAGAGGTCAATGAACTGCTGCTTCATGCAAAAATATCAAGACTCTATGCCATCTGACCTTAAAGATTATTTTGAAATTTTAATTTTGTTACAACGGCAACTAGAGTTTTTAACGGATTTCAATTCTTTTAGCAATTTGTAAAGGGCACCACCCAAGGAACATTCCTGCCATATTTGGTTGAAATCAGCCCAGCGTTTTGAGATGTCATTTTAAGATTGTTGACACACGATGCATGACGCACGACGCACGCCGGACGCCGGGTAGAGGACGATCAAAATACCTCACCATGAGCACTTCGTGCTCTGTTGTGCTTAAAAGCGAAAAGGGTATTTTGCTCTCCATAAACAGATAGTTTTATTTACACCCTTTAAAAATATTCAATCTCCGTTTTAAGACATTTTTCTCTTGATCACAACTAAGACTTACAATAGCAAATAGTAAACTGCGCTTAAAACTCTAATCACGGACCCAGAAAAGTTGTATTTATCCGAACATTGCTATGGTCGATTACTTTCCTTACAAAAAACAATTAAAAGGCTCTATGGACCCCAGCGAAAGTCATTGAGCCTTTAATTGCCATGTTTCTGCGCTATCTTTTAAACTCATTCCTACTCGACAAATTTGTAGACTGGTCTAAATTCAAAGAAGTTAGAGGTGACAATCATAAGTCGGTGGAATTTTAAAAAATCGTTGTCTCTAGGATAGAAAACATTGTGGATAATGAAGAAATTGCTTGTGACAAGCGATTTCTTCATTTTCCGAATATTTTTCCTGAACATTTTATCTTGAGGTATGTAAAAGCGTGATTGTGTGGAAATGGGTTTAGCAGGGTTTATTGTTTTGAGTTAAACAAAAACTTGGCAGTTGTTTACACCTTTATTCTCCAAATAAACAAAATATTGACAGAATGAGTACTTTATAGGGTGTAAAGTTGAAATAAGTGTAAAATAAAACAGGAGTACTGAACCGAATCACGAATTTCATTATAGCCCCTGTATATACAGTATTTGATGGTTTATTACCCCGCCTATTTAAAATAAATGTGGAAACTCAAAAACCTGTTATAGAAGAATGCTTATACATGCATATGTGAAAATTGTGTCAATTTGGAAGATCTGTATAAGGATAAAAATGTGGAAAAAAGAGGGAATATTTGTATACGTGTTTTAAGTGAAGTGTTAAGGGCGCAATTCTTAATTGCAGAGAATAATGAATGGTTTAAACTGTTGAACGTTTCAATTTCACCCTTTACCTGTCAATAAACAACATAAAAACATAGGATGCCCAATCAAATTATTCATTTAGATCGGGTGTGAATGGTAAACATTGAAATCTATGTCCATAATTTTTGTTCATAAGGTTATCTAAACGTCGTAACTACAGCTATACATAAACGTCGCAACTGCAGTTATTCAAGGTGTAGTTACGGAGTTTAGGTTGCCAACTAACGTTTTTCGTTTGGGGTTAAATCCCTTATAGCAAATAATGCAAACTAAAGCCGTTTGATACCCCAGTCGAGCTACCATATAAATTTAGGAGGTCAGTGGGCGTGGCAAGCGATCCGTCAATTGACCAATCGCGGCAGTCAGTCAAGGGATAAAACGACCAATCAAAAGATTTATTCAGCCCGGACCTGAGCTTATCAACTCCGACATTGACCGTCATTTTCGTTAAACCTTTTATTGATGCTTTAGCGACTTGAACGTCTTAACTACAGCTTATTCAAGTTGTAGGTACGACGTTTAGGTCACCAACCAACCATTTTACTTTTTTGTTACATGCTACTGGCCATAACTTTTGCAAAAAATGCTGTAAAAAATATCGAAGCGGAACTTCCTGTCGGAGTTAATGGGCAGGGCCTAGGTAGTCAGTGGGCGTGGCAAGCGATCCGTCAATTTTCACGCTTCTACGATGTTCCATTTACGTTATAGATTCAATGTAGTTTCGCATGACATATCTTGACTAGTGCTACTTACGAAATCTAAGGACATATACATGTTATTAATATCCCGTCGTGAATTTTACCGTCAGAAGGGAGGCCTTTTGAAAAATAGTTCCCAAATAGACAGTACTGATGGCAATTTTAAACAGGCTTTTAGATTATTTTGGATTGAAAATGTGAGGGTGGGGTTGGGTGGATATTCGGTGTAAGAAAAGTATAGTTGACGATTCAATGACCTAAAAGAAATGTCTCAGATTTCAGTCAAATTTTTGAAGACTTAATTCTTCAATAGGTCAATACTTATCGCCCATTCTATCATTTCTATGAATTAGCAATATGAATTGTCAATTGACAACTGCGAAAGGGCTGCCATGCAGGTACAATGAACACGTATAAGAATTATCGAAGTCATTTAGAGTGTCTGTATATATATTCTGTGATTATCTTCATCGCCCTACCTTATTTCTCATCCTGATTCAGGCGCCCAAGAAGATCAAAACTGACGGATCGCGTTTGTCAATTAAGGAATCATTCGGCCAATCAAGTCATTTATTTGTACCGAAAGTGAAATTTGAATTCCGACATTGTCCGACATGTATGTGATGCATTTTTTGTTGGTTTGGCGACTTAATCGTCGTAACTATAGCTTACCCAAGCTGTTGTTACAACGTTTAGGTCGCCAAACAGGCATTACTTTTTGTTACACGTTACTGGCCATAATCTTTTGCAAAAAAAGTCGTTGAATCTCATGTTTGAGCTCTGTGGGGTGGAAGGCTATCCATTAACTGTCCTAAAACATATTACTATTTCTCGGGTTATAAGGTTTGCATGGGGAACAAAACAATTACGTTACTTGTGAAATACATATCGAAGCTTGCGGCTAATATGGTAACGACGTGAAAATTAAGATGTCGAAGATACGTCAGTAATGTGATAAAATGGTTGTTAGACACTTTTTTTTAAAAAGTTTCACACATTCCCACACAATCCATCTATTTTACGACCCCCCCCCCCAGAAAAAAGCTTTTGAAATCATTGTGGATATTGAAGAAATTGCTTGTATCAAGCAATTTCTTCAATATCCACAATGCTTTCTATCACAAAAGACGAAAGATTAAAAAAAAAAAAAAATCCACCTTCTTGAAATTGTCGTCTGCAGATTCTTTCGATTCGGACCAGTCTAAAACTTTGCTCTTTAGTAATGGGTTAATGATTGTGTTCACAAAGTATGTTCTTGTTTTTTTCTAAAGTGGATACATTTTCAAGCTCTTAGTGTTGTGCTCTACTGTAACATATAAATGTGATCGTAAAACTCTTCTGGTTATATGTTGGTGTGTTTAATGGTTTGGAAGAAAATGATTCAATAAAATACTTTAAATGGCAAAATGACATTCGACTAGAGTTTCTTGTGAAAAAGACGGCTATGAAAATACCGCCGCTAGATTACGTAATCTTTCACGTCGTGTGATGTCACAGTATTCCTATCCGACGTCACCAAGACGTCGAAATGAAGTCCATTTTTGGACGGTTAGGCTACCTAGATATCGGACATCTAGACCAACACCAGACTTTCACTATCAGTATGATGGACGATATAAGGTAATCAACTGCCATTCGATGTTTGAATGGGGTTTAACTGAATTTTAGTCAAATCGCGGGGGCTGGAGCACCTAAACATGGATTCCTGGTATTTCTAGCACCAGTGCTCCGACTACACCCTTTCATAGCCTCTAGCTGCTCATCACACATAGGTTTACGATTATACATCAATTGGTATATGAGCCAATGTCGGAAAGGATTGCCGCGACCGGGGATCGAACCCGGGACCCACTGACATCATGCAAATAACAATTTATTGTTGATAAAATTTCGAAATCTGCGTCATTTTGGGTAGAAAAAATTGTGACAAACAATTTCTTCATTTTCCACATTTTTCCAAAGCTTTTTTTTTTGAGAGGCACAAACAGCGGGATTACATGGGAATGAGTTAAAACTTTTGAAAAAGTTCGAGTTCCTAACCTGAACCTAATTTACGGTGAAAACTGAGGGTGATACATTTATCTCTGCGTTCAACTATGAATCATAAATACGAAATAACTCACTGTCAGATCAAAGATAGTTATGGTAATCATTTTAATAATCACATAAAAGAATTTTAGGATAGCTCGACATGTTTCTCCTGTACGAAGCCTAGAATTGAACATTTGTATTGACTAGTTATGTTCTTTTTTTTTACTGCCGTTGCTGTATTCCATTGCCGTATCGACGCTGTGAATCAAAAAATCGTTTGACCAAGCAAATCATTTATTCAGATAGGTGAAGTCAACTCAGACATCTATGTAAACCCTTTTCCTGTTCAATCCCTGTTTTTTACGTCCCCATGATTTCATAATTGAGAAAACATTGTAGAAAAAGAAGAAATTGCTTGCAACAAGCAATTTCTTCTTTTTCTACAATATTTTCTTCCCTACTGAATGGTTATTTTTAAAATTAAATCCACATTAAATTTACATCTGCAAAACCTTTGATTTTGTAAAGGTCAAAAATTTTGCAAAACAGGAAAGTATTTAGCTATTTTATTGGTTTTGCAAAATAAACGTAGTAAATACATGTTATTCAAGGATAATAACGACGCTAAAGTCGCTACCCAGCCATTTTTATACGCCCGTCGAAGACGGGACGTATTATGGGATCACCCGTGGTGTCCGGGCGTCCGGGCGGCCGGGCGTCCGGGTGTCCGGGCGTCCGGGTGTCCGGGCGTCCGGTCGTCCGGGCGTCCGGGCGGTGTCCACTTCTTTGTCCGGAGCATAACTCTGTCATCGTAAGACGGATTGACTTTAAACTTGGCAGTTATATTCTTCTCATAAATACGGAGTGCAGTGCAGAAGAACTATAACTCTACCTGGCCTATTTTTTGAGTTATTGCCCTTTGTTGTTTTTCATACTTGAATCTTGTCCGGAGTATATCTCTAAAAGTATTATAGCTAGGATCATGAAACTTCATTGGTGTATAGATCTCACCAAAGGGGAGTGGAGTGCACAAGAACTATAACTCTGCCTGGCCTATTTTTTGAGTTATTGCCCTTTGTTGTTTTTCATACTTGAATCTTGTCCGGAGAATATCTCTAAAAGTATTATAGCTAGGATCATGAAACTTCATGGGTGTATAGATCTTGCCAAGGGGGAGTGCAGTGCACAAGAACCACAACTCTACCTGGCCTATTTTTTGAGTTATTGCCCTTTGTTGTTTTTCATACTTGAATCTCGTCCAGAGTATATCTCTAAAAGTATTATAGCTAGGATCATGAAACTTCATGGGTGTATAGATCTCACCAAGGGGGAGTGCAGTGGACAAGAGCAATTACTCTACCTGACCTATTTTTTGAGTTATTGCCCTTTGTTGTTTTTCTTACTTGAATCTTGTCCGGAGGATATCTCGAAATGTATAATAGCTAGAATCATTGAATTTCATGGATAAATAGAGCTCACCCAGTAGGTGTGCAGTGTACAAGAACCATAACTATACCTGGCCTATTTTAGAGGTATTGCCCTTTGTTGTTTTTCATACTTGAATCTTGTCCGGAGTATATCTCTAAAAGTATGATGGCTAGGATTATGAAACTTCATGGATGGATAGATCTCACCAAGGGGGAGTGCAGTGAACAAGAACCATAACTCTACCTGGCCTAATTTTTATGTTATTGCCCTTTGTTGTTTTTCAAACTTGAATCTTGTCCGGAGTATATCTCGAAATGTATAATAGCTAGAATTATGAAATTTATTGGATAGAGATAGCTCATCCAGTAGGAGTGCAGTGTACAACAATCATAACTCTACCTAGCCTATTTTTTGAGTTATTGCCCTTTGTTGGGTTTCATACTTGAATCTTGTCCGGAGAATATCTCTAAAAGTATGATAGCTAGGATCATGAAACTTCATGGGTGTATAGATCACACCAAGGGGGAGTGCAGTGCACAAGAACAATAACTCTGCCTGGCCTATTTTTTGAGTTATTGCCCTTTGTTGGATTTCATACTTGAATCTTGTCCGGAGTATATCTCTAAAAGTATTATAGCTGGGATCATGAAACTTCAATGGGTGTATAGATCTCACCAAGTGGGAGTGCAATGCACAAGAACCATAACTCTACATGGCCTATTTTTTGAGTTATTGCACTTTGTTGTTTATCATCCTTGAATCTTGTCCGGAGTATATCTCTAAAAGTGTTATAGCTAGGATCATGAAACTTCATTGGTGTATAGATCTCATCAAGGGGGAGTGCAGTGCACAAGAGCCATTACTCTACCTGGCCTTTTTTGAGTAATTGCCCTTTGTTGTTTTCATACTTGCATCTTGTCCGGAGTATATCTCTAAAAGTATAATAGCTAGAATCATGGAATGTCATGGATGGATAGAGCTCACCAAGTGGGAGTGCAGTGTACAAGAACCATTACTCTACCTAGCGTATATTTTGAGTTATTGCCCTTTGTTGCTTTTCATACTTGAATCTTGTCCGGAGTATATCTCTTAAAGTATAATAGCTAGAATCATGAAATTTCATGGATGGATAGAGCTCACCAAGGGGGAGTGCAGTGTACAAGAACCATAACTCTACCTAGCGTATATTTTGAGTTATTGCCCTTTGTTGTTTTCATACTTTGTTTGACAAAAAATATTCATTCAAAATAACACCAGTTCTATTCAAACCCCAAGTTAAATATTTAGCAGTGTAACGGGCGTATTCTGTGACAATTTGGCACCTTGTTGTTACATGTTACTGACCATAAATATTGTAAAATAACGCTATTTAATACTCGAGTCGAACTTCCTGTCGGCGGCTAGTCGGAGGGCCCAGCGATAAAAGATGTGTGTATACAACGTTCAGATTTGCCGCAACAATTGACGGACCGTTAGTCTCTCGCTCTGACCTTCGTCAAGGCTGTTCGAATTAGTATCCAACCACATCAGGGTGCAGTATATATGGTTCGGAAGAAAAAAGAAAAAAAGCAAGTCGTTGTTTGACAACTCATTCATCGTAACTACAGCTTAAAAGGGCTGTAGTTACGACGTTTAGATCTCCAAACCAACAAATATGCTTAACATAAGCTTCCGCGATCAGCATTCACTTTAAGTCTAAATGGATGAAAGGTTTGATTGGTGAATTGATATTTTTGATTGACCGCGGGGATCTGTAAACTGACCAATCGCAGCTGTCAATCAAAGAATCAATCGACCAATCAGATCATTTATTAAGAAAGAAAGTAATTACTGATCTCCGAGAATGGCATTTTCGTTAAACATTGTGTTGGTTGGCGACTTAAACGTCGTAACTATAGCTTATTCAAGCTGTTTTCTAGACGATTATATCGCAATCTAGCTCCTTTACTTTTCGTTGTTTCATGTAACTGGCCATAGATTTTTACAAAATGACGCCCTTTAACCCTTGTCATGGTGAATAAAATCCTTTTCAGAATTGTATTAAAATCAAAGGGCTGAAAGCACTAGTGGCCCTTGTTATTCAGCTGTCAATACATCTTTTGAAAATTCATTCCATAAACAACCCAGGTTTCAAAAGGACAGACAGGAGGTGTAGACTAAGATTAGACTGCACTCATGTGCAGTCTGATCTTTTGGTATACCTGCTGCTAAAACCGGAATATTCCGGGTTCAACATGACAAGTGTTAATATACAAGTAGAACTACTTGTTGGAGTCAGTGTGCGTAGCCAGAGGAAGTAGTTAGGAGGGCCAGCGATCCATCGACCACTAATTATGAATCTAAAATGAATTATATATGTTGTATTTGATTGATTGGATGGGATTTAACGCCTCTTTTAACAGTTTTTCAGTCATATCGCGGCGGCTGCACCACCTAAAAAAGGATTCCTGGTATTTCTCACACCAGTTCTACCACTACATTCTTTCCTAGCCTCCAACTGTTATCCCACTTAGGTTTACGATTATCGACCCACTGGAGAGAGACAAATGTCGGAAAGGATTTGTGCAGCCGCCGGGGATCGAACCCACGACATATATATGTTGTACACTTGAGACAACTTAGAATGTAGTATCTTTACTCGCCGACGTTTATGGCTAATTAAACTTTTAAAGCGGCTCTTGAACAGATTATGAAAAAAATAATGGCTCCATATTTCCGAAATTCTAACTTTTATGTATTTAGAAATTTGAAAGAAAGGGATTAATCTTATTTTGTAATGAAAATGACTGTTCATAATTCTTAGCTCGGAAAGGTTGTTGTTGTAGTACTGGTGTGAGAAATACCAGGAATCCGTGGTTAGGTGCTCCTGCCATCGCAATATGACTGAAATACTGGTAAAAGTGGCGTTAAACCCTAATCAATCAATCATGATTTTAAACAGAAAGAGTACGTAACGTTACGTACGAAGTAAAACCCGAACGAGACCGGAATTAATGGGGCAAATAGGTTATTTTCGACTTAACCGAGCATTGTCTTATTTGAGCACATGCGTGACTTTTCCAAACATAACACATGTGCGCCAAGTAAAGACTCAGATCAGCCTGTGCATCCGCACAGTCTGATCAGAGTCTTCACTCTGCGCTCTGTAGGTAGATACTGACCCAAAGCTTCTTTAAACAATCAGCGAATATTCTAATTGCCCCGAATGGCTGTCCAGTGTGCTCAATTTGTGCGAGTCACGCACATGCGAAATGGTTGGAAATGTCACGCATAGGCTCATTTACAATTGTCATGGCGTCTCAGTTACGTCGTTGGCTTCGGCTAGCAGTTTAGTCGTGATCGATTGCTCCCGAAGATTAACAACCTCTACCGATAAATCGCGATTTTTCAAAATTGGACATATAGAATATGCTACATGAAATTAGATTTATGGTGAATTCAGTTGATTTAACTCGAAGAACGAACAGATATCGTGAAAAAGGCATTAATAACTATTAGATAAGGTTATCAAATTTTCCTGAATCTTGTCCAGAGCCGTTTAATGCTGTTTGTTCCTCTAAGATTTGGCTATTATTTTTTCTTTTTATATACATAGATAGAGATAAGTGTTTTCTGTCATACCTAAACGAACATGCGAATAATAGAGGTATAAAACTACTTCATTAAACTGAATAACGCTAACAATTTCTGCATCACTTATTTTCAATGAATCTTAAATCCATTCACAGTATGAACCGTATTTGAAAGTAGATAGAGTACTTTCGCAACTTTTCAACTAATAAATGTAAACTTTTTTGGCTTGTGACTTGACGGATCGCGGCTCTCAAAAAACAAACAAACAATCAATCAATCAATCAATCAATCAAATCATTCATTTAGACTTGAGGTGAACATTGAACTCCTGCATTACCGGTAATCTGTGTTAAGTTTTTTGATGGTTTGGCGACTTAAACGTCGTAATTACAGCCTAATCAGCATGTAGTTACGATGTTTAGGTCACTAACCAACCATGTTACTGGCCAAATATCTTTCAAAATAGCGCTGTTAAATATCAGGTGCTCCAGCCGCCGCGATATAACTGAAAGATTGTCGAAAGCGGCGTAAAACCCAATTCAAATCAAATCAAATCCATGAAAACAAAAATTATTCTCTTCATTTCTTATAATTTAATAGCATCGAACGAAAAATACCACAACTTTACAAATTTTGAAACCTTTTTGTATGGAACTATTTTGTGCGGAAGCATGCAAAATGACTGCGTGCTCAAAATTTTGTTTATGGAGGTATGAATTAAATTTTTCGACCAATCATTGAAAATAATTAAATTATTAGTTGTTGATTCAAAACCAGCGGAATGTCAAAAAAATGTATGACTAGTTCCAATCCAATATGTGTCTGCGAAAAAAAAAAAACACAAAAAACCATAGGAAGTTATGCTCGAAATCTGAAAAGATTGAATCCTCAGTCGAATAATTGTAACATTCTTGCTAAAACAAGAAGGGGGGATGCCACTCAAATCATTACCACACAATCCTGTACGTTGACGGTTAGACGTAAAATTTCGCCCGGGAAAACATTGTAGGAAAAGAACAAACTCAATGTAACAAAGGATTTTCTATTTAGGCTATTCATATTCCACGTTCTGACGAAGAACAACCGTAAAACAACAACAAACACATAAATATTGTTAGACATGGACACAATGTATGTTACAAGCAGTTTATCATTTTCTCCCACTGTTAACAACCCTTTATGACATACGCTATTTCTGTTTCAATTTAAGATCATTCTGGTTGTTTTCTGTATCTTGATTCCAATCTAAATTCGTTATTTGATTGGTAAGTCATCTTTTTGATTGTCAATCACACCGATCTTATGAGCACCAGCGCCATAGGACAGAAAAGACAAAACAAGTGCATCGCATACGAATGTCAAACCTCGGCTTTTCTAGATAATTGGTAAAACTTCGGAGGTATACAAGCTTTAATTCGTTCAAAAAATTATTTATAGTTAATCCCCTTGTTGGTTTAGAATGTCCGGTTGATAGGGAACATATATTCCGAGTTTCATATCAATGTGTACAGTAATACCGGATATATTTAAGAGATGAAGAGAATATTTTTGGTTTTCATGGAGGTATGAACCAAAAAAAAAAAAAAAAAAAAAAACTAATCACACTGTATGAATACGCGAAGCGAATTCATAAATAAGTGTGATTAGGTTTTTCGGTTCATACCTCCATGAAAACCAAAAATATTCTCTTAATTTCTTATAATTTGATAGTATCGAGCGAAAAAAGCAAAGACTTTACAATTTTTGATACCTTTTTGTATGGGACTATTTTGTGCGGAAGTATACAAAATTGCTGTGTGCTCAAAATTTTGTTTATGAAGTTATGAATATCTTATTCGACCAATCAGAACGCCCGATTTTGATAGACGAAACTGAAAATTAAATTATTACAAAATGTTACAGTTTTCGGACGACGACGCTTACGCCGACGCAGACGCCGACGCAGACGCCGACGCCCTGGACATAGCAATACCTCGGGTATACTTCGAAAACATCCGAGATGAAAATGTGGGAGTCTGTTAGATGCTATAAAGTATTTTAGAATATCGTACTGTTATTTTTTAAGCTTAATCCTACTCTACCACGCTTCAGATATTATTGTTAGAGAACTTTACTCTTTATGGTCAGTTAACAATGAAATCAGATCATAGATTAGGATAAGAAATACGGGAATTGTTTTGGTATTTTCACCCTTCACCCAGAGGATTTAAATTTAGTATTATTTGTGTGGAAATTAAACATGTCTTTGAAGAGTATGTGGCCGCGGGGAATATATTCGCATCATTTGTCTCCCACCAATGGGTGGACAATCGTAAGGGGGAAGAGCAGCTTGAGGCTCGGAAAGGATGTTGTGTTAGCACTGTAGTGACAAATACCAGGAATCGATGGTAAGATGTCCAAACCTCCGCAACATGACTAACATACTGTTTAAAGTTGCGTTTAACCCCAAATCAATCAACCAATTAACATAGACAAATAATTGTTCAGTCAAATAACCATTCAACCAGCAAATTAATCAACAAATCAAATAAATAAATCAATAAATCTATCAATTAATTGAAAAATCAGTCGATCAATCAGTCAATATCTAAGGTACATGTACATATGCATCATTAAAAGCCCCGTTCCAGAATCGCCTACTTATCCCAAGTACTAGTCAAGGTATCTGACAATGGCGAAGCCTTCATCTAGAATCAGCCGTGAAAACCATTGAGTAACACCTGATGGTACACGTATTTTACCTAATGGCAAAAGTTTGGACTGGTCCAAATTCAAAGGAATAGCAAACGGTTAAATTTTATCGAAATTTGATAATTTGTGTCTTTCGGGGCGAAAAAGAGTCCGAGGAAATCAGGAAGTTCCTGGTTACAGGCAATAACTTCATTATCTACAATGTTATCCAAACTCTGTTTTCTCTACGGTCGTCAAAAAGTAGGATTGTAAGGGAATGGATTAACTATTGTCATGTTGAACTGGGGTTTTTTGGCAGGAGGTACATGTATAGACAAACTTTAGCCTGCACATATGTGCAGTCTTACCTTAGTCTACACCACCTGATTTTCCCCTTTATGCCAGAGCCAGAATTGTTTAAGATTAATTTTCAATGAGGATATTGAGCCATTATTAGTACCTCCGGTGATTAAAACCCTTTCCTGTTCAATCCCTGCTTTTTACGTCCCTGTGATTTTATTACTGAGAAAGCATTGTAGAAAAGAGAAAGTAGATTTAATAAAGCAATTTCTTCTTTTTATACAATATTTTTTACCCTAGTGAATTTTTATTTTTGTAATTGAATACACTTCAATTCTTTGCCTGCAAAACCTTTGAATTTGGACAGGTCTGAAATTTTGCAAAACAGGAAAGGGTTAATATAATTCCGTATAGGATTTTATTCAGAATGACAAAATAAATGGTTAATGCCGTATGTAAATAAAAAACATTTAGTAATGTAAACCGAATAGTCTGAATGAAGACCTATTTTGGAGTAATATTTTCAGACCATTCTCTTTTTTCTAACTTGTTTCGATTACATCTACCTATCCTGTTGACTGTCTGATTTTTGTAGAGCTTGATGTTGTATTGATCATTATCGCAACGTAATATTCTCTGTTTATCATATACCTAACGAATTCCCTTCATTTCACCGGGACAAATAACGGGGACAAATAAAGGACTCGATGTGAAAAGCATGTACTGAACTGAAACAATATGGTAAGATGACATTTTCCGTAAAAATGACATCACGCCAAGAAAAAAAGTTGAAGTATTATTTTTTCAAAAAAAGATTGGTTTTAGACAAAATTCGTGAGCTTCATGTTATATTTTATATTCTGGTAAATTTTGGTATCTAATAATGTGAGTACTTTGATTTGGTAGTGATATAAGATAATATCGCGTAGGTTCACTATTTGAAGTTTCTTCGGTCTCATGAAATATCCAAATGTTTTTACCTGGCTCAAATTCAATACAAGTTTTTGTATCACAACTATAACTTTGTTTGTTTGAATGGAGTTTTACGCCGCTTTCAACAATCTTTCAGTTATATCGCGGCGGCTGGAGCACCTAACAATGGATTCCTGGTTTTTCTCACACCAGTACCGCCATCACATCCTTTCCTAGCCTCCAGCTGCTATCCCACATAGGTCTACGATTATCGACCCATTGGTGGGAGACAAATAGTCGGAAAGGATGAGTGCCGCCGTTGGGGATCGAACCCTGGACCTCTAGACTGACAGTCCGACGCGCTACCACAACTATAACATAATATTCCTTATTTTTTACATACCTATAATTTAATTTTTAGATTCGTCTATCAAAAACGGGCGTTCTGATTGGTCGAAAAAAAGAAAATTCATAACTCCATAAACGAAATTTTGAGCACGCGGCGATTTCATATGATTCCGCACAAAATAGTCCAATAAAAATGGTATCAAAATGTGTAAAATATTTGCATTTTTCGCTCGATGCTATTAAATAATAAGAAATGAAGAGAATATTTTGTTTTCATGGAGGTATATACCGAAAAACCTAATCACACTTATGTATGAATCCACTTCGCGTATTCATACATGCAGTGTTATTAGTTTTTCGGTTCATACCTGAATGAAAACTTCATCTCTTAAAACGACTTTCTTATACGTTACATTCATTGCACGCGTTCTAAATCGGACTCGACAGAAAAACAAAACGAAACAAAACAAACAAAAACAAAAAACAAACAATCCGTATCATACATGTACTAAACTGATAGA
Source organism: Fragum fragum (assembly GCA_946902895.1). Lineage (NCBI taxonomy): Eukaryota > Metazoa > Mollusca > Bivalvia > Cardiida > Cardiidae > Fragum > Fragum fragum. The sequence goes on along the minus strand of OX336370.1, from coordinate 10,487,732 downwards.
ATATGGTTAGATGACGCAATTTTCCTGGTAATTTTTTCGACACGCCAAGTAACGTTTTTGCAGTTTTTAACTTCGTCATGCTTAGTATAAACCTTTCCGGATTTGGTTTAAAATCAAAGTACTGAAAGCACTTTAGATACTAACTTTTGATTAAAGATAATCTTTCTTAAGATGAATCGTATAAAAAACTTTTGCTTAAAGGGGACAAACAGGTGGTGTTGACAAGGATCAGACTGCATGTATATGCAGGCTGATCTTTGTCTACTCAACCTGAAAAAGCAGAAATATTCCGGACTAAGCATGACAAGAGTTAATTAGGGTTTACGAAGACTAACTTCGTTAGCCTCTTTTTATCTTTCATACTCAAAATGTGTAAGGAATACTAATAAACATGTAGTGCAGCAACATGTAGTAGTGATACGAGCCCTTACATTAGATTCTCGCTGCGTAGTAAAAAAAGACATTTCCCTCGTCGTTTGGTTTCGTGAAAGACTCAAATTTTCTTACGAGGCTCAAATCCAAGTCAAGGTTTTGTGTCACAATTGTAACACAATATCCCATATCAATTGTGCACAAAAATTAGCATTGTGAAAGGCTCGCTAATAACCTAAAATCTTACGATATGACCTTTAATGGTACAATGACATGCATAATCAAATTCTAGTATTAAATAACGGACTATGTATTTTAATATGCTTATTAAAATGTTCGATTTCAAATGTAATAATAAAACACATGTTAGTTGACATTGCACACGAAATAGGAAGTATTTAAGTCAAAATATTGATTGATATATCTAGGTAGAATGCAACCTGCATGTTAGTGGTCATCCTGCGATTACAAATAATACAAAAGGATCAATTGGACGCATGGCAAGTTATTTAATCTTTTGGTATAAAACATTACATTTGTTCGATTTTCAAAGGTACGTACAATTCGAAAAAAAAAAAAAAAAAATAAATAAAACAAATTTCAAAAGTACAAAAAAAAAAAAAACCTGAGAGAAGATTTTTACTTTTCTTTTTTACACAACTTTTCCCCCAAAACATTCCCCCCTCCAAGTTATTTGAATTGGCTCCTTGTCTGAACAACATTCCGTCTAGAAAGTGAGAATTTAGCTAGCAAAGCGTCAGCTTTGATGGCGTAGGTTAACAGACAAAATGTTGAGGTCGTCTCAAAGTCAAACGAGTGCAAACTGCCACTGGAGGCTTAACCACTAAATCCACTGAATGTTACGTCAAAAAAGTGGTTCTTTTGTATACTGGAGTATATTGTGTTCAAAATAACTGGTTACATGAATTAACTTTATTCAAATTGTAGAGAACACCTTCAAAAGCATGCTATACAACTCATTCCAATTCAATCCCGCTTTTTAAGAATCCCCGAAAAAGGCTTTGGAAAAAATTGTGAACAATGAAGAAATTGCTTGTTACAAGCAATTTCTTCAGTGTCCACAATGTTTTCTATCCTACAAAAGGCAAAGAAGATTACATAACAAAACAATGCTGTGCTAGCTACCAGTACTTTCAGTACTTTGATTTTATATATACTTTCAGGTTCACAAGTTTTACCGGGATATGTCTTCGGACCAGTCTCCACCAAGGTATATTTATGCTATATTATTGACGGATTGCTCGCAATACCAATTGACCTCCGACAGGAAGTTAGAAACTGGAAATTCAACAGTTTTATTTTGCTAAATTTACGATCAACTGCGTGTCGTGAAAAATAGAATGACTAGTTGGCGACCTAGCCATCGTAATTACAGCTTGATAAAAGTGTAATTATTATATTTTAGTCGCAAAACTAATATAAAACGCTCATTTCAAATGTCGTAGATTTTAGCTAACTTCCGATCTAAATGAAAAGAATGAATGATTGGTAGATCGATTCTTATTCCGCAGCGATCAACCAACTGCAGTAGAAAAAAAAAAATAGATTCGTTAAATGAAAAACCTCTACTTTTGACCTTAACGAGATTTGCAATAATCATTCTATATGTCAGATCACTCGATTACAATAAAACGAAATTCGCAGTTATTACTTTAGAGCAGAACAAATGATAGCAATATATTAAGAATGGCAATGATTTAAACAACTTAATATGCAAACGGAACAGGGACCGCCAAATCTTTCGGAAGAAAGTTAGTTATATACTAGAATTGCAATAATTGACCAATCGCTGGCTCAGCCCACTTACTTCGTTAGCCCCACCCAATGACTCCGACAGGAAATCCCGTCTCGTTTTTAAAAGGCGTTATTTTGAAAAAAGTATGGCCAGTAGCAGTTAACAAAAGAGAATTATAATTGGCTTGAGACTAAAACATCGTAACTACAGCTTGAATAACCTGTAGCTACGACGTTTAAGTTGCCGATTCAACAAAAAAGGTTAACAAAAATGGCTGTCAATGTTGGAGATCAAATCTTATTCCTTGCCTAAATGAATGATTTCATTGGTCGACCGGTTATTTGATTGACTGGCGCACTTGACCAACTGACTGATCGCTGGCCCCGCCCATTGACTCTGGTGCCACGCCCACTGACTCCAACGGGAAGTTCCGCTTCGATACTAACCGACGATAATTTGCAAAACTTTTTTGCAAGTTACATGTAACAAACATGTTAAATGATTGATTGGCAACCTAAATGTTGAAACCACAGCTCAAATAAGCTGTAGTTACGGCGTTTAAGTTGCCAAACCAACAAAATTGCTGAATCGGTCAATTTCAGATCTTTTATTATTGTCGAAATGTTTACAACATTTTTGCTCTCTTTATCTTAAAGGTAGTTACTCGAATGCTGCATATCGTCGGTGCAGGGAGCAAAATGTCGTTACTTCGGCTTTAATAAAGCTGTAGCTACGACAATTTACTCGCGCGCCGATGATATGTACAATCCTGTTACGTATTCATCAATGGAGTACCTGATTTTATAAACCATTTCAAACAAATACTCTTGGTGATCAATTAATATGGATGAAGCCAAAACGTCATAACAAAGGTTTGAATAAGTTGTAAAGAAGTAGGTAGGCCTTTTAGGGTATCCCAAATTAAATTCATTCTATAGCTTATCATGGCGAGAACTGTTTCGGACGATATTTCATGTTCGGATATCCGAATATTGGACAATCAGGTACTTTGGAATCATATTGCCGATGGTGAAAACCTAGCATCAACAAATTAATAATCAAAGTCCTGAAAGTACTGTAAGCTAGCAAAGCATGGTTAAATTTATGAAACTTTTCCTTGTTGGGTAGAAAACATTATGGACATTGAAGAAATTGCTTGTACAAGCAATTTCTTCGTTGTCCACAATGTTTTCCAAAACTCTTTTCCAAATGCTTAAAAAGCGGAATTGTTTGAGGATGGGTTAAATAGCGTGCTTTTGACAGAGTTCTCTTCAATTTCAATAGAGTTTGCAATATTTCTGAAATACATTATAACTGCTTTTAATGGCGTAGGCATTTACCGGATTTAGTGGTTAAGCCTCCATTGGTAGTTTGCACTCGTTGAACTTTAAGACGACCTCAAAATTCCGTCTGTTTACTTAAGCTATAAAAGCTGCCGCTTTGCTAGCCAATAAAAGTATCAAACCTAATAACGACAAAGAATTTGTCGTGAAATTTGAGATTTGTCTTGGCAATGGAATTATTTTTATGAGTGCCTCACTGAATTCCAAACTTGATTATTCTAATTTTCATTAAAAGATATGGAGAAGAGTTTATCTTGTTCATGAGAGCCTTTTACTCATTACAAGACAAAAAGAAAAAAAAGAAAACAACTGGCCTATTCAAATTCAAAATCAAAGTAGGTTCAGACGACATTTCAAAATGCATTAAAATTGAAGAATAAAGGCCAGGTAGGGTATTAAATATTTATGAAAAAGATGAATTGCTTGTAAGGAGCAATTTATCCTTTTACTATGTTTATCTTAATTTCATTTTTCAAGAACGTTAAAAGCGGGATTGTGTGGTAAATTTTTAAGTAGTACTCTAAAGTTCTTTAACTTTACAGTTGGTTTTTCTCTGGTTGTTCACGAGAAAAGGCTCAAGAAATTCTGACCAAACACAGTAACTATGGTAACACACTGATGAGAGAGAGTACGTCCCATATGCAATCCGGAAGTTACGTCATATCTAAGCGAGTTTGGGATCAATGGTAAGCTGTCAAATTGGACCTTTCGTCTTGATATTAACTGTTTGGATCTCCATGAAGCAGATATATTGTATATTAAAGAAGTTGGATTTAGTATCGGTCAAAGATCGATGTCTTAAATGAGTCTATTTGTGAAATTTCTAGCAACTTCAATTGTGCGTTAAGCGAACACACTGACCTAAACTTAATTATTTTGCAACGATTTGGAAACAAGTATTTTTATTTGTTTGTTTGTGTGTTCGTTTAACCCTTCTCGATTCTGATTTCTGGAGTTCAAGCGTCGAAAGTAAAAGTCAGTACCTCTAAAGACATATTTAGGTAATATCTATCTAAAGAACGTGATAAATCAGATAAGACGGATTCGGGGGTGACCTGAGTCTTCATCTGGTATACATCGATAGGTTAATGCAAAACAGTTGTAACTGCTTTTTTGGTTATGGCAGTTACAACTGTTCTGCGCTGACCCATCGACATGTGTAATTTTGATAAGCCACGCACAAGCCGAAATGTAAAGAAACGGCTGTATCGCCGGGGTGGACAGTTTTTTGGCCACTTTGCGGCTGACGGAACGCAAATTTGAACTTATATTCAAACATGAATCGTTTAATTCTAGTTTCGTCTAACAAGATACAGGCGTTGTAATTGACTATATTTTTCTTTTCATACTTCCGCGCACACCTAATTTGTATGCTCACGCGTAAGATAGATCCATACAATTGTTCTCTACACAAGTCAAATATTTGCTTTCTATTGCTTGATGGCATTTAATTGTAACGAATGAAGAGAATATTTTTATTTTCAATGAGGAAAGAACCCAAAATTTAACTAAACTAATGTGTGTATCCGTTTCGCGTATTCAGACAGTGTCTTTATTTTTTTAGGGTCAAAACCCAATGAAAACAAAACGGCGGCTTTAATAAATAACACGATTTCCTATGTTTTGATCTTTTACATTATAAAAAAGTTAGACAAAAAAGTTTATGGTGTCCATGTATTATCAATATCATTAACCCTTTCCTGCTTTTTGAAATGTTAGACTTTTCCGAATTGAAAGAGATTGCAGACGACAGTGAAAAGTTGATACAATTAAAGTAAAATCCTATGTGGTAGAAAATAGTGTGGGAAAATGAGAAATTGCTTGTTACAAGCAATTTCTACTTTTTCCACAATGTTTTCCCAAGTATAAAATCTCAGCGACGTAAAATCCCGGATTTGTACAGGAAAGGGGTTGATAAACCATAAACAGATACATTTTAAGTGCACGATATTTGATAGACAAGCAAAGAACAGAGTATATAAATATTCAAAATTAATGAAAATAACTTTCTTCTTTCAGTGAAAATACGTACGTTTTTGAGCATTTCGAGGTCATGCGGGTTGCCGGTGGCTACAAACTGAACGTTCAAAATGAGGTTGGCATATTTTTACAAGCATTATTGAAAAATCGAAAACAAAAAACCAACACCTTTTCTTTTATTACTGCAATTCACATATCGCCTGCCCAACCCACTTGATTCTCTAGCAGGAAGTCTCGTTTTAATTGTTTACTGTGTTATATTGCAAAATTTATGGCAAACAGCATGTAACAAAAAAGTAGAATGGTTGGTTGGCGACGTTAACGTCGTAACTACAGCTTGAATAAACTGTAGTTTCGACGTTTAAGTCGCCAAATCAACAAAATATCTCAACAAAAATGGCGGCAAATGTCGGAACTCAAAACTCAATTCTGGTCTAAGCGATTAATTTCATTTGGCGACTGATAATTTGATTGACAGCCCCGATTGGTTAATTGTTACTCGTCATGTGAAGTGGTAAGAAAATACTTAGGTACTATCCTTTATTTATAAAAAGGCCCAAGGCGCCGAGTTGATATAAACTCGTTGAGTGGTTTTAAAGAAATCATAGATGAAATTTCGTAAGTGTAATAAAATGCAAACGAACTTGAAGCCAATTTTATCGCTTTTCGTAATTGCGAAAGTTACTAAACAAAAGGTCATATTTGAACAGAATATCAAATTCGTTTTCATAAAATATCAAATTAATAAATCCCGATAAGGCCTCCTTCTTTACCTTAGGCCCCTTTATAGGTGACTCGTTTAACACTACCATTCTCACAATATCCTTTATTTGTTCAAAGTGAGATGCGTAATTACAACCACCCCACCATTCCAAAAAAACAACAATTAAAACAGTAAACCGAAAACGGTCACCAATTCATAACAAAACAATATATATAAAGAGTTATTTATCTCGGTTTCATTTCTCTCATTTTATCTTTTCCTTTCCGAAACTCTAAAATTCGGGGAGTACCATTGAAATAAAGCGGCCGATCATCATATCCATTTTTATCACGAAACTCACGTGCGAAAATTTTTTGAAGCAATATATGCTCTACACTACATTACCTACATGTTCTAGTAATTTAATTTTTAGTTTTGTCTATCAAAAACGAGCGTTCTGATTGGTCGAAAACATTTATTCGTAACTCCATGAACAAAATTTTGAGCACGCAGTTATTTTATATGCTTCCGTACAAAATAGTCCCATACAAAAAGGTATCAAAATTTGAAGTTTTTGGTTTTTTTCGCTCGATGCTATTAAATCATAAGAAATGAAGAGAATATTTTTTGTTTTCATGGAGGTATGAACCGAAAAACCTAAAGACACTGTATGAATCCGCTTCGCGTATTCATACCGTTTGATTAGGTTTTTCGGTTCATTCCTCCATGAAAACAAAAAATATTCTCTTCATCTCGTAATTATTATTGATTGCAGCACACACCAATGAGGTGTTTAAGTGACGTCATGGAGTACTTCAAGGAGACATCCGGGGGCAGTACACGTTTGATGGATACAAACGACCCTTATCGCGTTGGCATGCCCAAAAATCCAGAATCTTTGTACGACAAAACAATTAGAAGTGAGTCAATCTTAATTCTTGTCATTTTAACTTATTACCAGACAACATAAAGTCTAGACTGTTCCAAATTCATAGAAGCTGTGGGTGATATTCAATAGTTGAAACAATTTTATTCATCTTTTGTGGATAGAAATTATTTTTTATTATGAAGAAATTATTTTAAGGAACAAAATTTATTTTCGTAATGCATTATTTTTTTCATTCTTAACGCCGCTGTTAATACTTATTTTTTCCAAGGAGGAATCCAATAGAGGGATTGTTTAGAAAGTGTTAATTCATTACAGTTGTAAGTTTACGGTCTGAACTATTCCAAAAGGTCATAGCAACAAAACATAAAAATCTTTGCCTCTGGGGGTTGAAAACATCTTTTATAATGAAGAAATGTTTATAGCAACGAATTTCCTCATTATTAGCAATGTGCTTACATCTCCCATACTTAAAAATTTACGAAGTTCAAAATCTTTGATCTATGATGAATATCAACATGATAATATTTGCGTTTTATATTATCCCTTATGAATCCTATTTTAATTTCATCTATCATACTTCCTTTATTCTGATTAGCTAAAAAAAATCCTTTAATGCCTCCACGGGAAATTGACCAATCGCTGGCCCCGCCCATTTACTCCTTTGGCTACGCCCACTGACTCAAACAGGAAGTCCGGCGTCGATTCTAAACGGCGTTATTTTGCAAAATTTACAGCCAGTAACATGTAACAAAAGGTAGAATGGTTGGTTACAGTTTAAATACGCTGTACCTACGGCGTTTAAGTCGCCAAGCCAACATAAATGTTTCACACAGATGGTGGCGAATATCGGGGGTACAAATCTCTTTTTTGGGCTGAATGAATTATTTGATTGTTCGATATGATCCTTGACTGACAGTCGCTATTGGTCCATTGAGTATACAACTCATGTTTTCTTCTGCACGAAGTGGTTCCATAGAATATTGTCTCAACTTGTGCGTTTCATAGACGGTGATTGATTGAATAGGGTTTATCGCCACTTTTAACAATATTTCAGTTATATCGCGGCGGCTGGAGCACCTAACCTTGGATTACTGTTCTTTTTCACACCAGTACTACCGCTACTTCCTTTACGAGCCTACAGATGCTCATCCCACTTAACCCACTACTAGACGGCAAAATTTTAGACTGGTCCAAATTGAAAGGATTTGTCGATGACAAATTAAAGATTATAGAATTTTAGTTTTTTTTTAAAATTACTTGGTAGAAAATATTGTGTAAGATGAACTCATTGCTTGTTGCAAACAATTTCTTCATTTTACTGAATATTTTCCCACGTGTTTTCCTTGAGAGGCATCCAAAAGCGTCATTGTGTGGGAATTGGTTAAGTTTCCGATTACCCATCCATTGGTGGGAGACTAGTGTCGGACAAGGATATTCACCGCGGCCGGGGATCGACCCCTTGGGAGTCCTACGCGCTATATCTGCGCTTTAACCGTGACCATTTTATAGACGTTTCATGCAAAGGTTATATAAAATGATAAGAAATGAATATGATATGTTTCTTGTTTTGTTTTCATTTAGGTATTAAATTAAAATCTGGATCACACATCTGTATAAAACCAACCGCTTCGTAGCTTCATACATTGTGTGAATAGGTTTTTTCCAAGCTCGTACCCGAATAAGAAAAGAAAATATTCCTCTCTTTAATATTTTTTTAGGAGTGGACCCAGAACCATGGACATGGCCTCCTCCAGGTAAGTCGAAACAAAATTTATTGTATCTACAATTTTGTGGGTGATCTTAAATAGATAAGTTTAGTATCGATGAAATGTATATCAATATACATAAGATATAATTTTGCTTGAGAAAGGCAAATTATATTGCTTTTTGTAGATTCGCTTTTTGTTATATTTACTTTTATATTTGCTGATTAGTTATCACTGCTAACCAATTCCCCCACAATGACGCCTTTGGACGCCCCGAAGAAAGCAATACGAAAACATTGCGTAAAAAGAAGAAATTTCAATTCTTCATTTTCCACTATGTTTTCAACCCAGAAAGATGAAAAATCTAAAATTTTCTTCAACTTTTAATTGTCGTCTGCAACTACTTCCAATTTGGACCAGTCTAAAGTTTGTCGTCTGGTAATTGGTGAAAAATGAACCGAAATAACTATTTGTTGGTGGCTGTGTATGAAAGAAATATATAAAACAAAAAGCTTTAAATATATAATTTGTTTACCGCTCTCCACTATTTTATGTGCTAGGTTCAAATTGAATACTGATATGTAGTAAGAATTAGCTTATCGATATATATCCTCGTAGGTCCCGATGGCGAGTTGGGTATGTATTTATAACAAACATATAAATCTCGAAATTAATTTTTCTGCTTTTCTAATATAACTATCTATATAGGTTACAAAGATGCACATTCTTATACTCTTCTGCTAACAACACCAACTTCAACACTTCTAAATAAAATAGGGTTTAATTGCCCGATCGCGGTGTCAATCAAATCATCAGTCGATCAATCAAATCTATTATTGAGACTAGTTTTTATCTCCTACATTGGCCGCAGTTTTCGTTTACATTTTGTGTTTTTTGGTGACTTGTTCGCTGTTTATTCAAGCTGTAGCTACGGCGTTTAGGTTGCTAGCCAACAATAATACTTTCTATTACATACAACATGTCATATTTCATAAATAACGCCGTTTAAAATTGAAGCGGAACTTCTTATTGGAATCAATGGGCGGTGCTTACAAATTAAGTGGGCTAGGCCAGCGATTCGACAATTAAGATTAATGGCATACCGTCGGTTACCTGTACCCATTTTCCTGTACTCAGGATATCAAAAGTTTTGATTCTTAAAAAAAAATCGAAAGTAACGCTCTGTGGCGAGGATGTTTTGATCTAAAAGAAGGCCAACTTATTGCAAATAAATATGTTTCAAACAAACTAATGACTGAAGTGATTTTCGTTCACTAGGAATCATGTTAATAAGGAACCTCAATTTACTTCTTTTTAATAATCATTGATGAATTAAGAAATATTCTGATATCTTCTGATAATCGACGGCTTTTGGCTGTCAATCAAAGAATCATTCGACAAAAAAATATTCATTTAGACTGAAAGTGAACTTTGAACTCCGACATTTGCTGGCATTTATGTGAAGTATTTTTCTTGGTTTGGTGACTAAACCGTCGTAACTACAGCCTATATAAAGAGTTAATGTCGCAAAACATTTTTTTACGTTTTATCCATATCACTGGCCATGAATTTTGGAAGATTACTCCTTTTAATGTCGAAGTGGCACTTTCTGTTGGAGTTAGAGGGTATGGTCTGAAAATTCAGATGACGAGGCAGCGATCTACCAAATCAAAACAATTTTTAAAGGAGAATCTATTATGTTTAACAGTTCACTTTTTGGCTTTTGTCTTGTTTTGTTTTTTATCTATATTTCCTTATTAGCTGCATTCGTTTTCTTCTCATATCTAAAAATTGGACGCATTTTTTTTTGTTTTTAGATTGTATAATACATTCGTTTCAATACTGAAAAGTGTATGGGCGGATTTCGTAAGTGTATGTTTGAATGGGGTTTAGCGCTATTTTTACCAGTATTTCCGTCATATCTCCTGGAGCATCCAACCGTGGATTCTTGCTATTTTTCATACCAGTGCTACCACTACATCCTTTCCGATCCTCCAGCTGCTCATCCTAGTTCGGTTTACGATTATCCACCCACTGATGTCGGAAAGGATATTTGCCGCGACCGGGGATCGAATCCCCGAGCCTCATGACTGATAGTCCACCGCGCTACCATCTGCACTATGAGTGTGGCTATAAGTGTAAAATTTAATTTTTAGTTAAGTCTATCAAAATCGGGCATTCTGATTGGTCGAAAAAAAATCATAACTCCATGAACAAAATTTTGAGCACGCAGCGATTTTTTATGCTTCTACACAAAATAGTTCCATACAAAACGGTATCAAAAATTGTAAAGTTTTTGGTTTTTTTTTGTTCGATGCTATTAAATTATAAGAGATGAAGAGAATATTTTTTTTTTTTTTTTGAAGTATGGACCGAAAAACCTAATCACACAATGTACGAATCCGCTTCGCGTATTCATACAATGTGATTAGGTTTTTCGGCTCATACCTCCATGATCCCGACGGCGGCACTCATCATTTCCGACTATTTGTCTCCCACCAATGGGTCGATAATCGTAGACCTACGTGGGATAGCAGCTGGAGGCTATGAAAAGATTTAATGGTAGTACTGGTGTGAGAAATACCAGGATTCCATTGTTAGGTGCTCCAGCCGCCGCGATATAACTGAAAGATTGTTGAAAGCGGCGTAAAACTCCATTCAAACAAACAAATCATACCTCCATGAAAACAAAAAATATTCTCTTCATCTCTTAAATAAATGTGTTTTGGGGTTCTCTTTTCAAATATCTAAGACGAAAGGATTCAACAAGAAAGTATGTTACATTTCTACTTAAATATATACGAAAAAACAACCAATCAACACTTTCAATTTCATAACGGCTAATTTGTAACATGACAAGCACTAATGTAGCGAAGGCCAGCCAAATTCAAATATTGTAGAAGTTTCTTGAACGTTGTAAATCTGTTTCAAGTAGAGAATAAATATCTTTAGTTAACGTAGTAAAACTTAGAAAAGACTTTTTTTTTCAGAACAATTAGGACACTGTTGATTTCAGGGAAAACCACAATAGCAACATTTTTTAGACTTGTCAGAATTGAAAGAATTTCCAGACGCTATTTAATTGTAGATGTATTTTTTTATTAATATTTTGTCTTTTTTGGTAAATCTATTGTGGATAGTGCAAAATCGGTAGTAAAAAGCAGTTTATTCATGGTTTACAATGTTATCTAAATATTTTTTCTTAAGGGCATTAGAAAGCGTCATTGTGTGTGAGAATAGGTTGAACGATTTAACTTAAGCTTATTCAAGCTGTAGTTACAACGTTTAGGCCGCACATCAATAATATTTTTGATTAATTTCCTAGATATGTATCTTCAAAAAATGCTGTCGTTTAGTATATCAGACAACTTTTCATACCGGAGGTCAGTGGGCGTGGCTAGCGATCCGTCAAATCATGTTCACATCAGTCTTCTTACTCATCTTAATGAATTTAAAAAAAAAGACAAATATTTGAAAACAAAAAAACTTTCTTTAAACAAGTTCATCACCTATAACTCATAATCATACAACTCCAAGATTTAGTAAAGAAAATCTTGTGGGATAGAAGAAATTACTGGTAGCAAGAGGTATTTCTTTTTCTCAGAATATGCTCTGATCTATTTTATTCTTATGTGTAAACGCAAAATATATTGTCACTATTCTTTTTTAAATTTCTGTCGTTCTAATGTTTTGTCTTCTCGTTGTGGTGTGACCCTTTCCTGTTTTTCAAAATTTTAGACTTATCCAATTTGAGGGAAGTTGAGGATGACAAACAAAAAAATGGGTGCAATTCAAAAAGTAACCGACCTACTGGGTAGAAAATATTGTAGGAAAAGAAGAAATTGCTTGAGACAAGCAATTTCTTTTTTTTTTTCCATAATGTTTTCTCATGTATGAATTCAAAGGGACTTTAAACACAGGGATTTAACAGGAAAGGGTTAAAGCAATATTGCCTTTAGTAGATAGATTCATTTACATAACTTTCTTGCATTTTATACTTTGTAGCTGTACTAATTTCAACTAATCACCGCATGACTAAAGTTTAGATTGGTTTAGATTGAAAAAAAGTTGCAGACGATTAAGGTACTAATAATAACTCATCACCGTATGACTAAAGATAAGATTGGTTTATTATCAAATCAGCTGCAGACGACAATTTCAGTTTTGTAGAAATGAGAAAATATTGGACTATTAAGGTAGAAAACATAGTGGACATTGAAGTAATTGCTTGTAACAAGCAATTACTTCAATGTCCACAATGTTTTCAAAAGCGTGTTTTTCTTGAGAGGCGTCAAAATCTGGATTGCGTGGGAATGGTAAATGACGATATTTTTTTAAAAGATTGATAATGATTCAATTCTTATTTTGCTTTCATCAGATTACGAAGATCCTAATGAACCACCGTCACCTTCACCGCAACGGTACCCCGGGGGTGGGGCAAATACCGTGACCCCTGGGATTTTGAAAAATGCAAAGAGTCCCGGATCGAAGAAGAGCGGTAAATATATTATTTTGCTTTATTCGTTTGTGTTTCCTAACGCACCAAAACAGCTTAACCCATAACCAGACGGAGAAATTTTAGACTGGTCAAAATTGAAAGCAGTTGTAGACGACATTTTAAAGTTTATGAAATTTTAGATTTCCTCAATATTTCTAGGTGGAAAACATTGTGTAAAACGAAGAAAAGGCTTGTTACATGTAACTTTTTCATTCTACACTATGCTTTCCTATTTGTTTTTCTTAGGGGTGGGGACACAAAACTTTATTGTGTGGGAATGGGTTAGCAGAATTATTTATTTATATTCCTTTACTCCTGCTTTTGAATTGCTATTTTGCATTTTGTTAGCCAGTTCACATCCATAATACGCTATATATGTAGAATTTTGCTTCGAAAAACCACAAATACTGTTTTCAAATGTTTAACCTCTGTTGACTTTGGGTACCTATATCCTGATATAATCAAGGCAAAGTCCTTCATGCACTTAACCTATTCCCTCACAATGACGCTTTTTGACGCCACCAAGAAAAAAAATGGCATTGGGAAAGCATTGTGGAAAATGAAGAAATTGCTTGTCACAAGCAATTTCTTAATTATCCACAGTGCTTTCTGTCCGAAATGACAAAAAGATAAATAAATAAATGAAATTTTACCAACTAAAATTGGTCGTCTGCAACTCCTTTTAACTTGGACCAGTCTAAAATTGTATCGTCTGGTAATGTGTTAATCACTGGCAATGTATTAATTCTGATTATCTGCCCATCAGCATAAAACTTTGAAACGACAAGCATCAGTTCATTGAAGCTATATTGTGTATATTATGATGGTAGGCGAGCAAAACGTCGTACATACAGCTGAAATGAAGCTGCATTTACGATAGTTTGCTCGTCCTCCGACGGTTTCCTTATAGAAACTTATTTATGAATATGAATTACTTGCTAGTATATGCAAAACACTATGATATGCACCAAAGAACAGTACGGTGATATTTGACGGTTTGCTGTTGTCAATCATCAAATCGATTGGCGAGTCAAATTATCCATTTATACCGGAAGTGAAGATTGAGATCCAACATTTAAGTTTGGCATTGTATTGGTTTGGCGATCTAAAGTCATTACATAAATTATTATACTATCAAATGGCGTTTGTATCTCGGAGTTCAGTTTTACCTGTTAGTGATTGATGAATCGCGGCTGTTAATCAAGGAATTATCCGACCAATCAAATGATTTATTCAGCCCGAACCTGAGCTTGTTAGCTCCGAGACTGACCGCCATTTTTGTTCACCTCTACCGTTGGTTACACGACTGAAACGTCGTAACTACAGCTTATTCAAACTATACTTACGACAATTACGTCACCAACCAACAATTGTACTTTTTGTTATATCCTACTGACCATAAATTTTGCAAAATAACGCCGCTAAAAATGGAAGCGGAACTTCCTGTCGGAATTAATGTTCGGGGCCTAGGGAGACATTGGGGGTGTTAGTGATTGGTTAATTGACAAAGCTTACGAGACCAGGGACATAAGATAAAATGCAAGTCGTAAGTGGGCGACCTAAATCTCTTAACAGCAACCAAACCAACACAAATGATTAAAACAAATGTAGGAGTTCAAGTTTATTCTCGATCTGAATGAATGATCAATTAGGCCAGTCTATTTCTTATTTGACAGGGACGATCTGTCTGTCGTTACAAAGGACTTTAAGTTACTAAATTTCAGCTAGAAATTGATTTTAGATTTAGGATACTCACAAATATTTAGCACAAGGTCATAGAATAAATGTTTCATGCTTTGATCATTATTTTGCTAGTTGACTTCTATAGAAATACATACGGAGGGGGAAAAGATCGCCCCTACCCAAAGACCACCATGGACGAAATAGCAGACTTGAGCAATACTGCAGGTATGAAAATACAAAGTACATAGTATAACAAACTGAAAGTACCGCAAGCTAGCAAAGCATGATTTTATTGAGTAATCTTCTTTGTAAAAGGTTATCTTGATTAGTGGAATTAAGAAAGTCTTTGCCATGTAGGGTAGAAAACAGTGTGGACAATGAAGAAATTGCGTGTTCCAAGCAATTTTTTCATTGTCCGCAATGTGTTCCAAAGCTATAGTCTTGAGATGATTTAAAGGTATGATATGATTGGATAGGGTCAAATAGCATACTTTAGAAGGAGTTGTCTAAATTATTCATAAAGTTGTTTAACGTGGTTATATAAAGCAGTGACAGAGTTTGCAATATTCCTAGAATAAGAACTACTTTGTAATGGTGTAAGCATTTAATGCATTTAGTGGTTAAGCCTCCAGTGGCAGTTTGCGCTCGTTGAACTCTGAGAAGACCTCAAAATTTTATCTGTTAACTTAAGCTACTAAAGCTGACGCTTTGCTAGCTAATAAACAAAGATTGTGTTACAAAACCTTGCATTTGATTCGAGCGCTTAGGAAATACTGAATATTTTAGAGGTGAAATATCAAATTTCCTGAACGGCGAGAATTCTATACAAGTGAATATCATTTTATATAATTCTGAATTAAAAAAAATAATAGTTATAATTTGATTGATTGACTGAATGGTGTTTTTAGTAATAACTTTTTGTAGTATTTCAGTCATATTGTGATGGCTGGAGCACATTTGATTTGATTCCTAGTATTTCTCACATCAATACTACCACTACATTCTTTCCGAGCCTCCAGCTTCTCATCCCACATAGGTAACGATAATCCACCCACTGGTAGGAGACAAAAGTCGGAAAGGATATTTGCCGTTGTCGGGGGGGGGGGGGGGTTGTCGATAAGACATAAAAATGTAGAGTTTTTAGAATCAGGTATCTCCCAAAAATATTCATGTGGAGATGAATTGTTTTGGGGTTTTTATATTGTCTTTAACCATATTTGCATAAAGTTTATAGGGTGTAGTTATTGTGAATTTTAGTAGTGCACGGTTTCAATTTTAGATGAAAAATATATATTTTGCATTTTGCGAACGAAACATTTATAAAATTGCACCAAATGACTAAATTTGAAATGAAACATGGCTACAGGATACCGATACCTTACACTTTTTAACCCATATCAACCTATTATCAGACGGCCGAATTTACGACTGGTCCAAATTTTAAGGTGTTGCAGACGACAAATAAAGCGTAATGATATTTCAGATTCCTTCAATGTTCTAGGGTGAAAACATTGTGTAAATGAATAAATTGCTTGCTACAGGCAATTTCTTCATTTTACACATTGTTTTCGTTGTTATTTCTTTTGGTGTGTGACAAAGAGCTTTTGTTGTGTTGTATTTGGTAAAGCATTTATTTTACTCTACATAGGTTTTCTTCATTTCTTATAATTTAACGATATTAAGAAAAAAAGGAAATAATTCACAATTTTGACACCTTTTTGACGGAACTATTTTTTGTATAAGCACACAAAATAGATGCGTGCTCAAAATATTAATCATGAATATTTTTGTCGTTCAACCAGAACGCTCGATTTTGATAGACGAAACTAAAAATTAGATTATTAATTACACACCACACACAAATGAATTGTAGAACAGTCAGTGTATAGACAATATCTACAAGCATTGGAATTAGTATTATCATTTTACGAAAGTTTGAGAAAATTACTTTAAATATGTATAAGTGTATCTATTTTTTCATTGTTATTGTATTTTTAGAATATTTAAAAGAAGTTATTTTAACGGAAGCGTACTTACTTTTTTCAAAAGTTAGCAAATGCAGACTGTAAACGGTTTCATGTATGTTTGTTTCTCTTTTACATGTTCTTCTAAACCAAGCTACTAGTATTTAACTGGCAACCTACGAAAACACCGAAAAGGTTACGAAATTGTCATGTCTTAAAACATCTGTCTAGGAACTCGCTGTATACGAATACCTTCTATCAATTGTTAGCTCACCTGTGCACGATGGTTAGCTATAGGTTAGCTATTGTGATCAGTGTATATCTTTCGTCCGTTTGTCTGTCTTCTCCAGCTAAACTAACCTTCATTTTTTAAAACAATTTGACAGAATTATTCTTTCAATATATACTTCATCGGTTTATAAGAAAACATGAACTAAATTTGCAATGACAAACAGAAAAACTTTAAAAAATCTTCTCGTACTAAGCCGCAAGGCATTGAGCTTTAAAATTTTGCTTGTAACATAGCCTTAAGGTACTTTACAAGATAATTCAAACTATTACTCTGGTTACATCGCAGGCCCTTTATTCATGACTTTACGAAGGGTACTTAAATTTCGGAATTAACATTACTTTGGGATCCACATAAACACTATGTGTTAGGTGTCTGGACTAGTCCAAACTTTAAAAAACGTCCCTACAAAACATAAAGGCCTAGATCTTTTAAATGCCTGCACTGTTGCCTTATGGTATCCTACCACAATACTATAAATTATTACTCTTGAATCAATATAAGCCCTCTGCTGTTGGGTTTTAGATTAACTATAGGTAAAGAAGGAAATCCGTAAAAATCTTGAACTTCTGCAGTATATAGCTTAGGAATTTGTTTAAAGCATTGCTGTATGGTATTCTACAAAAATGCAACCTATCACAAGAAAAGTCTAGAGCTATCATTAGCACCTGAGCGATACATAAAAACCATACTGCTCTTGTTTTTACTGTGTTTTAGCAAAGAGCTTTAAGTCTTTCCATCAACAGCTTGGTAGACTGGCTAATTAGCTAAAAGTGTAACCCTCTCAAAATATTGTATAAATATTGTATAAATAACCAAATACCAATTTCCCTAGTCTGTGTGCATATATGATATACCCTCTTCTGTCTGTTTCTACACAGCGAGTCTACGACATTTTGATAATATGATCGACGGATTTGAAACAAACAACGTCTATGTGAACGATGACCCGATGACCGATCCTGGTATATATGAATAAATTATCTATTTTTATTCATCTGACTAACACACCTAGTTGCTGGTCCCGCCCACTGACTCCGCAGGCCTTAATCTTTGACTCAAACTTCGAAGTTCTACATCGAAATTAAATGACGTTACTTTGCGAAAATTTGACTAGAATAAAAAAAAGTTAAATGGTTGGCTTGTGACCTAAATGTCGTAACTACAGGTTTTCAAGCTGTAGTTACGACATTTAAGTCGCCAAACCAACTAAAATGTTTCACAAAAAATGCCGGCCAATGTCTGAGTTCAAAGATCACGTCCATTCTTAATGAAACTTTTGATTGGTAGATGAATTGTTTAATTGCAAGCGCGATCCCTCATATTGTACCCCCCGTTCACACAGAACTGCGACTTTAGGACGATCATCCCGATCAAGCTCCGATCTGAAAAGTATTAGATCAGGGCGGATCGGGGCCGATCGGCGTCTAAATCAAGCAATTTGGCAAATTATGAAATTCATTACGACCGTACCACGATGCTCCCACGTCCAACGCGCTGCTGACACGCTTCTACTACGATGTTACTACGATGTTCGGCAGACCGTTGCCGACCAGCGGCCGCGTTTACTGCGTTTATACTACGCTGCCGCTACGACATTCAAGATCATACTACGACGCTACGCAGACCTAGAAGACTGTACGACGGTATCGCTACGGTGGTGCCGGTCATATCACGCTTGTAGTACGCTTCTAGTATGATTTTGGCGATGATGTATATATCTAGGGTTTCAAACATTATTTTTCACTTCTTTCCAAACTTCAAACATGAACGGACGTATTAATGCTGATCTGATTCATCTGGCTTTACTTCAGCAAGAACAAAGGCTGAGGAGTTTCCGTGGAAGGAAGGGCACGAGCTTCAACGGTCGAAGGCTCGTCATGCTCTTTCCCGGCATCAGAATTTTCTGCTGCAGAATTTTCAAGGTCTTGAGTAAAAGAGCTTGCAACCTCAGATTTTCACGGCCTTTACCACGGGGTTTACGGGGCATACTCAATTTTTGCAACTGTAACAAGATGTGCAAAGTTCCAAGTCTCAACTGCAAATGATTGTGAAGTATAGTGCCGCCCTTTATATGTAGTTGACAGATGATGATTGGTCAAATATCAGCGCTATAAAAACAAACTGCTGCCTGATAGGTCGTGGTATGATCGGCGTAAGGTCATGGTAGGTCTTCGTAGGATCGTCAAGAACGTAGAGAGATCGTATTGGGAACGTAGTAAGAACGTAATGGGAGCGTTGTAGGAGTGTACTCGATATGTTCCCGACTGTACTACGCTTTTACTGCGCTTTTACTACGATCATGAAGATCTCTCCACGATGCTTCCGCGCTGCTTGTACGATTACAGCGCTTTAACTACGCTCTTTTTACGACTTTACCCCGATTCATGTTGGCCACGATCCCGCTACGCTTGTTTTGAGCATGTTCAAAATAAGCGTGGCGAGAGCGTAGAGCTTCCCGATCATGAAGACCCTACCGTGATCATACTGCGCTTATGAAGACTCCACTACGTTTCTCCTGCGATTTGTCACGATCGGCCACGTTTTCGGCCACGCTTTGATCGTAGTAGAAGCGGCGTCTACGTGTGAACGGGGGGTTAGAATCATGTTAGCAATTGACCAATCGCGGCTGTCAATCAAATAATCAGTCGACCATTCAAATCATTCATTTAGACCGGAAGTTCAGTTTGAACACCAACAGTGGGCCCGATGTTGGTGAATCATTTTTTTGGTTTGGCGACTTAAACGTGGTAACGAAATCTTTTTCAAGCTATAGTTACGACGTTTCAGTCGCCAACCAACTATTGTGCTTATAACAACGTGTTACTGGCCACGAATTTTGCAAAATAATGCCATTGAAAAAAGATGCGGAACTTCCTGTCGGAGTCAATGGGAGGGGTCAAAGGAGTCAGTGGACGGGGCCAGCGATTGGTGAATTAGTGATTACATAGCTTTTTGTTTTCCTGTAACAGCATCTACTAAAACCACTAACCAACTTATCTTTAGTATCTTTGGTATTAACCCTTTCCTTTATTTTGACAAATTAGACTGGTCCGAATTGAAAGAGGTTGCAGACGACAACGAAATTTGATGCAATTTGGAATTAAACCATCCTATGAGGTAGGAAATATTGGTGAAAAAGAAGAAATTGCTTGTTTCAAGCAATTTCTTCTTTTTCCACAATGTTTCCCAAGTATAAAATCTCAGCTACGTAAAATCCCGTATTTGTACGGGAAAGGGTTAAAGTATTGCAACATATGTTTTCATAAAAAGAAAAGTATTACCCATTTCCTTATAATCCGCTTTTAAAGTCCATCAAGAAAAAAAACTTTGAAAAACATACTAGAAAATGAAAGAAAATTCCGTATCCCAATAGCAAAGAGTTTCATCGCCTATTAATTGTCGCCTGCATTTTCATTGAGAGTGAATCAAACTAAAATTGTATCTTCTGGTGATAGATTAATCAATGCCCACAAAATGACCCTTTCAAGAAAACCAATTGAGAAAACATTGTGTAAAAATGAAGAAATTGCTTGTTGCATGAAATTTCTTCATGTTACACAGTTTTTATTAGCCATAAAATTGAAAGAATTTAAATTTTGATAAACTTCAAATTGTCGTCTGAAACTCCTTTGAATTTGGACCAGTCCAAAATTTTGTCTCCTGGTCTTGGGTAAATCATCGAATCCTCTTACTGACTAATAGACTACAGAACCTACATGTGCTGATCCATTTAACATTATTTAATCGACATTTTATTCATAATCAAAGTACTGAAAGTACTGTAAGCTAGCAAAGCATTGTTTTATTCAATAATCTTCCTTGTCAAACATTATCATGATAAAGAAACGAGGTTAAAGTAATCACCGAGTTTACCAATTCCCTCACTGTCTCCCCCTTTTGACGCCCCTCAAGAAATAGTTGTTAAAAGCAATGTGAAAAATGAAGAAATTGCTTGTTACAAGCAATTTCTTCATTTTCCACATTGTTTTCTACCTAAAGAGAAATATATTTTAGAATTTTCAACAATTTGAAATTGTCGTCTGAAATTCTTTGAAGATCGATGTGCTAAAGTGAGCTAAAATACCTAGGAGATGAATTGCATGCAGCGTTTGCAATATTCCTGAAATTCACTAGAACTATTTTTAATGGCGTATGAATTTAACGGATTTAGTGGTTAAGTCTCAAGTGGCAGTTTGCACGCGTTGAACTTTGAGACGACCTCAAAATCTTGTCTGTTAACTTAAGCTATCAAAGCTGACGCTTTGCTGGCTAAAAAGTATGACTTCAGGCGCAGGAAAATGATAATCCCGTTAAATTGCTTGATCGCGTTATAAATCAAAGAATCAATCAACCAATCAAAACATTCATTTTGACTTGAAGTCCCACATTGGCTGACATTTATGTGAAGCATTTTTGTTGGTGTTTGGCGTTTTAACTACAGTTTAGTTTGTACTAATTTATTTTAGTTCGATTGCGACGAAAGCTTTAAGCTTATAGAGTCGCTCTCGAACACACAAACCAGATGTTTTCACGTCCCTGGAAGAGAGGCAGTGGCTTATCCCCACTGCTACCCACTTCTACAGCTGGGTAGACTGAGGCTGGCTATTAAGTGTCTTGCCCATGAACACACCTCGGTGACGGTGGGGCTCGAACCCGTGACCTTCAGATCACGAGTCAAGTACCAATACCACTCGGCCATCGAGGCAGTCAACTACAGTTTAAGCGACGAGCTCTAGGAGGCCGACCAATTATTTTACTTTTTTGTTACATATTACTGTTTATCTAATGTGCAAAACAACGCCGATAAATATCTAAGTGAAACTTTCTGTTGGAGGTAAGTGGGCGTGGCCAACGATTCGTCAATTATTTGATATTATACGAGCAATATAAGACTTATTCTACAGATGAATTGAAGGCTATGGTAACGGTTGTTTGTGCCCACCAAAAAAGAAGTAATATCTCATGGTGTTGATCCATGAATCTTTAGATTTTGGTTGCGTTTCAGCGAAAATCCAATATAATAAATCATAGTAAAATATATATTAAAATGTTATATCAAGTTCGTGTTAATTAACCCTTTACCGTTCAATTCCTCTGTTTTGGTCTCTGTATTCTAATACTTGAGAAAGCAATTTGTATAAAGAAATTTCTTCATTTTCCACAATATTTTCTACCCTTTTGAATGATGATTTTCCCAATAGAATCGACTTTATATTGTCGTCTGCATACTTAAACTCAACTAGCTGAAGACATCATATTCCACCAAGATTTCAGGTCACAGAAACATTTTGCTAATTGACGGATCACGCCTGTAAATCAAAGACTCAATCGACCACTGAAATCATTCATTCAGTTCCGTTTGAATGGGGTTTTACGCCGCTTTCAACAATCTTTCAGTTATATCGCGGCGACTGGAGCACCTAACAATGGAATCCTCGTATTTCTGACACCAGTACTACCATTTCATCCTTTCCTAGCCTCCAGCTGCTATCTCACATAGGTCTACGATTATCGACCCATTGGTGAGAGACAAATAGTCGGAAAGGATGAGTGCCGCCGTCGGGGATCGAACCCGGGACCTCTAGATTGACAGTCCGACGCGCTACCAACTGCGCTATGACGGCGGCATCATTCATTTAGACCAGACGCTAGCTTTGAAGTCCACCATTTTCGACATTTATGTGAATCATTTTTGTTGGTTTGGTGAGATAAATGTCGTAACTAAAGGTTATAAAAACTGCATTTGCTATATTTAAGTCGCCAATCAACCATTTTATTGTTAGGTACATTTAACTGTTATATATATTGCAAAATAGGGCCGTTCAACCCAGTCCCACTCATTGACGCCTTTAGACGCCCTTATGGAAAAAAAGCTTTGGAAAATAATGTGGAAAAATGAAGAAATTGCTTGTTACAAGCAATTTCTTTATTTTCCAAATTGTTTTCCTCCCAGAAAGTTGAAAAAATAAAAGAATTCATCAACTTTAAATTGTCGTTTGCAACTTCTTTCAATTTGGGCAGGTCTAAAATTTTGCCGTCTGGTAATGGGTTAATATCGAAATGTAACTTCCTGTTAGAGTCAGTAGGTGTGGCAAGCGGAGTCAGTGGGCGGGGGGGGGCAGCGATCCATCATTTTGACACAAAACACTACTGCTATCAAGAAATTATAATTCATTCCAGCTGAGATTTTTTTTCATTTTGAGATAATGCTTTATTAACTTATTTAGTCAATTATTTGGCCAGAACATATAATGTTTATCTGTCATCGAGGAATAAGTCATGCAATATTTCCATTTTTTGTTTTTGTTTTTTTAATTCAGTGAAAAACAGGTGTTTTTTATATATATGTTTCTATTTATTACTGTCGATTAGACGTAGAAATATCAAGGTTTTAGACTCTGTTATCTTTCGATATATTGATTTCGATTAGTTTTTAGGGTTTTCAATATGTTTAATGTAACTGTTAAATTTCAGATTTGGATCGTGTATCAATGAGGAAGGTACCCAGAGAACAGATGCCATTACCACCGACACCACACAATCCTTCCAATCATAGTTATATTAATGAAGGTAAGTCACAGAGAAATGTCCGAAGGTTGTATTTTCTTTGTTAGGCAATCTTGAGCTAGACTATCTTTATTTCGCTCGTAGGAATAGGTCTTCAAGTTTTTCATGTATTATATTTTTTGTTTATTGTATGTCCCCCATGTAATGGCGACAGGCATATAATGCTACCTCTGTCTGCGTATGTGCGCGTGCATGTGTGTGTTAGTCTTGTCGAGAGTCAATTTCCAAGCAGAGTCGTCGTTCGTTAATCTCTCCAAACACCACTGTGATCGGCTAAATTCTTGTCGAATTAAGGAATGAAATCTATTTTACTTTCTGTTATTTGGCACGAAATAAAACGTTAGGTTTCAATAGTTATGGTTTAAGATACATTAAGATACATTATATGGGCTTAAAACTTAATAATTTATTTTAAAACACCGAACTACTTTTGTTATAAAACCGTTTGAAATGCTAATGGGAAAACATCTCATAGGCTTTCGGTGACAAAATGGTGACATGTGCGGTTTTTTTTTTAAATCAAGACCACTCCATCCCCAAGAAAAAAAATGTCGAAAAGCATTCATAGAGGCGAGCGTTTTTCTTTTTATTTAGACCTATCTTGTAAAAAAAACACTCCCGAATCATTTTTCGTTGTATAAGTTTTTTATTGTAAAAAAATCTATTGAAAGAACGGTTATACCATGTTTTTCTTTTATTATAAAAAAAGGAGAAAGAAAACGAATCGCTTTCTCGTGGGAATGAGATACACATCCAATCAAGGTCGGTCTCTACGTCGTGCGCACGAGATGGTAAGTCGTTCCCACGAGATAATCATCCAATCAGGCTTCCTCTCCTCCATTTTA
Organism: Fragum fragum; assembly: GCA_946902895.1. Lineage (NCBI taxonomy): Eukaryota > Metazoa > Mollusca > Bivalvia > Cardiida > Cardiidae > Fragum > Fragum fragum. The sequence continues at coordinate 10,463,134 of OX336370.1, read as the reverse complement.
ATGTTATAAATAACTCAAATAAATAAAGATCGACATTGATTGATTGTGTATCTCGTTCCCACGAGATCGCAATTCGTATTCTTTCTTCTTCTTTTTTTGTTAAAGGTTTTGGGAAGTTTTTTCCTTTTTTAGGTCTAGTTTAAAAAAACCCAAATAACAAAAGAAAAATCACACACAATAACCGTTCTTTAAATCGATTTTTTTTATTTAAAGAAATGTATAAATCGGAAAATGTTAAATTGGATTATTTTTCTAAATAAAAAAACCCGCATTTGTCAACTATAAGCAACTGTATATTCATGCTCCAGGTTTTGAATTGAAATCCATTACCGTATATGACGTCATTTGACTAAATGATGACGTATTAGCGGACTATTTACTGAGACCATCTCAGAGGTAAATGAGGAACGAACCGAAGTACAACTCAGCGATCAAGAGTATATTCTCTTTATTGATTTGAGGATTTAAAAATATCTTGACTAAGCTGTTTACTTTGAAGAGTACCCAGATTCATGCGTAGGGTTGTGTTCGAAACTCCTGAGTTCACAGCAGAATGTCATGTGACAAGCAGTTATGTCTGTGGTAGGTGTGTGTGTGTGTGTGTGTGTGTGTGTGTGTCTGTGTTTGTGAGAGGGAGGGGGGGTATCCGTGTCTCTGACCCAATTTTAGTGGAATGTATCATGATTCAATTTTAAAATGAAAGGTATTATTTGGACAGGAGGAGTTATATTATTGTGTTAAAGAGAAAGAAAAATGATAAGATATAATTGATACTAACTATAAAAACCAACAATGACAATAACTGATGCATCGCTGCTAACGTTAAAAGAGATATCGATTGACAAAGCAAACAATTTATTATGATCGGAAGTGAACTTTGAACCCATTCCCACACAGCAAAATTTTAGACTTGTCCAAATTGAAAAAAGATGCAGACGACAATTTCAAGTTGATGACATTTTAAATTTGTTCATCTTTTTGGATAGAAAACATTATGGATAATGAAGAAATAGCTTGATACAAGCAATTTCTTCATTTTCCATAATGTTTTCCAAAGCCCTTTTCTTGCGGGGCGTGAAAAAGGTGGGTTTAAGTGGGAATGGGTTAAACGCCGTATCTAACCGTTTAATCAAATTGTAGTTACGATGAACAGTTCACAAACAACTTTTATTCTATGTCCTCGAACACCCATTTTGCAAATAAGATCGTTCATTACCTCAGGCGAAATGCCATGTCTTCTTTTTACACAATGTTTTCCAAATTGTTTTTTTTTTTTTCTTCATGGGTGTTAAAAACGCCATTGTATGGCAATGGATTAATTAAGATTTTGTTCATTTAAGAAATGAAGAAAATAGTTTTTGTTTCCATATAAGTGAGAACCTAAAAACTTAATCACGCTATATGAATTCGCGAAGCGGGTTCATACATTATCGTGATTAAGTTGTTTGGTTCATACTGTAATTAAAACAAAATCTTTTCATTTCTTATGATTTAATGCCATACAGCAATATAAAGCATTTTTTCCTTTTCTTTTTTTTTTTTTTTAGTTTGGTAAGAAAAACATATGGACCTACTTTGTGCGCAAACATGCAAAAAAGTTGCGTGCTCAAATTCTGTTCATGTTCGTATGAAAATGAATTTCAGCCAATCAAAACGGATAAATCTTGAGAGACGCAACTAAAATTAAATTATAAACTGTTTATTCTAGTATTTAGTTGATTGTTTTTATTCAATCTTCAAAAATCTGAAGCTGTCATCATTCTGCCTTTTCCTTCTTCATTACGATTTACTTAGTCCAGTGCAAGTTCACCATATTAATTATACAGACATGGTAATACATTTTTGAGAGGTGGATCGATTTAAGAGCAAAACCGGGAAAAGCGAAATATGAATATGTCCAAATATGAGATTAACAACAGCAGTTTATGTGAAATATTGATAATTATTGATAATTATATATGTACAAGTTATATCGAGCGATCAAATGTCAAATTTGTCTATACAGGTATAGACAAAATGACCTTTGAGCACTCACTATAACTAGTACATCTACGAGTATAGCATTCTATGTATTGATATATTGTTGCATCCCATTTGTCTTCTCGAAAAAATGGTCCAGTCAATCTAGCCCCGAAATAGACTCAAACTGAAAAATATCCAACAGAAATATTTCTAAATGATTTGGACTCTACAACTTATGCATAATAATAAAGCAAAAGTCTAGACAAACTAAATCTATGTTGCCAAACTTCCTCAAACATTTTTTGTTAAATTGTGGTACCCCGAAACCTTAAATTACAGGTTTTAAAAGGCCGTGTTGTTCTTGAAACATGAAATCGCAAGCACAGTATGAGTATTATTTAAGAAGAAAGTGAGATTTCGCCCCTATATTACTGAAAGCTTGTTAAAATCGGCTCCTCTAATTTAGTTACAAGAGTCTAGTTTCCTTTACTAATTTCTCCACATGACAGAAAGTGGTACAATAGACAGTCTTCCATTGGCGCCTCCCCCGCCGGTTTCACCCTCAGGTACGAATATACGTATCGTATATGTACGCGTAACCTTTGTCATGTTTAGTTCCCTCATGTGGAATGTCAATGTCAGCGGTGTGTTGTCATATTCATGTAATTGACCAATCGCGGCTGTCAATCAAATAACAAGTCGACTTATCCAATAATTCATTTAGATTACAAACGAGTTTTTAACCAATGCATTGGCCGCCATTTTTGTTAACTTTTTTGTTGGCTTGGCGACTTATATACGCGTCCTTAATACAGCTTATTCAAGCTGTAGTTACGACGTTTAAGTCGCCAACCAAAGCTTGTATTTATTTGTAACATGCCACCGGTCATAAACTTTGCAAGATAACGCCGTTACAAATGGAGGCTGAATTTCCTGTCGGAGTCAATGGGCGGGGCAAAAGGAGTCAGTGGGCGGGTCCAGCGAATGGTCGATTGCTTCAGTCAAAAATAATTTATGTTGTATACAGCTTTAAGTGTGGATACATGTTTATGTGCTGTTTCCTTATGTGTCAACCTGTGCATGTCAACAATAACCAGGTTTCCTTATTTCCAAAGTAACAATTTATTTTTTGTATTTTATCTTACTTTTTTCTGTACATAGCTTTTGTTATGACTTTTCCAAATATGTACCTATTGTTTTTTCCTTCTTATCAAAAGATTATTTAGACTTTGTCTTATCAGAACATGTTTTACCTGATTACCTAAATATAATTCTCATTTCATGGATGGCTTTGAAATTCTCTTTAAGCTTATAGCGCAGGGTACTGACTATTACCAGAGCCTATACTGGATTCATTGTCAACAATATCATATTCTTAATATGCAGCTCATTGCAAACATGTTTTGGCTTTCATATTACCGTAGCTATTCAAAATGTTCAATAACTTTATCATTAAAACAAATTATCTCTAAAGAGTTTTATGATTGAAATAATAATTTAAGCGGTTCTTCAATAGATTTTCATAAAATTAATTTTGATATAGGAAAATAATCTCTTTTTTTCAATATTCATTAATTTAACGATAAATACTCTGTCTTCGTGTTTTATCTACTAAAATCGCTATAGACTTAATTCAATATTATGTATTCCCTATGAAACATCTGAATGTATCGGATGAGTTCGTCTTTCTTCTCATTATGTCGTTAACGACTGAATTGCTAGCGAAATCCCATGACGTAACTGATATGTCATTGAAAGTACAAATAAGGTAACTTTCGGTGCAATCGACAGATTACATAATTATCCGATAAAATCTGGGACCATTCGGTTTGTATTTTGTGTCTCGTAAAGGGAAATGTTTTGTTTATTTTCTTTCCTTCTTTTAGCTCACATGGGCACGAATTGCTCATGGTGAGATATTTTGATCACCCTCTATCAGGTGTCGATCGTGCGTTGTCCTACGTTTGTCAACAATTTTGAAAAGATACCTCCTCTAAAATCGCGGGGCCAATTTCAACCAAATTTAGCAGAAACGTTCCTTAAAGGTTGTGCCCTCCAAGGAAGCCAAAAGAATTGAAATCCGTTGAAAGCTCTGGTTGCCATAGCAACAAAACTAAAATTGTAGAAAAATCTTTTAAAATTATTTCCTTCTGACCCAGAAGGTGTAGAGCGTTTGATATTGTGCATGAAGCATCAGAACATTGACCCCTTTCAGAATTAAATCATCACCTTTGGGTACCAAGGGGCGATTTATTAAAACGACATCTCCACTGGGTCAATTTCAACCAAAGAACTGAAATCCATTGAAAGCTCTGGTTGCCATGACAAAAAGAGTAAATTTGAAAAAACAATAATAATAATCCCCTCCCTAACCAGAAGTTGTAAAATCTTGATGATTTACATGAAGCATTAGTACTTTGACCTCTTTCAATGATGATGGGGGCTTATATAGAAATAAAGAAGGGAATTCTTCCAAAACTTTGTGGCTTATTTCAACCAAATTTGGCAGAAATGTCCAATAGGTTGCCCATTTAATAATAACTAGAGGATTTTCAATCTGGTGAAAGCATTGGCTGCTATGGCAAGATGAAATGATTTAATTTAACTTTTAAAGGAGGTCTTCTCCAGATCCCTTTGACATTAGCCCATGAAGAAAAAGAGCCTTATTTTAGGTTAGCACCAGGGCCACTGGCCCGTTTGGTTCAATTGATGAACGATCATTTTCATTACGAAATCAGCTTAATCAACTTCTTTCGTATGTCTGGAAGCATTACTGTTAGATTTAGAGTTTCGTCTCATAATTTGGAAATTGAATATGGTCGCTACTTAAACATCGAAAGGAAAGATAGAATTTGTAAACATTGTGATAAAAACATGGTCGAAAATGAATTTCACTTTATACTTATTTGCTCGAAATACTCTGATCTTAGAATCAAATATTTAAAACGTTACTATTATACTTGGCCAACGATTCAAATATTAACTAATCTTAAGACAAATAGATCAAAGTCAGAGATTTTTAATTTGGCGAAATATTTGTATTATGCATTTTCTCGAAGAAATTAACTTATGTTCACGTAAATGACATGTTCTTCTGTTAATCCATGTATTTCCTCTATTTTGTCTGATTATTTGCTGTAAACATTGTAAACATGTTTATTGCAATAAACTTTTTGTATTGTATTGTATTGTTAGAACTTTGGAAGTATAGAACCAAACCCTTTCTTCCATAACCTGTTCACGAACCGCTTTAATAAGTTTTATGATTCCGTTTGCAGTAACCAATTTTTCAAACCACACCCATGACAACCCTGATGTTGTAAAGTCCTTGCCTGTCGCCCCTCCCCCACCAAGAGTACAAAGGACATTAAGTGCAAGTGTAAATCCAGATTCCCAAATAAAAGGTAAATGTATAACCCCACCCGTAAATTACCACATTAACACATTTCGATATGTATAACTAACACAAGCACATTCGTTATAACAGTTGTGACTATGGGACGCAGAATGGAATATGTTATCATCATGAGCTAGATCCGTAGATAAATTATTTTCTTTGTCACACTTATTCATCAAAGTACTTAAAGGACTGTTAGCTAGCAAAGCATGGTTTTTGTTTAGTAATCCTCTTTGTCATAGGCTATCATAATACAGAAACGAAATTAAAGTAACCAATGGCTATACAATCCCTCCTTTTTACGCCCATTTAGAAAATAGTTCTGAAAAACAATGGGGAAGTTGCTTGTTACAAGCAATTTCTTCATTTCCCACATTGTTTCCTACCTAAGAGATAGTTATATTAGAATTTCCAGTCATTTGAAATTGTCGTCTGCAACTTCTTTGAAGACTATGATCAGAGCCATTTTGAACACGATGCGCTCCAGTGGGTTGAAAATATCTAGGAGATGAACTTGCAATATTCATGAAATAAATTTAGAACTACTTTTTATGGTGTTGGCATTCAATGGATTTAGTGGTCTAACTCTGAGAAAAACTCAAAACTTGATTTGTTAAATTATGCTATCGAAGCCAGTTTGCTAAAATCGTCTTGTGTGCATATTTATGTATAACCAATTCTACACGATCACGCTTTTTCACGCCCTTCAAGAAAAGGGTTGATAAACATATATTAGGAAACGGAGATATTTTATAAAACAAGCAACCTCTTCAATTCTCAAAATATTTTCTATTCGTAACGATAAAGTTTTTATTTTTTTTATTTCAAATCTATCAACTTGAAATTGTCGTCTTCAACATCGTTCAATTATGGTCAGTCTACAATTTTGTCGTCTGGTAACGGGTTAAACATATTCCATTTCACTTTGATTGGGAAACAAGTTCATCGAATTTAATTAATATCCTCTCCTTTCTGCATCCTGGATTATGTAGCAGTTCTCGCGCTGATATCGAATCGTGTAGGTATTTTTTATTGGATTCGATCATCGGTCTCATCCAATAAAAATACATACACGCGATTCTCGAACACGATAACAACAAATAAAAAAGACACTGTTGTAATATCCCCTATATATTGACAATATTTAATAGCTTATTTAGTTAAGTTACAGAACACGATACAAAAATAATCAGTATCGCAATAAACCGACCACTATAAAACATGAATTGCAAATGGAAAAATCTAGAGTAAGAACGAATTTATCACATAAATAGTAATCGATACTTTCGAAAAACATTTAATTGTAATTATTGCTATTAAGATTGCAGTATAATTGAAGAAAATGGCGGAGGGATCCCGATTCCACCACCTCCCCCTCCACTCCCATGTCTGGATTCGAGTACCAAATTAGGTAAAAATCATGAAGCCATTTGATATGAACTGTTGCTTTCACAGTACATACTTTATTGGCTTTCCTGTGGCGACTTACCTTGTATTCAATATGTTTTGATTCGTTTATTGCAAAAGTGCAACATTATGCCCTTCACTTGTCTTACACTGCTTCTATTGGATAGTAATTATGTAACTTTGCTTGCTTGCGAATTATTTGCATGTTTATTATTCTATCAACCGAAGGCTTTCGACGGACGTGCACTTTCGAAGCTGTCTATGTGTCCGTACGTCTATCTTTCCGTCCGTCTGGACAATGCATTTAAAATCACTTTCAGGACTTTCATAGTCCCATGCGTGGTCTAGTGATACTCAAAGAGCACATGCTTAAGTGGACTTCGGCGTTTTATAACAAAGAGTCGTCAAGCCTTGTAAAAATAACGTAAGCTACGGGACAAAATTTATAGCAGTTTTATATATATGAATTTCCCACGTCTGTCCGCCGATACGATACTTACTGAATCATTTCGTGTCATTTACAAAGGGATAACACGTATATAAACAGATCGATCGCCACGCCCACTGACCCCCGACCGGTTTTACTTCGATATCAAACGGCATTTCTTTGCAACATTTATGGACTGTAACATGTAATGAAAAAGAGAAAAGGTTCGTTGGCGACCTTAACGTTGAAGTTGTAGTTACGACGTTTGAGTCGCCAAACAAACAAGGTTGCTTAACAGTAATGTCGACCAATGTCGCATTCAAAGTTCATTTCTAGTTCCAATGTTTGATTTCATTGGTCTATCATTTATTTGATAGAGAGACGCGAGCTGCCTTCTCTGCATGTAAAAATAGAACCAATCAAATTATTGAAACGTATATTTTGAGATTATTCCGAACCAGAAATTTGTACATAGATATGGCTTTCCAGTCACCATTCTTATCTAATACATTTTTTTCCATCTTTAACCAATTCCCACACAATGACTGTTGTTGACGCCTCTCAAGAAAGACAATTGGGAAAATATTGTGTTAAATGGAGAAATTGCTTGCAACAAGCAATTTCCTCATTATCCTCAATGTTTTTACCCAGAAAATTGAGAAAAAAATCTAAAGTTTCCAAATCTTAAAATTGTCGCCTGCAACTCCTTTCAGTTTGAACCAGTCTATTTTCACCATGTATTATAATTCAATTGTTAGTTTCGTCTATCAAAAACGAGCGATCTGATTGGTCGAAAAATTTAATTCATACCTCCATGAACAAAATTTTGAGTACGCAGCCATTTTGAATGCTTCCGCACAAAATAGTTCACTACAAAAAGGTATCAAAATTTGTTAAGTTGTTGCATTTTTCGCTCGATGCTATTAAATTATAAGAAATGAAGATAATATGTTTTGTTTTCATGGAGGTATGAACCGAAAAACCTAATCACACAGTGTATGAATCCGCTTCGCGTATTCATACAGTGTGATTAGGTTTTTCGGTTCATACCTCCATGAAAACAAAAAATATTCTCTTCATCTCTTAAATGGGTTAAACCAAAGAGATATGTGACTCATACTTCATTTTCGTAACCCATTCCTGGACAAACATGGAATTTTACATTGCTATGATTTTATACTTGAGAAAATATTGTGGAAAAAGAGGAAATTGCTTGTAACAAGCAATTTCTTCTTTCCCCGCAATATTTTCTACCACATAGGATCATTTCATTACAAATTGCATTCAATTTTCATTATCACCTACAACCTTTTGAATTTGGACCAGTCTAAAATTTGAAATACGGAAAAGAGTTAAAGCAATTCATTTTTTGACGTTTTAACCCATAACCACTCAATGACCTTTTTTGACGCACCCCGAGAAAGATATTGTGTAAAACGAAGAAATTGATTGCAACAGTTCTACAATGAGAAATGAAAAAACCTAATGTTTCGTTATCTTGATATTGCCGTCTGCAACTCCTTTGAATTTGGACCAGTCGAAAATTTTGCAGGTAAAAGGTAAAGAACACTTTATTCTTTTTTATTGTCAAGAATCTGAAAGATTCACTTTAGCTAGAACAATAACAACTTTTATCTGTCGTTCAAAGGATGAATCGACCAATCAAATCATTTAATAGGCCGGAAGTGAATTTTAATTCCTAAATTGGTCGACATTTTTGTTAAATGTTTTTGTTGGTTTTGCGACTTAAACGTCGTAACTACAATTTATGCAAGATTTAGTTACGACGTTTATGTCTAACTAACTATTTTACTTTTTTGTTACGTGTAACTGGCCATTGAATTTGCCAAATATCGCTGTTTAATATCTTAGAGGAACTTCTTGTGGAGTCAGTGGGCGTGGCCACCGGAGTCAGTGGGCGGTGCCAGCGTATCGTCAATTTCCAGAATTTCTCGCTGTAAAGTTTATCGTTATATATATTTTTTTCTTAAGAGGTGAAGTTACCTACTAAGGTATTTAAATCCCCACCAAAGACACAACCAAAACCCCCATCAACCAAATCATCAATAGGTTTGTTATATGCAAAAGCTATATATTTAACAAGACAAATATACCCAGACAATCTACTTAGTATTGAAAATGTTGTTGGTTATTGTCATATAATGTAAGTTTAATATACTAACTCTAAAATGAACTATATGCTTCAGTATAAACGAAACGAATTCTAACAAAAAAGATATGTACTTTAAACTGTTAAAGCTTTAACGCGACAGTTAAGATCAATACTAAAAAGCGACTTTTTTATATATTGTTTGATAGGATGTATGTTTAGTTTGAAATCTGAAAGCATTATTGACTATGAATAACTGTTCTTAATTTGCCTCGAAGCTTTTTAATAGCAGTATAAAATTTATATGAGCTTTAACGACTTTCAAAACTTTGATTTCTTTTGGTAATCAATATATATATATCATAATTGATCTATCATGATATTTTCTTAATTGACGTGATTGTAAGTCCCAATGATTTTTTAATTTGATACAAGAAATTGCCATACTCCCTAAATGATGCTCAGGGCTTGACTCTGACCGCATTTTTACCACAGCCCTGTAGGATATATTGGTTCCAATTTTTACAGGTGTTCCCCTGTGATCCAAGGTCAGCATAATCTATGGTCATTTTATACAGAATCAAAGTTTATTTACTATGAAGGTAATAGTGGATAGTGAAAAAATATGGTTAGAAAACATTGTTGTTACAGGCAATATATTTTTGTCCACACCCTTTTTTACCAAATTAAATATCTGTATTTTATGACCGACAGGTTACGGGCAAAAGGGAATATTCATACGGATTGCATTTGAACTACCCACTGTACGGGATAAGTCTCTAATGATACTTTTCGAATAATCTTCGCAATTACCAGTCAAAAATATGACATTGATTTTATTTTGGATGCTGTTTTAAATTGATATTGCGATATCGCAGGCTTAGAGTAAAAGCAGTGTTTGGGTCTATACATTAAATATACCTATACTATGCTTTCGCTCTAGGCCTTCGAAACTGTGTTGGTCTCTGATAATGCAAGAAGCATTTCTTTTTTATTCCACCAAAAAGTATCATGTAGAATTTAAAGGTAGGTTTCGATGTTTTTTCGTGTCACAGATTTTAATAATTCTTATTCCTTCTCGTATGTTATTTGAATACAATATTCTGAAAAGTAGTTTTGCGAAAATTAGAGAAATAAAGGGTATTTTCCCAATAGCCTTCGCAGGCAATTAATCTTTTTTTAGATTAACCCGAGATAGTTGCAAACAATAATGGGCCATTCACGTGTTGCGAATAACCGTTTGAATCTCGCATTTATTTTGAGTTACAACAAAACAACGTCATCGTTACGTCATCAGGAGTCATGTTTGCTAGCCAGTCTTTAATTCTATAAAGATTAGTCCAAAACTGTCGTAAGCGTTAATACGAATATAAACACTTACCGTAGTTTAGCTGGTCAATTTATTATCTTCTGTTTACTGGGTCATAAGCAAATGATGTCAGGCGATGTTGACAACCGACTTCCGTGATATCTATAAATGACCTGTTCCGCTGAACCTTTCCGATATAATCACAAAAAGCCACTTTGAACCTATAACATTACCGCCAAGACAATATCTGACTCAAATTTTAGTATTAGGTGTACGTTTGAGCGTATCTCACGACACCTGGCAATTCTTTCTTGTGTATCTCCCTTTATAAGTAAAACCACCCTTTTTAGTCTCCTCCTTTCTGGATGATATGGAACTTTATTTACAAAATAATTTAAACACCCACTTGTAGATCAATGGCATTCTTTTGATTGTAATGCCTTCTGCAGATGATATTGCTCTTTTCGAATATTCTGCTGCTGACTTGCAAAACAATCATTATTATTTAGAATTGGGCCACGAGCTTAATTATACCAAACGATAGTAATGGTATTTCAAAAAAGAGGTTTAAAATCGAATGAAAATGCACTTATAGGGATAAACTAGAAGTTGTAGAGGGTCCCATTATTTAGGAACAGTTTCTTTTATAGTAATGGTAAGTTCATTGCTCATGGGAAAGGCGTTGAAAGGTATGCCTGTTTTATTAGCAAATTGCAAAAAATTACCTATACAACTAAGTTCACTCTGTAAGTTACCTGACAACACGGTTTCATGCATGATTATTGTTGATTACATTGATATTAATTTCTTGTTCTCTGAATATATATTCCTCATTCTGATCTATTGTACCTTGTGTAATATTCTGTAATAAAACTGATACTATGATCTGCTTGTACTAAAAATTTATAACCATCGTATGTTACAATGTTTAAATTAGAATAATGTAGTCATTTTCATCATTTAGTTTGTAGACTAATAAAGACGTATACACATCAAAGTAACATGCAGTTAAGAATATCGTGATATCGACGTTCATCCCATTCAATTACGTTCGAAATTACTCGCTCGCCGTTCCGTTCACATCATTCAATATACTCACTTAACTCGTCAATCATTCAATAACCTCATTTACGGGGCTCAAAAACACTCCCTAGTTTCTTTGGCTAACCAGGATTTTGGTCCGAGTGAACAAACAAATCTATTTATAGAACATAGTAAAAATTCATATAAAGAGACGTAATAACTAATCGTTTATTTAATTCAAAACTATCAATTCGTTCAATACTCGAATATTTCGCCTATTCTATTCAATTGACCAATCGCTTGCCCCGCCCATTCACTCCAACGGGAAGTTCTGCTTCGATTTTTAAAAGCATTATTTTAAAACAAATATGGCCAGTAGCATGTAAAAAAATTAAATGGTTGGTTTGGCGACTTGAACGTCGTAACTACAGCATGAATAAGCTATTGTTACGACGTTTAAGTCGCCAAACCAACAATAAAGGTAAATGAAATGGCGGCCAATATTGGAGTTGATAATCTCAGATCCGGGCTGAATAGATTAGTAGATTGGTCGGTTTATTCCATGATTGACAGACGCGATTGGTCAACTAAAAAACAAATTTCAAAATCATTCACTTTGTCAGTTTCATGATGCTCTTAACTGTAACAGCAACGTGTACATATGACATACACGTATTACGAACATAATTTAGTAAGAAAATGAATAAAAAAAGTCAAACGTATCGTCAGTGTGCTTTCGAAGCTTGATACAAGATGTGGTTGTGATGTTTCAGAAGCTCATAGTCGACTCGAATAGAAATTTGAGGACTTTCAAGGTAGTAGATACATACACAAGGGAATGGCCTAATCTAAGTTGGAGAACTTGTGGCCAGATCCTTTTGTCTTTTGAAAATTTGTAATGATTTAAATGAATGTATGTGTATGTGTATCATATAAAATGGCAATAAAATATGTTCAAACTAAACGTATGAAGAACGAGCAACAATTCTACCGTCTGTCAATAACTGACCTATCGCGACAGCCAATCAAAGAAGTAAGCGGCCTATCTAATCATTCATTTGACTGAAAAATGAAATTTGAATATCCGTTAATTATCGAAGCAGAACTTCCCGTTGGAGTCATTAAGTGTGGCAAGCGATCGGTCAATTAACCAATCGCTGGCTCCGCCCACTTACTTCTTTCCCTCCCGTTGACTCCAACAGGAAGTTCCGCTTCGATCTTTAATAGCGTTATTTTGCAAAATTTATGGCCAGTAGCATGTAACAAAACTGTAAAATGGTTGGTTGGTGATTTAAACGTCGTAACTACAGCTTGAATATGCTTTAGCTACGACGTTTAAGTCGCCTAAACCAACAATAAAGGTAAACAAAAATGGCGCCAATATTTTAGTTGATAAGCTCAGGTCCGGGCTAAATAAATAATTTGATTGGTCGGTTTATTCCTTGATTGACGGCCGCGATTGGTCAATTCTGATAACAGTTAAGCCAAGCCAACAGAGAATTGAAACCAGCATCACAAGCTTTCATTTTAAGGATAACTGTTATAGCTATGAATATAAAATGTTGATTAGGAAGTGAATTGTGTAGAGATATTGACATTATTTTAGTTTGATGAATATGAAGAAAATGTACTTTGTATCTACATACTTATATTTTTTGTCTGTATTTGAATTGATGTTAATAGAATTTTCACGAAAATATTTTCAGTCACACAAATATTTCCCGTACAAGTTTCCGACCTTTGATTTCATTTCTATTCAGGACACAGTTCAGTTCTATCAAGATCGCAGAGTACAAAACAATGTCAGTCAACCACACCAAAGCTGAATCACTCGACAACTTCCCCTGGTATGCTATCTGACATAACACAGAAGCGTGCACAGCTTAAAAAGACTTTTAGTGAGAGTTCTGGATTGGGGAGTAAGATCAGCACGAGATCACCAGAGAGCATGCCAACTTGGGACACAAGAACTCGACCACAAGGTGGTGTAACAGAACATTTAGATAACGAGTGTGAATCGCAAAATGACAACAGAAAGCTCGGTAACGCCGAGCAAACATCAGGGGTTGATGAAAGCAACCCTGGTGGTGTACATAATTTATCAAAAATGTTTGAGAAGTCCACACAGATCACAAAATCAGAACCATCTACGAAGGGGAGAACACCTCAAAGACCAGGTTAGTTTTAGGTTTTACCTACCGGCATATATAACTGATTTCTTGTTTACTGAATTCTCTAAATTTGACGTAATATCATTTTCCGAGACATGGCTTAATATGAAATTCCTTCGATTACCCTTTTGTTCCCATCTTTTCATATACCAGAGCGTAAGGATCGTGAAAACGATTCACACGGAGGAATAATCGTTTATATCAAGGAAAATATATCATACCCCAGACGATACTATTTAGAAATTGATTCACTAGAGTGTATTTTGGTCCATATAAAGCCAAGTAACCACAAAAACATACTGTATGGTGTAGTTTACAGACCGCCTAATTCATCATCTGCATACAATTCTATGATTGAAGATTCAATAAGTATTACCATCGATACCAGTATACAAGATGTAATAATAATAGAAGATTTTGATTGGAATCAGTTTGATACATGTCATTTTAATAAAGTGATGCCCCTTTGCTCTCAGTTCAATCTTTTCCAGTGTATTAATGAACCCACGCACTTTATAGAACTATCTTCATCGATTCCCGATATGCTTCCAGTATCAAACAACCGATCAGTTCTTCTAACAAGAGTTGGAGAGCCTTGTCTAGACAATTAAGTTCTATATCATTGCCATATTTAAATATAATTATAGGGTTTTCAATTTTATCAAACCAAAATTAACACGTTCAAAAGGACGATTTGGAAGTACGATGGGGGAAATTATAATGTATTTAGACTACAGCTCCTGTACTTCAATTGGAACACCTAAAAGAATGATGATATTGATCAAAGGAAAGAGGAATACTATGAAAACTTGGCATTAAAGTTAAATTCGAGGTTGTTAACAACACTTTTTGTATCCGCCACAGGTACCAAGTTCTGAAATACCCCCTCTTTTTGACGAAGCCAATGAAAATTTAGTTACTGATGAGTTAGAAAAGGCTAACTTGTTAAATACATTTTTTGGAAGCCAATCAAGTATTGATGATTATCATAAGGAAATACCCTTGCTCAACATAAGTGCTCGTGATTACACATTGCCTTTCATCATTATCACACTAAACGGAGACTGTAATAAATTCATGGATCTAAAAAAAGGGAAAGCGTCTGGTTCAGATGGTATACATAATCGGATTTTACGCGAATGTGCGAGTCCTCTTTGTGATCTTTATGATGCCTCTTTGAATTTGTGTGTATTACGATCATCGTGGAAAATATCTAATGTATGTCCGATTTTTAAGAGCGGTGATCCTGCGATAGCTTCTAATCATAGACCAGTTTCCCTTCTATACCATGGAGAAGGTCTTTGAAAATATAATTTACAATCATGTATTTTCATATCTATCACAATTTTTTACCCCTTCTCAATCAGGCTTTCTACCAAGCGACTCTACGGGTAATCAAACACTTTCAATCTATCATGAAATTTATAAAGCACTTGACAAAGGGCATGAGTTTAGAATGAGTTCTTTTTGACGTAAGTAAAGCTTTTGATAAAGTTTGGCATAAAGGTCTTTTATATAAATTGCATAATGCGGGAATCAAGGGGCGGCCGTTAGAATGGTACACTGATTACTTATCAAATAGATATCAAAGGGTGGTTCTTACTGGTAGTTTTTCTAAACTCTATGTACTAAAAGCAGGTGTCACTCAAGGGTCCATATTGGGTCCATTATTTGTAGTTTATATTAACGATATAGTCGAAAATTTGCAATCCAGTATTAACCTCTTTGCAGATGACACTAGTTTATCACTAGAAATAGACGATCCTAATTCATGTGGAACACAATACAGGCAGATATGAATATCATTAATGACTGGGCAAATAAATGGATAGTCAAATTCAACCCGTTGATATCCGTATCATTATTAATAAACCTCACCATCCTGATTTATACATGTCATCTACAAAGATTCATTTTTGTTGAAAATCATAAACATTTAGGTATATTCATATTAGCCGATGGTTCTTGGGGTTGTCATATAAAACATTCTATAGGTCAAGCTTTGAAAAGAATCAACATAATTCGTAGTCTTAAACATCGCTTAGAGAGTAAATCTCTACAAACTATTCATTTTTCATTTATTCGTCCTATAACTGAATATGCCGATGTAGTATAGGGATAATTGCACTAATAATTTGAAAGATGAACTGAACAGAATCGGCAAGGATAACAACGGGCTGCTCAAAATTAGTATCAATTGCTGAACTGGAAAAGGGGTCCCAATGGGAATCTCTCGAAGAAAGAAGGAGGAAACATAAACTTATTATACTTTAAAATCGTAAAGGGGATAAGTCCTAAAATCATAAGCTCGCTCGTTCCTGAAACAATCGGAAGCAAATCGTCATACAGGGTGCGTGAATCTCGTAACTATAGAATTCCAGTTTGCATAACAGAACTTTATAAACTATCGTTTGTCCCCACAGTCGTTCAGGCCTGGAATGAATTACCCATAAAAATTCGAGATCAAGATTCATTATCCTATTTCAAAAATTAACTAAATCGTAACAAACCTAGTCCAAATAAATTGTACTTTATTGGGAAAAGGTAGCTTCATGTCATTCATACTCGGATAACAAACAAATGTAGCTCTCTCAATCATCATTTGTATATGAAAATACTGTTGAATCCCCTCTCTTTCCTTGTGGAGCGGTTGAGACGAGTGAACATTTCTTCTTTGAATGTAGTGAATACGACACAATAAGCAACATTGATTTTGAAATGCTTCTTTTTGGAAAAGATAATCTAACTTTTGAACAAAATTCAACGATCTTTCTTGGGGTTCAGAGTATATTAGAGGTAGTATGCGATTTTCGTCGTAATTAATTCTCCGTAAAGCACTCATCTTTTTTTCCCTACTTTTATTTTTCTATCTTGTTGTTGTTGCTTTTAGTTGTCACATCTATGCACTTGAAATGTTGGAAAGTCATTCGGATAACACTTTTGACCCAATTATCTAATATCTTATCTTTCTGTTTAGAAATATTTTTGCTAAATTTTTAATCATGGAATTTATCATTATTTTCTTTTAATTCTCTTCTCTTATACGATTTGTAAATTGTTGATTTGTTTGTTTGAATGGGGTTTAACGCCGCTTTCAACAATCTTTCAGTTATATCGCGGCGGCTGGAGCGCCTAACAATGGATTCCTGGTATTTCTCACACCAGTACCGCCATTACATCCTTTTCTAGCCTCCAGCTGCTATCCCACATAGGTCTACGATTATCGACCCATTGGTGGGAGACAAATAGTCGGAAAGGATGAGTGCCGCCGTCGGGAATCGAACCCGGTAAATTGTTGATAAAAGTAAGAATCATACTCATCTTTAGACATCATCAAGGAGAACTTTATAAGGCCTGCTTTCGTTCTAATCCTTTTTGCATGACACTGTTAAGTATTGTATATTATTATGCACATTTATGATATAGATGTGCAAATAAAATATGTTTAAACTAAAATGAAAGGAGTTGTTGATGACAACACTAAAATTTTAGATTTTTTTTTCAACATTGTGGATAGAAAACATTGTAAACGAAGTGCTTCCAAAAGCGTCACTGTGTTGGAATGGGTTAAAATGATTTCAAGTTGTCAGTATTAGATTAATATTATAGAAGATGTGTCCATAGTGATTGATCGAAGTTTGAAGAACTTGTTTTCCCAATCGATTCTGAAAGGTATTTTCTAAGGCCCTTTTACTTTTTGTTTTTCGATCATTGTAAACAGAATTGTACCAATTTAACACGTATAATGCTGAACCTGGAATATTCCTGTCTTGGCAGGAGGTATAGACAAAGTTCATTCTGCGTTACCTACACATCCTGCTTGTCCCTGCTAAGTCAGAGTTGTGTATAAAATTTAATTTTCAAAATAAGTATCGACCTGCAACTAGTGCTTTCAGTGATTTCAGCCCCTTGATTTTAATGCTGTTTTGAAAAATATTTTATTTAGCATAACATGGGTTAAGTAATGCTTTTTTAAACAAAAAAACAGCAGCAACAACAACAACAACAACAAAACAATTTCTAGTCTTAAAGCAGCAGACTTTTGAAGTAACGATAATGAATCTAAATAATGCATATTTAAAGAAGAAACTAGGAGTTTAAGAGAATATAACAGCTTTTGACAAGTATATATCTGTTTTCTTTGTTTCATATTATAGTTTGTTTTGGTTAGAAAATGTAGACTTACTGCGTAGAAGGTTCTCATTACGCATATTTACATTGCTGTACTCAAATCTCTGCTGAATTACAATTGTTCTGACTTTCAATATACTGAATATGTTGTTTGAAAATTTCTCTACTAACATATTACAAAAAAGCTTGTTTAACACATAGTAAAGGGTTCTTAGTATGTAAAAAATATTTTCTCAGATAACTATACATTTTTTACGTCATTCTAACTAGATTTAATTGGATAAATTTCTATATCTGTATTAACTGCAAATTCTGCTTTTGTAAATACCCTTGCCTTTATTGAAGCCATTTACCCTATTACGAAACCTGAATTGTTACCACGATAATATTATATAATTAAAGTAAAATTCTACAAACGCCAATCTTTCGTGAAGGTTTAAATCTTTGAGGCCTTCATAGCCCTTTTCTAGCATTCATGCTTGATATTCTTGGAATATTGTTTACCTTTGGTCGTAGCAAAACTCATCCAAAAGACATGACACTTTTCTCCAACTAACGTGCTTATGTTTCAGTTTTAATATACTGTAGGTAAGGCAGATTATCTTGGGTGCGTGAAGAAATTGTCGTAACTACAACTTTGATGAAGCTTCGGTTTTGTTCGCGCACCCACGTTTTGTCCAGAAAGATAGAGATAATTTTGTAATTTCCGGTTCAAATTTGTAACTTTTTCAAATTTGTAACTTTTTCAGAAGCAACCTGGAAACTTACACATATGATTAAAAGCGTCTCTTGCACAGATTATGATAGAAAAATGTTTGGCTCTCAATTTTCAAATTTCTAACAAAAATGCTTTAAGAAGGTGATTAAGCTGATATTGTAGTGATAATGACTGTTCATAACTTTATAAATAGATAGAAAAGAAGAAAAAATATTTTGCGTTAGGAGACGCCGAATAATTCAACGAAAACAACACGAATTGAACCGAAATCAATCGGGTAAATACGTTATCTGTCGATCCCCTCGAAAATCGCATTATTTGTGGTTTCTATGACTAATCAAATACGTCATTAGCTTCCACTAGCCATTCAATCGCTATCGATATTACCCGAAGACTAACAAACTCATACGTTAAATTCCAATGATTCAATGTAGGGCAGAGGGAACATATCTCATCAAATAAACTCGCAGTGAAATTTGTAGATTTAACACGAAGACAGAATATTTATCATGAAAATGACTTCAATAGCTATGAGAAAAGCAGATCATTTCCTGTTAAATTTTCATCAGGATCTCTGTTAAAGAGTCGCTTTAAAAGCCATGTGAAATCAATGTTAAATATATATCCCAGACAATAACACACGAATTTCTACTTGTCCGAAATTAACTTTTCAACAAAAACTTGAAGAGATCAAGTTTAAGAGAACATTATCGTTAATGAAGAAAATGCTGGGACCTACCATTTCCATCCTTAACCACAAAATGTTCGACTTGTCAAAATAAACATTATGATGATTTTTCCAATATATAACGAGTAATTTTTGAGGTCTGTTTTATATGCGATGTAACACCACTTTTAACAGTATTTCAGTCATATCACTGCGGCTGGAGCATCTAACCATGGATTCCTGGTATATATATTTCTCATGGATTTCCTTGGTCTCATCCAATAAACAATACCTAGTCACGATTCTTAAACACGAAAACACCAATGAGAAAACCACACTGTTGTAATATTCCTTTTTTATATTCTCTTTCAAACTGAAAATTAAGAAAATACACTGAAAATAGATTACAACGTCATCGGCAATTTTAAGGAAGAACCCGGACGTAAAGACACAATGTGTTAAGATTGGGGACAAATACAGTCTATCGGTACCCGCCAAATACGGATTTTTTTTTCTCTTTGACAAGTCGTACCAGGTAGACAGAATTTTAATCATATATAATAAATTATTTGACCGGTAGGTCTCTTCACGGTTTAAACTCAGTGCTTTTAATTTTAATTTGGGCCCGAACACTTAACGAACATAGATAACGTGATTTTTCTCTTGATTTTAAAGTGGGTGTATCGGTATGTTCAAAACCTAGTAACGAAATTTTTCCAATATGCCCCAAAATTACACCCGAACCGGCACTGGATACTTAGTTTTGAACCAAATATTGTCTTCGTGGTTATTTTATCGACGAGATTGACTTTTTTTGGGTATAAAGCTTTTTTCAGAGTTCTAAATACGCGGATTAGGACACCGCCTGACTCATTTGCATGCAACTCAATTTCAACGTTCAATAATTAACCGGATATATAATCAGTTAGGAAAATACCATATTTTATTTTTATAATTGATCTCAGGTTTTTGCAAATTTTCTTGTCAGACTATTGCACTTAAACAATAAATGAAATGGAATAAAGATGATAAAAACTGCACGAAAAAGGCGATACTCCCTCTAATTTAATTAAAGAAAATCGTTTTGTGTATTTAATTAAAATGTGTTGTCGATAAGGGGTTACAAATGGTACTTTGATGCTTGGTATTTTTCGAACTATTCCGTTGGAGGTAAAGTGTTACTGTGACTTTCATACAGAGCCATTACTGTACTTATTATATCCACCTAAGAAAACAAACCGACGGGGTTTTGCACAAACACGTAAAATGTTGTACCAAAATAATATGTGTTTGTATTCTTGTTGTAAATGCATTTCTTACTTTTCCTTGTATATTTACACAAAACTGCTTTGCTTAAATTATGAAATATTTCTACTAACACACAAAGGAATAACAAGAACTAACATCCAGGACAAGCGAAAATCAGCACCGGTTACGATCTCGTTTCGAGAAGACTATCTGCATCCCAGTAGTTTTACTAACACTAACACCACAATAGACACTTTAAGCCGCTTGAGTGTGGCGGATGGCTTGTATACTAACAGCGCTGATTTGGTTTGGGGAATGATACTGTCTGAACAAGCTGACAATACAAACGTTGATGATTACTATGATGATACGGCTATTACAGGTACCGTGCAGCCAGTGCGGGCGACAAGTGTTGATAGACCAGACGGAAACCAACAATCAGGAACAGGTCAGTAGAAATATACCACGAATAAATCAGTGTGACGTGTATTGTTTGTCGTTGTACATGTTGTATTTGATCCCTTGTCAAAGAAAATCTATAAATGACGTAACTTGATGACCTAGAAAAATTCAAATGTTTGATGACGCCACGGTTATCTGCTTATTACGACGCCCCTCAATTGTAGACAATTAAGGAATTGCTTATTGTAATTTCTTCACCAATATTTTCTGCCCCCAAAATACACATTTTAGAAATTTTGTCTACAAAAAATATTTGCCTGCAACTGTTAATTCTAGAATTTAAAAACATTTCTTTTTTCATTCGGTCATGTTCTCCTGATTTACGGGGAGTTTTTTTTTTTTTTTTTTTTTTTTTTTTATATTGGAGTCTAAAGGACTTTTAGGTCTCCTAACTCTTAAAGACAATCGCCAATTAATGCATTCCAATCTTTTGTGTTTTTTCCCTTTTTTCCACATATAAATTAACATATCCACTATAAAATCTGACATATGTTGGCTAAAACTGTGCTTAAATTTTAAAGCCAAATAGATAATATGGTATGGTTATTGTTATTTTATATGCTATTCACTACAAGCGAAACGAGATTGAAATTTGATTTAAGGTGAAACACATTTCATCGTCGTTGTCGTTCTAAACCTCGTAATTACAGCTTGATTCAAGCTGTAGTTACGAGATTTTAGAACGACAATGACGTAATACTCAAAGTCATTTAAATTAAGGTCAAACAAGTTTGGTACTGTGATACTTATATTGATTTACACTTTCCTGTTTCACAAAATTTTTAGACTTGTCCAACTTAAAGTAAGCTTTATTCAAACTCTTAGTATTCTACAGGGTAGAACATTTTTTTAGAAAGAGAAAAAATTGATTGTAACAATTCTTCTTTTCCGATAATAATTTCTCAAGTATAAAACATCGGAATTTAAAAATCAGCGATTGCACAGGAAAGGATTAAGTATATATTTAAAAAACGTAAAAAAAAGTTAATTGTTGAATACTCGTATATCTGAAAAAAAAAAAAAAACACATCTTTTTCCGATCCTATGGTGTACCGTTTGGATCAAAAGTACCATTAATGCCGTCTTAGCACAAAGAACGCGTGCACGCGTAAATAATGCAGATAAACCCGTTTAATCCAGTAACGACAAGTGGACCATCGAATTTCTAACAATTTAGATTTAACCTTAGTCTAGGTGCCGGTTTATAATGAGTAATTTACACATTTTAGACAAGCGGCTAAACGGAATTGACAATAGCGACAAATTTACTCCTCCCAGTGTTGAGGCTTTAAGCCGCCGAAGACAAACTGATCCCGGTCCCTTATTGCATAAAACCGAAGGTAAAACCCAGGGTTGATGCTTCTTATCCCTTTCCCGTTTCTCTTTAGCTCACCTTTGCACGAAGTGCTCAAGGTGAGCTATTGTGGTAAGGTGGATGTCCGTCGTGCGTCGTCCATCGTCAACATTTACCTTGCATGCACTCTAGAGATTACGTTTTTTTCCCAATCAACCTGAACTTTGGTCAGAATGATTGTCTTGATTAAATTCACGGTTAAGTTCGAAACTGGATCAACTGGGGTCAACAACTAGGTCACGGGATCTTAGAAAAACCATGTATGCACTCTAGAGGCCGCTTCTTTTGCCCGATCAACCTTGAACTAGGTCAGAATCATTGTCTTTGTAAAATCTTGCACGAGTACGAAACTTGGTCTACTGGGGTCAAGGACTAGGTCACGGGGTCAAATCTTAGAAAAACATTGTATGCACTCTAGAGGCCACATCTTTGTCCCAATCGACCTGAAATTTGGTCAGAAAGATTGTCTTTTTTTAATCTAGGACAAGTCAGAAATTGTGTCAACTGGAGTCAAAAACTATGTCACGGGGTCAAATCTTAGGAAAACCTTGCATGCACTCTAGAGACCACATATTTTGCCCGATCAACCTGAAATTAGGTCAGAATGATTGTTTTGGTGAAATCTTGTACGAGTTCGAAACTGGGTCACTGGGGTCAAAAACCAGATCACAGGGTCAAATCTTAGAAAACCTTGTATGCACTCTAGAGGCCACACTATTTGCCAAACCCACCTGACTTTTGGTCAGAATGATTGTCTTGATTAAGTTTCAGACAAGTTCATAACTGGGTCAACTGTGGTAAAGAACGAGGTCAATGGTACAAATCTTAGAAAGAAAGAAACATTGCATGCACTTTAGAGGCCAAATATTTTTGGTCAACTTAGGTCAAAAACTAGATTATTGGGTCAAATCTTGGAAAAACCTTGTATACACTCTAGAGGCAACATATTTTTCCCAGTCGATCTGAAATTGGTCTGAATGATTGTCTTCGTGAAATCTTGGACAAAATCGAAATTGGGTCAACTGGAGTCAATAACAAGGTCATAAGGTCTAACCTTACAAAAACCTTGCATGCACTCAAGAGGTCACATATTTTGCCCGATCAACCTGAAATTAGGTCAGAATGATTGTTTTGGTGAAATCATGTACGAGTTCGAAACTGGGTCAACTGGGGTAAAAGACTAGGTCACAGGATCAAATCGTAGAAAAACCCTGTATGCACTCTAGAGGCCACATGTTTTGCCGAATCGACCTGAACATTGGTCAGAATGATTGTCTTAAAGAAGTCTCAGACAAGTTTATAAGTAGGTCAACTGTGGTAAAAAACTAGGTCATTGGGTCAAATCTTAGAAAAACATTGCATGCACTCTAGAGGCCACATATTTTTCCCAATCAGCCTGAAATTGGTCAGGATGATTGTCTTGATAAAGTCTCGGACAAGTTCATAACTTGGTCAACTGGAGTCAAAAACTTGTTCATTTGGTCAAATCTTAGAAAAACCTTGTTTGCACTCTAGAGACCACATATTTTTCGACAGACATTGGTCAGAATGGTTGTTTTGATGAAATCTTGGACAAGTTCCAAATGGGTCAAATAGGGTCAAATAAAGGTCAATGGGTCTTACCTTAGAAAAACCTTGCATGCACTCTAGAGGCCACATTTAATATGATCAACCTGAAATTTGGTTAGAACGATTGCCTTAATGAAGTTTCGGACAAGTTCCAAATTGGGTCAACTGGGGTCAAAAACTAGGTGATTGGGCCAAATTTAAAAAAACCTTATATGCACTGTAGAGGCCACATTTTAGCCGAGTCGACCTGAAACTGATTCAGAATGATTGTCACGATAAAATCTTGTGCAAGTTTGAAACTTGGTCGACTTGGGTCAAAAACTAGGTCACTTGGTCAAATCGAAGAAAAACTTTGTATGCACTCTAGAGGCTACAACTTTTGCCAAATCAACCTGAAACTTGGTCAGAATGATTATCTTGATGAAGTCTCGGATAAATTCGAAACTGGGTCAACTGGGGTCAAAAACTAGGTCACAGGGTCCAAATTTAGAAAAACCTTGTATGCTCTCTAGAGGCCTCATTGCCCGATTGACCTGGAATTTGGTCAGAATGATTGTCTTGATGAAATCTATTGTGAGGTCGCAATTTGGTCAACTTAGGTAAAAGACTTGGTTACTTGGTCAAATCTTAGAAAAACCTTGCATGCACTCTAGAGGCTTCGTTTTTTGCCTAACTGACTTGGTATTTGGTCAGAATGACAGTCTTTGTGAAATCTATTTTGAGTTTGAAACTTGGTCAACTTGGCTCAAAATCAGGGTCAGTGGATCTTACCTTAGAAAAACTTTGCAGGCACTCTGGAGGCCATATTTTTTGCCCCCATCAATCTAATTTTTGGTCATAATTATTGTTGTGATAAAATATTGTATGAATTCGAAACTGGGTTAACTAGGGTCAAAAACTAAGTCTCAGGGTCAAATCTAAGAAAAACCTTATATGCACTCTAAAGGCCACATTCTTTGCCTAATCAACTGTCATCAATGAAATTAAATAAGAAATTCGAGACATTCAACTCAAGTGAGCAACTCAGGGCCACTATGGCCATCTTGTTTTAATTTTTCAACTCGTCCAAATTCAAAGAGATTGCAGACGACTATGAAAATTGGATGGAATTTTAAATAAAACCATCCTATATGGTAGAAAATATTGTGGGAAAAGTAGAAATTCCTTGTTAAAAAGTAGAAAACCACAGTGACGTAAAATCCCGGGTTTGTACAGGAAAGGGATAATTATACTAAAACCACGATGTATACAAACCATGCTGCACTTGTGTAACCATTACGTTTTACTATTTTAGAGTATGTACCTTGAATTTCACTAACACGTCTTTTTCACGACATACAATTGACCATTTTTTTATAAAATATCATAGGCGACTAAAATTGAATTATATTTAATATGCTTGCGAATATAGTATTGCGTCGGCGTCGTTCTAAAACGACGTAACTACAGCTTGAATCAAGCTGTAGTTACGTCGTTTTAGAACGGCAACGACGATTGGTAAATTGGAGTATGTAATAAAATATTTACTAGAATATCGCTTGAAAGACTTATTCCAAATGTTTGATTGTCAATTTTTCTACAGAAAAGGGGGCTGACATATTAGAGTTTCCTTATAGGTCAAATAATAAAAAGTCGAGTAAATGCAAAATGCAGAAATATGGTTTATAATGGAAAACAGTGAGTCATTGCTGAGACAAACAAAATCAAATAATATTTTACAAATAGTTGAACGTTCAATCAATTTCCATTCTGTTCTTCATAGATTCAGATTACGAAAATTGTAAGTGTTTTATCACCGTCTATTTTTATGATCTAAATATCACCTAATTTACTTTTAAGTAAAATAGAAATCGCTCAACGCATGTTTTCTGTTTAACATCTGGAGTCTACATCCTTTATATAACTGATCGAATCAACTTCTGATGATTAACTTTATACAGTTATTTTGTATAAGTGACCAATCGCGGCTGTCAATCAAAGAATATATCGACCAATCAATTTATTCCTTCAGCCCGGAATTAAGATTTAAGCTCCACTATTGGCTGTCATCAATGTGAAACATTTATGTTGTTTGGCGTCTTATTCGAGCTGTAGTAAGGACGATTAGGTCGTCAACCAACGATTCTATTTTTGTAACATTCTACTGACAATTGTTTTTGCAAAATAACGCCTTTTAAAAACGAAGCGGGACTTCCTGTCGGAGTTGATGGGCGTTAACCCAAGGAGTACGTGGACTGGATCAGCGATTGGTCGATTGTATACAGATATTTAATATTCTTACTCACTTTCCATATATAGTGTAGATTGCATGTGCATTTTTTCTTCGATGTTAATAAACACGTTTTAAGGATAATTCTTATAACACACTGTATTTTTCCTTGACAATATTTTGTCAGTGTCTTTCCAAAACCTCGTAACTACAGCTTGAATCAAGCTATAGTTACGATGTTTAGAATGGAAACGACGATTTACTGTCTTTACTCGTGTGCCTTTGGAAAAGACTAAAATCGGTGACGTATTACGACTGAAAATCAATCTTCCTTTGTTGAATAATTCTCTCTAGTTTTCTTTGTCGTTTTCTTTCAAATGTGTGTACCATTTTCTTACGTATATATTTCACCACAGGCGTAACTAATACAAGGAACGTTCTGGTAAATTAGCAAATCGGATTACTAATTCCATTTCCCAAATATTGTAAATTCTCACTACTTTTTACACAAGTTTTTCTTTTTGTTCGGTTCAGTTTTATGTTTAATATTTTCGTTTCGGTTAGTTTATTTTTGTTATTGCCTCTTCTTCCTAACCCTGTTCATTTTCATACAAATACCGACCTTTTGTTGTTCGTTCTTGCTTAAAGCCGCTTATAACACTTTTCAGTCATATCGAACAATGGATATTTGGTATATCTCGCACCAGTACTACCATTACATCCTTTCCTAGCCCCCAGCTGCTATCCCACTTAAGTTATACGATTATCAATCCATTGGTGAGAGACAAATGTCGAAAAGGATATGTGCTGCCGCCGGTTATCGAACCCATGACACGCCATGAGTGAAGATTGGAAGTCTGATGCGCTACCAACTGCGCTATGAAGGCGGCTTCCACGGACCAGCGCACATGCCTGATCAGCAATTTCTCAATCTCCTGAACAAATGCTTTCAATTAATGTTTAACATTTATTTTTTGACATTGTTTAATTTGTTTTTCTTTGAAGCGGTAAAAGAGCTCTTTCATGTCGCAGA
The DNA here is from genome assembly GCA_946902895.1 of Fragum fragum. Classification (NCBI taxonomy): domain Eukaryota; kingdom Metazoa; phylum Mollusca; class Bivalvia; order Cardiida; family Cardiidae; genus Fragum; species Fragum fragum. The sequence goes on along the minus strand of OX336370.1, from coordinate 10,435,937 downwards.
TTTTAACGATTTTCATTTCCTCTAAAAAATTTTGAATACAATATTCTTAAAAGTAGATATCGAACAAAGCAGAGATCTTTTATTAGTCTATGGCATGTTCTTAACGGACTATGCATCCAGCTGATCTTTTTCAAAGATTTCACTCGGAAAGTTGCAACGAATTTCGGGATATTCACGTGGTGCGTCAAACTCTTTGAAATGGATTGCCTTAGCGCTAGCATCCCCGCGAAGGAATATCGAGATAATCTTTTTCTCTATTGTTTTCGATAGTAGAACGTTCGCCACTCTTCGTGCGACAGGATGTAGCGCTAACTCCTTTAATAAACACGCGTTTTTAATTATTTTTTTTTTCGTAAGAAGATTTCATCTCTGATATTGTTTTGTTATTTCGATTGTAAGATCAATGAAGAGAACCCGTTATCGACTGTCAAAGGGCTCAAAATTCTACCTGTCAACAGATACTTTGTGTATGATACTGTCATGCTGTATAAATTACCTTACTGAATTGCTTTCGAATCAAAGGGCTGAAAGCACTGATAGAACTTGTTGTACAAAAATCAATACTTCTTTAAGAAATCAATTTCATAAACAACTCTGGCAGTAAAAGTACAAACAGGAGGTGTAGGACAAGATCAGACTGCACTTATGTGCAGGCTGATCTTGTTCTACACCTCCTGCCAAAACCGGAATATTCCGGGTTCAGCATGTCAAGGGTTAAAACTATCATAGAAATACCGTTTCAATATACACGAGCATTTATTAGGGTCTTTGATTTTGTTCATAGCAGAAGCTTCAGAAAATTCATTTTAAATCTCTTTTCCAGGAAGAACTTTTGTCCAACCCTCGGCCACTTGGTTAACCCATTCCTACGCAATTCCTCTTTTTTATGCCCCTCAAGAAAACGGCTTTTGACAACATTGTGTGTGGATAATGAAGAAGTGGCTTGTAACAAGCTATTTCTTCATTATCCACAATGTTCTCTATCCCAACAGATGGAAAAAAATATTGAATAAAATTCCATCAACTTGAAATTGTTGTCTGCAACGTCTTTCAATTTGGACCAATCTAAAACTTTGTTGTGTGGGAATGAATTAAATTGATTTAATGTGCGTTATTCTTCATGCCATGGTGCTCATATTCCACTCAGGCTTTCATCGGGTGATGACTCTTCATCTTACGCCGAGACCTATGACCTATATATTCTCGACCATAGCCAATTAAAAACATACTTTAACTCGAATTTTACAATGCTCATATTACCCGAACGCTTCTACCTGGGACCATGATATTTCACAATATAATTCTTGATAAGCTTTCACTTGACACCCATTTCCACCACTCTGTGGCCTCTATTTCTGACCTGCTTTAAAAGAACTTTAACCCAAAACTTTAATTTGCTTATGTTTTCTAAATGCTTGTACCTATATATAAAACCATCTTACCTCAATTGTTTACTCCATTTGCATAAGAATTCTTAACCCTACGACCTTGACTACTTTTCAAATAATTTTATCTACAAACTTTAACTTGCTTATTTTTTCAAAATGCTTATTCCTACGGTAGCAGAATTTCATATTTATATTAACCAAGCGATAGGCTTTCATTTAACCTATTTCCTCAACATCACGCTTTTATGCTTCTCACGATAACAGATTTGAAAAACATTGTGGACATTGAAGAAAATACTCGTAACAAGCAATTTCTTCAATGTTCACTATGTCTTCTACTCTAAAATACATTTTTTTATTTCGTCATCTAAAAGTTGTCGTTTGCAACATCTTTCAATTAGGAATAGTCTAAAAGTTGCCGTCTGGGAATTGGTTAATATCTTGAACTTGTTACTTTGTCTTTAGCATTTGACCTAGTATAAAAACTTTCAAATTTCTTATATTTTCTGAATGCTTGTACATGAGACCACGTTATATGACCTTTCTTTTTTTAAAAAAAAATAAGCATTCTGCAATCAAATTGTCTGAAAATATTTTCATACCGCCATGAAAAAAATGGGTACCGAATTTTTCCACACAAAGTAGTCCGATAAAAAGAATGTTTTAAATAATTACAATCTTTGCTTTTATTACCTATATTAAACATACATACCTTGGTATTACAGTGTACTTGTTTTATAATGTTAAATACAAAGAAGATATTTTATTTTATTTTCATGGAGGTAAACTAAAGACCTACGACCTAAATACCTTAGAATAGAGCTACTAGTATGTGGGAAAGGATGAAATCCTTACAATGACTGAGTAAATAAAACGGTTGTCTACCAATTTATATTTCATAATAACATCATCGATGATCCATAGTTCGCTGTTTTATACAATTTGTATTTGAATATCTAATTACATAATTGGGTCTATATACAATATATATATATATACAATATGATATATTATTTATGATATACAAGTTTAGAGTGAATCAACTGATTATCTACGCATTTGAGCTTTGCAGCATTTGTAAAACTTATATTGATTTTATTCATTTCTAGTTTTACAAGTATACAAAATTTCCCAACTGTCTGTCTTCAGATAGTTAACATTTCAATAATGTCTTGAAATGTCAGAGAATCTTCTTTTTTGGAATCCACATAATTGACGGATGGCGGCTGTCAATTAAAACACCTATTGACCAATCCTTGAATGGCGTAAAAACATGGAAATTCCTGTGTTAAAATTATCCATTATTTCTGCAGGGTTTAATGCAAGCTTCAAACGAAAACTTGAGGGCGTGCTTTCCGTGCCAAAATCCCCAGGAAGTCCGACCAAAGTTGACCACGAGTATGAAGAGTTGCCCATCAAACCTGATGCTGTGACTTACGCGAATGAAATCGATTACTAATTTAACCCGTTACCAGACGACAAAATTATCGACTGATCCAAATTCAAAGAGGTTGCAGACGATAAATGTTAGTTGATGGATTTTCGCAATTTTTTATCTTTAAGGGTAGAGAATATTATGGACAATAAAGAAATTGCCTGTCACAAGCAATTTCTTTTTTGTCCAAAGTATTTTTGAAAGCTTTTTACTTGAGGGGTGTTGAAATGCGGAATTGGCCAAACGCGGCTGTCAATAAAAAAAAAAAAAAAAAAAAAAAAAACATTCGACCAATGAAATCATTCATTGAGACAAGAAATGAGTTTTGATCTCCAACATTGGCCGATATTTTTGTTGACATTTTTGTTGATTTGGTGATTTTTCAAGCTTTAGTTACGACGTTTAGGTCGTCAGCCAACTATTCTACCTTTTTTTCACATGCTACTTGCCATAAATTTTGCAAATAACTCCGATTAAAATCGAAGCGGGGCTTCCTGTTCGCATCGATGGGCGTGACATATGGAGAAAATGGGAGGAGCCAGCAATAGGTCAATTGTGAGGGCATTGGTAATGGAAATAGTGATATTCTGTTAAATGGATTGTACTGACTGAGAATCTAATCTACTCACATTTGAAAGTTGAAATTAGGCAGTATGTAAGAACTGGCAGATCGCTGGCCCCGCCCATTGTTCGCTGGCCCCGCCCATTGTTCGCTGGCCCCGCCCATTGATTGCTGGCCCCGCCCATTGATCGCTGCCCCTGCCCAATAATCTCCAGCTTGGTAGTTCGACTGAGATAATAAACGACATTTTTTTGTAAAAAAAAATGGCCAGGGACATAATAATTAAAGCAATATTGTGTTTAGTAACCTAAACGCTTGAATAAAAAGGTTGTTACGACAGTAAGGTCGTCAAACCAACAAAAAATGCTTAACATAAATGTTAGAGTTTAAATTTTCACTTCCAATTTGAAAAGTTGATTTGATTGGCCAATCATTTGTTTATTTAGGTTGTTTGTGTGTATTTTACTTACAGCGGCGATTCCTCCATCGTAATTACTGTGGCCTTATGGTGAATACAGTACTCGGCATTTTGTTACATAACATTACGCTTACTTCGGGAAAATCCTCGAACTGAACTCCCATTTTTCGTTTTAACGTAAAGGTAAATTTGACTTAGAAAGATATGAAAGCTAGTCTGTGATTTTATATGGCATTAAAGGATTGATAAACATAAATGAGCTGTCAAGCGAAAAATGTACCCGTTGTGTGGTGCGAAATGTATCGGACCTGGTCAGACTGCCTGAACTGCACGGGCTGACCATGGTCGAAACTTTTCGGTACTGTACGATTTTAGGGATCAAGAATGAGTATGCTACCTTACTATGTAATTATTTTTGGAATTAGACTAAAGATTGACCTTTTCTAGGTCGAATCCATTTTTCAATTATTTGTTTAACAGAGTCCTCTCGAGTCCTCTTTTCGCCTGACGGTTCTCTTCATCCCAAATCATTGAAATTGACTGGCGAATCTGTCCTTATCTTACGACACAATAGAGAGCAGCGAAGATAGGACAGGTTCACCCATCTATAATTGAAATAGCGTAAAAGTATAGTTTATTGGAGCATAACCTCTTCCATTCTGTTTGACAGTTCAATGTATTTTGATTGGTGGATACATGCATGCGTACATTTAAGGTAGAGGAAGTGAAGTTCGCGTGTTTAAAATCGGCCCGACTTTGAAATTCCTCGAATGACGTTGTTCGTCCCGGTTTCACCGAAATTTGCTTTATATGGCTTTGTTGTGGCTATATTTCTACTACGTAAGATTCAGCTTGCAATTGACAAACCGCTTCTTTCAATCGAGAAATAAACCGACCAATCAAATCATTTATTCAGCCCGGTCCTGAGCTTTCAAATCTAATATTTGCAGCCATTTTTGTTAAACTTTTCTCTTGGGTTTGGCGACTTAAACGTTGTAACTACAGCTTATTCAAGCTGTAGCTACGACGTTTAGGTCGCCAACCAACCATTTTTCGTTTTTGTTACATGCTAATGGTCATAAATGTAGCTAAATACCGCTTTTAAAATCCGAAGCGTAAATTCCTGTTCGAGTTACGGGGCGGGGCTTAGACAGTCAGTTGGCGGGGCAAGCGATTGGTCAATTCAAATGGTTACGAAATGTTACGACGTCAATCAACGTTTAAATTTCCTCTACCTTTAAAACAGGTATTTGTTTGGCTTAATTATCTCCCTTATTTAATTAGCGGGTCGCTGGGCGCGCCAGCTATACTCCAACATGAGGTTCGATTAGAAGAGTAAACGACGTTATATTGCCAAATATATAGGCAGTCACATAACATAGGCAAAGCGTAAAGCGGATGGTTGGCGAACTTGACGTCGTAACTACAGCTTGGATAAGCTGTAGTTGCGACGTTGGAGTCGCCAAACCAAGAAAAATGCTTCATATTTATGTCAACCCATGTTGAAGCTCAAAGGTCACTTCCGGCTTAAATGTATGATGTGATTGATCTATCGAGTATCTATTTACATCGGCGATCCGTAAATTGCATGGAAACCACTGACCTTTTGGATTTTCCGATTCAAAATTATGTTTTCTCATCAATTATATTTTTCGTAAATATTAATCCATGAGAGAGAGAGAGAGAGAGAGAGAGAGAAAGAGAGAGAGAGAGAGAGGGAGGAGGATGGTATTTTTATGTTGTTTTTGTTTTTGCATAAAAATGGTTTATTTGCGCATGTAAAATTGTGTATATAAAAAAATAATTATTAATAGAATATACCTAGATTATGTATGTGTTTTGAATCTCTTCTCATTTCATCCTTTCACGAATCCGTCTGTCGATACGCCTGGATAATAAGGGCGAAATATTTAATGATTTCATGGGTATAGAATTGATTCATTGAAAAGTGATTTATGGCACATAGACAGATGTGGTCCTTTAGCGCGCAACAAATTTAAGGATAGAGAGTAACATAAAACAGTGAATAATACAAAGACCAGGGGTCGACACTAACAGTGCTTCAATGGGATCCCAAAGGAATCTCTACCTATTTCTACAGGGTTTCCTCCAGATAATCAGGGATCCCTCTTTGACATGCATTAACTCATTCACACGCAATCCTGCCCTTCTAAGCCCAATTTGAAAAAAATGGGAAAACATTGTGGAAAATGAAGAAATTGCTTTTTACAAGCAATTTCTTCATTATCCACAATGTTTTCTACAAAAACAAGCAAACAAAATATCAGGAGCATTAGTTGATAAATTAAGATCTATTGTACTGGAGAAATATTGAAGGATCCTGAAGGGATCCCTAGCCTGAGATTGCTGGGGTCCCTTCAAATTTCCCGCGATCCTCGGGATCCCGGGACACTGTAAGTGTCGACCCCTGAAGACAACATGGGTATAAAAAGGTCACAGTTCGATTGCCGGCTTCCTCTTTCTTCAGATGTATGTCCTTTAAAAAGTTAAGTTATTTTATAAATATTTTGATTGCCTACATATATTTATTTGTATATGAAAATATGGTATATATTGTGAGAAAATACAAATAAAGCAAACAAAAGAATTTTGCCTTAAGTTCTCACAACTTAGATCTTGCCGTTTCCTTTAGATGTTTACACTGTCTTGACTACTGCTTTCTTTATGGTTCAAAGATGTGAACCCATGTTTCATCAAGACTCAAATTAAGAAATTTCTTCGGATCTCGCTGAAACATGGTTACGTGTTTTTTTTTTTTTGTTTTTTGTTTTTTTTTGACATATTGCACCGATTTGTTTTTTGGTCAACTACATGAAGCTTTGGGACTTATCTGGAAGAAATCTTTGTCATTTGCAAATTATTATGGATATTTTCATATATGCTTTTCTTTTAGATACCTGCATGTGAACCAATGTACCTCTATGTAATTCACTGATCTGTCATAATCATATCACAGATTTTATAGATGGTGTCCATTTCTGTGACAGTTGCTGGCCTGCCCAGACGGGGATAAAGACTCTCTATCGCGTTTAAATTCAGCGACCCAATTCTTGACTTGCTATATTAGGGGGCATGCTATCCTTATTTGAGTAACATGCTCTCGTGAATTGCCGAAGGCGATTTGTTCATTTATTTAGAATTAGAAATGTTTCTAGACGAACCTCTCAGCCACCCCTTTAATACTTTTCTAAACCATATGAATAATCTTTTACTGTTGTTTCCTGTCAAGAACATATCACAAAATCATTAAAAATCAGAACAAGTTGACCAAACAAAAAATAGGTAAAGAGCTACTTAGAAATATTAATCAAAGCGCCGAAAGCGCTGAAAGCCTGAGATATGTATACAGGAGATATATAATCTGGGCAGAAAAAAATTGATGGTCGGATTATCGGAGGTGCCACTTTCTACCCAAATCTACTGTCAATTTTGCGCAGATCTGCCAATTTGTGCGCTAGGGGACACAACCTGTCCGCAATAATTTTCATCCCTTTGAGGTATTGTAACGATATATTTACATGTAAATATCGTTACATATTTTTCACCCGATCAAAATGCTTTGTAGGGATCTGATAAAGGTCACCCAAGGATCCTTCCTGTGAATTTTGGTTGAGTTTGGTTGAATTATGTTCAGTACTTTCTGAGAAGAAGATTTTAAAAGTAAAAGTTGACGGACGGACGGACGGACGACGGACACCACATCATGACAAAAGCTCCTATGAATGACCAATTAATTTGTTAAACAAAACATTCCAATCGTGCGTAAAACCGAAAGCTTCGCTTATCAGCTTCGTCTAACCGGACCGTTTTAACATTGTTACTCTAGAATAAGTAATATTATTTTGGTATGAAACAAACACCTTAATTTTTCTTTACAACATGATATGATTATATATGTTTAATAATTTCCAATATATTATATATCTCCTTTCTTTCTTTCCATTCACTCGTCAAGTTTTGATAATTTTGACAAATTCAGAACACTCACACGAAAGTACTGTACACCAAGCTATGAGTCATATCTCGCCTTCGTCCTTCTCGCCTCAATCGGGCGTATTAATTTATGGTTGATTTTAAACGGCAAAAAAATGGTCAGTATCATGTAACAATAAAGTAGAACCGATGGTTGCTGACCTTAACGTCGTAGCTACAGCTTGAATAAGCTGTAATTACGACGCTTTAGTCGCCAAACAAACAAAAAACCTTAATAAAAACGGCGGCTAATGTCGGAGATAAAAACTCACTTCTTGTCTTAACAAATAATTTCATTGGACGTCTGGTTATTCAACTGACAGCCGCGATTGGTCACTTATCATAAAAACGGTTCAACAAATTGTTTTAACAATAATTTCTCTTTCTAAATTCCAAAGGGATTTTCTTGTATGATTTCTGAATGAATAAGTGCAGCTAATTTAGTATTTAACAAAGCCGCAACTGAGCCAAGTCGAACATCTTAGGGTTAAATGCAACAATCCCACTGTCTGCAAACATTGTCTGCCATATGTCATTCTTTCCGTGCACAAGAACTGCGTATTTCTTTCATAACAGTGGGTAAACATAGGTCATATAGATCATATTTGCACTATTTTGCGTTCTTTATCCCAACTTTATATTGGTTGCATAAGTCTAAATCAATTAACATCTAAGAGAATATATTAAGGAAAAGTAAATACACGTTGCATTATTTTGACTTCCGATATCAAATCGCTATCGGGCGAGTAAAATGTCGTAACTACAGTGTAAATAAAACTGTAGTTGCGACATTTTGTTCGTCCATCGAGGATTTCATACAGAGCTGTGGGTATACATTACTTTTTGTAGTTGTCAACCCTTTTATTGTGACTTCTCTGATATTTCAAATCTACCATTCGAAATATAATGAAAATAAACGAAGCGCACAGATCCTGTCTACAGAACAGCAATTGTAACGTTATGAAATTTATCAAAATTTGAGAAAGAGCTTTTTTCGCTAATTTATTTTGGTTCGATTGCGAAGAAAACTTTAAGCTCACAGAGTCGCTCTCGAATATTCATAATCCAGATATTTTCACGTACCGAAATAGAGGCAGTGGCTTAGACCAATTGCTACCAAATTTTACAGCTAGGTATACTGGGTTTGCTATTAAACATCTTGCCCTTGCACTCACCCCGATGACATTGGGCCTCGAACGAGTCAAACACCCATACCACGCGGTCATCGAGGCAGTCAAGTATATGCATCCATGTGTATATATTTTTTTTAAAAAAGATGGTTGATTTTAATAAAACAGGAAAACAAAATAGAAAATTTTAGGTAAAGTATTTTATAAAGTACATCATCTCGTATTAACCCATTACCCTAGAACAGAATTTAAGTGTGGTTAAAATTGAAAGAAGATCAAAAAGACAATTTCAGTTGCCGGAATTTTAAATAATTTTTCTTTTAGGGTGGAAAAAACATTGTGAATAATGAAGAAATTGCTTGTTTCTTCATTTTACACAATGTTGTCTAAAGCTTTAGATGTGGGGTTAAAAAGCGTAACTCTGTGAGAATGGATTAAACAGACACACTAATGATACAAATAATGATTTATATACATTTTCAAAATCACACGTGATGATTGCCATATAATAGTTTGTATCAATACCATTTATGATATTGCAGGTTTACGGCAACAAGCAATTTCTTCATTTTCTACAGTCTATTCTTTCCAAAAAGTTGGAAAAAACCCTGAGATGTCATATGCTTTAAATTGTCCTCTGAATTGTCTTTCCAATTTGGACCAGTCTAATATTTTTCTCGTCTGGTAAAGAATTGATTTTTCATTATAAGGACATAGCACAACTCACCCCTACCGTGTGTTTTTCTACAGAACGATCCAAATTACTATGTTCCTCTTAACCCTTACCTGTTTTTCAAAATTCTAGACTTGTTCTTGACAGGGTTGAGAAAAATGTGGGAAAATAAAAAAAATGCCTTTTAAAATGTTTTCTCAAGTATAATATCGCAGGGACGTGAAAATCAGGGGTTGTAACGGAAAGGCTTAAAGTAACCAGAGAATTAGCAGAGAAACAGGTCTTTGGCTTGAAATGTGTGTAAAAGAGAGACTTTTGTAGAAAATGTAATCCAAAAACCTCTTCAAACATTTTTTTATTGCTAATAATATTGGAAATATTCTCTCTATATTGGGGACTGCAGCTATGATCAGGCTAAAGTTATAAGGTCTTGAACGCCAAACAACGAATGGATTACTACAATTGTAAGGGATAATTTTGTCCATTTTAATACGCTACACCTTTATATCCTTGGGAAAACAGTCACCTGTGTCTCCTGGAACGCTGTATTTATTTGTAAACATTGTAACACCAATATACCAAACTTGTTAAGTTCAGGCGAATCGGCTGTTTAAAGTTTCATCTTACAAACGTCCTTTAAAGTTTATTTTAACCCTTGTCATGCTGTATAAATTACCTTACTGAAATTCTGTCAAATCAAAGGGCTGAAAGAACGGATAGAACTTTTGGAAATCAATATTTCTTTAAGAAATCAACTTTATAAACAACTCTGGCAGGAAAAGTACAAGCAGGAGGTGTAGACTAAGATCAGCCTGCACATAAGTGCAGTCTGATCTTAGTCTACACCTCCTGCCAAAACCGGAATATTTCGGGTTCAGTATGACAAGGGTTAACAGAAAACGCCCGTTCTTTCGTTTTCAAGTTAACAACCTTCACAAAGCTCAGTATCAGGCTACGATATATGCTTCTGTAGAGGCTCTCACAGGCGCCTGTTTCATATTTTAATACATCACACGATCCGTGTGTACAGTACTTATGTCTAATAAAAGTATTTTCTTGATGAAATAACTCGATTCAGTGGCAAATGCCTGTGTCTGACAATAATCCATGGATTGCCTCAGACTTAATCCATCACAAGACGACACATGTTTTATACTAGTCTAATTTTATAGATATTGCAGAGAACAATTGACCATTCGTTGGACACGCCCATTTACTCCGTTGGTCTCGCCCATGACTTCAGTATAAAATTACGCTTCGATTATAAACGGCATTATTTTAAAAAAAATGTAAAGGCAGTAGAGTGTAATAAAAAAGTAAATTGGTTGGTTGGCGACCTAAACGTCGTAAGAAAACTCTTTTTTTCGTTTTGTAATGAATTAAGACAGAAGTACACTATTAAATGACGCAACGCTGATGTCAATAAAAAAATGAAAGACCAGTCAGATCATACATTTAAACTGGATGTGAACTTTGAACTCCGTCATTGGCCGACAATTAAGTGAAGCATTTTGTTTGTTTGACGACTTAAAGGTTTTGAATACAACTTATTCAAGCTGTAGCTACGACGGTTAGATCGCTTACTAACCATCGTGCTATTTTTTATGTGACCTGATGATAAATGTTGCAAAATAATTTCGTATAATATCTTAGTTGAACTCCTGTCGGAGGTGAGTGGTAGAGAGCAGCGATTTGTCATTTACCAAGCCCACGCAATCGCTCGATACTTGATAAAATAGGCCTCTATGTTCCTAGAGTACACAATAATATTTGGCTGTAACAGGACCAAAATAAGATAGATACTTTATTGACGTAAACTTAACAGTTTCTTGTCATTCAAAAATAAACATAGAAATATATATATAAAAAAATCCCCCCCCAAAAAAAAACCCCGAGGACATATAGATGGAAAATGAAAGGCACTATACACAACTTGGAAGCGAAATGTGTTAATTACGGTATAGACAGAGTATTTCGCTGGGAAAGTGCGTATTAAACATAAGTGCTTTCAGAATGCCTCAAGACTTAAAACACTACCGCAAACGCAAATAGGATGCTGTATGATTTCAATGCAATTCTGAACAAGGATTTTATTCAGCATGAAAAGGGTTAAAACTGAAATGATAGCAAAAGCATTTACCTGTATCAGAATATTTTGCGCTATGAAAATCTCCGTATCATAATCAAAACCTTAAGTCTGACCAGTCGACTTCTTTATGGATCTGTGCTTGCCATTCAAAAAATTTAGAAATACTTAGAGAAACCATGGAGCAGTCTGAACACGAGTATGAAATAATCGCTGGCATTCCTGGAGACAAGGCGTCTTCTTATTTGCTACGCTATAACGACGTCAATGTAACCTAGCAAATAAGGAGACCACAGGGTATTAATGTAGTGTAGCAAATAAAGAGACCTCGGGATGTCAACGTAATGTTGTAAATAAGGAGACCACAGGGTATCGATGAAGTGTAGCAGATAAGGAGACCTCGGGATGACAATGTAGTGTAGCAAATAAGGAGACCCCGGGATGTGAACATAGTTCTGTAAATAAGGAGACCCCGGGATGTCAACGTAGCGTTGTAAATAAGGAGACCCCGGGGTATCGATGTAGCGTAGAAAATGAGGAGACCTCGGGATATCCGAGGATGAACAGTTCGCAGTCTGGGTAACGTTTTAGTTGGTACCTATGTATAGTGAAGGCAGATTAGACTGTTCAAGCTCTCCGACTGACATTGGACCTTATTTAAATACGTAGTTGCTTGACATGTCAGGAACAGACTTGATTAAAGGAGCGACAATGTTGAAGGATAACTAAGACACATCCACTGATCCCCGAGAAGGTACTTTTACTGATAAAACAAACGACTTATCATTATGAAATACGAGTATATATAACAAAGGGCAAATTGATGCTTTCGACATAACGATCATAAGTACTACTTAAAAAAGCCGTACTTACGACTTTCAAGTCACCAATAAACGAAAATATCTGGCCCCAATGATGGAGGTAATTAAATACCTTTGAATCTACATTGATTTGATTGGTCAGTCTCGGTTTTTTTCATGGCTGAAACCGACGATCCACCTTTTGATCACAATTTCACGGGTCGTTAATCTTAGCCCAGCAACATTCTAACGGTGTACTTTTTTTATCATTTGACCGTGCTTATAAAAATCAATTCTATTTGCGTTAATATTGTTATGGTGGGTGGTTATTATGAAAGCTTAACACAGTCTGTTTAAAGGAAGTGTCTTAATGAGTTTGTGACAGTTGTTTTTTGGTTTATTACTCGAAAAGTGGCGTTTTACTGTTATATAAATGGATAGATGCATGTCATTTACCAATTAAGAGACGGCAAAAATGAAATACTGGTCCAAACTGAAATAGGTTGCAGACGATCATTCAAATCTTGCACAATTTTAAATATAAGCTTCAGAGAGTGTAGAAAACATTGTATGAAAAAGAGAAATTGCTTGTAACAAGCAATTTCTCCTTTTCTCACAATGTCTTCTAATGTTAATTTCCTGTAAAGCGTAAAAAAACGAAAAATTGTGTTTGAATTGGTTAAAGAATGGCTGAAATTTTTTACCAAAATCGACCTCCATTTTGAATAAACTTTATGCAAATAGTGTTTCGAGCATGGAATTATGGTTTCTATAATCCGTGAACTCGGCGTTTGAAATAGTTGAACGCATGCGGATAAACAAACAAGACGCAAGACAAAACAATACACATACACACACACACACTTAACCCCCCCCCCCAAAAACAACAACAACAACAAACAAAAAAAACACAAAGCAAAAAAAAAAAAAAAAAAAAAAAAAACACGCACATCAGAGAGGCTTAGAGCTTTAGATGAACAAGCCTAACAACTTTTGTTTCTCGCCTCCCAATGATGCTCAAATTTGTTCTAGAAATTCATCAGAGGTATAAGAGGTATAATTAACTGAAATTTAAAACCATTCTTGCTGGTCCGATAAACGTTTGTCTTTTCAAATAATCTTTATTTGCTTAATTTCTGAATCGATTGCTTCAATCATTGTTTATGTATTCTCAAGTAAGTTCATTATTTGGTCACCGGAGATCTTGAAATGTCTTTCAAAAGAATAATTAATTTAATACTCGATATCCATTACGATTAAAAAACGTATACGCACGTGTTTGTGAGTGTGTTTTGATGTGCGTTTTAATGCACTGTGTCAAGTGGTATAGTTGTATTTTCCCTTGGATTACAAAACGGTAGGTTATAATTATTTGTGAGTTAGAATTGAATAAATATGGCGTTTGGTATTCTAAGCTTCCTTCAGATACCATTCGCATTAGAATATCGTAATCTTGAAGGTGTAAGACAAAGACGTGCATGATTGTGTATGTGGTCAATAAGTGACTTGATTGATTGATTGAATGGGGTCTAACGTCACATTTAACAGCATTTCAGTCATACTGTAGTACCTAACCATTGATTCCTGGTATATCTCACACCAGTACTATCACTACAATTTCCCCTTAAGTTTACAGTTATCCACCCGTTGGTGGGAGACAAAGGATATTCGCTGAGGCCGGATATCGAACCCGGGACGCCAAAATAATAATTATAATAATAGGAGTCCTACGCGCTACTAAATGCGCTATGGCCGCGTCTTTGTTTTTCTGCAAAGAAGGTTAAATGAATTTTGTATTGACGGTAACATGTTTACGACATGACGTAAAATGTCGCAACGTCAAACGTGTATGGGAACAGCTAACGAACGAGAAATAAGAAGATATGTCCATTCAGTGTGTATCTGTTACGAATGGGTGCAGATTGGCATCCTTGGTCAAAAGGGCCAGAGCCAGGCATTTCATCGATTTACCGTCAAAACGTGGTTCGTATCGTTCCACAGAAGGTTCGGAAAGAAACATATTTTATTAAAATTTTCGAGAGGAAGAGCTGAAAAAAATCAAACGCCTCAATATTTTCAATACAGACCCTTTCTCTGTTTTAGATTGTATAAATATTGTATTAACAACAGTTGGTAACGAGCCTAATTTAGAAATCAAACAGGGTATATTTTACTAGTTTACGAAATCTAGCCATCCGCTGAGAATCCAAACAGGCAGAATTGGAAGAGAAGTAATTTCGCGCGATTTTAGATATTGTCAATGCTGTAAAAAACCGATGTACCGACTACCATTTTATTTGCGTCTGCAAATGCTTTTCAGATTTAAGGAAATGTCTCATCAAGCTCAATTTTATATCCGCCAATCAGTATTTAAAAACATTCAACTTATTTGTTCAGCATATTAGCCCGAACTTTCCGCTATTTCCAGATTCATCAAGGAAGCTTTGACGCATAGAAAAAGTCTTCTTATTAGTATCATTTGATTTATTTCTTCTCAATTGTTCATCCTCATTCCAAAGTTTCATCATATATCATTTTGATGTGCGATTTTTCATTTGTATAATGCAAAAATTTGTTCCATAATGGTTTAATAGAAAATTTGAAAACCCATAATATTTCTGTGTAGTTGACAATGTACTTTTTGTATACGTCAAAAATTAAATGTCTCTGTCTGTCTATTTAGGTTTTGAGAAGCACCATTTAATACATTTATTTTGGCAGAGTATTGGAACAGGTCATTTTGATGTCGACGTAAGGTATTATGGTAACTAAAGTCTCATTATCGCGTCGTCTCAAATAGAATAATTCGAAAGATACCAGGTATTATAAATTAAAATACTTTAAAGTCATATTCCTACAAAATAAACAAAAGAGAATAAAGTAGAATATCCTATTCGAAGCCAAAGAGAATAGCGTCGATGCGTGAGAAAAATGTCGTTACCACAGCTTTAAAACCCGATGATAAATGAATATGACGACTGAAAATGATCCTACGCGGTAAGTCTACGATTAACGTAATTTAATATAATGAATCGTCACAAATTTAGGTTTAGTCACATAAAATTGAGACGTCAATAGATGACGTTTGCACTTTCGCTAGTCATCCAAACAACTTGAGCACATTTCCGATTGGTCACGGCGATTTTTGAAATTGCCCATCAACGCCTGCAAATATAACGGCAAATGCCAAAGATAAGCGAACAGTTCCGGTGCAGAATCGGGTGCATTTGACTCGTACTCGAAATGTAAAAATCGAGAAATGCGCTATACGAATAACTTTGCTCATACCCGCCTTTTGCATATTGATAATTAGAAGGCTCGTGTTTGCTTTAGTGACCAAATAAACGACAGAATGTTTAACCCATTCCCACTCAATCCCTCCTTTTTACGCCCTTCAACAAAAAAGCCTTGAAAAACATTGTGGAAAATGAAGAAATTGCTTGGATCAAGCAATTTCTTCATTATCCACAATGTTTTCTATCCAAAAAGACAAAATAAAAAAAAAAAAATAAAATTCCATCAACTTGAACTTGTCGTCTGCAGCTCCTTTCAATTTGGACCGGTCTAAAATTCCACTGTGTTGGAATGGGTTAAACAGATTTTCCTCGGAGGGGTGAACTGGCTCTAGTGTCTTACCAACCACATTAAATCAAAAGTCTTTTAAAAAAATTCAATTTGTTGATCTAAATTGTTGAAAACATCACATGATCTGTATCCGAAGGACTAACAGACATTGAGTATTCACACCGTACTATTAACCAAAAGGTTGATAAAACTTATCTGAAATTGAAATAGATAAGCCACTCAAATAAGTCTTCGTTTTGAGATTACGATATTTTCTTTGTGTGTGTGGGGGTGAGTGCGTTCTAAATGGTCTAAGTGTCATTTGGACTTTAATAAGACGGTGGTATTACTATAAAGGAAAGGACAAGCACCGAACAAGTTATTTTTCTGAAGTTTACCAACTCAAAATGTTTTTGAATGATATAATGTACAACGTAATTTGAACTCCAATTTACATTTTAATTTCAGGTCCATAACACAGAAATTTATCATAGAGTTAAATACAGAAAAGGGCAGAGAAACAAGCCGAGAGACATATCATTTTCAAAGTATTCTTCGACAGTGTACAATTTGCCCTTTCAAAAAGAATATCGATACATGTTAAAAAAGAGGTTGAATAATCTGAAATGTTGACCGCTGACTAGAGAGGAGCCTAAAATGATTATTAAATACCAAACATAACTCAAGTCTCATTTGAAAAAAGGTGGTTATACGTGATATAAAATATGGGTTTAAAACAGTTCCTACACGTATTTCTTTTGAACCTGTTTTCATTTGGAACAATTGTTATATTGAGTGACAGAAAGTTTGTGAAGCAGAAAGGACTCTATAGTAATTGTCCCACTACGTTTTCATTCGGTCTACAGAACAGCAGTAGGCTTTGTGCAGCGGAATGCGACAGACTTTCACCCTGTAATAGTTTAAGTTTTAATGACGTCACAAAGGAGTGCAGTGGAAATTCTGACGTTTACAAAAATACGGTGTTCTGTGACGAAACTGTTGGACTACGGTATTACATAGCAGGTAGGAGAAGTAAAGTTTTCATTTATGCCTTTCGTTGCCTCATTTCACGTCGAACAAATTCCGGACATTTACTGTGTACATGGAATAGGAAGCTCCCATCCCAACCTGCTACGGGCTGTGCTCTCAATCTCGGATTTGTGAGTTCGAACCCAACTCGGTCATCATTTTTAGAACATACTCGTGTCATTTGTCCCTCACCAATACGCGAATTTACTATACCCGACTGTCAGTCAAAGATAAGATGGCCAATAAAATCGTTCAGTGTAATTTGAACTCCGGCATTCGCCGCCATTTATGTGAAGCATTATTTTTAGTTTGTCTCTTAAATGTCGTAACTACATCTTACTCATATCTTGTAACTTCATTCTTGTCATTTTTCTTATGGTTGATTTCTTGATTAGGCTGTAGTTACGACGTTTAAGTCTCCAAACCAAGAATAGGTTTAACAAAATGACGGTCAATGTCGGAGTTGAAAGCTCAGGTCCGGGCTGAATAAATCATTTGATTGGGATTGTCAGTCAATTCACCTTTCAATAGATATTTGGCATGGTTCATGAACTAATGTCCCTCTGCCATAATGCTTCAAATTAATTTTCTTACATGAAAATATTGTCCTTTATTGTGGGAACCAGGACTTTACATGGAAAGTAATAAGACAATCTTAGAAACCTTAAACTCGCAAGGTGAGGTATTTGGCATGTGACATCGCCTAATGGTCCTCTACCAAATTACATTAAAATATTGCTCTACCTTGAAAATTAGCCTCATATTGTTGGATTCCGGGTTGTACTTAGAAATGAAAAGAGAAAACATATACAAATCATCTCCTCTCAAGCTGTTAGTCAAGGAGCTTTAGTTTGTGGCATTTATGATTGTATGATACCCTTCTTACAAAATACTCTAAGTATTCCCAATGCTTTGGAATCTAAGATATAAGATACAAGTGAAGAAAACAATCTACCTAACTAAAGCTTGGGACTATCATATTCATCTGAGTGATAACGAACCATTATGATCCTCTTGTATATATTTTTTACCTGACTGTATATGTTAAATTCTGTATTTCATGCCTGTTCACAGAAACCTTCCTCCTTGAACACTTTAATACATTAAATACGTACTCAATCACACTGTATGAATACGCGATTCATACATTGTGTGATAAGGTTTTTCGGTTCATACCTCCATGGAAACAAAAAATATTCTCTTCATTTCTTATAATTTAATAGCATCGAGCGAAAAAAGCAAAAACTTTACAAATGTTGATACTTTTTTGTATGGAACTATTTTGTGCGGAAGCATAAAAAATAACTCCGTGAGCAAAATTTTGTTCTTGGAGTTATGAATAATTTTTTTCGACCAATCAGAACACCCGTTTTTGGTAGACGAAACTAAAAATTAAATTATTACGGGATGCAAGAATTACAATTTGTTGTTACCTAAATAAAAACAATGTGAACAAAAACACTATTTAAATATCTCATATCGATTGGTCGATTTGACAGTTCATAGAATGACAAATTGTCGTTCCCTTAGATTTACATACAAATCTTAACATTAATATTTGCCGTACCAGTTCGGTCATATTTTCATTTTACCTTTAATTATTATCAAGATTGTCTTCATCTCTTTCAGATCATATCATAAAAAGTACTTGTATTGACATAAACAATATGGGTATGCAATTTGTGATGTTATTTCTCTCGTCATGTCGATATTCAGAAACAAAGTATTTAGGACATTGTTTTACTATACATATAAAATCTCACCGAAATTTGTCGGTAAGCGACGATCCAAAACATTTTTTACCTACACCGATATATTGTGCTTTTCCATAACGGGCCGTAATGTATATAATACAATAAACGATATGCACATACAGAATCTATCAGTTGACTAGAATTGTGTATATTTTGAAAATATTATCCGTATATAGTATGCTCAGTAATACATCAATCACTGGCCTCGCAGACTTACTCCCTATGCCCAACCAATTTTCTTCGACAGGAAGTTCCGCTTCGATTTTTAATGTCGTTATTTTGCAAAATTATATGGCCAGTAGCATGTAACATAAAGTTGGTTGGTGAACTAACCGTCGTAACAACTGCTTTAATAAGCTGTAGTTACGACGTTTAAGTCGCCAAACAAACAGAAGAGGTTAACAGAAATGGCGGCCAATTTCGGAATGAGAGCTCAGGTCCGAGCTGAATAAATGATTTGATCGGTCGGACGATTTCCTGATTGACAGCCGCGATTGGTCAGTTACAAAGTATTTTTCTTGTTTGATATGTGTGTTACTTTTGAACAAAATTGCACGGATATAACTTGTTATTTTCATCTTCGTTTATTGCAGATGATGTTACCCTGGGATCCTCGTGCTCAAGTTTGATTTCATGTCCTCTACAGTTTTCAAAGTGCTCTTTGGGCCTTATATGTGTCTGTGAGTCCTTTGCTTTCCCGGACTCAACTGGGTCGAGATGTATATGTAAGTATAATAATTAGTCAAAGTTGACCGGCATTTCGGGGCTGGGCCATTTCTTAAGTAATTGGAAAACTAATGGCATAATCAATTGTACAAATTTCACCGATCTCTGAACTTACCTTTGTGAATAGAAGTTATAGATGTCAGCTTTCATTAATCCATATGCAGGAGACTGGACTAAATAAAAAAGAAAATGTTACAAAAGACAGTTTTTAGTTGATGAAATGTTTCATTACTATTATTTTGTCATATGAAGTAGAAAACATTCTAAATAACGAATGCCTGAATTTTTTCAAAAGTTTTCACTTTCTTTGGGGCGTCAGAAAGCGTTTTTAGGTGGGGATTGGTTAATTACAACCTTTAACCAATTACCAGACGACAAAATCTTAGACTGGTTCAAATTCAAAGAGGTTGGATTCAACAATGTTTAGCCGATGGAATTTAAAGAATATTTGTCTTTTGGGGTAAAAAACGTTGCGGATAATGAAGAACTTTTAACAAGCACTTTCCTTTTTTCCCACAATGTTTTGTACTCTGTAGGCTTGTTACTTTTCAAATCGCACTCACTTTTCACTGACGTCTGAATTTGGGCAAGTCTAAAATTTAAAAAAAAAAAACAGAGAAGGGTTAAACAATCCGTGTAGCTCTGATGTTAGGGCGGCGGAAAAGCAATCTGAAAGATGCCAAGGGTTTTGTGTTCGAATCTCGGTCACGCCACTTGTTTCTTGAGTATGTCTTTCGGCAAGGCAGTCCAGTGTCTTTGCCTAGTGCTGGAGCTACGGCGGTAGCACATGGACGAGTGAACAAAAGCTTGATAACACTGAAAGATTGTTTAAAACGGTATAAAAGCACTACAAAAATCAAAGCATTGAAAAGTACTGAAAACTAGCAAGCATTGTTTAGTTCAGTAATCTTGTTTGTTAAAAGATATCATGATAAAGAAAAGAGGTTAAAGTAACCAAGGAGTGAACTCATTCCCACACAATCCTTCCTTTTAATACCCATCAAGAAATTGGTTGCGAAAAACAATTTGGGAGCAGTTTCTTCATTTTTCTACATTCTTTTCTACCTAAAGAGATAAATATTTCAGAATTTTCAACAATTTGAAATTGTCTTCTGCAACTTCTTTCAATACTCTGATCAGAGTAATTTTGAACACGATGTGCTCAAGTGAGCTAAAATTACCTAGTAGACGAACATGCAGACAGAGTTTGCAATAAGAACTACTTTTTATGGCGTAGGCATTCAACGGATTCAGTGGTTAAGCCTCCAGTGGTAGTTTGCACTTATTGAACTTTCAGACGACCTCAAAATTTTGTCTGTTAACTTAGCTATAAAAGCTGGTGCTTTGCTAGCTAAAAATCGTGTATAAAAAGATATTAAAAGCACCAAAACAAAATGTCTATAAATTACTGGTGGATCAATAAATACCTTCCCTTACAGTGAACAGTTTTTATGGTGAACAATGTACAGTGGACACAGATTGTATAGGTTCTAACATGAAATGTGGAGACGGGTATTGTATATGTCAGTACGGCTACAGAGCAGATCCACCGGATTATTTCTGTTCAGAAAGTAAGTGGACAAAGGCAGACTTCCGTAGAATAAAATGGTGTGATATCTCATTAATTTAGTCTAATATCTCCTTAACTAAGCCCGCTATGTCATTAATTTAGCCTGATATTTCATTAATTCAGCCTGTTTTGTCATTAATATAGCCAGATATCTCAATCATTTTGCCTGCTAGATCATAAATTCAGCCTTATATCTGATTAATTTAGCCTGATATAGCATTAATTTAGCCAGATAACTCGTTCGTTTAGCCAGACATCTCATTCATTTACCCTAATATCTCATTCATTAGGCTGATATCTCATTAAATTAGCCTGAAATGTCATTCATTTAGACCGATATCTCATTCATTTTGTCCGTAACTGACATTTCCTTTAATATTGACGGATCGCTGGTCACGCCAAATTACCTCCAACAGGAAAGTCGGGTTAGACATTAACGACGTTATTATTTTTAGAATTTCATGGTCGATACTAAGTAATAGAATAAGTAAAAAACGTCGTAATTACAGCTGCAAATTAAATTCTTATACATTTCTTGCATCCAATGCAAAAGAAATGCGAAAAGAAGAACGATTTGATTATCATAATTCAGGAATATGAAATATCATAGAAGTTCTTCCAAACAAAATTTTGGTACGAGATGTGAGGAACAGAAATCCATTTGTCGCTGGACTGAAAGTTGAAGAGTATATTCTGGCCCGTTATTCTCAAAAGTTTCCTTTAAAAAATTGTCTTACATATAAACCAATAAAAAAAAGTCAATATCTCTAAAAAATGACAAGTTAATAATTGTTTTTGTACACGAATCCATTACCAGACGTCTAACTACTTGGATTGGTCCAATTTAAAAGAAGTGGCAGACTGCAACTTTTAGTTAATAGAATTTTTAAATCGTGTAAACGGGTTTAAACATTGCGGAAAGTGTAGAAATTGTTTCCCTTTCCTCAATGTTTTCCAGATTTTTTTCCATAGAGGCGGTGCAATAATTAGAGAATTTTAATGTCACAAGAAGAATTTCCAACGTGATAAGGTAACTTAATTCAGGCAGGTTTTCGTGTAATTGATTGATTGATTGAATGGGGTTTAACGCCACTTTTCGCTGTTAGAAGGGTCAAAACTCATTGTATATTATGGCTTGTGTCCAAGAAATGTGTCTTTCTTATTCAGTGTAGAACCCTACTAAAAATCAACAATAAATGTAAAATAATAAACACAGTTAACCCCAATACCAGACGGCAAAATTTCAGTCTGGCCCAAATTTAAAGGAGTCGCAGACGACAATTTAAAGTTAATATAATTTTAGATTTTTTCAACTTACCAGATAGAAAACATTGTGTAAAATGAAGATATTGCTTGTTACAAATGTTTTTCCCAAGGGGCGCCGAAAAAGCGTGACTATGTGGGGATTAGTTAACCCATTCCAACACAGCAATAGTTTAGACTGGTCCAAATTGAAGGAAGCTGCAGACGACACTTTCAAGTTGATGAAATTTTAAATTGTTTCATCTTTTTGGATAGAAAACATTGTAGATAATGAAGAAATTGCTTGATACAAGCAATTTCTTCATTTTCCACAATGTTTTCCAAAGCTTTTTTCTTGAGCAGCGTAAAAAGGAGGGATTGAGTTGGAATGGGTTAAATGAGCAGATTAAAACTTCTTCACTTCAGATTTTGGCTGTATGTATAAATACATTTTAAAAATAACATTTCTTTTTTTTTATTTGTCTTCCGCTGTTAAGAGACAAAACGAATAACATGGATTCGAAAATAAATTCTTTATGACGTAAAGTTAAAGGCCTCCAACATTGTACTTCGATGAGGTAATAAACGGCATCATTTGTAAAACATATTACATGGGAGGCAAATATTTGGTTGGCAACATAAACGTCGTTACTACAGCTTGAATAAGCTGTAGTACGACATTTAAGTCGCGAAACAATAAAAATGCTGAACATAAATGTCGGAGTTAAAAGTTCACTTCTGGTCTAAATGATTTATTTACCTTTTTCAATCGTCGATTTAATATACAGCGGCAATCCGGCAGTTGATATACTTAATTTTGAAAACTAAAGTGTCTCTAAAAAGGGATGGAGAAAAAGATCCTAACACTGTAAACTTCATATTTCGTTTTAGTTGTTTCCGCGTTCGGAGACCCTTGTTCACAGCATTCAGACTGTTTTGATCCATCTATGGAATGCTGGGAATCAACATGCACGTGCAAACCTGGCTACAGTCTTGAACCTTCCTCCCAACTGTGTGTCGAAAGTAAGTACAAGTACCTGCAAATCGGGCTATAGTCATGTACCATCCTAGTAACTTTGTACCGAAAGTACGTAAATACACTTGCAAAACGGGCTATAGTCTTGTACAATCCTCATAACTTTGTACCGAAAGTAAGTAAATACACGTGCAAAACGGGCTATAGTCTTTTGCCATCCTCATAACTTTGTACCGAAACTATATAAATACACGTGCAAAACGGGCTTTAGTCCTCTACCATCCTCATAATTTTGTACCGAAACTAAATACATACAAGTGCAAAACGGGCTTTAGTCTTGTACCATCCTCATAACTTTGTACGGAAAATAAGTACATAATATCGAAAAGCAGTCGGTGCTTGTTAGCAAGATCGATTACCCGGATAGTCGTTCGAGATGCCCAAGAGGCCGTTTTACCAAAACAAAGTTATTATGATCTAAAAGACATTCTATTCCTCCTTAAACCTTGACATGCTGAATAAAAATTGTGTTTAGAATTGCACCAAAATCAAAGAACTGAAATCACTGGAAGTACTAGTGACAGGTCAGTATTTCATTTGAAAATTGATTTCATCAACAGTTTTGGCTTGAGAGGGGTTAGTAGGAGGTGTAGACTAAGTGTGCAGGCTGATCTCTCTCTATACCCCCTGCCCAAACAGGAAAATTACGGTTTCAGCATGACAAGGGTTAATTATTCCGTATATCTCATTTTACCAGTATTTGGCGTCTTCAAGGCCGAGTAGACAAGCAAGGGTGGTCGGTTTGGAAACGAGAGGTAGAAGGTACGAAGCCGCACGGAAACGAACTCAACGAGTTAAAACTTGCGATACGTGTTAACAAACTTTCTGTAACGCATGAGTAGTTATCGGCGGTCTATTTATTTCAAGCAATTACCTGACAAGTGTATTCAGGGTCCAACCAGCCAAATCTGACTGGATGCCATAAGATTAGCCCTTTCCTGTCTTGCAAGGTTTTTTACCTGTCTAAACTCAAAGTTTTTACAGACGAAAATTTAAACTAGGTTCTTTTTGAAAAACAAGCATTTTTTTCTTTTTCTACAATGTGTTCCCATTTATAAAATCTAAGGAATGTAAAAAACAACAACAACAAAAAAAAACAGGGATTGAAGAACGTTTATGAACGTAGATTGCATACATTTCGCCAGTGGACGAAATGAACCCATTGTTATATAATGACGCTTTTTGAAGCCGTCAAGAAAATAATTTGGAAACAATGGTGTACAATTTCTACTTTTTTTCACACTGTTTTCTTCCCAGAAAATTTCACAAACTTTAAATTGTTGTCCTGGTCCTCATTCTAATTTTGACCAGTCCTTAATTTTGCCGTCTGGTAATTGGTTAAGGAAAGTGTGAAAAAAAAGAAACTATCTAACCCCCCCAGCAAACCCGTGTCAGAGCCGGCACAAGAAATTGTAAATATCATGATTGTTCTTATCCAACGATGTTGATGATTTGTACCTGTGTTTCAGATTGTACAAACTACGGCTCCACTTACATCGAATATGTAGAATGGGATCTGAACTGTAACAGCGACTACCACAGTGGACTGAGTCCACAGGAATGTAAGGACATATGTTCGAACCTCTCAGACTGCCTGAGCATGAGCTACCATTTTGGACTCAGTGCTTGCCAGACGCGGTTCTGTGATCCAATGACTGATCCGAGTAGTTTTGTTGAGTATCACCAGGTTAACACTTTTGTCAGGAATTGTGCATGAAATGAAAATATCTTAAACTTTCGCACAATAACTTACAATGTATTTGGTATGTTTTATTTAATTTGAATGGGGTTTAACGCCACGTATAACAGTATTTTGATCAGATCTCGGCGGTTGGAGCACCTAACCATGGATTCCTGGTATTTCTCACACAAGTTCTACCACTACATCCTTTCCGAGCCTCCAGCTTCTCAACCCACATAGGTTTACGACTATCCACCATTTCGTGGGAGACAAATGTCGGAAAGAATATTTGTCGAGACAGGAGATCGAATCATGGACCACATGTGGAAATGCGACCAACTGGACCATGGCTGCGGCGTAATAATAAAAAAGGGTCGGATATAATTTGCAAGCGGGGACGATATCTTGATAATGAATAAAAATTATTATCACATTGAACGAATATTTTTACATTAAGAAAAAAATCTGCAATATTCAAAACGATTCTACAGGGTTGATGTTTTGCGCGCTTTCAATATGGCCGATTTCGTGTCCGTTCGACATTTTAACCCTTGTCATGCTGAAACCGGAATATTTCGGTTTTGGCAGGAGGTGTAGACAAAGATCACCCTGCACATAAGTGCAGTCTTATCTCAGTCTACACCTTCTGTTTGTACTTTTCCTGTCAGAGTTGTTTATGAAATAAATTTTCAAAAGAAATATTGATGATTGAACAACAAGTGCTACCAGCACTTTCAGTCCTTTGATTTTACAGCAATTCCCAATGTGACTTTATACAGCATGACAAGGGTTAATATTTCAAACCCGTCAGATATAACGGGGGCTCTCATGAGATTCATAAAATACATATTAAACTCTTTACTTTTTTTTCAAACTTTTAGATTAGTCAAAATTCTAACAGGCTAACAGACGATATTATAATATCACTGCAATTCAAAACGTAGCCATCCTATATGAAGGAAAATATTGTAAGAAAAAGAACGAAATCGCTAGTTACAATCAATTTCTTCTTTTTCCATGATGTTTTCTCAAGTATAATATGACAGAGCCGTAAAAACAGGGATTGTACGGGAGAGGGGTAAAGAGAAATTTGATCTAGCAGAGATAAACCAAAGGTTGCGATTCGAAGATTTAAGTCAAGAAGTCATTTTAGATTCGGAAAATCTGCAAGGAGCAAAACGTTTCTATCGTGCTTATCCGACGCATACTGACCAAGGCGATACTTTTCGCATCGCACAGGTTTGTGGGCATCCCTCTACGCACCGTACAATTGACCAATCGCTGGACCAGCCCACTCACGTCGTTGGCCACGCCTATAGACTCCAACAGGAAGTCCCGCTTCGATTTTTATCAAAAGTTTTTGTCAGCAGCATTTGCCAAAAAAGCAGAATAGTTGGTTTGCGACCTAAACGTCGTAACTACAGCTTGAAAAATCATTGAATAATTGGTGAATAATCGTAAACATAAGCTGGAAGTTCGGAAAAGATGAAGGTATAGTGGGAGTACTGGTGTGAGAAATACCAGGAATCCATTCTTAGGTGCTCTGACTGAAATACTGTTAAAAGTGGTGAAATCTTCATTCAACAAGCAAACAAAACTAGAAGACTGTTAGATGTCACGGGGGATAGTGCAAGGGTACAGGACGGAAAAGCTGAGAACTCCACCTGCTTCGTCAACGTGCTTGACGGATAGCATCGGTTTAACGTCTCATCCGAAAGATAATTCGTTTTGTTAGTTTGGTCAGCCCAAGGCTCGAATTCGTGATCTTGAGTTTTGTAGTCAAGTGCTCTACCTACTGAGCTAATTGAACCATACAGGGATATTATTTGTCTCCAAAGTACCTGTTACGGTGAGAAGAGTGTCTGTCAGGGGATGATTGGCAAATCGCGCTTGTCAATCAAATAATCAGTTGACCAATGTAATCATTTATTTGGACCAGATGCGAGTTCTGACATTGGTCGCCATTTATGTGAAGCTCTTCGTTGTTTTTTGCGACTTAAACGTCGTAACTACGGCTTATTCAAGCTGTAGTTACGACGGTAAAGTCGCCGACCAACCATTCCTCTTTTTGTTACATGCTACTGGCAACAAATTTTACAAAATAACACCGTTTAACATCGAAGCAGAGCTTCCTGTCATTGGGCGTGGCCAGTGGAGTAAGGAGGCGGGGCAGCAGTTGGTCAATTCACTTGCAGCACTGCATAAAAAAACCCTACCAGGAAGGAACAAGGGTATCGTGCAGAATCACTTTTTTTAACGTATCTGTAGGAGACTATAAGTGAAACAATTTCTTAGCTGTTCTTAGCTCCCCTGAATCTGAAAATGGGATTCTACCTTATTTAATTTGACCAATCGCGAATGACAACCGAATTACAAATCAACCGCTTAAATCCTTAATTTAGAACAGAAATTGGTTTTGAACTTCGACCCTGGCTGCCACTTTCTGTTAACTTTTATGTTGGTTTGACGACTTGAGAATCGTAACAACAGTTTGTTTAAGCTGTTGTTACGAAGTTTAAGTCGCCAACCAACTATTCTACTTATATGTTGCATGCTACTGGTCATAAATTATGCAACTATCGCCGTTTAAAATCGAAGCGGGACTTCCTGTTGGAGTCGGTGGGCGAGACCAACAAAGTAAGTGGGCGGGGCCAATTCTTGGCATGCTTAACCAAGAGTACATCTTATTGTTTGAAGGAGCTATGGATAAAGAACAGATTTTAAAAAGGGTAGTCTGATCGTAGTCTAGTAGATCTGACCCTTTTTAAGCCAAATGTTGTTGATAAAATAATCCTTAAAAGAAATATTGATATACAATCAGTGCTATGACCCTTTCCTGTTTTGCAAAATTTTAGACCACTCCAAATTCAAAAGTTTAGCAGACGAGGATTTAAAGTGGATTTGATTTAAAAAAAAGAACCATTCAATAGGGTGGAAAACATTTTGGAAATAGAAGAAATTGCTTGTTACAAGCATTTTTTCTTTTCCGACAATGTTTTCTTAGGTATACAATCACAGTGACGTAAAAACCCGGGTTTGTACAGGAAAGGGTTAAGGCCTTCGATTTTCCGCAGTGTAATAGGATACTATGCAGGATGGCAAGGGTTATTGTTTATATTTTTAGCTAGCAAAGCGTCAGCTTTGATAGCTTAAGTTAACAGACAAAATTTTGAGGTCGTCTAAGAGTTCAAACGAGTGCAAACTGCCACTGGAGGCTTAACCACTAAATCCACTGAATGTTTACACCAAAAAAGTAGTTCTTGTATATACTTGTGCAGATTATCTTCAAAATGACTGCCCACATGAATAAAATCTATTCAAATTGTAGAGGACATCTCCAAAAGCATACTATACAACCCATTACTATTCGATCCCACTTTTTGAGGATCCCCAAAAAGGCTTTGGAAAATATTGCGGACACTGAAGAAATTGCTTGTAACAAGCAATTTCTTCAGTGTCGACGATGTTTTTTACCCAACAAATGCCAAAGATGATTACATAACAAAACAATGCTTTGCTAGCTTACAGTACTTTCAGTACTTTGATTTGATACAGGCAATATCAATACAATACACTACAATATAATACAAACATTGTACTTGCAATTAAATGTGCTATATGCACATGTAGGAAAATACAAGTTACAAACAATACAAACGTCCACATGATGTAGGAGAAAGTGAGTGAAGAAGCTATATCACCCATTACTCTTTGAAAATTCATTTTGTCTTAAATTATTCACCCCGAATATAAATTTTGCCAAGTTAAATATGATTTCTTGTTTTTGGATGACACGAGATTTTCAAACTTATTGAGAATATGCGATCTATATGCGATACTTTTTATATACTTATAGCGGATGTTGCGGCAAAAAAGTCGCTTTCAACAGAATTTTGATTACATTGTTTATAGATTCTATCTTCATTATGGACATTTTGATTTTTTTTAATCCTTGGATGCTGTTCTAAAATGAGAAAGGGCAATATTTAGGTTTTTTTCAGATATGAAGTATAAATACGCTTCTTGTTCGAACGAGTGTTTAAACATACTGTAATTTTTTAAACGAGATGAGTTGTTAATGTCAGAGTATCATGATTGATAATATTGTATTGATAATATTGTATTGATAATATTTGAAAATATTGTATTGATAATTTTGTTAAATTATTCGCTGTTAAATCAAACTGGAATTCATTGTTTCTTGTCTTTGATTTGACAACTTATTGACTCCTGGAGCGTTTTGAGATGAAATGCCCAACTTAGATTATTGTAAGTTTGATGTTTATTTGCGTCATCTTTTTGCATTTTAAAATCTTGTCTAACAATACTTCTTTCTGACAGATCTAGGATTTTAATCCAGTAGCGAACCATATATTACATTTGCGAATAACATTTAAAAGAACTCTTCCTAGTTCACCGTAGATACTGGACACATTTGCAAATTTTCTGGCCGATAAAATTTTACGAAGGAATGTAATGTTCTACATCTACATGTAGGCCTTCACTTCAAGACAAATTTCTGAAGCATAATGCACTACCAGTGGAACCAAAGAATAAACTAAAAACATTTTTCTCAATACTAGAGTCAAAAAAGTAAAATAGAGAATGTAGACGATGTAAAGATTTAGTTGTATTCTCCGCTAGATTTTTTCTGAGACCTTAACAAATTACCGTTTTTAATCGCGACCTCCTGGGAGCGATTTGAGTCTGCGTTTTCGAAATTCAGTCGGTGACCCTATTTCCCATAAGTTCCTTTACCTCAACTGGACGCATACTTGGTAATAAGGAGCATCTGAATTTCTTTGAATGTTGAGTCTGGAATATCCTTTTCCGAGCATGCCATAATGCTTTAAACACTTGATTCCTTTAAAGTTATGTTCATTAAGTAGAATTATAAGTTAAGAAATTTCCAACGTGGAGTAAAAGGAAAACGGAGGTCCAGAGTTTGGAAAAACCGTTATAAGCTAAATATAAAGACACTTTGATTGGATGATCACACAGTATTAGTGGAAAAACAGGGAATTCAACAAATTTATCTTAACGCCCCCTCTGTCTCTCCATCTCTCTTAGTGTCTTCTGTCTCTCTCTCTCTGTCTGTCTCTCTCTCTCTCAGCGCTCTCTCTCTCCCTTTCTCGCTGTCCATTTCTCTTTTCCTTTTTTATCTTTCTCTTTTCCTTTTTTATCTTTCTCTTTCTTTCTTTCTTTCTTTCTTTCTTTCTCTCTCTGTCTCCCCCCTCTCTCTCTCTCTTTCTCTCTCTCTCTCTCTCTCTCCCTTCCTTTATTTTATTTTTTATCACAAATACGTACAATAAAATCAGTAAACGATTAGCTGAATTGAAAATGTAAAGTCCAAATTTCGTCCCAGTGGTACCAATAATCTCATAACTACGATTTTTAAGTTGCAGTACAATTTCGGCAAGATAGATGAGCTATCGTTTATTATAACGAGAAAGAATCGATAACTTTCGTTATCATCAATCAACAATTTTAGCTGTGGGTATTACAGACTTAGAAAGGCCCTCATAATGTCTGTATTACTTTACAGAAGAGAAAGCCAAGAGACAGTTCTTCCCCCTCAAACGATCGGGACTTATTGTTTAACAATTGTCCGTCTATTAAGAACTTAACTCATAGACACATTCAGTATTACTCAATTATCATAACCTGGTATGTAGGTAACTTTAATATGTATGCACCTGCAGATTACAAAATTAACCCATTCCCACACAACAATCTTTTAGACATGTCCGAATTGTAAGATGTTGTAGACAACTGTTTTAAGATAATGGAATATATTTATATATTGGGTTGAAAGCATTGAGATAATGAAGAAATTGCTTCGTACAAGCATTTTTTTCATTTTCCACAATGATTTTCAAAGCTTTTTTCAAGAGGTGCGTAAAAGGCGGGATTCTGTTGGCATAGATTAAGGTCCATTATTACGGGCATTTTACCTTATATTGACTCACTTTGGGCCACAGCGTTTTACCAATATCTTTGTTCAACAAAATTGTCTTCAAAATGGCTGAAAAATGCATTGTCTATTGTATGGTAAAATATTGATTTGATAAATTCTGATAAAGCAATTTTATTCCATCAAATGCATACTACCTTAAGGAATTATTTATAGGACTAACACGCATTGTGTTAGCCTATCAGAAACATTTCTTTTTTTTTTTCCTCAAAGAAATATACAACGTTAAAGTCGCGACGACAACAACATTTCTCAGCTATTCAGTGGCGAGCGATTACAGTGCTGACAGTACTTTGATTTTGAACAGGTAAGCCTGTAGATATTTGAAATATTGTATAATAACGAGTTTACAATTGTTCAGGAAGAATGGTTTCCGCTTTTTTTAACCATTACCTTGGTCTTACCAGTATTTATCTTAAGTTGCCATTTCTTACAAATCTTTCGATATCTTCGAACATTAGTTGTAGTTTAACGGGCAATGTTGAAAACAAAGCTTGATCATCAGCGAACAAAAGAAGAAACAGCCTTATTGTAAAAATACCGTCTATACTATTCTCCGCGGTTTTTTTTGTTTTTTTTTTTTGACGTCATTTACGAACATGATAAAAAGTAAACTTGAATTCGAGTCTCCCTGATTTACATCACGGAATGAGTATATTGCAGGTGGTATTTGATCGTTAAATTTTACAAAAAAAAAAAAAAAATCACTTCAGAGTACATCGCTTTTACAGAGCATTTACACATTTAAGCTTATACCTAGGTTTAGCATTTTCTGTCGCGTTTTACTTTATAGTAATCAATAAACACTGTGTATAGTTGTTTTTTTTTTTTTTTTTAAACAAAAAAACTCAAGACTTTTGCGATTATCGAATGTAATATGAAGATACAATCAACTGTATTTTGCTCCTTTGATATCATATATCATGTAGTTGTCTGTATTTATCCCTGACGGTCCTTTTTCGCGTAACATTTAATAAACAAGAGGCCCATGAGGGCCTGAGACGCTCTACTGGTTATCAAGTTTTCCGTTAAAGAAACCTGATATTTAAGGAAGTTAATTGCTCAAAGAAGAATGCATAAAGAAAAAAGGGCTTTATCCCCTTTATCATTTTAAGCAACAATCCTCAAGGCCCCTTTTCCCATGTTTCATCACGGATCCACTCCATTTCCAAAAGAAAGTTACCTTATGACCCTACAATCATTCTGTGAATATTTCATCAGAATCTGACAATAATTGTGGACTTTATCACATAAACAGGATTGTTTTGAATGAAAATCAATAAGGCCCGTATTCCTGTGTTTTCTGATGGAACGTTCCTTACAACCCGACAATTGTCTTGTGAAATTTAAAAGACAATTTGATAATGATTGTGATCTTCGACACATACACAAGAATGTTATGAATGATAATCTGTAAGGCCCCTTTTCCTGTGTTTCGAATGCCACGATTATTCTATGCATCTTTGAAGAGAATCCAATAAAACTGTTGACTTTATTGTGTTAACAAAGATATTAAATTCAGGTTCTCATAAGGCCCCTTTTTCCGTGATATTTTACTGTTGGTTTTATCATTCTGTGAAAGTTAAAAGTGAATCCGATGAAATACTGGGAATTCATTATGTTTACTAGAATATTTAAAAAAAAAACATCATATGGCCCCTTTTTACATGATACTTGATGGATTGTACCCAGTTCTGAAAAGAACCATTTAAGTGATTGTACAATCATTCTGTGAAACTTTGAAGTGAATTCAGTGAAATCAAGGGACATCATTGTGTTAACCAGAATATTTAAGAAAGTTTTTCATAAGGCCCGTTTTTATGTGACACTTGCCATAATCAGATCCACTGTCAAAATCAACCATTGGAATGATGGTACAATCAATCTGTGTAATTTATTGTTAATGAGTTTATAGTGAAATCTTCATAGGGCCCCTTTTCTCATGATACTTAACAGAACAAACCGAATTTCAAAAGGAACAATTCTAATGAAGGTAGAATCATTCTTTAAAAGTTAAAGAGGATCAATGAAAACAGTGGACTGAATTGTGTCAAGAATTTTTGTAACAAAATTTTCATAAGACCCCTTTTTCCGCGAAACTTAACAAATCAGACCCAATGTACAAAGGAACAATCCTAATGATAGTTTGAAGAAAATTATAAAGACTGAGGACTTTATTGTAATAATGATGTTTTGTAATAAAATATTTATAAGGTCCCTTTTCTTGTGTAACTTAACCAATCAGACCTAATTTACAAAGGAACAATCCAAATGATGGTACAATCATTCTATTAAAGTTTGAAGAGATTCTGATAAAGACTGAGGACATTGTTGTGTTTATGAGGATTTTGTAATATTTTTTCATACAGCCCCTTTTCCGATGATACTAGACAGATCAGGCCCAATCTGGAAAGAAACAATCCTTACGATGGTACAAACATTTTGTGAAAGTTTGAACAAAATCTTGTGAAAACTGCAGACTTTATCTTGGTGTAAAATTTTTAAAATAAAATTTTCATAAGGCTCCTTTTCCTGTGATACTTGAAGGATCGGGTCTCATGTCAGCATCAACAATCGTGATTATTGTACAATGATTCTGTGAAGGTTTGAAGAAAATCCAATGAAAGCTCTGGACTTGGTAACAAGGATTTATAAATGAAATTTTCATAAAGCCCCCTTTTCCTGTGTTTCTTGACAGTTCAAACCCTGTTATGAAAAGAATGATAGTTATGACCTTCCAATCATTCTGTGTATATGTTACTTGATGATCTGAACCAATTCCAAGGAGAATTCTTCTTACAAAAGTATTATTATTCTGTTTGAGTATAAAGACAACCCCATCTTATCTGTGGACTTACAAGCATTAATTAAGATTTTTTTAATTGAATTTTCCTAAGGCCCCTTTTCCTATGTTTCTGAATGGACCAGACCCAATTTGAAAGGAACAATCCTTATGATTGTACAATCATTATGTGAAAGTTTGAAGTCAATCAGGTGAAATCTAGGGCCATGGTGTGTTAACTAAGATATTATTATTAAATTTTCATAGGGCCCCTTTTCTTCCAATGAAACTTAATGGATCAAACCTACTTCCGAAAGGAACAATCCATTTAATGTAACAATCATTCTGTGAATGTTGAAACTATGGACTCTATTGTGTTTACGAGGACTTTTTCGATCCAGTTTTTATCGGGCCCCTTTTTCCCGTGGTCCTTGACTGATCATACCAAATTTTGAAAGGAACAATTCTTATGATGGTACAATCATTCTGTGAAAGTTTGAAGTCAATCATATGAAAACTGTGGACTCTAGAGAGTTAACAAATATCTTTGAATTAAATTTTAATAAGGCCCCTTTTCCTATCTTTCTTGAGGCATCATATCTGATTCCGAAAGGAACAATCCTTATGATGGTACAATCATTCTGTGAAAGTTTGAAGAGAATCCGTTGAAAATTGTTGGCTCTAGATTATTAATGAGAATTTTTTATTAGAATTTTCATAAGGCCCCTTTTCCTGTGTTTCTTGACGGATCATACCCAATTTCCAAAGGAACAATCCTTATGACAGTACACTCATTCTGTGAAAATTTGAAGGGAATCCGAAGAAAACTGTTGACTCCAGAGTGTTAAAGAGGATTTCTTAAAAGATTTTTCGATTAAATTTTCATAAGGCCTCTTTTCCCTTGTTTCCTGATGGATCTGACCAAATTCCCAAAGGAACAATCCTTATGATGGTACAATCATTCTGTGAAAGTTTAAATACAATCTGATGAAAACTGTGGACTCTAGAGTGTTAACGAGGACTTTTTAAATAATTTTTCATATAGCCCCTTTTCCCGTGTTTCTTGACAGATCAGACCCATTTCGGAAAGGAACGATCCTTTAGATGGTACAATCATTCTGAGAAAGCTTGAAGAAAATCCGATGAAAACTGGACTCTATCGCGAAAACAAGGATTTTTAATGGAATTTTTAATTAAATTTTCATAAGGCCCCTTTTCCCATGTTTCTTGACGGATCATACCCAATTTCGAAAGGAACTATTCGTATGATTGTACAATCATTCTGTGAAAGTTTGAAGAGAATCCAAGGAAAACTGTGGACTCTATCGCGTAAACGAGGATTTTTTAATTAAGTTTTAATAAGGCCCCTTTTCCCATGTTTCTTGACGGATCTGACCCAATTTTGAATGGAACGATCCTTATGTTGGTACAATAATTCTGTGAAAGTTTGAAGGGGATCCGATGAAAACAGTGGACTCTTTCGCGTAAACAAGGAAAAGTTTAACGGACGGACGCCGGACGGATGCACGGACGCCGGACGGGAAAAGCCATCTCTATAGCTCTAGTGGCCTTCGGCCAGTAGAGCTAAAAATTGACGGTTCGCGAATATCGATCAAAGAATCATCCAACCAATCAAATAATCATTTAGACCGGAATTGAACCTTGAAGTAGGACGTTGGCCGAAAATTATATGAATCGTGTTTGTAGGTTCGGCGATTCAGACGCCGTTAATAAAACTTATTCAAGCTGTGGTTACGACGTTAACGTCGCAAACCAAACATATTACTTTTCGTTACATGTTTCTGACAATAAATGTATCAAGATAGTGCCGTTAAATGCTAAAGGGGAAATTCCTAACGGAGCATAGTGTGCATGGCCGACAATCCGTCAAATGATTCAAAGAAGAAATCCGTATAAACGGCCCTTTCAATTTGGTTATTTTTTGTTTAATCGAATGATCTCCTAATAGGAACAACTGATGAAAAGTGAAAGAAATCGCAAAATTTACTGGAGTTCGAAGATTAATTCAAAACAAAACAAGCAAGCGAAAGCTTCAAATGTATTCGATCTACTTTGAACGAACTTTTCTATCATGAGAACCTTTCACTAAGGGACATAAATATTCAAGATACCCTACTGGATAGGTATTTTTTAATTATAATTTTAAAATTTTCGTCTGCATAACCTTTGAATTTGGACGGGTCTAAAATTTTGCAAAGTAGGAACGAGCTATAATGTAAGCGTTATTCCATTAAAATAAACTTCACCCAATCTCGAACATCACATTCTTCGAATTCTCTTTTCGTTTCGGACCTATCTTAACCCATCACCACAGACTGACGCTTTCTGACGCCCTGAAGAAATACAATTCGGGAAACTGAGAAAAGAAGAAACTGCTTGTAAAAAGCAAGTTCTCCTTTTCTCTCAATGTTTTTCAATCCTATTTGGCACTTATCTTCTAATTTTGGCCGAATTTGAAATGTCTTCAACTTCTTTCAATTTTCACTAGACTTAAATTCTGTCGTCTGGTACTAGGTTGAATTATAAAGCCCTCTGACAATACCTGGAACAGACCTGCAGCAATAGAAGTTTAAGTAATACCCTATTTCAAAGTGAAATTGGCCAGTTTTATATAACACTACCGAATAGTATTCACTGGCGATGTACAATGATTTGAGCTGGTTTTTAATTTTTTGTTTGTTTGTTTGTGTGGGTGTGTGTGATTCTATACATTTTTTTAATAGGGTGTTCCGTGAATTTTGCAAAAAAGATAAATACATATGCGCATTGTTCTCTATTTCTTTTACAGGCAAAAGCCATATCGGAGGAAAACCCTACATAAATCCTTTTAACCCATTACGGCCCTCAAGAAAAAAGCGTTGGAAAACATTATGGAAAATGAAGAAATTGCTTGTTGCAAGCAATTTCTTCATTATCCAAAATGTTTTCTATCAAAAAAGACAGACAAAACTAAAATTCCATCAACTTGAAATTGTCGTCTGCAGCTTCTATCTACATAAATCCTTTTAACCCATTCCACCACAAGCCCTCCTTTTACGGCCCTCAAGAAAAAAGCTTTGGGAAACATTATGGAAAATGAAGAAATTGCTTGTTGTAAGCAATTCTTCATTATCCACAATGTTTTCTATCAAAAAAGACTGACAAAACTAAAATTCCATCAACTTGAAATTGTCGTCTGCAGCTTCTATCATTTCTACCAGTCTAAAATTTCATTGTGTTGGAATGGGTTAAATGGTTATTTGTTCAAATAAAAAAAATCTCTAATTGAAATATCGCTGACCACCCCTGCTGATAATCCGACATTACTTTTTTTGTAAAACGTATATGGTCGGGGATATTTATGATAAAAGGCTAATTGTTGATTGGCGACTATTTAGTTTCGCTGAAGCTGGCCCCCTATACATTTGCAAACCTGACTGAAAATCATAACTAACGGTAACAGTATGTATAGTGTATAGGTAACAAAGTCTACAATCTCTTTTCCGAAGGCTTCTAGTTACTTTGTCCTGATTTACCGAAAACTTTTTTCTCAATTTTGATAATTGCTTGTCATGTCAATAGAAGTTACCAATTTACATCCATTCGTCCTGGCTTTATTTTGTATCGGTTACATTTTTTCCGTGCGCACGTGTCTGTAGAAAGAGTTTTAAAACTGACCTTATACAGGGATAAACTGGAACATGAACGATGGTTTGATATGTTAAACTTCTGTTTAACCCATTCCCACACCACAGAAAATATAGACTAGTCCAAATTGAAAGAAGCTGCAGATGACAATTTCAAATTGATAGGGTTTTGATTTTTTCTAGCCTTTTAGGATAAAAGACATTGTGGATAAAATGAAGAAATTGAAAGAAGCTGCAGATGACAATTTCAAATTGATAGAATTTGGAATTTGTTTAGCCTTTTTGGATAGAAAACATTGTGGATAATGAAGAAATTGCTTGTATCAAGCATTTTTTTCATTTTCCACAATGTTTTCCTCAGCTTTTTTCTTCAGGGACGTAAAAAGGAGGGATTGTGTGGGAATGGGTAAATCATTCTTTTCGAACGAATGAAATACTGTCAAAGACTATGGACCCTAGATGTCAAACAATACAATTAAAATGGATCTTGTTTCGTTCCATTAGCCAGTACATTAGTTTAGTTTAAACATATTTTATTTGCACATGTATATCAGAAATGCACATCTTATTCAAGCTGTAGTAACGACGGTTAGGTCGCAAACCAATCATTTGAATTTTTTGTAGCATGTTACTTACCATTAATTTTACAAAAAAACCCGCCGTTAAATATCGAAGTTTATGAGCCGGGGCTCAGTGGGCGTGGCCAACAGAGTCAGTGGGAGGGGCCAACGATTCGCCATTTGAGATCTTATGCCGACGATATGCTTAAGGACGTGAAACATTAAATATACAGCTTTAGAAGAAAATAATTTATTTAACCAGTATTTCTTATAAAACAACTATTACCATTTGACAAACATTTTGAACAAACACAAACCAAATCACAAGGCAGTGTAACAATCACAACAATAAGAGATATCCCTAGATCACATAACCTAAAACTTATAACAATAAATCTATCTCATGGTCGAAAACAGGTCTTTCCAGAACAAATCATAGATCATAACGTTATGTTTATTGACCTATGCTGGATTCTTCTTTCAAATTTAAGTTTTACAGAACACCCGTAATTCCCTTATTGTCTGACGAGGTATGAGTTTACTTTCGTCAGTGTTGTTATAATTGGGGTTTACAGACGGTGATTTTTTTAGGAAAATTAAAGTTGAACGATTTTCTAATCAACCACAAAACATTTTCTAATCCACCACAAAGGAAATTGGGCTGGACTCGAATGAAAGGAGAAGTCCACGAATTTCCATAATACCTACCTCAAGAAGAAAGCACGCCTAAAAAAGGACATAATTATTAGTCTACTTAAATGATTCCCCCCCCACCCCCACCCCCCACCCCAAAAAAACACAAAAAATCCCGCTGCTATCCAACCCTCTCCAGAAAAATAAGCTTAGGAAGACATTGCAGACATTGAAAAAAATGGTAGTAATACGCAATTTCTTCCTTTTCTACAATGTTTTCTATCCAAAAGGACGATTTTGTATTGACTTATTTCAATTTGGACCAACCTAAATTTAGCCGCATTGTGATGGGTTAATGATTTGGGTACATGTCTTATTCTCAAGCAAATAATGCCATTTTGTCATATCACTGATGCTACGGCTTTGGCAATACCTTAGGATTTTTTTTTCAAGTGAAAATAACTGATTTTTTTCTTATAAATACTGTATTGGTATCTCCCTAAAAGTAAGAAATTGTCAATCGTTGTTACATGATTAAGAATAGATACGGCTGTTAACCCATTACCACGCAACGAGGCTTTCTGATATCCTGAAGAAATATGATAATGGAAACCTTGTTGAAAAAATTGATACTTATTTTCCAATTCTAATGCAATTCGAAATGTTGTAACCTCTGAAAAGTGAAAAGTGTGTGCTAATTGTTAGCTAAAGAAACACGAAATCTTTCTACGGTGAACAATCGTGGACAAAACAAACAAAACAAAACAAGACAACTGCTGTACGAAGTCCTTCGTTTGCATATAGTTATAAACCTACAAGTGTTCTAGAATACGGTGAAATCCTCTTAAATGCAGCACTGAAAATAGCAATTCACTGATTAATAGGAAACCATTTAACCCTTTTCTGTCTTTAGAAATTTTAGACTGGTCCAAATTGAAAGGAGTTGCAGGCGACAATCAAAAGTGAGTGCAATAAAAATAACCAACCTATAGGATAGAAAATATTGTGGGATAAGAAGAAATTGCTTGTTACAAGCAATTTCTTCTTATCCCACAATATTTTCTCAAGTTTGAAAACTCATGGACGTAAAATCCAGGGATTAACCAGGAAAGGGGTAGACCTATTTATTTTTACATCAATTGGGAAACAAGTTCTTCCAACTTAGACTACTTTTGATTCTCCTTCCCAGAGAGTACACCAGTACTCGCGTCGAAAGTGATGGGCCAATGACAGAACAAAGATCTATAGCCGCTTCCGGGAATCAAACTCAGGACCTCCTGATCTGGAGGCTGATCATTAGATTTATAGAACGAATTGTTCCTTTAAATAGCAACTTCTGGTTATTTGCCATGACATTCTTGACATTCTTGACAAAAAAGAGTTGCAATTAACAGGAATTCACTGTATAACATAGAACAAAGACAAATTTAAACACAATAGAAAAAAATTCCAATCTGACAGAGTTCAATACAGTTCCAAATATGATAGGGCTAAGTGACGTAAGATGACGTCATTTTCCTTTGATATTGATGTCACAATGAAAATTAATGTTATTGGGAGAAAATATTAAACAAGGCAAACATTACGACATCTGACATAAAGAATTCCAACTTATAAATCATACAAAATTGCAGGTATATAACAAATGGAACCCAATGTTGTAATATTAACTTTGAACTAGATTCTTGTTGCTTAGGTTCACTTAACCCATTCCCACTCAGTGACGCTTTTAGACGCCCTCAAAGAAAAAAAGCGTAGGAAAAAATAGTGGAAAATGAAGAAATAGCTTGTTACAAGCAATTTCTTCATTATCCACAATTTTTTCTACCAAGGAAGTTGAAAAAATCCAAAATTTAATACACTTTAAATTGTCGTCTGCAACTTCTTTCAATTTGGGCCAGTCTAAAATTTTATCGTATGTGAATGGGTTATCCCATTCCAATTCAAGCTTCTTTATTACCCTCAGGATAAAAACTTTACCAAACACTGGGTAAAATGAAGAAATTGCTTATTACAAGCAATTTCTTCATTTTATAATGTGTTTTCTATCCCAAAAAGACTGAGATTTCAAAAAATGTCATCAACTGAAAATTATTGCCTGCAACTTCTTTCAATTGGGACCAGTTTTAAGTATTGTCATAGGGTCATGTTTTAATAGTTCAAACAACCACTGATTTTGTGAAATATGAAAATGTTTGCATACAGATTTGGTCAAAGACAAACAAGGTGTACATCAAAACTGTAACGATACCATTCCTTATTTATGACTAATATATACCATTACCTCACAATACATTACTGAGATGAACCTAAAGAATATGAAAACAAAAAAAACAAAAAAAAAATGAGAAAAGGATAGATTTCTTTTGAAAAGAAATCCTCTGTTCACTCCCTATCTCTTCAACCATATAAAATAGTTATGTTTCAATTTACATAGAGTTCAAAATGTCAGTTGCATCTCTGCTCCTTTTTTCCTCTTTGGTACTATTCTCAAACACTGTAGCTTAGTAATGGGTCAGTCATTTACAACAAATCAAGTTGTGACAGTCAAAAATACATACATGTCAAATGCATTTTGTTGACTTGAACAAATAAGAAAAAAATAATAATAAAAAAAATTGAGAGCTATTACTACAGTATAGCAATTTGCTGAAGTAGTAAATAATTGCCATCAATTAACGTATAATTGTAAATGCTAACTTATAATGACAGTCTAATCTACAAAAATGCTTATCCTTAAATCATGAAATGGTTGTTTTTAATTTTACAGTATTACATTATTTGTTCGGCAGTAAACTTTACTACTCTGTATCTCTGACAATATTCAATTTGTAACCAGCTTATCATATTGGTAGAATATAGATAAACATCTAAAACAAGAGCAAACAAAGCTGCTTGCCAATGTAAGCAGTTGACCAATGGCAGCTGACAATCAAATATTCAGTCAATCAATGAAATCATTCATTTAGACCAGAAGTGAATTTTTGAACTCCGATGTTGGCTGCATTTTTGTTAACCTTTCTGTTGGTTTGGTGACTTAAAGGTTGTAACTACAGCTTATTCATGCTTTAGTTACAACAATTTATTTCACCAACCAACTATTCTCCTTTTTTTTTCATTACATGCTACTAATAACCCCTTTTAAAATCAAGCAGGACTTTATGTTGGAGTCAATGGGCTGGGCCAACATTTCAGTGAGCAGGGTCAGCAATTGGTGAATTCTATTAGGTCCCTTGAAATACGATTTAAAAATTATAAGTGGCAGACAAAATAAGTTATGGGTCTTAAACATGGTACTAAGTTGAATTTCTAAAATAGATATGAAAGTGTTATGGTGAAATTTGATTTTACTTACCTACATATATTGAAGTAAATATACAAATCACTAAGCCTCTGCTAACATGAGAAGTTCACCTCTAAGGCATGTAAGTCACATCAATTATGAGAACTTATTGTGTATCTTTCTTTGCCATAGTATGCACAAAATTAACCCTTGTCATGCTGAACCCGGAATATTCCGGTTTTGGCAGGAGGTGTAGACTAAGATCAGACTGCACTTATGTGCAGGCTGATCTTAGTCTACACCTCCTGCTTATA
Organism: Fragum fragum; assembly: GCA_946902895.1. Lineage (NCBI taxonomy): Eukaryota > Metazoa > Mollusca > Bivalvia > Cardiida > Cardiidae > Fragum > Fragum fragum. The sequence continues at coordinate 10,393,657 of OX336370.1, read as the reverse complement.
CTTTTCCTGCCAGAGTTGTTTGTGAAGTTGATTTCTAAAGGAAATATTTATTTTTGAACAACAAGTTCTATCAGTGCTTTCAGCCCTTTGATTTGACAGCATTTGAGTTAGGTAATTTATACAGCATGACAAGGGTTAAGTAAATGATTGAAATGTGATTGAAGGATGTAATCCTGGTTTGTTTATGTGCTGACTTGATCCATTTGCACACCCCAGCTTTTTTTAAGGCCTCTTAACTCATAAACACAGTGACGCATTCTGACACCTCTCAAGAAAAACAATTGGAAAAACATTGTGTAAAATAAAGAAATTGCATGTAACAAAAGCAATTTCTTCATCTTTTATACTGTTTACTACCCAGAAAGTTGAAAAAATCTAAAATTTCATAAGCTGTAAACTTTCGTCTCCAACTCATTTCAATTTGGACCAGTCTTAAATTATCTGTCGGAATGGGTTAAGAAAAAGGCTTTAAAAATCATTGTGGAAATTGCTTGTTACAAGTTTACTACCCAAATAGACAAAGATTTTGAAAACTTCATAAACTAAAAAAATGTTGCTGCAAATTCTTTGATTTTGGACCAGTCTCAAATTTTTTGTCTAACTTGACAGTATTATAGTTTTTAAAAGAATAATGCTCAAATTCAGTTCTTCTGAAATATGCATCTGCGTGTTCAGAGATTGAAACATATACATAAGCACTCATAGCAGACAATGTATAAATACAATTGGAAGATATAAATGCAATATCACAGATTGAGCATCTTTTTTAACAAATAATGCATATCATGTATACTTGTGTATGATTAGACATGTTAAAAATGCCTGAATTGTGGAGGTCAAATAATTATTCAAATTGTAATAACAGTATTTAGGTCCCCATCCAACCACATATTTTTTGTTTTTTTTTCTTACCATTAATTATGTAAATTTAGGTTGATAGAAAACTCAGTTGAAATGCCATGACGGAGGTCGGTGGGTGTGGCCAGTGATCTCTCAATTATCCTTTCAAAGAGATCTCAAATGAGTTGCAAATAGTTGGAAAATATGATCAAATTCGGAGCAGACAAAAACATTTGCAATGGAAGAAACATTTTGACGTTGATCAGCCTGCTTAATCCTTTACTATATACCAAAATCTATTTGAACAATAATTATTCATCATGGAAGAAAATATTGCGGAAAAAGAAGAAATTGCTTGTTACAAGCAATTTCTTATGTTTCCACAATATTTTCCCAAGTAAAACATCAAGGGACATAAAAACCAGGGATTGTACAGGAAAAAGTTAATGAAATTTCTGAGATTGTTGATTTAAGTATCTCAATTTGCTTATCTTAAGCAATACAACAGAAACAGAGGTCCCTGAATCTGTTGGCCTGGTTGGAATCATCTCACCACTACTGTTTTCCTTCATCAAAACACCAGTCGTTTGGCTAGACCTCCTGTTGAATAGATACAATGTAAAACTTCAGTCTACCAAAATACCTCGTTACTCTGAGATCCACACAAGCCCAGATTCTACAGATAAAGTAATCTTTCAGTAAAAATATGTCACAGATATGGATGCAGATACCTTAGTCTCTGTCACATGCTTTCATGTGACCTTGAACTTCAAACTATTCAACAGAACTTTATGCATGACACTAGTACTCATAAAGGGTAACAACTGCGCTAAGTTATTTTGAAATCCATCATTTACTGTAGACCATATACTGCTAACAAAAAATAGTCATATTCATCCACCTAGTCGCCCACTCAATGACAGGTCCTTGAGGCATTACCTCACTACACATAGAATGGACCAATCTGATAATGCTACATACTAAATTTGAAAGGTGTACATTTAATGAATTTGGACATGAAGATACTGGTGGTTGCTCCAATTGAGTGTTTTTCAAACTTTGGACCCCTGGTAGGCTTTTTTTGACCCCAGAGGTATTAAAACTTTATAGAGAAACATCTGGATATGCTGTATACTATATACGATTGCCTTTGACCTTAAACATCGAGAGGGGATTTTTTAATTTGTTCTTATTGAGATTTTTTCCTAATTTAAGATGCCTTGGGCAGGGCTGTTTTTTACCCAATCTGGTACAATTCCAACAAAAATGGTACATAACTATCAGGTTATGCTAGATGAATGCCCTTGGCCTTTTAGTTAAGAAGAAATTTGATTCAACCTCCTTTAATTGAGCATTTTCCTAATTTAGACACCTTCGGCAGGGCTATTTTTGACCCCATAGGCATAATTTTTCTAAACTTATTCAGAACTATCTTGAAATGTTATATACCAAATATGAGTGCCCTAGGCCTTACAGTTTAGGAGGAGAACTCTTTTGAACTGGCTTAACCCTTTCCTGTTTTTCAAAATTTTAGACCAGTCCAATTTTGAAAGAAGTTGCAAATTGACAATTAGATGTGGTTGCAGTTTGAAAAGTAACCAACCTACAGGTAGAAAATATTGTGGGAAAAGAAGAAATTGCTTATTACAAGCATTTTCTTCTTATTCCACAACGTTTTCTCAATTATAATACCACATGGACTTAAAAAAAGGGATTGTACAGGAAAGGGTTAAATTGAGCATTTTCCCCAAATTTGAACCATTTTGGCAAAGCTGTTCAAGACCTTAAGTGACATAAATTTCAACAATCAATGTGGACTACAATTGTGTTATGTAACAGTCAAATATGAATATTTTTGACCTTATATTTAAGAAGAATATTTTTTTCAAATTGCTCAAATTGAGCTGTTTTTCCATTTTGGGACCCCTTGAACAGATCTGTGCTTGACCATAGGCACATAATTCTAAAAATGTAGTGTAAAATCCTAGTAGCACTGCGCACCAATGTCCTAGACCTTATATTGTAGAAAGAGAAGACTTTTAAACCTCCTCTAATGGAGCGCTTTTTGATACTTTGGACCTTTAGACTAGGCCAGGGTCATGTTTAATTCCAGCGGTATAATTCAAGTATATCAGGTAGAGAACCATTCTTTAAAACGAATATGAACGCCGTAGACCTTAGGGGGGATTCTCTAAGAGTTTTTCCATATTTCGAACACATATCGAGGGGCCGTTTTTGACCCTACAGGTATAATTGCTTCCATATTGGTAGATAACAATTCAGTTTAAATTATGATTGACAATATCTTAACGTTTTTCATGAGGGCTAATGTCTGGTAAGAATTTCTGTGAAATGACAAAGCAGATAGAGTAGAAAAGAGTTATCACAGAAAATAATACTCATACCGATGGGTCAGCGCGAAACAGTTGTAACTGCCTATAGACATATAGGCAGTTACAACTGTTTCGCGCTGACCCATCGATACAGCCTTAGCTAAATTTACTCACCTGTCTCTGCATCTTTTTTCCTTTTCAGACTAGGTTTACACTGATCCATAATCTCCTTCTTCTTCCCTCCTATCATTGGCAACATGTGACCTGGGGTAGCGTATGGCTTATTGGAAAAGTATGGCAGCTTTAGTGCCTAAAAATTAATACACATGAAGATGTTTTTTATATCTTTTTTTATCTCAAATTTGATGTGATCAAAGAGAGCTTTATTAATACAAGAACAATGCAAATAGATGCCTGGTCCTCTACTATTGAGTGCTGGATAGTGTACAAAATAGAGTATGATATCTTTAACTCGAAGTTCAGGGTCTTACAATATTAATTTGCCTTATAGAAAGTTCAACCTAAAGATAATTGAAGTTTTCAAATCCAAAATCAATGCAGAAAAAAAAGCTGTAGAAAACATTGTGGATAATGAAGAAATTGCTTTTCACAAGCAATTTCTTCATTATCCACCATGTTTTCTACCCCAAAAGTAAAAAAATCCAAACTTCCTTGACTATAATTTGTTGCCTGCAACATCTTGAATTTGGACGAGTCTAAAATTTTGCCGACTGGTAATGGGTTATGGTTGCAGTTGATGAGTACTCTCTGATAAAATAATTGACTATAAAATACTGCAAACTCTGTTTTTATCACTTTTTTTTTTATCAATTTATTTCTGTTTATCTATAAGTAAAATCAAAGGCCTGAACGGCCTCAAATGCAGTCAGGACTGTATATTAACAATTTGTATGATAGTTGAAGTCATTCTCTGATTTGTCTGTTAAGTTTTCCTTATGGAATCACATTTGAAGACTTCTATCTTCCCCCCCCTGACAGAATCTCAACCGTTTTTCTCGCCCATAACTGACTTGATCAACAGCGTAATTGTTGAATTCAGACAAAATATACGAAGGGTAGTTTAAGGAGCATCACCCTCCGATATTTCAAAAGATAACAACTGTAGTTACGAGAATTTAGCAGAAACCGACAAAATTCAGCGTGCGGAGAATTATTTAATTCTACCATATTCTACCCTTACCTTCCCGGTCTATCGGAATTGAATAATCTGTAAATTTCTACCAATCTACAAATTGTGGTTCTCTTTCGGTCCACACCAATAGTTAAAGCTAGAATTTTTACCCGAGACATGTTTTATTATTATTGATAGTTGTCGGAATTAATCTAATTGAATTTAGCTTTACACCGACGTAAATATTTCCACCCTTAAACCAAAGGGATAAAATCTAAGAACCCCACATAGAGACGTCTCCTTGGAGACCGACGAGTTGTTGAACACTGGGGTAACTGACGCATTGAGAAAATGTCATGTGGATCAATCTTTCGCGGTAATGGACTTGGTCAGATTTCTTTACCATTGTTAAAAATACGGTGAAAATAAATCAACAAAGACCTCTATTTTACAAATTGGGAAATTACACCGAACAGATGCACGTGTACAAAACTGGATTAAACTTTGCAGCTGGTAACTTTTAAAATCGTAAGAATGAAGGTTATAATAATCAAAAAAATCCAAGACGGCGGAATGTTTCACTTTCGACTATGTCTAAGATTAATGAATCATTGAACACGGAGGCCTACCATACTCTTTTTTTGTTAAATGAAATCCGTAACGATAGTTAGTTCAGGCAGTCGATTAAATGATGTCAGAGACATAAATATACATTATTCTATGTCTCTGATGATGTTAACTTTTGACGTAACGACAAACCGGGAGGATTCCCTCTATCGAGTGGCCTGGATGCAACACTGTTTAAGATGGTATGAATATAAGTACTTGTACACATTCAGTGATTCGGCTTTTCGTGGTCATTCTTTATGAATGGGCTTACATTTTCAGATAGTATACTACAAGAAATTATGAATCAATTCACGAGGAAGGAAAAATTTTTCAGGTCCTTGTCATGTTCCTAGAAGCAAAGAGCGAATTCTGGGGATTCCTAAATTACAGTCAGTATTGTGGTGGATGGAGCACCTAACCCTGGATTCTTGGTATTTCTCACATCAGATAAAGATATCAATTTGATGTAGGGATAGTTTTTGCAAGAATGACATATAGAGGTTTGTTTATATTGAAATAAAGTGTCATTTATTCATTTCCTAAATATTCAGTGTTTGTTTGTTTGTTTGAATGGGGTTAAACACCACTTTCAACAGTATTTCTGTCATATCCCATTGGCTTGAGCACCTAACCATTTTTTCCTGGTATTTCTCACATCAGTACTTACCACTACATTCTTTCCATGCCTCAGGCTGCTCATCCCACTTAGGCTAATGATTATCCATCCATTGACCCATTGGCGAGAGAGAAATGTCGGAAAGGATATTTGCCGTGTCCTTGGATTGAACACGGGACTCAATGATTGAGAGTCAGGTTTCGCGCTGTTGGTTGCCATTGTAGCAAATTGCGACAAAAATAAAATTCTGGTGCAAGTTTTTTTCATTTGGCGAAAGTTCGTGGCGAAAGTTCGCGGCGCCAAAAAAATTGAAAAGTTTTGTTAATAAACACATTTACTCTGTGTAATGGCCGGAAATCAAGTCCGAGGGCTATATGTGTATAATTGCTCAAGGGCTTGTATATCAGGTCAATTATGTCATTGAGTCTGAAACAAGACGAACACATAACCAAATTTAGTTACAGTTCTGATTGACAGCTGATTGACAGCCAATCAGATGAATAAAATTGGCTCATTGGTTGGTGAGTCGTATTGATTTTGTGTTGTGGGTGTGACTTACTATTATGGATGAGCCGATGATGGCTATCACATAATAGATCAGTAGACCTCAATTATCACGTATAAATAGGCTTTCTATGAGAAAAGTGTAATTAATCTGGCCGTAATTTGCCTTATCTTGATGAGTACAATTGCCGATTTCGGGCATATTTTCGTATATTTCTACTGACAGTGTCAGTCAGTTTCTAATCTCGGCACCGCTACCGCGATTCCTTGCTAAACAACTCAATCAGCATTTATGGGTAATAAGAAGGATATACTGATGAACTGTTGATAGAAACAGTGGTAGTTTGTTAAAATTTGACATAGATTTCAAAAGGTCTACTGTCCCAAACACAGACGAACCAAATCATTTTTTATTCATTTGTACCCAAGAATGTTCAACCTTAAACCGATTTTTTTATATTACAGAAGTTAACATTATTTCATTATTAAACCAAGCATATTTTACAAGTTTTATTACAATTTTATTTTTCTATTTTTTTCTCATCATATTCTCGATTTTCAAATCAAAGTACTAAAAGCACTGATTAAAGATGAGAAAAAATCAATGTAGGTGTATGACTGAGCTACATTTATTCAAGACAAAATAACAAATGAATGACCATGTAAAAAACCTGTTTAATATGCATATTATCTATTTAACAACATGTTAGTTAAGAAAATAACAGTACAGTTAAAAAATATTCGACTTTGGCACCAACTCCTTCTCAATTTGTCCCCAAATTTACTCCACTTGGCCCCAACTTTTTTAATTTGGCAAAAGTGATGGTGACAACTTTTTTCAAGCCAGAGCTAACCCTGGTGACTGGGTACTCAAAATTTGGAGGTTTGAATTTTTTTTTCAACCAATCAGAACATCCATTTTGATAGAAGAAATTAAAATATAATATCTTTAACTTTCTACCTCTGGTGCAGTTATTCTCTGTAAAGGATCCATGGCTAATAACTTTTCTAGCAGCTCTAACAGATCATCAGTGGCAGCAACAAATATATCTTTGAACTGCGTTCTTTGGCACGGTTTGAACTGTACAAAATCAGGTAAAAATTCCATGGCCTGTCAAGAAAATAAAGTACATTGTATGTGTCAGGTACACAATAATTAAAACATATCGTCTAAAAGAAATGGAAGCTTGTTGTCCTTGTGCGAGGAAAATGTTGTAAAAGCAAAAGTTACAGCATTTTTCTACCGCATCAACAATATCTTAGACCATTTATGAAGAAATAAGATGTCTTCATGCTATCCCTACATTCAAACTATTAACCTTAGGATTGGACATAACAATTTGTCGTCAGTTTTTCATATTTCTTCAAGTTCAATAATGAGAAGCATTGGTATAACATAACGGAAATTCAACTGACTAGAACCAAAGTGACATAGCTTGGGTAATAGGTGCAGTACAGAACATCCTTAATTTGACAATCTTCTCAATCATGGTTTTCTTATCTGAGTTCAATTAATCTTTAAACAAAAGTGTTCAATCAAAAGCTTTCAATCATTCAAATTATTTACATTGTTCAATCAGTTTTGGTGATTGATATTTTTGTTTAAATGAATGTAGCCAATTTATTCTAGAAAAATCATAACTTCACTTACACTGAAGTTAATTCCTGATGTTGTGGTAATTGAATGAATGTTCCATTGATTAACCTATTACCACACAACAAAATTTTAGACAATTCCAAATTCAAAGAAGTTGCAGACAACAATTTTAAGTTGATGAAATCTTCAAAATCTTTGTCTTTTAGGGTAGAAAACATTGTGGATAATGAAGAAATTGTTTGTGATAAGCAATTTCTTCATTCTCCATAATGTTTTCCAAAGCTTTCAAATTGAGAGGCGTTTTAAAGTGTCATTGTGTGGTAATGAACTAAGCGGTCAAATCTTACCCTGAACAGAAACTAGATCAGTATTTAATCACAGTCATTCAATCAAATTCGTGTAGGGTTCAGTGTTCAATCACATTCCAATCAGATTGTCAAACTCAAGATGTTCCATACCCATAAACAATCAAACCCAAGAATGCTGGAAGTCAATTTAATCAGAACACACAACCAACTTGTTTTATAACAAAAGATTTATGATTTATTAACAAGTGACTTACAGGCCATTCCTCTTTAGATGGAGTTCCCATACATTGGAATATTTTACTGAGTTGATCTAGATCTGTGTCACCAGGAAGAAAAGGTATCTGAAATACAAGAGTGCCATAGTCACAATATACACAGCCAACTAACTGGTAAGGCCAGACAGTCTGAGAAGATGATACCAATATTAGACCACTTTTGGCTTTATACAACAACATACTCACACCTAAAATAGGAAACTAGAACCGTTATAAATAAAAAAATTGTAAGTCAGAGAACAACTGATATTTAAGATTGGATTTAAAAACAAGAGGGCCGTTGGCCCTGGGGCGCTCACCTGAGATAAAGGCTCTTTTTATTTCAACAGTCTAATTTCATGTAAAGGATAGGATTATGAAACAAGTGGGCCACAATTACATATAAAGACTATGAACCTGGGGATCCAAAAGTCTAAATTATAAATACCAAGGCCTTAGTGCTGATTTGAAAGAAGGAAAAACCTTTTTCCATGGGTTATAATTTCAGAAATAAGAAAGAAGTCTGTGAACTGACCCCCCCCCCCCGCGGGTCTGCCCCTGGAAACCCTAGGATCATGATTTTAGCTATTTTGTAAGAGATCAATATACTGATGCTTCATGCAAAATATCAAGGCTCTACGCCTTCTGGGTCAGGAGGAGAAGATTCTTAAAGATTATTTTGAAATTTCACTTTTGTTGCCATGGCAACCAGAGTGTTTAACGGATTTCAATTCTTTTAGCTATATTTGAAGGGGACCACCTAAGCAACATTTCTGCCAAATTTGGTTCAAATTGGCCCTGTGAATTGGGAGGAGATGTCATTTAAAAAATTGCTCTTTATTTCTATATAAACCCCACCCCCCTGGGGCTTCGCCCCTGGGGACCTGATGATCATGATTTTAGCTATTTTTAAAGAGGTCAATATACTGATGCTTCATGCAAAATATCAAGGCTCTACGCCTTCTGGGTCAGGAGGAGAAGATTCTTAAAGATTATTTTGAAATTTCACTTTTGTTGCCATGGCAACCAGAGTGTTTAACGGATTTCAATTCTTTTAGCTATATTTGAAGGGGACCACCTAAGCAACATTTCTGCCAAATTTGGTTCAAATTGGCCCTGTGAATTGGGAGGAGATGTCATTTAAAAAATTGCTCTTTATTTCTATATAAACCCCACCCCCCTGGGGCTTCGCCCCTGGGGACCTGATGATCATGATTTTAGCTATTTTTAAAGAGGTCAATATACTGATGCTTCATGCAAAATATCAAGGCTCTACGCCATCTGGGTCAGGAGAAAAAGATTTTTGATTTTTTCAAAATTTCACTTTGTTGCCATGGCAACCAGAGTTTTTAACAGATTTCAATTCTTTAAGCTATTTTTGAAGGGGACCACCTAAGGAACATTTCTGCCAAATTTGGTTCAGATTGGCCCAGTGGTTTGAGAGGAGATGTCATTTAAAAAATCATTCTATATTTCTATATAAACCCCACCCCCCTGGGGCTCCGCCCCTGGGGACCCGAGGATCATGATTTTAGCTATTTTGAAAGAGGTCAATATACTGATGCTACATGCAAAATATCAAGGCTCCATGCCTTCTGGGTCAGGAGGAGAAGATTTTTAAAGATTATTTTAAAATTTCACTTTTGTTGCCATGGCAACCAGAGTTTTTAACAGATTTCAATTCTTTTAGCTATATTTGAAGGGGACCACCTAAGCAACATTTCTGCCAAATTTGGTTCAAATTGGCCCTGTGATTTGGGAGGAGATGTCTTTTAAACATTTGCTCTTTATTTCTATATAAACCCCACCCCCCTGGGGCTTTGCCCCTGGGGATCCAAGGATCATGATTTTTTGCTATTTTGGAAGAGGTCGATAACTGATGCTTCATGTCAAATATCAAGGCTCTACGCCTTCTGGGTCAGGAGGAGAAGAATTTAAAGATTATTTTAAAATTTCACTTTTGTTGCCATGGCAACCAGAGTTTTTAACAGATTTCAATTCTTTTAGCTATTTTTGAAGGGTACCACCTAAGGAACATTTCTGCCAAATTTGGTTCAGATTGGCCCAGTGGTTTAGGAGGAGATGTCATTTAAAGAAATTGTTGACGGACGATGCAAGACCCATGGACGCCGGACAAAAGGCGATCATGATAGCTCACTTGAGCACTACGTGCTCAGGTGAGCTAAAAAGGTGCCACCCTCTATACTCCCAAAAAACACAGAAAATATTTTGCAAAAGAGAAATAATCAAACCAAAGTCATTTTATTTGCAATCCTAGAAACAGTCAGTTATAGTAATCTTGTATTGTCAGTAAATCAATTCTCACACAATCCTTCCTTTTTACAACACTCAAGTATACAAACTTTGGAAAACATTGTAGAAAATGAAGAAATTGCTTGTATCAAGCAATTTCTTCATTATCCACAATGCTTTCTACACAAAATGATGAAATAATTAGAATTCCATCAACTTGAAATTGTCACCTGCAGTTTCTTTCAATTTGGACCAGTCTAAAATTTTGCTGCGTGGAAATGGAATAACAATGAAGATTATATCTTCCAACAATAGCGACTAGGGTTATCATAATAGTCCTATTTACCCGTAACAGCAATTCAGCCAGTATACATCCTACGGCCCATATGTCTACACCTGTACCATAGTTTCTAGCACCAAATAACAGTTCCGGACATCTATACCATCTATAAAATATACAAGATAATTGAAAAGTTGACCCTGTTAATCAAATACATAGTAACCAATTAACCCATTCCCACACAACAAAATTTTAGAAAGGCCCAAATTGAAAGAAGCTGCAGAAGACAATTTCAAGTAATTTCAAAGTTTTTGTCTTTTTGGATAGAGAACATTATGGATATGGAAAAAATTGCTGTATACAAACAGTTTCTTCATTTTCCACAATGTTATTAAAAGCTTTATTCTAGTAGGGCGTAAAAGGAGGGGTTGTGTGGGAATAGGTTTACCTATTCACCCACCCTAAAAAAATACAATCATGGAGAAAAAAGAGAAATTGCTTTTAATAAGTAGTTTCTCTTTTTCTCACAAAAGTTTTCTACCATGATTTTAACCCTTGTCATGCTGTATAAATTACCTTACTGAATTGCTGTAAAATCAAAGCGCTGAAAGCACTGATAGAACTTGTTGTTCAAAAATCAATATTTCTTTTAAAATCAACTTCATCAACAACTTCGGCAGGAAAGTACAAGCAGGGGTGTAGACTAAGATCAGCCTGCACATAAGTGCAGTCTGATCTTAGTCTACACCTTCTGCCAAAACCGGAATATTCCGGGTTCAGCATGACAAGGGTTAACTTATTTTCCAATTTCAGTGCACTTTGAAATATAATGAGTTACATCATTCATTTAGACGAATGGAACATGTTGGCCTCCAACATTAACCCATTCCAACACAACAAAATTTTAGACTGGTCCAAATTGAAAGAAGTTGCAGACTACAATTTCAAAGTCATAGAATTTTATTTTTTTTCGTCTTTTTAGATAGAAATCATTGTGAATAATTTCTTCATTTTCCACAATGTTTACTAAAGCTCTTTATTGAGGGGCATAAAAAGGAGGGCTTGAGTTGGAATGGATTAAGGTAATACAATCTATATTTTTGGTGGTGGGCAATTTAAACATTGTTACGCACTACACTTATATGACCCGACGATTTGTTTTGTGTCCCAGACCACACACTTTAACCAGCAACACAGTTTGATATCTCAGTTAAAATTACTTCATGCCCACAATGTTTTCAAAAGCTTATTTTTTGAGGGGCGCTAATGGCTATAAGGCTCTTGAAGGGCCAAATTTCTCACTAAACACCAAAAGGAATCCTAAAATATTCATTTAAGAGATGGAGGTTTTTCGGTTCATACCTCCTTGAAAACAAAAAATATTCTCTTCATTTCTTATAATTTCAATGTTTTTGAAGGACGAAACTGAAAATTAGTGTACAGACCTCGCTATTTACAATCTTAGAATAGGACACAAGCATGCTACGTAAAGATTTGCCAAACAGAAAACGAAAATAAATTTCAAAATGATTTCATGTTGCTTGTAACAAGCAATTTCTTTGATGTCCAAAATGTTTTCTACCCTTAAAGACAAAGAATTTCAACATTTCATTCACTAGAGATTGTGGTATGTAACTTTTTTTGAATTTGGACAAGTCTAACTTTTTGTAATGTTGCAATGTGTTAATTCTAAGTATTCCTGCGCCAATCACAGTGCATTTCGTAGGGCTAGTCTCTCAATCATGAGGTCCATAAGTTGATCCTTGGTTGCGGCAAATATCCTTTCCGACATTTTCCTCCCACTAATGGATGCATAATTGTAAACCTAGGTGAGATGAATAGCTGGAGGCTTGGAAAGGATAACGTGGTAGTACTGGCGTGACAAACAATGGGAATCAATGGTAAGGTGCTCCAGCCGCTGTGATATGACTGAAACACTGTTAAAAGTGGCCTTAAACCCAAATCAATCAATTTAAGTATTCCTTTGGTTTATTAATAGCTTCAGATCATAATGGTTTATCCATAGGATGGCATACCTCTATGACCATTCTATCCCCCTGGATAGAATACAATTTTTCATTTAACACATTCCCACACAAAAATGCTTTTTGACGCCCCCAAGAAAACAAAGTCTTTGAAAATATTATGGAAAATGAAGAAATTGCTTGACATCATTGTATTAACTATAATATTTAAGAAAGTTTTTGATAAGGCCCCTTTTCATGTGATACTTGCCAAAGATTATTAATGAGGATTTTAAAGTGAAATTTTCATGGGTTTCTTTTCCCATGATACTTCACACAACAAACCAAATTTCAAAAGCACCAATTCTTTTAGCTTTATTTTCTCTTGTTTCTCCACAAGTGAATGATATATTGCGTTTGTTGTTCATTCATTGAAAGATATATCAGTTTACCTCGAACAAACAAATGACCAATCATGGCTGTCAATCAGGGGAATCAATCAAATCATTCAGCCCAGCAATACGACATTGGCTGGCATTTGTATGAAACATTTTTGTTTTGGGAGGCAACCTTGTTCAAGCTGTAGTTACAATGTTTAGGCTGTCAACAAACTTTTTCAAATTTTTGTTACATGCTAGCGGCTATGAACTAAGCAAATTAACACCGTTTTTAATTTTAATTGAAGCAGGATTTCCTTTAGGGGCCAATTGCCGTGGCCAACTTAGTGAGGGGCGGGTGCAGCAATTTGTCCATTATTTAAAATGTTTTCTGTCTCATAAAATCAGAATTCTAGATTTAATTGGGATCAGTACACGCTAATATCATTATCTCTTAACAGACCTTGGGTTGTCAGTTCAATTTTTAATTGACCAATCACAGCTGTCAATCAAAGAATCAATCGACCAATAAAATAATTCATTTAGACAGGAAGTGAAATTTACACTCTGACATTGGCCAACATTAACATGAAACATTTTTGGTGGGTTGGTGACTTAAAAATTGTAACCACAGCTTATTCAAACTGTAGTTATGACATTTAAGTCCCGAACCAACAATGTTATTTTTTGTTTTATGTTCCCAGCCAGTTATTTAGTAAAATAACGTCATTAGATATCATAGTGGATTTTCCTGCCAAAGTCAGTGGGTGTGGTCAGCAATCCTTAAATTGCCTCAATGAGATCATTCCAATCACTACCCACAACACAGAGTTTAGGGAAATACTGACTAAAAATTAACCCTTTCCTGTTTTGCAAAATTCTAGGCCAGTCTAAATTCAAAGGTTTGGCTGACAAAATTTTAAAATAGATTTAATTTGAAAAACAACCATTCAGTTTGACAGAAAATATTGTGGACAAAGAAGAAATTGCTTGTTACAAGCAATTTCTTCTTTTTCTACAATATTTTCTCAAACATAAAATCATAGGGACGTAAAAACCAGGGATTGAACAGGAAAGGGTTAAAGTCTAAGTTCATATAACCCCTTCTCAGTGGCGCTCCAACAAATCCAGGTTGAACCATGTCTTGATTTAACACGTACTCACCTTGTTACAACTTGATGTGTGTATATTCTGTTGGGAGAACCAAAAAACTTGGCTAAACCAAAATCTCCTAATTTTAGTACACCTTTATTGTTCACTAATAAATTATTTGGTTTCATATCCTGAAAGAAAAGACATCAAAGATTAACCATATCTAATTGATTAATGGTATTGGGTTTAACAACACTTTAGACAAAATTTAAACAAGAGCAATCACTAAATATGATTTTACCTTCCACCAGCATGTTGTACTAAAAATAATCTTTAAAGCATAAAGATAAATAGTTTAGTATAAAAGTTGATTATAAGGTAATACAAGAACATAGAGAGTATGTTTGAGTTCAGAGCATACAATACTGCTCCAGACAACAATAGTTTAGTACAAATTACAAGATCAAGTGGAGATAATTAGGGAGCCGATGATGGTAAGATCATCACAATTGCTAATGCAAATTACGAATATACACAAAATTTTGGAGCAGTGCTTACCATACTATGGTAGTAATGCTACGGACAACAATGATTCAGTACTAATTATAATTTAACCCATTCCCACACAACAAAATTTTAGACTGGTCCAAATTGGAAGAATCAGCAGACGACAATTTCAAGTTGATGGAATTTTGAATTCTTTCATCTTTTTGGACAGAAAATTTTGTGGATAATGAAGAAATTGCTTGATATAAGCAATTTCTTCATTTTCGACAATATTTTCCAAAGCCTATTTCTGTAGACGCATATAAAGGAGAGATTGCGTGGGAATGGGAGAGTAAGGAAAACAAAATTCATAACCACAAAAACTTTGACATATTGTTCATATGTAGGTTAAACCATTCACACACAATCCGTCCTCTTTATGCCTCTAAAAAAAAAGAGCATTGGAAAACATTATGGAAAATGAAGAAATTGCTTGTATCAGGCAATTTCTTCATTATCCACAATATTTTCTATCCAAAAAGACGAAAAATATTCAAAATTCCATCAATTAGAATTTGTTATCTGCAGTTTCTTTCAATTTTGACCAGTCTAAGATTTTGTTCTGTGGGAATGAGTTAGATTGGATTTCTGTGCACACAAACTACAGCAACTTTGTTGTTTAGTTGATTTCAGTGCATGCAATACTGCAGGTGTATTGCTCAGGCAATAGTTCAGTCAAATTCACAAGATGAAAGGGAGGTAAGTCACCAACCACAATTTCTGAGAAGTATTTTTTTGCTAGAATCCTGTGAGGCTGCATCCTGTTTGAAACAGTTTGACATGCAGTACTTTAAAAGAAAAGCTCTAGACAATATAAATTTAGTAAAATTTACAAGTTCAAGGGAGATAATTCAGCAAGAAAAGGAGTATGGCCATGAAAATTTCACATACATAACTTTATACTACCAGCTGCATTGTGTTTAAATTTGAGTTAAGTGTATATAATACTAAAGGAGAAACAGTAATTTAGTAAAAAATTGTGTACAAGGAACATAATCCAATAACCAAAGTAAATAGGGACTTAAAAAATTGTAGGTGAAAAGCTTCTTATGCAGGTAAACACTATGTATTTATTTCAGAACAGTAGAATTAACATAATTGGGTTGTATGTTTTGAACTAACTTCAGTTTGAAAGTGGGCAAACTTGCATGTCATCATAAAAGTATTTACAAATTTTGATTTATTACATCTTCATACCGCAATCATTATTCATATAAAATATAATGAAGCTTTATTCACTTACCCTATGTAATATCCAGTTGGCATGTAGGTATTCTAATCCTTTCAATGTTTGTAAGATATATGACTTTATATGTGCTAGTGTGAGAACAATACTTAAATCTTTGATAATAATCTGAAAATAAACAGAATGAATGTATGAATGAATGGGGTTACTTAGCCCGCATCAACAGCTTGGGTCATTGAGTACGCTAAAAAAATAAAGAAATGAAAATAAATAGAGGAGAAATGTTTCAGTGTAACAGAGATTTGTATTTCATTGAGTGAACAACAAAGGCTATATTTTCATAAGTGGCAGAGCCTTCATTGAAAGTACATGTATAGCTTTCTGTTGTTCACTAAAATGTGACTGAATGAAATATAAAACAATCTTACACATAAAATGAATAATTGATCTGTTTCTTTGATGAAAAAAAAAGATACAGAGTATATATTTGTCCAGAATCTCAAACAGCCTATCATTATAGATATAAAGTAAATGGCAACATGATGTCATTAATGCCTTGGATCCTGCTTAAATGAGATTATGAAGCTCCAAATGAACTAAAAACTGGGCAAAATCTTTCATATCAGTGAGTTTATCATTTGATAACTTCATTGTTTTATGTGAAATTATCAAATGATAGTTCACCGAGAAATCCTGATGATCTATCAGAAATGCATTAAAGAATATTTAGGATTAATTGCGATACTGTTCTAAGTATCCATCTAATGTAAAGACATTTAGAACAGTATTGCAATTTATCCTCGATATGTGAAAATAAATTTAAGAAATTGATGACAATATCGTTATGTTTTAGCACTATACAAATGAATAGAAGAAATTGTTTGTTTCAAAGTAACATAAATTTATCTTTCATTTCTTAAAAAAACAAAAGTTATATTTTCAAAAGTAGTCGAGCCACAAGTGGAAATATAGCTTTTATTGCCATTCCCACACAGTGACGCTATTGGACGCCCCTCCAGAAAATTGTGTGGAAATTGAAGAAATTGCTTATGACAAGCAGTTTCTTCATTATGCACTATATTTTCTACGCAGAAATTTAAAAAATCCTAAATTTCATATACTTTAAATTGTCGTCTGCAACTTTTTTCAATTTGGACCAGTCTAAAGTTTTGCTGTGTGGTAATAGGTTAAGAAATGAAAGATAAATTGATCTTACATGAAAACAGGAGGACCATGATGGTCCTATATCACTCACCCAAGTATGATGGCTCAAGGCTTTATGGTATTTACAAAGTATCAAAGTTCTATGTCTGTTTTCGAGAATATTTTTAGTGGTTTTTAGTGGTTTATTCCTTTGATCCAAGGCATATAAAGACCCCAAAACATAGGGCTAATTTTCTGAGTAATTAAAATGCTTTGGAAGAGGGTCAATAGGCTTATATCTGAAATTATGGATTGAACAGAAAAGGACTAATTCTCTGAGTATGGTAGAGGATAAATAGGCATTAATACATATTCATATCAAAAAAGCCCTAGGCCTAATAGCTTGGGAGAAGAAGATTTTCAAAGATTTCCTTCTTTATTCCTATGTAAAATCAGGGATTGCATAGAAAAGAGCTAATTTTCAGAGTACCTTTGTTCTTTGAAGTATTTTGGTAGAGGGTCCAAAGATGATGATATATATCAAATATCAAATCTCTAACCTTTATGGTTTGGGGTAGAAAACTTTCAAGATTTTTCACTCAGTTACCATGGTAATCTAAGGTCTTCACGGATTTCAATTCTTTGAAGTATTTTGAAAGGGCCCGACTTAAGGATTATTTCTTTGAAGTTTGGTTGACATTCCATAGTTAGTTTTGAAGGAGATTTTTTGTAATTGTGAACAGACAGATGGACAAACAGACAGACGCCGGAGAATGGCCATCACAATAGCTCAACAAGAATACTTTATGATCAAGTGAGCTAACATGAATACTCCATTGTTTTAATGCAAAAAAAGAGACAAACTATTATTTGTTTAGGACCAAATCTATAAAAGCGCATCAGTCCGCATGTCTATTACATAGCAACCCGATAATGTCATCAGTGTATTTGGTCCGGCTGAGATGATGAAAAAAGGCTGATTAAATCTACCAGAACAATAAGTTTATTGTTTTTATAATTCTATCAAAAACAGTAAAATTATCAAGATGATAAGCTTATTGTTCTAGTAAATTGAATTGGTCATCTCGCTGAGAGCAAATAAAGCACAACTTGAGGAGAAAAAGTTTAGATATAAAGGTTTTAAAAGCGACAGTTTATCCGTGAAACACAAACATATGTCTGCCCTCTATATTTGATTAATGGACACTGAAAAAAGTCTTCAGCTGACATTTAATGACACAAGTTTCGGGATACTACACAGGTTATGTTTACCGTTTTGATCTTATAAATGTTTTTTTAGTAATGCAATAGCAATCTTTATCTATATTCATACCTCTAAATCTGTTTCCATGAAGTCAAAAACTAAGCTTATGTTTGATTTCTGGCCAAACACATCCAGTAACTGAAAATAAGAGATTATATATGCACTTTTTCCATTTTCTTGACCTTTACCATAATGGTAACAGAGGCCATAATTTAGATACTTTGTTAAACAAAGTGGAATTGTACAAAAAATATATAATTTAAAACACCTTGGATTCAGCTCATGAAAAATCTTACCTGCATTTTTAATCTCTTCAGAAGGTCAATCCCAGTTGTTAATAAAAGAATCAATCGACCAATCAATAAAACTTTAAACTTCAACATTTTTGTGAAGCATTTTAGTTGGTGACTGTCATAACTACAGCTTGAATTCAGACAATTCTAAAACTTTGTCATGAGGAAATGAGTTAAAGGGTCCATAGGATTCAACTTTGACAGCTTATAAAGTCCTGGCCAATAAGTTGTGAGTCTCACACAGATTTGCAAATCATTATAATCCTGTCGAGTAATGGTTAAATATATACCCCTATTATATTTGGATGATCTAGCTCCTGAAGGAGCTTGATTTCTCTTAGAGCTGTTCTGTTTATGCCATCAGCTGCTTCCTGTCTGGTCCCAAGTTTAATCTGGAATAGATAATTAATTGGAATAAGTCTTTATCACATTTTTAAACTTATATCAGAAGTAGCTCTTTTATGTGCTTAACCCATTCCCTCACAATGACTTTTTGGATACCCCTTGTAAAAAGCAATTTCTTCATTTTACACAATATTTCATACCCAGAAATTTAGAATATCTAAAATTCCATAATTTCTGAATAATTTTTAACGACTCCTGCAGGGCTCTGCAGAGTGGGCGACTCAGGCGAAAAAGTCGCCTGGTTTCATAAAACTTCGCCTAATTTGCTGATCAAAGCGAAGTCGAAGTCGCCTGGAATTTTCGGGAAGTCGCCTGGATACGATAGGTGATAGCCAAATCTGGCCCAGTGGCTATAAAAGTAGGGGACAGTGTGCAATTATACAACTACCGGTCGGAAGCCCTTTGATCGTAATTCAAGTGTATCGATAGTCGCGAGGCCAGTAAATTATCAGAAAGAGGGGTATGTTCCGGCAGCTATCTGTCAACACGCTTGCTTCATTCACACCTACGCTGATTGGTTTTGGCAATGCTTTGTATACTATCGGCACCAGAAATATTTATTTAAAATTCTTTCCCTTCTTAAGTTTTAATTATTTCTGTAAATTAATTTATCATCAATCTACGAGATTTGTTGCTTACTTTCACATAATGAGAATAATGGCCGACATTTACGGACGCCTTGACATTTACCAGAAGTCAAAATTTTGTTAAAAATTTGAAATCTTGATGAAAAATATTTCTGCCGAAAATCTACGTAGAGTAAAATCATTCTTCAATTTGAATAATCTGCTTTAATTGTAACAAGTGAAGAAAATTATGGCAAACAATTTAAAGGCTGTTACGGTCTTTTCCTGAGTTTCTTGTTAAGATACATTTTTTCCTAAAACTAAATTTCACTTACTTGTGATGGTAATAATTCCTTTAAATAACATATAATCCTATAAAATGGAGCAAATTATCCTGTGTTAACTTTAAACCTCTGCATGTACAGTCTAGTTTTGTGTACTCAGCAGTAACCCTTACCCTTTACACACTATAATTGACTTAATCACAGAGGATCTTTTTTGATCAATTAATGACAATTTTTATCCATTTATATGTTATCAGGTAAAGTGCACAGACTTTAACTCATTACCACACAATCCCCCATTTTGACATCTTGAACTTTTTTATGGGAAACTGTGGAAAAAGGAGGAAATGATTGCAGCAAGCAATTTATCCTTTTCCCACATGCTTCTACCCTCTATGGCACCTTCTTTCTTTTTTAAGCTCACTTTGAAATGTCTTATTTAGCTTCTTTCAATTTATACCAGTCTGAATTTTTTTCTTCTGGTAATGGTTTGATTAAATACATGTTGTTACAATAAAATCTTTTCTCATTTTCTGCTTCAAACAGGAACAATACTCATTTCATTCAGACTGCCTATACACTATTTGCATTTTTTTCAGTAGTTGACCTTTTTATTATATATGAATCTATTATGAAATATTTAAAAAAAAATCAGAATCAAACTCTGGAATTCTCAAACCTAAAAAAAGAAAATACAGAAGTATTTGTTCACAGGAATAAGATCTTTATTGAGGACTGAATGGATAAGCAGTATTTTCTATGTTTATTGCATAATACATAATATAAAATGCAACTACTTGGTTGTAAAGCTATTTTATTTTCTGATAGAAATGAGGAATACTCGCAAAAACTAAATTTTTAACGTGATCCACTTCTCCTGAAAGTCTCACCACTTCTCCCCATTTTGAAAAACTTCTCTCAATTCTCAGACTAGTGAGAAGTGACTTCTCCCCAAATTCTGGGAGTCTGCAGAGCCCTGACTCCTTTCAATTTGGATCAGTCTAAAATGTTATTAATGACATCCCCTACTACTTTTCAATCAGTCTCAGATTGTGATGTTTGTTTACAGCTTAACCCATTAAAACACCATGAGATTCTAGACAGGTCCAAATCAAAAGAAGTTGCAGAAAACAGTTTTTTGATGATGAGTTTTTATAAATCTTTGTCTTTTTTGGTAGAAAACATTGTAACAAGCAATTTCTTCATTTTCTACGTTTTTTTTTTTTCCTACATGATGAGGTGTAAAAAAGTGGGATTGTTTGGGAATGGGTCAAAACAGAGTGCGCACTTTCAACCCATTCCTATACTACCCAGCTTTTATATGCCCCTCACAAAAATAGATTGGGAAATCACTGTAAAAAATGAAAACATGATACATGTGTAAAGCAATTTCTTCATTTCCCTCAAATTTCCTTTCCCTAAAGGGATTTTTTTTTTTTTTAAGAATTTTCTGAAGATGAAACTGTTGTCTTCAATTATTTTCAAATTAGAAAAGTCTTTAATTTTAATACCTGGTATTGAGATGAAGAATTCCAAAATTGATTTTTTATGATCAATGTCAAATTTATACCTCAGGTATCTTTTGGGCATTTTTCATTATATAAAGGGGTAATTGATGGATCACTGGCCCAGCCCTCTGTCTCAGCTTGCAGAGAAAAATGGTTGGTTGGTGACCTTAATGTCGTAACTACAGCTTTATTAGGTGTAATTAATATTTTTAAGTCACATAACCATCATGCATGATTTCAATAATGTTGGCCAATGTTCAAGGTTCACGTCAGATGTAAAAAATTTTTACATTGGAGAACTGATTTTATAATCGACCATTGCTAATGATCAATTTTTGTTTCCGTGTAAGATCAACATTTTTATTAACCCATTCCCACACAATCCCCTCAAGAAAAAGGCTTTGGAAAACATTGTGGAGAATGATTCACAATGTTTTCTAACCAAATAGATGAAAAAAGTCAAAATTCCATCAACTTGGAATTGTCGTCTGCGTCTTCTTTGAATTTGGGCCAGTCTAAAATATTGCTGTGTTGGAATGGGTTAAGCAAGTAATAAGTTTTATTTTCAGGAAATAACAGAGGCATGAGTGAAAATAAGCTTTAGTTATTCACAAAGATATTATATGAAAAATAAACAAGTACATGTATTCTATTAATGCAAAAGGAGACAAAATGTGACCATTTAGAAATATTTCCAAGAGGGTGTCATTTCCCTTGAGAATTACACGGCAAACTGAATTTGGTCAAATAGTCAAAGGCTATGGTCCTGCAAAGATGATATTCAGTATCATGCTATCAAACAAAAGCTGGGATAAATCCACCAAAAAGAGGAGTTCATCATTTTTATAATTTCACTGTTTTTCTGTGAAATTATCTGGTAACAATCTACCAAGAAACCTTGATAATCTATGGGAAAGCATAAAAGACTGTATTATACCTTACCTTTTTGACAGCAACAATAATGTCAGTTACTGTATCCCTGGCTTTATATACTGTAGCAAACTGAAAAAGAAAATAATAATCTTATCATCTGGCAGGGCTTGTGTTTGACTTGTAAAAAAGGATTCTGACCCTAAAGAATCTAAAAATGTGCTGGTTTGATCACTACAGTTTTTTCTCAGGGGATCAAAACAACCCCTTTAGAGGAATTTCTAAGTGTCAAATCTGGATACTCTGCCCCGGCAAATTTTCAGGCATGCATGTTATTTACTAGTGAAAACTCACTGTTACTGTATGAATTAATTATTAACTTTATAATTTTTTAAGAGGTACATACTTAACAGAATTAAACCAAACAAGAAAACTTAAAAGGTCTGTTGACACTTTGCAGGCATTATCTTCTCTTTTTGCTGTTCTGACCCCTTCAGAAACAGTTTTGACAGGGGTCACCACTAACAGTGTCCCGGTATCCAGAGGATCCCTGAAAATTGGAAGGGACCCCAGCAATCTCAGGCTAGGGATTCCATCAGGATCCTTCAACATTTCTCCAGTACAATAGATCTTAATGTATCAACTAATGCTCCTGATTTTTTTGTTTGCTTTTGTTGAAAACATTGTGGATAAAGAGAAATTGCTTGTAACAAGCAATTTCTTCATTTTCCACAATGTTTTTCAATGCTTTTTTTAAAAGTTGGGCTTAGAAGGGCAGGATTTCAAGTGAAAGAGTTATTGTATATCAAGGAGGGATCCCTGATTATCTGGAGGAAACCCTGAAGTAATAGGTAGAGATTCCTGTGGGATCCTACTGAAGCAAAGTTAGTGGTGACCCTGTTTGACCCATAGAATTTCATGGTCAAGGAGTATTTTGACTCCTGAACTTCAGAGGCTAGCATAAGCCCTTGTCTGGATCAAAAATCATATGCACCATCTACAACCTGTACTGTGAGAACATGCAATTTCATTTGTCATTTGGTCCCATCTGAAGGTGGTGATATTTTCCATGGTACTAACTTGTCACATATTTCATAATCTGATTGGCTGTGATTGTTGCCCTCCTTACTTATTAATAAATATGTGTTTGTTATTACAAAAGTAAATCAGTATTAAAACACACCATGGTCCTTATAACTAAACAAATAATGAGGTAGTTTTTTAAAAAAAAAAATCAGATTTCTGCCCTAGATGTTTATGATAACTGGTGATGACAACTGTATTGCCAATGACGTAATTGATATGTCAGGGAAACCACAAATAGGCAGTTTTCGGTGCAAAAGACTGATAATGTATTTACCTGATGAATTCCGGTTCCTTTTGGGTTGGACTTTTGCTGACTTTTTTGTGTCTCATAACGCCAAATATTTTTGCTTCTTTTCTTTCTTTTTTAAGAGTTATGAAGTAATTTTCGTTACAAAATTGGCTTAATCACAAATGTCTCAAAGCTCTGCATGTTACATTTGTGCCAGGTGGCAGCTGTGGGATGATGACAAGTGCCAGACAGGAGTTGCCTTACCAACTAATCTCCCAGGCCAGGACTCTGGACAAGTCTTCTCAGAGGGTAGAGAATTGAGACTTTTTTAGGGGAGGTAATTTGCTGTATGATATGAAAATAAGGAACCTCTAGAGAGACATGACAACTAATTGTAGTCATATAGACAAAGTTGACCCATTTATGGTTGAAAGTCCTTTTCTTTTCATGAATTTGATTTGTCTTTGAGCTCTCCATATTACAGAAACCATGTAACATTTAACCCTTATCATGTTGATCCCGGAATATTCCTGCTTTGACAGTGGTTTTGGCAGGTGAATAGACCAAGATCAGCCTGCACAGATGTGCAGTCTGATCTTAGCCTACACTACCTGCTCATTGTTGTTGTTTGAGAGAAATCTTTGAATGCAAAGCCGATCTATTTATGTCAAAGTTTTCAAATATAGTGAAAAAGGTAAAATATTCAGCAGGACAATGGTTAATCATTTTACCCCCTTTCAAAATTATACAGGTACTAAACATTTTGCAGCAATAAGCATATGATATTAATAAAATGTTTATTAACACATGGTATTATAGCAAAGCCACCTGTGAATTGAACTGATTTGCCAATTGAATCAGTTTCTCTCCAATTACTTGAATTACTTGAGAATGATGTGTGTGACGATTGCAAGTCATAACCTTCAATAAAATGTGACTTAATGACTTTAAGTTCTCATAGTTTACATAATTAGGATTTGTATAAAAAGGTAAGATATGATTATGCATTACAACAACAAGTTGTTTTTCACTCCATCTATTAGGTTTTTTCTGAATATGGGGAGCTTAGTGCTACAACATAGCTCTTTCTGAGGCAACAGCTTATCAAAGATAGGGCTACGTTATCGCAGCTGGCCTAGAGCGAATGTGACCGGATCCACAATTTTCAATAATACATCGTGTTTTTTTTTGCGAGTTCCTGAAACATAAAATTTCTAAAACTAGTTTTTGTACTTACTTCAATTAAGGCGTTTCAGTTTTGAACCTGACAAAGCAATCACGGACAGTAGGGTATGACTTACTGCAAGTAATTCCGGACAAAACAAAGAAAGTTCCACTACCTGTCCTTCTCCAAGGAATTCTATTTTCTCATATCGCCTAGTTTTCTCCTCCATTCTTTCAAAAATCCTGTTTTTAACCTGTAAACATCAGTTTCTTTATAACATGATCTGCTGCAGCTTGACTTTCAATCAATGTGTGATAAACGCTGTAGTTGTTGCCATGCAAGCGTTTGCCAAGGTTTATGAGTGAACAGTTTATCTCTCTGTTAGAAAAAATTGAGTTCTTCTTATTCAACGTATCTAAAAGGCCAAAGAAATTAATTAATTCATAGAACTCTAAATCATTCATCTATTTGTAAATGGTATTAGTTTTACTTTTAGTTAAATAAATGAAAAGAAAGATCTGATATATACATCCCGATTGAAACTTTTCATTACTATATATTTCGGCTGTTATAGTAGCAGCCAAAATATTCAGCGTTTTATATTAACAATGTAAAAAATACACGGACAGATTTTTGGCGTTGCACTGGTAGCAACTGCTAATCCAGCATTTTTAAGCGCCGAAGAAATATAGCATTGGGATTTTTTTTAAAAGAAAGAAATCGTTTGTAGCGAGCAATTTTATTCTTTTCTTACAATGTTTTATAACTCACATGGCCCCTATTTTCAATTTAAACTAACTTTATTTTGTCGGCTCCAACCTCTTTCAATTTTGACCAGTTTAAAAGTATTTACGGTTAAGATAGATGCATTTCATAAAGACAAAGTTCGACTTAAATTTAGTGTAGCTGTGAATTCGTAATTCTAATTGGCGGATAGCTGTCTACCCCCGGCCACTGAGTCCAACATTCAAATGTACTTAGATATCAAGCGGCGTTATTTTGCCAAAATTTTCGTCAGCTCAGTTGGTAGAGCACTTGACTTCAAACTTCAGGATCACGGGTTCGAGCCCTGGGCTGACCATATAAACTAACACAACTAATTGTCTATCGGATGAGGCGTTAAACCGAGGCCCCGCGTGACGATGCTATCGTTGAACCAAGCAGTGCTCTCAGCAGTTTTGTCCTGTATCCTTGCACTATCCCCCGTTACAACTAACTGTCTTCTGGAGGCGTTGCTCATATTGGCATGTGCTACGTTAGAAATACACAACAAATTTAACGACCTGTATCAAAAAGGTAAATAGATATTTTTTGTCTTATCAAAAGCAATTTTATATTTTCAAACGTGATACGTGCTACATGAATCGTCTCGGTGCTTTGACCCATTCCGAAACAGTGACACATTTTGACGCCCCTTAAGAAAAACACTTGGGAAAACATTGTGTAAAATGAAGAAATTGCTTGTTACAAGCAATTTCTTCATTTTCCTCAATGTTTTCTACCAAGAAAGTTGAAAAAATCTATAATTGCACAAACTTTGAATTTTTGTCTGCAACTCCTTTCAATTTTGACCAGTCTAAAATTTTGTTGTGTGGGAATGGGTTAAAACTCATGTTCAATTACTTACAATTTTCCACGATCAATGTGAAATATATTCTATCATTTCAAGTCTTCTTACAAATAAGATATACAAAAATGGCAAAACTATGTAATGAATTAATGACAACACAGGCGATTAGATTGAGAAGATTTGACAAAAATATAAGAAAAAAAAAAAAAGAAAAAAAATCAAGATTCAGGTTTGAACCCACGTTGCATACAAGTATTTGGCTTCTATCTATCTGCGCTACTTACTCTTGTGATTGTAATTAATATTCTATATAGATGTTAAAGACTGAAGTTAGAATAAATGATCAAAGATCAAGTTTACAATAAGAAATTGAGGCGACACCGGTTTCTCGAAATTCAAGTGTTATTGTGGACCTGTACCTGCCATAAACAACTATTCTTTCAAGATACACCTGCAATGTCAGCCGGTAAGGGTATACAGATCAGCCAACCGAGACTGAGAGTGTAGAAAGTGTATGTTTACGTGTATTAACCAAAAGAATACCTGTATAAGCACCCTTTTTTAGTAAACAGTGTGTTCATGTGACTTTCAGCTTTGATTGACCTTTTTGTACTTCACCATGTCAATTGTTTGCAAGCAAAACCTTTAAAAACAAAATTGGCGCCTGTGTTGTTATAACCACTTAGCTGCTATCGGTTACCCGTAAAGATTGATTGATTTATTGATTGCGGTTTAACGCCGCATTCAAGATTATTTCAGTCATATCGCGGCGGTAGGAGCACCTAACAGTGGATTCCTGGTATTTCTCACACCAGAACTACCACTACACCATTTCCTAGCCTCCAGCTGCCATCCCACTTGGGTTTACGGTTATAAAACCTTTGGTGAGAGACAAATTTTGGAAAGTATATGTGCCGCCGCCGGGGATCAAACCCATGATATCCCATGATCACGAATTGTGACATCCCATAATTGAAGATTAGGCGTGTGACGCGCTACCGACTGCGCTATGACGGCGGCTAAATATAAAGAGTTATCTATATATAAACTATAAAACCTTTACTTTCTAACCTGCATTATGTGGTCGTACTGAGACGAAAGTGGGTCTTTGTCAGGTGACATTTTCGCCGCTGGATTATACTGTCAGTGGCAGATACAAAGCGAACTGAGTCTGGTTGTGTACATATATATTCAATACATGTACAACAATGCAAACTTTAAAATGATTAAATTTACACTCGCATTAGGCTCTTGTAAGGTATTTTGTATTATCTTAACCCATTAACAACGAATCCCGCTTTTTGACGCCCTGAAGAAATGGCCATGGAAAACTTTGTCTGAAAAGGAGAAATTGCTTGTTACAAGCACTTTCTCATTTTCACACAGCGTTTTCTTTCTTATCTGTTAGTATTGTTCCATTTTAGCTCACTTTGAAATATGGTCTTCACCTTTTTTTCAGTCTTGGCTAGTCTGAATTTGTGGTGTCTGGTAATGGGTTAAAATCACAAAATGACCACAGAATGCATCATTCTGTTTCCATAGCGACGAGTCTTTAACAAACCCATTGCTATATATTATTGCAGGTCTTTTGAATGAGTGCACATAAATGCACTTAAAAATGTACTGAGATATTAAAAAATGTACACGTGCATTTGCCTCGGAACTTTTTGATACGTCTTCTAGATATTGACTGGTGAGCCTGTCCTAATCTAACGATATGAGCTATATCGGGGTGCAGCGTAGATGGGATAGGTTCGCCAGTCTACTCTTAATAAACAGTGTTCAGGCCCCGAGATTATATAAAAAAAATCGTATTCAATTGAGCATTTACTCAAACTTCAAAGTTTACTAAATATTTAAGAGATGAAGAGATTATTTTTTGTTTTCATGGAGGTGTGAACCGAAAAACCTAATCACACTGTATGAATACGCGAAGCGGATTCATACATTGTGTGATTAGGTTTTTCGGTTCATACCTCCACGAAAACAAAAAATATTATGTTCATTTCTTTTAATTTAATAGCATTTAGCGAAAAATGCAACAACTTCACAAATTTTGATACCTTTTTGTAGTGAACTATTTTGTGCGGAAACATTCAAAATGGCTGCGTACTCAAAATTTTGTTCATGGAGGTATGAATTAAATTTTTCGACCAATCAGATCGCTCGTTTTTGATAGACGAAACTAATAATTAAATTATCTTGTTTTGATCTTAATTGTATATTAGGAGCAATCAGTAACAACCTACAAATACAGTAAAACCTCGGTAGTTCGTAGCGCAAGGGACCGGGGAAATTTATACGAATTAAGCGTAGTACGAACAAAACGGAGGGAAAGAGGTCGGCTGTTTAAGATACACGGAATCTGACATGGTCTTGTTCTGTCCTCCATTTAGGAATTGATTCTAAATTGGCTATTTTTTCTTAACAAGACCTGCAGATATTAATTGAGGAAAATTAAAAATTACTCGTCTTGTATTTTTTATGCTTTTATCTCTGTTAATTTTTTGGTATTTTTTAAACACAGTGTTTGTATCAAATGGTCTGGGTGATTTCCCTTTACAATACATTGGATCAAATCACGCAAAGTATTCTATCATTAAATCATAAAAAGAAGGACCGACGATTTTGAAGAACGCAACCGCAGAAAAAAATGGCTAGAATTTCTAAGTGACCAATAACACTGATACAAATGGGGTTGCATCAATTTAAAGTAAATTTTCTGCGATAATTACGGGAATCTTTATTCGGTTAATTACCCACCTTACAAACCAAACAGCCCCTTTTAATTAAAGGTACATGATAACACACAATTGTCATATAGATCAGCAGGTGTGAAAGTCGAGGTAGGTGGTGATTTGAGACAGTTTATCACACCTTCGAATTAAACATAGGAGTTTGTGCCATAATCATACTCTCGGGACTTGAAATGGTCTACGAACTACGAACCACTGACGTTCGAATTAGACAGAGTTTTCTAACAAAGATAAAGAAGGAAAAAGATCGGGACCGCGTAAAGTATACGAACTAACACATACCTACGAACCAGTGACGTTCGAATTAACGAGGTTCTACTGTATTGTCATTTATTTTCGTGCAATTACCATGGGATCTAAGCGGAAATACATCTTCAATACCAACTCGAAGTTTGAGTAAATTCTCAACTGAGTACAGAAACAGTACACGTATTTATAATCTCGGGCCCTGAATATAAATTCTCGTCGAGTTCGTTCGAAAAAGTAGATAAACATGTAAATGGGGGAAAACTGCTTCTTTTGCATTTGACCTGTATCAGTCAATCATAATTTGTTTTCCATTAAATTTTCCTCTTAGATAAGATGAACGCCGCTTCTCAGAAATGCCATAACTATTTTGTTTTAAACACCCTCATACATGACGGATTAAATGGAGTCAAATAGATGTGAACGCAAAAATACTTTATGAATTTGAATTAAAACGTTTCTTTTTCTACTAGATAAAGACTATTTCTTTATACAGAGTTCAGCTGAGATAAACCCCCTTTTTAGATAAATTATAACCACTACTCGTGAAAATATAGCTTTTGATGGTCACTCAATGAAAGATATAGAGAATAGATATTTGTTGCAATGTAATAAAGTGTATCTTTCATTGGGTAAACGACATAAGCTATGTTTTCATGGGTGATGGGGGCCAGGGTTGAAAAGAAACGCTCTAGTTGTTCACGAAATGAAAGTTAAGTCAATTTTACACGAACCCTAAAAAATAGACAGTTATTTCATTTCGTTGATACTAAAAAAGACAAAATACTTCCAAAAGCGCGTCAATCTGGTGACGTTACCAGCGTATTTTGTCCCGCGTAGATGATGTTAAATAGAGTGCAATAAATGGCAAATGGGATAAAATCTGCTAAAACAGTGAGTTTATCATTTTGATAATTTCACTGGACTTTGTTTGTTTGTGTGTGTGTAATTATCGAGAAAACACGATGATCCACCGGAAAGCATCCAAGGATAATCGATATTATGTTGAAACAAAACGATCACCCTCTATATAAAATTAAATGAGCCTATTCATGACATTTCCAAACATTTCACATGTGCGTCACTCGCGCACATTGGGCATCCTGGACAGCCATTCGGGGCATTTAAAATACTCGTTGATTGTTTAAAGAAGCTTTGGGCTAGTATCTATCTACAGAACGCAGAGTGGAGACTCTGATCAGACTGTGCGGATGCACAGGCTGATCTAAGTCCTTACTTTGCGTACATGTGTAACGGTTGGAAATGTCACGCGTGCGCTCAAATTATACTTATGCACTTACTTTGTATGTAAATGGTATTCGATAAGTAAAAATGATATAGGTTTGTAAGTGTACGTTGTTTTGTTTCATACAGAGAATATAACTGAATCTACCATGATCTTTCGACATTAGACAATTCCTCTTTTATCCAAGAAAACAAGCATTAATCAAATCCAAGTTACAGACCGAATCAGTGTTTTCTTGACCAAATAAATAAATTGACGAAATATCCTGTGACGGGAAGTTGTTGAAATCTAGGTCAGCGAATTATTTGGTAGTAACGAGATTATGTGTCTATATAAGCTTAGCGATCATTTCCCCTACTTCTTTGAGTAAAACCAGTGTTTGGTTTATATTTTTTCCTACTTAACACGTGTAATAAATCAAACATATGAAGTAAATGATAGAAAAGATAAATCAGAGCGAGAGTGTACATTATGCTGCGGTTTTGCAAAAATGAAATTGTTTCGGAAAAAATGTCCTTAACAACAAATCAATCAATCAATCAATCAATCAATCAATCAATCAATCAATTAATCAATCAATCAATCAATCAATCAATCAATCAATCAATTAATCAATCAATCAATCAACCAATCAACCAATCAACCAATCAACCAATCAATCAATCAGTCGAACATTCATTTGATAGTTAGTTCGATCGACCAATCAATCTTTCTACCTATCAATCAATCACCCAATCAATCAATCAATCAATCAATCAATCAATCAATCAATCAATCAATCAATCAATCAATCAATCAATCAATCAATAAATCAATAAATCAATAAATCAATAAATCAATCAATCAACAATTCAAGCAATCAATCAACCATACAATCAATCAAGCAAACAAGCAAGCAAGCAATCCAATCTGCGTTCCATTCAATCAATCAATCAATCAATCAATCAACAAAACTACCAATCAACCATTCAATTAATCAACCAATCAAGCAAGCAGCAAACCAATAAAATCTGCGATAAAAAAGAAATACTAGATACATGTTAGTATACTGCTTTCGCTCTAACTTTTGCATGTAACTATTGATAACAAAATCATTAATAATTACCAATTAGAACCAATCTGTTAATTTCATAACATACATATGACGTTTGGGAATGAAAAGGCGTAAGAGGGTAATGTTCACTCTGAATATAGATATATTACCCTACAACGCACCAAGCTTCATACCGTAGTTCTATTAATGTCCAATTAACGGATCGCAGTAGTCAATCAAAGAAACAACAACAACAAAAAAATTTAGACTTGACAAAAAACCCTCCACAAATTAGAGTTGAAATTTGAACAGGCGAACGTTCAATATTTAAGAATGATTAATCTAGGCGAATGTTTATCGAATCATTTAGAAGTATAAAGGTTTGATCGTCGCTAATCTACAAAGTTAATAATAACTTATCTTGATCACCATAGGTTCGAATCCCGTAAGAGTTATCTTGATCAGTAAAAAACGTTTACCAAACGTCGTTAGTTTATAAAAAAAAATGTTACTAAAACACCGTTTTGATTGAACTACACCAAACCAAATAAGTATTTTTGACGTCACATTTCATAAGGACAAAAATAATCTGCCATGTTTTAGAACTAAACACCAGACTTTATAGTTTACAAATAAAACTATTTTTGTGTCATTTACTGTGACAATGCGGTCGAATAGGCTTCTTGTGTTCGAATAAATTGAATTTAATGTGACAGGCTGTATAGCTGAATTTCGATTACGTGAATTCCACTTGAAAAGAAGTCACAGGAATTAGATTCACACACTGAAATCTCAAAACTCTTGACTGGTTGTCAGTTTCCTATATATGTAAATGTTAACTTATAGACATCTCGCGATTAGGTACATTTGAATCACACATGTGTCTGTTTCTTTGCATATGAATATATGTACAATGTATATGTATACATGTTTCCGTGTTCATATGTATATATTTCCGTCTGAATGTATGTATGTAAATATGCGTATGTATATATGTGAGTGCTAGTATCCATGCATTCAATGCATTCGTATAAGTATGTTTGTATGCATGAACGTATGTATGTGTGTATGTAACTTATTTATAATTTATTGTGTTTCGTCTATGTGTTTGCATTTATGTGTGTATGTGTGTTTGTAAATTCCTCTTTATGCATGTACATGTATGTTTGTATGTATATGTATGTATGTATGAAATACGTATGTAAGAACGTATTTATGTATATGTGTATGTATGCATGCATGCATGCATGCATGTATGTATGTACGTATGTATGTATGTATGTATGTATGTATGTATGTATGTATGTATGTATGTATGTATGTATGTATGTATGTATGTATGTATGTATGTATGTATGTATGTATGTATGTATGTATGTATGTATGTATGTATGTATGTATGTATGTATGTATGTATGTATGTATGTATGTATGTATGTATGTATGTATGTATGTATGTATGTATGTATGTATGTATGTATGTATGTATGTATGTATGTATGTATGTTTGTATGTATGTATGTACGAACGTATGTATGTAGGTAGGTATGTATGTATGCATGCGACCGTGTGTATTTATATATGTATGTTTATGTCCGAACTAAATATATCAAGTAAGTATGAATAAAGCGAGACAAACAGTTAGACCGCGCTTCTCTTCATCTTACGTCCAACACACCGCAGCTTACAACCGGGTATTCGATGATTGATTGATTGATTGAATGGGTTTAATGCCACTTTTAACAGTATTTCAGTCATATCGCGGCGGCTGGAGCGTCTAACAATGGATTCCTGGTATTTCTCACACCAGTACTACCACTACATCCTTTCCTAGCCTCAAGCTGCTATCCTACTAAGGTTTACGATTATCCACCCATTGGTGAGAGACAAATGTCGGAAAGAATATGTGCCGCCGCACATCCTATTATTGAAGATTAAGAGTCTGACGCGCTACCGACTGTCATGACGGCGGCCAGGGTATTCGATGATACAAGCATGCATTTTTTTTCATCTTTTTCGTTTAAGGATTGAAACAAATTTATTTATGCATGCGGATACTCTATGATACAAGCATGCAAAAATAAATTTGTTTCAATTCTAAAACGAATAAAAGAAGATTTGACAGGAAAATCTATTTTCCTGATTTTGAAAATGGGCTCTACCTCGCTAGAAATGTTCAATCTCGTCTTATTCGTTGTGACGATAAACGGTTGTGTGATGCTTTCGAGAGTTGTGTTCCCCATTTTCTGTGAAAGGGAATAAAACCATCTATTCCATCAAAAGTAGGGTGGGTTTCTTGAATTCTTTCACACACAATGTCGCCTTTTTACGCCCCGCAAATTAAAAGCTGTGGAAAACATTGTGGATAATGAAGACATTGCTTGTAAACAAGCAATGTCTTCATTACCCACAATGTTTCCTACCCCGAACTTGAAATGACAAAGATATTAAGCATTTCATTAACTGAAAATTGTCGTCTGCAACTTCTTTAAATTTGGACCATTCTGAAATGTTGTCGTTCTATAATAGATTAAAATAGACAATCCGCAAATGAAGTAACTATTGTCGTACCTTGCCTCATTTGAACACAAACCGATTGTTACTACATTTATATTCTGATTCATTTGTGATCCGTAAGGCGATAACAAACCATTCTGGTGTTCCGTAAATCAAAGATAACAGGATCTATCTGAGAAGATTCGGAGATAGTATTCAAAATTGACGGATCGCTGGCCCCGCCCACTATCTCCTCCGACCACGCCCATTGACTCTGACAGGAAGTTCGACTTAGATATTACAGAGCGTTATTTTATCAAATCTATAGCCAGAAACATGTAACAAAAAATACAGAAATTTGGCTGGCGACTCTAACGCTGTAACTACAGCTTGAATAAGCTGTAGTTACGACGTTTAAGTCGTTTAGCCAACATAAATGCTACACATAAATATCGGCCAATGTAGGTCTAAATGATTATTTGATTGGACGAATTTTTCTTCGATTGACGGCTGTTATTTTTTACGGAGGCCCCTTTCCGCCTGATAGTTCTGATATCTCTTACACCAGGATTCAAACATGATCGTACTTTTTGGAATTACATATACAGGGAACATTATGTTACGATAGCGATACAACATCTTGTATTTGCTTTGAGCTGTGGAGAAAACTTTTGATATATCACGAGACCGAAAGTAGAGTGGAATATTAAATTTTTCTCCGTAGCCAGCAGCGAATACATGATCGATCGATATCGTTACATAAAATTCCATTTATCTAAAAAAGTAATAATATTATTAATCGAATTATTGATATAAATTTTATTAATAAAAATCAGTATTTCTGAGAGTATTTCCTTTCTCCTTTACCATTTTGGTCACGTTTATTCGCATGATTACGTCATCTATAAAATAAAGATAACGTCATCTTATACTTCTTTATATAGAATCGTATTTGAAACTATTAGATTACGTTTTTTTTCCGACGTGTCCAATTTTGTCTGTATGAAATGTGTATTTTTTTCCCCGAAATGTTTATAGGTATACAATAAAACATTTTATCAGTCGAAAAATGGACATCTTAAAGTTTTTTCTTCGAAAGTCTTTATTATCATTTGATTGGTCGAATTTTTCTTTGATTGACAGCTGCGTTCTGACAAAGCGATACATCATCTTGTATTTGCTTTGAACTGTGGAGAAATTATTAGATACGGATTTTTTCCGACTTGTCAGATTTTGTCTGTATGGAATGAGAAATGTTAATAGGTTTATAATTAAACATTTTATCATTCGAAAAATGCATATCTTAAAGTATTTCCGAAAGTTGCATTGACTTCGACACGACTTCGACATAACGAAAAACACTTTTCGATGCTTAGTAGTCGTTAATGTTTCGTTACGTACATTGTAAATACAACGTGTATCTCCCTTATAAACTTACAACATCTATTTAGAAGAATAAATGGTCTCTAGAATTCGTATACAAGAAACTCTTTCATAAACGAAGAACGTCTCTCTATAGAACTAGAACGATACCACCTGTCTCATTAAACTCAATTTCGACAAACACACGAAGCCTATTCGACCGTATTGTAGCGGTAAATTACAGAAAATTGTTTCATTTATAAAGCACAAATTCTGGTGTTTGGTTCTATAACATGGGAAATGACACTCTTGCAAATCATGGTGTCACAGAAAGAGAACTATAATTGAATTTTGTTGGAGGAAATACGTGTTGTTTTGCCACGTTCTCCTAAATATGTTTAAGATCGTTTGAGTTTGATAGAACTAGTCTACTGTTGATATACATGAGTGTTGGAATAAGAAAAATAAAATCAACTAGAAGTCGCATTAAAAAGATGGATACATATATCGAAAGCATTCTGCTCATCCTAGATTCAGGAAATCTGCCAAAAGTAAAGATTTTGGACCTTGTTCAGTCTGCACAGTCTGATAAGAGTCGACATGTTTGAGTTGAGATAGCCAAACAATTTTAATTCGATCTACATTTTAGCTGGCCTGACCACATAGTACCTATTTTGGTGTTGTACCTCGTGTGTCAACAACTGCTGATATGCACTCTACAGGCTACCTATTTTGTTAAAAACTCGAAACTTGGTCAATACAATACGTATACATTCCGTGTTCCCGATATCTGTCCTTCTTAATCTTTGTTTTAGCACAAACTCCTGTGTTTAATTCGTAGAATCATGGACTAACAAACTGTCAAAAATCGCCGCTTACTTTGATCTTCAAACCTTCTGATTTGTACATATCATTATTCTGTACCTTTAGTTAAAAGGGGCTGCTTGGATTGTAAACATGGGAAATTAATCGAGTGATGGTTCCTGTAGATATCGTCGAAAATTTTCTATAGATTTCAGCGCTCTCATAATCATCAGTAAGATTTTCGTCATTTAGATGTTCTAACCATTAGTTTTATCCTGTAGTTGTTCACAATCGTCGGTTCTTAGCTTCACAATCTTGATAAAAGAATACTCACAGAGATTTGACCCGATTACAAAAGGGGAATCACTCAGATGGGGGTAGAAACGAATGATACATTTATGATACTTGTTTCGTGTTAAGATAAAATACCCATTGCGACAAAGCAATATTATAGGGATGAGTGTATTTTTCACTGCGTTTATTGGAGTATAAAGTGCAATTGCCTTAGCACCTGGCAAATAACGCCCGTAGGGCGTTATGTTTAAGCCATGTGCTAAGGCAATTGCACTTTATACTCCAATAAACGCAGTGAAAAATACACTCGGCCCATATAATTGCAATACGTCTATTTTCAAATCCGAAACGGATAGAGAGATGAAAATAAAAACAAATAAACGAACCATTGGCAGAGTTACTTTTCTTTGACAGGCGTATGGATACATTGACACAGTTTATCGCTCGAGTCGTTGTAACGGCGGACATTTTATTTCGTCGCTTGGGTTTTTTGAAATGGAAATTCGAACATTCGTTGGATTTATTTGAACTTATTATGAGGAAATACTAACTTTAAACTCTGTAAATTATGATATCTTGGTCGATAACAGTTAGAATTATGAATAGATGCTTTGAAATAGACAAGAACTATAAACCTACCACATGGACACGATGCATGCTGATGTGGCGAAGCCGATTCGACATCTCGGATTTACGGCTAATAAATGTGAGTTTTTCGAAATCTTCATGTTTAAAACGAACATTATAATTGTTATAAGGACACTATTTGTTTATCTATTTATTGAAAATCCATGGAAGTATAAAGGAATTCGAGGAAATCGAAATTCAAAAGGTGATGACTATAAATAGTAACAAAACAAGTTTGGTATTTCTTAGAAGTGAATTCCAAATATCGGAAATCCCTGACCTTGTTTGTTTCTATTTTTATCGAAAATAGTTCTGCCTTATTATCGAGGTATAAAGTGCAATTGATTTGATCACGTGATACGATTTGGGCCAATGAAAATACTCTATTTTGAAGTATTGCAATTATTATAATGGAAACATGAGTAATTTTCTATTTGTATTTTCATGAATTATCTGCAAACACTCTCTAAGGATTTCGTCTCAAGATATATCCAATTAAAATGAAGCCCTAAACGGGGATAAGAATAAGGCTGTGTTCGATTCCGAGTATCTCTTATAGCCCATAATCCGCCCTCCCTTTGGCTTTAACCACGCTTTGTCTCTTGCGCTACGAACTACCGAGGTTTTACTGTATGTTGAAAGAAAGCGACTGCTCTATACAGGCTACATTATTCTACTCAATATTTCTACGAGTATGTCAGACTATTTGTTTCCATAAAATCTCAAGATCGATATTTGGTAATCTGAGGTTTTAACGATGCCACTACGTCAAAACTTAAAAAAAGAACTTGTGTGTTCGCATGAGGAACTGTCTTGAAACTTGGTAAGAATGTTTGTCTTAGTGATATCTGGGCGAAACAGGTCAAACAGGGTAAAACTAGTCAAATAGGTCAATTCTTAGAAAACAAACAAACAAGCAAACAAAAAAACAACCCCCCCCCGAAAAAAAAAAAAAAAAAAAAAAAAACAACTCGTGTGTCCTCTGATTCATTTGGGCTCAATAATTTGTAAGAGTAAAATATGATATTTTGTCCTTTGGGTTCAAAAAGTAGGTAAATGAGACAAATTTTAGAAATACCTTGGTGCACAATTTTGACTCACATATTTAATCAGAAAGATATTGGGTCTTTTGAAGTTAAAAACTAGAACCACTCAAGGGACGCCCAAAATGTGGTCGATTAAAAGAATAGTCGCGTACTACACGATTTTTTTTTTATTCATATGAAGAATCGGATCGACTAAATGCATGACTTATTGCAGGAATCCTATATTGACGGAACACATTAGAATCGTCTTGTTCAGACGACTCTAATAAGATCGACCAAGATAGGATTTATTTTTGATAATTCTATTGACAAAACGTTAAACTATGAAGATCCTTTGATTTTGGTAAGGGATTTTTGATGCTTGTCGCTTAATGAAAGTTGTCGCTGAATAAAGGTCATCATTTGGGCTGGATCGACTATACAAACAATTTTGATAATAATATAAATTCTATGATTAAGATTTATACCATTATCCTTGGGTTGAAATACGTCTCGAATAGAGCACATAGACTCAACGTAACAACCAGTTTTTGTAATAATCACAATCAGAGAAGTTTTGACGTCACGCTGCCGCCGTCATAGCGCAGTTGGCAGCGCGTCGGACTATCATTCTAAAGGTCCCGGGTTCGATTCCCGACGGCGGCACTCATCCTTTCCGACTATTTGTCTCTTACCAATGGGTCGATAATCGTAGACCTATGTGAGATAGCAGCTGGAGGCTAGGAAGGGATATAATGGTAGTACTGGTGTGAGAAATACCAGGATTCCATTGTTAGGTGCTCCAGCCGCCGCGATATAACTGAAAGATTGTTGAAAGCGGCGTAAAACCCCATTCAAACAAACAAAAACTGCTTTCAAAAATCATAGTGTTTTGTTGTTTAGAATTTATCAGCGGCAGATATTCAAAATGAACAGCGTGATCAGTTTGATATCTGATGGCTCACCCTCACCATTCATTGTGATTGACAATACTCACTAGTTTAATTGATCAATCTCGGCTGTCAGTCATGGAATCAATCGACTAATGATATCTTTTATTCAGCCCGGACCTGAGCTTTCAACTCCGATATTGACCGCCGTTTCTTTAACCTTTTGTGTTGGTGTAGCGACTTAAAAGCTGTAGTTACGCCGTTTAGGTCACCAACCAACCATTTTATTTTTTTGTTACATGCTACTTTTTTTAAAAAATAACGGTGTTGAAAATCGAAGCGGAACTTCCTGTTGGAGTTAATGGGCGGCGCCAAGGGAGACAGTGGGCGGGGCCAGCGTTTAGTTGCGATGCTTGACCATCACAATCTATTATTGAACTTAAAATCTAAAAATAGCCCCATGGAGAAGAAAAATGTGACGGTTAATCATAACGACCATTTGGATTCTGAAATTTTTTAGACTCATTTTAAAACCATGATAAGCGTTAGAAAACCCGTGCTGTGTAAGTGCATTATACGACAATACCTGTAGGTATATTTTGGCTATGAATTGCACTGTGATTATCAATAAGAGATTATATTTATAAAAATTTAAAGCATTTTCTAAACACCTTCCACAGGAGTGTGGGTCATCTTTTCATCCGAAATTATGTCTGGCAGTGACAAAAGGTATGTTTTTATTCCATTTGAAGAGGTTGAAGAGATTTTCATCAACTTCACTTTGGTGTCAACAGGAACATGATCAGGAATTTCGACAGGGATAAAATCCATCTCCTTGATTACAAAAAAATACATTGTGACGATTTCCCGTCACAATAGGAGATGACGGCTAGCCATCAGATACTGAAATGTTGATCGAAAGCATGTTTGCTGTGAACATGTTATTTATAACGACAAGCATCACAGCCGTATTAAGCGCTTTACAGGTATTGGTTTCTTTCATGGTCCCGAGAATGGACAATTCGGTCCCAATTGAGACGACTGTTTAACAACCGCATTGCTTCATATCATTGGAAATATCACATGCCTCTGAAATCACACGCAAAAGTTTATAACAGACCAAGTAACTTTTAGATACCCCCTTCCCATGCGTATTAATCATTTTCTAACTACTTTATGGGAAATGTCTAAAGACTAAAAACCAAAAACAAACGCTTCTCTAGCATTTGACCTGTATTATAGGGATGAGTGTATTTTTCACTGCGTTTATTGGAGTATAAAGTGCAATTGCCTTAGCACCTGGCAAATAACGCCCGTAGGGCGTTATGTTTAAGCCATGTGCTAAGGCAAATGCACTTTATACTCCAATAAACGCAGTGAAAAGTACACTCGGCCCATATAATTGCAATACGTCTATTTTCAAATCCGAAACGGATAGAGAGATGAAAATAAAAACGAATAAACGAACTGTGGGCGGAGTTACTTTTTCTTTGACAGGCGTATGGATACATTGACACAATTTATCGCTTGAGTCGTTGTAACGGCGGACATTTTATTTCGTCGCTTGGGTTTTTTGAAATGGAAATTCGAACATTCGTTGGATTTATTTGGAATTATTATGAGCAAAAACTAACTTCAAACTCTGTAAATTATGATATCTTGGTCGATAACAGTTAGAATTATGAATAGATGCTTTGTAATAGACAAGAAATATAAACCTACCACATGGACACGATGCATGCTGATGTGGCGAAGCCGATTCGATATCTCGGATTTACGGCTTATAAAGGTGAGTTTTTCGAAATCTTTATGTTTAAAACGAACATTATAATTGTTATAAGGACACTATTTGTTTATCTATTTATTGAAAATCCATGGAAGTATAAAGGAATTCGAGGAAATCGAAATTCAAAGGGTGATGACTATAAATAGTAACAAAACAAGTTGGGTATTTCTTGGAAGGGAATTCCTAATATCGGAAATCCCTGACCTTGTTTTGTTTCTATTTTTGACGAAAATAGTTCTGTCTTTTATCGAGGTATAAAGTGCAATTGGTTTTATCACGTGATACGATTTGGGCCAATGAAAATACTCTATTTTGAAATATTGCAATTATTAGCTAAAATAAACTTGTTTGCGAATACATTTTCTACTTGGAACAGAAATACGCCGCTCCTCACCATTAAATGACTGATCGCCAACGTCAATCAAAGAATAGATCGACCAATCAAAACATTCGTGTAGACCGGAGGTGAATTTAAAACTCCGATATTGGCCGTCATTTCTGTGAAGCATATTTGTTGTTTTGGCGACTTAAACAACGTAACTACAGTTTATGTAAGCTATAGTTACGACCTTTAGATGACAAACCAACCATTTTATCTTTTTACATGTTATAGACCCTTTCTTCAATCAGTTTAAATACTCTAACGACTGTGTGATGAAAAAAATCTAAATCTTATTTCTTTTCTATTTACCCCTCCAAAAAAAGGGGATTAACCCGTTCCCGTTTTTTGAAATTTTAGACTGGTCCAAATTGAAAGAGGTTGAAGACGACAATGAAAAATTCGATGCAATTCAACATGAAACAATTCTTCTATGTGGTACAAAATATTCTGGGAAAGGGAGAAATTGTTTGTCACAAGCAATTTCTCCTAAACCCGGGTTTGTACAAGCAAGGATTAATGCTTTTTACATTGACGGCTGATCACGAGACTATTTTAATTATCCACCCAACGTATAGATGCTTAGTACAGTCTTTCGTCCGACAATGTAACATAAAAACTCATTTCTATATATTGATCAGAGGCAGAAGCATGTAAATGTTCTCGAACCCGAACGAACAATAGGCTTTTTCTGTGCTATTTGACATCAAATCAATCACTCAATTAGCCTTGTTTTCCAATAAAGTTTCTACTCTGGTTAGAAATAAATCGTTCCTTATTATAAATCTTTTAAGAATGATTTTATGATTTATGCTTTGTTCGTCAGAGATGGCATGTTAATCTAAAGCAAAGATTTTTAAACAGAAACCTGACAATATTACCAGGATCGAGATTTTCCCATCATGGCCGATATTATGAATCTAAAATGGTCACTGGGTTTATGTTTGAAATGCTTCTGATTAATTTACTTCTTTATCCGGCCTCTTTTTCAAGCAGTTGTTTTACGGTTTTGATTTGTTTTGTTACATGATGAATCGGATATCTCAAAACCAGGATTAAAACATGGCCGAAACGTTAAAATTACATACGCTATTTAATCAGTGAAAGTACAATTTTCTGGCGGTATTCCGAAAGCTACATTAATTTCAACATTACAAAAAATAGCCTTCTATCGGCTAGACGCCAGTCAGCTTGTCTCTTAACTGTATAATCCCCGAATTATACGCCAATGATACATTATACTTTAGAAAGCATTTTGGAAAAAGAATAAATTGCACGTTATAAGTAATTTCCTCTTTTCTCACAATATTTTCTATCATATAGGATGGTTACTTCTTTAATTATACTTAATTAATATGTCGTTTCCTACCTTTTTTTTATTTTGAACAAGTATAAAGTTTTAAAAAACAGTAAACGGTTAAATATTACGTCTTGCATCTCTCGTGTGAACTAAAAACATCTAGTCAAAAGAATACGCGATCTCTTGAATTCAGATAAAACGCATCTAGTCAAAAGAATACGCGATCTCTTGAATTCAGATAAAACGC
Organism: Fragum fragum; assembly: GCA_946902895.1. Classification (NCBI taxonomy): domain Eukaryota; kingdom Metazoa; phylum Mollusca; class Bivalvia; order Cardiida; family Cardiidae; genus Fragum; species Fragum fragum. The sequence continues at coordinate 10,350,892 of OX336370.1, read as the reverse complement.
ATCTAGTCAAAAGAATACGCGATCTCTTGAATTCAGATAAAACGCATCTAGTCAAAAGAATACGCGATCTCTTGAATTCAGATAAAACGCATCTAGTCAAAAGAATACGCGATCTCTTGAATTCAGATAAAACGCATCTAGTCAAAAGAATACGCGATCTCTTGAATTCAGATAAAACGCATCTAGTCAAAAGAATGCGCGATCTCTTGAATTCAGATAAAACGCATTCCTTGAAAAGCGTAAGATCCGATTGTCTTCCTATCCAACAAGAACCATACCACCTGTCTCATTTGATTTATCTTCTACGATCACAAGAAGACTGATCGACCGTGTTGTCAAAGTAAATGACACAAAATTGTTCTATCGGTAATGCATAAACATGGGAAAAGACACCTTTGCAAAAACACGGTGTCACGAGGATTTGTTTGAATGGGGTTTTACGCCGCTTTCAACAATCTTTCAGTTATATCGCGGCCGCTGGAGTACCTAACAATGGGTTCCTAGTATTTCTCACACCAGTACTACTATTATATCCTTTTCTAGCCTCCAACTGCTACCCCACATAGGTCTACGATTATCGACCCATTGGTGGGAGACATATAGTCGGAAAGGATAAGTGCCGCCATCGGGGATCGAACCCGGGACCTCTAGATTGACAGTCCGACGCGCTACCAACTGCGCTATGACGGCGGCGGGTGTCACAAGGAGAGAAATAGGGTTCCTGACCAGGGTTCCTACCATTCGGAATTTTTAGATGGTTCATTTGGTCGCCTGACGATTCACATATTTTTGTTACCGCATTCTCGGGTGTCACGTCTTCGCACAGTACAAAATAAACCATGCAATATTTGATAATTAGGATTAAATCTAAAATGTTATATCGGTGTTGAAGAAGACGACCAGGTTGTAACCTCAACTTTTAAGTTGACAAAGAAAATCATTTGTAGGCCGGGAAATCCCTCTAAGGGATTCCCTTGCCTCTAGTGCCCGAAAGCCCTTCACGGATCTATTTTCAGGCAAAAATGTTGGCCTAGGAGACCAACTATTATTCATTGAATCCGCTGAAAAAGTAGATATATCTACCAAATATTGAATAAGAAAATCGGTGGAAGAAATACCACCACGAACCATTTCAAGAACACATTCCACGTATTCTAGCACAAGGCTTGTGTATATAAATAAATGTTACTAAACATTATTATTGATTTGGGACTGCTAAGTGATTTATCTAAACCTCGGCTATGACGACAGAAAACAGTCATCATAAGATAATAAAACCATTTTATGCCCCCCCCCCCCCGAATCGATAAATCGAGGGTATTTTTTTGCCCTGCCTGTTTATCTGTCTGTCTGTTACTCTGTCCGCCAAAAGCTTTTAATATTGGCAATTACTCTTGAATAGTAAATGATAGAGCCTCCACATTGATTATTGCTTGGGACAAGACCTTTCTGTTGGTACCAATTTCAAAGTCACCATTCAAGGTAATTATTCAAGCTCAAATACACAATGTATTTGCAAAATTTAAACTTTAACATCGATTTTACTACTGATTTCCATATTGTATCAAACAACTCTTTCTGACAATTTCCATATTGAACCACACAACTTTTTCTGACGATTTCCATGTTGAATCAAACAACTGTTTGAAAAATGGTAGTGTCGGGGGCATTTGTGTATAACACTTACAGCTTGTTTTTACTCAATTGAGAATTAACCCCAACTTCAAATTGGAATACATATTCCATTTCTGATTAACATGAAATGTTGCAAGCAACAATTTACCACTTTTGATTCATTTTCACGCATTTACGATATCATTTCTGTAGAAATGCATCTTTGATTTGAAGTCAAAGTTTGAGTTAATTGTCCCTTGAGTATGAAGAAGTTTTATATTCTTTGGCCGTGATTGAGCACACAAAATTAAGAATATTGCTAAAATCATTTATTGAACTGTGAACGATGAAAGTAGATATTGCACATATTTTCATTCTGCCTACTTGTGCAAATTATTAGTATTTGCATCTTACAGTTTACATAATTTCCTGGTCATCAGTACCATCGGTACTTTATTATTCATTCGACATTTTTTTCAATTTGACGTAGGGGATGTAAAAATCGGCATCTTGTTCCACAGCCATTCAAATTTACAAGTACCTTGAAAAATAACATACGTTGATAGCTTTGATAGGGCGGCAAATTGACCAATCGCTGGCCCCGCCTACTGACTCCTTTTATTCTACCCATTTACTCCGACATTAAGTTTCGCTTCGAATTTTAACGGTGTGATTTTGAAAATTATGTCCAGTAGCATGTTACAAATAAGTAGAATGGTTGGTTGGCGATCTAAATGTCGTAACTACAGCTGGGATAAGCTGAAGTTACGACCTTTAAGTCACCAAACCAACAAAAATGATTCACCAAAATGGCGGCCGATGTCTTAATGGATGATTTCATTGGTCGACTGATTTGATTGACGACCTTGATATGTCAATTGGACCCCTCGCTATGAAAATGGTATCCATGGTAACTCTTTATTATCCTAATACAAATAGACAGAATTGAGTCAAGACATCACCCTGACGTTCAAGATGATCGTCTCTTGGCAAAAAATAGTGACTTCTAAAGTCAAGGCGCTCTCGTGATACCAGGTTGTACCGATTGTGAACAGTTATGACACACCATTTGGTGAAATAAATAAAATCAGATATGCATTTGATAACTTTATTAGTACACGGATTCTAAATAGCTGAAAGTTCTGATAATCCCAAATCACATTCAACTTCGCTTCCTCTCGCTCAAATCTCGATCGTACTGGAAAAAGGCATGCTTCAGACTTATCCCCCTTTCCCCCTTTTTAGACTTCTTTTTATAGTTGATATACGACTCATATAGTGCAATTTCAATTACCTTCTAAAGTGGCCCAGAACTACACTGTTTCCTTAATTGTTTAAGATACTGTCGCCGTTAGATATACAGTGAGCCGAATGCTCGAGGGTAATGTTGTTTATTTCATACTTTTATGTCAGGTTTCAATCATTGAAATCACGCTTATGTCGCGCGCTTTACAAGTATTGTCTTTAGATAATGCAGTGCCCGCGAACCATCATTCAGTTTCCATTATTATGCGACATATTTCAATCATTGAAATCACACTTATTTTGTGCGCTTTACAAGTATTGTCTTTAGATAACGCAGTGCCCGCGAACCATCATTCCGTTTTCATTGAGACGAATCTTAACCAAATGCAGTGTTATACATCATTGCGAAAAACGTTTTATATTTGCACCTGAATATGTACTGAAAGTTTCTACCACACTGAATTGGGTCATTAAAAACGTAATTGCAGTTGTCTCACAACTCTTTAATACTTCCTCCTATCGATCTTTTCCAATTAATCTACTGGAAATCATCGTTCAGATTTGAAACCCTTTTCTTGATGAATTCATACGAAAAGTCGATATGAATTAAAAGAAAAAGTGTTTTCTTTTGGTATTTGTCTAATTGTCTTATCTTTGATAAGAAATTCGTCGCTTCTCAGAATTACCAGAAATTACTTTCTTTCGGCATACTTGTACATGATAATTTAAACGGTGTTCAACATTAGAAATACCTTCTACGATACTTTGCTGCATTTGAATTGAATTTTCTTTATTCTTACAAGCCAACGTGTAACTCTTTATATAGAGTTTAGCTTTTAAAATGCTTTTTGGAACTGAATTTCGACAACCGTATTTGAATCCTGTACTGTATAAATTATATTATGGTATTTAAAAATCAAAGTACTGAAAGTATTGTAAGCTAGCAAAGTATTGTTTTGTAATCTTCTTTGTCAAACGTTATCATGATGAGGAAACGGGGTTAAAGTAAGCAAGGAGTTTACCCATTCCAACACAATCCCTCCTTTTAACGCCCGATAAGAATCTAGTTGTGGAAAACAATGTGGAAAATGAAGAAATTGCTTGTTACAAGCAATTTCTTCATTTTCCACATTGTTTTCTAATTAGAGAGATAAATATTTTAAAATTTTCAACAATTTGAAATTGTCGTCTGCAACTCCTTAAAGGACTCAGACCAGAGTCATTTTTAACACGATAAGCTCGAACTGGCGAAAAATACCTAGGAGATATACTTGCAGACAGAGTTTACAATATTCCTTAAATACATAAGAACTACTTTTTATGGCGTAGCCATTAAACGGGTTTGGTGGTTAAGCCTCCAGTGGCGGTTTGCAATCATTGAACTTTGAGAAGACCTCAAAATTTCGTCTATTAACTTAAGCTTTCAAAGCTGACGCTTTGCTAGCTTAAAAGCGCTAGGTTTGTCTGCAAGAGAAAGTAAAAGTAAGTTAATATTAGGTGATCTTTCTACGTCACTTTTCTCATATCCCAGAAAATCAGCTTTAATCAGAATCTCATTCACAGCCCGTATCAGCAGTTTCTTGACCAACGGAAAACTGTGACTGGAAGTTGTAGAAATCTAGATCAGCGAATTATTTCGTAGTAACGAGATTATTTGTCAATATCAGTTTGGCGATCATTTCCCCTGTTTTTCCGGGTCAATCCGTGCTCCAATGTTTTTTCCCTGTCTACAGATGTAATTAATCCAAATACCAAGAAGTGTTTGGAATCGAAGATTGTATTAATTAAAACCTCTATGCAGTTTTATAAAAACACAGCCGCTTTGATGCTGTAAGAGGTCACTTATACATAGGGGCCTAAAGGCCCATTCGACCGGATGTAGTCTGGTAAATATTTCTATTTTACTGTATATGCTGTTTGCTTACTGACATACTGACTGTTTGGTGGTTTTCTTCTATTTTTTTAAATTAATTCTTCACCTCGTTACAATCTAAGTTTCAGAGCATAAAAAACCTAATAACCTTTTCCTCTTTTCTAATAACCAGAAACACTTGCGTGTATGGTCAAGTGTTAACATACAAAATCTGTTTAAGGCTATTCAAGGTCGATGACTTCTGTCGTATATTGACTATAGTTTTGTTCCAATAGCAGATGTCAAGGTCAAAGTGAAATGAAAGAGTTTTATTGGTTTTGCTTGATTCCGAGTCTGTAGTTATCTTATATGTATCTGTACCTGTAATGAAGTGAATATAGTAGTAAAGAGGAAAAGGGGCAAACTATTAAGATGACTCAAATACTTTCCCTAAAAACAGTATTTCGGGGAAAAGAATTTGTGTCTGGTGACTGAAATTTTAAGCATAGAATAACCGTATTCAGTTTGGTTTAGCATAATGTTAAATTAGAGGCACAGTCGTTTTAGAAACGAGTGATCTATAATTTAAAAAAATAACGCATAACCCAATTTTCCTTTGCCTTTTTTTAAACAAGTAATTTTGAAAGTAAATTATTCAAAGGATTTTATTATATAATAGAAAATATTGAAAATATGTATACGTGTACATATTATCTCTTGTCATGCTTAACCCGAGCACCCCCGTTTTTTGCAGGTGGTAAAGACAAAGATCAGTCTTCACGTATTGTTTCCAGTCTAATCTTAGTTTACAGGACAAACATGTTGCTTTAAACAATAAAGCTGTGACTTGATACTCACTGAGTATTCTTCCGCTTTTCGCAACGAAGTCTTTCCCAATGCTGGTTTTATTTTAGACATGATCTAACTAGAGAGGTGCTGATAACCAAGATGCAAATTTAGACTAACCATATTATGTAAGAAAATAAGCAAAGCTATATAGAAAGAAGATGTCTGACAGATTTTTATTTAATGACAAACAGGATGGTTTTTTTTGTCTTTGTCTCTTTTTGTGGTGGTGGTGCGGTGTGTGAAGCAGGAAGTAGAAAGCATACAAACCTAAAATCTGCAAGCGACATGCAAGTCTCATAGCTGCTTTACCATTGCAATTTTAAAAATGCTGTTATTCATAGATTCTGTGAAAAGTGCAAAGGAAACTTCACAATTGTCCATGTTCAAACTGAAAATAAAGTAAGTTGTAAAAAGGAAACAACTATCATAGGCTCAAATTCAGATAAGGACATATAAGACCTCTATCTGATACATCTTACCAAGTTTCTGTGATTCATAGTTGCTGAGGAAAGTGCGACGACCATGTTAATACTTGAAATAGATTAATTCGTCAACAGGAAGCAGTCATCATTCGGTCCCGAGTTTGCCAAAATTTGAGTTTAAAGGTCACTTCCAGTCTAAATTGAGATTATTAATTTTTGATTGGCAGACTCGATCGGTCAATTATAGAAGTGAAATTCTAACTGAAGAAAGCCTAAAATTCAGTATGAGTATATGACTCGAATTACGCAGAACTCTCATCCTTGGATACCCCTAGGTCTCCTTATTTGCTACGCGGGGTATCCGAGGATGCAGAACTCTGTACTTGACACCTATATAAGCTTTAAATTATTTACGTGCTCTAGGATCGCAGCTGTCAATCAAAAAGAATCAACTAACAAATCAAATCATTCACTTAAACCGTAAGTAAACTTTTTACTCTGATATTGGCACTAAAGCATTTTTGTTGTTTTGGCGCTTTATCCAACTTATTTAATTTACTTTTTGTTACATATTGCTGGTCATAATATTTACATGATAACACCGTTTAATCTCAAAGTGGAACTTCATGTGGAGTCAGTGGGCCTGACCAGCAGAATTAGAGGACGGGGCCAGCGATCCGTCGAAAGAATCTTCCATGTTTTGACGTTTCGACAGAAACAGACATATTGCATAAGAAGGTGCTCATCGACTTTACCTATTTCAAACAGTTGCAGTATTTCCTCCACTGGATCTCTTAAATCATGGCTGATATTTGACAGCTGTTTACTAAAAAACAACTTGCTCCGCCACCTTACAATAAGCTTCCCTTGTGTAATTGGCACTTAATGGGCGAATTTGTAAATATTCAAATCTTAAATTAAATAATACGTTTTGGTTTCTGGTCGGAAAGAGGGACAGGAAGATACATAGGAAGGCTTGAAAAAAAGACAAATATAAATCTGCATAGATCCATTCTCGTTTCGTAGACATTGCACCGAGTTTGGGTTCGTAAATCTATCGACAAGTAGAGTCAATGGAATAAACTCATTTAAACCCTTTTTTTAAGTCATAAGGTTCGGTCTTACACGTTGCGAGAGTAAAGTGCAATTAACTTCGGTTGCTATACTGTGATATAAATTTCTGTTCAAAGTACTAGTAGATCACACTTAGTTCATAGAACTCCGTGCATTTTCTTTTGAACTTTTGCTTGAAGCTACCTCATGAGCTATAGTTTGGCTCAAATAGCAGTACATCTTTTCACATCCCAGAAAATAGTGGCCATCACCTGTGGATGTTGTTGATTTGTTTTTTGTTGTTTTTTTTTTCGGGGGCGATTTATCTAGGTTTGTCCACTGTTTTGGATGTTGTTTTGTGTAAGGTTCGGGTCGTGAATCCATGTTTCATAAAAAGCTGCAAACTATTTCGGTAATCACACCGGATCCCTCTGAAGCAGAGGTAGTGCGTTAGACTCCTAATAACGGGGTCCCGGGTTCAAATATCATTCTCGAGATTTGTCTCCCCGCAATAGGTGGGTAATCGTAAACCAAAGTGGGATGAGCAGCTTGGGGCTCAAAAATTATGTTGTAGTAGTACTGGTGTAAGGAATTAGAGTTCTTCGTTAGGTGCTTCAGCCGCCACGATATGACTGAAATACGGTTAAAAGTGCAGTCAAACCCCATTCAACCAATCACTTGAAATGGTGCATAGAGCTCGTTTTTTGTCAGCACTGATTAACTTTTGGGTGTATTTGGCCGAAACCTTTTTCACTTGCAAATCATTATAGATATTTGTACGGATCCGTTTCTCTGAGGTACCTACCTGTGTCGCAGCGTATGTAGCACTTTGTAGCTCCCCGTTCTGGCATAAAACTTATCTTTATATCTTTACAATATCTTTGATGAGCTAGTTGGTGGTCTGCCAGGACCTGGGTTATATTCAGGACTCGCGTTAAAAATCAGCAGCCTATTTCTTTATCATGCTATATAGGGTAACTCCTCTAATGCTGCTACCATGTCCTCGCGAAATTTCTTATGCAATAAGCCTTTGAGACCAAGGTTTTGACTAACCACACGATAACCTACTTTGTCAACTCCTATACAGTAACTAATAGTAGGTAGGTTTGAGAACCAAAATAGTCCTACTTTTACGGCGCAGTGATGATAATACATCATCTACATAGACTGGAGTAGATGTATTTATGAAAAGCCCTTCTGTTCGAATCCATTGACTTTTCAATCTTCCCTCGTAGACAGGCGAAAGGTATCACAACGTGAATACATCTATCTTATAAAAGTTTTTGAAAAAAAGTCTTTATCCACCTACAAAACTAGTAAAAATCTGATAAGGCTCTATGACTTGAGTAGTTCCCGGTTTGTCGTTTTTCGATTTATGAAAAAACAACAACAACAAACAAACAAAACAAAGCAAACAAAAACAACAAACAAACAAAAACAAACCCAACAACAACAAAAAAAATTGGCTTGCAAGGCGTGGCAGGATTAGAGATCAAAGTGTTGAAAGTATTGTAAAGCGTTCTTTTGTTAACTTACCTTCTTCGTCAAAGGGTATTATAATATATAAACGAGATTAAAGTAACCCAGGAGTTAACCCATTGCAACATGATAAAATCTTAGACTGATTCAAATTTAAATTTTACTGTTTTGAATCGGGTTTAACGCCGCTTTTGACAATTTTTAGTCGTATCGCCGCGGCTGGAGCACCGAATAATTGATTCCCGCTATATCTCGCACAAGTAATACCATTGCATCCTTTCCTACTTTCCAGCTACAATACCACTTAGGTTTCCTATTATTCAACTATATCGGTGAGAGACAAATGTCGGAAAGGATATGTGCTGCCGCCGGGGATCGAACCAAAGGCACCCCATGATTAAAGATTGGGAGTATGATGCGCTACCAACTGCGCTATGATAGTCGACAATTTCAAGTTGGTGGATTTTAGAAAATCTTTACCTTGTATTGTTGAAAACCTTGTGGACTTTGAAGAAATTGCTTGTTACAAGCAATTTTTTCGTTGTCTACAATATTTTTCCAAATCTTCGTCTTGAGGCGCTTGGAAAGCGGGACTGAGTGGAATGGTTTACATAGCATGCTTTTGAAGAAGTACTCTATAATTTGAATATAGTTTATTCAAGTGGCCAAACAAAGCAGTGCGCATAGTGAAGACTCTGATCAGACTCAATATGAACACGATATGCTAAAATGAGTTACAAATACCTAGGAGATGCACTTACAGGCAGGATTTGCAATATTCCTAAACATAAGAACTACTTTATATGCGTAGGCATTCAATTGTTTTAGTGGTTAAGCTTCCCATGGCAATTTGCACTCGTTGGACTCTGAGAAGACCTCAAAACTTTGTCTGTTAACTTAAGTTATCAAAGCTGACGTTTTTTTTAAACGAAAATATTTGTTCTTTCGCATCTTTTAGGGACGAAATAAAAATTTCCTCAGCGCAAGGACTACACCTTTACAGGCGAATATTGCGAGTGACGTCATCTGGTATTTACTATCCGGATGTTGCCTTGTACATATTAATGTTTATATCTGGTATAGACCTTTGGTTAAATTGAAATGAGTACAAACCCCAATTAAAAGAGTGAAGTTAAAATTCTCAATATTATGGCGATAAATTGAGCTCGAATCCGAATCGGAGTTTTATTCTATCAAATATTTTGTGAGATATTCTCTAGTCGTTTAGTCGAATCATTTCTGCATTCATTTTTATTTGTCTACTTTTTGCTCCTTTTTAAAACTATTCCGTGTGCATGCATTAAATTATAGAATATGTTTCGGATTGATTATTGAAAAGCGGTAAATGATTGAAGTGATTTTTATGAGATGACATGTTTGGAATCGTTAATATCATTTTTGGAAATATGGCAGTGCTTTTGACAAGAGTAGTAATGGTGTTTATGAGCAAGAATCAGGTATGATCTAGATTAATCTAAGACTTCAACTTTAAAATGGAATTAAATTCAATGATGCCGCATGCACATTGTTCTCTCGTCGAAAATTCTATTTGTTTGAATAAAAAAAGTTAAACTCTTGAAGATTCGAAACCATACCAAAAGCACAAATAGTACCCTTGTCATGGCTCTTTGTGCCATTTCCCCAACCGACTTGATTTCAGTTGATTAGCAACGTATTCTAATTCAGCAATCGAAAATTAAACACAAATTGACGTCACTCGAAATGATAGGTGGCAGTTTTGTAAAGGCCAAAATTTTGTAGGTTACGGAATAAAACAATCTCGAGTCATTTATCGTGACAACGCGGTCGGATCGGTTTCCTGTGTTCGTAGAAATTGAATTAAATGTGACGGGATGTACAGTCGTTTTTCGATTGCGTGAATTCCGCGGGAAAATAAGTCACACGAAGGAGTGCCAGAATGCCAGGTTCATCAAGGATTATCGGTTTACAATACATGTGCAGTTAAACTGAGGATCGTCTTACTCAATGGTGATTTAACCTATTCTCATACAATTCCTCCTTTTTACGCCCCTCGAGAAAATAGAAAACAACGTGGAAAATGAGGAAACTGCTTGTTACAAGCAATTTCCTCACTCACCCAATTGTTTTCTACCAAGACAGACAAACAATTTAGAAATTTTAATAAATAAATGTGAATTTGTCGTCTGCAAGTTCTTTCAATTTGGACCGGCGTAAAAGTTCAGTACGTTGGAATGTGTTATAAATACTTGTTCCATGCTCCATTTATGTCATTTAAATAACTCACTTCAATGGTTAAAAAATTCCACAACTGCATTTATGTCGCCAAAAATATTCCAGGATTTCATTGACTGGCCTGAATTTGGAAGCATCTGAATGGTCCGGTAATATATTTATCGATCAATGTGCAAATTTATTTAACCGATTACTTGATGACAAAATTTTTCACTGGTCCAAATTGAAAGAAGTTACAGATGACAATTTTAATTTTAAGAAATTTTAGATTTTTCAACTTTCTGTGTAAAACACATTGTGTAACATTAAGAAATTAATTATTACAAACAATCTATTCATGTTACACAATGTTTTCCAAATTGTTTATCTTCAGGGGTTAAAAGCGTCATTGTGTGGGAATGGGTTAAAGGGATAGTTACATATCGTATATCTTATTCAAAATGTTCGTTTAGTTCAAAACTCGCCCATACCGCTTATCTTATTCCATTCTTCAACCATTCCCAAATTATTCACTCTCCCAATCTCTCGATGTTCTTGACTGTATTTTTTTTCATTTAAGAGATGAAAAGAATTTTTATTTGTTTTCATTGAGGTATGAAACGAAAACCCTTATCACACTATATGAGTTTATACATAAGTGTGATTGGGTTTTCAGATTCATACCTCCATAAAAAAATCTCTTAATTTCTTACAATTTAATGACTTCGAGCGAACGAAATTAATATGTAACAAATTTTGATACCTTTTTATTGAGCTGTTCCCTAGCGCAAACATACAAAGTAGCTGTGTGGTCAGAATTTCGTTCATGGAGGCACGAATGTTTTTTTTTTCAGGCAATCAGAATTACTTGTTAAAAGTTAAATTATAAAGATAATTTACTGGTAGGTAAATGATTCCATTAGGTATCCGTGTATACTTGTTTGACATGTATGTATTTTGTATATTTGTTTTCTCGAATAACGCGTCCGCCGCCCAATCACTGAGCGACACAGGACCCCTTTTAGTACGTATGTATGCATGCATGCATGTATTTATGTATGTATGTATATATGTATATATGTATATATTTTTGTATGTGTGTATGTATGTTTGAATTTATTTGTATGTACGTTGTATGCGACCGTATGTATGCTAAAATGTATTTATTAATCGGGTATATTACCCAATGACAAATCAAAGTTCCACCGGCAAACCATATGCATTATTTTGGGTTCAAAGTTTTCCTAAAAAAAACCGGATCGATGCTCTCGACCACTGACCCCGCTTGCCATGCCCATTGAGCTCCAACAGGAAGTTCCACTTTGATGTTAAACGGCATTCTGTAGCAAAATTTATGACTGGTATCATGTAAAAGAAAAAAGAGCCAAATAGTTGCTTCAAGCTGTAGTTACGACAATTAAGACGCCAAAAAAAGGAAATAGAGCTCAAATTCCCTTCAGGTCTAAATGATTGATTTGATTGGTCTATTGATTTTACGATCCGCCATTTTCTTGTATTCAACGAGTATTTGATCGTACTTGATCTGGCTTTTATATTTTCTTTGAACAAACAGATTGCCATTAAAGTACTAATCCCAATTTATGCCATGAGTATAACACTTTAATTTTCACCATGCAACATGACTTTTGTCCTATCAATTTGAATATTTCATCGTGAGGTAAAGGATAAGTCACTCGATATATGTTGGAAACCGTGTTCCACTTTGAAATTCATTTGAAGACAGGAGTACCTATAACACTTTGATATACGAGTATATAGGATGAATGCCGCTTCTAGAATTATAAAGTAATTTTTCTATTACTTTTTTTTCAACCATACAGAAAAGTCAAAATAATCTCAACCCTTGTCATGCTGAACCCGGATTATTCCGGTTTTGGCAGGAGGTGTAGACTAAGATCAGACTGCACTTTAGTGCAGTCTGATCTTAGTCTTCACCCCCTGCTTGTACTTTTCCTGCCAAAGTTGTTTATGAAGTTGATTTTTAAAAGAAATATTGATTTTTTTAAAAACAAGTTCTATCAGTGCTTCCAGCGCTTTGATTTTACAGCAATTCAGTAAGGTTATTTATACAGCATGACAAGGGTTGAATTCTAAAAGGTCTTTACGAAATCGGCATTCTGGTAACATGTTGAAAACGAATGTTTCGTAGTTGTGAAATTATATTAGTTAAGCAGGCCTTAATCGATGAATAATATCCGGCTGAAATTCTGATGCATAGAAGATACATTCCATAGGCAATGTACATTTATATAACATTATTCTTCCTTAATTTAATCATTAATCTTAATGAAGGTCAATGTTACTTTTGAAAATAAATTATTCAAACAACTCTAGCTGAAAGCAGACAACGAGGGGGTGTAGAGCAAGATCAGACTTCACTTATGCGCAAGCTGATCTTTGTCTATACCTCCTGCCAAAACAGGAATATTCCGGGTTCAGCATGACAGGGTATAATATCGCAACCGTAGCATTTACTGAAATAAGCGACGGCCCGAAGACGATTAGATGTTACGGTGCACACTACTAGCCTATAGGAAGCGGTATAAAACGTGGCGACTTCACTTGGTTCTTGAACGTGCTCAATGTAAAACAACATCCAACGAGACCCGATTTAATTCCCGGTCCGAAAGACAAACCAGGTAAGCCCGGGTCTTTAATCCATCATCTAGAAGCGTGAAATCGAGTTCCGATTAATGATCGAATCAGACTTAACATATATTTAACGATTACATGTAACTTGAGGAAACTTATACAGCAATCAAAAATATCGAAGTAACAACTGACAATGGCTTCGATTATCATATACATGCAGATTAGGCCTTAATTGCGTGACTATTCTAAGTAACTATACATTGTTTCAACAATGTTCGACAATACTACAAAGCGATATTGTGCGAAATATTTATTGCTGTCACAAATTAAAAATAATCAGAATGATACATTTCTAAAATGAAATCAGACACTTTGATAAAAATAAAATTGAAAAAAAGAAAAAAAAGTCACCCCCCCCAAAAAAAAATAACCCTACAACTAATAACAAGTACAAACAAAATGCATTTTACAGTTTAAAATTTGAATCTGAGATCCTTGAGGGTAAACTTTAAATTCAAAAATATGAATTATGAATTGGAATTTTCATAAAAAACTGTGAAGAGTGAATTCTTACTTCCGAAGTGCAAACTCTAAATTCGTAAGTATTAACTTTGAACTCTGAAATCTTCAGTATAAACTATGAAGTGTGAACTCTTGAGTCTGAAGTATAAACTGTAAATTTGGAAGTCGGATGTCTAAAAAACGAACTTTGATTTCTGAATAAGGGCAATTGTATCGAGAGTTATGATATATAATTCAATTGTTATATCAAAGTTCTTACGTCCAACTTCCAAATTCATAGACCGGAAGTGAACTTTTAGTTCCATCATTTTGTTGGTTTGGGGACTTTAACGGCAAGACGTAGTAATGATGTTTAGGTAGTCAACCAGCGCTTCCACCTTTATTTTATGTCCATGACTAGATATTTTTCAAAGAAATGTCATTTATTACGTCAGTCGAGCTGCAGTTTCAGTGGGCGTGGCCAGCGATCCGTCAGGTATGAGAACACTGACGAATGTTTGGGTACACCCCTTTAAAGAGGGTCACTACAAAATTTCCTCATGGAAAAGTTAACTAAATTATTTGGTCAATGATAGTAAATCAGGAATTATTTTCCAATAAATATACCCTATTGGTTAGAAGAATAAAACGCTTAAAAAGTGAGAGACTTTGATAGAGACTTTTGAGTGTTTTTTATGTTTCGTTTTTCTTTCATTTTATGAAAGAACATCAAGTGAACGTTGTTTTGATACGCTATCAACCTATTCTTCAAATGAATCAGGTAGTGGAACAAAGCAAGTAGTGAACGAAGCTTCATAAAAGATGGTTATTTTCCACTCATAAGTTGAAACACCATCGTTGGGGAAATATTAGCCTGTCCCCCAGGCTATCAGTAAGTTAGGGTTTGAAAGTAAGTAAGTACATTTCATTCCTTGAAATTACCCCCCTTGCGTCTCACAAACTGACACTCAGCCAAACAGTGAAAGATAACAGCTAGAGAAAAGAAACTTTTCAACCAAAATATAAGTATCAGTGGAACTGGTAGCCAGTCTATGGAAATATGCCAGCTTGCCCTAAGGTCTCAGTCTACGGTTTTACGTCTCTTTCCTTGTCGTCAACCCTGATATTCGAATGTTGCACTAAACTATTCTATCAAACAACAATCTGCAATAGAACAAACATGTTCTTTGTCAGAATAGGATATAGTACTAGGAAAAAATTACAACAAATCATACAGATACCCTATAAAAGGGACAAACGCAAGGCTATTTCACATCCGGCCTGGTCAACAAAACCGAGCGTAAACCCGCAATTTCGGCCTGACGCAAGTTGCCGCACAGGCCAAATTGGAAATGATGGCCCGCTAACTACTTGCTCTCTGGACAGTAAAAACAATGTAAAGCTGGCCAATGCAGTCAAAAATACCATGATTCCAGCTACTTTTTTCACTATCTCAGTGCCTATTCCTACCATTCAAAAATGCCTGCACTGACAGCCAAAAGCCGCAAAACTACCACCTTGCACTTTTGGTTCAGCCGAAAACAGGTGCACTTTCGAAAAGTCATGAACTTTTAGTTTCACATTTGCAAACGGTCTCTTTTTCATGTTTTAGAATCTTTTAGAACGACAGTTTCCACTCTTACCTATAAATCAGCAGTCAAAAATGACATTTTCCTTCTATTTGAGAAATTGACCATGGCCAATTCGAATATTTCCATCAAAACCGTAGACTGGCACATAATCTATGGATAAATCGAGTCTAGAGTAATGAAAACAAATGAGTCACGTGACGAAATAAATCTCTCAACGTATACCAAATGGTTAAAGGGAACTAATACAGTTTACCGCCATCTGTCACCTTTTTTCTAGGAAAAGTCCGGGCATGCAAGCCCCGTCTTGTCCCCCCTCCCCCGGCGGTTTGCATTGCTTTGGAGGATATTTCAGTTTATTTACAAAAATGGCTGCCTCTTTTGACTTTAAAGGGTTAAACACTTCATAAGCTTATGGGAGCTCTGGAATAATCAGAATCAAGTAATAAAAGATAAAAATGTTTTAGATTTATAATTTACCATTGCTCTATGCACAAAAGAAATGAGTCGCTTATCTGGGCTTTGCTATTTACTAATGAAAAGTGAAGGTGCTACTTCTCGACAAACGAGCAAAATTGAGGTGTTTTATGTATGAAATGCGTCGATAATCCCAAAGCCGTATAGATTTCATGGATGAGATTGGTCAATATTACAAATGATTATAATTTTGTATTATTTTGAGACCATTTTTCGTTCAAAGTTTCGCCTTTCTGGGTTCTCTTTACTTTAATTTAGGCCGAATTAGTGTTTATCGTTCGGTAAGTATAGTGTACACGAACATGACTTTTATTGGGAACCAATTCAAAGGGTTGTGCCCTTGTTTTAAAGCCTTCTGGGACAAAAGGCAGCTTTGACATTTAATTTGAAGTTTAATGCATATCTAAGACGTGGTTTTTTTGTGGAAGAAAAATGGTTTTTTGTAATATTTTTTTAACAGATAGCGTCATTTTATGAGCATGAAATCGGAAAAAATTCCCAATTGTTTTAACGAAAAGGGTTATTCATCTGTGTATAATTCAAATAGTGAAAACCCCAAGTAGAATGGTTATTGTGTAAAGGATAACACGATTCCGAGTAGAAAAACGTTGATGTGACATCGGTAGCTTTGTAGTGCGGGAAGCCCAGTTTTGCGCCATACGAGGGTAAAGGGTTGGCACTTATCTATCATATATCTATTCCACCTAACGCTTTTAGAATCGCCGTGGTAAAGGAAAAAAATAATTGTGTGTGAGAAAATGATATTTTAAAGGAATATTTCCTTTAAAAATTGTGTCTATCAGTGTAAAAAGACATCAGACATATATCCAAATTGTTTCCAAGATCAGGGTTACCTGCACTTAAAGTTTATTTGATACTTTTTCAATTATAGTGAAATATGACATAAGAATGTTTATTTTAGGCAGACAGACACATTCATGTGAAAAAAGCGCAGGTTTTAATATGACTTTGTGACGTCGACCATGTCTATCGTGCACCCTTGCATATTTCATCACCCGACCAGTGTGAAGGGTTCGGGCTTATCTGCTGAATCTATACGACCAAACTCATTTAACTTCTATATGTAAGTTACAAATAAAGTGTATAAGTTTATACCTTATTCAAGAAATCTTGTTTGAAAACAATTGTACCGGGGGCTATTAAATGACTAGAATTAGTGAAATTTTGTTCAGGATAAGGTTTATATTTTTTAAAAAATCATCAAAAATCGAAATACCGATTTTGTTGTATATATCGATATCTATTATGTTAAGACGAAATTTACAAAGGATAATTTGTATCACAATGAATTCTAAACTGATTTCACATGACACTTGTTGAAGGCTAAAGGCGTTTCTTTTATGTAAGAAGAAATTTATATCTCAACACATTTCTGTTATGTATTTCCGTTCACTGAGTAAAGGGTTGTGGCCATATCTCACTACAAGTATGACACAACCGATTGAAATTTTGACTTTTTTTTCCGGAATAAGCGTATTTATGCTTTGATGTAATAGAATGCAATAATAAATAATATTTTATTAATTCTAAAAAGCCTTATCTTAATCACCTGTAAAGCATTTGCTCGATTGGCGCAGTGGTAAAAGCGATCGCTTACCATGCGAGAGTACCTTATTCGAATCCGTCTGTAGTTCCTAATAAGCTTTTATTACCCTACCCTTAATTTATTTTCCGGGTTGCTATTAAAACTTTTATTTTGCATTATTTTTTATACACGATAATCATTTGTTTTCCCCCAAGTTTTAAGGTTGAAATGCAACTATCTGTCTATTTTTACAGTGACGACCAATTACAGTGCTTACAGATTACACTTTGCGATTATCATGAGAAATTTTTACATTCACCTAGTGAAAGTGCGATCGGTTTATAAATAAAGATGTATGTTGCGACTTGTAGCTTATAAGTCCGCAGAGTTTTGTTTCTTCCAGAGTATATAATAGGAAGTTAATCTGCCATGATCTTTCGACGTCAAACAACCCCTCTTGTATCTCAGAAAATCAGCATCAATCAAATCCTAGTTACAGACCTAATCAGTGTTTTCTTGACCAAATATATAAATTGACAAATAACCTGAGACGGGAAGCTGTAGAAATCTAGGTCAGCGTATTATTCCGTAGTAACAAGATTATATTGTCCTATCAGGCGAAAGGGGGGGGGGGAGGTATTCCGGGTTTGAAAAAATATTTGAAGAAGAGATATGTTCAGACAGAGGTCAATTATAGATATCATTTTTATGTATCAATGACAAAGTAGAATAGCCCAACTCGATTCCGAAAATCTACAAAGAGCCAACAGTTTCGGCTCTGGTTAGTCCGTCGAGACTTTTTGACCCACCCCAGGAAATTCTCCTTTCGCTTGACGTGCAGTGCTTCATAATTTGACCTACTTAGTTTGGAAATCATTAAACCTTCCTTAGTTCGGAAATCATTTGATCTACTTTAGTTTTGGAATCATTAGACCTGATTTAGTTTGGGAATCATTTGACCTACATTAGTTTTTATATTAAAATTTGGAAAAAGTCATAAAAGCAGGTTTTCATCGATAATGGATCATGTGTAAATTCTATTTCAACCCTCTTTGTTATTTTATGGTTGTCTTTTTTGTTGTTCTTATTTTTATAAATCGCAATCCTGTCCCTTATATTGAACACTGTATTAACCTTTGACTAGCCCGCTTTCATAGCGCAGAAGATAGCGCCTCAAACTCCCAATCCTCAATCATTGGGTGTCGTGGGTTCGATCCAAGCGGCGTCCTTTCCGACATTTGTCTCTCACCAATAGGTTGATAATCGTAAACCTAAGTGGGATAGCAGCTGGTGGATGTAATGGATTGTACTGGTGCGATGTACACTAGGAAGCCATTGTTAGGTGATCCAGCCGTCGTGATATGACTGAAAGACTGTTTGAAGCGGCGTTAGTCCAAATTCAAACAAACAAATAAAATCTTTTGACTAGAAAATACCCAACGTAGTATAGGTCCTGCACAGGAAGCGATATTCGTCATGGTATCAACCCATTCCTACAGAACAAAATTTTAGACTGGTCCAAATTCAAAGAATTTGCAGACGAATATTTCTTCACTTTGCACAATGCTTTATTCTTGAGTGACGTAAAAAGGAGGGATTTGGTAGGAATGGGTTAAAACTCACACACAAGATCGAACTTGACCTTTCCCTGTTTTTGCGAAGTTTTAGACCTGTCCAAATTCAAAGATTTTGCTCTGACGAACATTTGATTTGGATTTAATATGAAAAACAACAAAAGACAATATCGTGGAAGAAAAGACATGGCTTGGTACAATTTCTTCTTTTTCTAGAAAGGGCCGAAAATATTGGAAAATAGGATTTTTGTTCTACAATATTTTCTCAATTAAAATTTCACAATGGCGTAAACAACAAAAACTGAACACGAAAGGGTCAAAAGAATTTTCTAAAACATCTAACTTTAAGATCTCAGTAATTCTAGCATTTGATCGAACAGATTGAATCCGTAGAGTAAGCGGTTGATTTTAGGTTAATCAAATAGAACTTTTCTTATTGGCTAAATACCACTTGAGTATAGAACCAGTTAATTTATCGACTCTTGGGTCTAACACCCTCTGTTTCCTTGTTATTGAATTACTGTCTTTCTTACTGTGACAACTGATGTCTTAAATTGATACTTCAACTTTTACGAAAACAAATCCGTTTTTTTTCTGAGCCACGCCTGCGAAACAAGACTATAGATAAAATTCAAAATGAAGAAAAGAAACAAAAGTTCCTACAGACGAGGATTTACTTATACTGCTGTAAAAGGTGGTATGATGTAAGGTCTGATTGAACCTAAATTACTTCTTGAATTTTACGAGTTCTATAGTTTATCAAAAGGAGGGGTGCTTTATCGAATTTATTTTTTCATGTCATATGGCTAGATTTTACAAATAAGAGATATAAACGTTACTGAAGCAAAGATACATCAGTCTTTATGTAGTGCCTCCCACCCCCCAAAAAGAAATGAAATTTAAATGACGTGCAGTCAATACAGCAGCATGGACACCACACATTTAATTTAGAACATTAACGTCTACTTATTATTTGAGGTAGTAAAAATCTTTATAGCGCATAGTTAAGACTCTGATCAGACTATGATGATCCGTGTCTTTACTTGGCTCACATGTGAAATGGTTGAAAATATCAAACGCAGACTCATATAAGTGCCAATGCATTTGTCTCGTCCCCCATTATATTTTACTATTATCTGAAAGGTACCCACAACAAGCCATTTTTCTTAAAAAGTTAGAAATGCATTATTGGTTCCGACACGTGTTTAGAATTCTGGGTCCACGGTTGGATCATTACAATTCATAATTATACAAGAGCCATGTCGGACATGGCCATCCCCCGCCTTAAAAGCTTGATAGTAAACTGAAGCCAGTTAGATTTAGGCTTCTTGTGCACTGCATTTCTTCTCAATGAGTTCGATGATAGCTATTACATTTTCAGAGATATGCTCAGGACAAAATCTAAGTCCTTAAAACAACAAAGGGCAATAACTCCAAAATTATGTAAGCAAGAGTTGTGGTTCTTGTGCGCTGCACTTCTCCTCAATGAGATCTATCGACCTATGAAGTTTGATAGCAATTATACCTTCAGAGATATGCTCCGGACAAGTTTAGTGACAGACTGACGGAATGACAGAATGACGGAATGACGGACGGAGACCATTACTATATCCCCTTCGCCGAAACGGCGGGGGATAATAACGATTGGTTGTCGATATGCTCATTTCAACCTTCAACGTATTCGACTATTTTCGAGCGGTATTCATCTTCAATTTTCTTTCGTATGCTTTATGTAGAAATATCCTTGTTATACTAATAATACCAAGGGGATTCTAAAATATGTAATCCTCCCTCGTTTTCTATTTTAGGTTAATGAACGAGACGAGATAATGACCCGTTTATGACAAGTGTCCATTAGAGACCAGCCTTTATTATTGCAGGGGCCTGATTGGGTCGATATAATAGAAGTTATTACTATAATCTTGGGAATTATTCCCTCCAAAATGATCGCATGTAGGATCCTTCTTACAATAAATACTAATATTTACCTCATTTTCTGCGTTTTGTGAAAGTCGGTTTTATACATGATCTACTTTAATTTTATTTGTACAATTCTAGACACAGACTGCCTTTAACCCTTATCATGCTGAATGAAACAGTTAACCCATTCAAACACAATCCCTCCTTTTTACGCTCCTTAAGAAAAAAGGTTTGGAAAACATTGTGGAAAATGAAGAAATTGCTTGTATCAAGCAATTTCTTCATTATCCACAATGTTTTCTATCCAAAACGACGAAAAAGTTCAAAATTCCATCAACTTGGAATGTCGTCTGCAGCTTCTTTCAATTTGGACCAGTCTAAAATTTTGTCATGTTGAAAAGGGTTAAAGAATCACATTTAAAATAAAGGCCTGTAAGTATGTGATTGGGTGGTTTTAAGTTGTTAATCCTCTTAGAAAAAATACCTCTATAACAACTCTTACGCTTAGGAGAAAAACAGATGGTGGAGACTAAGATCAGCCTGCATTTTTTTGCAGGCTGATCTTTGTCTATAACTCCTGGTTAGCCTGAAATATTCCGGTTTCAGAATGACAAGAGTAAAAATTCAAAATCAGTGTAAGATACTTACACAAAATGGTTCTTGTCCTATAATGGATGATGCCTAACATGGATGATGCCTCACATGGATCATGCCCCACATAGATTTTGCCTGACAAGAATCATACCTCACATGGATTATGCCTCACATGGATCATGCCTCATATGGATCATGCCCCATATCGATCATGTCTCATATGGAACATGCCTCACATGGATCATGCTTGATATGGATTATTCCCTTCGTGGATTATGCCCCACATGGATCACGCCTCATATGGATTATGCCTCATATGGATAATTTCATCATTCATTGACACAATGATATACTTGGATCGAGGTGGCATCAACAATGGCTGTGAATTCAAATTTTAATATTTTCTTTGAAATAGAATACTTCATTGGTTGAAATCGCAGAACGTGACCATTTCTGTTACCTTTTATTTTTGTATAAAATGAAATTGGATTGCTTTCGAGAAACCCTGTCAGGTATTAAAAAATTGATACACAGCACATTGGGCAGCGACAACATACGATAAGTCAACACATAACATTAATGACGTCTCCAAAAGACTTAGTTTTTTAAAATCAAGTGTTCGGTCCGAACACATTCGGCCATAGATCAGGTGATATGTTCATGTTTCTAGGGCCTTGTATCTATTTAGTTATTTTGGTGGAGACAAAGTGTTACTGGGGCATTATATTCTCGGTATAAACAGTAAGTAGAGGAAAGACAAAGTACCGAAAGTACTGTAAGCTTGCAAAGCATGGTTGAATTTAGAAAACATTTCCCTTGTTTGGTAGTAAACATCGTGGACATTGCAGAAATTGCTTGTAACAAGCAATTCCTTCATTGCCCTCAATGTTTTCCAAAGCTTTTTTCTTGAGATGCTTAAAAAGCGGAATTGGTTGGGAATTGGTTAAATAGCATGCTTTTGACCGAGTTCTCTAAAATTTGAATAGAAATTGCAATATTCCTGAAATACATAGAACTATTATTATGGCGTAGGCATTCCATGGATTTGGTGGTAAGGCCTCCAGTGGCAGTTTGCACTCGTTGAACATTGAGACGACCTAAAAATTTTGTCTGTAAACTTAAGCTTTCAAAGTTAACGCTTTGCTAGCTAAAAATGTTCGCCATAGATTTTCGAACCTTTGACCCTGCATGTCGACAAGTAATTGATACGAGGCTCCCTCCCTCCAAAAGGCTGCGCTATTGATCGGTCGCTCTCAGTCAAAGAACCGAACGACCAATCAAATCTGGACGTGAACTTTGAACTCCAACATAGGTCGATTAGAATGTGAAGCATTTTTGTTGGTTTTGCCGCTGAAACGTCGTAACTACAGCTTATTAATGTTGTAGTTACGACATTCGGGTCGACAACCATCTTTATCATACATGCTACTGGCTAAATATTTTGAAAACAATGCTGTTAAAGATCGAAGTGAAACTTTCTGTTGGAGGTAGTGGGCGGGAAGAGCGATCCGTCAAATCTATTGACAGCGCGTTAGCATTGCCGACCAAATTGTGAGAAGACTACATGGAATTCAGACAGGGATCTTTGTCTGAGAAACCAGACAGTTTGTAGAGTGTTTTTTGTGTTTTTTTTTTTGGGGGGGGGGGTCAAAACAAAGTGGCAAATCGTCGATAAACGTCCTATTTGTTCGAAGCTAGGCTTATAGTTTGAATAACTTACTGCTGTGTCATTTTTGCAGCCCGCCGACGAAATCATTTACATGTTAGGTGGGGATAGAATTGCGGCTCTTAAGCAATTCCCACACTGCACAATTCTGGATTAGTCCAAATTGAAAGAGGCTGCAGGGGACAAAACAATGTTGGTTTATATCGAAAATTAAGGGGCTCGTGAAGTAGAAAACATTGTGAGAAAATAAGAAATTGCTTGTTACAAGCAATTCTTCTTTTCTCACAATATTTCACGTGGCTAAATTTCTTTGTTGCGTAAAAATGCGGAATCATATGATCATGGTTTAACTGACTAAGATATCCAATTGTCAGTCTATTTTTAAATTTTCATAGGTGATTCGTTGATAACTGGTATGACACCTCTCATCGAGAACATAAAGAATACAGTCTGGGGTTGCTTCCCTTGCACCATGGAAAATCATTGCTCCAAAATATCCATCGCACTTTTCCTTGTGAACAAATTTTCTACCAGGGTGTCGATAACGCAGAAAGCCTTTATCCTCTTCTTCTATGACTAGGAAGTATGACTGGGATTTTAGATTGAAAAAAACCCTAGTACCTAATCGATCTGATTAAAAAAAAAAAAAAACGGATCTGATTTTATTCTGATTGCACGCCACTTTAACCCTTCCCAGGAAAATTTTCGTTTTACGTTCCTGTGAGTTAATTAATGAGAAAACGTTGTAGAAAAAGAAAACATTGTAACAGGCAAATTCTTTTTTTCCGCTATATTTTTCCACTCCACTGAATGAGTATTTTCAAATTGAATCCCTTTTTAATTTTCGTGTGCAAAACCTTTGAATTGGACAGGTCTAAAACTTTGCAAAAGGGAAAGGGTTGAAAGAGATAGTAATTTTACGAATCCATAAAACGCTTTACTTTTCAAGTGATTTTGGACTATTGAATGTTTATTATTTAAAAAGGTTACACTCTGATTTAATGATATGTCATGTAAAATACAGAGGTGCATGTAAGGTACCTGCCTTGGTTATAAGTCTAAATAGCCAGCCCATAATTCCTACTTATATGCTTACATTTACCCATCTTATGAAAGGTTTGAAACCATATTGAAAAGTATTTGCGAAGATAATACTTATATTTATTTTCCAGAGGAATTACCTTCATTACACATGGTCATTCTACTTTACTGTACAATGAGTTTGTGTGTTTGCATTGACTAAACTTGACAAGTAAAGACTCTCTTTGATCCAACTGCTTTTTGTAATCCTAAGGTGGTTCTTTTAAGTGTAATGGGTCATTCATATTAAATTTGTTCTTATCTATGTCCTGTATTGTGGGGTAAATAGTAAGTACTTTATTTTAGTTTGTTACCAGACGGCAACATCTAAGACCGGTCCAAACTAAAAGGAGCTGCAATTAAACGACAATTTAAGATTTGTGAAATTGTAGTGTTTTTTTTTTCAAATTTATGGGTATAAAATGGATAGAATGCTTGCAACAAGCAATTTCTGCATTTTACACAATGTTTTCCAAATTGCTCCTCCTCATGTGCGTCAAAAAGCGTCATTGTGTTGGAATGGGTTAAACAATTATATCTTTGGTATATCTCAATGTCTTTAAAAATTAAGTAAATCTCATTATGCAACATCTTTTGGTAAAACATGGGTTTAATAAACCCTACTCTTCAGAAATTTTAAAGCTCTCTTCCTAACAAGAGACCCATCGGGGCCTGAGGCGCTCTACTGACCATCAAGTTTTCCCTTAAAGTAACATAAAATTTAAGGAAGCTAATAGCTTAAAGAAGAATGCATAAAATAAAAATAACTAATTGGACTTTATCCCCTTTATTTTATTGAGCAACAATCAATATGGCACCCTTTCCTTTGTTTTCTTATAGCCCTATTCTATTTCGGAAAGGAACTTTCTTTACGACCCTACAACTGGTCTGTGGAATTTCAAGGACAATCTGGTGGTAATTGTGGACTTCATCGCATACATTTTAAAGATTGTTTTGAATGATAATCTATAAGGCCCCTCTTCAAGTGTTTCCAGTACCACAATTATTCCTTGCATCTTTGAAGAGAATCCGATTAAAACTGTGAACATTATTATGTTATAAGGGTATTTCAATCAAGTTCTCATAAGGCCCCTTTTCCCGTGATACTTACCCGTTTAGAAAATCAATTCTTAGGATTATAAAATCATTCTGTGAAAGTTTGAAGAAAATTCGATGAAAACTGTGGACTTTGTGGTGTAAACAAAGAGTTTGTTGTGAAATTTCCATGAAGTCCCTTGTCCCATGATTTTGATTCTTGATTGATCAGACCAAATTTCTGAAAGATCTATCCTAATGTTTAAAGTAAATCCGATGAAATATGGGAATTCATTGGGTTAACTTGTTGACAAATCCTAAAACAGGAAGTGGGTAAGGTGCGGACCTAAATTTGGTAAGCGCATTTGAGAACCCCTAGATGAACCGCTTCATCAAGCTTCAAGTCGATGCTGTCAACAGTTGCTTGACATTAAAATCATCAACCAAACTACTTCAAACTTTGTATATTTGATGAAAATAGCCCATATTCTAGCCTCTTAGTTTCTCTAAAGTATCATGGCATCATTTTCCACAACTAATTTTTGATGGGCGTAAACAGGAGGAATTGTGTGGGAAAGGATTAACCCCTTTGTTACTTTAACCTCATTTCTTTATCATGATAACGTTTGACAAAGAAGATTATTGAACAAAACAATACTTTGCTAGCTTACAGTACTTTCAGTACTTTGATTTACTATAAAGTAATGCTGTCTGTATAATTCGAAAGCTTTAGTCTTCGGTTTAGGAGATTTTCTTTTAAATTATGAATCTCTAGATAAAAGAAATCTGGGATCTCGCAACAAATAATTTATATGTTGATCTAAGAATAAACATTTAAAATATTTTATTACAGTACCAACAGGGCATAAACTGAAATCAGGCCTCATGGTATAGAAAGATTATTCAAAGATTCCTTTCTTCTTCAATTCGAGACCCAACAACATAGGGCTTAAGTTTATAAAGAAAGTTATATACCTGAAATATATTTGCACCATAAGGAAATGCTGCATGCAAAATTTGGAAGCTCTACAGGCTTCACATGTTCATGGTTTCTTAGGAAAAGATTTTTATAATACTTCCTTCTTTTTCTCTATGTAAAATCTGTGATCCCACAACACACTGGGCTTACGTTGGTCGAAGACTGATAGTTTATTGTATTTTATAAAAAAAAAAAAAAAAAAAAAACTTGATAAGGCGATGCTACTTACAAAATTTGAAAGCCAAATGCCTTATGGACTGCAAGGAGAATATTTACTAAGATTTTGCCGTTTATCTTTCAACGGCGGCGGCACATATTCTTTCCGACATTTGTCTCTCACCAGTGGGTGGATAATCGTAAACCTAAAGGGAGAGCAGCTGGAGGCTAGGAAAGGATGTAGTAGTAGTACTGGTGTGAGAAATTACTGAAATACTGTTAAAAGCGGCGATAAACCCCATTCAATAAATCAATCAATCATCTCTGTAAAAAATAGGGTTCCCATAGCATAAGGCTTGTGATGACCTCACCCAATCGATTTGAACTATTTTGGTAGCTTAAGTACCGCACGTAAATGCTGCATTCAAAATTTGACAGATCTATGCCTTATGTGTGGAAGAAAAATAATTCCAAAATTGTTTCTTTTGGTTGGCATAGCAACCAATGTTCTTCATGTTTTTGAATTATTTTGGGTATTTTGAATGATCATGGCCTAAGCATCAATTCTGTGAACGCATAATACGCACACCCTAAACAATAGCCTGTTTGAAGAGGCAGGTTACAATTTAAAGTGTGTCTAAATTGCCTGGAAATCAAATTGAAATACTATTAACTATCATTGTAAACGGAAAATTTCCCCTATTATTACCGAGGGCTGCGAGACCAAGTGATTTAATACAGCTAGGGTTAAAAATTTGTAGTAAAAGTATTTTAGGCTTGTATAAAATTAAAAAAGGTACCATGAGGGTCCTATATCGCTCCCATGAGTATGATGGCTCAAGGCTTTATGATATGTACAAAAGATTAAAGCCCTCTGCCTATTCATTTTGGGGAAGAAGATTTCCTCCTTTAATATTAAGTATATTGAATATCCCACAAATAGCACTAATTTCCAGAGTATGGTAATTCTTTGAAGTAATTTGATGAAGGGTCAATAGGCATTAATACATACCAAATATCAAAGCCATATGCATTATGGTTTGGATGAAGAATATTTTCAAAGATATGTTCCTTTCTAAGATCAGGAATTGCACAGAAAAAGGGAATTTTCAGAATATGGGAGGTATCAATAGGTATTGATATATGCCGAATATTAAAGCTCTGGGTCTTATGGTTTGGGAAAAGATTTTTTGTTTATGTAAAAGCAGGGATCACACAAAAATGGGTTCACTTTTAAGATACGATTATTCTATGAAGATTTTTGGTAGCAGTTCAAAGGGTTTTGATATACACTAGATAATACACATCTAGGCCTTATAGCTTTGTAGAAGAAGATTTTCAAAGATGTCCTTCTTTATTCATATGTAAAAACAGGATCATTTAGAAAAGGGCTAATATTCAGAGTAAGTTAATTCTTCCAAGTATTTCGGTAGAAAGTCAAGATGATGACTTATACCAAGTATCAACGCTTTGGCCTTATGGTTTGAGAGAAAAAGACTTTCAAAGATTTCCTTCTTCATTTCTATGTGTTTTAGGGAATGCACAGAAATGGGCTAAATTTAAAGATACTGTAATTCTATAAAGTATTTTGATAGAGGGCCAAAAGATGAAGATTTATACCAAATATCAAAGCTTTTGGCCTCATGGCTTGGGAGAAAAAGGTTTTAAAGATTTACCGTAAAATCAGGGAGTGCAAAGAAAAGGGCTTATTTTCAAGATACGGTTATTCTTTGAAGAGGGATCAAAAGATAATGATTTATACCAAATATCTAAGCTTTAGGCCTTGAAAAAGGGTTTTCAAAGAGTTCTTTCTTTATTTTTATGTAAAATAAGGGATTGCAAAGAAAAGGGCTAATTTTCCTTTGAAGTATTTAGAGAGAGGGTCAATAGATAATAATTTCTAGCAAATATCAAAGCTCTTGGCCTCATGGCTTGGGAGGAGAAGACTTTTAAAGATTTTTTCACTTGGTTGCCATAGCAACCGATAGTTTTACATGGATATCAATTTTTTGAGGTATTTTGAAAGAGCATGACCTAAGGATCATTTCTGTGAGATTTAGTTAAAATTCCATGATAGTTTAGGAGTAGAAGATTTTTTTTATAATTATGAACGGACGTACAGACAGACGGATGCCGGACGATGACCGATCACAATAGCTCACAAAGAACACATTTTGTGCTCAGGTGAGCTAAAACTACCAAATACAGCATTTTAAAAAGCTTTCAAATTGAAAAATGTCATTTATGTAAGAAGCATTGTTTGAAAATGAGAAATTGCTTCTTTTTCAACTCTACTTTTCTAAGCTCATATTCTTAAGTTTGTCGAAAGGGCAAATTTTGTGATAATGATTTAATTTGGAATTGCTTATATGTACAGAGTGAATGTTTCATTTAGAATGTAGTTAGGCTTATAAAAGCCTCTCATGATCGAGAATTGGATTCATCACCATTACAAAGTTTATACTCAAGTTACTCAAATTACATCCTGGGCTTATCAGTAAACATACCAATCTGGTGTCCTGGGGTGATTTGAGGGTCAGTTTGCATATTTAACTGACCGCAGAAAATTCATTTACAGTTACTTTCTCTAGGAAATTTCTGGCTGGAAGTCACTTAAGTGTAGGACTGTTTCTCAAATATTTGATTCGTCCTAGATCATGCTTCCACTCAGGGGTAAGGGGGACAGAACCCCGATTCTTCCTCTAGCGGAAAACGGTTTATACCTGTTTTTATGTCTGTAATTCATGGATATTGGAAGATTTTTTGACAAAACGGATTTGTTCCATTTCAGGTGTATGGTTATCACATTAATAAATGTAAACCGTTTCGAGTACGACTCATAACGGGAAGGGACCTCGAAGTTAGAGAACAACCCGCACAATAGAAGAGAGTTCTGACGAATCGCTTGTCAGTACAACTTCATTATTTAATTGCGTTATTTTTCAAACTTTCTGTAACATGTAACGAACAGTAATATCGTTGGTTGGCAACTACGACTAATATGCTTTTCTTGAGTATCAGAGTTCAAAGATCACTTCCGGTCTAGATTAGTAATTTTATTAATCTACATATTTTTATTGACAACGATGTTCGATCACTTAAAGCTTTTGCATTAAAAAGCTTTCAATAAAGAACAACTATATCGGTCAGTAGCGACTCTTGCTGTAAAGACATAACCGTGAGGTAATCTTTTTTTCCTCCATGATAAATAAGTGTGAAAAAAATTTAGAATAATTTGTCGATTTTCAACGCCGACATTCTGGCATCCATTACTTCACGGTCCGATGAAATTCTTGGAATTCTCTTCCTGTTTGTAATCACGTGATTCTAAATATGATGTAATCGGTGCCAACCTGATGTTACGCCATGTCAACACTATCAAATGGATGCCAATTTCGTTATCACTTGTGTTGTCTACGCGAAGTTCGACAGTCTGAAAATACTCAAGACACGGTTTTCTTTAACCATCGATTTTTGTGAAATTTGAGACCTAGTGATAAGAGCCAACCCATGGATCGGAGGGTCCATCTATCGAATCCCACCAAGACCACGGGAATTTTCTGAAATAACAAACCCTACCCTACTCTTCATCCAGATGAAGAACAGGTAGGTACCTGTAAATGGGGTACCATAAGGATTATAAGCCGATGTGCCGCAGATGAAGGGGGGCACCACATGCCAACAACCGACTTGGTATTCAATGATCGGGGTTCAAAGTGAGGAGCCAGTTGAATAAGCAAATCCTAGAAGAGACTATGAACCAATAACTTTTTTTAAATATTTTGACAAGCATGCTTTGAAGGCAAGACAAGATATCACGGTCCAACGGCCATCCCTTTGCCTTACTAAAAGTGTCGTTTTAAGACATGAACCTAGCTTCTCAAAGTTCTGTCACAGATTGATCCTTTTTTTCTAATATATAGACATAGAAGATAATCATTTGTTTCAGTGTAAGATCGATTTATTGAGTAAACAACAAAAGCTAAATATTTACGACTGGTGGAACCACGGGTGAAAATATGCTTTTGTTTTTCACAAAATGATTTATGGCTCCATCTTACACGAACAATTAACACTTTTCTATCATTAAATTCAAAAATCGACAAAATATGACATTTTTTTTTGGGGGGGGGGGGAGATAAAAACCCACTTCATCTCGTAGCTTTATTGCATGGCAACCTGATGACGTCATCGTTGTTTTTGGCCCAGTGAAGATGACGTTCAGTATCACGCAATCGGAACGGAAGCAGGGATAATCCTATCAAAACATTGAGTATATCATTTTAAAAAAATCACTTTTATTTTCGTTGAGTGATAATCTACCAAACGCATTGAAGAAAATATGATCTTTGTCATACATGAACCTTGATATTATGGGTAAAGATAGCTGAAAAGTATTTGAATTCAAAATGCGCAAATGGATGTTTCAGTCATATTTCTCAATCAGTATTAAAGTCTATACTCAACCAATCTTGCTGTAGCAAACTCCTCTATCAAGCATGATCGTCTTTATTACGCGACCATAATTAACCCATGTCATGCTGAATAAAATCCTTTTCAGAATTGTATAAAAATCAAAGGGCTGAAAGCACTGGTAGTACTTGTTGTTCAGTTGTCAATATTTAAAAAAAAAGATTTCATATACAACTCTGGTTTCAAAAAGACAGACAGGGGGTGTAGACTAATATTAGATTGCACATATGTGCAGTCAGCGACCACCTTTTTTCACCATCCCTTTAGTAGTCTATTAACCCTTTATCGTTTTTTCAAGTTATAGACTGGTACAAGTTAAAAGAGGTTGCAGACAACAATAAAAATTGATGTAATTTGAAGTAAAACCATCCTATGTGGTAGAAAATGTTGTGGAAAAAGGAGAAATTGCTTGTCACAAGCAATTTCTTCTTTTTCCGCAATGTTTTTTTTTCAAGTTTAAATCATAGCAACGTAAAATCCCGGGTTTGAACAGAAGAGAGTTATTACATATTTTACTGTATTTGGCTTCCTACTTGGGCTCTTCTCGACATGTTGTAGATCGGTGATCATTTAGGGAACCGGCTGTACGTTTTTGTTGGTTGGATGAAGCAGGTGGATCTCTTGTACAGGTTTATTAGACAAAATATCGCCATGGCGTTGTTTCAAGATGGCTCGTTTTTTGTATGCTGAGCTTTGATGAATACGTTTTGACTGCACTTTCAGTATATTTGCCTATACTGTCGACCACTGCTATGATTTTAAAGAATTAGTATGAAACGGGTAGCCGGTATGTTGTGAAACTTTTAGATGAATTTGAAGAAACTGTTTGTTTGACAAATGTAGATGAATTAATAATGAAATAACTAATTGGCCATGCACTGAAATAACATCATTAAAGATTTTATTGATGGTTTGTGAGCGATATTGAAGATTGATCAGAAAATCGACGCTATATCATTGCTGATAACATTGATAGTGTAGGGGGCGCCTTAACCCATTTACCGATGACAACATGTTAGACTGGTCCATCATTGAAAGAAATTGCAGACGACAATTTGTAGTTGATGGCATTGAAAAAAATCCTTGTCTTTTGGGGTAGGAACAATTTAATGATAATGGAGAAATTGCTTTGTAGAAGCGATTTTTTGGTTTCCACAATATCAATAAAATATAAATGCTGTCGCCGAGCCTGAAATCAGAACCAAAAGCATGTAGCCACGAGAAAAGTCACGGGTGATAACTTATTCCACCAATTGAATATTTTTTGACGCCCCCCAAGAAAATGAATTGGAAAACATTGTGGAAAATGAAGAAATTGATTCCAACAAGCTATTTCTTCATCTTCCACAATGTTTTTATACCGAGAAAGTTGTTGATTTCTCAAATTTCATAAACTTCAAATTGCCATTTGCAACTTCTTTCAGTTTGGACCAGTCTAAAATTTACCGCAAGTAAATGGGTTAAGAATAAAAGCACCATGCACTACGTAGACTCCTATTTCTGATTTTCTCTGTGATAAGCGTTCCCAAACACTTTAAATGGTTTACACTCCTTAAAATTGATTTTGAAAACATAGTGGAAAATGAAAACAAAATTGTTTCTTACGATTTTACCATGTTTTCTAGCCTAAAAGACAAAAATATTTAATCCCTGGTATTTACGCCTTCTTACTTTTATGTTTCAGTAAACATTATGGAAAAAAAAGAAATTGCTTATGAAAAGCAATTTCTTCCCTTTCCACAATACTTTCAACCCTACTGTATTGTTATGTTTCAAATTAATTTCAGTTTTTGCCTGAAAAACTTTTAAATTGGGATAATTTCATCATAAAAAAGTGCCGTCTGCAATCTAAATTGTTATCGTCTAGTAATGTGTTAAGGTATCGTCTTCAAGTGTTTCACAATTACCAGAATTAAATTTGTCTCTTTTGCACAGCGTTGAAAAGGTTTGCGCGGAAATATTCATTTCCTCCGCTATGACAATTTGATCGCATTTTAGCGCGCCCAGTGTCAATAAATTGTAACAATATGGAAGTCATTATGGGTTAATATTTCCCACCCATATTGATTATTATTATCTAATGTGTTACATGGAACCGGGATAACGATTCGTCCGTTATGATTGATGCTTTTAGCGTCCTTCGTTGAGAGTAATGGAATCTGGAACTCCACGAATGGCTATTATTCAAGAAAAAGCTAGTTTATATCAAAGGTTAAATTTGTTCTTTTCGAAAACCATTTGATTATACGGGGCAATAATAGATAACACGGCCCGTTGCCGATCATCCTTACCTTTCAATCAATGAAACGCATCAATTTCGGTCGGAATTACATAAAGATGTATATCGCGTGGCTTAATTATGTGTCCGTTTATTTCATATTTTTTTCTAACAAACCGTTTTCAAGTAGCTTACATAAACCCAGGTTCATAATATCCACTGTAAAAATTAAAAACAAAACAACAACAACAACAAAAACCCATCCAAACTTTCAGAGACGAGGGGCTGAGTTAATCCCCTTATCCAACCCTGGAAAGGTTGAATTAATTCCCTTTGAGGAGAGTCTAGATGTACATAGTCTTATTACCATATTCCAACACTGTGTCGCTATTTGACGCCCCTCAAGAAAAATGTAAGAACGGAAGTGATTATTGCAAGAAATTCCTTCATTTTCCGAAATGTTTTCTAATAAAATTTTATAAATTTTAAAATGTCGTCTACAACTGCTTTCAACTTGGATCATTCCAAAATTTAGTCGTCTGGTAATGGGTTAAACAGAGTGTTATCGACACAGATGGGGAAGTTAAAAAACCAAATGGGATGGCAAAGGACGCATGTCAATGAGCGGTATATTGTTGTAATGCTTCATATCTTCATATTTGAGTCGATGCTTTTGATATTATATGACATATATTATGATAAGTATTATCTTGAAATAAGATAAGTGAAACATGTTAAGCCTTGCCATGCTGAGACCGGAATATTCCTGCTTTTGGCAGAAGGTATAGACAATGGTTAGCCTGCACATATGTGCAGCTGATCTAAGTCTACACAACCTGCCTGTCTATTTTTAACCAGAATTGTTTATAAGATAAAATTTCAAAAGAAATATAAGCCTAGGTACATTTGGAACTCCCAGTGCTTTCAGTCCTTTGTGTTCCATGAAAATCTGCAGAGAATTTATAATTCAGCATGACAAGGGTAAATCGAATTACTCCGTCGACGCCCGGATGGTTTCGATTTCTCTCACGGTCAATGAAATTATCAATTGATTGAATGGGCTTAACGCCAGTTTTAACAGTATTTCAGTAATATCGCGGCGGCTGGAGCACCTAACAATGGATTCCTGGTATTTCTCACACCAGTACTACCACTACATCCTTTCCTAGCCTCCAGCTGCTATTCCACTTGGGTTTTCGATTATCCACCCATTGGTGAGAGACAAATGTCGGAAAGAATATGTGCCGCCGCCGGGGATCGAACCCATGACATTACATTATTGAAGATTAGGAGTCTGCGCTATGACTGAAATGTAGACTTACAAAACGTGACCTATTTAGTATAATTATGATTATCATCATTATCATACCTATTTTCTCTCTCATAAGAAGTTAACCGAAATTCATCTTTTGTAAAAAGGTGATTTAGCCCATTACCAGATAGCAAAAGTTTAGACTGAACCAAATTAAAATGACGTACAAACGACAAATTAATGAATTTTTAGATTTAGATAGAAAACATTGTGCAAAATGAAGAAATTGATTGTCACAAGCAATTTCTTTTCGTTTTACACAATGTTTTTCCCAATTGTTTTTTCTTGTGGGGGCGTCAAAAAGCTAGTGTATTCTTCAGGAAACAAAATCGAAAGGAATTAATCTACGGTGGAAGAACTTGTTTTCCAATCGATGTAAAATAGATAGGTTTAAACGTAAAAAACAATTGTATGGGACAGGGTTCACACAATTAAATGTACCATTTTAATATTATTCAAACTAATCTTTTAAATCCGAAAACAATTCCAAATTATATAACCTCACATTCCCTCAAGTACATGTACACAATTTTCTAGCAGCTGGAGGCTAGGGAGGGATGTAAGGGTAGTACTGGTGTGAGAAATACCAGGATGCCATTGTTAGGTGCTCCAGCCGTCGCGATATAACTGAAAGATTGTTGAAAGCGGCGTAAAACCCCATTCAAACAAATCAAACACAATATTCTACCTTAGGGTCGTAAAAACTGTTGCAAATGATTCAAAGAATGAGTTGGCCTTTTTTCCAGTAAAATACACATGTCAGTTAACCATCGCCCACTATTTGGTACAGTGATCTTCATGCAATCCTGTGCGGAAACAAAATCCGGTAGCGGGAATGCAAACTAAGTTTCTGTCAAGTGGGTTGTAATAAAAACTATCATTGTCACTTAAAAATGGTGTCACAAACGAATCTTATATCAAAGCATAAAATAATACAGGAATAATGACCAAACCCTTCATTTAATTTCGTGTAAACAATTAACTTATTCCCACACAACAAAGTCTTAGACTTGCCAGAATTCTAAGAAGTTGCAGGCGACAATTTGAAGTTGGTGGAATTTTTACATTCTGTGTCTTTAATGGTAAAAAACATTGTGGATAATGAAGAAATTGCTTGTAACAAGCAATTTCTTCATTTGCAACAATGTTTCACAGGTTTTGTGCGTGTGTGTGTGTGTGTGTGTGGAACGTAAAAAGCGTAATGCATGATAATGGGTTAACACGTCTGTAGAACAATGTTTACAAATGACCAGTCCAAAACTATTTCAATGTATTGAATTCATGGATCGTCACTGTCATTAAAAAGAAACCGATTGACCATCATTCATTTCTACCGGAAGAGAATATTGACCTCCGTTATTAATATCAAACATTTATGTCAATTATGCGACTCAAACGTCGAAAATACATCTTATTCAAGGTGTAATACCAGTGTTTTAGATCGCTAACCCAAAATTTGCTTCTTATTTTATGTTCTGAACTATGAATTATGTGAAGATATGTGGTTTGATTTCAGAGTCGAATTGCGTTGACGGAATCAAGTGGGCGTGGTCAGTTACCCGTCAGTTGTATGAAAGGAAGTTGTCAGAAAATATAGGATCAGTTTTCGTTCCATTTTAATGCAAAAGTAAAGACTTTCGGGCCAAAAATATTGTAAAATATATTCAATGCGTCATTTTTACTGTTTTCGTGTTATTCATTTGCTTAATTATCATCAATAATCCTTTGAGATATTTGGAATCGATGATCTTTTTTTTATTTATTTATTTATTTAATCATAGTCTTATTTTGATTGGTCATTTTTAGGCAAATTATCAATCCATCTCATGTAA
This sequence comes from Fragum fragum, assembly GCA_946902895.1. Classification (NCBI taxonomy): domain Eukaryota; kingdom Metazoa; phylum Mollusca; class Bivalvia; order Cardiida; family Cardiidae; genus Fragum; species Fragum fragum. The sequence continues at coordinate 10,314,620 of OX336370.1, read as the reverse complement.
CCAGCTGAATTGAAAATAGAAGCTCGGTTTCGTCTTCACGGGAGACCGAATTCCTAAAACTCTTTATTTGAATTTGCTATCCACAAATATTGTACTCGATTGATTGATTGATTGGTCGATTTATTGAATATCGTGGTGACTGAAGCACCTAACCATCGATTCCTCACACCAACACTTACACAACATCCTTTCCAAGCCTCCAGCTGCTCATTCCACTTAGATTTAGGACTATCCGCCTATTGGTGGAAGACAAATGTCGGAATGTTTATTCGCCGCGACCGGGGATCGAACCCAGGACCCGATATTTAGAACTCCTGCGTGTTATTAACTGAGTCATGGCCCTGGATACGCGTGCTCGATATCGACGGACCACAACGTTGTATATCCGATGTGTATCGTCGCTATAATTTAATTGTTAGTTTCGTCTATCAAAAACGAGCGATCTGATTGGTCGAAAAATTGAATTCATACCTTCATGAACAAAAGTTTAAGTACGCAGCTATTTTGAATGCTTCCTCACAAAATAGTTCACTACAAAAAGGTATCAAAATTTGTTACGTTGTTGCATTTTTCGCTCGATGCTATTAAATTATAAGAAATGAAGATAATATTTTTTGTTTTCATGGAGGTATGAACCGAAAAACCCAATCACACAATGTATGAATCCGCTTCGCGTATTCATACAGTGTGATTAGGTTTTACGGTTCATACCTCTATGAAAACAAAAAATATTCTCTTCATCTCTTAAATGTCTCCAAAGATTCGTCACAACGGTACCTAAAACATTTGGTCGAGAATGTTTGAACGTTAAGTATTATATAGATACTAGGTTTTGAGCGCCACACGATATTTCATGATATTCACGAAATGACTATGTTTCGATAAAGGTTTGCTAAAAGCATCCTTTTAAGCTGTAGTTTACCATATCGGAAACAATACCGCTCACAAGTCTTAAGTGGCTTCAATACACAATTCAAGTGGCTTTGCCGAATTGTTAACAAAAACTTTTTATGTTGTAACTAATTTAGACTCCATAAAAAACCTAGATATTTTATCTGTGGAGGTCATGATATCTTTTGTTATCTTAGCCAAATCGGCTTAGAAACGTTTTATCGATGCTTTGATCAACATGTATATGATTTTTGCTTTTGAGTATATCATTTCGTTGATTTATTGCAATACTGTTCCAAGTGTCTATACAATGGTCAGACACTTGGAACAGTATCGCAATTAATCCACTATTTACAAAATCCACAAATCACAAAGTGGCCATTTATCCCAAAGTCCGATAATTTTCAGAAGTCCAGCTTACAGAGGGTCTGGCCAATAACTCACCCAACTATCAGCTGACTCTTTCTTTATCTTTGAAATAAAATTGCCATTTTACCACAGACCTTCATTGTTGTATTGTATACCGATTGTAATTTTGTAGAGATCGTAATGACGGATCTTCTCTGTCAGTCAAATCGTCGATAGGCGAATCAAAGCCGGAAGGTAACTTTGAGTTTTGACATTTGTCTAAAACATTTTTGTTGGTTTGGTGCCTGAAATATCGTAACTATAGGCTATTTAAGATGTAGGAACGATATTTAGGTCGTCAATCCACCGATGTACATTTGTATTTTGTTACGTTCTAATGACTGAAAATTTTGAAAGATCATCCCGTTAGCTATCTTAGTCGAACTTCATGTCGGAGTCTGGTGGGCATGGCCAGCGATCCGTCAATGAATTGAGCTGTCAAACAAACTACAGAAAGGTCAATTGATTTATTTATTTGGATAGTTTTCAAGCATTTGTTCGCTTTTCTACAACCGCGTCGGGCTACAACCGACGTAAAACCTAACCGTACGACGTTCAAACTAATGTGGCAATAGGCATTGTTGTCAAGCTCGAATTAACGACAGGAAAGTTTGGAAGTAAGCATTTCACCATGTATTTCACTAAGTTAGCTATCGAAATACGACATACACCCTTTCCTGGTTTGCAAAATTTTAGACCCGTCCAAATTCAAAGGTTTTGCAGACAAAAGTTTGAAGTTGATTTTATTTTAAAAATGACCATTTAGTAGGGTAGAAAAAAATGTGGAAAACGATGAAATTGCTTGTTACAAGCAATTTCTTCTTTTCCCACATTTTTTTCTCAGTTATAAAATCACAGGGACGTAAAAGCAGGTATTAACCAGGAAAGGGCTAACTCGACTGATCGCTGGCAATATCTAACTATGGAGTTTGTCTGGATTTCAAATTTCAAAAAGTGCGCAAAATGTATTTTTTGGGTACACAGACTAAGAAGCAATTGATTGTCAACGATCTAAACCTAGTAGCCACAGTTTGAAAAAAAGTTTTGTGTATTACATTAAGTCCCCCGACAACGGGAGCGTGGCCAAAGCGCAGTTAGTAGTTCGTCGGACTCTCAATCACGAGGTCCAGGAGTCGATCTTTTCTGACATATGTCTCCCATCAATGGATGGATAATCGTAAACCTAGTTGGTTTGAGAGATACCAAGAATCCATACTTAGGTGCTCCAGCGGCCGCGATATGACTGAAATACCGTTAAAGCGGCTCTCTTGAACAGATTTTCGTATGAATTTGATATAGCTTTTTCAATTGTTATAAATGTAAATTCCACAATAAATATTCTTTCTTCGTGTTAAATCTACTTAATTGACTAGAAATAAAATCAAATTTGATATATTTTCCATGTCCCACTTTAAAACATCGGAATTTTATCGGAAGAGGTCGTTAGTCTTCGGGTGATGTCGATCATGAGTGTATTGCTAGCGGAAGAGAGTGGCGTAATTGAAACGTCATGAAAACTTCAAATGATGCAATTTTCGTAGCTATCGACAGATGACGTATTTGCCCGTTGAATTCCCGTTCCATCCGGGATTCATTTCGCTAAATTTTGACGTCTCGTAACGCGTATTTTTTTTTTTTTGTTTGTTTGTTTCTTTTCTGTCTTTTGTTTTAAAGTAATGAACAGTAATTTTCATTAAATCGGCTTAACCGCCGTCTATCAAACGTCTGAAAGCATTTAAGTTAGAAATATGAAAATTGAGAACCCAAACTTTTCTTTCGTGATAAGGCCTTAAACCCCATTCAAACAAACAACGAACATAGTTAGCATGAATATCGGATGTCAACATTGCACTTCCTGTCTATATGAGCAATTGACAATATTACCTAGACATGTCAAGGAACCGTTTAGTACACCATCTATGCATCTATGATCAGTGGGCGATAAAAATGCCGTAAAAACAGCTTTGTTCAATCTGTATTTACGGCATTTCGGTCGCCCACCGACGATATGTAACCACTTATATGAATGGATGTATTATCAAATCCAGCCACTTCACATCCTGTTTGACTGACTTATCTACTTTCCTTCAGATTGATGCAACACTTAAACGTTTTGAAGATGTATCGGCCAGCCCGTAAGAAAATGTACTTGTAAAACATCTTTCTTTATTCGACATCTTTGCTGGCTTATAAGTTAACCCTTTCCTGCACAATCCCTTGTTTTTACGTCCCTATGAGTTAATACTTTTGAAAACATTTTGGGAAAAGAATAATTTTTCCCACAATGTTTTTTGTCTTATAGCTTGGTATTAAGCAATTTTATTTCCACTTGTTCAAGACACTGGATCCAACAAACTTGTACTCTTTGTCCGATAAAGATATGCTTTTATCCCTTTATCGACCTACATCATTTTGGACTGATCCGAATCCAAAGAAGTTTCGGACGATGATTTAATGTTGGTGCCATTTGTCAAATGTTTGTTCTACTGGGTAGAAAACATTGTAGAAAGTGAAGAAATTACCTATAATAAGCATTTTTTAAAATTATTTTTTGGTTAATTTTCCATATTGTTTCCCAATCATTTTTCCTTGTGGGATTTAAAGATACCCGAAATGTGTGGAAATAGAATAATACATTCGAGGTAAACTTTATTTCTCCATGTATATATAAAAATTGACATTTTACCCAAATCTGAAATGACGCAACTTGATGGAAAAAACGTAAACCTGCCTTTACGATGTTGACATGAAACTGTTCTTTACCCTATCCTGTTCTTTTGAATTTTTAGACTGGTCCAATCAACAGTGCAAATTTGAATGCAATTTAATTGAAACCTTTCTATGTGGTAGACAAATCACAGGGCAGGGGTGTACAAATCAAGGGTTGTACAGGAAAGGGTTAAACGATTCGGGACGTCTATATGATATGGTCATTTGAGGATTACACGAAGTGTTTCCGCCATTATTTCCGTAATTTGTACAACAAACGATACTCTTAAACAACAACAGCATCAAAACCCCGATATTTTCCTCAAAAGTTGGCATGTTTGGGTAGTTGAGCTCGCAGAAACGTATCTTTCCTCCGAGGAAGGTAAAATGGTTTAAATAATATATTTTGTTTTTGTTCTCTAACTTCTAAATATCGATATACAAAAGGAGGGTATAAGAAAAGGTCTCTGGAATCTGATTGATTTCAACTCGTGTTTGTTTACACTTTGAGGTTCAGTCGAATGCACCCGAATCTCAGCCGGAAACGTTCGCTAATCTTCGGCATTGACATTCATATGCACATGTGTTGATGACTAGCCTTAATGGGCGATTTCGTTTATCTCCATGACCGAACTAGGTGTTTGAAAGGCTAGCGAAAATTAAACTGACGTCATAATTTTATGTAAACAAACCTTAAATTATGGTGGGTCACAATTTAAAATATCGAAACTTCGCGTTGAATTATTTATATCTTATAATTTCAATCAATATATATATATTTATTTATACCCCTGGGCCTCAAAAATGTATTTTCTTATTTTAATATTTTGTGTGTTTTTTGGGGAAGATATAGCTTTAATTGTCGAATCGCGACTTTCAATCGATAGACCAATCAAATCATACACATAACCGGAAGTGAACTTAAACATTTGTCGACATTTATTTGAAGCATTTTCATTCATTTGACGTCTTAAATGACATTACTACAGCTTATTTAAGATATACATGTAGTTACGACAAGAAGGACGCTAACCAGTCATTTAATGTTTTTGGTACATGTTACTGGTCAAATATTCTACAAAAGCAGCCTTTTAATGTTAAGAGATGAAGAGAATATTTTTTGTTTTCATGGCGGTATGAACCGTAAAACCTAATCACACTTCATGAATACGTGAAGCGGATTCATACATTGTGTGATTAGGTTTCTCGGTTCATACCTCCATGAAAACAAAAAACATTATCTTCATTTCTTATGATTAAATATCATCGAGCGAAAAAAGCAAAAACTTAACATATTTTGATACCTTTTTGTATGGGACTATTTTGCGCGGAAGCATACAAAATCGCTGCGTGTTCAAAATTTTGGTCATGGAGTTATGAATTTTTTTTCGGCCAATCAGAATGCTGGTTTTTGATAGATGAAACTAAAAATTAAATTATTCGAAGATGAACTTTAAGTTGGATATCGGTGGGCATGACAAGCGAGCCGTTAATTGACCAATCGCTGCTGTCAATCAAAGAATCAACCGACCATTCAAATCATGTATTCAGTCCGGACCTGAGCTCTCAACTCCGAGATTTGTCGCAATTTTTGTAAACCCTTTTAGTTGGTTTGACGACTTAAACGTCGTACCTACTGCTTATTCAAGCTGTAGTTACGACGTTTAGGCCACCGACCATCTATTCTACAATTTTGTTACCTGCTGCTGGCCATAATTTTTTTTTAAAAAAAGCCGTTAAAAACCGAAGCGAGACTTCCTGTAGGAGTCAGTGGGCGTGGCCTATGGAACGAATAGGGCCAGCGAATGGTCAATTATGCTACCTATTCGATGAAGCCCAAACTACTTCTTGGACCGATCTAGGGAAAATATTATTCAACACCTCCCGAAATGACCCATCTAATATACGTCAAAGATGCATAGAATCAGACTTATGAACTGAAAGTGTAGATCATAACAAAGCCGCTGTGGGTTTTATTTAGTGTCGACGAGTTAGTGGGAAAATATTGTAAATATCTATACATTGTATAGACACTTATACGGTTTTTTTCACCATCCTATCGGTTGTCTTGTTAGTATCAAATAATAGACCTGTTAACAACAAACTTGATATAAGATAAGAAGGTTATGTCTCTAATCATTTAAAAGTTATGGCCGAAGTAAAATTATAGATTTGAATATTAAATGACCTTGAAAGGGGACACTGACCTCAACAAATGACATTTATGATGTTAAAAACAGACGTTTCTCGTCAGAAGCAATACACATATGAAATATGAGCGCATTTGTGACATTTCAAACCATTACACATGTGCGCCAAGTAAAGACTCAGATCAGCCTGTGCATCCGCACAGTCTGATCAGAGTCTTAACTCTGCGCTCTGTAGATAGACACTGACCCAAAGCTATTTTAAACAATCAGCGAATGTTCTAATTGTCCCGAATGGCTGTACAGGTAGCTCAATGTGTGCGAGTCACGCACATACGAAATGGTTGGAAATGTCACGCATAGGCTCATATGAAAGCTACATTACTTACCACTCAAAAGCTATTACCATTATTATCATTATTATTTTTGCTATATATAGACATGGCCTTGAAAATGGCATTAACTAGTCTAATGACCTTGATATTTAATTACAGTGTCGAAGTTTAAAGTGCGGCCAATCGTAACTACAGGTTTAATAAAGCTGCAGGTACAATGTTTTTGAATAAAACCGAAAAGTTTTACAAATAGGTTATGGAGCACCCATTAAGACTCTTATGAACCTTTGCTAAGTGAAACGGATACATAAAATGATCATTAAAGTATACAGTTACAGAGGCTGTACACTTGTTTCATTAATAAGATACTCTGCCTTGTTGATGCATGAATACATATTATAGACTTTGAAGCTTTATGCTAAATGTAAAGGAATGTCAGATAGGTCTATAATTTATGTCTCTTAGTTTGGTTCTAAATACTTCACATATTCTTTAAACTATTATCAAAAGACTACAATTTTAGACTGGTCTAAATTTAACGGAGTTTTGGCGACACTTTTTAACGTATATAAAATTTTAAATTTTTCATCTTTCTGGGTAGAAGAAAATTTGTAAAATGAAGAAGTTGCTAGCTACGAGCAATTTCTTCATTTAACACAATATTTTCTTAATAGTTTTTCTTGAAGGGCGTCGAAAAACGTCACTGTGTGGAATTGGTTATTTAACCAATTACCGCATAATGGCGATTTTTGGCGTCCTGAAGAAGTATAATCACGGAAAACATTGTGAGAAAAGAAGAAATTGCTTGTCTCAAGCAATTTCTCCTTTTCTCACAATGCTTTCTAGCCTATTTGACTATCGTATTCCATTTTTCAGCGCGCAAAATAAAATGTCGTCTTCAACTTATTTCAATTTGGACCAGTCTAAAATTATATTGTCAGGTAACGAAATAAGGCACAATCTAATCTATAGGTCTCGCGAATCAACGGCTGGCTTTACATTCAATAAAACTTTAGGTCATACCATTCTAAAGTCACGTTTCAGTTCGAACAACAGTTCTCCTCAGGAAATCATGGCTTATTAAATAGCAATAAAGTCATAATGAAAACTTGGCAAACAATGTGATTTTAAAGAATTTTAGAATTGAATTGAAGCATTGCGAGTATTGTTTATTTTATGATATTCATTTCAAACCTTTTTCATCTGTTTTTCTCTCAAACATTCTTCTCATGTTGCTTTAAAATACTATACGACCGCGGCCTTAGCGTAGCGCGTTGGACTCTCAAGCATGAGGTCCAGGGTTTGATATCCTTCCTTACATCTCCCATCAGTGAGTGGATAATTGTAAGCCAAAGTGGGCTGAGCTGCTTGAGGTTCGGAAAGGATGTAGTGGTAGTACTGGTGTGAGAAATACCAGGTGTCCATGGTTAGGTGCTCCAGCCGACGCGATATGTCTGTAATACTATTAAAAGTGGCGTTAAACCCCATTCAAACAAGCAAAACAAAATGCTGCAAGTAGACAATGGTCGTGAAGGGTTAACTCATTACATGTATTAATCTATGTATAATAAGTGTGAAAATATGCCAGGAATTCCGCTTGGTAAACGATCAAGTGGTCGGAAAGTTTACATAAAACTTGTTTATTCTGACCCACTCGTGTTAGAAGAGGTCAATTCGATGGGGTTTTCCATCCCTTGGTTGCAGATTCGAACCTAATTTCGAGCAAGGATTCAGGAATCCACGCCCACATACTTCGGACAAGGCTGTTCGACTGAGATTTCAAACAACGTTAATTTGCATAATTTAGGACCAGAAACATCAAATTAACCCTTTCCCGATTAGCAGTATTTAGACCTGTCCACATTCATTGAATTTGAATTTGAAAAATAATCGTTCAGTAGGCTACAGGCAATTTCTTCTTTTCCCACAATGTTTTCTAAATTATAAAACCATAGGATCGTAAAAGCCCAGGGTTTAAACAGGAAAGGGTTATGTTCTATTTTGTAGTTTGTGACCTTAAGCTGTAGTTACGACGTCTTAGTTGCAAAACCAAAACTGATGTTTAACTAAAACGTTCGTTTCCAGTCTAATGAATGATTTGATTAGTTAATCGATTTTTGATTGGCAGCAGCGAACCGTCAATTCTCTCTGACCCCTAACACCGAGTGAAAGGGATAAACTGCAAATGAGGTTGTTTGGTGTAGGGAATGGTAAGGAGTTATGATTAGGTGAACCGAATGCCGCGCTTCGAAAAACGTCTTGTAAGCGTCATTTTACCCAAACCATTCAACTGTTCTCCCAATCCTAATCTCCTATGGGCTGACGAAGTCACCCGGTTTAACGTTTTAGACAAAACTAAAAAATGTGGCCAGCAGTTATGGCGTAGAAATTGACGATCACCATAATTAATTAAAACAAGAGGACAATGATGGTTCTAAATCGCTCACCTGAGGCAAATCACAGTACTTTTTTGTATATAAAAGACACTACTTGAGCAAAATAAAACAAATATAAGATTTAGCTATCCAGTAATGCTATACAACAAAAATGAATGCCTTTTGCTTTATAGTTTAATCCATTACCAAACTATCCCACATTTTCATGCCCTCAGAGAAATTGGGTTTAAGAAAGAATTGTGAGAAAGGGAGAACTTTGGTGTAACAAGCAATTTCTCTATTTGACACAATGTTTTCCACCCTGAAATTATTTGTATTTAGATTTCAATCAATCTTTAATTACTGTCTGAAACTTCTTTTCATGTAGACCAGTGTTAAGAGGAAAAGAATTTGATATTGCTCTAATTGAGCATTTTACCAAACTTGGGGCCTCAGGGGCGGGGCCATTTTGACCAAATGGGTTTTAGCAACCATGGTAGAGAACAATCTTGATGTACCAAATATGAATGCATTACAACTTGTACATTGGGAGAAAACGATATTTGAACATGCTCTAATTGAGCGTTTTTTCATAACTTTTGATGCCTTGGGAAGGGCTATTTTTGTCGAATGATATAAGCTTGGTAGATTTATATTACATTATGCTATGTTTTTAATATAATAGCTCTAGGCCCTATATTTAAGAAGAATTCTTTCAAATTAAGCGATTTATGCAATTTTTGACCCCTGGAGCAGAGACGTTTTTGATCCTAAGGGCATATTTTCCTGTAACATAGTTCAAATTATTTAGAAATGCTACATACCAAATATGAATGTCCTTTACCTTATATTTCAGAAGGAGAAGACTTATGAAGTTGCTCTAATTGGGCATTTTCCCAAATTTTTACCTCTGGGGCAGGGTCATGCTTTATCCCAGTGCTAAGATTTTACTTAACATGGTAGAGAGCCATCTGGTTATACTATATACCAAATATGAATGCCTTGGCCTTGGTAGATTGGGAGGAGAACACTATTGAACATGGTCTAATTGAGCATTTTTACGAAACATGGACATCTAGGGAAGGGGTGTTTTTTACCCTCCAGACATAATTCAATCAAAAATTGATAGATAACAGCCAGGCTATGCTACATTCAAAATATAAATGCCCTCGGCCTAAAAGTGAAGATTTTTTTTAACTTACTCAAATTTTGTGTGTTTCCCCTATTTTGGACCCCTAGTGCAGGGCCGTTTTTTACCCTAGATGAACAATTTCGACGATAAAGTACAACACCATCTAGTAATGCTACATATCAATTGTGAATATCCTAGATCTTATAGTTAACAAGGAGATGTCTATTGAACTTGCTGTAATTAAGCATTTTTCTAAACTGCGGACCTCAGGGGCGGGGCCATTTTTGACCCCAGAGATTAAATATTTGAAAACTTTGTAGAGAATCATGTGATTAAGCTTCATATAAAATGTAAATGCCTTTGGCATCCTAGTTTCTGAGGGGAAAAAAATAAAAGATTTAATAAAATTTCCAATTTTCAAATTCTGCGACAACCAGAGTTTTCACTGAAGGTTATTCTTTTAACAACTTTTGTAGAGCTTCACGCAAGGAACATCCCTGCAAATTTCAGCTTGATTGGCCAACTGGTTTAGCAGGAATTTTTTTTAAAGATTTACTATAATTTTCAAATGCCGCGGCAACCAGAGTTTTTGATGGAATGAACATCTTCTAACAACTTTTGTAGAACTTCACCAAAGGAACATCCCTACAAAACTTCAGCTTGGATTTGCCTATTGGTTTAGGAGGAGAAGATTTTTAAAGAAATTGTGGACGGGCGGACAGACAGACAGACGGACGACGGACAACGACCGATCACAATAGCTTACCTCGCAATTCGTGCTCAGATGAGCTATAAAACCGATTGACCTATCAACTCATTTATTTTGACCGTCAATTCAATGTTGACCTGAGACACATATGACAAATATTTTCTATCTGTGTTGATACTGTAACGTAGTAGCTGAGCTGTAGGTATGGTAAAATGGTTGCCAACTAGCTGCGATATCGTAGCCCACATTCTGACAGTCTGTTTGCTGGCGAGGCCTACGGCACCAATTCATCTTGCTCCTTGTTGCAGGATCCGGAGTTAATCACTCCGGGCACTTTGAGGTGAATAATTGGAAGTTGTGTAAATAGTACAAACACAAGTTTAAAACCTGAGTGGACCATAACCATTTATTTGTCCATCTCAATAAATATGTATCTGCAAATAGTCTGATATTTCATGTATTTAAGTCCTGAGTTGGTACACCATCCGAGATTCCAAGTTTATTGCTCATTTTGCATCAATTGTCAGCTACTTTTGCTTTTTGACATTGGGGTCCCTCGAGATCTCGCGTTTCCCGCCAAAGTGACAGCAAATGAAAACTTAGGTCACCATATTTGGAATACATAGTATTTTTTTGAAAGCAAGACAGTTATGATGGAAAACAAGAACTAAGTTGTATGAAATTAAGTCAAAAGTTAATTAAACTTGATAGAAACATTACAAATATTGACGATTTCATGTTAATATAACCAAGGATTTAAGACAGTATGACGGTGAAAACAATGTGACGTAAATATAGTCACATGGCCAACGAAGTGTCACGACCGCCAAACTTAGGATTTTTTTTATAAACTGAAAAGAACCCGGTATTAAAAGATTGATACAATTAATAAATATTCTGATTATTTTGACAGAATTTTCCCATTTTATTAAAACATATACGAAATTGATCCGTAGATAGGCGTTCATCACAAAACATACAGTTTCAGGACTTGCAACAAGGACCAAAGAGGGCGGGTGCCAAAGCCCTCGCCAGCAGACTATCAGAAAGAGCTAGGGCTACGCTATCGCGGGTAGTCGCCAACCAGCAACTTCCTGTTTAATTAAAGCCTCCGACTATGGAATTTTTAATCTAATGTCTCCTGAAATCTAACCAAATGGACATTTATTCAACAAAATCGGATGTTCACAGCTTAAACGTCTTAACTGAAGCTCATGCAAGCTGCAGCTACGACGTTTAGATAGCCAACTAACGATATGTTTTTTGTTTCATTTTTCTGAACAAAATTATGTAGTATGAAAACGTTACCTCCGTCAAATAAACGCGTCTGAATTAAGTTGGTGTAGCCTTCAATTGACCCCGCCTACTTTCGCCATTCGACCCACCCACTAACTCCGACAGGAAGCTCAGCTTCGATTTTAAATGACGTTATTTTGCAAAATGTATAGCCAATAGCATGTGAGAAGAAAGTGAAATAGTTGGTTGGCGACCTAAACGTCGTAACTACAACTTGAACAAGAATGGTTACGGGTTAAAGTCGCCAATTCATACAAATATGTTTCTCATAAATGGCAGCCAATGTTGGAGTTCAAATCAGAATTGCAGGCCGAATGAATGATTTGATTGGTCAATCGATTCCTTGATTGACAGCAGCAATTGGTCAATTACGTTATGTTTGTCTTGAAAAAATGTCCAAATTTTAATTCGGGAAGAAGGTAATACACGATAAGTCACGTGTAAGCAAGGGAATAAAAGGGGTAACAACATAAAACAATAATAAAAGGTTGGTTTCCCCGGAGAGTATTTCAAGCCTGCAAACTCCACATACAGAATATCATTGCCTTCGCAAAAGATGCCACAAAACATTTATTCAATAATTTCCCCTCATTACGCCATTTTTCATGGTTCCGTTATTTTTCTCGTCTACTGGAGAAATAGTTTTGTGTCTGTGTTTCTTGCCAAGACGACATCCAGAATTATCTAAGCCTGGAATGTCCATTCCCACTTGTACCTGTCGATAAATACACTAAACCAAACTTCTCGTGCAACAAAAAGCTACGGATTATTTTTTCAAAGTGCGCAAATGTCATCGAATTTACCAATCGCGGTTTCCAGTCTAATTACCATGCAGCAGACCATTACAAACATGCACAGAAAACAGGAAAGATTCTTGATCTCCAACATTGGTCGCCATTTTGCCGAATCATTCTTGTTGGTTTTGGCAACTTAAACGTCGTGACTACAGCTTATTTAAGCTGTAGTTACGACGTTTAAGTCGCCAACCAATTATACTATTTTTTTGTTACAAGATACTGGCCATATTATACTTCAAAATGACAAATTTTAAAATCGAAGAGAGACTACCTGTTGGAGTCAATGGGAGGGGCTAACGAAGTAAGTGGGCGTGGCCAGCGATTGATCAATTTCACGGATTCGTCTTTTAAACCAAAACACATCTTAAAAAAAAACCTTTCTCTCCGAGTTAATCCACTATCAGTCTTTTTCATACCGAATAGCTTACTTTACAGATTGTCATCGAAATTGGCCAATCGCTTGCCCCGAATGATTACTCCTTTGGTCGCGCCCGCTGACAGGAATAAACGGCGTTATTTTGAAAAATGTATGACCAGTAGCATGTAACAAAAAGTAGAATATTTGGTTGGCGACCCTAACGTCGTAACTACAGCTTGAAATATCTGTCGTTACGACGTTTAAGTCACCAAACCAACAAAAATGATTCACCAAAACGGCGGCCAATGTTCTAGTTGAAAGCTCAGGTCCGGGCTGATTACTTGTTAAAAGTTAAAGTTAAAGTTGTGAGTTAATAGTCTGTCACCACGCTCATGCGTGCTCTACCGACTTTACAACTTAAACCCACGATCATAGAGTTACTAGTCGGCTGTTAACACACGGCGTCTACGGCTAGCCACAGCACATTGGCTTGTAACCCTCACATGTACCAATTTTACACCTGTATGGAGAGGATAATATTTTGCTCCGAGCGGGATTCGAACCCGGGACCCTCCGATCCCGAGTCACTTGTCCTACAACTAGGCCACGGACTCCACTTGTTCTGAGCTGCCGGTTGATTCCTTGCTTGACAATCGCGATGGGTCAATTAAAGCTCTGAAAGCACTAGTTGAAGATTGATTAACATAAATATTTTGAATATAAATTTTACATTCAGCTTTTTTGGCTTAAATTGGGCAAAAAAGGTTAAAGACTAAGATCATATGTGTGCAGTCTGATCTTTGTGTATGCCTCCAGTAACAGGATTAATCGAGGCTCAGCATGATCAGCCTCAAGATCATTTGATAACACCTTAAATTACAGTAATAACGAAATATTATATTTCAAAGAAATACGATTCGATGGACTATGTAAATGATGGGAAAAAATCGGTTACGGTATGAAAATAAAACCCTAATTACGTCCGATAAGGGATTTATACAGAACATTTATTTTTTCTTATAATTTGTTATTATTCAGGCACATAAAAATGTTTAAACAATTTAACGTTTATTGCAAATCTTCAATGGAATTTTTCGCTTAGCTATTATATGCGCATTCACTGAATATAAAACTTTACAGAGGATTGCGATAATCTCCGTGACCCAGTGGAATTACACCTAAATTATTTAGATGGCTAGAAAGAAGTGACAACATCATCAAAACATCATCATTTCATTTAAACAAACCGTAATTTGTGGTGAGCCAGAATCTTGAATATCGAAACTCATTTCATTGTAGGTTAATCGCTTATCATTATTTTGATCTTGTAATGGTCATATATATTTATGCTTTTGGCCTGGAGTGTGACTGTTTAACTAATTTTGTTGTGTTGGGGGTATGACTTTGATTGATTGATTCAATGGGTTTATCGCCACTTTTAACAGTATTTCAGTCATATCGCGGCGGCTGGAGCACCTAACAATGGATTCCTTGTACTTCTCACACCAATGCTACCACTACCTCCTTTCCCAGCCTTCAGCTGCTATCTCACTAAGGTTAACGATTATCCACTCGTTGGTGAGAGACAAATGTCGGAAAGGATATTTGCCGCCGCCGTGGATCGAACCCACGACATGTATAGCTTATTGAAACTGATTGAGACAGTTGTTTTACAGGACTATTTTGTGTCAACATATACAGAGAAGCAGCGTACATGTACTTTTTTGCTAGACGTATGAAACAATTGACCCAACCCACTTACTCCTTTGGACACGCCCACTCACTCCGACATGAAGTCCCGCTTCGGTTTTGTAACAGCGTTATTTTGCAAAATTCATTACCAGCACACATAATTAGAATAGTTGGTTTGCGACCTAAACTTCGTATCTACAGCTTGAATAAGCTGTAGTTACGACGTTTAAGTCGCCAAACCAACGAAAAAGGTTAACAAAAATGGCGGCCAATGTCGGAGTTGGAAAGCTCAGGTCCGGGCATTATAGATTATTTGATTGGTTGGTTGGTCTATTCCTTGATTGACAGACGCGATTTGTCAATTGTTTCGCCTTTAAGAATCCACCGATTTTGCTAGCCATGACTATATTCAAATGTGTTGTCCTTTATGCTGTTAGATGGTGACAGTTAACATTCTTAGACTGTCTACCAAGTAAGATATTTTTGAGAAAATAGATTTGATCTCAAAAAATGAGACAGAGAAAAAGGGGGAAACATATCTATATCATAAGTTCAATTCATCTGGGTTACACAGCTGTAACTCATTAGGATTTATAAATGCCAGACACTGGCCGCACCAGACCCTGTCGAAATATTTGATAGTTTATATATACATTTACTTTCTTTGAGGTCGAAGATTACAGAACTTTTGAAATTGATTTATTACTGTAGCATTACTCGCTGTCTGAAACAGATCGATCTTCTACGAAATGGGTTCTCCGAATTGCACCCTTTTACAAAATCATTAAGTTTTATATCGTTCTGAAATCGAAAGAAATTGCATATTCGTGTTAAAAATAAATGACATATCGCTTGCCACGTCATCTGAACTCCAACAGGAAGTTCTAATTATGCATCAAACGACGTTATTGTACCAATTTTATGAACAGCTATAAGTAGCAAACGTGTTAAACGGTTATTTTTAAAAGCTCACATGAGCATTAGGTGCGAGTTGAACTATTGTGATCGGTTATTATGAGTTGACCACCGGTCAGTCCGACACTCTCTAAAAAATGATTTTCGCCTAAATCAGACAGCTGATCAAGCTGAAACTTAGCAGGATGATCACTTTGTGAAGGTCATCATAAGTTGTTTAAAGAAGTTTGACTTAAATTCTGCTTGACATGGTATTTGAAAATGAGACTTTTTGGTTAATTTTGGAAAACATATTTTTCTCGGAGAGTATTCGTATTTCAGATACAGCGAGATCACATGTTTTCGTCGAAATTTGCTGAAATTAGACCCCTGGGATCAATATTTCTAGAAGGTTCAAATTTTTTGAAACTCTTGAATAGATAAAGGACTATTTCCATAAACAATAAGGCCTAGGACATTCATATATGTGCAGTGTAAGTAGGTGGTTTTATTCAAAGTCATGCACATATGGTTAAAAAAAACAACCCAGGACCATGAGTCCAGAATAGGAAAACACGTTCGATATCATCAAGCTTAAGATTTCTTCTCCGTTTTAAGACATAGGGTTTTTAAATTTGGAAAGTAGCATAACTCGATACATCCTCCAGAATTGGTGAAATTATGGCCCTGGTGTAAAAAACGGCCATTGCCTTTGTGTCCAAAGTTTGAATTACGCTCAAATGGGGTATGTCAAATAACCTTCCCCTCCAAATGTATACGTCTAAGGTATTAATATTTGGTTTAGTATAACCAGATGTTTTTTCCAGGTTTGTTAAAATTATACCCAGATAAGAAATATAGCCCAAACAATAGGAAACGCTTAATTAGAGAATTTAAAAAAATCTTCTTAACTATAAGGCCAAGGACATACATATTTTATGTAGCATGGTTTTTTTAATACTATTTCCTTGAGAAAATATGCACTTAGGGTTAGAAACAGCCCAGCCCAAGGTGTCCAAAATAGAGAATAACGCTCATTTCTTGGAAGTTGAAAAGTCTCTCTCAATGTATTAGGTCTGAGACATGCAAATTTGTATATCATGACCAGATAGTTTCTCGTACAAAGAAACCTAGCGATGAATCTTTAATCATTCATGAACTAGTACGTTACTCAGTTGAGCGATTAATGACCATCGTGGTCCTCTTGTTTGATTGATAAGATTACAAGAAATGAAGATATTTCCATGGGGGTGAAACGAAAACCTGATCACTTATTTGTATGACTCCGCTTCGCGGCTTCATGTAGTGTGATTAATTTTTTTGTTTATGACCGAATGAAAAGAAAGTGGCTCTCTTCATCTGTAAACGTGAAACTCTTTTAGAGAACCTTTTAAACAAAAATAACGTTTCTAATTATGTCACCCATGTAATAGGACCTGTCGTAAAATAAATTAGAATTATCAATACTTGTGGGTTAAGCTTTCTATTACCCTCACACCAAATTATATATTGTTAGAACTGTGCATGTCTCTCTGGATAAACGTTGTCCTCACACCAAATTATATATTGTTAGAACTGTGCATGTCTCTCTTGATAAACGTTGTATAAATGTAATGTTAAGTATGTTGTGCCAATGACCTTAACCCTTTCCTGTTTTAAATATTTTTAGACCTGTCCAAATTCAAAGGTTTTTCAGACGAAAATTTATTGTGAATTTAATTTGAAAAATAACCATTCATTAGGGTAGAAAATATTGTGGAAAAAGAAGAACTTGCTTGTTACAAGCAATTTCTTCTTTTCCCACAATGTTTTCTCAAGTATAAAATCACAAGGACGTAAAAACTAGAGTAGAGTAATTCATACAAAAGTCTTGTCGAGTTTATCCCATTCCAACACAATCCCACCTTCTTACATCCATGAAGAAAATAGTTCTTGAAAATAGTGTGGAAAATGAAGAAATTACTTTTAACAAGCAATTTTTTTTATTTCATCCATTTTTTCTTCCACGAATTACAGAGACACTTGAAATTCTGTCAACTATAATCTATCTATCTATATATACTGCCCAACTCCCCTTTCGGGTATTACTGGCAGGTGCGCGTCTGTGCTGGAATAAAAACTGTTAGACATTTGTTAGGGTGCAAAATTTTAAAAGTATTGTGAGTGTTAGATTAAAAGAGCTGATAAAACATATTTGGGTCATTCAGGGACGGCTCACTATCTGAAAAGAATCAAGACTCTTTTTGAATGCTGCAATATCAGGTTGCTGTACAATTGTTTCTGGAAGGCTGTTCCATAGTATCACTTTGTAGGGAAAAAAAGAATATTTAAAGTAGGCTGCATTTGTGTGGATCTGTCTGAAAGATGCTGTGTGCATATGTCGGGTGGTCCTCACTGGTCTTTCAAGATAAGCTGGTACTGGCACTGCAACAAAATTGTTAACGATTTTATAAAACATGGTGACTCTGGAGATGTCTCGTCTGTATTGGAGAGTTTCCCAACCAAGCTCCTTCTGCATGCAGGTAACACTGTCATAATAAGAGAAATTATTTTGAACCCATCTTGCCGCTCTACGTTGTACTTTTTCCACTTTGTTGATATAGGTTTTTGTTTAGGGGCTCCAAACTGTTGATGCATATTCTACCTGGGGTCTCACTAAAGTTTTATACGCTATTTCTCTGATCTTCTTATTTTTGGTCTGGATGTTTCTGTGGAGAAAACCTAAAGTTTTATTAGCATTTGATGTTATATTGTCAATGTGTTTGTTCCAGGAAAGATCTCCAGATATTGTAACTCCTAGGTATTTGGCATTGTCCACAGTCTCTAGTACTTGTCCATGTAACCTGTAATCAAAGGAAATCTTTTTCTTCTTTTTAGTAATATTTAGGACAATGCATTTGCTGGGGTTAAACTCCATTTCCCACTTTTTCTCCCACTGCATTAACTTGTCTAGATCTTCTTGTAGGGTCAAACAGTCTTGTCTGTTGTTAATAGCTAAGTAAACGGCAGTGTCATCTGCAAACAAACGAACTTGGGATGTGATGTTATTTGGAAGGTCATTTATATACAAAAGAAACAAAAGAGGGCCAAGTACAGATCCCTGAGGTACTCCAGACGTGACTGGTACTTCTGATGAGCATCCACCTTCTAAAACTACTTTTTGTGATCTGCCTATTAGAAAAGATTTAATCCACAAAAGGGTAGCATTGTTAACACCATGTTCCTGCAATTTATACAAAAGTTTTAAGTGGCTAACTTTGTCAAAAGCCTTGCTGAAGTCTAACAAAACTAGATCAGTTTGTTTTCCTTCAGTCAGGTTTCTGGCAAGATGGTCGGTCAGTTGAAGTAGCTGGGTTTCGCATGAACGCGAAAAATTATAAATTGACACCTTCAACTTCTTTGACTTTGGACCGGTCTTAAATTCTCTCGTCTGGTAATGGATTAATGTAATTTTAATTTCATTTTTTCCCTTTAAATTCATCTTTTAATGTCCTGCCCAAGTATTCTCGAATCATATGAAGGCGAAACTAATCTATTGGCAAATGGTAACAAATAATTTTTTTATCGGTATTCTGTTTTTTTTTTTATTGAGTCTCATTCTAATTATATAACTTGTCGTCTGTTATTGCAATATTTTATGTCCTATATCGGAGGCTATTTTGTTATATGTTATTTTATTATATTTATTAAAGACATTTAATCATTTGCTTGTCGTTACGGCTTCTCTCCAAATACGCATTCTAATTTGTGATGAAAACAAGATAGAATCTTATCTAGTCGTATCGTCTAGAATCATTTTCCTTTCTTAGAAACCGGTTTACGTAGACGATCGAATTATCAAAACTGCCATACATTAGGCATGAAACTATTTATTTTAACGCATAAAGAACATAGGCGTTGTGTTTCCTTATCAGCAACGATACAGGGCATTGTTTTGCATACCAACATTTTTTTGCTGAAGGGGGTAACCTAAGGAATTGAGAAACAATTGCTCGATCTCGCTGTCAATCAAATAATCAATTGACCATTCAAATAACTTATCTAGAACGGAAGTGAACATTGAACATTGTGAGACATTTGTGTGAAGGTTTGTATTGGCGTGGCGATTAAAACGTCGTAACGTCAGCTTGAATTAAAGACGTTTAGGACGCAAACAAACTTTTTTCTCTTTTTGTTAAATGTTACTTCTCTTAACTTTTGCAAAAATAACGCCGGTTAATATTGAAGTGGAAAATCCTTTTGGAATGGTCAGCAGTGACAGTGGGAGGGGCTAGCGATCTGTCAATTTTTGTTGAACCACCAGGCCGAATTTTTGAAGGTTTTTAAACATTTCATGTGTTATCTTTATCGCCGTGCCGACATTATTAATTAAAGATCGTTCCGAATGGCTTTTGATAGAACAAAATAAATCCTCCTTACTCGATTGAACGAAAACATATAAATCTTATAGAAAAGTTTTCAAAATTTTTGACCAGCAAATCGTCGGTATGCGAGTAAATTGTCGTAACTACAGCTTTATTAAAGCTGTAGTTACGACTTTAGCTCGCTTTACCGACGAAATATATATACGAGTCTACTGGCATGAAAATGTAAATACAACGAATTCTATCATAAAGCAATGCTATATACAGCAAAACGCCGTATCTACACCCTATAGAGTCTACATTTACATTGTTTAGGCAACCTTCCGAATGAATCTATATGACTGACGACAGGCAATTTGCATGTTTTGACTTTCTGTCGTAGAATATTCATTAAATATAAATCCCAAGCAATCTTTTAGCGATTAGGATAGTCATCAATGTCTTATGAAAGCATTGATTTCTCCGCTCTGGTTGTCTTTGATAAATGACCTATGATATATGGTCTCTCAGTTAGATTTCTTTCCTTTGCTTTCCTTAGAAATCTGTCTTACTTTATTCGTATTTACGTCAATATTAATTGGAACGACTACTAAGTCATTCCTGGCTGCTGGACGATGCGTTAAGACAATATAGGCACTTATGGCAGTGTTGCACAATGCCACCGAAGAGTGTTTTTTTTTCTGGGAATCTCTCCCTGGCTCTTAAATCTATGTTAATGAAAAGAAGGGTTACAAACATGAACAATTATCAAGGAATACAACTTTTCAATACACCAAATGTTGATTTGGCATTTGTCATTTACTGATTTGGATTTGTCTCATTTTTTTATAAGATTGTCATATCCTTGGTCCTGGTTGGAGCACTGAACGTAAAACAAGAGCTCCTTAACTCGATCCCCACAGGTCACAGAAGAAAAACAGCTGTTTATTGGTTAATTTATTCTAATTTTCTGGATAGCTTAATCGAGACAGATTAATTTTAGTCGCAAAGACAACTTAGTATATCGATTGAAAATATAACAATTTAAACCTTCACCAGTACCTAAACCAATAGACGGATAGCCGTTGATAATGACAAAATCGAGAGACCGGTAAATGTTTTTTTAAACTGGCAGAGACTATTGACGTTGAGCATTTATGCTAAGCATTTTCGGTTTGTTTGGCGTCTTAACCATTCCCACACAATGACGCTGTTAGACGCTCCGTTACAAAAACAATCGGGAAAACATTGTGTAGAATGAAGAAATTGCTTGTAACAAGCAATTTCTTCATTTTACACATTGTTTTCTACCCAAAAAATTGAGAAAACCTTAAATTTCACAAACTTCAAAATGTTGTCTGCAACTCCTTTCAATATAGACCAGTCTTAAATTGTGCCGTTTGGTAATGGGTTAAAAACCGTGCCCACAGATTAATCAAGGTTTTGTAACCTTTAGGTCAAGTATATACGGTTTGATCGTTCTTCCATGTTTTTTTTCAAACTAAGATTATTTGATTTTTTAGCCGAACAACCATTTCGGAGCTCAGTTGGTTTTCTAAGCGATCCGTCCGTTATCTTTGAAAGCTTATGTTTTAATACTACACACTGAATATATGAGCGCGTGCGAGATATTCCCAACCATTACACATGTGCGCCAAGTAAAGACTCAGATCAGCCTGTGCCTCCGCACAGTCTGATCAGAGTCTTCACTCTGCGCTCTGTAGAAAGATACTGTCCCAAAGCTTCTTTACACAATCAGCGAATTGCCCCGAATGGCTGTCCAGGGTGCTCAATGTGTGCGAGTCACGCACGTAAGATATTGTTTGAAATGTCACGCACAGGCTCATATAATATTTGTGCTTCTTTTGAAATAATGGTAATCTAGTATTGGTTTCATTTCACAAACTCTTGCACTCTGATTGGCTGAAAAAATACCTTCGTTATCAAATTTGAGTGCGGTTTTAGAAGAGCGCCCACTCAAACTTCGGTCGTCTCAGAGAAAAGTCGAATTTGATCAGTAACACTTAACAAGTTGGTTGGCGACCGAAACGTCGTAACTGCAGCTTGAATTACTGCTTCTAAATCGCCTAACCAGCAAATGTGTTTCACGTAAATGCTGACAATGTTGGAGTTCGAAGTTCACTTCCGGTCTAAAAGTATGATTCTAAAAGTATGATTTGATTGATCAATTGCTTTCATTTAATGACAGCCGCGATACGTCAGTGAAATTGAAAGAAATGTAAAAAATATTGGCGGTTTCAAACAGTGTGATCAGGTTTTTAATTTCATTAATCTTTGAGAATATAAATATTCTCTAGATCTCAAAGATAAGACGTCTTTTAACCCTTGTCATGCTGTATAAATCACCTTTCTGAATTACTGTAAAATCAAAGGGCTGAAGTCACTAATAGAATTTATTGTTCAAAAATCAATATTTATTTTAGAAATCAACCTCATAACCAACTCGGGAAGGAAAAGTATGAGCAGGGGATGTAGACTAAGATCAGCCTGCACATAAGTGCAGTCTGATCTTAGTCTACACCTCCTGCCAAAACCGGAATATTCCGGGCTCAGCATGACAAGGGTTAATTTATTTTTGAATTATATTGTCTGTTTGTCTTTTATTCAGTTTATCAGGCTTCGTGGTTGTCCTATTTATTTAGATTTTCTGTCTTTCTCTGTGTTGTTATTTTTTCCGCCGTACACGTTTTGTTTTTTATTTGTGTATTTTCATATGTGTGGCAAGGGCAGATAAAAAGTCATAAATTTGCGGTCATGAACACCTTCATGACAAGATATTTAATTGCTTATGTTGTGTATCTACATAAAAATAGGTCTTTTAAATAGGTCAGTTGTAAATGAAACATGAATGAAACGCCACTAGGTAAATATAACATTTTACATGACAAGTAAAAGAAGTTTCTAGCAAAGCAATAATTCTTTCCGACAATTGTCTCCAACCAATGGGTTGATAGTCGTAAAACTATATGGGATGAAAAGTTGGTTGGCGACCGAAACGTCGTAACTGCAGCTTGATTTACTGCTTCTAAATCGCCTAACCAACAAATGTCGACAAGTGTTGGAGTTCGAAGTTCAATTCCGGTCTAAACTTATGATTTGATTGGTCCATCGTTTTTCTTTATTGACATCGCGATCCGTCAGTGAAATTGCAAAAAATGTAAATAATATTTGCGGTTTCATACTGCGTGATTAGGTTTTAATTTCTTTAATCTTTGAGAATATAAATATTCTCTTGATCTCAAAGATAATTCGTCTTTTTATTTAGCGTTACAATTAACCCATTCCCACACAATCCATCTTTTTTATGCCCCCGAAGAAAAAAATGGAAAACAATGTGGGAAATGAAGAAATATGGTCATATTATTAAACAAATTACTGGTAAACCAAGTCGCCTTTTATCATTTGACTAATTGAGGTTGTCAACCAAGAATCAAACGACCAATTAAATACTTCATTTAGACCAGAAGTGAACATTGACCGTCATTTATATGAAGCACTTTTGTTGGTTTGGCGACTGAAACGTTGTAACTACAGCTTATTCAAGCTGTAGTTACAACGTTTAGGTCGCCAAACAACCATTTTATACTTTTCTTACGTGTTACTAACCATGAATTTCTGAATTTTGCCAAAAAATACCGTCGTACAGTAAATGGGACATTCTGTTGTAGGTTAAATCGGCGTGACCAGCGGAGTCAGTCAGCAAAACACCGGAATTTTCCAACGTCATATAATGATGTCATTTCGGCAGGTTTTTCTGGAAAACAGATTTGGCACGCAGTAATTATAATGCTTCTTTTTATATTCAGCTCTGTATTTTGTTGTTGTTTGTAAATTCTTCCACATCAAACTCGTCAAGCCATTATGATTGACGGATAGTGTCATTTAAAATGAAAAAGAAAGAACTTTGACATTAGCCGACCTATATACTAAGCATTTTTCTTAAATTTGTGACTTAATTGTCGCAATTACGAAATATTTAAGCTCTAGTTACGACGTTTATGTCGCCAACCAAATATGTCACTATTTCACCGCCAATAAAATTTTGCAAATAACACGGTTTAACATTAGTCGAACTCTCTATCGCGGTTATCGGGGGTGATCAGTGATTCTTGGGATGTCGGGGAGGGGGGGGGGGGCGGGTCTTCACAATTCTCGTGCACTCTCCTCTCCTCTTTTGTATGGAAGAATGCCATTTATTTGTCCAAGCTATAACACAACCGGAGGTTTATAACAATTAAAATTATAATGAGCATTAGGAAATGTGTTAACCCATTACCAGACAACAAAATTTTAGACTGGTCCAAATTGAATTGAGTTGCAGACGATGATATTAAGTTTATGAAATTTGGGTAGAAAACAGTGAGTGAAATGGGAATATATCTTATCATAAACAATCTCTTTATTTTACACAATGTTAATTGTTTATCTTGAAGGGCGTCAAAAAGTAATATGTTTCTGTTTACAATGAGAGTTTTTCTCAAGAAAGTTGCTTTGTATTAATGTACATTAATGTACCCGTCAGACGAGAAAGGACATTCTGGAACGTGCGAAAAGTAACGACCCGGTCAGACGGCACGAACTGTACAGTCTGATCAATACGAGAAATCTTTACCTAACACGTCTTCTGAGTTTAGAATGGCCATTCCATCTCACTGTTGTTTTGTTGTCAATACGCGATCTCTGAGTGACCTCTGCTTGATCCGATCTCATTATCAACTATTTGTTTTATAGAATACAGAGGCGATCACTTTTACCAGCTGGGTCTCATATCTCTCTCTTAGTAAAAGCATTGGAGAACATATGGGTGGCACTTTAGAGAAAGATACAGATAAAATGGGGAAAATATACGTGTAAATAAAAGTGTATCCCTCAACAGTTAACTTTAGGGTATAACCACAAATTAGCGACCCTGGTTTTCATTAGCACAAATTAATTTCACAGCATATTTTATTGTTAATAGGCAAACCCCGATAATCTCTTTTATGATAAGCCCGGTTGGCTTTCTCATTCCGTAAAATAAGCATTTATCCACATAAATTAAAACCGGTTGCACTTTTATTTCGCGGACTTATTAGAGCAACTACTCTAAAGTTGTTTAAAACTGGTTTAAGCTTATTTGTATAGCATTAGACTCCACATAGACTGGAGCCATCGTCAAATTTTACAAGGCACTGTAAAAGTCGACAGCGATACCAGGCTAGGATTCAGTATCAGGGGTTCCTCGACCGAACCCTCTCTGTGCATTCAGACGAGACATTATACCTTGTCAATGTGGCCTTATTAATTTAAGTTATTTTAATTTCGACTTATAAATCTTAACAACTCCTGCTCAAAAGGGATAAGAGGGCGGTGTAGACTAAGTTGAGACTGCACTTGTGGTCAGTAACACATAAACAGAAAAGGAAAATGCCATTGGTTGTTTAGCGACCTAAACGCCATAACTACAGATTTAATAAGCTGTTGTCACGACGTATAAGTCGCCAAACCAACTAAAATGCTCCATAACAATGGCGGCTAATGTTAAACTTCAAATTATCGTCGGTGCGCGAGCAAAATGTCGTAACTTCAGCTTCGATAAAGCTATAGTTACGACATTTTGCTCACGCACCGACGATATCTAACTCGACCAAAGCAAATTTTGTTTTTTCTACCGTTGTGAGAGCACGATTTAGAATTGCTGCACTGAGGGTCTAAGGGTGCAGTATATTGTTCCAGTCTACGAATATTCGAACTGGCTACGGTCAAAAAATGAATTGATTAAAAAAAATATATATCAACAACAGCAGAAACAGCTAAAGAAACAAACACACACACACACACAAATCACACACAAACACACACACACACACACAAAAAAAAGACCAGCATCTTTATCATTACGGCTAAAAAATCTTTCTGTTGACATGAATCTAAAACTTTGCAAAAGGTTCCATTTCTTATTTTATAACCTTTCAATTTCATTCGAATGCTTGTTTCTGTAAAGCTAGGTGGGCGCAGTATTCCTGGTGGGACAATACGATGCCAATTAGCTAAAAATCGGAATAGATAATGACTTCTATAAGTTTATCATGTTCTATGTAATTTTACTTTCTATTAATCATGGTACGCTTTGTTAAGTCCCCTGCATAATGTTAGTGCAAAATCATGGAATTGGCGCGAATTGTCCAAATTTGACCAGGCGTTTTGTTGTTGTTTTGTCAAATATTCTTTGAAGACTATGTATCTTAGATTGTGTTTGTGAGAGTTTTTGACCATTACTAAAGGCTGTGAACCTAATGAAAGCTACCGTGTTGTTTATTTAATTTCAACTTAATTAATGAATAGCTTCTGATTCGACTTCCAAAGTACAGTGTGTTGGCTGCATGAAATACAGATTTGAACTGTAGCATGGTTTGGCTGCGCCCTAAAACATCAACGCCGGGATATTGAGAAGAATCCAAAACATGCACTTTATAGAAAGAAATTTTGTTTTATCTGTAAAAACATTGCAAGTGCATATATTCTAAGAATGTTTATTACGTAATATGGCACCTGTTCTTATTCACGGTGGAAAAATCGTGAATATTTTGCCAAATTCACAAAATTAATTTTATAGAAATAGAAAAAAAAGTTCCCTGCAGATCCTAGATAGGCCTTTAAGGTTAAAAATCTTTTTCATGTCTCTAAAAATCGATCCCTAAGGCTCATGTTAACCCTTGTCATCCTGAAACCTGAATATTCTGGTTTTGGCAGGGGGTATAGATAAAGATCAGCCTGCATATAAGTGCAGTTTGATCTTAGTCTACACCTCCTGCCTGTCCTTCTCAAACTATAGTTGTTTATGGAATTAATTTTCAAAAGAAGTATTACTAATCGAACAAGTACTAGTAGTGCTTTCAGCTCTTTGATTTTAATGTTATTCTGAAATTACATGACTTTGGGTCACATGCAAATGACGTCATGCGATGGCGACAACCAAATTCTATGATATCTAGAAATAACCTGAAATTCCGCTGAACCTTTACTATGTAACCAAAAAAGCCACTTGATGCCTATCAGATTACCGCGAAAAAATATCTGACTCAAATTTAAGCGTGAAGCGTCCGTTTCAGCGTTATTTTAGGCAATTGGCAATTTTTTCTTAAAAATTGGTACCTCGATTTAATTGAAACAACTGGGTAGGCTAACCCCACGGCTTTATAACAAGAGAGAACCGCGCTTGAAATTTTCCCTTTACTAAATACTTCTTGGCCTTTCTCTCAATTTTCTTTCCATTCTCTCTCCATTCTTTCCATTCTCTCTCTCTCTCCCCCACCCCTCTCTCTCTCTCTCCCTCTCTCTCTCTCTCTATCTCTCTCTCTCTCTCTCTCTCTCTCTCTCTCTTCTGTATCTCTACCCCGTCTTAGTCGCTCTCTACCCCCCTCTCTATCTCCACCCTCTCTCTCTCTTTGATCAAGTTCTTGTTTCTTGAAATCAATATCCTTTATTTGAATTAACCGTATTTTCATCTCGCTCTTCAACGTTCACTTTAAATGGTGTAAAATGAAATACAAGTAGATTTTTCTCGCTAACGACAGAGACTCTATTGAAACAAACACGAAAGTAATTTTCATTAATACTTTGTTTGTATATAAAACGCATTAAGTAGACCTTAATATATTTTGTTAAGTTTCACAAACACGCGATTCCCCATTGCAAAAGTTTACCTCGATTCGTTTTTAACCCTTTCCTGTAAAAACACAGGATTTAACGTTAAGTTATGGTTAAAGTTGAGAAATCATTGTGGGAAAAGAAGAAAATTGCACATAACAAACGATTTCTTTTTTCCCACAATATTTTCTACTATATACATACGATGGTTTTTAAATTGCATCCGATTTTTATTATTGACTGCAACCTCTTTCAATTTTGACCGGTCTAAAATTAAAACAAAACAACAACAACAACACACAAAAAAACAGGAAAGAATTAAGCTACAGCTCATCGTCGGTGCTCGAGTTAAATGTTGTAACCACAACTGTATTATAGCTGTAGTAACGACATTTTAATCGCGCACCGACGGTTTTAACTTCCGCCCTTACTGAAAGTTCCACTTCGATTTATAACGGCATTATTTTACAAATTTTACGGCCAATAGCATGTAAGAAAAAAGTAGAATAGTTGGTTGGCGACCTAGACGTCGTAACTACAGCTTGAATAAGCTGCAGTTGCGACTTTTAAATCGCCAAACCAACAGAAATGCCTAAGAAAAATGTTGGAGTTCAAATTCCACAATTACCACCAAAATTATTAATTTGACCGGCCGCTTTTTGTATTTATTTGGGGGGGGGGGGGGCATTTTTGACACCTGCGATTAGTAAATATTTCTCTCTGATCGGTCTTTATAAGATAAGCCATTTCTTTATATATATATATTATTGATTTGACCGGCCGCTTTTTGTATTTATTTGGGGTTGGGGGTGGATCGGGGGGAGTTTTTTTTTGACACTTGCGATTAGTAAATATTTCTCTCTGGTCGGTCTTTATAAGATAGGCCTTTTCTTTATATATATATTATTGATTTGACCGGCCGCATTTTGTATTTATTTGGGGTTGGGGATGGATCGGGGGAGTTTTTTTGACACCTGCGATTAGTAAATATTTCTCTTTGATCGGTCTTTATAAGGTAGGCCTTTTCTCGTCTTGAAATGGGTTGAAAAGACTTTTTAACAAGTTTAGTTTGATTGGCAACAATTTAAAAGCGACAACACAAGGGGAGGATAAAATGAGGTCGTCTAAGATGATGGTCCCATAATGCACTTTTTGGTGCCATATTTGAGGAATCGGTTCAACTGCATTCATATGATGTTGCTAGATTCTCACTCAATCCTTTCTTGGCGGAACTCATTATAATCGTCTCGTTAAGGCGATTATAATGAGATCCATACAACATAGGATTTCGCGAGAATCTTGTTAAACGCCCAATTATGAAGACCTTTTGTTGTTGGAGAGGTATTTTTGATACTGATCACTTATAATAATATGATAATCATAAAAGTGGTACTTTAAAAGAAGTGGTCGCTTAAGCAAGATTGGCTGGTTTGAAATAAGTGATTTCTATGTTATGTTAAAATCTTAAACGGCCTGATTTCAAAGAAAAAAATCCTCTGTTACTACAACCAGCTAAGATATTAATAATAAAAATACATCACGTTCGGAAGCAATATGGCAGTAAAATGGCTCCTACGACATATCATTTATTTCGCATGACATTAGAGGATTTCCTATGATTAAATATAAAAATGTGTCCGAGCTTCATATAGGATTTAAATAACATACAACCAACTCACTCAGAAGATTAAGAACAGTTCAACCCGTTAGTTGAAATTAAGTACAACCTTGAATGTTCTTAACCCGTTCCCACAAACTCCTTTTTAGGTCCTAAGTAAAAGACTTTTAAAAACATAATGTAAAATGAAGAAGTTGGTTGTACCTCCAAAAGAGACGGAAATGATTTTTTTTTCATTAACTTGAAATTGTCGTCAGCTGCTTTTTCTTTTAATTTGGACCAGTTCAAAATTCTTTGTATGGAAGTGGGTTAAAGTACAACAGTTCTTAGAGTTATCTAATGTAAATTGTGACGCAGACACTGTGTTCAATAGGGTTTAACCCATTCCAACACATCCCGCCTTTTGACACACCTAAAGAAAAAAGGTTTGGAAAACTTTGTGGAAAATGAAGAAATTGCTTGTTACAAGCAATTTCTGCATTATCTATAAATATTTTCTATAGCCAAAACGTTCTTTTAAAATTTCATCAACTCGAAAATGTCGACTGTAACTTCTTTCAAATTGGACTAGTCTAAATTTTTTGTCTGGGAACGGGTGTTTGGTATAAAACAATGTATATACATCGATTTGGAAATAAGGTCTTCCAATTTAGATTACTCCCTCTCGTTTCTGCTTCCTAGAGAATACACCAGTACTCGCGCTAATTATGTGGGTTAATGAAAGAACCAAGATCGATAGCCGCTCTCGGGAATCGAACTCAGGTTTTCTTCATTGGGAAGCCGACGCTCTACCATTCGACCATGGACAAACTGAGGAGTTAAGCGAGTTCCCGCAACACAAAATTTTGAGCATTCTAACTTATGTCTCCAGACAGTCGCTGAATTAACGAATTATTTGCAAGTCTTTACTTATGGACCGATAGTTTGTTAATTTCGCCAGCACTGCAAACCAACAGTGAAAGAAATATCACATTTAATAGGCGATGTGAGGTTCGTAGGGGTCGAATGTTGTGCTTCTAAATTACAGAATGCATTTGTAAAAAACTTAGATGTCTACTCCATTGAATTATAGACAATGTTATTTTGCTCATATTTAAAGTAAAATTTTCAGATTCTATTTGTGCAATAACCTCTCCAAGGTAAAGGTCACTCCTTGAGCCCCTATAGTATGTTGTGAGACAATACAAAGTACCATGGGTCGGAGCGCCGGAATTACCATTATAACTGTGACCCTATTAAAATGAAGATTAACTCATTCCCATACAATGGCGCTTTTTTACGCCCCTCAAGTAAAACACTTAGAAAAACATTGTGTAAAATAAAGAAATTGCTTGAAATAAGCAATTTCTCCATTTTACACAATGTTTCATGTCTAGAAAAAATGAAGAAAATATAACATTCTGTTGTCTTAAGTTTTTGAAAGGGCGGTGCTGAATCTTATTCTCGCGAAAAATACTTAGTTTATGACTTCCAATCAGGTTTTAGAAGTAATTTCTCTACGACACATTTTTGATATTTCCTTCTGATTTCATAAGAATTCAAATGGATAAGGGCAACATGGTTGGTATGGTCTTGTTGGATTTGCAGAAGGCTTTAAATACGGTTGATCATTGCATCTCATTATCAAAATTAAAAGCTTCAGGTCTTGGTCGAGATATCTTGAGATGGTTTAGGTCCTACCTCTCAGACAGACAACAACCAGTCGCTGTTACAGGGACCCGTTCATCGTTTGCACCCATTTCATGCGGGGTTCCCCAAGGTTCTATCGTAGGCCCTCTATTATTTCTCATCTATGTTAATGACATGCCTAATGTTGAGAAAATTAAAATCTTTTGTATGCTGACGATTCAAGTACTTTAGTATCAGGTAAAAACAAGACTGAGATTGAATCCTTGCTGTCTAATGATCTGCAGAATGTTAGTCACTGGTTTGGAGACAACAGATTATCTCTTCACCTTGGAAAGACAGAGTCTATGATAGTTGGTTCGAAACGCAAGCTTAAAAGGAATCCAGCAACGTTAGTTTCCTGTAACGGCTCTTCTATCAAATCAGTTTCATCTGTCAAATACCTTGGGGTAGCATTTGATCACCAGCTCACTTTCAACGAAACCTGACTGAACATACTAAATTACTGCTCACTCAGGCTTTAATCCAGTACCGTAATGGCATTACCTGTTCTATATGGTATAGTACTCTGTCCGATCACTTAAAGAATAGACTGCAAATAAGATGATACGTATTATCTTAGGCCTTAAAGGTGGGTCTCGATGTTTTTTCTGATGTCACAGGTTTTAATCATTCTTGTTCCCTCTCATACGCTATTTGAATTCAATATTCTTAAAATATCAGAGAAAAACAGGGTATTTCTGATTTTCGCAAAACTACTTTTAAGAATATTGAACTCAAACTCCAGTTTATCAAGCTCCAGTTACGAGCTTTGACCGCTACAATCATTAACTTATATAAACTGTAATAAAAATGTTTTGTCTCCAGTCGAAAATGTTATGATTCCTGGATATTGGGATCAGAGAAAAAATGACATAAACAATTTTCTAAGTAAGATACAGGATTGAAGTAGTTTGAAACATGACAAAGGCAAATCACGAGAGATTTGATGAATCAAGCGAAACGAGACGAGCTTTCCAAAATCATAATCCAAAACCCATATCAAAGCGTCTCGTGTTCAATCGAGCCCCCAAAATCATGTTCATTCATGGATGAGTTTTTATCTATTTTGACTTGATTTCTTGGCAAATTAAGGTCTCTCCTTCTAAGATAGGCAGTCAGATGAGAAAATTATTTCTGATAACCTTTGCGGATCTACCAAACTCATAAAAACTTGTCTGAAACCATTATATAGCCAGTAAGTTCAACAGCGTGATAACTACAGCTTTGATATTCAATGGTATTTAACCCATTAACAAATAACAAAATTTTAGACTGGTCCAACTTGAAAGAGGAAAATTCAAATTGTATGATAGTTTGTTTCGTCTTTTTTTTATTTTTTATTTGTTTATTTATTCAGTGTGTAGAAAATTTGTGTCATATGAAGAAAGTGCTTATTACAAGCAATTTCTCCATTTCAACATTGTTTTTCTAACCTTATTTTTTGAGAGTCACCAAAAGCGTTATATTGTAGGCTTCATTGTTTCACAATGTTTTCTTACCTTATTTTCTCTAGGGGCACCAAAAGCGTAATTTGTCGGAAGGGGCAACAGAGACAGAATTAGTCTTTTTCGGTCTTTTTTTAGTCTTTCTTGTTCAACCCCTAGTATTACATCCCCGTGATTTTATAATTGAGAAAAAAATGTAGAAAAAGAAGAAATTGCTTATGACAAGCAATTTCTTCTTTTTCTACAATATTTTCTTCCCTACTAAATGGTTATTTTTAAGTTTAATCAATTTTAAATTTTCGTCTGCAAAACCGTTGAATTTGGACAGGTCTAACATTTTGAAAAACGGGAAAGTGTTAAGTCTTATAAAGGGATGAATTGACGGTCACCAATAAGGTCTACTGGGATCACATACAAGCTGTAGTTGAGAGGTTTCCATAAGCATTATCACACTGCCTAAAAATTAAACGATGATTCAAAGACATAGAAGATTTTTTTGAAATCGCAAAGGTTTAAACTTACTGTACCAAAAGGGACTTGCCATTTTTCGTCGTTTCTGTTTCCCATTTTTCAGAAATTATCGGATACTTTTTTCTCGGAAATGTATTAATTTGACATCCTTGCATGAGGAACCAGGCTTCTGAACATTCTTAGTTGCCCGATTTGCATATTATAGAATAAAACCATTGCACCAGAAGCATTCCATATTTGATGGTAGAAGATAATACCAATTTATATACAGCTGTGGGAAGTCTGCTTTGTCTCTAAGAGACCACTTGTTATTGAAACGTGATATTTCACAACGGTACGCATATTTGAAAAAGTAAATATGGTTTATTTAAGAAATAAAGAGAATATTTGATACTGTTGTTGTTGTTTTCATTTAGGTTTGAATCCAAAAACTTCACCACACTGTATGAATGCTCAAACGTTCATGAAGTTTATGAATAAGTTTTTAGGTCCATACCCAAATAAGAACAAAAAATATTCTATTCGTTTCTTTTCATTAAATGCCATCAAGTAAAATAAAGCAACATTTTTACTAGTTTTGGATGTAAGCATACAAAATAGTTCGTGCCTAAAATTTTGTACTTGAAAAAAACACACACAAAAAACAGCCAATCTAAACGGTTGAATCTAAAATTTGATTAGTCTCATACATGTACTAACTGTTTGACAAAAAACTTTGAACTCCGACATTTATGTCAGGTATGTTTTTGGTATGAAGACATGAACGCGGTAACTACATAGTATACAAATAATTTGTAGTGCGACGTTTGGGCCGCCAGTCGGCGATCTTATCGTTTTGTCTTTAACCAATTACCAGATGGCTAAATTTTAGACTGTTCCAAACTGATAGGAGTTACAGACGACAATTTAAAGCTTTTGAGTTTTTAGATTTCTTTTGCTTTTAGGGTAGAAAACATTGTGGATAATGAAGAAATTGCTTGTGACAAGCAATTTCTTCATTATCCACAATGTTTTTCATAGCATTTTTTCTTTGGAGCGTCTAAAAGCGACACTGAGTGGGAATGGGTTAAATTATATTATTATACACCTTGCTGTGAAATCTTGGGATTTCTCATTTTAATAAATTTTGATATCGTCACTGGAGTGACGATTACACTTTTCAGTTTCACGTTCTGTAATAAATCTTTAATCGTGTATTCATCCGCACCTTTTTCAATCGACCTTCTCTCTATCAAAAAGATTGGTTACGATGTTTTAATAAAAAATAAAATAATAAGGTATATAATAAATAGAATAATCAACTGGTTATTCTAGATATGAAAAAAATATTTCACTCGGATGCGTTGTTAGGCGTTAAAAACTCGTGCTGCGCACTCGTTTTTTCAACGCCTAGCAACGCATCCTCGTGAAATATTTTTTTCATATCTGGAATAACCAGTTGATTATCCTCTATTTACTGACTATAAACTTCACAAAATAGATTTTAACCTTTGTCATGCTTATCCCGGAACATTCCTGCTTTGGCAGTAGGCTTAGACAAAGATCAGTCTGCACCTGATTCTGAACTTATGGTAATGAGACACGAAACTATAACAGTTTTTTTTTTTTTTTTATTTATCGATGTGTTTATTTGTCCTTTTGTTTCATTGTCATTGGTATGTTTCTTGACCCATTCCCGTACAAACCCGGGATTTAACGTCACTGTGTTTTTATGCCCCCGCATCGATATGATCGGGGGCATATTGTGTTACCGGTGTCCGTCTGTCCGTCTGTCCGTCTGTCTGTCTGTCTGCAAAACTTAACCTGCCAACTAAATTTTTCCAATAACATCAACCCTGATTAAGTTACAATGCTAATATTTGGTATGTAGATAGGTCTCAACAAGGCGCAACTTGGGAAGGTCATTTCATCAAGGTCAAGGTCAAAATTTGAACCCTTTACCCGTTTCTAAAGAATTCCTG
Source organism: Fragum fragum (assembly GCA_946902895.1). Lineage (NCBI taxonomy): Eukaryota > Metazoa > Mollusca > Bivalvia > Cardiida > Cardiidae > Fragum > Fragum fragum. The sequence goes on along the minus strand of OX336370.1, from coordinate 10,279,721 downwards.
TTTCGGGGGCATAGTGTTTCACAAACACATCTTGTTTATACTTGAGATAACATTGTGGAAAAAGAATAAGTTCCTCGTAGGTCGAAAAGTTGATGGCGGAAACATGATTCTGTATTAATCAAAACATTTGAATTTTCTTACGTCAGATAGGAACGTCATTTAGGTTTGTTCTAGATAACATAACATACTCATACGATGACGTCATTAGAACTTTTGAATTTTCTAACGCCAAACAGTGACGTCATTTAGGTAGGATTTCCTAGATAACATACCACAAGCTCATGCACTACATATATACACATGTAGTGCCAATGACATTGCCAATTCCGTTTCTGTTTTATTCGCGCTGATCCTTTAGATCTTTGTAGTTTAGGGGGGAAATCTACGTAATATTTCTAACAAACATGCCATGCTTAGCCCATTCCTACACAATAAGATTTTAGACTGGTCCAAATTGAAAGAAGCTGCAGACGACAATTTCAAGTTGGTGGATTTTTCTTTCTTTTTTTTTTTTTTGTTTTTTGCGATAGAAAACAATGTGGATAATGGATACAAGCAATTTCTTCATTTTCCACAATCCTTTCAAAAGCTTTTTTCTTTGAGGGGCGTAAAAGGGAGGGCTTGTGTGGGAATGGGTTAAAACAGGTAAATTACGACCGCGGATCATAAAACTCGAAGGAATGACTGTCAGGTGATTTTGTTTCAAAGACGAAGAAAATATTTTGTTGTTGCTATTGTTTCTGTTGCGGTATGAACTGACTAATCGAAAGAAGCAAATCGAATTTATACAGAAGTGTGATTAGATTTGTCGTTTCATACCTCAATAAAAACAAAATATTATCTTCAAAAACGTCTGCGACCAGTTAACTTGATGTTTGAATTTCCCCTATCTAACAATATTTATTGGTCATTTTGTTTCTAAAATAATACACAAAGATATATAATTACGTTGTGAACAGGCTTCATAATCAATAAAAACTTCCCGACAGACCAGATATTATTGAATGTATAGGATGGTGAAATTGATGGTTTGATACATTGCAAAACCAGATAAATTGCATCGCCAGTGAAACAATACCGTCGCTGATAAAAACTTTCTTTTTAGTTGAGACTTATCTTTTGCTGATAAAAAAAGAAAGAAAAAAATATTAGATCAAACTTGATATAGCAAGGCTTGTAAATGGCGTGTTTCCAAGCTCTAAGTACACTTATTTACTTCCAAAACTTGAAATTGTCAAGGAAATGAATATATTTTATGTAAATGTACAAGTATGCAAGTTTAAGCAGGAATCTTGAAATACTTAATATCTTGATTGGGCCAATCGGATTGACGCACAGAATGTACGTTTCGAGTCTAAATGGTATCCAAATGCATCTTTAGTTCGAGGATAGACAGTTTATTTATTCATTTTTTTAAATATAATTTTTATTTATCTTTTGCTAAGCTTCGACAAAAACAATCTAAAACTGCATCTTATTTATCTATATAAACACACACTTTTCGATTCGCGCCGGCTTATCAAAGAATCAATCGACCAATCAAATCAGTCATTTAGATCGGAAGTAAAAAGTGAACTCCAACATCTGCTGACATAAATGTAAAACGTTTTTGTTGGTTGGCGACATAAACGTCGAAACTACAGCTTGTTCAAGCTGTAGGTACGACGTTTAGGTCCCTAACAACCGGTTTTACTGTTTCGTTACATTATAAGTAGCCATTTTGCAAAATACCGCCGTTTAATATCAGAGTGAAACTAACTATTGAAGTCACTGAGTGTGACCAGCAGAGTCAGTGAGCTTGGCAAGCGGAGACAGTGGGCGTGACCAGCGGAGACAGTAACCGAGACCAGCGGAGACAGAGGGCGCGACCAGTGGAGACAGCGGGCTTGACCAGCGGAGTCACTGAGCTAGGCAAGCGGAGACAGAGAGCGTGACCAACGGTGACATTGGGCGTGACCAGCGGACACAGATGGCGTGACCAGCGGAGACAGAGGGCGTGACCAGCGGAGTCACTGAGCTAGGCAAGCGGAGACAGAGAACGTGACCAGCGGACACAGAGGGCGGGACCAGCGGAGACAGAGGGCGTGACCAGCGGAGGCAGAGGGCGTGACCAGCGGAGACAGAGGGCCTGACCAGCGGAGACAGAGGGCGTGACCAGCGGAGACAGAGTGCCTGACCAGCGGAATCAGTGAGCTTGGCAAGCGGAGACAATGGGCGTGACCAGCGGAGACAGAGGGCAGAATCAGCGGTACAACAATTTTAAATCGAGACTATACCCGTAACTTCGATAAACATGCTATCTTTCATAGAACAAATCCGATAATGACGTAAGCTTTAACATGTTTCTTATGCTATATTAAGATGTCGATTCTAATTTAATATGAGGGCATTAATATCTAATTTAAAACTGTTTTCTTATTTTCGTAGTTCCAACTACTAGGAGGAAATTCGCATAACTTGCCAAATAACAAACATAAAGAAACTATTTTCTATTATGTGGTCAGTTTAGCGACTTTCGTACGCAATCTGCTCAGATCTGAGCTGCAGGAATACATAACAAATTAACTTGACAGGAGAAGACAGCTTGACCCTAATTATCACACTATTAAACAGGACATGTGCAATAAATTCTCCAGTGGAACTGATAAGCCTGTTACTGTCATTCCCTAGCAGACCAGCCCGTCGTTTTGATAACTTGAATCCTACATTGTTGTCCATGTAACATAATATTTATTAACTGTTTCCATATAATTACTTGCTTTGAAAAATTTGAGATCATTTTGTTTTTAAACAACAAATGTCTTCTTTTCCAACCCTGTTTCCAATGTTATTTTTCAAGTAACTTTCACTTTGAACTACTTGTTTTAACCCTTCCCATCTTTTGGAAATTTTAGTCTGGTCCATATTGAACGAAGTTTCAGAAGACAATGTAAATTGGATTGAATTTGAAATTAAATCATCCTATGTGGTACAAACTATTATGGAAAAAGAAGAAATAGTTAGGTACAAGCAATTTCTTCTTTTTCCACAATGTTTGGTCAAGTGTAAAATCACAGCGACGTAAAATCTTGAGTTTGTACAAGAAAGGGTTAATTTTTCAGGATTATAAGAATTATGTAATAACCTAATTGATAATTATTAAAAAGAAACTCAGCCAGTTGCTTTGACAAATAATACATCAATATTTTTCGATTTGTTTCTTTCTACATCAAATTCATCAACTCTCTTAACATTTGAAAGTCGCTATTTACAAATCACTGATATTCTTAAGATCACCTTTCAAGGTCAAACTTAAATGTGAAATAAAGAACTAAATTTATATAAAGAACTTTAATATGGTTAATAACTTTTGAATGGTAAGTGATGGGACATCTTATACAATCCTTTTAAGAATGCTTTTTTATCTCACCTGAGCACAATGTGCTGGAGGTCAGGGGTCGAAACTAACAGTGTTCCGGGATCCCGAGGATCCCTTTAAATTGTAAGGGACCCCAGCAATCTCAGGCTAGGGATTCCGTCAGGATCCTTCAATATTTCTCCAGCACAAAAGATCCGGTACAAAAGATCTTAATGTATCAACTAATGCTCCTGATTTCTTTTAATTTTTTTTCTTTATTTTTGTAGAAAACATTGTGGATAATGAAGAAATTGCTTGTGACAAGCAATTTTCTTCATTTTTCACAATGTTTTCCGAAGCTTTTTTTTTCAAGTTTGTCTTAGAAGGACAGGATTAAAAAATCTTCTCCTCCTAAACCATAAGGCCTAGAGCTTTGATATCTGGTACATATTATCTGGTAAGGGAAGAGTTCCTGATATTTGCCTGCCTGCGTGTTCTCTGTTATCTTATCTCCCCGTATTATCTTGAAACATCCTTCCACATCAGATACTGGGTTGTTCATAGAGACCCTTTTAACAATCAAAGGATATTGGGTGAAGAGGCATTTTTAATCCGAGATTCTGAATACCTCATACAAAATTTGCCATCTAAAAATTAACCCATTCCAACACAGCAAAATTTTAGACTGGTCCAAATTGAAAGAAGCTGCAGACGACAATTTCAAGTTGATGGAATTTTGAATATTTTCGTCTTTTTGGATAGAAAACATTGTGGATAATGAAGAAATTGCTTGATACAAGCAATTTCTTCATTTTCCACAATGTTTCCCAAAGTTTTTTTCTTGAGGGGCGTAAAAAGGAGGGATTGAGTTGGAATGGGTTAAGCAATCATTCGCTATTATAAGTCAGGAAAACAAAAGGCAGTCTTTTCTAAATTGTAAAAGCAGCAATTAAGATGATTGAAAGATTACAAATAAATGCATTTACGCATATTTGACGGTTCGCTGTACACACCAATTGACCTCCGCCTTTTCATTTCGACTGAGTTAATAAACGACCTAATTGACCAATCGCACCTGTCAATCAAATAACCGATTGACTAACGAAATCGTTCTTTTAGGCCAGAAATGAGTTTTTAACTTCGGCATTGGCCTGCATTTTTGTTCAGCTTTTTTGTTGGTTTTGCGACTTAAACGTCGTAACTACGGTTTATACAAGCTGTAGTTACGACGTTTAAGTCGACAACCATCCATTTTAATTGTTCTTACATTCTACTGGCCTTAAATTTTGCAAAATAATGCCGTTTAATACCGAAGCAGGACTTCCTGTCAGACTCAATGGGCGGGGCCAATGGATTCAGTGGGCGGGGCCAATGGATTCAGTGGGCGGGGCTAGCGATTGGTCAATTGCATAAGATGTGTGGTCAGGGATATAAAAAAAAAGTCAACTCGTTGGTTGGAGAAGTAAACATCAGCGTGAATAAAATGTAGTTACGACGTTTATTATCACCATCATCATTGTTAAATTTTATTTTTTCTCTATTTTGATCATATTAATTGCATGTAACTTGCTTTCAGTACCGAGCTAAAAAGTCAATAAAGATATTACTCAGGAATGGAAAGTGCGAAAGCTTCAAGTTTCATCTCTGACAAACCACATTGTCTATCTATATAAAAACTTTCTACGTCTAAGAGAGAGTATACTATGGTGATCATTAAGTGTCATCGTTTATCATAGAGCTACTGTTCTATATATAGAGAAACCCAAACAAACTATCGACCAGTACGTACACGTTACCATCCAAAACGCAATGAAACAAGGTGCAATTTATTATGAATCAGATTTATCATTATTTGACATATTATGAAAAGAAAAAAATACAGAAACACTTTCTTTAATACTTTTAAAAACCATTTAATTGGATAAAATTCATTATCTCTTTTAAAAGAGTATTTTTCCCTAGAACAAAAAGTCACTTACATCAACTCACTATGTATTTAGTGCAATTTTTCCACGCTTGAAATTGAATCGACAAGTAGTAGACGTTTGGTAGTCGGAATGGGCCACCGTACCTTAAGATTAAACATCTAACAACAATCAGCGTGCATGCCGAAATTCGTGATGATTATCTAGAAAGATCTTAATGTTTTTTGCTGGAATTTCCTGTGAATGGATTATCCGACGTTGAACAAACCCGATGATGTAAGATATCCCCCGATACAGGGAATTCTTCCAACAAATGCACGAGAATATCTTCATATCCATGGTGTTTAGTGAGTGCAAAGGTAATGGTATACAGAGGTATAAACTGTATACCTAGGAGGAAATTGTAGTTGCCAATGGTCGGGAGTTGATCAGTTTTTTAGCTAGCAAAGCGTCAGCTTTGATAACTTAAGTTAACAGACTAAATTTTGAGGTATTCTCAAAGTTCAGAGTGCAAACTGCCACTGGAGGCTTAACCACTAAATCCATTGAATGCCTACGCCATAAAAAATAGTTCTTATGTCTTTCAGGATATTGCAAGCTCTATTCAAATTGTAGAGAATCTCTAGAGAGCATGCTATTTATCCCATTCCCACTCAAATCATACGCTTAAACATCTAACGAAAAAGAAGGCTTCGGAAAACATTGTGGACAATGAAGAAATTGCTTGTAACAAGCAATTTCTTCATTGTCCACAATGTTTTCTCCCCAACAAGGGAAAGATTTTCTAAATTCAACGACCTTGAAATTGTCGTCTGCAACTTTTTTCAATTTGAACCAGTCTAAGATTTGGTCATGTTGTCATGTGTTACTCCTGTGTTACATAATAACATTTGACAAAGAATATTACTTAACAAAACCAGCTTTGCTAGCTTACAGTACTTTCAGCACTTTGATTTATTGCAAGCTGGTGTTTTAGCAATTGCCCATTTAATCATTTCCTGTTTGTTTGTGTTTTTGTTGTTGTTGCTTTTATTGTTTTGATATATATGACTTCTCAAATTTGAAAGTAATAACGTGCGACTATTAAAATAAATAACAATTGAAAAGCGACCAATTTTCAGGATATAAGATATTGTGGGAAAATAAGAAATTGATTGGTTCAAGCAATTACTTCTTTTCCCAATATGTTTTCTCAAGAGACGTAGACGTAGAATCCGCAGATTGAGCACGAAAGGGTTGATTTATAAAATGAGCGTGTGCGTGACATTTCCAACCATTACACATATGCGCCAAGTTAAGACTCATATCAGCCTGTGCATCCGCACAGTCTGATCAGAGTCTTCACTCTGCGCTCTGTAGATAGATACTGACCCAAAGTTTCTTTAAACAATCAGCGATTATTCTTATTGCCTCGAATGGCAGTCCAGGGTGCTCAACGTGTGCGCCAGGGTGCTCAACGTGTGCGAGTCACGCACCTGCGAAATGGTTGGAAATGTCACGCACAGGCTCAAATGTACAAAAGAAGAAAAATAAAGTCGTTCGTAAAACAAATGTTAAAAGAAGATAGGTTAAGTTAAAATCCTGGTAACAAACTCTTGCGATTTCGTAGTTTTTGGGTCTAAATTGACGGACCACGATTGCCAATCAAACAATCGATTAAAAAATCAAATGATACTTTAAGATCGGATGTGAACTTTGAAATAACGACATTGGTTAACATATATGATAAATATTTGTGTTGGTTTGTGTGACGTCGCCAATACAGCTTTTTCATGATGCGGTTACGACGTTTAGGTCGCGACCCAACGATTTTTACCTTTACGGTACGTGTTACTTACAATGAGTTTTGCAAAATAATGCAGATAGACGTCTTAATCGAATTGCCTGTCGGAGGATAAGACATTGGGGGGTAACCAGCGATCCGTTAATTTGACACGGTTACCTATATGACGTATCAATAATTCTTTATGAGCTAGCTTAACTAACTATACCACATTTTTACGCACACAAGGAGATTTTTTTTTAAAACGCAATTTTTAATTTTCTCAGATTTTCCCTGCCTTACCCCCACTTAAACCCTTTCCTGTACAATTATTGGTTTTTATGTCCTTGTGGTTTTAAACTTGAGAAAAAATTGTGGAAGAAGAGGAAATTGCTTGTAACAAGTAATTTCTTCTTTTTCCACAATATTTTCTATCATAATGAATGGTTATTCTTCAAATTAAATCCACTGTAAATTTTCGTATGCAAAACCTTTGAATTTGGACAGGTCTACAAAAATTTGGGACAGGAAAGAGTTAAAGTGTCATCTTCAGCATCTTTCCAATTTGATCTGTCTTAAAGGTCTCTGTTCCCTAGATTGATTAACCTTTTCCTGTTTTCTTTTTTTTTCTTTCTTATTTTAGACTGGTCCAAATTCAAAGGTTTTTCAAAATTAAATTTATTTTAAAAAATAATCATTCAGTAGGGTAGACAATATTGTGGAAAAAGAAGAAATTGCTTGTTACAAGCAATTTCTTCTTTTTCCACAATGTTTCCCCAAGTATAAAAACACAAGGACCAGTGATTATACAAGAAGGGGTTAATAAAAAGAGATGCCGTCACTAATCACAAAATATAATATCGTCTTCGGGTGAGCAAATTGTTGTGAATACAGCTTTTTTCAGGACATTTTGTCCGCCCACCGACGATATATAGCATTTATCCCTAAGCACCTGCTCTGTCATGTGAAGATAGTTTCGGATTCGGTTAGTTTCTCTGGTTATGGAGATAAAAATAGATCGCTAGGTCAATTAAAAAAAAAAGAGCACACACACACACAAATTAAGCCCGATCAACATACACACTGGAAAATATGTTATTCTTAACTAAATCCTTGACAAGTTCTAAATTGGGTCATTTGGGGTCAGACACTAAGTCAGAAGGTCAAATAAAAGCAATTAAGCCAATAGGATTGTCGAGACTCTAGTGAACAGAACTTATGCTCAACGAACCTATAAATTTGACAGAATATTTGGTTTGGTGAAATCTTTGAAAAAAAAAAAAAAAAAACTGGCCCACATTTGGTCAAAGACTTTATCACTAAGCCAATTTTGGGAAAAGAATGTCTACTTCAACGAAATATGGGTTCATTCCGATCACTGACGATATATAATGTATATTAAAACAATCGCCATTTTCAAATTTTTCAGTGCAAAGGAATCCTGTTCTTTGTTAAAATTGCTTACGGAAGTCTCTACCAATAATTTCAGAATTGTTCACAGGCCCACTTTGAAAGCCCTTACCGAACAAGCCTGCTATGAAAAGCTTCGTCGAACCGTAAACGAAAATAAAATGGAGTTATTTTAAGTTAGCAACTTAAGATAATTTTGCAATATAAGTTCGTTTTCTGTTCGGCAAAGCTATTCATGGCAGACCTGTGACCTATTTTGAAACTATTGGTTGATGTGTCCTCAAAGATTACAGGATTTCTTTTGGTGAGAAATTTTGTCCCCAAGATAGCCTAAGTTACTTTAACTCATTCCAAACCAATCCTACCTTTTTTGCGCCCATCAAGAAAAAAACAACATTGGAAAACATTGTAGAATATCAAGAAAATGCTTGTTTCAAGCAAATTATTCATTATCCACAATGTTTTCTATGCAAAATGACGAACAAATTTAAAATTCCATTAACTTATTTTTTTATACAGCTTCTTTACAATTGGGCCAGTGTAAAATTCTTTCGTATGGGAGTGGGTTAAAATATAGATATACGCTGCAGTACTCCCCTTGCCTACCTCTCCCCCCACTCCTTGTACATTATTATACGTGTACGGCATGGGAACAATTTGTGAGGTCTCGCTGGATGTTGTTTGTATATTTGATGTATTACTCCACTTTCCTGACATCCCTTGTACATTGTTATACGTGAGGATGAATAGAAATAACTCACACCCTCGCTAATGAAATGGAAGACGAGTGTTATCAACGAACATGATTAATCAGCAACGAAGATCCCGAACATTTATGGCTACCGAAATTTCGTAACTTTGTATAGATTGTTTTTACTTTTATTCAACATGACAAAATTGACAGATTGCGGCCGTTAAAAAAACCCATAACAAGTCATACTTTTAGATCGGAAGTGAATTTCGAACCCCATCATTGATAGACATTTATGTTAAACTTTTTATTGGTTTGGTGATGTTGTAATAGCATGTTATTTCAGCTGTAGTTACGACGTTTAGGTCACCAACCGACCATTTCCCCCTTTTTTTGCATTTGACCGACCATAAATTTTGCAAAATATCGCTGTTTGATGTTGTAAGTGGAACTTCCTGTCGGAGATAAGTGGGCGTGGCTAGCGATCCGTCAATACTTAAATGATAGAAATATTCTCTGTATGTGTCGATTATTTTCGCCCTAGTCTATCTTGTGTATGTTTATTGATCTTTTTAGCACTTTCAGTGGATTTGGGAGTTGAAGGGTGTCTTCCTTGGCAATGAAATATCCATTGACCATTTAAAAGCATTCGTTTAGACCGTAAGTGATATTTGAACTCAATTTCCAAGCTGAGTCGTCGTTCTTCGCTTTCATCAAGCTGAATGAATCGCTGTGCAAGAGAGTGGTTTAAACTACGACATATATGTTAAGCTCTTTCGTTGGTTTGGCGACTTAAACGTCGTAACTACAGCTTAACCTGTAGTCACTACCTTTAGGTCGCCAACCGACCATTTCAGTTATGTTTTGTTTAATGTTTCTTATCAAATAATGCATATTAACCCTTGTCATGCTGAACCCGGAAGATTCCGGTTTTTGGCAGGAGGTGTAAACTAAGATCAGCCTGCACATAAGTGCAGTCTGATCTTGGTCTACACCTCCTGCTTGTACTTTTCCCGCCAGATTTGTTTATGAAAGTGATTTATTGAAGAAATATTGATTTTTGAACAACAAGTTCTACCAGTGCTTCCAGCGCTTTAATTTTAGGGCATTTCATTGCTGGTATAGAAATATTTCTATTTTCTTTTTTTCTTTTTTTTAAGTAGTATATGTAATCATTCCCCTTCCTGAAATTAGTTTACAGTAGAAATGAGCAAATAAAAAATGAACCTTACTTTTTTTCGTCGACTCTTTTCAAGTTACAAACAAATATCAGAGGGTTGAGTTTACTTCATCTCATAAAGAATTTATGTTATTTTTTGTGATAGAAAAACTAATTTGATTCGTATAGAGTAGGAAAATTTGTATATTTCAGGAGACCGGAGATGGGCCGAAATAACCAAATTTTTCTACTCGCCGAGAATCCACTACACTTTTTTACGTGTCATCTCCATGAACGTACCCTGATAACGGTGGGGCTCGAACACGTGACCTTCAGATCATGAATCAATCACCTATACCACTCGTCCATCGAGGTAGTCAATTGGTGAGAGAAAATGCCAGAAAGGCTATTTGCCGTGACCGGGGATCGAGAGATTTATACAAGTAGGGTTTCGTATGGTGTACCGATTGGGTCAAAAGCCCAATTTAAGTTCTCTTTGCAAAAAGAACGCGTGCATGCGTAAATAATATAGGTAAACTCGTTTAATATACGCGCGCACTTTCAAAATATGAGCGTGCACGCATAAAAAGTTAACGCCTTCATATTGTCATGCACTTGTTGTTTAGCCGAAAGTGCACATTTTATGCCCTTGAAAGCCGAGTAATTCTGCGTGCTCGCCGAATTTTTGTGAGTGCACCTGTATTAGTTAGCGTGCATGCGTTTATTCTAGCATGTAAAACCTACATGCTATTTAATGTGATATAGTTTGGGGAATGTTTTTTTCTTTCTGTGGATAAATGACTAGGTTCTTGGTAAAGGGTTCTTGAAAAAAAAAGAAACACTACACACAAAATAGATGCGTTCAGATTCCGTCCACCTAATCAGTACATTTGACGCAGAAAATTAATTCGGGAATGACCTTGCGCTGTATCGACCCCACTATCTTTTATCATGGGTCCGAATGGATTGGTGCTTTACAAAATTGGGAAATATCCTTATACTCAATCTTGACAATCTTTGATTTTGTGAGGAAATGTTGTGCTAGACGGAAAATGTAATTTTTAAGTGCATCGATTGAAACTAAATGTGGCTTTCACAGAACTGCATATGAGTCAAAAGAGAGTTATTGCTGAATCCAATGTATAATCTATCTCATTGGTCACTGGTTCAAGCACCACCATCACTTGGATGTAATCTTTGTCAAGACGCGGCTTTTGAACAGATTGTCATGAAAAATGGATATAGGAAAGTTATCTGCTTTTACAATACATGTAGTTACTTATGTCATTTTCATGATATCATTCTTTCTTCGTGTTAAAACAGTATTCGCAGTTGGTAGCGCGTCGGACTGTCAATCTGTCTCTCACCAATGGGTCGATAATCGTAGACCTATGTGAGATAGCAGCTGGAGGCTAGGAAGAGATGTAATGGTAGTACTTGTGTGAGAAATACCAGGATTCCATTGTTAGGTGCTCCAGCCTCCGCGATATAACTGAAAGATAGTTGAAAGCGGCGTAAAACCCCATTCAAACAAACAAACAAATCTTCGTGTTAAAACTGTATTACTATATAGCGGAAGCCAATGGCTTAATTGATACCTCATGGAAATCACAAATAAAACAATTTTGGTACAATCGATAGATAACGTACTAGTATTTAAGAGATGAAGAGATTTTTTTTGTTTTCATGGAGGTATGAACCGAAAAACCTAATCACACTGTATGAATACGCGAAGCGGATTCATACATTGTGTGATTAGGTTTTTCGGTTCATACCTCCATGAAAACAAAAAATATTCTATTCATTTCTTATAATTTAATAGCATAGAGCAAAAAATGCAACAACTTAGCAAATTTTGATACCTTTTTGTAGTGAACTATTTTGTGCGGAAGCATACAAAATGGCTGCGTACTCAAAATTTTGTTCATGGAGGTATGAATTAAATTTTTCGACCAATCAGATCGCTCGTTTTTGATAGACGAAACTAACAATTAAATTTTTATCCGATGAATTCCGGTTCCATTCGGGTTATACTTCGTTGAACCATTTGACGTCTCGTAATTCGAAATATTTTCGTTCCTTTTCTTCGTTTCTTTAAGTAATGAACAGTCACTTCCATTACAAAGTCTGCTCAATAACGTTCTTACATATGTCTGAAAGTATTTCAGTTAGAAATTTGAAAATTGAGAGCCACATTTTTTTCTTTCATAATTTGTGCACGAGCCGCTTTAATACCCAGCCCTAGTCTATCTAGCTGGGCAACTCATCAATCGCTGGCCCCGTCCATTTACTCTATAGGCCACGCCCATTAACTCTGATAGGAAGTTTCACTTCGATTTTTAACGGCTTTATTTGCAAAATTTATGGCCAGTAGCATGTAATAAAAATGTAAAATGGTTGGTTGGTGATCTAAACTCCGTAACTACATCTTGAATTAGCTGTAGTTACGACGTTTAAGTCGCTAAACCAAAGATGAAAGTAACAAAGTTAGCGGCCAGTGTTGGAGTCGAAAGTTCAGGACCGGGCTGAATAAACGATTTGATTGGCCGGTTGATCCCTAGATTGGCAGCTGCGATGTAGCTGTGGACACCGTCACTCTCTCATCTAGATTACGAGTTCGAAAGCGACTCTATAAGTTTTAACTCTTGTCATGCTGAACCCGGAATATTCCGGTTTTGGCAGGAGGTGTAGACTAAGATCAGACTGCACTTATGTGCAGGCTGATCTTAGTCTATACCTCCTTCTTGTACTTCTCCTGCGAGAGTTGTTTATGAAGTTGATTTCTAAGAAAAATATTGATTTTTGAACAACAAGTTCTATCAGTGCTCTCAGCCCTTTGATTTTACAGCAATCCAGAAAGGTAATTTATACAGCATGACAAGAGTTAAGCTTTGGTCTCAATAGAGCTAATCTAAAATTTGGTATAAACAAAACAGATCTTGATCCTGAAGAGGCTGCCGTCATAGCGCATTTGGTTGCGCATCAGACTTCTAATATTCAATTATGGGGTGTCATGGGCTCGATTCCCGGCGGTACATATCTTTTCCGACATTGGTCGCTCAGTGCGACAGCAGCTGGAGGCTAGGAAAGGATATACTGGTGGTCTGGTACGAGATATATACCAGCAATCCAATGTTAGGTAAATCAATGGGTGCCCTTTAAGAAAAAAATAAAACAAAACAAAACAAACAAACAAAACAACAACACAATCGGGGAAAACATTTCGTAAAATGAAGAAATTGCTTGTAACACGAACTTTAATTTTTCGTCTGCATCACCTTTCAACTTGGACCAGTCTAAAACGTTCCCGTCTGGCAATGGGTTAACGCTGTGCTGATAGTATAGAAATCCGTCAGACATTTCCCATAGCGTGCTAATCGGTATTTTGTTTCTCCCTGTTTGATGAAATGTCAAATTATCAGATAAAATATTTATTAAATTGTTCCGGATCCCTTGAACCAACTTTCACACCACTGTAGACGGATGTTTCCCTTGGAATCGCCAAAATGCACTTTTATGTTGTTCATCAATTTTCAATCTACATGAAGAGCGGAAAGCCACACACACCCAAAAACAACAACAACAACAAACAAAACAAGAACAACAACAACAACAACCAAAAAAAAAAAAAAAAAAAAAAATCCGGGAATCACACAAAAAGAAATACATAAAACTTATTCATTTATTATCATGTATTATTATTTTTATCATGCAGAGATCAGTCAATGGTATTGAGAATAAATATACAACGAAAGAGAATGCTGACTCTTGATTTAAATCAAAATGCAAAGAAATGTCACTTTATACTTTGCTAATAACGTTATTGTCAATTTTGTCATCTAAATATAGGATAGCCTTTCTTAAGGAAGATTTTTTTACCAAATGAAAACCTTTTTTTATAACCTCAATCCAAAAGTGCACAGAAAACTACATGTAGAAAATTAAACTGAAACTAAAATCAATCCAATTACAGTTTGACTGAGGTTTAGCCTTATTTTAATGTTTTCCTGACGTTAATCAAATATTTAATGTTTTTTCCTTTATGAATATTTCATGAATAAATTGTATCGAATTATCCAACATTTCTCCATTAGATTATGTTCTTCTTTACCTAACTATCTATGAATTACTGTTACGTATCTGTCTGTTTTAACTAGTAATAATTAAATCTTTAGTTTCGTCTATCAAAATCGGGCGTTCTGATTGGTCGAAAAAAATATTCATAACTCCATGAACAATATTTTGGCACGCGTATTCATACACTGTGATTAGTTTTTTCGGTTCATACCTCCAGGAAACAAAAAAATATTCTCTTCATCTCTTAAAAAACCATATATTCTATTCGATTAACGCCTTTGAATTGATGTAAAAATAACTAAAATATTTTTCAAAATTAATTCGTTTATGTAATTTCATGAAAAATCTATTAAAATATCCATTCGTTCTATTGTTTATAATTTAAAGTATGTCAAGGGATCACTGACTTACATTAACTACGTCGAAAAGGTATTTAAAACTCCATTCATTTAAAAGTCTTGCACAGGATGAACAATTTGTATCACAGATAAGTTTTGGAATAAACAATCTAGGAAGATGTTGAAGTATCAATACTTTGGTATAACCAATTCCAAAACAATCCCACAATTTTACACCTGTCAAGAAAAAGCTTTGGAAAACATTAGTGGAAATGAAGAAACTGCTTTTGAAAAACATTTTCTTCATTATCAACAATATTTTCAACGACAAAAGACGAAAATTTTCAAGAAATGATCATCTAAGAATTGTTTACTACAATTACAATATTTTGTGGTGGTAATGGGTTAAATTAATTTGACATATGTGCTAGACAAGGCTTTAAGTACGTGACGTTCACTATACGAAAAAACAAAGTCAAATTTCGTACATCTTGTATTAAACGATCACTCACGGGAAGACCAGAAGGTGGTCACTTTAAAGAGTGGTCCATTACAAAACTTTTTTCTTTTGTAAAATATATGTATATGAAAGATTGGTTCGTTTGCATACATGAATTAGTACAGATTTCTCGCTAGGTCCTATGTTGTAATGACTCATTTGAATCGTCTCACTGATACAAATACTACAACTTCGTTATGAACGATTTTTAATTTTGAAAAAGGGAATTCGATTGCTGTCTGTTCGCGTAATAGAAATGATCGTTTAAAAGAGGTGGCTGTTCATTAAAGATAAATCATATTTGAGGGAAATAACAGGCAATAGTACTGTATAATTTAATCTTTTATTCATTATTCATTCATTTTGTTTTTCATTAATGTCTTTATTTATCCGTAGCAGTAGTAGTGTATTAAAAAATGATTTTTATACACAAATCAAAGAAAAAAAATTGACCAATCAAATACGTTTTTTGTTACAAGTTACTGGTTATTAGTTTTGCAAAATAGTATCGCTTAACAATTTCCTGTACAATCCCTGATTTTTACGTCCCTGAACTTTTATGTTTTAGAAAACATTGTGGAAAAAGAAGAAATTGCTTGTAACAAGCAATTTCTTCCTTTTCTACAATAGTTTCTACCCTACTGCATGGTTATTTTTCAAATTAAAACCACTTTCAATTTTCGTCTGCAAAACCTTGGAATTTGGAAAGGTCTAAAATTTTGAAAAACAGGAAAGGGTTAATTTCGGAGAGGAACTTCTTGTCGTTTCTCAATTAGCGGGGTCTAATCTGTCAATTGACCAATCGCATGTGTCAATCAAGTTATCCAACCAATGAAATCAATCAATTAGACTTGAAGTTCGGCTTGATCTCCGACATTGTTCGCCATTTTTGTGAATCCTTTTTGTTGGTTTAGCGACTTAAACGTCGTAACTACAGCTTATTCAAGCTGTAGTTACGATGAATAGGTCGCCAACCAACCATTCTACTCATTTGTTACATGCTACTGGCTATAAATCTTTGCAAAATAACGCCGTGAAAAAATCGAAGCGGGACTTCTTGTTGGAGGTAATGGGCGGGAACAAGGAGTTAGTGGGCGGGGCCAGCGATTGGTCAACTTTATGAATGAGTCAAAGTCTGTGTTTTTAAGGTCTTAATATTTTAAACATACTAAGTACTGTCGCTCGAACCTCTCCATTTATCACAAATGTCGGCAAAATCCGGTCGTCCTGGCAAAATAGTGGCTTAACCCATTCCAACACAGCAAAATTTTAGACTGGTCTAAATTGAAAGAAGCTGCAGACGACAATTTCATGTTGATGGAATTTTGAATTTTTTCGTCTTTTTGGATAGATAACATTGTGGATAATGAAGAAATTGCTTGATACAAGCAATTTCTTCATTTTCCACAATGTTTTCCAAAGCTTTTTTCTCGAGGGGTGTTAAAAGGAGGGATTGAGTTGGAAGTGGTTAATGCACTTGCGAGGTTCCATAAATGAATGCGACTATACTGAAAGCACGAAATCAAATTTGAAAATAAATTTGGATTTAATTCAAAGATCAAGATAAAATAATGTTGATTTCAAAGACTGGAAGCTTTAAAAACATCATGTTCTTATTTTTATAACAATATAGTTAGAGAACACAATTCCGAAATCAGCTTGTATTCTGATAGCTGCACGCTATATGAATGTCATATAATAGCCGTTTTATTACAAAAGAAAATTCCTACTTTTGAGCTAATGCGCGCGATCACTTAAATCTGGTTCCCAGTAGAATTCAAGAAATGCTAAACCCTCGTAAAACACTTTGTACGATTATCTTTCAAATGTCAAATAAGGATATTTGGCTTCGAATAACTGCTTCCATGAGTGTTTTAAATTATTCTACGGAGTTGACGCAACAATAAGTGAATTCAACGTTAGGTCGACCAAGATTCGTGCTTTCTGAATATCGGCGGAAGAGAATGGGTAGACCCTATTTTGTATGCTTGCTCAGAAAGTTGTCACGTAAAAAAATTCAAACTGGTATTATTATTATTATTTTCATTTATTATTATTTTATTTAATTATGCCATAGATTTTAGATTCGTCTATCAAAATTGATGAAATTTTGATTGGCTGGAATTATTTTCACGCTTCCATGAACACATTTTTGACTACTCTACAAGTATGTAGACCGTAAACAAACTAGTAAATATTTACGTCGTTTCGCTTTAATGGTATTGCATTGTCAGAAATGAAGAGTCTGTTAAATGTATGAATCCTCCTCGGTGTGATAAGGTTTTAAGTCACTCAAAAAAAAATATTTTTCATTATTTGTATGGCCATAAGAATATAATAAAAGTAAAATGTTTGATTGGCGATCTAAAAGTTGTAATGAAAGCTTGGATAAATTGTAATTTTGACGTTTAATTTGTCAAACCAATGAAAAAAAAAAAAAAAAAAAAAAAAAAAAAAAAAAACAAGAAAAAAAAAAAACACGAATTTTGGCAAATGTCGGAGTTTAAAGATAAATTTCGGACTAAATGTAAGCATCGATTTCTTTGAATGACATTTAAGATCTATTATAATCACACATTCCAATACCTTATTGATCCTTTGTCAAAACATCGAGATTAACTATAGCAACAATACTTCATTGACGAGTTCACGCTATCAATCAAAACTCGATAGACTAATCAAATCATACAAAAATACCTTAGGTGAACTTTGAACCAATTTACAATTTTGTTGGTTTGACGACTTAAATGTCGAAACTGCAGCTTATCAAAGTTGTAGTTTCGACGTATGGGTCGCCACAAACCATTCATTTTTTTGTACATGCTAGTGGCCACAAATTGTAAATTCGAGATGGAGTCAGTGGGCAGGGCCAGCGATTGGTCAATTCTATATATCCTAGGACAACCCTTATTTGAGCGCATGCATGACATTTCCAACCATTACACATGTGCGCCAAGTAAAGAATCAGATCAGCCTGTGCGTTCGCACAGTCTGATCAGAGTCTTCACTCTGCGCTCTGTAGATAGATACTGACCCAAAGCTTCTTTAAACAATCAGCGAATGTTCTAATTGCCCCGAATGGCTGTCCAGGGTGCTCAATGTGTGCGAGTCACGCACATGCGAAATTGTTGGAAATGTCACGCATAGACTAATTTCAAAGTCAACATCCGCGGCTGCGTTAAATACAAATATATTTGTAATATTCAGAATGGTAACCCCAACAAAAACTCGTCCCTTTTATTTTGTGCCACAATTTTCATCAAAGGGATGACGGCACCCCAACAATGAAATATAAGATTGTCTTAACCTTTTACTTTTTTTTAAATTTCATACCTGTCATTATTCAAAGGTTTTGCAGAAGACAATTTAAAGTTTTTTAGTTTTTTTAATAACCATTTATTAAGGTAGAAAAAAATATACAAAAAGAAGAATTTACTTGTTACAAGCAATTTCTTCTTTTTCCACAATGTTTCTACAAGTATAAGAACACATGGACGTCTAAACCAGGGATTGAACAGAAAGAATTAAATTGAAACGTTGCATTTCTATTCGAATTTGTGAGTCTTTGACCTTTTTTGCCTATCATAGGTGACCCGTTTTTTACAACTTACAGACATGTACCGAACAATTTTGTATTCAATCTCAGAATAGAACTTCCTGGAACCGTTTTTGTCATGGTGAGCTATCACAATACCTCAACAAGAAGCAATCAGATAGAAGAAGCGACTATAAAACTAGGGCATCAATAGTCTTGTTTGTTACATGATGTATGAATTCGTTTGGCTGACAGATCTTAATGCATTTCGATAAAACGTTATGATGAATAGACTCGGGGACACTTAACATTCATCTGGCGAATTTCTCACCTTTTTCTCACATTGGGTTACTTGCCTTGTTCGTTATACAGAACTTTTGACGCCGTGTCTGTTTGTTTTCCTTTAAAGCGGCTTTTGAAAAAGTTTTGATGAACTTTTTACGAAGGAAAAGTATCTGCTTTACCAATACTTATTTATATCCTTTCATGAAAATAAAATCTCCGCGTTAAATCTAAATTCACTATTAATTTAATTCAATGCAATATATTCCCTATGACCTACTAGGAAACATCGGAATGTACCGGGTGAGGTCGTTAGTCTACGGGTGATGTCTATAACGACGTATCGCTAGCGGAAGCCAATGACGTAATCGATACGTCATGGAAACCACAAATAAGGTAATTCAGGTGCAATCGACAGATAACGCATGTATCCGATAAATTACGGTTCCATTCGGGTTGCTCTTCGCTGACTTATATTTTTTTCGGCGTATCGTAATGCGAAATAGTTTTTTTTTTTTTTTTTTTTTTTTTTTTTGTTGTTGTTAAAGTTATAAGCAGTCATTTTCATTACGAATCAGCTTAATAACCTTCTTACAAATGTTTGAAAGCATAATAGTTAGTAACAAGCAATTTCTTCATTAACTACAATGTTTTATACCCCAAGAATAAAAGGATTCTAAAAATTTATCAAATAAAATGTTTGTCTGTAACTTCTTTCGAATTGGACCAGTCTAAAATTCCATCATTTGGGAATGGATTAAAATGTGACTTTTAAAATAAAAATCAGGACGCCGAGTGCACTCTACTATTTTTTTATTATTATTATAACTACATGGGTTAGTAATTCAATATCAAGATTTAAGCGTTTTGATTAGCTGGTCTTTTTGCCAGACTTCCATGAACACAATTTTGAGCACGCAACTATTTCGTATGCTTTCACAAAAAAAGCAGATCAATAAAACTATACAACAAATAAAAAAAAAGTGCTTTATTTTGCTTGTTGGCATTAAATTACACGAAATGAAGTGAATGGTTTGTTTTGTTTTCATCGGGGTATGAACCTGAAAAATTAATCTCACTAATGTATGATTCGGTTTCGCGTATTTATACATAAGTGTAATTAAGTTTTAAGGCTCATATCTGAAAGAAAAAAAATATTCTCTTCATTTCTTATTCATCTTAATATTTCTTTTTTGTGTTTGTTAGTATGTTTAGTATATACTACTCATTATACCTTTATGAGATGAAGAGAATATTTTTTGTTTTCATGGAGGTATGAACCGAAAAACCTAATCACACTGTATGAATACGCGAAGCGGATTCATACATTGTGTGATTAGGTTTTTCGGTTCATACCTCCATGAAAACAAAAAATATTTTCTTCATTTCTTATAATTTAATTGCATCGAGCGAAAAATGCAACAACTTAAAAATTTTGATACCTTTTTGAAGTGAACTATTTTGTGCGGAAGCATTCAAAATGGCTGCGTACTCAAAATTTTGTTCATGGAGGTATGAATTAAATTTTTCGACCAATCAGATCGCTCGTTTTTGATAGACGAAACTAACAATTAAATTATTTGGGATTTAATAGCAAGCGCACAAAGTGAGCTTAGTTTTCGCTCCAATTCCAACTCTATGGGTTTCCAGTACTTTTAGTCCTTTGATTTAAAAGTGATCTTTGAAACTAGTTTTATTCAGAATGACAAGGGTTAATTTAAAGCAAACTCATCAACAATAGTTCCTGCAAATGATATGAGGATTAGCTTGAACGAAAATCTAAGGTGCACCTTATTTTGAGAAATAGTTTTTATGTTTATTTAAGGTAGAATATATAATTTTGAATTATGCTATTAGGGACACCGGGAAACATATAAGCTGTCTGATCTTAGTCTAAACCACCTGTTTGTCCCTTTTAAGGAGGATGGGTTTCTAAGCCTTTCTCTAAAATAAATAATAACCCCAATAAAGGTTTTCAGTACTTGCAGCCCTTTAATTCTAATGTTAGTCTAAAGAGGATTTTTTTCAGCATGGCAAGGGATAATTTGAATTAAATGGAGTGACGAAAAATGAACGAAAGGTATTCCAAGTTGTCCCCTTGTTGCTCTAAGTATTACGGCGTATGCGCCTTGCCATGAAAAAGACCAGGTTCCTAAGTACGGCCATTCAAAGTTGCGCGAACGAACAACAGTAATGACGGAGCTAGGATTAGTTTTCTACGCAAACTCTTAACCATGACAAAATTATAGACTGGTCCAAATTCAAAGCAGCTACAGACGACAATTTCCTAATTTCAAACAATGTTTTCAAAAGCTTTTTCTTGAAAAAAGCTGGGTTGTGATGGAATGCGTTTAACCCATTACACACACTTGCATTTTGTTACACCCCACATGAAAAAAAGTTCAGGAAAACTTGTTGGCAATGAAGAAATTGCTTGTTACAAGCAATTTCCTTGACAATGATTACGACTTGAAAGTGTTGTCTGCAACTTCTTTGAATTTGGAGGAATATAAAATCTCAGTGACCTTTTTGACTCCCACAAGAAAAATAGATTTGGAATACATTCTGTAAAATGCAACAGATGTAACAAGCAATTTCTTCATTTTCCACAATGTTTTCTACCCAGAAAGTTGAAAAAATCACAACCTTTAAATTATCGTATGCAACTTCTTTCAATTTGGACAAGTCTAAAATTAATGGTAATAGGTTAAAGAAATCAGGTACTGCAGAAAGTATCTTGTATGGTATTTGAGCTAGAATCTGTAACCAAAACTGTAACTTGATATCAAACCTCTTTAATGAATTCGAGATGAATTAATCTCAGGACAACTTTATCAAGTGTCAAGTTAAATGTGTTTAATAGTGCCCTGTGTGATTGACAGCTCAAAGTATTGAGAGACATTTTCTTCTTGGTCTCCATTAAGAAATTTGTTCTAGCCCCATCTTTATTTAAGAAATGGAGAGAGTGAATTTTGTTTTCATTGAGGTATGAATCTTAACCCCTGTCATGCTGTATAAATTACCTTACTGAATTACTGTAAAATCAAAGGGCTAAAAGCGCTGATAGAACCTGTCGTTCAAAGATCAATATTTCTTTTAGAAATCAATTTCATAAATACTTCTGACAGGAAAAGTACAAGCAGGAGGTGTAGACTAAGATCAGACTGCACTAACGTGCAGGCTGAACTTGGCTACACCTCCTGCCAAAACCGGAACATTTCGGGTTAAGCATGACAAGGGTTAAAACTTAACCACACTGTATGAATCCGCTAAGCAAAACTTTAGTCAAGAAGGTATAAAAATAAATCTTTGCAAATCAAATCGCTTGAAATTTGATAATCGAAACTAAAATTACACTGATTTCCTTTATTTCTTTGACATTGTTAAATTCTAATATTTAGTCATAATTGATTTTCAGGTTCATGTATGTATGTACGTTTACGACGATTTCATCGTAAATCTAGGCTCTAACATCCATGGGAGAGCGTTTCCTCAATATAATAGCCCAATGTTCATTCTCTTGGTGTGTCGAGTTCTCTCACCGTCATTCGATGTGAACATTATAATCAAAGTACTGAAAGTACTGTAAGCTAGCAAAGCATGGTTTTGTTAGGTTATCCTCTTTGTCAAAGGTCATGATAAATAAACGAGGTTAGAGTAACCCAGAAGTTAACCCATTACAACAGGACACAGTCTTAGACAGTTTAAATTGAAAGAAGTTACGGACACCAATTTCAGGATGGTGGCATTTGGTAGTAAACATTGTGGATATTGAAGAAATTGTCCACACTGTTTGCCAAAGCATTTTTCTAGAGATGCTTAAAAAACGGAAAGAAGTGGGGATTGGTCAGATAGCATGTTTTTGAAAGAGTGAAATACAATTTGGGTAGAGTTTGTAATATTCTTATAGTACACAAGAACTACTTTTTATGGTGTAGGCATTCAATGAACTTCGTGGTTAAGCCTCCAGTGGCAGTTAGCATTCGTTGAACTTTGAGATCACCTCAAAATTTTGTCTGTTAACTTAAGCTATCAAAGCTGACGCATTGCTAGCTAAAAACTGTTTTCGTACTCAACAGAGAATTTACTCAAAACTCGATTCGAAATTAAAGATGTATATTACGTTATTATATAACATAACACAACATAAATAACATAACGTAACTGTAGTTTATTCACTTAAATGACTTGAACAATAATGTTCATCATGATTACAGAATATTTTAAACAAGTACATAATAACACATACGTTCAACAATGGTAAACAAAAGAAAGAACAAATGAAACTAATTATGTTGTTGTATGTCTTCGAAATATGCGGGAATCAAGTTTCTCTATATTCTACTGTCATAAACCAATCTTTAGAAGTAATAAATGAATTATTCTGTCAGTTATTCCCGCTCTCCCCAACTATTCGAGTTTTTGTAGATATAATTAATAATAATAAGAAGAAGAATCTTCAGAAGTAAGTAAGTATGCTTCATCAGTGGGCCTTTAAAACCTAGCAAATACAGTACATATTATATTAATGGCAGAAAAAATGAGGTTATTATCTTGTGGAGAGAAATGATCGAAACTACAGCGTTTACAAACTGTAGTTAAAACGTTTCAGTCGCCAAACTAATGAAATGCGTCAGATAAATGTCGGTCAATTTTTGAGTTCAAAGTTCACTTCCGGTATATTGTCTGCCGGTGTATTTCTGATTGGTTAATTGGTTTTTTGATTAGAAGCCGCGTTTGTATGATCGACCGGTAATTTTAAATAAAATCAAATTGTGTAAGCTTCAATGTCACTTACCTGATTTTATGAGCTATATTTAAACCATTCACACATAATCCCACTTATGTACAATCTCAAGACAAATGTTTGGGAAAACATGGTAGAAAAGAAAGGATTTTTTGTTACAGGATTTGTTACGGGATTTTCATTTAATTCACACAATGTTTTCTACTCAGAAAGACAACGATTTTTAAGAATTTGATCAACTTTAAAGAGTTGTCTGCAACTTCAGTCAAATTGGAACGGTCTTAAAATTGGTCGTTTGGTAATAGGTTAAACGAGATCAGGACCGGAGATGATACATATATATTTTTTTTTCGTACTCAATTGAGAATTTACTCAAGCTTCAAGTTTCAATAAAAGTTGCGTTTCTACGTTAACTTTAGACTTTGTGTTAAAAATGATATTTTACGAACATAACATTTAATTTTCACGTCTGATAATTGGTTAAAGAACGTTTTCCTAATGCTGGGGGTCACAATGCAGACAAGATAGATTCGGACAAACACGATCACTGGGGAACCGGACTATCAGAAAGAGAGGTTAGTATTGCATTGAAATTAAAAAAAAAAAATACAACAACAGAATTTCCTGTGTTTCAAAGACAAGGTCGGAGAAGAACTGAAAAACTATAGATATCCATGTTGTAACGGGTTTGCGGGGAACATTTCTCCCCGCAAGATAATAACCTCAAATGTGTTTGTGCCATTACGATGTTATTGTAATTCATTCGTCTGCCGAATTTTTAACGCTCTCGGCATTATCTGCCCGAAATTTGTTCTTCCTTACAGCCGTTCAGATAATGCACTTTGATGTGTTTTCCTACCTTTATAAATCATCATTTTTTTTACTGATCTCAGGTTGTGCGTGTTGTAATTGTTTGATTATTATGAACCTTTATGTGTCGTTCTCTTCAGTCAGTTTTTTTTAAATTTTTGTTCAGTTAACCCTTCCCTGTTTTTTTGAAATTTTAGACTGGTCCAAATTCAAAGGTTTTGCAGAAGACACTTTTAAATTGACCTTGTTTGAAAAATAATCATTCGGTAAGGTAGAAAACATTGTGGAAAAAGAAGAAATTGCTTGTTACAAGCAATTTCTACTTTTTCCACAATGTTTTATACAAGTATAAACACAGGGGTGTAAAAACCAGGGATTAAACAGGAAAGGGTTAAAGCGGCTCTTGAACTGATTTTCATGATACTTTGTTACAGAAGAAGTATCTGATTTTCAAATAATTATTTATGACATTTTAAAGCTAAATGTTCTCTCTTCGTGTTAATTCTGCTGAATTCTCGATAAGTTGAATTTAATCTAGTATATTCCTTATGCCCTACTTTGAAACATCGGAATTTATCGGGTGAGATCGTTAAACTTCGGGTAATGTCGATAACCACTGAATTGCTAGCGGAAGCCAATGACGTAAAGTGATATGTCATAGAGACAAATAAGGTAAAGTTAGGTTAAATCGAAATAAAGCGTTTTCGGTTCCATTCGGGTTGTGCTTCTTTGACTTATATGGCGTCACGTAAAATATGTTGGTTTCTTGTCTTTTTTTTCTTTTGAAGTTATGAACAGTCATGTTCATTACAAAATCAGCTCAATTCCCTTCTTTCAAATGCCTAACTGAATTAAAGTTAGAATCTTGGAAACTGAGAGCAAAAACTCTTTTTCATATTCTGTTCAAGGGCTCTTTAACCCTTTCCTGTACAATCCCTGGTTTTTACGTCCCTGTGATTTACACTTAAGAAATCATTGTGGGAAAAGAAGAAATTGCTTGTGGCAAGCAATTTCTTCTTTTTCCTCGTATTTTCTACCCCAATGAACGGTTATTTTTCAAATTAGAGCCACTTTAAATTTTCATCTGCAAACCCTTTGAATTTGGTCAGGTCTAAAATTTTGCAAAACAGGAAGGGTTAATAACATTATGGAATCGTCGCTAGTCCCATTCAATTTCATTCTTAATATCTCGTTCACCATTCAATTCATATCATTGAATCGTTCAAAACATTCCAAAACTTTCACCTGTCGAACACATTCCGAGATTTCAATTCGCTGACCAGGATTTTATCATAACTGATTGGCCGGCGTTATCAAGCAAATCTATTCATAGTATGCCGCATTATACTTTTATAAAGGGTAGTAATTACAAACTCTCATTTCATTCAAAATGTTCATTGTGATAAAAACTCGCTTGTTCCGTTTCATTCCAAATTCATTCCAAAATAATTCAATATGTCAATTTCAGGATGATCTTATTTGTAAAATAACTTTGCCAAAAGGGCGGATTAATGCGTTGGGGCGAAGTTTAGATAATTTCATTTATACCGTTTTATCAAACAATTACCACATAACCAAATTTTAGACTGGTCCAAATTATAAGATGTTGCTGTCGTTACGGCGTTTTGATCGTCAACCAACAACTTTATTTTTATTATAATTGTATGTTGGTGACCATTTTTTCAATAACGCTATTTGATAACCAAGTCGAATTTCCTGTAGGATGTCAGAAGTTGGGGTCAAAGATCCGTCAATTACTCTTCCCCGACAGGCGTTGTTGTTTGTGTTGATCGCTCGCCAGTCCGTCCATCCAGGGTCAAAGATCCGTCAATTACTCTTCCCCGACAGGCGTTGTTGTTTGTGTTGATCGCTCGCCAGTCCGTCCATCCAGATATCGCATTAATTGGGCTTGAAGTTGTAATAACATAAATATTGCAAAATGCATTTTAAGACAATAAATTTTTCCTAACCCATTACCAGATGGCAAAATTTTAGACTGGTTCAAATTGAAGAAGTTGCAGGCGACATTTTTAAAGTTTATAAAATTTCAGACTTTTTCAACTGTCTGGGTAGAAAACGTTGTGCAAAATGAAGAAATTACTTAATTTTCCAGTATGTTTTTTTTTTTCAAACAGCTTTTCTTGTAGGGTGTCAGAAAGCGTCATTGTGTGGGAATGGGTTAATGTACAGACTCATTTGAAAGCCTTTGAATTTTGTGGGTTCAAAGGTAATGTCGCGAAACAGCATAAAGCCTCATTTTAAAATCACTACGGTTTGATAAATCTAATGATTGATGATCAGGCATATAGTATCTTGTAATAATTATCTTTGTTTTATCAGTAATACTCTCAACCCTCAAAAACTTTATTGAAAGGCATTCGGCAAAAAAAAAAAAAAAAAAAAAATATGCCATTGACCATTTACAATATTAACATGGAAATATGGCAATGACGCAATATGCATACATACACGTGTTTTACCAACAACATAACATTTCAAACATTTATTATGAAAGTATATATATATATATATATATATATATATTACCAAAATATTCATATTAGTACATTCGTGTTAAGTCAGGAATCTGAATTTCAACATGTATCTCTTTTAGAAAAAGATTCCTTCGAGTACTTTGTTGTATTATTTTGTACTTTTTTGTTTTTAGAAGCCATTGTGTGAATGAATTTATTGACATCAGAACAAGTGCATACTACTGGTGCTTCGATATAAACCAATTTATAAGTTTAAATTCTGACAGTATTAAATCTACACTAAAGCAATGAAGTACAGTCGATCTTGAACGTGCGACCACGTCGATTGACTCATCATTTCAATTAAGCGACTATAATCAAAATCCTTAAAGCAAAGTATGTTAAGAAGTGAAAGCATTTTCCTTTATATATATATTTATATGAAAAAATCGTAACAAAATCCAGCGAGACGATTCTAATGAGTCCCAACAGTATAGGAATAAGAGAGAGATCTGTAAAGATTCCGTCGTGCAATCGAATCAATTCTTTATATCTTTCACAATAAAGTGTATCAAACGACCATTCTCTTAAGCGACCATTTTTTGGTCGTCCCTTCAAAGGTCGCTTAAAACAGGTTTTACAGTAAACAGAAAATCTTGTTTGGGCCCTTTAGAAAATAAGATGGCTGAATGTACTTTTCTTGTGACAATGCATTCCCGATGTAAGCGACTAGATCAAATCAATCAAAGTACTGAAAGTACTGTTAGCTAACAAGGCATGGTTGAATTTAGAAACCATTTCCCTTGTTGGGTAGAAAACATTGTGGACAATGAAGAAATTGCTTGTTACAAGCAATTTCTTCATTGTCCACAATGTTTTCCAAAACTATTTTCTTGAGATGCTTAAATACGGAATTGAGTGGGAATGAGTTAAATGGCATGCTTTGAACAGTGTTCTCCACAATTTGAATATAGTTTTCAATATTCCTGAAGCACATTAGATCTACTTTTGTGGCGTAGTCATTCACTGGATTTACTGATTACTGATAAAGCCTCCAGTGGCAGTTTGCACTCGTTGAACTCTGAGAAGACCTCAAATTTTTGTCTGTTAATTTAGCTAACAGAGCTGACGCTTTGCTAGCTAAGAACTAAAGGATACATGGATACAAATTCAACAGACACTAGAACAAGACATTATCACACGACAGCTTTTTAGACAAAATTTTGGAAAGGTCCAAACTAGAAGAAGTTTCAGACAAAACTTTTATCTTATAAAAAAATTAATTGAAATGTCTTTTTGGGTAATTATCCGCAGCAATGTTTTCAAAAGCTATTTTTGTCCTTGAAGGGCGTCAAAAATTGTTGGGGAATGGGTTTGCAGAGTTCATTTATAAATTCGAGATGCAATATGTTATTCGCCAGATTTTCTTTGAAATAAAACATTGAAGATATTTCCCCACGGCCTACTTAATGGCGTTAGAATGTATTTTTCCTTATTAGCCGAATTTTGTTCATTCATCACTGGGTGTAAAATCATGCATTTTCTGTCATTTCCCCTAAAAAGTAGGACAAACAATTTCCGATTGTCATTTCTAAACATTTCTGTTATAAACAACCGATCTAAACCTTTGCATTTTTTACTGTCATTCATGATAAGTTTGTAGTTATATCTTAGGATTATTAAAGCGGCTCTTGCACGGATTATGGAAGAAAACTAATGGCTCCCGATTTTCAAATTTCGAACTGTAATGCGTTCAGTCATTTGAAAGAAGGAGATTAAGTTGATTTTGTGAAGAAAAAAAAAAAAAAAAAAAAAGAAGAAATAAAAAACTATTCACAAATTTAAAAAATGAAAGAAAAGAAGCGTTCCGAGACGCCAAATTATTCAATGAAGTACATCCCGGATAGACCCGTTATAAATCGGGTAAATACCTTTGCTGTCGATTGCACCGATGAGGTTTCATGACACATCAATTACGCAATTCGCCTCCGCTATCAATACAGTCGTTATCGACATAACCCTCATCCGTTGAATTCCGACATTTTAGGGTGCAAGGAATATACTACATTAGACCAAATTTGTAGAGAATTAAGTAACTTTTACGTCTAGCGAAAAAAGCAAATATTTTACAAATTTTGATGATTTTTTAGATCTATTTTGCGCGCAAGTATATATAAAAAAGCTGCGTGCTCGTGGAAGTATCACTGATTTTTTATACGCCCGAGGGTTCGTATTATGTTATGGTCCCGGTCGTCCTTCTGTCCGTCCGTCTGTCCGTCCGTTAGAATTTTGTGTGTGCGCAACTCCTCCTAAACTATCAATAGGAATGAGCATAATTACTCCATATGATGTATAGTTGGCATAAGACCTTTCAAATACAAATCGCTCCGGTCATTCTTAAGTTATCTGGAATTATCTGCTCTTGAATTGAACGAAAATCACTGTTTATTGCGTGCGTAACTCCTCCCATATTATCAATGGGAATGAACAGAAACCTGGCAAAATTACTCCCTACGATGTCTAGTTGTGTATAAGCTCTTTGAAATTCAAATCACTCCAGTCATTATTGAGTTATCTTGATTAATTGCCCTTGAATTGAACCAAAAAATACCTTCATTTCTTGTGAGCTCACTTTCTCATAAATTTTGAATTAAGGACTTAAATTTGTTTGATATGTCAAGTTGTTCCTGAATTATCTGCCCTTTACTAAACAATATAGCTTAAAATTACATTTTTTTTTGTGTGTGTGTGCATAACTCTTCCTACAAATTCTATTGGATTGAACTGAATCTTGCCATATTGTATATCTGCTATTTAGTAGAGCATAAGACCTCAGAAATTCAAAAAGCTCGGGTCTTTCTTGGTTTATCTGCCCTTGAATTGATAGAATTCAAATGCCAAGGTCATTTTGAGCTTTGAAAAACCTATACCGAACCATCGTAATAATTTATTTTTCAAGCTCAGTTTTTCAAGGTCATATTTGTATTACTTGTGGCGAGAGTCCTATCTGTTGAAACTTATTTCAAGGTCATTGTTCAAGGTCATGTTTTTATATCAATTGTATTCAAATTATAGAATCCAATCATTGTACATAATGTTGAATGATAAGTTATCATAAAGCTGTCTTGTTTCTCAAGTGTAAACAGTATTATTTAGGTGATAAGATCTTTCTTTTGACAAAAAGTATTAGCTATCATTCAAGCTCAGGTTACGGACAAGCCAGGGTTACTGACAAGCCCCTTTGGGCGTATATTCGCCGCTCTGCGACGCTCTTGTTTTTCGTCCGATCAGAACGCTCCTTTCAAAAAGATGAAATTAAAATTTGAATTATTGGGGTTCGAACAGAAAAGCTTAATCAAGCCAATAGATCTAGAAAAAACAACAACATTGATTAGTCGTTTACATCTTGCTTCTCGTGAACCAAATAACACGCATCAATTCCATAAGGCAACAAATAAGAGTATGTCGAGAGGGAATTACTTCCTCTGCAAAGAATTTTCATAAATCGAAATTTTCGTATCTAGGAAGTGATGCATGTGTTAACAGAAATTTAATGATGCATTTGGGATTATTCAACAGAAATAAACCTTGTATTTACATCCTCAGGAATTTGCGACGATTAAGGAAGGCATGCAGTATTAAACATTAACCATTTTTAAAAAGCCTTTGATATCTTTGAACCAACGCCACTGTAAATATTTTGAAATTAAGGCGCCAAAGTAAAAGTTGTTAAAATGTGCAAATGCACATGAAAATATGACAAATAGCCGTATCACGGGATTAATAAATCCGTTTGGACAGGTGCTTGACTCTTTTAAAAACTGACGGGTCGACACTTCAAGAAACAAAATAACACCAAATCGGAATGCAAATTTTTGATAAACGAAACTAAAATGAATTATATGAAATACACGAGAAAACACTGAAATGAGTATTGTTTTCCTGTGTGGATTTATTTCAATTTTCAAGGTGCAACTCCCTCGGATTGCCCTCGATAAGAATCTAATGTGTAATTTTGATAAGATGACATTATTCACCCCGCTTTCTGTTCAGCTTTTGAGTCGACTGATTGCATAAGCTATTAGACTCTCTTTTCATTACATCCTTTCATAGGAAAATCTCCGGCACATAACAACGTTTGGATTACTTTTGACAAAACCACGGTACAACGTCTTCTTAACCCATTCCCAGACGATGAGACGCTTTTGGATGCCCCTAAAGAATTATACTTTGGAAAACATTGTGTAAAATAAGGAAATTGCTTGTAACAAGCAATTTCTCCCTTTCACACAAGTTTCTATACCCAGAAAGTTAAAAACAATTCAAAAATTCATAAACTTTAAACTGTTGTCTGCAACTCCTTTCAATTTGGACCAGTCTAAAATTTTGTCGTCTGGTAATGGGTTAAAAGATCTGTGTAAAATGGGTTTCAGTTATATGCAAAGAAGTCGTTTCGAGATTTACAGGTAGGTTTCGATGTTTTTTGTGTTTTTTTTTTTTTTTTTTTTTCATGTCACAGATTTCAATTGTCTTTATTCCCTCTCATATGCTATTTGATACAATATTCTGAAAAGTCGTTTTGCAAAATCAGAGGCCGTTTATTAAAGTAAACCAGGGTATTTCCTTAATAAGCCAAGTAGGCTGTTAATCTAATTTTAGATTACACCGAGACAGTTGCAATGAATAATGGGTCATTCACGTGGTTTGTATAACCGCTGAAATCCAGTGTTCAGTTTTAATTTGCTCAAACCAACGTC
This sequence comes from Fragum fragum, assembly GCA_946902895.1. NCBI lineage: Eukaryota > Metazoa > Mollusca > Bivalvia > Cardiida > Cardiidae > Fragum > Fragum fragum. The sequence goes on along the minus strand of OX336370.1, from coordinate 10,247,918 downwards.
ATCGTTACGTAACCAGGAGTTTATTTCGCCAGCCGGTCTTCAGTTCTGTACAGATCAGTCCAAAACCGTTGTATGAGTTAATATGAATAAGACATTTACCGTATATTTGATGTGACAAAGTTTAGGTCGTTGGTTGTTTTCCCTGTCACTTTGTAACTTGGTGAAAATTTCGTATTTTCATATTCGGTTTACAAAATTATGAATGCAAAGCCCCACTTTCTGAATGATTAGAGAAGAAAGATACCCATTTTTGTATCTATTTAATTTTCTTTAATAATCTTTCAATATATCAAAATAGCCGGTTCTACTACAAAAATTAGAATAAATCGTTTTAAGTCGTTTTAGCTAACAATGGACCTGTCAGTCCGTTTTCGTTGCAGGCAGCACGCAGAACAAAAAGGCACCACATTGTTTAAAACTGTTTGTTAGACGAAACGCTTTCTTGCTTTTCTAGAACATGTACGGAGATAGGTTGATTGTTATTAGATGCATTTCCTATCCAATGTCATACAGAGATTGACACAGAACTTGCAGTTTCATTGTGCTATTATGCAGGAAATGATTTTAATGAATGAATAGTACTCTAAAAGATTATAAAACGAAAAGGTCTTCTAATCAGAAGATCAATATAAGTATTATCCTAACGATATTTTGATTATCTTTTTGTGTTTTAGAGTAATATCAAATTATTGTTGGCCTAAATATTAATGTGTTCTGTTAAGCATGATTTTTTAACTCTCCCGGGATGGATGCTTCGGAAGACTTACTGCCATAACCTCAGCGTCGACACCGGCGTCCAACCTGGTTATCTTTTTTATATCTCTGTCATAATCCCTGCTAAGTTCCTCATATTTCATGGCTGCACTCATCAGGTGATGAACAAAATCCAACATCAATCTACGTGATCTCAATTGCATTCCAAACTCGAACAAGGCATATCTAGAAAATAACCACGCAAATACGAGTGGTGATTGAAAAGTCCGGGTCCTTTGGCAGAACCTTTCCCTTATGAGCATACCAAATTAATGAGGTCTATGTAGATAAAAGTATGATAATTAGTTATTTAAACAGATGGACAATGTTGGCCATCTTGTGGTTGTGTAATATCTTGGCCTCGCAGGTTCATAGCCTGAGGAGATTAACGAGGACTTAATAGCAATATTAAGGAAGTATGTCCCATGTGAAAGAAAGGTTAAGAAATGGGTCGTTGAATTTATACAAGGTAGAGAGAGTATTCAAGGTGACCTCCGTCCTGGTGGGCCATCATTCGTCCCTCAAAGGACACTATCTATAAAATCAATGTTATTATGGCAGATCGGCGATCACATGATCATCACGAGTCCGATGCAACATGTCCACGGAAAACATGGTTTCATCTTGGCACTATAGGGGTACCATTATTGGATTCACACGATTAATGTGAGGTATTATACTGATCTCATCAAGGCGTGAAAACTACCCTTAGGTGTGCACAGCCGTCAGGATACCCTGGCACTCAAGTTATCTATTGACATGGCTGCTATTCGGAAAAATGGCTTCAAACTAGTCGAGCATTTACCCTTTTCCGTGATTGAGAACCTCGTTACTATTACATTTACCCCAATATGAAACTCAGTGGTAGCTATATTGCACTGATTATTACGTCAAATAACCTGCGGACGCATTTGCGTCGGGCAAAGATGCTATTTCCTACGGTAAATGCATCGAAATGCTTCAGCTAGGGACGCTCGCAAGGTGACTATATTGATAATACGTGAAAATCCGCTTCTTCCCGCCTTAGGCAACGGACTTTTCAATACCCCCCGTATTCCCAATTGCTAAAATCTAATGCCTTTAAACTTCACATATACACTCATCAGGTTATACCCTTTCACTTGACACTAAGTATATTGACCCTGTGACCTTGACATTTGACCTATATAATAAAAAATAACTAGATAGTTTCACCATGCTCATATTTTCGGATTTCTTGTGACAAGCAATTTCTTTTTTTTCCCACAATATCATTCACAACATTTTATGGTTTCATTTCAAATAACATCCAATGACCATTGTCGTCTGCAACTTCTTTCAATTTGAACCAGTCTCAAATTCAAGAAACGAGAAAGGGTTAATGGCAGAGATCTAAATATAACGCTGATCATCAAGAATTAGGAACGAATAAAATTGAGAGTGACTGAAACAATTGGACTTACCTTCCTTAGTCCAGGAAATACCTAACTGTAGACGACCGGCGTATTCTATATATTGTGCCAAATTCTTCGAGATCTTTCACACAATATTTCATCGACAGAAAGAAAATACTTTTTTTTCAGAACGGATTTCAAGCCCTAAATAATAAAGGATGATTATTTCAGAGAGTAATAGGGAGCTTTATGGCTGTGCCCCTTTCACCATTACCAAATGACAACATTTCCGACCGGTCCAAATTCAAAGAAGTTGCAGACGACAATTTTAAGATGACGAAATCTTCTTAATCTTTTTCATCTAGGGTAGTAAACTTTGTAAAAATGAAGAAATTGCTTGTAGCAAGCAATGTCTTCATTCTCCGCATTCATTTTTATGGGCACTTAAAAGCGTCATTGTGTGGAAATAGATAAACGCGGTAAAAAAAAATGAGGGAAAAAAAGACACATTTTTATGTCAGCCAATTGTATAATATACTCAGCATTTTGTCGTTGGGCAAGCAAAATATCGTAAATACAGCATGAATAAAGTTGTATTTACCTTTTGCTCGCCCAATTACGATATTGTTCTCACAATTTGGTGAAGACAAATTGCATATTTTTAGCAAAGGCCGAATGAACGACGTTGCTATATGTAACCGCGAGTAAACACGTACATTTTATCTGCGCATGGAAGTATTTTCCTGTTTTTCTTAGATTCTGATTTGTGTGTGTGTGTGTGTGTGTGTGTGGTTTTTGTTGTTGTTTCTTTGGTTTGTGTTCGTTTGTTTTTTCTAAAAGGGGCAAACAGGTGGTGCAGACTAGGATCAGACTGCAAATATGTGCTGAATAATCGTTGTCTAGATATACCTCATGTAGAAATATCAAATATTCCGGATTGAGCGAGACAAGGGTTAACAGTCTTTAACCCATTCTCACAATACTCCCTTTACGCCCCTCAAGAAAGAAAACCTTAGAAAAAATTGTGGAAAAGAAAGGAATTGCTTGTATCAAGCAATTTCTTAATTATCAACAATGTTTTCTATCCAAAAAAGAAAATTGTATCAACTTGAAATTGTCTTCTGCAGCTTCTATAAATTTGGAAATCTTCATTCACAGTGTGCCATGGGTTCGTTCCTCGGCGGCGGCTCATATCCTTTCCGACATTTTCCTCTCACCAAAGGGTGGATAATCGTAATCCTTATTGGGCTAGCAGTTGGAGGCTAGGAAAGGATGAAATGGTGGTACTTGTGCGAGATATACAAGGAATCCATTAATAGGTGCTCCAGCCGTCGCGATATGACTGAAAAAATTGTTAAATGCGGCGTTAAACCCCATTCAAACAAACAAGCTTTAAATTTGGACCAGTCTAAAATGTTGTGACGGAATGTGTTGACCCATTCCCAAACAGTGACGCTTTTGGTTGATTGATTGAATGGGGCTTAACGCCGCTTTATAAAGTTTTTCAGTCATATCGCGGCGGCTGGAGCACCTAACAATGGATTCCTGGTTTTTCTCACACCAGTACTACCACTACATCCTTTCCTAGCCTCCAGATGCTATCCTACTTTTGGACGCCCCTTCATGAATCAAGAAATTCGCAGAGCGGCGCACATACGCCCGAAAGGGCATGTCAGTAGCCTTGGCTTGTCAGTAACCTGAGCTTGAATGATTTGTCAGTAGAAAGATCTTATCACCTAAATAATACTGTTTATACTTGAGAAATAAAACAGCTTTATAATAACTTATCATTCAACATCATGTACTATGGTTACATTCTATAATTTGAATAGAATTGACATAAAAAATGACCTTGACCAATGATTTTGAAACAAGTTTCAACAGAAAGTGCTCACCACAACCAATTTAAATATGACCTTGAAAAATTGATCTTGCCAAATATACTATTACAATGGTTCAGTTTAGGTTTTTCAGAGCTCAAAATAATCTTGTCATTTGAATTCAATCAATTCAAGGGTAGATAATTCAAGAAAGACCCGAGCTTTTTGAATTTATCAAGTGTTATGCCCAACCAAATATCAGAGATACATTGTGGCAAGATTCAATTCAATCCAATGGAATTTGTAGAAGGAAATGTGCGCGCGCACACACACACACACATACTCAAAGAAAAAGAAGTAATTTTAAGCTATATTGTTAAGTAAAGAGCAGAAAATTCAAGAACAACTTGACATATCAAACAAATTTTAGTCCTAAGCACAACTAGACATCATACGGAGTCATTGTGGCAAGTTTCCGTTCATTCCAATTCAAAATGTAGGAGAAAGTGTACTCCCAAGAAATTAAGGGACTTTTCGTTCAATTCAAGGGCAGATTGTTCAAGATAACTCGAGAAAAACTGGAGCGACTTGAATTTCAAAGGTCTTATGCACAGCTAGACATCAAACAGAGTCATTGTGGGGAATTTCAGCTCATTGTCACAAATAATGTAAGATAAGATGTGCAAACAGAAAACATAGTGGTTTTCGCTCAATTCAAGGGCAGATAATTCAAGATAACTCTAGAGTAACTGGAGCGATGGGAATTTCAAAGGTCCTATGCACAACAAGACATCATAGGGAGTAAATGTGCCAAGTTTCAGCTCATTCCAATTGAAAGTTAGTCGGAGTTGCGCACATAAAACATAGTGATTTTCGTTCAATTCAAAGGCAGATAATTCAAGATAACTCAAGAATGACTGGAGCGATTTGAATTTCAAAGGTCATATGCACAACTTGACATCATAGGGAGTAAGTGTGCCAAGTTTCGGCTAATTCCCATGGGCAGTTTAGGAGGAGTTGCTCAAACAAAAAACTGCTAATGGACGGTCAGACGGAAATACAGACGAAAATACAGACGGACGACCGCGGGAATAACATAATATGACCCTTCGGCCGTATAAAACATTTGGAAAACATTGTATAAAATGAAGAAATTGCTTAACAAGCAATTTCTTCATTTTACACACTGTTTTCTATACAGAAAAATGAACAAATTCAAAATTTCACCAACTTTAAATTGTCCTCTGCAACTCCTTTGAATTTGGACCAGTCTAAAATGTTGTTGTGACGGAATGTGTTAAACAACTGTCTGCTGTTGGTATGTAATTTATCCATGTTATCACTCAGAAGCCATTATAAAGGTGCATGCATGTTTTGCGCATTCATCTACATTTCAAACCTTCGCAAAAACATGAATATGGGTCACATATGCCAAAGTAAAGCATAGTAATAATTTTCATATGTTTGATGTATCTACATCTACCAGATGATAATTTTAAAGCGCTGAAAGTACTGCTAAGTCGGAAATACGAAGGCAACGAATAATTTGATTTGTGTGTGTGTGTGTGTAAATTAAATGTCTTCATTTATTTTATTTTTACATGTATGTGCGTGTTTGTGAAGAGTGTTTTACATCTATGCAATGTAAATGATACAAACTTCAATGTGTTTAATGTTATCTTTTTTAAAAATCATAAATATGACAAAAATCAAACTTTAAATGCGCACTTCCGTCATAGCAGCGATCGTCCATGATTAAAGCAATATTGTGCAAAACGTGGTTCACTTATCACAAAAGGTAGGTCCAATGTGTAACCTTGTTAAGAAAAAATTGCCAATCGCCTATAAATAAGCTAAAACAGACGCTTCACTCTTAAATATGAGTCAGATATTTATCACGGTTATCTGATAGGCTTAATGTGGCTTTTTTGTTATATATGAAAGATTCTCCGGAATTCCAGGTTATTTTTAGTTATCACGGGAATCGGGTATCGACACCGTATGGCCACATTTGCATATGACCGAAAGTCAACGGAAGGAAACAAACTGAAAAGCGAAACAACCAACGCCCTAAAGCATGTCACACCAAATAGTTAGCGCAAAACTGCAGTAAGTTTTTTATATTCGTATTGATTTTGAATGATCTTTACAGAATTGAAGACCAGTAAACGAACATATCTCCTGATGACGTAACGAAGACGTTGGACTGAGCAAAATTAAAATAAATGCGGGATTCCAACGGTTATATGCACCGCGTGAATTACCCAGTATTCTTTGCAACTGTCTCGGCCTAATCTAAAAATAGATTAACAGACAACGTAGTCGTATAGGGAAATACCCTGGTTTATTCTGATTAACGACCTCTGATTTTCGCAAAAATACTTTTCAGAATATTGTATTGAAATATTAAATGAGAGGAAATTAGAATAATCAATATCCGTGACATGAGAAAAAACATCGATACCTACCTTTAACCCATTCCCACACATCAAAATTTTAGACCAGTCCAAATTGAAAGGAGCTGCAGACGACAATTTCAAGTTGATGTAATTTTGAATTTTTTCGTCTTTTGGGGTAGAAAACATTGTGGATAATGAAGAAATTGCTTGATACAAGCAATTTCTTCATTATCCACAATGTTTTCAAAAGCTCTTTAATTGCGGGGCGTAAAAAGGAGGGCTTGAGTTGGAATGGGTTAATGGATGTGAAAAGTATAATTATCATTATACACTTTTAAGCTGTAAAAAGTTAAGTTCTCAGTAATTCAATGATAAGCTATGTCAAAGGTTTTAATTTTGTCACTCATTCTCTTAGAGCACGTGCACAAACCAGTTATGCGAAATTGGTTTTAAATTCCCTTCTGGCGGAAAAATCACAAAACTTTACATAAACGCGATCTTGAAAACGACTTTACCTTGAACGTGATCAATAGAAGCGAGCTGATTCTCTTCCTTAACTATTATAGAATTCACGTGCTTCAAGCGGATAGGGACGGTACTTCAAAGTACGTAGAACTTAAAGCATGTAGAAAGCACTGTATATGAAGAAAAAAACACCAGAAATGTTCGCTAATCTTCGGCATTGACCGTTGTAGGCAATGATGACCTAACAGACGATTTCGACAATCTCCTTGACTGAGCGATGTCTCTCTTTTAGTACGGTAGTTGTAAATCGACTAGGGAAAGAGAAAACATCATCACTGACGTCATCATTTTATGTAAACCACTTGTAATCTGTGGTGGGTCACAATTTAAAATATCAAAACTTCTTACATAAGTTGTAGGTTAACCGGCTAGAATTATATTCATCTTATATTTTCAATGTCCTTTGTATATATGCTTTTTGGCCGGAGTATGATTTTATAATGGTGGAGGGATATGGCATTAAACATCCACTTTGTAAAAAGGAGAAACATTTTTGTTTCCAGCTATCTATGTGAACCAATGCACGTTACGGCGCAAGTGACTGAACGCTGTTCACGCCCTCGACTCGACACGGATAAAATCTGATAATCCGTTCAAACAGATCGACAATATGTTAACCCTGGTCATGCTGAACCCGGAATATTCATGTCTTGGCAGGAGGTGTAGACAAAGATCAGTCTGCACATATGTGCAGTGTGATCTTAGTCTACACGACCTGCTTGTCTCTTTTAATCAAGATTTGTTTGTAAAATCAGTTTTCAAATGAAATATTTACTTGTGGATATTGTTTCCAGTGATTTTAGTCGTTTGATTTTAGTGCAATTTTAAACGGGATTTTATTCAGCATGACACGAGTTCACAAATTACATGCCAAACGGTATGCCTCCATGTATTTCGCATTTTCTACAGTTAAACCGGAGATTATCAGACGACAAAATTTTAGACCGGTCTTAATCTAGACGACATTTCAATTCGCACTAACATTTAGAAATTAGTGACATAAAGGATACAAAAACATCGTTAGAAACGGGGAAATTGCTTGTTTTTCCCCGAAGTATTCCATGATTGTATTTCTACAGGGCACCAGAAAGCGTTATTCGGTTATATACCTTCTTTTTTGTCGGAGAGTACAGAAGGACTGGCTGCGTGTTAAACATGACGTCATTAGTCATTGATAAAAGGGATTTTCCTGTACCAGACTTTACTACTTTGTACGGATGGATGATTGTTCTTGAATATGTCATGTGGTTTGTTTCCTTTGCATTTTCTGGGGATGAACTATGTGTAGTTCTGTAAATATTGGTGTATAGCTCCCTGTAACCATCTGAATGTTACAAAATAGAATGGAACCCTTGGTTAGACTGGAACTGTTGTACAACAGACACATTAATTCAAGTTGGTAAGAAGCCAGTGAAGTAATTAGTCAATTGTTCTGTCATTTACCCTTACTGCCTGACGCTCATCATTTTACCTACCATCAGAAGACAAAATTGTAGACTACTCCTAAACTAAAGAATGTGAGAGACGCAAATTTTAACCCGTGTCATGCTGAACCCGGAATATTCCGGTTTTGGCAGGAGGTGTAGACTAAGATCAGACTGCACTTATGTGCAGGCTGATCTTAGTCTACACCTCCTGCTTGTAATTTTCCTGCCAGAGATGTTTATGAAGTTGATTTCTAAAATAATATTGATTTTTGAACAACAAGTTCTATCAGTGCTCTCAGCCCTTTGATTTGACAGTATTTCAGTAAGGTAATTTATTCAGCATGACAAGGGTTAAGTTGGTGAAATTTATAAGAAATATCTTTTAGTGTTTAAATCGTTGTGTGCTATAATGGAAGAAATGTTCAGCCACAAGGAATTCTGCATTGTCAACGATATTTGTTTTTGTTTTGTTTTTTGTCTTGTTTTCCTTTAGAACAACGACAAAGCGGGGCTTAGTAGGAATGAATTAAGACATTGAATCGTATGGAAAAAAGAATCAAGCAAATAAATCAATTTACTCATGCCCATCCAAACCTGGGTTTTTTGTTGTTGTTGTTGTTTTTTGACGCCCTGCAATAAAATAGCTTAGTAAATCGTTGTTGAAATAAAGAAATTGCATGTTTTTCATTATCCACAAAGATTTTTAAGATGCCATGGACTCTAATTTGTCGTCTGCAACGTCTTTAAATCTAATCAAGAATAAAATGTTGTCGTTTGGTTATAAGTTAAATGTTGTATGTAGATATCAAAATAAAACCTCGATCGTCGAATCGTATAGATGCTTGCCTCGTGGTCTGAAGGTCAAGGGCTCGAGCTCGAACGTCAGCGGGGTTGGTTCATTGGAAAGACACTTACTAGTTAGCCCCAGTCAACCTAAACGTGTTTAGCAGTGGGTTTAAGTCACTGCATCCCTCCAAGGACAGTGAAATTACATGAATTATGAGTGTTCAAAAGCGACTCGCTAAGCTTAGATTTTAAAGCTTTCGTCTAAATTGAACTAAAACAAATTAGTAAACACTAGAATAAACCAAATTATGTTAGAGAAATAAACGATAGAATTTGAAGGGGGGTAAAGTATGGCCATATAATGATGCCAATTGTTTATTTGACCGTTTTGTTAGGGAGACGATACACAAATCAATTAACGCAATAATGAATTCCAGAACATTATGAGGCTCATTGAGTAATAACTCGATATATGAGCAAACCTTTACTTGCTGACACATAGATATTTGTACCAGGACAATGCATTGGGAGCTTTCTATTTCATTTCAACGACAATCCATCACTTAGACTACAAGATCTAACTGTGGTTATTTTGAAATAACTGGTGTCAATACGGCTGGAAGAAATCGAAGATGTGTTTTGTTGTTGTTTCCTTTTTGTATTTTGTGTTTTGTTTTAATTTTCATTTGGGGGGGGTGAGGTTTGGGAGGGATTGAGGATTGGAGTTAGGGAGTAGGGATGTTATTGTTGTTTAAATACGTTTTTAATTAAAGAAAAAAGTTGTAGAATACCCCTTCATTAGAACAGGCTTTGATTAGAAAGTAAGATAGGTTTATATATGAATGTAAATGACAACAATGTCTTATTGCCTCGCTACTTCTTTCAACCTGTTTCAATCACAGATATTAATCGCAGACATCTAGCCACGCCTACTGACCTCCAATATTGCAGGTCGACTGATTTTATGCAATATGCGCAAATAACATAATATAATCAAAGCACTGAAAATGCTGAACGTGGCCGTCCCTGTTGGCATACTAGAGTTATATACCCAATTGGTGTAAAAAATGGCATTTTTATATAGATAAACGTATTTAAACTTAACGTCTCGTATATCCTTGCTGGCTAAATAGGCAACATAGGATGTTTTCTATTACAGAGTGCTCAGCACGATCACGTGTTCGGCAAAAGATTGCCATCGCCACACGCGTCATTTGTCTCTCACCGATGGAAATATGATAAGTTATTTTGCCTTAATAGATTACTGAGTAGCGAATGTCCCAAATTTATTGTTGAAGTTGTACATGTACATGTCCTCGTGTGGAAAATGACAGGAAGCCATGGTTGGATGCACCTACCAATCGCTGTTTTACTGAATTTCTACTGAAAGTGACAGTAAACCAAATTTACTTGATCGTTGTCTAAGTTGGGTCCATATTATTTTTTTCTTTACTTTTCCGAGATGGTCCTTTCTTATGACAGTCCACAAATAATTAAGATATCATTTAGAAACTAGGACAAGATTAGATAAGCAACATTTATTGAGAATTATTACTTATAAGAAACAAATGAAACAATCTGTATATCTTTTAAACCTTCTGCGACCCAATAGTAGTTTAATCTATTCCAACACAATCACGCTTTTTTGACGCCCCTGAAGAATTGCATTAAACAAAACATTGTGAGAAATGAGTAATTGCTCGTTTCACAACGGTTTCTACCCTATCTGGGCCTTAGTTTCAAAGCAATTTGAATTGTCGTCTGTAACTTCTGTCAATTCGGATAAGTCAAATATTTTGTCGTTTGGTTAAAGGTTAAAAGGACTAATTCAAAGCAATAATGAACATCCAAGGAATTTCCTTGAATATACGTAACTAAAAAGCTTAACACTCGCTAAATAGCTGGCATGCTGGGTTCTAAAAATAGAAGGCAAATTACCCACTATATGATTTTAAGATTGCGCGGAATTGAAACCGTGACCGCATCTACGCTGAGAGGGATATTGGTCGGTATTTTTATATTTAAGAGGTGTCTTTACGCTCCCTACGAATTGCATAGAATCTGCATATTACGCCATTTTCAAAATGTACAGTTGGATGGAGGAGACAGGTTTTGAAAAATAATAAATCGAACCTAATAATCCTGTCATATCAAACTGTATCTTCGAAACTGGATTACTCTAGTGGATGTTGAAGACGTCCATCAAAATAGGAAAATCTTTAGAACAAAATGTAAAAGGGGAATCGTTGGTTTGGCGAACTCTTCGTCGTAGCTACATCTTGAATAAGCCGCAAAACCTACAAAAATGCTTGATATGGATCGGACTAAAAGTTTACTCCCAGTCTAAAGGAGGAACTTGATCGGCTAATCGGATTTTTGATTGACAGCAACAATCCGTCACGTCTTACCCTTGGTAGAAAATATTGTTGGAAAAGGAAAAATTGCTTGTTACAAGCAATTTCTCCTTTTTCCACAATGTTTTCACAAGTATAAAATCACAGTGACGTAAAATCCCGGGTTTGTCCAGGAAAGGGTTAAAGAAATATTATGACCTAGATATATTTCCTTTACCCCCCAAACCCCACCAACCCTGCCAACCTCACCAGTACTACCACTGTATCCTTTCCTAGCCTCCAGCTACTTTTCCAACTTAGGTTTACGATTATCCACCCATTGGTGCGAGACAAATAATGTCAGAAAGGATATTTGCCTCGATCGGAGATCGAACCCAGGACCTCATGATTTAGAGTCTGGCGCGCTACCAACTGTGCTATGGCAGCGGCCCGTGCGTAAGGATGGTCCTAGTAGATTCATGCTCCTGGTTATCGCCGTTTGGTTACGCAATCTCTCGGCGATTATACCTGTGGTAGGCTTGGATTTTTCCCATCACATCCTTAACCCATTACCAGCCGACAAAATTTTAGAGCAGTCTAAATTCAAAGTTGCATGCGAAAGATTTTTTGTGTATTATTTTTAAGTGTTTTAGTGTAGAAAACATTGTGGATAATAAAGAAATTGCTTGAAACAAGTATTTTTTTCGTTTTTCACATTTTTTTCATAGCTTTGGTCCTTGGGGGCGTGTAAAATCGTCATTGTATGGGAATCGGTTAATCAATTCTTACTTATTGATAAAGTTACACTTTTTTACTCAAGCATTTACAGTGCGAATGGTACAATAGGAAATAAAGAGAATATGCAATTTTATAAGAGGAGAAAAAACAAACGAATGGGAAAATGAAAATAAATAACTGCATATTGTAAATAATTGAAACATTGTTGTATGTTGAAATGCTTTTGACAAGCAAGAACACCTGAAATTCATGACATATTCAAAAATATGTTCAGGACAAAAAATTAAAGAACATCATTGCAGCCCAGACAAATTACCCACACGGTTCTAAAATGAGTACCCTTTTATCTTGTCAATGTCAATCGAGTTATATCATTTCACAAATGCTTTAAGCATACTAGACGTACTCGATTTGTCTGGCAGGGAAAAAAACTTCTTGTAATATTCTCTTCTCGTAATTTGTTTCTAGAGCTCGGAATGACATATGTTAGTGCAGTTATTATAAAGTTCTACAGCTCATAGAAAAAAGACGTTTACAAAATTTGCACATCCACATTATCAATTGCCGGATCGTGAATATCAATCAAAAACTAAATCGATCAATCAAATCATGTATTTAGACCGGAAATAAACTTTGAAATACAACAAATATAAGTTGAGACATTTTGTTATTGGCGACTTAACCGTCTTAACTACAGCTTAGTCAAGCTGTAGTTACGACGTTTAAGTCGCTTAACCAACTATTTTATATTTTTATTGCATTTTACTTACCAAAAATTCTGTTAAATAAAACAGTTTAATATCAAAATCGAACTTCTTACCGAATTTACCGAAATTACTGTAATGAAATAAAAAATGATAATAATAATCATAATGAAGTAATGATATTTCAGCTCTGTCCCAGAGATGAGTGTAGGTATGGGTAGTGGGGTCGAGTTATTTGTAAGTCTTCATGTTACATGTCTTATCAAAGTGTAAGAGCGTTAAAATATTCTTTTGAACAAAACCAACTCTTTGACGTACTCCGTTTTTCTGATCGCAGGTCAATTGAATTTGTGAGAGGCTTTATAAGGACAAAAAATTGTGACCAAATATCAGGTAAGGTGGTCTCAAAATGCTTGCTTTCCATACACACGTCATTTTGCTTTTTCTTCTTTTTAAATCTAAAGCTTTAATTTTTTAAACATTCCGTTATTCATCTACACATCAACCCCACCTCAACACAAAAAAGAAGAGCGATTGTTACAGATTCAAATCTCATGTCGAGGTGGGTTTGTTTTTTTTAAGGTAAAAATGAAAGAAGACAAACCTTTTTAAAACCAAATTCCAAGAAAACTCAAAGAAAAATTATAGAACCAATACGTTCCATTAAATACAAAATATGGGACACGGTTTTCGATGAAAAAAAGATCGTATTATTTTGGAGCATATTATAGAAAAAAATAAAATACACATACAAAAAAAATTAAATAAATAAATAAAATCAAATAAAAAGCACAAACAAACAAAAAGAAAACAGAGCATTTACTGTGTACCATTTTACTCGTGCCCTGAAACAGATGGAATGTGTACTTGAGAGATGATGCAGTTTTTGGCGGATTTCTCGATCTCTGGAGAGAAAGTGAGAGATAATTACATGCAGCTTTTTATGTATCTATTGAGAATTTTCTGTAAGATCAACCCTTTATACAATGACTTACACTTACTTGTGCGGTGCATTTTTTCTTAACCTTTTCCTGTATAAACCCTGGTTTTTACGTCACTGTGATTTATACTTGAGAAAACATTGTGAGAAAAGGAGAAATTGCTTGCAACAAGCAATTTCTCCTTTTCCAACAATATTTTCTACCACATATTATGGTTTCATTTCAAATTGCATCCAATTTTCATAATCATCTGCAACCTATTTCAATTTAGACCAGTCTAAAATTTCAAAAACAGGAAAGGGTTAAGCAAAACTTAATCCACCAACACCGAGAAGTAATTGGCAGTTTGGTGATCGTCCCAACTGACCTTCGTATGGGAATTCGATTCAGTTATCAAACGATTTGAGTTTATATTATGTGTGGTCAAGAAAATAAAAGAGGAGGCAAGCTCTTGGTTGGCGACCTACACAACTTAACTATAGATTTGGAAAAAATCTATAGCTACGACGTTACTTAAGTCACCAAGCCAGCATAAACGTTTATAATAAATATCGGAGGTCACATCCACATCCGGTCTAAATGAATGATTTGGTCGTTCGATTTTTTTAATTAGCGCAGCGATGATAATGTCAATTGGTCGTTTCAAATGATCTTTGGTTTGGCATGTGAAGAGTATCGATCAGTTTACAAACAAAATAAAAATGCCACAAGATTCATTAGATATAATGTTGATTGTACTCAGAATCGCTTCATTGGGACAACAACATACCGTCGAAGAAGCTGGAGGCTAGGAAAAGATGTAGTGGTAGTACTGGTGTGAGAAATACCAGGAATTCATTATCAGGTGCTCCAGCCGCCGCGATATGACTGAAATAATGTTAAAGGCGGTGTTAAACCCCATTCAATCAATCAATCAACACAATGTCGAAGAGAGACCAAATTCACGGTTGAATAAAAGCTGAAACAAATCTGCACCTACAACTGCTCGCCATATGACGCACGTCAAAGGCGAAGGTAAAAAAAACCCTCCCCCAGCTCAACACAAAGGTGAAGGCCCCGGATTCAGGCCCGGGGGATAGCCGTGGAGGCCATCGGATGGGAGAGGAACAACAAGGGACAAGTTACACCTACGGCATTTTGTTCGCCATCAAAGATATGGTTGGTATCGCTGTCGGGGATCGAACCCATGACGTCCCATGATTGAAGATTGGGAGTCTGATGCTTTACTAACTGTGCAATGACGGCGACTTGTCACCATAGAAAATGCCCCTGTGTTTCAATGCGATTTTGGTTAGTTTTTTGAACACTTGTCACAGAAGTCCGGATAAACTTGCGGATTTACTGATTTTGAAAATATGTTAGTGTCCTGCCAACTACACATTATCAAAAGGTCTACCGTGCGATAAACGTAAGGACACAGTTTGCCAGCGCACGGGAACTAAACAATTTTGGAGTGACGGCGAGGTTGCGAGCGTCATACGCACTACGTTAACCAAATGTAAACTAAACTTTTTCAGAAATCATGTGATCGAACAGACCAGGCCAGTGAACACCACGAAGGTGTCGCAATGTCATCAAGAAATATTATAGTACTTGACCCATTCCCACGCAATCTCGCTTTTGACGAATATCAAGGATCATGTTTTGGAAAACTTTTCGGACAATGTAGAAATTGTTCGTTACAAGCAATTTCTTCATTGTCCGAAAAGTTTTCTACTATAAAACTCAAAGAAAATTCGCCACCTTTAATTTATCGTCTGCACACCCTTAAACATCGACCAGTCCAAAAGGTTGCGTGTTAATGTGTGAATACTGGCCAAATGATCCTTCGATTTCCACAAGTCTTCGATGTTTAAAGTCATCATCAAAACCAGGTTATTTCGAGATGAAATCGACACAAAACGTTGTCCATGACATTGCACGGTGTCCATTAAAATTACCCGTCATAAAAATCGCAGGCAGCGATATATAGAGTGGCATTTACGACTCGACTTTCGATTGATTCAATAGCCCTTTTCGCTTGTATTGGGAACATGTAGGTTTTAATCGATTGCATCTGATAATATAACGGGAAAAATGAAGAATGCAGATTACGTCAACAAATATCCATTATATAACATGCACATTAGCGTTTATTTTCAATTTTTCTTTGAATCGTGTATCACTAAAACAGGAGAAGGAAAAAAACTGACAAGTGTTATGGATTACAAGTAATGATAGTTAAATGGAACCCGTCCAAAATAGATATTACTTTTCTCCTATGGGACGGGAGGAGGTGAAATAACGCTGTACAGATCACATATCAAAGGAAACTAAATCGATAAACAAACAACAAGAGTCCAACATGAAAAGTATTCGATCCACTGAAATACTGGCTTTGTTTCGGAGGCATTTTTATAGTTCCGTTTTTAAAAAACATTCGGCGTATAGCAAAAGTAGTGTGACCAAGGTACAAACTATTTTCGAAATGGCCTATCCTATATTTAGAATTTTATGTCACGAAGGAAAATATTTTTCATCAATTCTGGATGCAATTGGACTGAAATTACATTCAATCTAGCTCAAGCTCGATAACACTTCCATTAACGTATTACCACATGTCAAAATTTTAGACTGGTCCAAATTGAAAAGAGTTGCAGACAATAGTTTAAAGCTTAAGAAATTTTGTATTTTTTTACTTTTGGAGTAGAAAACATTGTGGATAATAAGGAAATTGCTTGTAACAGGCAATTTCTTCATTTTCCACAATGATTTCCTCAAACTTTTTTTCATGGGGACGTTTAAAAGCGTCACTGAGTGGGAATGGGTTAAGCGATGTTATATATGTCACAATCAAAGTACTGTAAGCTAGCAAAGCATAGTTTTGTTAAGATCATGAAACGAGGTTGAGGTAAGCCAGAGGTTATCCCATTACAGCATGACAAAATCTCATATTGGTTCAAATCGAAAGAAGTTGCAGACGACAAATTCAGGTTTGTTGAATTTAGAAAATCTTCCCTTGTTGGGTAGAAAACATCGTGGATATTAAAGAAATTGTTGGTAACAAGAAATGTATTCATTGTCTACAATGTTTTCCAAAACTTTCTCTTGAGATACTTGAAATGCGGAATTGAGTGGGAATGGGTTAAATAGCGTGCTTTTAAAAGAGTGCTCTACATGTTGAATAGAGTGTGTAATATTCTTAAAATACATAAGTATTACTTTTTAGGGCGTACAACTTTAGAACGGTCGAATTTGACAGAAATTGCAGACGACAAGTTTTATAAGAGGAAAATTTAAAAGACTTTGACTTTTGGGATAAAATAAAGAAATTGCTTGTTCTTTGCTTCGGTTTAGGAGTCAAAAATCGGGACTTTCTGGGAAAGGCTTAATGCAAGTGTATTGTGTGTAATTGAATCATGGCAAGGACCCTTTAAGAATTAGTAAATGCAATAACAAAGCTTGCCATAGATATCACCAAACTGACATTCCGAACAAGTTTGACAAAGGCCGGGGTTGAAATGTGTCAAAGAAAAAAATATGTGTTCCACCCCTGTAGTATACCGTATCGAACTACTGAATAGCCTAGACGAACCATTTTTTTAACCTTTCCTTAATATCCTCAGGATGACATTTTGGACAAATTTGGCAAAGATATATTTTTCAAAGAAAGCTTTCCTATTTTCCAAAGCGAAAAGTCATTACGGTTATTCCTATCTTGAGCTTGTGTAGAAATACTCAATATTTGATGATGGAATACGAAGTACAGATGCAGGGTATCACATTGACCAACGGCTGCTAACGGCCAAGCAAATGTTTCATTTTATAGGGAATGGAATTTGAACTCGGACATTGGCCGCCATTTATGTGTAGCACACAGCTAATTTCAGCTATAATATGTGTCACCAACCAACCAATCTACTTTTTTGTTATATGTTACTGTCCATAATCATTTAAACAACGCCGTTTAAAATCGAATTGGAATTTCCTGTCGGATTCAATGGGCAGGGACAATGGAGTAAGGGGGCGGGGCCAGCGATATGTCAATTATCATAAAATGACCTCACTATGACGTATTTATGCTTAGGTGTGCTCCAGTGAGGGAATTAAGCGCTTGTATTGATTGTCAAATAGTTAAGAAGAAGGTAATAGTAAGATTTCTGCAGAAAAAATATCAAATTCTCTGATTTTGTCAGATTTATATAGACTCAAAGCAAAACAAAAAAGAACATTTAACAAACAAACAAACAAAGATTTGACGATTCCCGAACTCGAACTTATGAAGTCCTATTTAAATGTCACTTTGTTCGATCATGATACCGACTCGTTGTACTCGTGTTTCTCTCTATAGTATGAGATTAGTACCATCTTAAAACAAAATTCCCACACAACGAAGTTTAAGACTGGCCCGAATTGAAAGAAGTTGCAGACAACAATTTCAAATTCTTAATTTTTCTAAAATCTTTGTCTCTTTGGGTAGAAAATCACTGTGGAAAATGCGGATTTGCTTGTAACAACCAATTTCTTCATTTTCCACATTGTTTTCCAGAACTATTTTCTCGGGGAGCGTAAAAAGGGGGGATTGTGTGGGAATGGGTTGATTCTGAAGGTTCAGAACTTGTAACAACAAAGAACAAAGAATATATATATATATTTCTTTTTCCTCATCCCCTCTCTCTCTCTCTACTCTCCCTCCCTCTTCTGGGTCTACAAGCATATTGAAAACGTATTTTACTCTTTTTTATAAAATACATATTTAAATTTAAAGCACGCGTTTAATATGTCTCCTCGTCTAGTAAAATATTCAGGTTGCCTTGCCTAATGTAAATTTATGCAATTCAGTGCAATATACCATTTTAAAAGAAAGTGAAAATTTATTCAGCCATGTTCAGAAAACACATCTCTCACTGTGAAAGATTCCACTTTCCGGGCAAAAATTGAAGAACATTATTCCGACATAGACAAATTACCCACACAATTCCTAAAAGAGACCTTTTATCTTGTCACTTCCAATTCATATAAATGTCTCTTTATAAATTCTTTAACTTTGCATGAAACGCTCGCTCAAATACTGAACTGGAATCAGAAAAAAATAAAACACTTTTAAAGTCCCAGTTACGGTCTGTCTACAATAGAATGATATTAAAAATGACTCTAAAATATTTACTATCGCTAATTAATCAAACTGTATCAAAGATCACTTGATCTTTACCTGAAAGTTATATAGACATTAAGTGTTCGAGTCGAACACTCATTAGAATAGATGATATAACTGTTTCTGAAACCTATGTAAGGAAACATTGCCAATTGCCAAAGATTATGCTAAAACGAATATTCAATAATCAAATATGAGTAAGACAGTGTCTTTCTGGTGGTCTGAAAGGTTAAACGGGGATATATGTGGTTCCAGTGAAAGTTATTTTTGGAAATCACGGTATCGGTGGTCGACACCGCATGACCTCATTTGAATATGACCCGAAGTCAACCAAATGACAAGAGAAATAACCAACGACCTAAATTAGGTCACAGCAAGTGGTTAAAGCGAAACGACGATAAGTGTTTTCATTCATAATAACTCTTACGACAGTTTTGGACTGTTATTTACAAGACTGATATTTATAGATCTGAAGACCGGCTAGCGAACGTAACTCCTGATGACGCAAATGACGTTTTTTGAGCGAATTGAAACTGATTGCGGGATTCCATCGGTTATACCCATTATGTAAATGAATCCTGCCTCGGAGTTACCTAAAAATATCTTGTTTAGTCGAACTTCCTGTTGGAGGTCAGTGGATGTCAATTGTCTTCTGAAGTATAGAAGTAAAAAGCATCTCCAGATTTTCCCTTTCTTTAAACCTTTTCCCCTATTTTGAAAATCAAGACTGGTCCAAACGAAAACGATTACAGACGGTAATGAAAACAGAATGCAATTTGAAACGCAGCCGTATAAAATAGGGGGGTATAATTGCTTGTTACAAGAAATTTCTTCTTTTTCCACAACATTTTCTTGAGTATATATTCAATGCGACAAAAAAAACCAAAAAAAACCACAACAACAACAAGAAAAAAAAAAAAAAAAAAAAAAAAACCGGAAAATGGTTAATATCATGGTACTTTAAACTTATTTATTGTTAAGATATTATTTCAAGCTACTTGTTTTAGAGTGGGATATCGGTTTTTCTAAAACTTAGGAAAGAAAACTTTCCCAAATGCCTTCAGAAATTTGAAACCTAGATATGAAACCGAAATTGTCTTCATGGGTTATTTGGTGAGCGAAGGAGGCATTTTGTGGGTATCTCACAATCATTCAATGTAACCACGCATTGTTTTTATAAATAACGACATTCGTATCTCGACACCGCATGATATCACTTGCATATGACCCAAATACAGAGGAAGAAGACAAAGAGACGACGACAACAGTCGACTTCATGAAATACTTCCGTAAAGGAGCTAGGGGTAAAACTGATGTACGTGTTTATGTAAATAAATGCTTTTAATACAGTTTTGAACTAAGCTAGTCGGCTAGCGATCATAACTCTAGGAGACGTCACGATGACGTTAATTTTCAGGCGCGAGCCAGTTATCAAACTACATGTATTTACAAACTGAAAGCGTGGTATCAACCGCTTGTTGCACTATATAACCTATAATTAATCTTTGTAGCTGTGACTGTGATACTGGCCGAAAACCAACAGAACGCGCATATTTGCACCAAATATTTCTTGTCTCATCAACATTAAAAATAGCCATGTATTCATATTAAAATTTCTGACTATTTAAGCCCTTCATAATTCAAAAAGTACTTGCTTTTAAAAACAGCGGTATGGATCTAACTTATTGGTGTGAGCGTAAATGCTACATAATAACCGGCATATTTGACTAGGGCTCTATAATCGGTCTTATTGGGTTCCCTCTTTGCATTTACAAATTGTATCTGAAATAAAGATTTCGTTTATTTTTCATAAGTTTATTTGTTTGTTTGCTTTAATGAATCCGTGGCTTCGGTATGTGATTTAACTTATTTTGGTATTGGCCATTTCATTAAGAAATGAGCATGTGATTTATATTTCGAAATATATCGTAGATGCATATGTACAGACGTCGAGCAGCCTAAACAACAGCTAATTATCCCCCGCCGTTTCGGCGAAGGGGATATAGTAATGGTCTCCGTCCGTCATTCCGTCACAAAACTTGTCCGGAGCCTATCTCCTAAAGTATAAATGCTATCAACTTGACACTTCATAGCTTGGTAGATCTCATTGAGGAGAATTGCAGCGCAAAAGAACCACAACTCTTGCTTGCATAATTTTGGAGTTATTGCCCTTTGATGTTTATCCGAAGAATATCTCTGAAAGTACAATAGCTATTAACTTGAAACTTCATAGATGGATAGATCTCGTTGAGGAGAAGTGCAGTGCACAAGACCCACAACTCTTTCTTACTTTCTTACTTCTATTATCGAAATCATTGAGAAGAAATACAGTGCACAAGAAGCCTAAACCTAACTGGCTTCAGTTCACTATCAAGCTTTTACAGCGGGGATGGCCATGTCCGACATGGTTCTTGTTAACATTAGAATATTCGCTGATGATCTAAATAACCACTGAGTCAGTCTCTAACTAGAGTATAGTGTACCGTTTGGATCAAAGGTCCGCTGTAAGTCATGCCATTGTGAAAGAACGCCCGAAAGTGTAAAAAAAAGTACGGGTGCACCCGTACAATTTAGGCATTTGCACTCAAACATTCAGCTCACACGAGTAGTTTAGCGTGTGCACATTCTTTCTTTGAACGCACACGCTTATATAGTGAGCACTTTTTTTACATTTTAC
The DNA here is from genome assembly GCA_946902895.1 of Fragum fragum. Classification (NCBI taxonomy): domain Eukaryota; kingdom Metazoa; phylum Mollusca; class Bivalvia; order Cardiida; family Cardiidae; genus Fragum; species Fragum fragum. The sequence continues at coordinate 10,226,308 of OX336370.1, read as the reverse complement.
GGCGAGTTGTGAAGGCCAGTTTTGAGTGTGCACCCCTGGCATTTGTTGGAACACCTTTATAATTTACGTTTGCAATCGTTCTTTGCCGTCGTAGCGCTGTCGGTAGTGCATAAGACTCCTAAACTTCAATCATGGAATGTCATGGGTTCGATCCCCAGCGGCGGCACATATCCTTTCGGACATTGTCTTTCACCAATGAGTGGATAATCGTAAACCTAAGAGGGATAGAAACTGGAGAACAGGAAAGGATGTAGTGGTAGTACTTGTGTGCGCTATACCAGAAATCCATTGTTAGGTGCTCCAGCCGCCGAGATAAACCTGAAATACTGTTAAAAGCGGCGTTAAATCCCGTTCAATCAAATCAATTTTGTGACTTAAAGTATATGCTTGACCCATTTAGTCCGCCATACTAATGAGAGCATACCGGATACATAGGCTGTTCTGATTGAAGTGTTGGTAACGTCACAGGCCCACATACTAACTTGTTCAAGTTGCTATGGCCCCTTTCTATTATAATGTGATCTCCATTTTGAAAGGATTTGCAGACAGACAGAGGCACAAAACGAAACACAGACAAACAAACATTCATGCGTGGCAAAAAATATATATCTTTGAGTTTTTTAAACTCCGTTATGCTGAATCCGGAGTATGCCGGTTTTTGAGGGGGATAAAGACAAGGATCAACTTGCACATGAGTTTAGTCTCATCCTAGTCAACCCCGTCTGCTTTTCCTTCTCAAGCCAGAGTTGTTTTTTAAAACATTTTTCGAAAGCAATTAGTACTTCCTCTGCTTTCTGTCTTTTTTTACCACGCAATATTTTAGACTTGTCCAAACTGAGAGATGTTGTATACGGCAATTTTTATTTTCAATCTTTGCTCGCTAGGATAGAAGAAAGAGTAGATATTGAAGACATTGCTTGTTACAAGCAGTTTCTTCATAATCCACAATGTTTTCCAAAGTGATTTTCTAGAGGGGCGTAAAATGCAAGGTTGTTTGGAAACTGGGTAATGTAATTCTGAGAACGATTTTACTCAGCATTTTTGGGGAGGGGCACGATATTTCATATAACTTATCTCTTTAGTGCGAGCACAGTAGAATATTTCATTAAGTGGTTATTATACAACATTTCTATTAAAGTACATCCGTTTGTGAGCTCACTTCTGTCCTACAACTAATTTCAACAGAGAAGAGAAAATATTTTAATTCAATCAAATTCTTGTGTTAACTTGTTTGAATATTCATCTCCATTTCAAGAATTATGTACCGTAACAATCGTTTAACTCTGTAACTAAAATACAATGTTTCCTGATTTGGTTGCCTCCCTTTGAATAAAGTCATGTGATGGGAAACCTAATTTGGTAGATTGACAGCAGAAGTTCGAGAACATTGCATCTTCGCAAATGGTCGAATCATTTACTCTTTATGTATTCTGACTGATTTGATCTTTTTCCGCTGTTCCGCTTAAAGCTTAATGAACATTTTAATTAAAATTTAAAATGTGTTGATATTTTGTCCCATTACCAGACGACTAAATTTTAAACTAGTCGAAATTGAAAGATGTTGCATACAACAATTTTTGGGTGACGGAATTCAAAACTTTGTCATAATAAAAAGAAAACATTGTGGATAATGAAGAATTTTCAAGCAGTTGCTTTTTCTTTTTTGCAAAAAAAAGGGGGGGAGGAGAGAAAAAAAGTCTAAAGCATTTTTTGAAGGATTCAAAAGCGCCATTGTGAGTGAATGGGTTATGTCGAAATAACATTTGTTGCATTTAAAAGCACATTATCGTATTTTTTATTTATATCTTTAACCTTTTTCTATACAAACCCGGGATTTTACGTTGCAGTGATTTTATACTGAGAAAACATTGTTGGAAAAGAAGAAATTGCTTGTAACAAGCAATTTCTTCTTTTCCCATAATATTTTCTACCACATAGGATCATTTCATTTCAATTTGCATCCGATTTTAATTGTCGTCTGCATTCCCAGTCTAAAACTTCAGAAATAAAACGGGAAAGGTTTAAATATCATTTGATTGATGGTCCGTTAATTGACGGATAGCTTGCAACGCTAACCTACCTCCAACATATTAGTAGGGCTGACATCTCAAACGTCTTTATTTTGTAGAATATGTGACCAGGGATATAATGGGAATATCGTTGGAGGGCGACATAAACGTTGAATAAGCTTTAGTTACGACTTTTAAGTCCACGAGCAATGTAACTTTTTTTTTCAATAAATGTCAGAGTTCAAAGTTCCTTTCCGTAGTGAGGAATTTAATTGGTGAATTGATTTTTGGCGACGATCGGTAAATTAATGACATGCAGTTTTTGAGATTTATGTTGTTGTTGTTTGTTTGTTCGATTTTTATTCAATAATATGTATTTTACAATACAATAAGACAAAATCTGTAATCCATTTAAAACCCAGGAAGATTGGTCCTAAGGGTAATACGACTAAAAAAATCCAATTCAAAACAGAAAAAAGCCGTTAAGAAAAGATTTCATCAGATTTAAATTTGAATGTATTGGTGGGGGTCGGTAAGAGTACAGCCTGACCCCCACACCGATCAAGGGTCAGTGATTTAGGCCGTGTAACCTGTCCGATGGGGTTAGACCAGCAATCCATTACCATGACGACCCGGCCTATCTCCCCTGAGATCATGGATAGCCAATTTGGCAGGCACTAACTGATAATTCTATTACCCTTAATACTCAGGAATGATGTTACTGGGCGACTGTGTATGTCTCAAACACCTTTTTTTAAGATCAAAACCTATGTCGTTGGTAACCGTTGTAATGCCTCGTTGAAATAATTGGAATGAGTACCAGAAATATTTAGAATAGTGAATAAATTTCGAACATTTGGATTGTAAAATTACACTAACCCCGCTGATCGGGAGCCACGAGTTTCCGTCTTAACAGCTGGCTAACCAAACTGGTTACTGAAGGCTAGTCTAGTTTATTAGAGTCACAAGTTGGTGAAAAATAGACGTTTATTACATAATAAAAAGGGTCTGTACACCCTTAAAACAAAGGAATACTTCGTCGGCGCGATAACAAAATGTCGTAATTAAAGGGACCTGTTGCTCGCACACCGACGAATCGTTGACTTTGAGACATATGAACTTTTAAAAACCAAGCGGTATACGGTAAGTGACCACTCGCGTGTGTCAATCAAGGAATATATCGACCAATCAAATAATCTATTCAGCCCGGCAATGAGATTTGAAATCCATCATTGTCCTCTATTTATGTGAATTGTTATTCAAGCTGCATTTACAACGTTTATTGACACCCCTCAAAAAAAGTTTTTGTGAGATATATTGAAAAATGAAGAAACTTGTTTTTAACAAGCAGTTTCTTCATTATCAACAGAGTTTTCTGCTCTAAGCGACAAAGATTTTTAAACTTTCACAAACTTGAAATTGTCGTATAACTCCTAAATTTTTCCCACATGGGCATATTTAACAGTTAACAGCACCAAATCACATGTTACATATATGTTTGACCCATTCTCACACAATGACACTTTTTGACGCCCCCCCCAAAAAGCTCACAAAAAACCCCGCAAAAACAACAAAACAACACTACCCCCCCCCAAAAAAAAAGCAAATTTCTTCATATTCCACAATTTTTCCTAGCCAGAAAGTTTAAAAAATCGAAAGTGTCTTAAATTCTAAATTGTCGTCTGCAACTCCTATCAACATGGACCCGTCTGAAATATTGTAGACTATTAACGGGATAAAATGATTACGAGGAAAGTAAATGCCTCTACGAAAATGCATTGATCATGTTTATGAGTAATGTTTCTTTCCTGCACTATCAAGTTTACAAAGATTATCGTATCGTCGTTGTTATTAGTCAAATAATCAATTGGCCGATCAAATCAGTCTCTTATAACGGAAGAGAAATTTGAACATTTATCTTTAGTAATTATGTTGATATTGAAGTTTTCGTTACGATGTGTTGGTCTCGAACCCTGCCAACATATTTTACAAAATAATGTCGTTTTTTTTTTTTCGCTTAGTCGAACAGCTATGTTTGAGGTCATTTGTCGTGACCTGCGATCCGTCAAATACCAGAACGATATTTTGAAAATACCATTGTGTTGACGATGAGTAGTTTTATAGGCCGTTTACACTACATCTTTTAGCATATCTGAAAAAGCATATATGTTTTAAGCATATCTGCTTTTTGCGTTCACACTGTCTGCTATAGCATATCTGCTTCATTTGACCTTAGTCAGTTATTTCTAAGGTGATGTAGTGTATTGCATTACTGGAATGTAGGGGAGAGATTTTATCATTTTGACTCATTCCTAAGTTTGTTGAAAAACACAATACTCTACGTCTAACCAAGTCTCAAGTTTTCATTAACAACCATTTTGTCACCTTTTCATGATTTAAGGCTAAAGGTATTAAAATTAACCACCACAGGCGTGAAAATATAGATCAAGTAGTGTCCAGATTATCCCAGGTTGAAATTTTTGCATGTGAAGTGGAAAGGGTAATTCTACTCTACCATATTTCAGTTTCGAAAGTTAAATCCTGATTGACCTCCGCTGGAACAGTTTCTTTTTCCATACAAGTATGACACACAGACAGACAAACATAAACGCAAATATTGTTTCAGAAATGGTAAACCAGGTTGTTTAAAGTGAAGAGAAATGACAATTTTATACAAAGAAAATGTGAGAAAAAAAAAACTTTCGCCCCAGACCGGCCTGCAAAATGTGGACAGTCATAATTACATTTCATACTTTCAGTACTCTGCACATGGTCACTACTATTATCACAGGTGCTACCATTGACAAAAAACTCTATCATTGGAATTGACAAACACACAGACCAAAACAACAAACATTCCAAATCATTTTAAAATTAACCGGCCCATAGAAATCAAAGCTTTGCCCATAAGCAGACAAATTTTTTAGACTGTCCCAATTAATAGGACATGCAGACGACAAGTTAAAGTTCATGAAATTTAAGATTTTTTCAAGCATTTTTGGAAATCAGAATAATTATTCGATGCAAGTTGCAAGCGAATTCTTCATTTTACCAAATATTTGCCTAATTGTTTTCTTGATAGGCGTAAAAAAAAAAAGCGTCATTATTTGGGAACGGGTTAAAATATGACGCAAAAAGAGAAACTAATCTAATGTTTAACACAACATTCTGTATATGCAGCACTGAGGATAAATTGCCCTGAAGAATCATTGAGGGAAAGGAGAAATTTTCTTGTTAAAAGCAAACATTTTCTACCTTTTTTATTGATACCTCTTAATCCTTTTTTTTCTAATTTTCATAAACTTTAAAATCTTAACTGTATATTAGTCTTAATTTTTCTGTCGGGTAATGTGCAAAAATATTTTATTTTAGCTATAATTACAATCTTTTTAATATTTACAGCACTTTCTGATTTTCATGAAGCTTTCTCTTCATTTTCATTAAAAAGAACAAAGCAGTATTGGAAAAAATAACCAACAATACATTATATGGTAATGGGTTATTACAAATAATATGTAGGAAATGTTGGTATTAAAGAGGCAAATGAGAGTGCTGACCAGTATCTATTTATTTTGTCAGCTTATCAGTAGGTCATCTGAGAATTGATAGGCCGATTCCGTCTGAAAAAGCAGATGGAAATAGAACATGTCCTATTCCGTATGTTTAGCAGATCTGCTAGCAGAACGCCCATTATCTACTGGTTTACACTGTATGTTTTAGCAGATATGAAAAAGTAGATATGAAAAAACATACAGTGTAAAGCCCTCATTAGATGCTTAGACTTTAAATGTATTCATTTATTTAAAAACATGACTTAAATTATAGAAAGCAAGAAATGATTTGGGACAAAGATGACTACAACCCAATATAGGTATATAGCGCGTCGAACTGTTAATCATAAGGTCCAGGGTTCGATTCCCTGTCTCGGCAAATATCCTTTCCGACAATTGTCTACCGCCAATTGGTAGATAATGGTAAATCTAATTGGGATGAGCAGCTTCGGGCTAGAAAGGGACTACGCGTTAGTACTGTTGTGAGAAATACCTGGAATTCATGGTTATGCGATAGAACTGGAATACTGTTAAAAGTGACGTTGAACCCCATAACATTTATCGCCCGTATTAATAACTATTCAAGGAACATCCGTTACGAAAAAAAGAGTTCTTCATTTATCCCATTCCCATACAACGACACTTTTTGACACCCTCAAGAAAAGGGCTTTTGAAAACGTTGTGGAAAATGAAGAAATCGCTTGTTACAAGCCATTTCTTCATATTCCACAATGTTTTCTATTTCAAAAGACTAAATATAGACAAATAAATGAATGAATAAATTAAGTTTTATCAACTAATAATCATCGTCTGCAACATCTTTGGATTTGGATCAGTCTAAAATTTTGTCGAGTGAAATGGGTTAATTTGAAAAAAAAATAGATCTTTTACCCTTTCCTATTCATCCATTGTTTTTACGTCCCTGTATTTTTATTATTGAGAAACATTGTGGGAAAAGAAGAGAAAAATTGCGTGTGACAAGTAATTTCTACTTTTTCCACATTTTTTTACCCTACTGAAACAACTTTTCAAAGAAATTCGACTTTAAACTGTTGTCTGAAAAACCGTTGAATTTGTACCGGTCAAAAATTTTGCAGTACAGTTACAAGGGTTTAAGAAAAAATAAAACTATTTATTCGTTTATTCATAAACTCCCATCAAGAACAAAGCGTAAATGACGTATTATATAATAATGGCTGGGATACCTGATAGGGTTATCTCCATAAAAAGGTCATCTTCAAGGTCAAAGTCTGACAGATGGATAATGGCGCGCTATTCAATATTTCCAGCGATATGCCGGTCTAATTGTGCAATTAACTACCCTACCTCTACAATGCTGGGATTCTTGAAGAAACCCGAAAATCGATTTTGGTTTTTGTACCGGTATTTTCTACCTTACGAAGCTGTAATTTTGATGTTTTTATCTTTCCGTCTTTGCATTGTGTCTCAGAGTGAGATAGTCTATAATTAACATGGCGTCACCAATCACACATTTCAATTTCTCTCTTTTATTATTATTATTATAATTCCTTTTATCAAATTTATTTTTATTCATACGAGTTTGTCCACATTAATATATCACGTTTTGTTTACCGATGCAATTCTCAATACAAACGTGTAAACTGAATATTGCTTGTAAACAGCTAAACTACCGTATTCTCTATTTGGTAGGAATTCAATGTAAAAGAATTAAACACTGGGATTTTTATCGCGCTTTCTTCGTGTTATTCCAGCCTCAGGTTTACGTGCATTAAACCGAGACCCTATCTGCTCGAATTTACTTCTTTAGGGAAGTTTTAAATTGATGGATCGCTGGCCATACCCACTGAACTCCGACAGGAAGTTAGTGTTACATATTTAACAACATTGTGGCAAGTGGCATGTAACTCAAAAGTTGGTTGGCGACCTAAACGTTGTAACTACAGCTTGAATAAACAGCTACGATGTTTAGGTTGCCAAACCAACTACATATAAAATGCTTCACAAAACCGTCGACGATTTTCGTAGTTCAAAAATCACTTCCGGTTTAAATTAATAACATATCGAATATCTTATCGAAATAGATATGATCAATCAATTGGCCCTGTTCATCGATATTATTTCAGCATTGTAGTCGAAGCTAACTAGACAGCAGGGAAAAAGATTATCTGCACTTAAACGTAATTGTAATCGATAATATGAATTATTTATTTTGACATGCTTTACGATCACTTTGTGAGAAATCAAAGACACATCGGGGTTGAAAAACTCAGAAAATGTTTAGCGTAGAAGAGGCGGGAAATACTCGTAGGAAACGTTTGGGAAAAAGTTATATGTGGAAAGACGAACAATCGAAAACAAAAGATAAAATGCAACTAGTTGAGATGATATATATATAACGATATTGTTCTACAAAAAAGTTCTTAACTACAGCTTATTCTAAGGTGCAGTTACGAGACCGTCAATATGCCTTTTGTATACCTAACGAATTTCCTTTTACTTAAATATTCATTGCATGCGGACAAATTCGGACTATACTGAAAAGGAAATCCGTATCATTTCCAGGTAAAATAACGTCACACAAGTAATTTCGTCACTATGTTCTTTAAAGCAAATTTCGTTCTTCTTTTGTTGAAAAATAATTCGTTAAAACAAATAATGTGTAGGTTCAGATTATATTCCCATAAACTAGAAATTGAAACAGGCAGGTACCATGGGATTGACCGCGAAAACAGATTTTGTAAATTATGTCCGTGTAACCAAACCGAAACTGAATACCACTTCTTGCTATGCTGTCCGATATACATTGATATTCGTAAGAAGTATTTTGGAAACCTACCCAGGCCAAATATCAATATTTTAGAAAACATTTTGTCGTCTAAGTCTAAAGGAACAATACTAAATACTTCAAAATATCTATGAGATGCTTTCAAATTACGTGATTATAAAATCCAGCTATTAATGCCTCAAGTATGAACAAAATCGCTTATTTGTCGCCGGTTTGGTCCTAAAACTTCGTAACTGTGGCTTTAATAATGCTGTGGCTGTGACGTTTTGGAATTAAAGCGACGAAAAATATGAAAAATTAATGTTGTGTTGTTTCGATCAGATCTTTTCCGTTTCTATGTTTTCTTTTCTACATGTATTCATCATTTTCTGTTTGTACATGTGTATGTTTGCATTGTTGGTGACATTTGATGTCTTGTATGTTTGTGCCATCTTCATATGGTATGTTAGGGCCAAAAGCACTATTTTGTGCTGATTTGCTTATTAAATGAAATGAATCATTTTTATCTTTGTAGTTGAAGTTCGTTGGTATATAATACCATCAATCTTGCTCAAGTGACCGCCTCTATAAATCGAACACTTTCATTAAGAGACCAGAACGATAATTACCGTTATAAAAAATCTTCAGAATTGGGCGTTTTTTCTTATAGAATTGTCAAAACCTAATCCCATGTTAGTGGTCCTCATTAAATCGTCTCAACGACTGCGAATAAGTGCGAATCCTGCAATGATTTATGCGTGTAGCCGAAACCGAGCCTTCGTATGTGTCAAAAAAGTGTATTAACCCATTCCCACAAAACAAAATTTTAGACCGGTCCTAATTGAAAGAAGATGCAGACAACAATTTCATGTTGATTGAATTTTATTTTTTTTTTCAACTTTCTCATTAGAAAACATTGTTGAAAATGAAGAAATTGCTTGATACAAGCAATTTCTTCATTTTCCTCAATGTTTTCCAAGGCTTTTTGTCTTGAGGGGCATAAAAAGGAGGGCTTGTGTGGGAATGAATTAAAGACCACTCTCTTACACGACCACCTCTGGTAGGTCGTTTTTGCTGGTTTAACTGTAAATGGAATACTGTGATGTAACAGTGATACAAAACCTTGTACTGTGTTCTTGTCGCGTAGGCAAAACTTGATATTTCACGAGAGCTTCGTTCTCATGAAATATCAAAAAGCCCCTATACGAAGCTCGAACCCAATACAAGGCCTTTTCAATCCATTACAAAACGACAAAATGTTCGACTAGTTACAGACGACGATTTCAATCGCTTCGAGATTGAAAACTAAGGCCCTGAATAGAGTAGAAAACATTGTGAAACAAGCAATTTCTCTTCTTCTCACAATGTTTTCTTTAATGTAATTCTGAAGGCGCGTAAAAACCGTGATTATTTGGGAATGGGTTAAGCTTCCACTGGATAACGGAAGGTATAAAAGATATACAAAATCTCTCATTTTTTCCTTACAGGTACTTATTCCCAATGAATACTTCTAATCTAATATTGTCCAAGTTTCTTAAATGATATCTTAATTATTTGTGGAAATTATTTTTTCGGAAAAGGATAGACTCGGAAAAATAAAAGAGTATTGATCTTGAAATCTATTTAGACTACGATCAAGTGTATTTGGTTTAACGAGACTTTCAGTAGACTTTCAGTCAAACCTCGGTTGGTAGGTGCAAGAAACCATGGCTTCCTGTCATTTTTCAAACAAGTAAAATGTACAATATTTCCATCGATGAAAGACAAATGACGCGTGTGACAATGGCATTTTTTCCCGAACTCGTGATCGTGCTCAGGACTCTAGAATAGAACCATCCTGTGTTATATGTACCTATTAAACGAACCAGGTTTTACGGGAGGTTAAGCTTAGAAAAATATATCTATATGAAAATTGCCAGTTTATACACCAAAAAGGGCCTATCACTCTACCATGCCAACACGGACGTCCATCATCAGTACTTTCAGTGTTTTGATTTTCTAATGCGATTCTACAGACTTTCCTGTACGAAGATGCCTTCGCTAAAAGTTCCACAGACAGCGTAAAGGATGATTTAAATCGAAACATGCTTGCTTCTCATGCGGTGAGTGAGTTGCGCCAACTTTATGAATGTTACCTGCCAAGAATGCTACCTATCCCAATAACGTGTTTTTATTGCCTGCTAGTCTCGAGGTCACGGATCCAGTCATAGAGTTTAGTAGAAAAACATTAATTATATATACTTTTTTCCTTGTAAGTACCTGCAAATCATAGTAATCGTTCTAAAATCTCGTAACTACAGCTTGAATCAAGCTGTAGTTACGAGGTTTTTGAACGACGAAATATTGTTGTTTTCGGCACATGTTGGACAATGACTTAATATCGAGTCTTTGTTATATCTGAAGAAGGTTGGTCGGTTTTACCTTTTCTTAAGAGCCCCCTGCATCAAATTGACCTTGCGGGTTGTAACAGAAAACGGTGTAGTAAAATTCACGCTTATTCCATTCAAGATCCTTCAAAACTCAAGCGGTAGTTACGACGATTAATTCGACAAACCAACTAAAATGTTTTTGTTGTTGTTGTTGTTGTTCAAAAATGTCGACCAAGCTTTAGGAGTTTAAAATTCATCTCGGGTATAAATGAATGATTTGATTGGCCAATTGATTATTTGATTGACATCCTCGATCCGTTGTCAATCAAATAATAAATCGAATAATCATATCATTCATTTAGACCGTAAATGACTTTTGAACTCTGACACATATATAATAACCAGTTGTGTTGATTCGGCGAATTCAGCTTCGTTCCTGCAACTCATTCAAGCCATAGCTACAACATTTAGGTTTTCAACGGACCATTTTAATGGTTGTTTTTACATGTAAGTTAATTTAGATTTTGCAAAGTAAAACACTGTTCAAAATCTAAGTCGAACTTCCTGTCGGAGGTCAATGGGCGTGCCAAGCGATCAGTAGAATTAAACGAAGGAGAACTTCTAGGGCTGGTGGTGGCGCCTTTCACGGTGTCCATTTGCATTTTTTTCCAAATGAATTACAGGAACGCAATTTGCAAAACTCTTTTCACTGTAGACGCTGTATTTTCGTAACACCAACGCCGTATGTCGTCGGTGTGGTAGCAGAATGTCGTAACTACAGCTTTAAAGCTGTAGTTACGACATTTTGCTTCCGCACCGACTATCAAGTACATAACGTTGTGATAACGAGGCAGTTACGCCTCAGAAAAACTTCATACGCCCTGCCTACAACTCAAACGTTGCACGTCAGATACTTTCAACACCAACAGTTCTCTGACAGTCACAGAAACGCCACTTTACCAGGTAAGTAGAAAGATTGTCGCACATGCTCCGACACCCATCCCCGAATACAGCCTTAGGTTTTAGCATTGACCATCGTTAATAAACTTTGATTTGTTTGTTTGTTTGAATAGGGTTAAACGTCTCCATTGGTAGCGGATAAAATCGGTATGGATCGAACCCTTGATCTCATGATGGAGAGTCGGACGCGCTATCGATTGCGCTTTACTTTAAATTCTTCCCTGATATGCATTGGGGAGATAAGAGCATTAACGGCTGCGCTAATTTTGTACATGTAAAGGAATTCACCAGTCTCGGAAGCGATGCAATAAATGTCTCTCTGGATAAATTCACGTAACCTTACTCTTTCGGGTTGATCTACTAAAAAAAAAAAAAAAATGGGAAAAATTAAGGTGACCCGTTACTCCTTACCCTTTCATGCTGATCCCGGAATATCCTTGCTTTGACAGGAGGCATAGACAAAGATCAGCCTGCACATTTCTATAGTCCACACCACCTGTATGTCCTATTTATGCAAAATTGACTACAAGATCAATTTCCATACAAATTTTTGACCTTAACATTCAGACAAACAGTGCTATCACTGAATTGATTTTTATGCAATTCTAAACAAGGATTTATCAACATGACAAGGGTTAAGCCATTCCCTCACACCTATGTTTTTTACACGTCCTTCCCCCCCCCCAAAAAAAAAAGTCTAGTAAAAGATTGTGGCAATGAAGAAATTGCTTGATTGTAACAGGAATTTCTTTATACCCAGAATGTGTTCTATCCAAAGGGGAAAGAATTTTCAGATGTCTTCAACTAACCGCTGTCAACTGCAAATTTCTTTTTAAAATTGGGACCAGTCTAAAAGTTTGTCGTCTGGTAATGGTTTAAAGGACTATTTCGTAGTAGAGAAAAAATAGACCAGACCACTGAGATGACACGGTCTTGCTCGTGTAGATACTTTTCGTGGAAATCTGTGCAGGGATAGAACTGAGAGACTGTTTGCACCGCAAACCGACAGAAGGTTCCCCTGAGATAATAAACTGCGTTATTTTGCCAAATTTGACAGTAGCATGTAATAAAAAAAAAAAAAAACCAACACCAAAACCACGAAAAGTAGTAAACGTCATAACTACAGCTTGATTAAGCCGAAGTTACAACGTTTAAGTCACCAAAACAACAAAAACGCTTAACACCAATGTCGGAGTTCAAAGTTGAAAAGTTCAATTCCGGTCTAAATCGATGATTTGATTGGACGATCGAATTATTGATTGACAGCTGCAATTCATCAAATCATACTGTACTTGTTTAGTTTACCAGAGATACTCTGACAAAAAGCCTTAAACCAATCAGAATGGATCTAACAAGTGTCTATTTTTTACGAATGAACCGGCAAGCGAAAAGATCCCTTCTTGGAAGGTCGAAAACAACCAACCTGCTCAGACTGCGAGGAAGGAGCAAACTCAGAAGAGTCGAAACACTCACGCTCTTATTAGGTTTTCCGATTGTAGAAATGTCAATGTACATAATTATGGTAATTAAAAAACAAATGAATAAATAACCGTTGCATGATCTGATCTATTTTTTTTTTTTTTTTTTTTTAGCTAGCAACGTGACAGCTTTGATAGCTTGAATTAGCTGAGACATATTGAGGTCTTCTCGGAGATCAATGAGTACAAATTGCCACTGGCGGCTTAATTACTAAATATATTGAATGACTACACAATAACAAGTAGTTCTTATGTTTTCAGTAATATTGCAAATTCTGCCTGCAAGTTCGTCTACTTGGTATTTTAGCTCACTTAAGAATATCGTGTTCGAAATGAGCCTGATCAGGGTCTTCAGTGGGCGCACTGCTTTGTATGGCCATATGAATTAACTTTATTCAAATTTTAGAGAACATCATCAAAAGGTTGTAATTTAACTCCTTGGTTATTTAACTTAATTTATCATGATAAACTTGACTATCAAAACCATGCTTTGCTAGCTCGTTCACAAATTGCAGATGATGTGGTTAAAGTTGATTAAATTTTAAAGATCTTTGTCTCTCTTGGTAGAAGACAGTGGAAATGAAGAAAGAGTCATTGCCGATGACAAAAATTTAGACTAGTCCAAAATGAAAGAAGTTGCAGATGATAAATTCAAGTTTATACAATAAAAAAAAGATCTTCGTCTCTCTGGGTAGAAAACATTGTGGAAAATGACGAAAAATGCCATTTCAAGTGGACAAAAATTTAGACTGGTCGAAAATAAAAAAAGCTGCAGATGACAGGTTCAAGTTTATGAAAATTTAAAAAATGTTCGTCGCTTTGGCAAGGAAACATTGTTGAAAATGAAGAAATTGCTTCTTACAAGCAATTTCTTCATTTTCCTCAATGTTTACCATGCATTTTTCTTTATTAGCTTACAAGAGCGGGGTTCGTGAGGGAATACGTTTTGCAGTGCCAAAGTTATAATCAAAAATGGTCCAATATTTTCTGTTATTGTCTAATAATCATGACTAGAATTTCAGCTATTTGAATGCTGCAATGAAAAATGATATTGCTTTATATGAATGAAGACGGGCCGTCGTTTTAATTCGAACCCCTTGTTTTAGCGTTTATACAAGGGGGGATTTATGTTTGCTTTATTCTGTAATCAATTAATTGTTCATTGAGTGCCGAGCAAGGTTTATATTTCCCGTTTAATAGATCAATTATTATAAAAATATTATTTGTTTTCCCTGAAATATGCATATGAAATAAATAAATGCACGATAATTTGTTAAGTATTAAAAAAGAGGGCGGGGCAAAACAAGTTTTTTGACAAAATTTAAATCGGAAATCACCTACATTGTATTCGTATCTGCATATGGACGTTGTACTTCCAAAAGGTCGTAAATACAGCTAGAGCTAAATAATAGCTGAAGTAAGAATATTCTGACGGTATATCGCACGATAATTTCCTACGAAGACAACTCATTACCCAAAAACTTCTTTACAGTGAAGATGTTTCTGCACGACAGCAGTGTACTTCCCTTAAAGTGTATGACAGAATCACTCTCACGTTGTAAAACACTAGCTAATAAACACTTTGTCGCAGTAATATTGAATAGTGGATAACGTAGTTTTCGTAGAGTAAGCGAAGCAGGTATCCCCCATTTTTTTCAACCCTTTCCTGTTCAATCTCTGTTTTTTACTTCTCTGTGATTATATAATTGACAAATCGCTTGCCCCGCCCAATTACTGCTTTGGCCATTGACTCCGACAGGAAGTCCCGCTTCGAATTTAATCGGCGTTATATTGCAAAATTTATGGCTAGTAGCATGTAACAAAAAGTAGAATATTTGGTTTGCGACTTTAACGTCGTAACTACAGCTTGAATAACCTTTACTTACGACGTTTAAGTCGCCAAACCAGCAAAAAAGCTGAACAAAAGATGGCGACCAGTTTCAAAGTTCAAAACTCATTTCTGGTCTAAAAGAACGATTTCATTGGTCAGATTGGTTATTTGATTAACAGCAGGGATTCGTCAATTCGTCGAAAGAGACGAAATTACTTATAACACGTAATTTCTTCTTTTTCAAAATATTTTTACCCTACTGAATGGGTTTTTTTCTCTCGTATTAAATTCACTTTAAATTTTCGTCTGCAAAACCTATTAACTTGGACAGGTCTAAAATTTCGCAAAGAGGAAAGGGTTTAGAGCCTTGAATTTTGAAAATTGAACGACCCGGCTGAGCGGCTGTTGGACTAAGCGGCATTATCCTTAGAGTTAACACATTACCAGACTGCACAATTTTAGACTGGTCCAAATTGAAAGAAGTTACAGAGAACAATTAAAATTGTATGAAACTTCAGATTATTTCAGCTGTCTGGGTACAAAACATTGTAAAAATGAAGAAAGTGATTGTTGCAAGCAATGTTTTCGTTAAGCGTCATTGTGTTTGGAATGGATTAAACCCTTTCCCGTTTAAACCCGGGATTTTACGTTACTGTGATTTTATACTTGAGAAAATATTGTGGGAAAAGGAGAAATTGCTTTGAGCAAGCAATTTCTCCTTTTCCAACAATATTTACTACCACACAGGATGGTTTAATTTCAAATTTCATCCAGTTTTTATTGACATCTATAACCTCTTACAATTTGGACCAGTCTAAAATTTCAAAAAACAGGAATGGATTAAAGGCTCTATAGCTCTTGTATGGACAGAATCTCTGACAAAAGGAATCCTGAAATATTGCTTAAACTTATTTAACATGCTTGTAAACCCATTCCCACACAGTGACGCTTTTTGACGCCCCTCTAAGTAAAACAGTTAGGAAAACTTAGCGTAAAATAAAGTAACAAGCAATTTCCTCATTTTACACAATTTTTTTTCACATAGAAAGTTGAGAAAATTCATAATCTTTATTTCGTCATGTGCAACTCCTTTGAAGTTGGACCAGTCTAAAATTTTGCTGTCTGGTAACCGGTTAAGCCATTTGGCATTATTAATGCTGAATTAAAGAAATAACATTTTAATGTGCCGCGACAGAAGATGCTGTTGTGCATCAAGACGCTTGCTATCTGTATATCAATACCTCTGAGATGCTACACGATTGAAAGTGCATGCACTTCACTTAATAGACAAATTTCATGTTTTATCTACGTTATGTAGAAGATTGGATGGCGGGATTGCCTCGAAAAACAGCACTTCATTAAAACTGGTAAATAGATCTTAATTAAGTCACCGTATGGGTTCTTCAACAAGGATATCAGATCGGGATAAATGGGTTCCACTATCGTTGAATAATATTGTTTAACTATCGACTGTATGATTCATACTTTAAAGTTTTCGCATACTGCAGTTAAAGATGGATTAGACAAACCCATCAGTTTTATTTAACCTCTTGGTGAACGTTAAAATAGGGGGAAATGTTTTTTTTTATGTAGATCTTATCGGTATATTGAAAGGGTGCCCAGTTCAACTAAAAAGAAAATACTTAATAAAAATGTAGGTATATAGTAAATGGAACACGAACAAGTTACGATAGCAATACAACATCATGCTGTACGTCTATCTGCGGAGGTAGATTTTGATGTCCCACTCGACCTTCGGCCTCATGAAATATCAAAATTTCCCTCCGCAGCTCAACGCAAATACAAGATAGTTGTTACATAAGATTCTCTATTGAACTACAGGTTAAATAATTGAACATGCTGAAATATTAGCATTACAAACAAACAAATGTGTCTTCTATTAGAATTACGACACCCTATTGATACAACAACAATTCAATGATTTAAGGATTGGTCTCGGGTCTATTTCCCTCTTTAAACCAATCATGTAGTCTAAAATAACGATAGCAATAAATGAAATGCGGTCGCATACAAAGACTGGACGCAGCAAAGGCAAGTCATGGATGGTATTTCAAAATTCAGATTTTCAGAAAATGAATCTGCTTAACCCATTACCAGACGGCAAAATTTTAGACTGGTCCAAACTGACAGGAGTTGCAGAAGACATTTTAAAGTTTACGAAATTTTAGATTACTCAACTTTCTGGATAGAAAACATTGGTGTAAAATGAAGAAATTGCTTGTTACAAGCAATTTTTTCATTTGACACAATGTTTTCCCAATTGTTTTCTTGAGGGGCGTCAGGAAGCGTCACTATGTTGGAATGGGTTAAGGCAAAAGCCTCGACCCTTTCAAACTAGTCGTGTAGTACAGCCTATTCTATAAAGCATTGTGCAATGTATTTGTTCAAAATCTATGCGCCAAAAATATCCTACAGTAGACTGACGACAATTCCTAGTTTTGTAATGTTTTTAGGCCCCGCCCACTAATCTCCTCTGACAGGAAGTTCAACTCAGATGTTAAACGGTATGGTTTGGAAAATGTCATGGCCATTAACATGTAACAAAAAGGTCAAATGATTGGTTAACCGAGGAGGTTAAACGACACTACTATAGCTTGAAAACAGCCCACCACCCCCACCACCCTCTCCAAAAAAAAAAAAAGAAAAGAAAGCAAACACAAAATGAAACCTCTTGACAAATATATGGACTAATGTTAGAGTTCGACGTTTTCTTCCGGTTTAAATGGATGATATGATTGGTTGATCGATTTTTATATTGACAATCGAGATCCGTCAATTGTGTTTAATAATGGCTATATATACGTAATACGGTACAACTAACGGATCGCTAGCCACGCCGACAGACCTCCGACGTTAGCTTGACACATTGACAGGGACATTAACCCTTTCCCGCTTTTTGAAATTTTAGACTGGTCCAAATTGAAAGAGGCTGCAGACGACAATAAAAATTGGGTGCAATTTGAAATGAAACCATTCCATGTGGTAGAAAATATTGTGGGAAAAGGAGTAATTGCTTGTTACAAGCAATTTCTTCTTTTTCCACAATATTTTCTTAAGTATAAAATCAAAGCGGCGTAAAATCCTGGGTTTGTACAGGAAAGGGTTTAACAAATTTCGAATCGTTGATTGGTGACATATAAGTCGAAACTACAGCTTAATTTTAGGTTACCAAATCAACTAGAATGCTTGATACACACGTCAAATGAAAAAAAATCACTTTCAAACTGAATTAATGATTTGAATTGTCAATCGGTTTTTGACTGACACCTGCGATCTGACAATTTCCAGATTTTTTTCTCCAATCAGAAAATCTCCATGAGGCGAACAGTTTTGACTCTAGCCAGCCTACGCAATTCTCGCAGACTCACCCCCCACCCGCCTCCAAAAAAAAGGGGATTTTCGCATTTCCCAGATTTTCCCTTTTTGGAGGACGGCTCGAAAAATGAATAATAAATGTATATACCAATTAAAATGGACGTACGAACAAAGAACTCTGTCAAAAAACGGCCTTTAATTGTGATAACGTTAGTTTTCGTTCTTTTGTCCTTCTTTCCAGCAAATATCCAATCGCGGCTGTAAAACAAACAATCAGTCGACCAATGGACATATTCATTCAAACAGGACGTTAACCTTGAACTCTGACATTGGCTGCCATTTATTTATTTATTATTATTATTTTTTAATTTTTTTTAGTTTGGAGTCTTAAATGACGTAACTACATTTTATTCAAGCCTTATTTATGACGCTCAAGTCACCAACCAACAATTTTACTTTTTAGCTAACAAAGCGTCAGTTTTGATAGCTTAAGTTAAGAGACCTTTAGAAGAGTACTTGTTTTTAGATTACTTAACAAAACTATGCTTTGCTAGCTTACAGTACTTTCAGTACTTTGATTTGTAACATGTTACTGGCCATACATTTTGAAAATAATGTCTTTAGGAAGCGGAACTTCCTGTCGGAGGCAATGCGTCTGGCGAACAAGTAAGTGGGCGGGGCCAGCTATAGGTCGATTGCCAAGAGGTTCGGCGATGAGTCATGGTAGAGATATATGTTGCAGGCTTCAAAAAAGACATCAAAATGTTATATGTACGATTCTGATAAGATAACACGACTAAAATATTGAACCTTGATGTTCTTTTCCAACAAATTATGAAAACCACCTGGTGGTCCAATGAAAAAGTAGACAAAAATATATTTTTCTGCTACTCTCGACCAGTTCCGGGTACATCTCTTATGTCATCTTAGGCGTTATTTAGTGACCCTGTCAATCCATTCCAAAACTGTTTGATTGGTCAGAATTGTTAGAAGTTGAAGACAACAATCTTTAGATGGTGATATTTTAAAATTCTTTGTACTTTTGGGGGTGTTTAACCCTTTCCCGTTTTTTGAAATTTTAAACTGGTCCAAATTGAAAGAGGTTGCAGACGACAATGAAAACTGGATGCTATTCGAAATGAAAGCATCCTATGTGGTAGAAAATATTGCGGGAAAAGGAGAAAGTGCTTGTTACAAGCAATTTCTTCTTTTACCTCAATGTTTTCTCGAGTATAAAATCACAGGAACGTAAAATCCCGTACATTGTGAATAATCGGGAAATTGATTGTGTAAAACTAAGCCTTTTTTCTGCATTTCCGCAATGTTTTCTAAATCTTATTCTGTCAGGTGAGTAAAAAAGAGGGATTCTGTTGGAATGGGTTAAATGTTGAAAAATAATGGGTCGTTAGTCACACACTGAACTCCGATATAGCAATATGAATAAACTGCAGTCACGACGTTTAAGTCACCAGACCAGCAAAAATGCTTAACCCTTTCCTGTTTTTCAAAATTTAAGACTTGTCCAATTCGCAAGTAATTGCAGACGACAATAAAAAGTGAGTGCAAATTGAAATGTAACCAAATTACAGGATAGAAAATATTGTGGGAAAAGAAGAAATTGCAATTTCTCCTTTCCCCACAATATTTTCTCATGTATAAAATCACAGGGACGTAAAAACCAGTGATTGAACAGGAAAGGGTTAATCTAAAATTAGGATTTCAAAATTATTTTTTCAGTTGAAATGAACGATTTGATTGGTCAATACACATTTTGATTGACAGCGGCGATTCGCCAATTACGATTATGTTGGTGTATATATATTAGTTGTTTCAGTAATTTTAAAATGGGAAAGAATGGAAATGTCTAAAACGCAATCGGCTAGAATACGAATTACGCAGTTTTAGCCGATATTATCGTGACGGTAAACGTCACGATCGGCGTTACAAAACGTCATCCAATAATGTTTAACCTTTCCATGATTGTCAGTTACTTATTTTGTGCATTTTTCCACAGCGGAGAAACATGAGTGTTAGCAAATGGTTAAAATATTTACAAACATTTACGAACCTTTCAATATTACAAAATCTTCCGAGAACGAGCCCAACGATTTTTATCTATAAATAGATAAAAGCACGGTCAAACTAAGCTTCCTCATTTATTTATTTATTCTATTTTACTTTTTTGTTAGTCTTGAACATATTTTTCCCAGGAATGAGCGATATACCTGAGATTTTTAGAGGCTTAGTGGAACGAAGTAATTTTAGGAGTTTTTTTTTTTTAGAATAAAGGTAAAACACTTTAGTGTATTTGGTTTATCAACTCAACACGTTTGGAATTCCTTTGATTTTCTGGTTATTCCAGAAATGCTGATAGTTCATGGTTTTATCCTTCACAACTATTTATCAAGTACGCAGTAATGTTAGATCATACTAAAAGACCCGAATCTCTTATAATGTGAAAGATTTTATAACATGGTAGCAGAAGTTGAGAAATATATGAATGGATGAATAATAATTTTTTAGTTTCGTCTATCAAAAACGGTCGTTCAGATTGGTCGAAAAAATCATTCATCTAAGAGATGCAGAGAATATATTTTTTTTTTTTTTTCATGGATGTATGAACCGAAAAAACTAATCACACTGCATGAAGACGCGAAGCGGATTCATGCATAAGTGTGATTAGATTTTTCGGTTCATACCTCCATGAAAACAAAAAATTATTCTCTTCGTTTCTTATAATTTGATATCATCGAGCGAAAAAAGCAACAACTTTACAATTTTTGATACTTTTTTGAATGGAAGTATTTTGTGCGGAGGCATACAAAATAGCTGCGCGCTCAAAATTTTGTTCATGGAGTAATGAATATTTTTTTCGATTAATCAGAACGTCCAATTTTGATAGACGAAACTAAATATTAAATTATATAAAATCCGAAGTGATAAAACTGTATTGGTTAGTGATATTGTGTCGAAGATAAACTGTAAAAGACTGCTATATATACGTTTGTATATTGTATGATCATTGGATCAATGGCAAGCGAATGAAATGATTTTAAACAATCTTCATAATTTTCTAGCAAAGTTGTTAAGTTTAAGAGAACGTCACAATCCCTCCTTTTTACGCCCCTCAAGAAAAAAAGACTTTGGAAAACCTTGTGAAAAATGAAGAAATGTTTTATATCCAAAAAGACAAAATATAATATATTAAAATTCCATCAACTTGAAATTCCGACGAATCGTCTACAGTTTATTTCAATTTGGACTAGTCTAAACATGCTTGCGGGGGATTTTGTTAATACACAGATATTCGTCACATTACAGCAGACCTGTATCGGAAAGTCAACACATGGCATGACCAAAAGTGGATTTCTTAAATAGTTTACCGTCTTATCAAGTTCTTTGTATCAAGTGGACCTTTTCCTTTGGTTTGGCGAGTTACACGTGGTAACTATAGCTTTTTCAACCTGTAGTTACGACGTTTAGGTCCAAAAAGAGCAAAATGACCCACCTAATACATACATCTTGTTGATTACAGACACGGCAATCTCAAACTTACTTCAACCTATTAACAGACAACAGAGTTTTAGACTGGTCCAAACTGGAAGAAATTGCAAATTTGCGCCGAAATTAAAAAAATATAGTGAAAAAAATAAAAACATTCTGAGAAAGGGAAAAATACCTTGTTACCATGATAGTATTTCTTAAGGGCACAAAAAGCGTAACTGTGTTAAATGGAAACATATGCAAGATTGTGCAAGAGATTTATCAAAAGTCTAATGATATTATTTTGTGGAGAAGCACTTTTAACCCATTCCTACACAATCCCGATTTCTTTCGACCTGGCCCCAGAAAAACAATGTGAAAAATTTAAAAAAAAATGTTAGAACCAGTTTTTTTCATACCAAGAAATGCTGAGATATTCAGATAATATAAAGTTGAAATAGTACGGTCTGCATCTCTTCTCCTGGTTGACCTGGCAGAATGGTTGTAAATATCCACCTTTTAACACTCTCTCCCGGCTTCCGATTCGCTGAATGAATGCAGCTATGGTAAATACTGTGAGAAAAGAAGTAAATAATCTATAGTTTCTCCCTTTCTCTCTGTATTTTTGTTGTTTCTTATACAAGCTTTTCTTATCTGAATTAATGTTGTATTTAGTTTACAGCCATGTTCAATTTAGAATATTGTCGTCTGGTAGAGGATTAAGTCTTTAAATAGGCCTACAATATTTTATGCGGAATTGGCTTTTTTGAATCTACCCATTTTACTCCGATTATGATGAGTTTTCGGAACTTAGACCAATCCCTCCCGATTCAGCGTCCTGGCGTGTGCACTGGTGCTCACGGCGAATGAATAGACCAGTGAAAAAAACGAGATCGATAGCCGCTTCATGATACACGCGATATTATTTCCGTCGGATAATAACGTGTAGAGATGAACTACGTAGAATACTGCAGTAGCGACACAGCACCTGCAATACAGTTGTGTGTACTGCAATACAGTTGTGCAGGCGAAATTACGCCGTGTCCTGTTATTTACCATGAGAGTTAGTCAAAATCGAGTCTCTAACTTTCGATTTGTACGATGTATAACGTATACTTGTTGTAATAAGTGAACCGTCGCTGGGCGAGCAAAATGTCGTAAATACAGCTTGAAGAAAGCTGTATTTACGACATTTTTCTCACCAACGACGATATCATATAATGACTCCCCTTAAAGTGATAATCGGAAATTGAAACATAAGTGGATATTTCCTATTTCTTGATGTGCTATCAAAATGATAAATTGTCTGTGTGCTTGCTTCCGTATATATTGACCATCCTTTCGAATCACCTAAACTTCGTTTAAAAGAAATTAAAATGTATCGGACAAGATAGTTTGTTTGTTTGTTTGTTTGAATGGGTGTTTACGCCGCTTTTAACAATCTTTCAGTTATATCTCGGCGGCTTGGGCACCTAACAATGGAATCCTGGTATTTCTCACACCAGTAATACCATTACATCCTTTCCTAGCATCCAGCTGCTATCCCACGTAGTTCTACGATTATCGACCCATTGGTGAGAGACAAATAGTCGGAAAGGATGAGTGCCGCCGTCGGGGATCGAACCCGGGACCTCTAGATTAAAAGTCCGGTGCGCTCGGACAATATATCACGTGATATTTGTATGTAATCAACGTGTGCACAAACTTGTTTGGTATATAGCCAACCCTTTTCGAATACTCAAAGGGATTCAAATAATCTTGAACTATGTTTGAAATGTTTGGTTGGTCTTGATCGATTGCAAGAGAATATTTTAGGGAATTCGTCGATTTGCCACAAAAATCTCTTATCTACAATTTACGCAAACTGCAATTACGATGTTTTTTAGCCATCCAACAGTTTTGTGTCGCATTCGAAATATATATGTATTAGAAGTAATTGACGGATAGATGTTCTCGCTGATTTAGTTGTTAAGCCAACAGTGGCAGTTTGCACGCGTTGAGCTTAGGGAAGACCTCATTTTTTGTCTGTTAACTTAAGCTATCAAAGCTGACGCTTTACTAACTAAAAAGACCATAAGCTACATTTACAATTTCCGAATCTATTTATCTATAAATTTTTCAAATAAGATTTTCTAATCTTTACCTAACTGACGGGTCGCTTACCACGCCCCTTGACCTTCGACAAGGCAGTACGACTGATAACAAACGATTTAAGTTTAGACAAAGAAAAAATCTTTGGAGACCGAAACGTCGTAACTACTGGTTGAGTAAGCTTTAGATACGACAAAGAGTATTTGACATAGTTGTGGGATTTAATCAATTATTCTTTGAATATTTGTATGCTATCTCTTTGAACTTAGTCCAGTCACAATAGTGCTATTATGTAATGCACTAAATCCTTGTTTTTGCTTTCTTTTTCCTTTTTTCTACAATAGTATGTTTGTTTCCCTTCAATATGTCTAGCCCATACCGTTGGTTAAGAGAAAAGTGCCTAAATACTATAGAAACAGTGGTCACGTAAAAATCAAGTCATTAAAAAGTCAACGTCGTCTGAACCCCAATAATAAAACTCCTACAAAACCCGTCTAGAGTCGCGACATTATATAGTACTACGCTTTCTCATCGCCTGATCATCTCAAATGAACTGTCATGCATTCAGTGAAATAGACACTATTTTATTCCGGTTTCCATGGCAACGAATATTAAGCACCAGCATCAACAACAATAAAACACGCGCTTAAATATCACGAAGAAAGTTTTCCTTGAATTTACTAGAGATCAAATGTTCAATATTAGGGTTTATTTTCAATTTACTCTGTTTTTCGAAATCTTTTACATTTGTACTCTTGTGTTTTCGTTTATTGAGTCTAATTCAACGTCAGTTTTTGGAAAAACGTCTTTTAGCTAGCAAAGTGTCATTTTTGATAGCTTAAGTTAACAGCCAAATGTTGAGGTCGTCTAAGGGTTCAACTAGTGCAAACTGCCACTGGAGGCTTTACCACTAAATCCATTGAATGCCTACACCATTGAAAGTAGTTTTTGTAGCATCCCAAGAGAAATGCCTTGGAAAAAATTGTGGACGTTGAAAAAATTGCTTGTAACAAGCAATTTCTTCAAAGTTCACAAAGTTTTTTTCTACCGAATTCCACCATCTTGAAAATGTCGTCTGCCACTTCTTTCAATGAGAACCAAATTTTGTTATTTTGTAATGGTTAACTCCTCGGTTACTTGGTTTGTTTATCATGATAACCTTTGACAAAGATGATTACTTTACCAAACCATGCTTTGCTAGCTTAAAGTATTTTCAGTACTTTGATTTTACTTTCAAACCACCAATATCTAGAAAATAAATGCAGGAGAAGTTCTACTTGTCGGCTAATTAAAGGTCGATTTGCTCAAGCGATCACCTCTATTAAGAGACCACTTCCATTAACCCATTCTCAGACGACCGAATTTTAGACTGGTCCAAATTGATAGGGGCTGCAGACAACAATTTAAATGTTCTGAAAATTTAGTTGTTTTCATTTTTCAGGGTAGAAAACATTGTGTTAAATGAAGAAATTGCTTGCTACAAGCAATTTCTTCATTTTACACAATGTTTTCCCAATAGTTTTCCATCAGGGGCGTCAAAAAACGTCACTGTGTGGGAATGGGTTAAGCGACAACAATCGAATTCTCCTTTCAAAAATTAAAAGCTCTCATAAAGACATGGCCGAATGTACTAAATACATATCGTACCTAAATCCAGTGTTGTTGGAACTCATTGGAAATGTCTCAGTGAGACGATTCTAATGAGTTCCATCAACTTAGGATTAAGTGAGTATCCTGTAACAATTTATATATGCAAAATCGAACCGATCCCTTATATATGTCACAAAAAAGGTGCATAAAACGATCATTCTATTAAAGCCATGTCTTTCTATGTTTCGAAAACGTTCGGCTTGTTTGAATGACTAGCGAAAGTTCAAACGTCATCACTGACATTATAATTTTATGTAAACAAACCTTAAGTTGCGATGGGTCACAAAATAATATATCGAAACTTCTGAGTATTAGGCTTACACCGCGTAGAATAATTCGATCTTATAATTTCAAACGTCACATTTCTTTGTGCTTTAGGGCCTCTGGTTTGGTTTTTGGATTAAGTCTAAAGCGACAAATATAGCTTGGACGTATATCCATATTAAAGTTAGGTATCATGGTTTTTTCATGTCACAGATTTTGATTATTCTTATTCACTCTCATATACTATTCCAATACAATAAATTGAAAAATAGTTTTTCGAAAATCTGAGAACGTTTATTAGAATTAATAAGGGTATTTCCTTAATAGCCTACGTAGGCTGCTAATCCATTTTAGATTAATCCGAGACAGTTACAAAGTATATTCGGTAATTCACGTCGTGCGTATAACCGTTGGAATCCTGCATTCTGTTTTGATATGCTCAAATTGACGCCATCGTTACGTCATCAAGAATAATGTTCGCTAGCCGGTCTTCAATTCTGTAAAGATCAGCCAAAAACTGACATGAGAGTCAATACGAATATAGACACTTACCATTGTTTTGTGCAAACCAATAGGATTGACATGATTTAGGACGTTGGTTGTTTCGCTTGTCAATTTGTTACTGTCTGTTGACTTTGAGTTATATGCAAATGAGGTCATGCGGTGTCGACAATCGATTTCCACGATATCTATAAATAACCTGGAATTCAGCTGAACCTAAGCCTGTCGGATTACCGGTTAGATAATATCTGACTTGAATGTAAGTGTTAAGCGTCCGTTTGAGCATATTCTAGTAAATTTGCAAACTTTTCTCGTCAAGCTTTCAGAAACAGTGATACCTCCCTTTAAAATGATATGGTCACATAAAGTCTTCAAAAGTGTTTTCTGTTAATTTGACATGAAAAGTATTGCATATAAATTTTACTTAACGAGTGATAGGCCAGTTTGCTTGAAGCACAATGGATCCATCGTGCAAGGATCGAGATGTCGAAGACACTTTGTGTTTCGTAGCTTTTTACAATTCGGCTAATGTATGTCTTTAATCATATTTTAAGCCATATCTCCCCCCAAAATGCACATCTGCGAACCCAAGAGCATGAAAAAATATAAGGATGAAAGTTATATTAAAATAATTATACGCGGTAAGCCTCACGTTTCGATATCAACCATTTTTACATAAAATTATGACGTCAGTAATGATGTTTTAATGTGGCTAGTCATTCAAATAATCCGATCAGTCAATACCGAAAATCAGCGAAAATTGCCGGTGAAGAATCGGGGGCATTTGTTTCCGTAAACGCGAGATGAAATTGACAAGAAAAACACAAAATACTCTTTCTCGAGTACATCCCTTATACCCTCCTCTTTAAGAAAGCTCTTGTTTTCTTTAGTGACCAAATAAACAACAGATTTTCTAAATTGTTTTCCTTTCTCGGAGGGAAGATTTGGCTTTAGTTTTATTTCTTTGAAGAGTATTTTCAAAGCGTATTCCTCCTCAGTGTGGGGCCGTGGCCATAGCTTAAGTGTTAGCGCGTCGGGATCCACATCATTAAGTCCAAGGTTCTTTCAGACATTTATCTCCCTCTAATGGATCGATAATCGTAAACCTAAGTGGGATGGACACCTGGATGCTTGGAAGGGATGTAGTGGTAGTACAGGTGTGAGAAATACAAGGAAACTATGGTTAGGTGCTCCAGACGTCGAAATATAACTGTATTACTGTTTAAATCGGCGATAAATCCCTTCCAGCCAGCGAGGCAACTCCGGGGAATGTCGACACTTTAACTCGTTGCCTATGTTCAAATGTCCTGGAACAAAATGGCAAACCTCCTGTTATGAAAATATATGGAGACATTTCCTATATGTCAACGTCTCTAATATCCAATTTCTAACATCTTACATATATATATAGAGTAATCTCGACTGTCAGTCAGAAAATGGTAGACCAATCCAATCCTACAATTCAACCAGAAGTGAACTTTGAACTCCGTCAATGGCCGATATTTATGTGAATCAAATCTGTTGGTTTTGCGACTTAAATAAGCTTACCTAAGCTTAGTATAGGTCGCCAAACCAACTATTTCACTATTTGGTTACATGTTATAAACCATAAATTTTGCTAAATGACGCCTGTTTAATATCGAGGTGGAACTTCCTGTCGGAGATCTGTAGGCGTGGCCAGCGACCCGTCAATTGGTGCATCGAACGTATTTTGCATGTAGAGCACCAATAAAACAACCCCCACACTCGACCGCCGTAATTAACCGATAACACTGATAACACTAATTAACTCTTTACTTTGTCTGTTATTCCTTCTACATTCTTGATCGGCTACAAGCTAATGCACTTACTAAAAAATCAGGGGTCATGGTCTCTTCAGGGCCTTAATAGATTCAGTACACTAACGCCATATTATTATAAAACCCCATCTGGATAAAATTGGATCTACTTTAATTCCTCTATGTATATAGGGGTACCAGCTAGACTCGCTCCCCGTCTCGCTGATATCCATATTTTAGTAACAACGTTCCATTTCTTTAGATGTAAATTCTCTGTTTTGCTGTCAGTGTTTGAGACGTAAGGGACGTAATTTCAAGGAATGAGACGTATTTGCATGATTGATCTATCTTACCAAATTTCAAACCCAAACTTATTGTCAGCCTGGGGTACCAGCCTCTGGTAGCATATTTCCATTTTCTGTCGAATACCGTATAACTGGGTTTTTACATTTTTTTATTTTGCAGGTGTAGTAGGTCCGTAAATTTTATGTAACAAAAACAAATAAAAAAAGATAAAATCAAATGAAATTATGTTGTTGGTTTTGGTTGCTTTAAACATATTTATCTTACATCCATTGGGAAAGATGTGTTCATGATTAAGATTAATCTCTCTCGAATGTGTGTGTGAGTTTACTGTAGAAAAGAACGTGGTTGCAGGAGGAATTGCTTGTTTCCAAGCAATTCCTCCTATTTTTAACCACGTTTTTTTTTTTTTTTTTTTGCTTTAAAAAGTTTTAAAACTCAATAATACCGGCGATGAACATTTTTAGTGGTGTAGCACGGAAAATTTCTTACTCCTCATAAATATGTAATTTTGTCCCAAACTGCAAAAAATGTACCGCCAAATAGTTCGTCATACGGTAACCAATTATTATTTTCAATCGTATATCATCAGTGTAATTCTAAAATCTTGTACACTTTTAATCAAGCTGTACTTGCGAGGTTTTAGGTTTTCACCTACGATGCATCAATGTATGACGTGTTACATAACGATAAAAGCCTACGCGCATACTCAGTCGTCTATTTACTTCTGTTAATTAGCCGAAAGCAGTAATAACACTAATTAACTCTTTATGTTGTTTGTAAATCATTCAGCATTCTGGATTCTCTGGCGTGCTTTGGCACACATCAGTGTCTTGCCAATAACAATATATAGTTCGTGACCTTGTTTAAACAGCACTCTGTATAAAGTAACCATGTTTAAGAAAAGCGACCACGATCGAAAGATTCTAGTTAGACACACACTACCATACACGTTTGCCAACTATTCCTCTTATTTTTTCTGTTATGAGACGGTGCAACTGATAACCAACTGAATAATGTCGTTTGTCTTCTAAACCTCATAGCTAAAGCTTAATTGGTGGATCGCTGGTCCCGACCGATGACTCCTCTATCCACGCCTACTGAATCAAACAGGAATTTCTACTTAGATATGACAACACTTATGGCATGTACCTTTTAAGAAAAAAGTTTTAAAAAAAGTTTAAAAAAGCACCGTTGGTTGGCCAAGTAGACGACGGTTTTTGTTTTGGCAGTTTGTTCTTTTGTTGTTGTTTTTTTCGAATAACACCGATTCTGTTTATTGTTACAAACAATAAAGCCTTTTGTCCTATTTGAAACAACAAAATCTTAGACCGGTCCAAATTTTAAGAAGTTGCGGACGACATTTTCAGTTTACGAATTTTTAAAAAAAAAATTTATCTTTTGGGATGGAAAACATTGTGGATAATGAAGAAATTGCTTATAACAAGCAATTTCTTCATTTTTCACACTGTTTTCCAGAGCTTCTTTCCATGGGGGCATCAAAAAGCGTCTTTATATGGGAATGGTTTAAAAAAGACAATCTCCTCAGGCAACCACTTCATACCCGTCTCTTGGCTAGTTCTTTTACTCCTATACATGTATACTATACAAGACTAAAAAGTACAGAATTAAACTAACAACCCCAGTATATCAAAACTACTGATTACTGCCTGTATTGTAGTACTCTTCCAGTGATTATAAAACCTGCATTCGGAGGCAACTGCATGGCAAACAGAAATTCAACCTTCAATCTTATTTCAAATATTTCAAATTGTAAAAAAAAGGAACAGAAAAATACAAAGTTCTGTGCATTCGTTTCAAGGAAATACTTTGTCCGCAAGCTTTCAAGTATAGTTTCGTATTCGTTTGTTTTGTTTTATTTCATTATTTTTTTTTATTTATTTATGTTTTTTGTTTTGTTTTCTTTTGTTTTTGTTTTGGACGTTTGTTCGTTTTGTTGTTTTTTCGGGGAAGTTAAGAAATTAATATTTTAGCCAATCAGAATGCATGGATTATGATAATTGAACTACCAACCAAGAACTCTCATGTCCTTGAAGAATAAAAATACGGGCAATAAACACAGTGACCGGGTTATGATTGCTTTTCGTTTATAGCCAAGAGCGCATTCCGCAAAGGGTAAAACTAATTCTTCGGTATTCAGTATAATGAATGTAAATGAAGGAGCGATTGGAACGTAATAAATTGCAGGAATTACAGAGAAAGCCTTTATGTAAATAATACGTAACGTAGCAACGATTTCTTTTTATTGTCAATACACGTGATCGTATCGAGGGAAACCTGGTAAAACATTCTGTTTTCATTGTTTTATGTAGAAATTATAGTTTTGTTTATTTGTTAGTTTGCTTTTTTGTACCAAGATAGTGATGCTTGAAATAATCCATGTTTTGCTTTGTTTGTCTTGTCTTTTTCATAAATATTCTTGTTAAAGAAACGAGTTTAAACTAATAATTATATTTGACATTAGATAGATAGATTATTTAGACCTGTACATTACATACATCATCGAAGTAAACAAATATTCAAATATCTAAATATCTATCTCTTTGACGTTCCCCCCTCTAGCAAACAGAACCGACCGAGGGCTAAAATTGAAGTGCAATAATTGTAAAATTAATTGAGAGTCAGTCTTGCTAATACGACCACCCTTGTTGACCTAGTACCTGTCGACACAATTTTAGACTGATCCATATTTAAAGTAGTTGCAGACGACAATTTTTAAGAGACGAAATTTTAAATATATTTTTTATTCTCTTGGGATAGAAAATATTTTGGAAAATGAAGAAATTGCTTGTTACAAGCAATTTCTTCATAAACAACAAGATTTACCTAAGTATTTTTCTTGTGGGCGTAAAAGGGCGGGATTGTCTGGGAATGGGTAAAGCTAACTAAATCAAAATTAACCTTAAAAAATCAAAAAACTAATATGCCTAACCAATATCTTTACTGAATCCTATGTTGTTCGCTGACATTTTATTAAGCAAATCTGTTGGTTTTTGCAACTTACACGCCGTAACATAAGCTTATTCAAGCTGTAGTTACGACGTTAAGGTCGCCAAACCGACCATTTTAATGTTTGTTACATGTTACGTACCATGAATTTTGCAAAACAATGCTTGTTTAGTATCGAAGTGGAACTTAGTGTCGGGGTTAGTCGGCGTGGTCAGTAGAGTCAGTGGGCGGTGCCAAGGATCTGTCAATTATCACAGTATCCCTGTGATATCACCTCCGTACTCTAGTATATCACGTTTTCATCACAGTACTCTCTGTCCTCGCAGAAAAAGATTCAACGAACTATTTTGCCATGGCCCTGACGGTATCCCTCAAAACTTTATGTGGCGACAGTTGGAGAACACACAACATAGGGTTTCGGCGAAGAATAAGGAATTTGAAACAGTGTTAATCGGGAATAAGATAAAACAACAAAAGTCAACAAAAGTCAAAACCCTAGTTTCACATCTTTGCGCACAAAAAATATTTTCACAGTATAAGTTAATGTATTTCTGTAAAGTGCTTCTGTAAAGTGCAGCGAGCTGTCGATACGTCTTGCTGTCAAATAAAGCGCTAAATTTCTTCTGGTTTTATGAAATATTTATTAGAAATTTATATTGGGTTATTGGAAGCAGGCAGGGGTGAGATGTATCTTTCGAACCACCAGAAGTGTTTTTGCACAAACAATTTTGACTTTTAATCATGAAACCAGAACTGGAGAAATAAGACATCAAACGGGGCGAAGAAGCTTGAAGCCGGATCGTGACTTTCAAACTTGATCTAGACTTAAATATCACGGAATAACAGTATACATCATACGAGATGGTTTTGACCCTTTAGAACACAAACGCACATTTTGCAAAAAAGCATTGGAAAACATTGCGAGGAAAAAAGAGAAATGCCCGTAATAAATGGGTTATATCTCCTGTGAAAACAATTTATTCTAGTAAATTTGGCCTTTTTAAATTTACACTTACTTGAGTTGTCATCTGAATTTCTTTTCAACTTGAATAAATCTAAATTACTTTCGCCTGGTAGTGAGTTAATCCATTTCCACACAATGACTGTTTCGGGCGCCTCTCAAGAAAAAAATTTGGGAAAAGATTGTGTAAAATGAAGAAATTGTTTGTAACAAACAATTTCTTCATTTTACCCAATGTTTTCTAACAAAAAGTTGAAAAAATCTAAGATTTAATACATTTTAAATTGTCGTCTGTAACTCCTTTAATTTGGACCAGTCTTCAAATTTTGTCGTCTGGAAATGGGTTAAATCGTAACTAACTCGACCCATAACAAAGTTCTTGTTACGCCTGCGACATTTGAATTGCTGGAGATTGTCGTTTGGTGGTAAAGACTATGTAACTAAAACGAGTAATACAGTAGTTCTTATTCGTTCGCAACGATTGCATAGTTGAAAAACGACCGATTTGGACCCAAGCGGAATTAAAAGAAGGACCCATAACACAGCGCGCTAACAACCGAGCTAGAAAGAATTGTTAGCTTAATCCTTTTTTTTGTATTTAGACTGATCCAATTTCAAAGAGGATGCAGACAGCAATGACAATGTAATGCAATTTGAGATTAAATAATCCTATGTGGTAGAAAATATTGTAGGAATGCGAAAAGGAGAAAATGCTTGTTACAAGCAATTTCTTCTTTTTCCAAAATGTTTTCTCAAGTATAAAATCACGGCGTCGTTAAATCCCAGGCTTGAACAGGAAAATATTAAAATCTGGAGCGGTCTTCCACAACAAATAGAGTCTGGTCCTACACGTTGCATTCCTCGGCCTGTGTTTGATAGTAGAATCACGTCTCAAAATATTTGGAACAGTATTGATTCGACTTTTTCCGTGTCGTGTCCGAATCAGTGTTATTTTGGTTCAAATAATTTCACCAATCGCCGTTATCAGTCAACGAAACGTTATCTAATCAAATCATTCCTGTAGACCGACAAAAAAGATGTCCTCCGATTTGTTAGTTTGGCAACCTAAACGTCGTAATTTATTCAGCTTATTCAAACTGTACGTACGACGTTTAGAACACCAACCAACGATTTGATATACCGGAACATAAAATTTGTAAATAAACTTCATTTGATATCTTTGGCGACCCGTCGTTTCGGAGGCCAAAAAGCATGACCAGCGACCCGTCATTTGTTTTCGATGGTGAAATTATTTATTTTCGCTCATAAACAAGTTTTGCTAAAACACGAAGAAGCCGAAAACGTGATAGCTTGATTAACGCTAATTGTCAAAGCAATATAAACCTCGTGCCATGACTCAGCAAATAGTTATCCCAATATTTGTAATACGATATGACTGCGTAATTTTCCCGAGAACCATAATTTTCTAAGAATGGTAATTTAAACTGGCGGGCTTAATCAAAAACCGGAGTTTCTTTTAGCAGTTAAAAGTCGTCCCCGATTGACGGATTTATAGCTACGCCCTCATCATGGAGAATTGGCTACACAAAATGACTACGACGCCGCAATTTGTCTGAATTGAAGACGAGGTTATTTTGACAAATGTTGTCTAACTTAAGACATTTTGGTGAAAAAAGACAAAGAATTTATATTTTGAAGAAATTATCCCTTTCCTGTTCAATCCCTGGTTTTGCGTTCCTGTAAAATCATAATTCAAAATAAAACATTGCAGAAAAAGAAGAAATTGCTTGTGACAAGCAATTTCTTCTTTTTCCACAATATTTTCTACCCTTCGGAATGGTTATTTTTCTGTTAGATTAAATCTACTTTCAACTTCCGTCTGCAAAACATTTGAATATGGACGGGTCTATAATTTTTGCAAAACAGGAAAGGGTTAATACAACCCATGCTGAAATTGCATCTTTTCAAAGCTTTAGTTTAAGCTATATTGATAGACTGGTCCGAGTTGAAAACGGATGCAGACGACAATGAAATGGGATTCAATTTGAGCTACCTATGTGGTAGGAAATATTGTGGGAAAAGAAAGAATTGCTTGTTATAAGTAAGATGCATAGACGTATGTGTAATTATAACTGCCACTATTGCATGGATGTATAATTGTTTGTATATTAATGTTCTAAATCAATAAAATTGTGTTATGTTATGTTGTGTTATGTATAAAGTTTAGATCTGTCGACATTTTGTTTGATCTTTTGACTGACAGTTTGGTCTATTTGGTTTATTTATCGTCGCTACCGTAGCGCATACCCAAATGAGCGACGCCCCTAGAAGACGGTTAGTTGTTGCGGCAGGTAGTGCAAGGATACAGGACGATACTGCTGAGAGCTCCGCCTTGTTCTTTATAGCGTGATCGGTGGAAAGCACCGTCACACGGGGCCTCGGTTTAACGTCTCATCCGGAAGACAACGTTTTGTTGGTAAAGTTAGCCCAGTGCTCGAACTCGTAATCTTGAGGTTTGAAGTCAAGTCATCTATCAACTGAGCTAATCTGACTGACAAATAGTTTGGATTGGTAAATTGCCTCTTTTTTTTTTGTAGTGATATGATGTGTCGAAAACAGGTGACCAGTGTGGTAAATAAGGAACTTAATAGAAGCGCGAGGAGTATCGAACTTTGTCAGACTGCGTGAACTGTGCTGACTGATCAGGATCGAAACCTTTTCTCGTGGTAGATTTTCCGGGTCTAGACTTGTCATTCTACCTTACTGTATGTGTATACTGTTGAAGTACCTCATCAAATTACACCGCTGAATCAAACCTCTTCACATAGTTTTTTTTTTCACAGGGTTCTAAGGCATCAAACGAATAAAAAAAAATAAATAAACGCCGGTCAATGTTTGAGTTCGGTTCAGTTTGGGCCGCTGTCATAGCGCAGTTGGTAGCGCGTCGGACTGTCAATCTAGAGGTCCCGGGTTCGATCCCCGACGGAGGCACTCATCCTTTCCGACTATTTTTCTCTCACCAATGGGTCGATAATCGTAGACCTATGTGGGATAGCAGCTGGAGGCTAGGAAAGGATGTAATGGTAGTACTGGTGTGAGAAATACCAGGATTCCATTGTTAGGTGCTCCAGCCGCCGCGATATAACTGAAAGATTGGTGAAAGCGGCGTAAAACCCCATTCAAACAAACAAACAAATCACGGTTCAGTTTCGGTCGAAATGAATAATTTGATTGGACTATTGATTTTTGGATTGACAGCAACGATTGATCAACTGCTCATATGCACGTAGGTACCTGAACTTATAGGATCTAAGCTTTATAGGTTAACATACGTATCTACATTGACCTGGGCTGACCATATCTACTAATAACCTTTCGGATGAGACGTTAAACCGAGGCCCCGTGTGACGATGCTATCCATCGAGGACGTTAAAGAGCCGGGCAGAGCTCTCAGTAGTTTCGTCTAGTATCCTTGCACTATCCCCCGTAAAAACTAACCCTCTTCTTCGGGCGTCGCTCATATTGACATGTGCCTCGGTAGCGACGATAATTAAACGGAAAAACACACATACATTAACCTATTCTCACACAATGACGCTTTTTGACGCCCCTCAAGAAAAACAATTGGAAAACATTTTACACAATGTTTTCTATCAAGAAAGATGAAAAATCTAAAATTTCATAAACTTTGAAATGTCTTCTTTCTTTAACTACTTTCAACTTGGACCAGTCTAAAGTTTTACCGTCTGGTTTCGAAGTTACTCCTCCTTTTCGGTACAAGAGTCTTGCTTGCTTGAATGGGGTTTAACACCGTTTTAAACAGTATTTCAATTATATCGCGTCAGCTAGAGCACATAACCTGTGATTCCTGGTATTTCTCACACCAGTAAAAGGTCTACATCCTTTCCGAGCATCCAGGTGCTCACCTCACTTAGGTTTACGATTATCTACCCATTAATGGGAGACTAATGTCGGAACGGATATTCGCCGTGGCCGGGGATCGAACCCGGACTCTTGACTAGGAGTCCTACGCGCTACCAACTCGCTATGACCCCGGCTATGAAATAAATGATAAAGGATTTGGAGACAAAGTTTTAAATCTAATAGAAGAACATCAGTCTGCATCATTTCTCTTGATACCGGTATAAGGAACTGTCTTTGTCTATTTTTGGCATCAAAGGAATTAAAAGATCGTTTCAGGTCGAATTTGGTAAAAGAAAAGAGAATGGAAGAACTTGAAGATAAATCTTATAATCTAATAATAGAACATACAGTCTGCATCTGTGGATCAATAGGATTTCAATTTCAGCAATCAGGGAAACATAGTGATAGCGCCAGTGCACTTCAATAATATCGTAACTACAGTTTGAAAAACATGTAGTTACGATGGTTTTGAAGTGGTGTAGCGTTATCTTTATGTAATTCCATGGAGTGTGTTTGCACAGCACTGTCTATCCATGGCAGAATGATTAGGCCGTTCCGTAGAACTTGAAGTTTTTTGTCACTCCTTAATTCGTAATAGTTTAACGAATTATAGCTTTTTAAGTTCATATACCCTTCTCTACGTTTTTTATTTTGAATTATTCTTCGTTTTTAAAATACGTCCTTTTCCAAAATTCATATTTCGTTTGGATGAAGTTAGGTGGAAAAGGACTTATATGTTAACTATATAACTCTCGCTCTCTCTTTCTCTTTCTCTCTCTCTCTTTCCCTCTCTCTGTCAGCCGCCGTCATAGCGCAGTTGGTAGCGCGTCGGACTTTCATTCAAAGGGTCCCGGGTTCGATCCCCGACGGCGGCAATACTCTTTCCGACATTTGTCTACCACCAATGGGCAGATAATCGTAAGCCTATGTGGGATAGCAGCTGGAGGCTAGGAAAGGGTGTAGTGGTAGTACTGGTGCGAGAAATAACAGGAATTCATTGTTAGGTGCTCCAGCCGCCGCGGTATAACTGAAAGATTGTTAAAAGCGGCGTTAAACCCCATTCAAACAAAACAAATCCCTCTCTCTGTCTCCCTCTCTCTATCTCTATCTCTATGTCTTCGATCTTTTCTCATTTTTTTCTTCGTCATTCTTTTTCCCCTCTGAAGAAATTGATGTTATTTGAATCTTTTAAATTTCTTATTTTCATTACATGTTGCATGTTTTTTGTTAGTCTACACCTTTGGAGGAAATAAAGGTATACCTTTTGGACAGTTCAGCTACCAAAATAAGGTTCCTTCAAACCTTTCATTCAAACAGACAAGTTTTCTACAATCTATTCATTAACCAAATTCACAATGAATATCTAACATAAGTTCATAAAGGAACCCGGATAGAAAATGAAAGCAAAGTATGTTATATTGGTAATTAAAAGGTTTTCTCATAATGACCTGAAGTAGACCTATCAGGTTTCTTTCTGTAAAAATCAAGAAATCATTAAATATAACATAAACTTTATCGATTCAGGTGCTGTAACATTGATTTACTTGATAGCTTTTATAGCTTTTTCTGAAATGACTAAACCAATGCGACCCGGCATGAGAAAAATGATTATTTCGAAAATGCAAAAATGATCAACGCTGGCCAGCTTGCTTGGATCGTGCTGGCTTGCCATTGTCGCCTGAAACTTTTCATATTTGGTGTATTTTCTATGAAAGGTCATTCTAACCTATCAAACCTTTGGCATTGTGAAATTAATCGTAGACACTGCAATAAAAAGAGATTATAACAACGGTGTGTTTTTCTATTTATTGTTTTCGTGTACGAGAATCGTGTGTAGGTATTTTACATTGCAACAGACCGAATGTCGGTTTCAATAGAAAATACTTTCACACGATTCGAAAATTAACCTCTGATAAAGGGTTCGGCATTAACCCATTGCCACACGACACAATTTTAGCCTGGTCCAGAAGTTACCTACAACAATTTGATTTTGATCAAATGTTAGAATTCTTTTCCTTTTGAGGAAGAAAAAATGTGGATTATGAGGAAATTGTTTGGCTCAAGCAATTTCTTCATTTTCACAATGTTTTCTAAGCCTTTATTTATTTAACACTTTATCTTCTTATTCATTTTTATTTCATTAATTCTATTATATTTATTTACTTATGTTTTATTCATCATTATTTTACTCATTAATTCGTTACTACTTACTTACTTTATTATTTTATTTTATTTGTGTATTCATTTATCATTATTTGAGGGGCGAAAAAGTGTATCGTTATGTGAGAATGGGTTAAGGGGGTATTATAGCAATTGTCATCTGATTGTAAACTAGAGTTAATCGGTAGAAGAAAGACATACAAAAGCAGTTAACATGTTCGTTTATGTGACGATAAACATCGGGGCTAATATCAGATCGATTAAGTCAAAACACTTCGCGCTAGGAGCACAAATGAGTCAAGATGTCATGTTGGTGCAACAACGATGGACGTTTTTTTTTATCTTCGTTGGGCGTGAAAAATATCGTAACTACAGCTTGATTCAAGCTGTAGTTACGACATTTTGCACGTTCAAAGACGATATCCGATCTCTATTGAGTTGGAAAGGCCATGAATTTTAGGTTAGTGTAGGGATATTGACATTAGCTTGATCCAAATTTATAAAAGTTACAGATGATAATTTTAAGTTGACGGAATTTACATTAATAATTATTCTCTTTTTTTTGCCTATTTGGATACTATAACAAGCAAACTCTTCATTTGGCACAATAGAAAGCATTGCGGATAATGAAGATATTCCTTGGAACAGGAAACATCTTTATTTTTTACATCGTTTTCTAAACCTTTTTTTTCACGAGGAATGTCAAAAAGCTGGATTGTGTTTGAATTGGTTTAACCCATTCCAACACAAGAAAATTTTAGACTGGTCCAAATTGAAAGAAGCTGCAGACGACAATTTAAACTTGATGGAATTTTAAATTTGCCAGTATTTTGGGGTAGAAAACATTGTGGATAATGAAGAAATTGCTTGATACAAGCAATTTCTTCATTTTCCACAATGTTTTCCAAAGCTTTTTTCTTGAGGGTAAAAAGGAGGGCTTGAGTTGGAATGGGTTAACACGTTAGCTATGATATCGGGTCGAGCCAGAGTATGACCAAAGATAATTCGACCAAATGAACTGGCCAACCAATGTTAATGTATTCCATTTCATTTGTTGATTGCCTTTTTAAATAGTTGTTCATATTTTACCCACCAGGGGAAATGAGACCTCGTGGGAAGTCCAAAAGGAGCACATCCTCTTGATGCTCTCCAAAGCGTGTTTCGTTTTTCATAAAATTTCTAGATCTCGAAGGGTCCTTCTACTTTAACATATATGTATTTACAATACGTTAATCTAAT
The DNA here is from genome assembly GCA_946902895.1 of Fragum fragum. Taxonomy (NCBI): domain Eukaryota; kingdom Metazoa; phylum Mollusca; class Bivalvia; order Cardiida; family Cardiidae; genus Fragum; species Fragum fragum. The sequence goes on along the minus strand of OX336370.1, from coordinate 10,186,743 downwards.
TCCTATACATAGTATATATGTATAGTTGTTCCACTTTGCAAACCGGGAAGCTTGTGGTAATAACCACTGTGTGCAGAGTACATTGACCTCTGCTTTTCAAACAATTGCTATGTGAAAACTTAGGGAGGTCCCATTACGCATGACGGGAATCGGGTATATACATTTACTCTTTTTTAACCAATGCTCACACAGTGACCCTTTTAGACGCCCCCAGGGTGAAAAAGCTTTGGAAATCATTGTGAAAATGAAGAAATTGCTTGTAACAAGCAGTTGCTTCATTATCTACAATGTTTTCTATCCCAAAAGTTTAAAAAAATCCAATATTTAATAAGCTTTAACCTGTCGTCTGAATCTCCTTTCAATTTGGACCAGTCTAAAAGTTTGCCGTCTGGTAATGAGTTAATAAACTACTGCATCAGATTTGGTTCAATAAGCATCAACCTTTTAAAACCGTATTCCCATTTAACCCTGGCTGAGCTTATCTTTCCTCTTAGGTTCGCTCAGTTTTCTTTTTTTTTTATTTGTTTATTTTGCTTTGTGCATGTGTATCTGTCTGTTCTAATTTTGCATGCCGAACGCTTTTTGGTCATACACATGAAAAAATCAAATTGCAGAATGTCAATGAATGTCTTTTCACGCCAAAAAGTTGGTTCAATATCGAGATGTGCGTAAATTGAATTTTTATTAAATAATTGATTTTTGATCCTTACTTTGTTATATCTTTATCTGATATGTTTATCAAAATTTCATGAATAATAAACGTTCTCCTGATAATTTCTACCAATAGTAATACAGTGTTATAGAAAAAGACCTACCGTCTTGATAACTTCTAAATAGGACAAAGCATCTATATACGTGTCGTTATATATTTTCAGTAATACTTGGTTATCAACCCAAGACTAGACGAGATTAGCAAAAATTCAAAGATATTGCAGACGACAAATATTAGTTAATGAGATTTTGGATTTCTTTTACTGTTGGTATAGAAAGCATTCTGGATAATGAAGAAATTTCTTGCGATAAGCAATTGCTTCATTTTCTACAATGTTTTTTTAAGTTTTTCCTTGGGACGTGAAAGAAAAGTCATTATGTGGGAATAGTTAACATTGATGGCTAAACATTTTCTCTTGGATCTTTTAGTCTTGCCTCGACAGTTTCCGATCGATAATCTGCAAGGTCAAAACTCATAGATCTGTCAAGTCCATACAGATGTTTGGCTCGTCATGCTTCAATCTGCCTAAAATAACGAACAACGGCCATCACAATAATTTGATATCAAGTCAATATTTACACTTCTTGTACTCATAATGGTATTCATGCCTCTAGCAGGATACTGTACATGTGCTACTGTTGCCATTAACTGTTGACTTTCTGCTTACCATCTGCCCATTACCAGACGATAACATTCTAGACTGTTTTTCTTTCAAAGAAGCTGCAGACGATCATTTTAAGAGGATAGAATCTCTAACTTATCTGCCTTTTTATGTAGAAAACAATGTGGACAATAAGGGAATTGAATGTATCCAACATTTTCCTTATTTTCTACACTGTAATTGTCGTAAAGAAATAGGATTGTTTAGGAATGGGTTAAGTACTATTGCTGCAGAATATTATGGAAAATAAAGAAATTGCTTGTTGCAAGTGATTTTTGTATTACCCACAATGTTTTCTTTCCTAAATGACATTTTTTAAAAATGTATAAAACTGAAAATGTTCGCGCAACTTCATTGGAAAAGGACAAGTCTAAAGTGCCCGTCCTCTGGTAATGGGTTAACAAGTATGTTCGAATTCGACGTTTAACAAGTCACATTTCAGTATTACTTGATGAACAGTATTCAAAATCTTACAAACTAACGGTCGAAGATTATATTGAAAATAATCACAGTTGTCTGAACCCTTGCTATGATGAATAAAGTCCTTTTCTGAATTTGCATTAAAACCAAAGGCCTGAAAGCGCTGGGAACACTAGTTAAGGGTCAAGATTTATTTCAAAATAAATCTTATAAACAACTTTGGTTTGAAGGAGACAGACAGGAGGTATAGACTAAGATCAGACTGCACTTATGTGCAGGCTGATATTGGTCTGTACCTACTGTCAACATAGAAATAATCCGGTTTCAGCATGACAAGGGTGAATAAGACAAAAATATCCGCTTAACTAAATCAAATTTAGTAAGCAAAGACCATTGGCCCTGAACACATATCTTCAGACGATCTTGTTTGTTTACGACGCGTTCTTTGTCATTTTGTTTGGGTGGCGGGACGAGTTGGTGACTCAGTGTCTTTTTTGTCCCCTGTCCTCGCGTCATAAATTTGTTTGTTTGAATGGGGTTTTACGCCGCTTTCAACAATCTTTCAGTTATATCGCGGCGGCTGGAGCACCTAACAATGGAATCCTGGTATTTCTCACACCAGTACTACCATTACATCCTTTCCTAGCCTCCAGCTGCTATCCCACATAGGTATACGATTATCGACCCATTGGTGAGAGACAAATAGTCGGAAAGGATGAGTGCCGCCGACGGGAATCGAACCCGGGACCTCTAGATTGAAAGTCCGACGCGCTACCAACTGCGCTATGACGGCGGCTCTCGCGTCATAAAAATGCAGCAAACGACTTCAAAAATAATTATTCATAGCCCGTCAGTTGAAAGCCTTGCGAACTCTTCGGAATTGCGAGACGTGTTGATTCCGCTCAGACTGCGCGGATCGTGTTGACTGACTGGGATTGAATTCTTTCGCTGAAGGCAGATATTATTAATCTAAACTGATTATTCTACCTTAACCTATAAACAGACAAAACAATCTTAAACTGGTCCAAAGTGGAAGATCTTGTAGACGAAAATTTTAAGATGATGAAATTCATTAATTTCTTTCTAATTGTATTTTCATTTATTTATATATTTATCTATTTATTTATTGTCTTTTCGGGTAGAAAACTATGTGGATAATGAAGAAATTGCTTGTAACAAGCAATTTCTTCATTTTCCACAATGTCTTCCGTTTCATTTTAGGGGCCATCAATAAGCGTTATTGTCTGGGAATACGTAAATGGATATTTATTTTCGAAATGCGGTCATTGAGTGACCCCTGCTGGATCTAATCTTTTTTTCCAATATTTGTTTAACAGCGTATCAATGAGACGTCTTTTCCCTTGACGAGTATCAAATTTGAGTTAAAATTCGAAATTATCAAATGTCTTCATCAAAAACAAAAACAAGAACGTTTTGGGAAAATTTATAAGATAATTCAAAATAGATTGCGTGCCTGTGAAATTTCTTTAAAACATAAACTACTTCGTAAATACATTTACTCCATCAGTTGTATAATCCCTCGCAGATTGGTCCAAAATTCAGAGAAGTTGCGGACGACAATTTTTAGTTGATGGAACTATTTTTTCCATTTCCCAACGCTTATTTTCTTGGGGGGGGGGGGCAAAAAGCGGAATTTTGAGGGAATGGGTTACAGAGGGTTGATAGCTGTCACTCAGATGAATTCCCATTTTAAGACTTCAATTAATTGTTTTATATTTAAATGTCTTTGCGGCACTGAGACTTTAGAATGACCCACAAAGCGTTTCTCTTGAAAATGAAATTTGAAATTCATGATTTTATTGAATTGGTGCTGTCTGCCATTACTTTTTAGATAAATTAAGTAGCAAAAAAAAACCTTCTAGTTGACCCACTCACACAATGACGCTTTTAGATGCCAATCTAGAAAAAAAAATAGAAAACATTGAGTAAATTGAAGAAATTGCTTGCAAAAAGCAATTTCTTCATTTTCCACAATGCTTTCTACAAAGAAATTTGAAAAACCTAAAATGTCATAATCTTTAAAAGGTCTCGTCTGCAACTCAACCCCTTTGAATTCGGACTAGTCTAATTTTTATCGTCGTGTAATGGGTTAATGAATGAATCAGGGTTGGAATTGAGTCGCGTGGTGAGCAGACGACACCATCTGTCCATTTGTACCGAAAACAGAACAATATCATTTGCATATCTCTTTGTATTTAAAATATGAGTCGATGGTATAAACGCGCGCCACTTTTGCTCTTTTCCCTTTTCGTGTTTTCGAACCTTTAAATAGCAAAATGTTTGTCATACGAAAAGGGGACATTTATGAAATATATCGAGTCTCACCAGACCGCTCAACATGCAAAGTTCGACCAGTGCTTTGCTCATTCCCACACAATTACGTTTCTTGGCGCAACTCAAGAAAACCATTGGAAAAAACGTTGTATAAAATGAAGACATTGCTTGAAACAAGCGATGTCTTCATTTTTCACAACGTTTTTTTCCCCAGAAAGTTGTTTAATCTAATTTTTCATAAATTTTATATAACGACTGCAACTCCTTTCGAATTGGACCAGTTTAAAATTTTGCCGTGGGTGTAGCATTTCCTACATCGTATTGCACATCTTCGCAATGGAATCTAGTGAATGGGCGAGAAAAATGTCGTAAATACGGCTTTATTAAAGCTGTTTTTACGACATTTTGCTCGCCAACCGAAGATAATTTTCCTTTTGATAGCGAACCTGTGGGTGAAACTTAATTAATGTCACATCAGTGCCAAGTAAAGACGCCGATCAGCCTGTGCATCCCAACAGTCTGATGAAAGTCTTCAGTGTGCTCATTGTAAATAGCTGCTGACTCATAATTTCCCAAGATAATTGTACAAAATTATGAATACGCTGTCCGGCTGCTCAGTATGTGTGCATTTTGTAGGTGGGATTCGTTCGAAATACAACACAATAGTACAGTTTTCTGTCCTTGGAATGCGATGCTAATTTTAGACGGGTCGCACAAGGTGAAATTTGTAACGTCTAAAATTGAGACTAATAAGTGTCCGCTATTGTACATATATCGTACTCAATTGAGATTCCACTCAAAATTCGATTCGTAATTAAAGATGTTTATTACGTTAAAATCTAAGACAATTGCGTGAAAATGAAACATTACATTAGCGAATTATAATCTATAACAGAAAATGTACAGTTATCGCTGAAACACATTTATTTATAATTTAAGTTTTATTGAATTCATCAATGTAAAAAGTTTTTAATTTCGGGTCCAGAAATGTAAGATAAACTATTTCGTTATGGAATTTCAATGTCTTACGTTTTTGAAAACGGGAACTTTTCATAAAAAGACACATATTACAGACATGCTATGCTTTTTTCCATTTTCGGAAATTACGCGACCGTACAGAAACGTTACAATGATTATATGTAATGTCGAAAATGAAACCATACAACACCATAGCCCAGATACTGCGCTAGATCCAATCTTCGTTCATCTGAATTTTCAGAAGTCCCCTTTTCCTACGGCCGTGCCCATTCTTCCTTCATTAGACATGTAGTCCTACCTGTATGGACAATTGTCCTTTTAATTGATACTTTCATATTTCATCAAAGAAAATTTCGCACTTACTTGAACACTTTTCCTAGTGTAAATATTTGCTGAAGATGGTCGTGAACTGTGGTGTCTCAAATTTCGCGAGAAAAAAGTGGACGCGTGAAAATACATCAAACCCCTTTACAGTAGGGTATCTTTTGTCCCATGCCATTTGCTCGCCTATTCATATTCAGGTTCATATCGAAGTTCACGTTCTCGTAACTACAATAGAATCAAGCTGTAGTTACGATGTTTTATAACGACAACGCCGACTTTTTTTCTAAACTGTGAGACATAAAATAATTTATCATTTTGTCGTTTGGGCTACCAAACCGTCGTAAATACAACCGAATTAAAGTGTAGTTATTGGTTTTTGGTCTAGCAATCACTATTATAATTATATCTCAGAATAAGAAAAGGAACAGCAAGCAGCTCGCATCTCAGCAGTTAGGGCTTGGATATCTTGCTTGGAACGGACTCGAAGGCAAGTGGCCAAATTTGCTGCCATTTCAGTGGTAAGACCAGAGTGACTGCAAGAGAGAGTAGCCTGAACGGACGATGTCAATCGTAATTGAGCTATATTGGTCTCTGAGATAAATCGGCATTAAACTAAAAATAACTTTAGTTATGTTTTAAATTGATGATTTTTTTAATACTTTCATGGACAAAATTTGAGCCCACAACTATTTTGTATGCTTGCGCACAAAATTTTAAATTAGATCTAGCAAAATATATGCTCCATGGTTTAAGTTATAAGAAATAAAGGAAAGATTTGTTGTTGTTTTATAACAATCACACTTATGTATTTTGTCTCCGCCATTGAGAATAATAGACTATGTAAATATTTCTTAATAACCCTGTCCCAAGAAGGGACGGCGACCCGGTAGATGTTCGTCATATATGTTACGTTGGTGACAATAAACATCGTTACTACAGCTTTTAAAATGATGTATTTTTGGTGGGCGACCGAAAATATTGTAACCATTGCTTCTTGAAGCTTTAGTTACGAGAATATATTTGCGTTACGAGACGCCAAATAATTTAACGAAGTATTATCCGAACGGAACTGGAATTCGTTGGGTAAATACGTTATACATTGCATGTCGATTGCATCTAAATTGCCTTTTTGTGGTCTCCTTGATGTATCAATTACGTCATTGCTTCCGCTAGCAATACAGTTTTTATCAACATCACGCGAAGACTAACGATCTCGCCCGATAATTTCAGATGTTTTAAGGTAGGACATACTTAATATATATAAAATTAACCCTTTCCTGTTTTTCAAAATTTTAGATTTGTCCAAAATCAAAGGTTTTGCAGACAATACTTTAAAGTGGAATTAATTTGAAAAAAAAAACATATTCAGTAGGGTAGAAAATATTGTTGAAAAAGAAGAAATTGCTTGTTACAAGCAATTTCTTCTTTTTCTACAATGTTTTCTCAATTATAAAATCACAAGGACGTAAAAACCAGGGATTGAACAGGAAAGGGTTAAAGTTATAGTGAATCTAGTAAAATTCACATGAAAAAACAATATTTATAGTGAAAATGAAATTAATCACTTTTGGAAGAGAGGATAATTTTCTTATATCAAGTTTTCATGATTTTCTGTCTAGGAGCCGCTTTAACATTTCTTTCTGCAAACATAATAAAGGGTAAAATGTTCCATGTCAGAAAAGCGTCGATTACATTTGCATAGACAGACTCTCAAATTATGTTCTTGAAATTTCCTTGTTCTTTATTAAATATCTGAACAAAGAAACCTTTTTCGTCTAGGACGTCAAATATATGTTGGCTAATTCCATTCACTCTCTAACGTAGAGAATAGTTCATTGACCAAATAATCAAGAAGCAAGGCTTCTTTCACGAATAGACCGAAATATCATCAAAAATCTCAATATACATGTATGACAAATTGATTGATTGGATGGGGTTTAACGCCGCTTTTAACAGTATTTCAGTCATATCGCGGCGGATGGAGCACTTAACAATGGATTCCTGGTATTTCTCACACCAGTACTACCACTACATCCTTTCCTAGCCTCCAGATGCTATCCCACTTAGGTTTACGATTGAAAAATAACCATTCAGTAGGGTAGAAAACATTGTGGGAAAAGAAGAAATTGCTTGTTAAAAGCAATTTCTTCTTTTTCTATACTGTTTCCTCAAATATAAAATCACAGTGGTGTAAAAAGAATAAGGAATGAACAGGAAAGGGTCAAACATTTGAGTCTTGGAGTGCTTTGAGGGCCGGACCTACAGAATATCAATTTATAAAACTTATTTATCTAGTAAAGGACGGAACCGCGTCTTACAGCCAAAGAATCGATCGACCAATCGAACCATTCATCTAGACAATAAGTGAACTTTGAACTCTGACATTTGCCTACATTTATGTGAAAACTTTTGTTGGTTGAACAGCTTATGTAAACTGCTGTTACGACGTTTAGGTCGCCAACCAACAATTTTACTGAAAATTAACTGTAAATAAAGTTTGCAAAACAACGCCGTTTGATGTCGAAGCAGAACTTCCCGTCGGAGTCGGGGTCAGTGAGCGGGGCCAGCGATCCGTCAATTGTAAGTCGGTTGCCAAAATCGTATCTTGGCTGTCTTCTGATCAAATCAATATAAAAGAAAAACTATCTGCGCTCCAGCTTAGCCTGATATTCACCATGTTTGCACTGTCGCATTGTTATTGTCCATCTCTTTGAATCAAGGCATTCATAAATCTGCTCTAAATAGAAGGACTACATTACCCGCTTTATCAATCAAATAGACAACCATTATATTCTGCCACAATATTTTGAATACGGTGGCGTCGTGCACCTATTGTGTGGTGGTCAGCGATGTCCAGGGTCGGTCAAAGATGACCGGAGATAATAAACACATGCTTTATTATTCAAATAGAGAAAGGACGGTGTAAGATAACACCGTCAGCTCTGAAACAACAGCATCTTTTGCATTTTTTTTTTGGGGGGGGGGGGGGGGGGATAGGGTGTGTGTGTGGGGGGGTGTAACGGGTTTAAAAGGTTTGACGAGCTATCAGATGACATAAGTTACGAATGTCCCGAATTCACTGACATTTCACTGAAGTTGGTTAAATTTTGAAAAACTTTGTCTTTCTGCGTAGAAAACATTGTTGGATATTAAGAATGCAAGTTTTTCATATTCCGCTGTTGTGTAAGTATAGTTTTAAGAGGGCCCTACAAAAGCTGGGTTTTGTAGGAATGGGTTAAACTACACATAAGACGGTTTTGGGATTTTCCGTTTGCTGTTTTGTCAGTTTTTTTGTCACAAAAGGTATGCCATTGAGGAGAACCGTAGGCTCCTGTTAAAGTGGCTCTTGCACAGATTATGAAAGAAAAATTTAGGCTCTAAAATGTCGAATTTCTAACCGCTATGCTTTCAGACATTTGTATGAAGATGACCAAGCTGATTTTGTAATGAAAAGGACTCTCCATAACTTTAGAATTTAAAAAAGAAAAAAAGAAAGTATTTGGCGTTACGAGACATCAAAAAAGTCAACGATTGACAACCGGAAAGGAACCGAAATTCATCTGGTAAAATCGTTATCTGTTCATTGCATAGGAAATTACCTAATGTGTTGTTTCCATGACGTATCAATTACGTCATTGGATTCCGCTAGCAAATCAGTCGTTATCGACATTTCCCGAAAACTAACGACCTGATCCGATAAATTCAGATTTGTTAAAGTTGGACATAGGGAATATATCACTTTAAATTGAATTTTCAGTAATTTAGTAGATTTAACACGAATGAGGTATAATTAAGGAATAAATTACATTAATAACATTAATAACTATTAGAAAAACAGACAATTTTCCATATCAGATCTTTGTGAATATCTGTTCAAGAGCCGCTTTGATATGTCACCAAGTCCTAGGATTCAGCTTAATTTTTTTTATTTATTTATTTATTTTGTTTTATTTATTTATTTTGTAATGATGCGATGAACCTTGAAATGTTAGACAGTAAGGCTCAAAACAAAAGGGACCGCAAGTTCAGTCCCCGACCATCTTTTTCTCAAACAAATAAGGTTTCATATCTCCGACAAACCGTCTTGTCGGAGTGCATTCTGCGTGACGAGCAATCCGCAGTTTAATAAACTAGCTCTTCCACCTACTCCGTGGACTTGTTTCTCTTTATCAAAAATGAACATTTCGTCGACTGGGCGAGCAAAATATCGTTACTACAGCTTTATTCAAGCTGTAGTTACGACTTTTTGTTCGCTCAATGATGATATCTGGTATGCATCATATGCCTATGGGCAAGACGGCTATCTGCCAATAAATTAACGAACTAGGCGTGTATGTACATTAATCAATTGGCAGGTTCAGTTTCACAATAAGTACCTGTTTCATATATATTTTAATCTATAGGTAAATTTACGATACAGTTTTTGATTATTATATAGAGGATAATTGTTTGTTTCAGTGTAAGGTCCACTAATTTTTCATTGAGTGAATAACAAAAGCTATATGTCCATGCGTACCCGAGCTACGGGTGAACTCAAGCTTTCGTTGTTCACGAAATAAAAGATACACCGATCTTACATCGAGTACAAACGATTATTCATTTTCTTGAATGACAAAAGAGACGAGCTATTTCCTCAATTCGAGTCAACATGATTTCTTTTTACAGCTATTGAATTATCCTTATTTACAATATATAAGCAAATTATCTTATAGCTGTGATACAAAAGCTTGTATGGAATTCGAGCCGCGTAGGAAAATTTGGATATTTCATTTGTTATATACAAACGAACTTTGACTACTAAAGATAAAACGCAACTAGCGAATTTTGTCTAAAATTCACCTTTTAAAAGACATAATAATACCGTTATTCTCGAAGTGACGTCATTTTACCAAGAAAACCATCTAACCATATCTATTATTTCAGTATATGTATGATCCGATTTTTTTTTCGAATCCAAATTGACCAAACGCGGCTGTCAATCAAGGAGTAAACCGACCAATCAAATAATTTATTCAGTCCGAACCTCAGCTTATTAAATCCGACATTGGCCGCCATTTTTGTTTACATTTACCGTTGGTTTGGCGACTTAAACGTCGTAACTACAGCTTATTCAAGCTGATATTACGGCATTTAGGTCACCGACCAACAATTTTACTTTTTTGATATATGCTACTGGCCATAGATTTTGCAAAATGACGCCGTTGTAATTCGAAGCGTAACTTCCTGTCGTAGTTAATGGGCGTGGCCTAGAGAGTCATTGGTCGGGGCTAGCGATTGGTCAGCAATTTTTCCGCATACAACGAATGCATGTTGTAAGGTCACATTTAAATTAGCGAAATCCATATTTGAGGCATATAATTCGAAACAAAGTGAAATTTTAACGAATAATATGTAATACAGTTTATTCACTCACTGTTCTGTTACATTATGTTGATGTTTTTATTGTTTGTAACTTATATTTTGCGATGTGTGCAAATAGCTCATTTATTTGCAATTAAAATATTTGTATCGTGTTGTATTGGGTAATAACTTGTATAACGAAAATCGTTATCCTTTTGCCAACGAAAGCCGCAAAAGAACAGCAAGTTATATCAATGGATCTTGGGATTACATGTATTGCATGATCTGATATGGCCTTTCAACACACTACCACACTGTAAAGCATTCTGGAGAAATAGGATCATGGAAAACATTGTGGGAAAGGAGTAATTGCTTTGGAATTTAGTACGAATTTTCCAACTTGAGATCACTTTCAAATGTCGTCCGCTACTTGCTTCAATTTAAAAAAGTTTAAGATTTTGTCGTCGTGTAACGGGTAAAAACCCATTCAAGGTAAGCCTTGTCGATGTAATTCAAAAAGAGTCGGAAAGGTGCGTGGTCCTATGTTAAACGATTGTAGAGTTAGAGCACGGACGTGCGGACAGAAATAATAGCCAATTTATCCTACAGTCTGGGGATTGATGGTGTTGTTTTCATAAAAGAGTTCCAGCTTTAATCTTAAGCGTACCCGCGTATTTTTACGCGTACACTCAGTTTTTTTTTTTGTTTTTTTTTTTTTTTTTCTAGACGCACGCAAGAATACGCTTGCATGCGTTCGCTTTAGTTTGCACGACCTAACCCCTTCCCACTAAAACCCACTCTAAAGCCCCCCCCCCCCCAGAAAAAAAGGCGTTGAGAAACATTGTGAAAAATGAATACATTGCTTGTAACACTATATTTATAGAGTTGTTTTTGTCAAAAAAATGTCCAACCATAAATTACCAAAACCCAAGCTATTCTATCAACTTAGAATTGTCGTCTGAAACTTCTTTGAATTTGGAGCAGTCAAAATTGTTGATGTCTGTTAACGTGCTAAAATGGCCTTATATACCATTGAGGGTGCCATAGCCAGTCTTTTATATTAAACCAATAACGTTACTTAACCCATTCCCACACATCAAAATTTTAGAGTGGTCCAAATTGAAAGAAGCTGCAGACAGCAAATTCAAGTTGATGAAGTTTCGAATTCTTTCGTCTTTTAGGATAGAAAACATTGTGGATAATGAAGAAATTGCTTTTAACAAGCAATTTCTTCATTTTCCGCAATGTTTTCCAAAGCTTTTTTCTCTTAAGGGGAGTAAAAAGGATGGATTGAATAGGAATGGGTTAACACGGATTTCATTATAAAACCACCACCACATGAAACCACAGTTCTAGACTGTGACGAAATTGCTGGTAACTAGCAATTTCATCATTTCCCACAATGTTTTCCCGAACGTTTTTCTTGACGAGCGTCAGAGAGCTTCGTTCTATGGGAATGGGTTAATTCATATATTCCCACACTATCCACCCTCTTTTCGACCCTAAGGAAAAGGTTTGAATAACACCATGGATAATGAAGAAACCAATTGCTGTGGAAAATGAAGAAATTGCTTGTTGAAAGCAATTTCTTCATTATCCACACAGTTTCCTTCCCAAAAAGACAAACATTTTCAAATACTCACCAACTTTGCATTGCCATCTGTATCCTCTTTCAACTTGGACCAGTGTAAAGTTTTGTCGTCTGGTAATAGGTTAATCAGGGTAGTCGCCTAAAATCCTCACTTCGTACACAACCCATGTCGCTGAACTGATGATTACAGGTTTGAAAATCGGAAGTGATTGCGGGCAATGTTGACCGAGGTGTAAATTATATCTTTAATAAACATTTGTCCGTTTTTATGTGGTTACATATACTTCAGCCTAATTCAACTTCCGAAAAAGTATACATATCACAAAACTGTACTTTGTTTAGGTCAATAAAGGGTTACTGTATCACCGTATCAAATGACAACAGACTCCGTCACATACCTTTAGGGCGAATACTTCCCATATTGGGATTAAAAGTGATACATCTACCGCCTTATACCTACTGTAATATATACTATAATATATAATACAAACCCTTCTTGTGACTCAAACACGTTTTACAGGTATTTTGGTCTTTTTGTCAAAAGTTAAGTTTGTATACCTGAAGAGAAGATGGTACGCACAAAGGAACACTAGGCCGAAATCCTACTGGACGAAAGCCCACAGGACAAGTCCACATCCCGTCTAGAACAAAAAGCCTATCATTTTGTTCTGATTGAGGCGAGCTTTTGTTCTGTAGGCTTTCGTCATAGGGAGCTTTTATCCTAGTAGACTTTTGTGCGAATGGGCTTTGTGCAAGTGGACTTTTGTCCTCGTGGTCTTTGTACTACTAGAAGAGAACCTGTTTACCTGTGGTCCTACAGCGCAAACTATATAAAAAAAGCCCTGTGTACAAGACTGGTTTTTTTTAGTGGGCCTAAGACATTGATCAAAACCTTAATCTTCGTGACATACAGAAGAGAGACAATGGCCAAAAAGTGCTAACCTTAAATATCGATTTCAAAAGCTCACATAAGAAAATAATCATAACAGAATTTGTGGAGAGTCACCTGGATATATCGTAAACATTTTTTGACACTTTGGATTTTTGTTGTTGTTGTTGGTGATGGTGGTTTTTCCCTTGCATCACTATTTCGTCCATACCTGAAACGAATCAAGTTCCTTAAACCTTTCATTCCTCTAAGTCCTATAAAGCAATGATCGTTTCTTTTTCAGGGGTCACCAAAAGATCATTCCTGCAAAATTTGGTTGAAATCCATCCAGATTCGTCATTTCAAAGTTTTAAATATATACCATAAAGGTCACAAAATGACCATTTCTATGAAATCTGGTTGAAATATATCGAATGATTCCCGAGATTAAGAATTTCAAAGTTTTCGTCATATGTCATATGTGGAAATCAGCTACAAACCATTTGCTCAGTCAAATCCTAGATTTAGACCGAAAGTGAACTTTAAACTCCAACATTGGTCAACAGTTTTGTAGGTTTGTCGACTTAAACGAAGTAGCTACTGTTTATTCAAGCTGTAGTTTTGACGTTTAGGTCGCCAACCAACTGTTTTACATTTTTGTAACTTGTAATCAACCATAAAGTTTGCAAAATAACACCGTTTATTATCAAAGTCTAACTTGCTGTCAGAAACAGTGGGCGGGATCAATGATCCCCAAAGAGATGATCTCATCACGCTCTTGATCATGGAGTCGTAAATTCGAACCAACTTTTTTCGACATTTGACAAAATGTCCATCTCGACAAGAGTCATGAGAAGTGTGTCTTAATTCCGATCAAAATTCTTTGAAGGAGTCTGATAAAGATTCACCATATCGTCATTTTTATGAAAATCGGTTAAATTCTGTTCAGTAGTTCCAGAGGAGAATATTTTTAAACTAAACGGCTACGGACGGACGCACGCACGACGGACAACACGCCATGAAAATAGCTCGCTGGCTTCCAGCCAGAGGAGCTAAAACGCTTTGTATAAAATTGTGTTATATGAAGAAATTGCTTGTTACAAGCAATTTCTTCATTATCCATAATGTTTTCTATCCTAAAAGACAAAACGTTTTAAATATCATCAACATTAAATTGTCATCTGTCTATTCTTTGAAATTGTACTAGTCTAACATTTCGTTCTCTAGTAATATGTTTAGCCCCATACAATCAAACGAACACCGTAGGATTTAATTAAGAAAAGATGGCGGATTACTTTTTAATAATTTTATTCTAGACAAATAATTCAAAGGCTTTTAACTCAAAACAATCTCATAATATAAAATAATCTTTTGTAACTATTTTTGTGAGTAGGCTCTTTATTTGTTCATCCTAAGAATCACGTGGCCTGTTCAGCCGGAAAGTTACGCTACATATAACATAAAAAACAACGAATCTACACTGCCACTCACTTTGAAATGTCATGTCCAAAAGAAAGGCAATTAAGGGTACAAGTGAAAGGGTAAGTACTTCAAATCTGTTATAGTTGATATCCAGTTACGTTAGTATTGTATTTACTCATAGAGTGAACGATTGCACCTTACAGTATCACGACAAAAAAGTAGAAATATTTATAACGAGTAAGCCAAATTTGTCATGATATTTCGCGTCTGTTAATTGGGCCAAAAGCAAATTACATACATAAACTAAATTGAAAACGGTTCCGAAGGAGGCAGCAAGCAGATTTGTTGTAACCATCTTCCTTGTGCAAAAACAGCATTTTTAAACATTTTAGTGTGATGAATTACGTTTTTTGGAAAGCCTTGTTTTTATACAATAACGGAAATGTAATGAAGACAAACAATCTAACGTATATAGTATGAGTTCTCTCGACAAATCAGAGGGAGGTGTACATTATACGCTTTTTGTGATTCCATAGCATAACTGAATTATGCAAAATTAAAACTAAATCCTATGTTTATCCAACAATTACGATATTTTTTAGCAAAAACGTTGAAGCACATTTGCTTTTGGGAAAGAAAATTTGATTGTGGTCGCTTAAGAAAGTGATTTCTTGATAGAGATGGTCGGTTTGAGCACGATTGACTGTACTCTGATACCATTTCAAGAATCTTTTGCGTGTTTTTGCATAATGAAGAGCACCAAAAACATGCAATAAAAAACATTTGCCATCACAAACGTTCATAAAGCCAGACTTAGGACTTGTTACATTATTTCTCACAGTGGCCAATGCAATTAATATAAACAAGAATCTTAGTTATTGTCTTTTAAGGAAAACACACGCTTATATCCATGCCCCTTTTTTCGTTTGTTTCAGTTATTTGCCCGTTGGAAATATTCGAGCGGTCCATGGCCGTTGGCTTGGCTTTGCCCTTTGTGCGTCTACCTCTTGAACAAATAAGAAATTACCGATTCCATGAACTTATGCTAACAAAAGTACAAGAAGATTCTACCAAAGAAGTAATGCTAACAAAAGTACAAGAAGATTCTACCAAAGAAGTAAATGAATTGTCAATCTAAAATTCGATCGACCAATCAAATCTTCTATTAAACCGGAAATAAATATTGACCTGCCTTTAGTTTAGCGACTAAAAACTCTATCATCCTCCACTTACGATGTTTATGTAACCAAGGAACAAGATATGAGTTTTTTGTTTTGTTTTGTTTGTTTGTTTTATGTCCCGGATCATATATTTTACCGAATAATTACTATCATAACCTCATTCAAACACCTTTGTCATCTCTCAGTGGGCGTGGCAAGCGATCCGTCAATTGACAGCTTGCCGGCCACGCCCACTGAGAGTCGACAGGAAGCTCCACTTAAAATATTAAACGGGGTTATCTTTCAGAATGTATAGTCAGTACCTTGTAACATTCGAATTAAGTAAAATGCGACCTTAAACATCGTTAAATGCATATACGTAAGAAGATATCTAAAGAGCGGAGCCCATACTGAAGAATTTGATAACACTGTGCAGATGCACGGGCTGATCTGAGGCTTTACTTGGGCCAGAAATATCACACACACAACTTTATATCAACCTGTTAACTTTTCCATGTGTATATTGTGTTGATATCTGATTCTAGCAACATGTATTCAGTCAAACACTTGCAGCAAAGGTAAATGTACCATTGTACAATAATTGGGGAGGGTGTCTATATAAAGTCAAAGGATTAAACAGAATGAAGAAATATGAAGGACAACTTTTACATCTACTAGGCATTTGTTGCATATTAACTATTTAGTATTATATAAATTTTCAAAGCCACTAACAACACTAGTTAATTACTGTCAAATCATTTCCTCAAAATGGATTTCACTTAATATTCACTAAAACTCTCAAATCTATCAATGTAAGAAATTAAGATGGAATACCTGCAATGCGAAAAATTCGAACATCAGAAATCTTCGGGTAAATTTGCACCTTTTGATTTCCACGCGAAATATAGCAAAATGACGTAGTAAATACGTCATTATAGTAATCGAAGTGAAACCGAAATGTTACGACATCACCAGAGAAATCCCAACGTCCTGCCGATTTCAATTACGAGTGTTCTAACTTAATTCTTAATAGATCTTTGAATGTGACCAGAAATTAACATTTTTCAATCTACAAGATAACGTTTAAGTTTCATAACTGTAGGATCGCCTCTATCAATCAAAAATCCGATTGACCATTCAATATAATTTAATTTTTAGTTTCGTCTATCAAAAACGAGCGTTCTGATTGGTCGAAAAACTTTATTCATAACTACATGAACAAAACTTTGAGCACGCAGCGATTTTGTATGCTTCCGCACAAAATAGTCCCATATCAAAATATGTAAAGCTTTTTTTTTTTTTTTTTTTTTTTTTTTTTTCGATCGATGCTATTAAATTATAAGAAATGAAGAGAATATTTTTTGTTTTCATGGAGGTATGAACCGAAAAACCTAATCACACAGCGTATGAATCCGCTTCGCGTATTTATACAGTGTGATTAGGATTTTCGGTTCATACCTCTATGAAAACAAAAAATATTCTCTTCATCTCTTAAATAAAAAATGAAATAAAATGACACAATAAAACATTTAACAAATACAACACAACTTTGTCATAACTATAATCTATATCATTTTCTTCATGGAAATGTGTTGATAAAATAAAATACTAATATTTTGTACATGAAAATAATTTCAACCCATTTCTACTTTTTGTGATTTTTAATAGCATTAAGGGGTATGTCAAAATACAAAACATAAACCATAAAGCATGATTGATAAACCATAAAGTTGCCTTTTCATATACGTAATTACAATATTCATTCGAACTCTAAAAGACTGATGGTTCGGTATCGTTAAATATAATTTTTTTCTCCACAGCGACAAGCAAATACAATATGTTGTATCGCAATTTTAATATAATATCCCATTTATTATATTTTTCTAATCAAATAAATTCGAAGAATTAAAGAACTAAATCTGTATAGCTGCAAGTATTCCCTATCTCCTTTACCTTTTTGATTAAGTTCATTCGCACTATGACGTCATCTACAGAATGAAAATGACGTCACCTTAGCCTGTCTTTTATGGAACCGTATTTGACACTATCAGATACGGATTTTTTCTGGCGTGTCCGATTTTGTCTTTATGAAATGTATATATTATACTCAAAATAGTTATATGCATATAATAAAACTCAAGCAAGGATAAGAAAATGGTTTAATCCTTATATTGCTGAACCTAGAATATTCCTGTATTTTTGGGAGGTATAGGCATATATATGTACAGTCTGATCAAGGTCGACACCATCTGTAACCCTTTAATGTTAGAGTTGCTGTTAAAAACATTAAAATTCAAAAGAAATATTGACCTTCTATATTTAGGTCCTCCTACGCTTTCAGTTCTTTGATTTTAATGGATTTCTGAAAAAGAATTTTATTTAGCATAGCAAGGTACATAACAGACAGACTTGAAAGAATCATTTTTCAAAAAATGTAAACAATAGCCTTATTCTAAGTGTAGTACATGCTCAAATACTAGTGCTTGATATCATGACTATTGCAACTCTAATTGCAATAAACCCAAGATTTATATATTTCATAATCTGTTTTTTTTTTTTTTTTTTTTTTTTTTCTTTTTTGTTATTTTGGTTTGTTTTGGGTTTTTTTTTTTTTTTATTTTTTTTCTATTTTTTTTTTTTTTATTTTTTTATTTTTTTATTTTTTTTGTTTTTGTTTGTCGTTTTTTTATACAGTGCTTCATGACAGAATATAAGAAAATGAATATCAACCTTTCTCATGCTGAACCCAGAGTATTACTGTTTTGAGAGAAGTATAGACAAAGATCAGCCTGCATATATGTGCAGTCAGATCTTAGCGTAAACCTAGTAGGCTAGATTACTTCTCAGAAAAAAAAGTTATTGAACCATCATTAAAGTTCTTCCTGTGATTTTAGCCCTTTGAATTCAAGTAGCAATTCTAAAAAGATTCTTATCCTGCATGACAAGGATAAACCCATTCCCACACAGTGACGCTTTTGGACGCCCGTCAAAGAAAACGACTGAGAAAACATTGTGGAAAATGAAGAAATTGCTTGTTACAAGCAATTTCTTCATTTTCCACAATACTTTCTACCCATGAAGTTGAAAAAATCTAATATTTCATAAACTTCAAATTGTTGTCTGCAACTCCTTTCAATTTGGACCAGTCTAAAATTTTGTCGTCTGGTAATGGGTTTACGTATCTTCCAACATACTGTAATGGGCACATGAATATTGCATCAGTATATCTAAATGTCAGAAAAATAATCCTCTAAAACATATCTTTTTTATGAAAATATACTATCAACCCATTGCCATACGACAAAATCTTAGACTGGCCAAAATTCAAAGAAGTTGCAATCGACAGTTTCAAGTTGTTGGAATTTAGAACACATTTGCTTTTGGAGAAAAAAATCATTGTGGACGGTGGAGCAATTGCTTGTTACAAGCAATTTCTTCACTGTCTACACTGTTTCCTAAAGATTTTATCTTTAGATGCGTAAAAAAGCGGGATTGTTTGGGAATGGATTAAATGATTCAAGAGAATATTTTTTGTTTTCATGGAGGTATGAAACGAAAAACCTAATCACACTGTGTTTTGGTTCATACCTCCATGAAAACAAAAAATATTCTCTTCACTTCTTTTAACCTAATAGCATCGAGAGAAAAAAAAGCTCTCCAAATTTGGGTACCTTTTTGTATGGGACTATTTTGTGCGGAGGTATACAAAATCGCTGCGTGCTCAATTTTTTTTCATGGAGTTATGAATATTTTATTTCGTCCTATCAAAACGCTCGTTTTTGATAGACGAAACTAAAAATTAAATTAATTCACGATGAAAGCAAGTTTGTATCATGCTGTTTGTCAATCGGTATTTTGTTCAAATGATGAAATTAGTTTTAGTGATAAAATGAAAAGTCAATAAAACTAGACATGAAACAATAAGAGGGAAAATTTTAAGCATGAAAAAAGCCAAATCTTCATTCTTGCTGGTTATAATTTTCTACAAATGAAATTTTATTTTCAATTGAAAGGGAACATTAAGACTTCAGAAACTGTTTTTTCTACTTATCAAACCCAGGAGCTATACAAAAATAAGATTTTGAGTTTTACCCATTCCCACATACTCCCCTCCCTTGTACGATCCCCCCCTTCCCGAACATTTTTAGACAATAATGTAGAAATTGCATTTGGACAGTCTAACATTATGCCATCTGATATAGCTGGTTTGTACCCAAAGCGTACATTATGTGTGAGTGTTACCTTTTAACCCTTTCCTGGTCAATCCCTGGATTTTACGTCTCTTTCTTTTTAAACTTGAGAAAACATTGTGGGAAAAGAAGAAATTGCTTGTAACAAGCATTTTCTTCTTTTACCACAATATTTTCTATCCTACTGAATAATCATTTTTCAAAAAATTGGACTTTAAATTGTCATCTGTATTATGTTTGAATTTTGACAGGTCTAAAATTTCAAAAACCAGGAAAGGGTTAATTTGGATCTATATAATCTGATATTTTTGCTACTCTAAATAATCATTTTCAAAGTATGGTGAATTCTTTCCCCACAGTAGAGAAAAGGCACCTAAGATTATGTTCCTTAAAATCAATCAAGATACAATTATTAACTGAAACTGAGGGTTTTCATCTTAATAATGTTTGGGATGCTATTATTATGGGCGACCAAATAGCCATTACCAGACAATATTTTAGTCTGCACTTGGTCCAAATTCAAATCGCAGGCGACAATTTTTGTTGATGAAACTTTACAAATAATTTTCTTTATGCGTAGAACACATTGGTTTTAAATGAAAAAATTGCTTATAACAAGCAATTTCTTCATTTCCACATTTTTATCTCAAGTTTTTTCTCCGGTGGTGTCAAAAAGAGGGATAATGTGGGACTGGGTTAATCTTATAACTTGAAACTGAAAGCAGAATAAGATTTTATCAGTAACATACCCACAGAGGGAAACCAAACTATTACATGTACAGTTTGAATAAAGATGTAGTTATGACATTTTGGTCATCCAATAACAATAATTTAAAAAAAAAGTCGGTTATTAAAACTCAAAACCAAATGAACTATCCACAACTGACCAAAGATTTCAGCCAGACTTTATTCAATATTCTTGGTGGAAAATATTTTTGAAAATGAAAAAATAGCTTGTTGCAAGCAATTTCTTCATTTTCGACAATATTTTTCCCAATTCATTTTCTTGGGGGCGCCAAAAAGGTTCACTGTGTTGGAATGGGTTAAGCGATCAAGGCTTAACCCTTGTCATGCTGAACCCGTAATATTCCTGCACATAAGTGCAGTCTAATCTTAGTCTACACCACCTGATTGTTATGTTTCAATCAGATTTGTTTATAAAACGGATTTTTTTCAAAAGAAACATTGACCCGCTTTATGGACTATCAGTGCTTTCAGTCCTTTTATTTTAGTGCAGTTCTAAGAAAGAATTTTATTCAGTAGGACAAGGGTTAAGATACTTTGGCATGTCAGGAAATATTATCCCATTTTAAGAGCTAAAACTCCAGCCTTGTTTATATAGCAGACAACGATCATTTCATTTCCGAGGGCTGTAACACGGGAACCCCCCAAATATGGATTTTCTGTCCGGCCTGTACAAATTTGGGTAATGGTTTTTATTGATTGCAGCTGAACTTCTAATCTTACGCCCTCTTTTTGTACGCTTTTAATCCCCAGGCGATTCCAGGCCCATTCAAAAACATGATGCAGTTGGATAAATATGCCCTTTATTGAGTCCTATACTGGTTATATGCACATCTTTAAACTTGACCTTTATATCTTTTTGATCCCTTCTCCCTATCAAAAGGGAATATTCATTAGGTATAATGTGTGTTCTATTGCCCATTAACTAATTGCCATACAATGATGCTTTTTGACAACCCACCCTCAAAAAAAAAAAAAAAAAGATTGGGAAAACATGGTGTAAAATGAAGAAAATGCTTGGGACAAGCAATTTCTTCATTTTCCACAATGTTTTCTACCAATTGAGATGAAACAATCTAAAATTTCGTAAACTTTAAATTGTCGTCTGCAACTTAAATAAAATTTGACCAGTCTAATATTACGTCACATTGGAATGGGTTAATCATACAGAATTACATGTACCATTCTTGGTGGTATTTTGTATGCTTCCGCACAAAATAGTTCGATACAACGTTTGAAAAATAGAAACTTAGTATGTTTACCACTTTGAAGAATCAGTTATGCCCCCCTCCCAATTTTAAGCCATACGTGACGTTAGTTGACTTAATGCTTTGGTGCGATGGTATGGCTTGCATTTCATAGCACTCTAAACTAGTGCTTTTGACAGCCCAAAGTTTTGTCCTTATGGGCAGCAAATATTGTGGGAAATGAAGAAATCGCTTGTTACAGTCAATTTCTTCATTTCTCAAAATGTTTTCCTATTTATTTTACCCGACGAGCAAGTCAATGGGATTGCAGGGAATGGTTAACCTTTTATCATTTTATTTCAATAATTCTTGCCCTCAAATAAAACCAAAAGTACTTCCATGAACGTAAACTACTACCCAAACCTGATTTCATTAGAAATTCACCACTGTCTGTTACAAAAGTAATAAGACTGGATAAGAAATGTGGAACCTTTCTTTTTATGACTATTCTTTGCATAAACTTGACAAGAAATATTAAACATTGTCTGCTAGAACATGTCAAAACCGTCTAGAGCCCAGACAATAGAAGACTTTTCGTCCGAAAGATTTTCGGGTTTTCTTTTTCTATCGTTTGATAACCAAACACTGAAATATGAAAATTGAGTCTACAAATCTTTACGCTAATTTGGTTTGTTTGTAGATCCAGACCCCTTGCTTTCATTGGGATATTCTAAGATTGACAAGTGCCTTTGTCGAACCTACTTGCATTTACATGTTTAACCCATTATCAGACGAGAAGATATTAGACTGGTCCAAATTGAAAAAAAAGTTGCAGACTACAATTTCAAGTTGATGAAATTTAGAAAATCTTTCTCTTTTGGGACAGAAAACATTGTGGATAATAAAGAAATTGCTTGTTACAAGCAATTTATTCATTTTCGACAATATTTTCCAACGCCGTTTTTTTCTAGAGGGATGTCTAAAAGCGCCATTGTGTGAGAATGGGTTAATGTTTGAAACAAGAACTAGTATTATAATAAAATGTAAGTGATTTACAGAAATTTTACCAAGCACGACTTGGGCTACACCATCATGATACAAAGGGAAGGGCATGCGATTTTGAAGAATTTGGTTCGGCATCAGTTTGAAAGCATATGGGACTCTTGAGATTTAAAATATTCTTGATTTGCATACAAAAACTATATCTTGGTTACATACTGTAAATTCTACCAGAAAGGGGGTTCGTTATGAATTTTTTCGTAATTCAAACAATGAATTTTAAGAATATATATGTACAGTCCTTCCTATTTCTTTCTTTGAAATCATGAACTGTCTTTAACCCATTAAAAGACGACAAAATGGTTGACGAGTCATATTTAAAAGAAGTTGCTGGGGAAATTTTTTTGGTGATGAAAGTTTAATTATTTTGTCTGTTAGTGTAGAAAATATCGTGGATAATGAAGAAATTGCTTGTAACAAGCAATTTCTTCATTATACACAATGTTTCCCAGAGCTCCTTTATTGGCGGTGTCTAAAATCGGTAATGTGTGTGAACAGCTTTTTGAAATTCAAAGTATTAAGGGTAATAACTGACAAATGTATAGTCCTAAATTTGTAGTCCTTTCTATTCGAAAATAAACTATTTAACACACAATTTCATTCAAATAAAATCACAACAAATGGAATAACTAATGTATTGTCTGTTATGCAGCCTGTTGCGAACAGGTTAAAAACAAAAAAGAAAAAAGATCAACTAGTTGAAAAGCTCAGTATATCTTGAAGTATGTTCGTTTGTCATTAACTGCATGCTTGAAAAATGATTCCATTGACATTGCAGTGTGTTTGCAGCCTTGCTGTAAGTTTCGTAAGTCATTAATAAGCGTTTGAGAGCTTCACCAATCCATCCCACACGTTGGCGTTCAATCGAAAAAGTAGCAATGAAAACTATTGTGGGAAAAAAAGAAACTTCTTGTGGCAAACATTTTCTCGTTTTCTCGCAATGATTTCTGTCCTACTTAGGACTAATTTCCCCCATCTTGAAGGAACTTATAATGTGGTCTGCAACGTATTTGAAATTGGATTGGGCGAAGAATTTGTTGTCTAGTATTTGGTTAAAAGCTTGTCAAACACACTTTAGGAAGAAAATAAAGTTTTAAACGTGGCATTATTCTTACAAAACTATCATTAGAGTTCCATTTCTTGATTAGTTAACGGATAGCTCTTTTGATAAAAGATATATATTCAAAGTTCCAATTGAATATCTTCAATAATACCAGATTTATCACAAAATATCAATTTTTGCCTGACCCCAACATAGATTACTACGAGACAATGGCGATACCTAAGGGCCCGAAGTTATAAAAAACTTTTTTGGTACTCAAGTGAGAATTTACTCATAATTCGATTCGAATTCAAAAATATTAATTACTTTGAATTCTACAGCAAGTGTGTGGAAATGAAACATTATATTAGTAAATTGTTATTTATAACACAAAATCTGCAGATAACGTAATAATACAACATTTATTTAAACTTGAATTTGAGTAAATTTTCAATGGAGTACAATAAAATATTTATTATCTCGGACCCAGATTTTCCCCGACAAAAGCTAAATATCCTGAAGACCGAAGGGATAAAGACATTCATCTCTAGATTCCAATAAACACAAATATTCCTATATACTCAATTTTTTCAGAAGCTTTATACAATTTTCCTGGAACCTGGCCAGTAACAAATTCTTAGAAAGAATTTCTATTAAACTGTCCTTTCTTAGATATAAAACACAATATTCATTTGAACCCGAAGAGGAATTTCTAATGTTTCAACCACAGGCTTTTTTTACAGAAAACAAGAAAAGAGTACTTATTAAATGCCCTGAATGCACTATTTAAAAGCTTTAGTCTATGGAAACTGAATATTTGTTACTGATTAATGTACAAGTTTTTTAAAAGTATTATACTAATTTGAACATGCAGTATTCAGTTTGACGACATGGTAATGCTTTCTGACACCCTGGAGAAATGTAAATAAAAATCATGAAAACATTGTGAGAAAAGGGGAAATCGCTTATACTAAGCAATTTCTCCTTTTCTCACAATGATTTCTATTCTATTTGGCATTTATTTTCCAATCTTAGTGCTATTTCAAATGTCACTCTGGAGAAATACAAATAACGGAAAACTTTGTGAGAAAAGGAGAATTTGTCAATGATATATAATTTTCCCTTTTCTTATAAACGTTGTCAAATAAACTCGTTCGTCTAATCCACAAGTTAAGTATTTTTGTTGGTTTGGAAGCCAAGCTGTAGTTACAAGGCTTAGTGGCCAACTTGCGTTTGTTTTGAAGACCATCGTGGAAAATGAAGAAAAAATGCTTGTTTCAGTCAGTTTTTTCATTACCATGCTTTTAACCATGAAAGACAGAATTTAAAAAAATCATCAACTTGTCTGCAGCTTCCTTGAATTCAGACCAGTCTAATTTTTTATTGAGTGTGAATTGATTAGCCCATTCTAATAAATCAAAGTTTTAGAATGTTCAAAATATTAGGAAACTATAGACGACGGTTTCAAGTTGAGTTCATTACATATTTTTTCGTCTTTTTGGATAGAAAACATTGTGGATAATGAAGAAATTACTTGATACAAGCAATTTCTTCATTTTCCACAATGTTTTCTGATGCTTTATTCTTCAGAGGCGTTAAAGAAAGGAAATGTTTTAACAGAAATCTATACTCAAGGGACAAAATTAATGAAAAAGTAAACAGGGATACGGTATGTAGGTGTAGATATGCAAAGGGTAACAGACTTGGATTGTATGTTGAAACCTTATACAGATTCTTTCTGCTGTTTTTTGCAATAATAACAGAATAAAAAAACATTGTTATAGACGCGGTATATGTGTACAAGTTATAGTCAGTGAACAGAGGTCAATTTTGTTGATGCAAGTACAGCCAAAATTGTCCTTTGATCACTCACTAAAACAGGTATAGACCAAATTGACCTTTGAGCACTCGCTATAATTTGTACATCTATAGACATTTAGAATTACAAAACTAATCTTAAAACATTACCACACAATGACGCTTTCTAACGAGGAGAAATTGCTTGTATCCATAAATTCATCTTTTTCTCATAATGTTTTTTACCCTATTTGGCTCTTATTTTCAAAGTTTAAGCGCAATTTGCAATGTCGTTCCATCACTTTTGACCACCCTAAGGTTTTGTCCTCTGTTTGGTAACAGGCTTTGGAGATTTTTTAACTTAAGATACCGTTTTCTGTTTGATATCAATAGTTTTCTAATGAAAAATAATATCTTTAATGGTATCAGCATTTTGATAAAACATCACGAGAGATTTGCAATTATATAATACCTCAACCCTAGAAATGCTCCATCTGATAAGATATTTTCAATTTACCCATGACCAGACAACAAATACCAATATATAATGACTGTCCTCGATATCTATGGGTACCATTCCCAGATTTACCAATGTTTATATACATCCCCGGAAAGCGGCCTTGAATTGAATGTACTTGTCTGAAAGTAAAAATAGGCCTTGTCGGACAGGTCGAGCATGTCAAATCAACAACCCTTCCTATATTAGTATAGGCATTTTTGACAGTGTTATGCCCATCGAATTCTGTGTTTATGCAAGGTTAGGTCCTTATTTGCTATCTTTTTGTTATTTTCAGGCATTTTCGAGACAAGTTTGGGTTTCTTTGTCTTGGGTTTAAATGAAAAGTCAACTTAAAAGCTAGAAAGTCGTCAAGAACCAACATATTTAGCAAGCTGATAATTTTTACCATGAGCTGTGATCTTGGCCTTGGTATTATACGAATATTTGCTTCGAATGGCACATCTTCTTTTGATGGAGAACAAGTTTCCATAAATTATTTTGACATCCATTCAAATTGTAGGAAATACGCTCTGGACAAGCTCAATTTGGACAATTTACCTTAATTGCGACCTTAGCTGTGACCTTGACCGTAGAGCTATCTGAACATTTGTTTCTCAACGCACTGTGAAAAAAATATGTAAACCTTTTTTTTTTTTTTTTTTTTTTTTTTGAAATCAATCAATCAATTAAGGAACTATATTGATTTATTGAATGTGGCTAAAGCCACTCCCAACAGTATTTCAGTCATATCGCGGAGGCCGGAGCACCTAGCTATGAATTCCTGGTATTTCTCGCACCAGTACTACCACTACATCCTTTACTAGCATCCAACTACTATACTACTTAGGTTTACGATTATCCACTCATTGTTGAGAAATAAATGTCGGAAAGGATATGTGCCGCCGCCAGTGATCGAACCCATGACATCCCATGATTGAAGGTTAGGAGTCTGATGCGCTACCGACTGCGCTATGACGGCGACTATACATGACCTTGAAAAAGTTGCTCGGACCGACACATTTACGCACAACCTGTCATAGTAACTACTTTGTCTTTCTTATTACAAGCAGGCTCAACAAAAAGGACCAATATTTATACGAAAATATATGACCAATCAGAAACAGCCTAACAATTTAATTATTTGCAATAAATGATTACAAGCTGGATAAACAAAAAGGATCAATATCTATACGAAAATATATGACCAATTAGAAATAGTGTTACAATTTAAATATTTGCAATAAATGATTACAAGCTGGATAAACAAAAAGGATCAACATTTATAAGAAATTATATGACCAATGGCCAACCAAAAACTGCCTTACTATTCAAATATTTGCAAGGCAATTTTTGATTGGTATTATTAATGCCAATCAAAAATATTCTAACAAATATTGGGACTGTATTAAATGATTAATTGAATGATTGATTGGGGTTTAACGCCACTTTAACAGCTCTGAAGTCATGTCGCCGCTATCCCACGTAGGTGTACGATTGTAAGGCAGTGTATTATGTCATTTCACCGATGAAAGAGAAAGATGTGCATTTTTTATATCGCCAGGATTACTCTGATAACATGACAGAAAATAACACAAATTAATGAACTAATTCAATATGGATGGAGGCAATGATTGTGCATAGATTTGTGTAATTAAACAGTTGCTATGGAAATATATCTGGTAAAAAGGGAGAAACAATTGAAAACATTTTCCTGTTGATCAGAATGGTAACACATAATGATATTAGGGGACAAAAAGTGGAGTAGGGCACTGCATAAGGATTAAATTAAGTCATTACCAGATTTTAGACTAGTTCAATTTTGCTGAGAATAATTTACAGTCGATAGAATTTATAAATCTTTGTATTTTCTGTGTCAAATCCAACCTGGGAAAGGAAGCAATTTATTCATTTCAACCATGTTTTCCAATGTAGTTTTACTTGGGGTTGTAAAAAAAGCATAATTTTGTAAGAATGGGCTAAACGCTACCCAGGTAATTTAGCCCAAGTTTGGCCGAAAATATAGCTAATTAATTCACCCAAATCACAGTTAACAAAATTCTAGACCTGTCAAAATTCATGGAGGTGGCATATTTGAATTTGAAAAACAAGAGCCATGTTGGACATGGCCATCCCCCGCCGTAAAGCTGGATAGTAAACTGAAGCCAGTTAAATTAAGGCTTCTTGTGCACTGCATTTCTTCTAAATTAGTTCCATAATAGCTATTATACTTTCAGAGATATACTTAGGACAAAATCTTAGTGTTTAAAACAACAAAGGGCAATAACTCCAAAATTATGCACGCATGAGTTTTGGTCCGTGTTCACTGCACTTCTCCTCAACGAGATCTACCCACCTATGAAGTTTCAAGTTAATAGCTATTATACTTTCAGAGATATGCCCCGGACAAAATCTTAGTGTTTAAAACAACAAAGGGCATTAACTCCAAAATTATGCAAGCAAGAAATGTGGTTCTTGTGCACTGCACTTCTCCTGAACGAGATCTATCCACCTATAAAGTTTCAAATTAAAAGCTTTTATACTTTCAGAGGTATGCTCAGGACAAAATCTAAGTCTTTAAAACAACAAAGGGCAATAACTCCAAAATTATACAAGCAAGAGTTGTGGTTCTTGTGTACTGCACTTTTCCTTAACGAGATCTATCCATCTATGTAGTTTTAAGTTTATAGCTATTATACTTTCAGAGATATGCCCCGAACAAAATCTTAGTGTTTAAAACAACAAAGGGCAAAATCTCCAAAAGTATGCATGCAAGAGTTGTGGTTCTTGTGCACTGCACTTTTCCTCAACAAGATCTATCCACCTATGAAGTTTCAAGCTAATAGCTATTGTACTTTTAGAGATATGCTCCGGACAAAATCTTAGTGTTTAAAACAACAAAGGGCAATATCTCCAAAAGTATGCAAGCAAGAGTTGTGGTTCTTGTGCACTGCACTTTTCCTCAACAAGATCTATCCACCTATGAAGTTTGAAGTTAAAAGCTTTTATACTTTCAAAGATATGCTCCGGACAAGTTTAGTGCCGGAAGGACGGAAGGACGGAATGACGTCGGAGACTATTACTATATCCCTTTCGCCGACACGGCGGGGGATAATAAGCACCAAATATCAGGGTGTGAAAGACTGTCGAAGGAGACATTGCTTATCGAAAACTATTTTCCATAGCTTCATTTCTTCAGTGAGTCAAATGGGAATTTGTATGGTAATAGATAAAATGGAATGACATTTAAATCATCTTAACTGGGAGAAAACATTGGAAAAAGTGCTTGCCGAAATGATTTCTTCCTTTTCTTACAGTGCTTACAGAAATACTACAACTGAGGGTCTTAACCCATTATCAAGCGACAAAATTTTAGTCTGGTCCAAATTGAAAGAAGTTGAAAACGGCATTTTTCAGATGATGGATTTTTTAAAGTTAAAAAATGCCTTTTGGGGTAGAAAATATTGTGGATAATGAACAAACAATTTCTTCAAATTCCAAAATGTATCTGAAAAGCCTAAGACATACATTATATGAAATTTGAATATAACCCATTTGCATGGTTGGAATAAGGAATGGTATTCGATCAATCCCTTTTTCCAGAAATATCTCAAAATTACAAAGTAAAAGAGCTAATACTGATTATCACCTTATATGGTACCCTACCATTAAAAAACACCAGTCTGACTTCTAACCAAATCAATTGGCGAGATGGGAATCAAACGTTTAACAAAACCACATATACATCCCATCTAAGGCATTTGGCAAAATGTATGTGACATTAAAATATTTCTTCGCTAAGACATGTATTAACTTGAGATTTGTTGATTTTCCCATAAAAATACTTTTTAGCAAAACGTCAGCTTTGATAGCATAAGTTAAAGAGCAGATTTTGAGGTTTTCTCTGCCACTGGAAGCTTAGCCATTGAATGCATATGCCACAAAAAGAAGTTCTCGTATATATTATGAGTATGACGAACTCTATTCAAATTTCAGTGAACTCTTTAAAAAGTATATACTATCTAACCAATTCCCTCTCAATTCCGCTTTTTAAGCTTCTCAAGAAAAAATCTTTGGGAAACATTGTGGACAATGAAGAAATTGCTTGTGAAAAGCGATGTCTTCAATGTCAACTATGTTTTCTGCCAAATTCCACCAAATTGAAATTGTTGTCTGCAACTTCTTTCAATTTGAAAAGTCTACGATTTTATCACCTTGTGATGGGTTAACTCCTGGGTTACTTTAACCTCGTTTATTTATCATGATAACCTTGCTTTGCTAGCCTTCAGTACTTTCAGCACTTTAATTTCAAAAGAGGACATCCGTAGCTTAAACATGACACTCTGATGTAGTCATTTGTTCTAAAGTGCACAAAGTTCTAAAAATCGGTAAAATGAATTCCCTTACAAGGAGGCTTTTTGGCAACCAATCAAACAGTACTTTAGAAAACTTTGTTGAAAATGAAGAAATTGCTTCTAAATTAACCCATTCCAATGCAATGACACTTCTGACGCCCCCTAGAAAGGAAAAGGGCTTTTGAAATGAAGAAAGTGCTTATAACAAGCAATTTCTTCATTATTCTCAATATTTCCAACCTCAAAAGACAAAAATCATTTAAGATTCCTTCAACTAGAACTTATCATCAGCATCTCCTTTGAATTTTAACCAGTCTTAATTTTTGTCGTTTTGGGAATTGGGTTTAAGATTTGCTTTGCCAATAGGTATCCACTATTGACAGGCGTGGTCTATCAACTGCAAATTGCGATTTCCCGCCCGAATTTGATAAATCGCTGGCCCCGCCCACTGACTCCTTTGGTCTCGCCCATTGCCTCCGACAGGAAGTTCCGCTTCGATTTTTAACGGCGTTATTTTGCAAAATGTATGGCCAGTAGCATGCTACAAATAAGTAGGTTGATTGGTTGGCGACCTATATACGAACCAAAGGAAATTATTCACCAATTGATTCACCAAATTAGCGGCCAATTTTGAGGTTCAAACTGAACTTCCAGACTAAGTGAATGATTTCATTGGTCGACTAATTACGAGATTGCCATCGCGATTGGTCGATTATGCGACATATTATAAAATGGGCCATAGATCCAAGTAAAGGGTTAATAAAAAGGCTGTACCAAAACAATTTAATCATGAAACTACATTGCACCACTTTTGGGCTGGGAAAAATCAATTCCACTCTCAGAGACTTTAATTATCTTATTACTTCTGTTTGGGTGCGGGAATGAATGATTGACATAAAATGAAGAGAATGCTCAGAGAAAAGCTAGTGCAAAACAATTGTAAGCGAATATACATGCACTTACTATTTACGGAACACAGTTTTCACTCAAAGAATCGATCGACCTATTTAATCATTCATTTCAGACCGAAAGTTAACTTTGAACTCCGACATTGGCTGATATTTGAGTGAAGCATTGTTGTTAGCTTGGCGATTGAAACATTGTAGATACAAACTTTTCAAGCAAACTACAGATTATTCAAGCTATAGTTACGACGTTTATATCGCCATCCAACCATTTTACTTCTTTGCTATACATTAGATTTTGCAAAATAACGCCGTATGATATGAAAGTTTGCCTTCCTGTCGGAGGTCAGTAGGCGGGGCGAGCGATCCGTTATTTCAGATTTATATGAACCTCTAGACAGTCATGTATATATCGAGTTCTTAGAACAAAAAAATACTATGGGTCTATACATTGTATAGACCCATACTATGATCATGCTATAAGCCCTCGAAATATAAGATCAGAAAGTAACTGGATATTTTTTCTTATCAAATAAGTCTACGTTGTATCGTGATTCTTATTTTTTTTAATGTGAAAGAGAATTCTTAAAGTTTTACTTTGCTCCCCCAAAACGTGTTGTATTCAGAGTGTTTTTAGGCTTTTTTACTCTACGTTCAAAAATATATATATTCAAGCGAAGTTCTGTGTGTGTGTGTTTTTTTTTTTTTTTTTTTTTTTTCTCCTAGATTTTGAAAGTACAAATACTTTGATGTAGAACGGCTTAGTCAAGGTTTCGTATTATGTGTAGCCTTAGATGCCGCGGGATATAGCTGCGATTCATACCAATAGTCAAATTTCCATTCCCACATTCTTAACCTCATGCTTTGGCATTTCCTTCTTTTTCCACACTATTTTCTACCGTACTGAATGATTTTTTTTCACATAAAATCGACTTAACATTGTCATCTGCCAGACCTTTGAAGGTCTAAAATGTTGCAATACAAAGGGTTAATGTCTCCCAGTGCTTGTAGTCCTTTGATTTAAATGACCTTCTAAAGAAAGATGTTATTCTTTTTCCAAAGCTTACTTTCTTTGAGAGGTATACATCTGGGATTGCTTAGTAATGTGTTAACCCTGTCCTGTACAAAACCAGGATTTTGAGTCGCTGTGATTTTATACTCAGGAAAACATTGTGGAAAAAGTAGAAATTGCTTGTAACAAGCAATTTCTCTTACTCCCATAATATTTTCTACCACATAGGATGTTATTCCAAATTACATCCAATTTTCTTTGTCGTCTGCAACCTGTTAAAATTTGGACCAATCTAAAATTTCAAAAAACGGGAAATAGTTAAATACATAAGATAGTACAGAAATGCAAAGCAGTATAAATAGTAAATGACTCTGTCACATCACTTAATCGACTCTTTTCTTAATACGTACATCTTTCTCAACAGTGCTGTTTTGAATCCTTCAGATGTTTCAAGATGAAATCTGTTAATTACGAAAATGCTTTTAAACCTATTCATCCTTACAGCATTGTCTTTTGATATGCTTATACAAAGATCATTTACGGTAGGTTCGATGTTTTTATAAATTAAAAAAAAAAAAAAAATACCATGACGGTTTCATTACTGCACACCGAGGAGTATAGCTCAACGTCGATAAAGTGTCGCTTGGCGAGACCTACTTGGGTCTAAGTTCACATAATGCGGGATAGGCCATTCCCACACGGTAAAATGTTAGACCAATCCAGATTGAAAGAGGTTTCACACGATGATTTCAAGTTAATGGAATTATTATTATTATTTTCGTCTTTTTGGTTTAAAAATGTGGAAAATGAAGAAATTGCTTAACTCAAGCTTTTTTCTGTGGGGTGTAAAAAGAAGATTGTGTGGGAATGGGTTAAAAAGTTACAGTTCGATAGCCTATATACCGAGAACACTTCAAAAAGTAACCGACAGACGCTAATTCGTTAACCCATTACCAGATGGCAAAATTTTAGACTGGTCGAAGCGGAAAAGAGTTACAGACGACAATCTAAAGCTTATGAAATTTTGGATTTCTTTTGTTTTTTGGGTAGAAAACATTGTGGGTAATGAAGGAATTGCTTGTGACAAGCAATTCCTTCATTTCCACAATGTTTTCCAAAGCTTTTTTCTTGGGGATGCCTAAAAGCGTCACTGTTTATAAACAAGTGACAGTCTATCCCCGTTGAACTATACTTCATAAGGTACTATACTACATAAGGTAATTATAAGGAAAAAGTGTTACATACGTACTTAACTGTCCTTTCTATCTATTATTACAGCCGTAAAAACTCCTGTTACAACATACGAATTTAACATCTAACTGACATATCTAGTTTAAACTAAATTGTATGTATGTCGTGGAAGTCTCAATTTATGGTAAATGTATGGTACTTTTTTCGTCCGAATAAGGGTTTAGCTACACTTTTTACCATATTTGATCATATCGCGGCGGCTGGAGCATCTAACCATCGATTCCTGGTATTTCTCAACCCAGTACTATCACTACATCCTTTCCAAGACTCAAAGCCTCCAGCTGCTCGTCCCACCAAAATTTACGAATATCCACCCATCGGGGGAGACAAATGTCGGAGAGGATATTTGCCGTGCCCGGGGATCGAACCCCGAACCTCATAATAGTGAGTTAGAGAGTTAAAGCGAGTATAAACTGCGCTATGGCGGCGTTCAAATGCACTATAGTGCAGGACTGTGAACAACCACTGTTCATTCTCCTAATTCTTTCAAATAACCCTTTTCATGCTAAACCGCAAAACTTCTACTTCGGTAGGATTTATAGACAAAGCTCAGCATGGACATATGTTCAGACTGATCTTGATCTACAATATCTGTTTGATACTTTATATAAAACCAATAAACAAAAGAAATATTGACCCACAATTGCGGACATTTCAGAGCGTTAAGTCCTTTGATTTTATAATAACCGGTACATATATGTTGGAGCTACCTTGCAAACTTCCGAACCTCAGGCCTCAGAATCACAGGTCGTGACTAGCGACCAAAACCATCGTAACTACAGCTGAGTAGCGAGTTTTAGTTGCCAACAGACGACAGGGTTTTTATGTGCATTTCACATCATTTGCCCCTATTAAAAGCATAAAAGAACGAGTATTAATTGTACATACACATTTATCCATTTTGCCATCATTTTGAATTAAGCCATTATATAAAATGGAAGATGATGAAAACTATACCTGCCCACACAAGGGTGAAAAGGTCGATCCAATTAGGAAATAAGGCCAAACAAAATATGCATGAACATGACTTGACCAGGTTTTCTCTCCGCTGTTACGATTTGTAACCAAGTTCACCTAATGATTCAAAACAGCGGTTTTGTTTATTACAGGGCAGGTCAGTAGGAAACATTTCAAGATTCGAAACTTTTCGGGACAAGAAACTAACTAAGGAAAGGGAGGCTGTCAATACAAAATAATAGGTCATTTTTAATTCTCGTATAACTATAGGGGGCGGAGCTACGCCCCCTCCCCCGGCCCCAACTCCAACCAGCAATCCTACATGCCAGCAGAATATCAATCAGGAACATATCGGTGCACAGGCCAAATGTCATAACTACAGCTTTAATAACTAGATGGTTGTCTCAGGCCAACTGCTGTCGAGCCCGCAAAGTTTTGACCATCAACTTGTCCTTGACCATCAATTTAAGTGCTTGACTATGAGCTTTGACCTTGAACTTGAAGCTGTCCAAAGCACGCTTTCAAATGGCACATCTACTCATGATGGAGAATAACTGTGCCAATTTATTTGAAATCCACCCATAATTGTAGGTGAAATGCTCTTGACAATCACAATTTTAGTGTTTGACCTTGAGCTGAGACCTTGAAATTAGAACTATCCCAAAAATTCTTTCAAATGGCACATCTACTCATGATTGAAAATGATTGTGCCAAGTTATTTTGAAATCCATCTATAAACGTAGGAGTAATTGTCCGTACAAATTCGGACGGACTTACGCACAAACACCGACTTCTCAATTTGACAACTATGTCTCGCTCCCCGCAAGCGGTGTCTGCTCTGATGCCCAAAGGTCAAATTTCGCTCAAGATAAATTTTGATTACAGGTTAAGGTCAGATTTTGCAAATCCTATAAGAAATAGTGAGATTTCTTTCCGAATAAAAAAGTCATGAAGGCAGCAGTAATAAATATGTTCTTAAAGCTTTAGACCCAGGAATAGCATTTTTTCACAAGTGTGACTTATGTGTGATATATGACCTTCAGATTGGTAAGTAGAAGCTACCTACAACCCAAATATGGGCACTAGGCCTATCTTCAACAGTCATATGTTTTCTTGGTTTTGATTTTTTAAGCCATTGCCACACACGCCCTCAAAAAAATAAAATCATAAAGACCTTTGTTGAAAAAACATTAATAACATTAATCTGTTACATTAATAGATTTGGACTAGTCTAAAATGTGATTTTATAAAGAAGTCAGACTGGTTTGGGTGAATAAGACACAATTTCACATGAAAATAGATAAAGCATTAACTAATGAATTGACCCCTTCCAAATGATGAGCTTTAACCCATTTCCAAACAAGCCCACCTTTTACGCCCCTCGAGAAGAAAGGTTTGGAAAACATTGTGGAAAAAAAGGAGATTGCTTGCATCAAGCAATTTCTTTATTATCCACAATATTTCTATCAAAAAGCCGGAAAAAAAATAAAATTCCATCAACTTTAAATTGCCGTGTGCAGCTTCTTTCAATTTGGACCAGTCTAAAATGTTGTCATGTGGAAATGGATTAATCTACTATAACGACAAATGAATTGACTTTTCAAGAGCCCAATGACAGGATGGATCCCAATATAGGCTGATCCACCAAATTATAGTACCTCAAACAATTTCGAGACACAATTAGGCCTGAATGTTTAACCCATTTCTAGTCTAAAAAAAGTGACGGGCTAACCCATTACCACACAATTCTTTTTCGTGCCCTGAAGGAATACGACTATGGAAAAGGAGAAACTGCTTGAAAGACGCAATTTCTCTTTTCTCACAATGCTTTTATTCTATTTGGCATTTGTTTGCTAATTTTAGCACACTCTGACTTCTGTCTGCAACTTCTTTAATTTGTAAGAGTTAAAAATTTGTCGTCTAGTAATCGGTTAAGAAATTACAAAAGTTGTTTTCGATGACTGCTTTTGTGCATTGCTTTAAAGAGATAGTATCGACTACAAAGCAGGGCAAGAAGTGACGGAAGTGCTTATAACAAACCATGCCGTCCTAAACCATCAAGATATTTCTGAAAATCATTCTTTTAAAACTAAATATATTTTCAACTATTAGCCAATTCCCATACAGTGAAGCTTTTGGACGCCCCTCAAGAAAAACAGTTTGGGAAACATTTGTAAGATGATGAAATTGCTAGTAACAATCAATTTCTTCCTTTCACGCTATGTTTTCTCCCAAAAAGCTGAAAACAAATACATTAAATTGTCGTCTGCATTTCCTTTCAATCTGTACCAGTGTAAAATTTTGTTGTTTGGTAATGGGTTAAATTAATATGTTCAGAAGAAACTTAAATGCTGGCAACTAGCTTGTACCCTTTTCAAACCCTCTCTAAAAAATCCCTCATTTTTCTTATTTCATTGTGACTTGTTTATGGTGACATATTTTGACCTACTTGACAATTTTTAGCTCATCCAATTGAAATGGGGTCAACTAGTCACATTGGGGTGATTTTGTAAAATAAGCTTATTCTTGCTTAGGTAACATAGTTGGAAAAGAAATACTTGATGTATAAAGCAAATGTCTTCAAAATAAGTAAAGAAGCCTTCGGGAAGTGTTTCAAATGTTGCTATCATTTTGGACCAGTCTTAAATTATGTTCATTGGTAAGGGGGGATAACTTGGAAGGGGTCAGTTGAGATTCAAAACTAACAGCAA
This sequence comes from Fragum fragum, assembly GCA_946902895.1. NCBI lineage: Eukaryota > Metazoa > Mollusca > Bivalvia > Cardiida > Cardiidae > Fragum > Fragum fragum. Next base: position 10,149,266 of record OX336370.1, on the reverse strand, counting down.
ACATTTCATATAATATTTATTTATACTAAACAGATCTGCAAATCTTGTATCATATTTTTTTATTTTCCCATTTTTTCATCATTTTATCCAGAAAAATATATAATACACCATTCTATATATTACTCTTTGATATATATTTATAGAACAGAAAAATAAAGCCGTTAATCTGCAACGAAAAAAATATATATGTATATATATTCACATACCAATTATAACATTATTACTACAGTTTTATACACAATGAAGTCACATAAAACAATCAGTAAATTCAACATTGTTGAGTTTGTTCAAAGAATGTAAAAAGTGCACATATACAGTGCAAGAACAAAAGCGGCCAGTGTTTGCCTTTGTACTGTAAATTACTTTAATAAGTCTGAGTGAATGCAACTGTACTTTTTGTCTAAACAAGTAATTTCTTCTTTTTCCACATTTTCTCCACGACATTATGGTTATTTTCCAAATTAAATCCTCTTTGAATTTTCGTCTGCAAAATCTTTGAATTTGGACAGGTCTATAATTTTGAAAACAGGAAAGGGTTGATAGGAAAAATCTATTTGTCAACTCTTTAATTGCAATAAACCAGAAGTTGCTATTATGCCGTTCCCACTCAGTCCTTCCTTTCTACGCCCCTCAAGAAAAAAGCTTTAGAAAACACTGGAAAATAAAGAAATTGATTTAATGATTCATCTTCCTTTTCCACAAAAAGCATCTTCCTTTTCCACATAGTTTTCAATTCATAACTACCAATGTTTTCTATCCAAAAAATTTAAAATTCCATAAACATGAAATTGCTGTCTGTTTCTTTTTGGACCAGTATAAACTGATGTTCTGTAAGAATAGGTTTAACATCAGAACTACAGCTTATTCAAGCTGCAGTTACGATGATTAGATTGAAACCAACCACTTTATGTTACATAAGTTTTACAAAAAAATGCTTTTTAGTTTTGAAAGTTCTGTTCTGGGTGGGGCAAGCAATCTGACAATTTGAAGGTCAATGTGACATACTCATTACCAGGACAAAATTGTAGACAAGTACAAAACGAAAGAACTTGCAAACAATGTTAAATTTAACAAACACTATGGAAAGCAACTCACAGGCCAAACACTGATTTTTTCTGCTGATGCACTGTAACTCACACAAATCAACCAATCAGATTTCTTGAATTCGTCTGAAAGGACGGGATATGAGACATTTCTACCTCCCATGTTAAAGATTCATTTTTTGAGAGTTTTTTGTTGTTACACATCAAAAGCAAAAAAATATTTTAAGAAACAACTAGAATCCTAAATAGATAAATGAAGCCAAAGTTGTACACTGATAAACCAAACTGTAATTGATTTTTCGATCCATTTTTAATATCAGGCTCAACCCATTCCTTCAAGATTATGACAATGCAGATGACAATTCATAGTTTGTGAAATTTAGAGAATCAATAAAATTAGAAAGCCTTTTTTGGGGTCTAAAATTTGTGAATAATGAAGAAATTTCTTGTTACATATTCCACAATGCTTTCAAAAGCTTTTCTCTAGAAGAGTGTAAAAAAGTGGGACTTCTTGGGAATGGGGTAAGACTGAGATAAAGACCAGTCCCTGTGATTTAAGATGGGAAACCTATCAGCTCTTGAACATTCAATATAAGTCATTAGTTTACAATAGATTAAAAGTTGATAGAATTGACAATCAAAATAGGGTGCTCTCAATTTCACAGCCCCCATACATTGGGGTACATTGCCTAAATGTAATCAATAAATCTACTAAACTATATAAACAAGCCTTTCCAGAGGCATCTCGTAAAATTTCAAACCAAAAATCAGAGCTACAAAAAGAGGGTGTAATTTCGTATTTTAGATTTCAAATATTTTACCAACGCTGCCATAAACCCTATGTTTAACCCTAATCATGCTGAACACGGATTATTCTGGTTTTGGCAGGAGGTATAGACCAAGATCAGCCTGCACATAAGTGCAGTCTGATCTTAGTCTACACCCCCTGCTTTTATTTTTCCTGCCAGAGTTTTTAATGAAACTGGTTTCCAACAGAAATCTTGATTTTTGAACAAGTTCAGCCCTTTGATTTTACAGTGCAATTCAGTAAGGTAATTTATACAGCATGACAAGGGTTAAGGTACTCCAGACGATTCAAATGAGTACCCACAGCATCGGATTTGGTGAGAAATGAGGATTCTAGAATGTTGTTACCCCCTCTTATGTAGACCTCTGCAAAATAGGCACCAGTGCTTTTCAAAAACTCCTTTTGATTTGTTAAAAGCAAATTACATAAAGAGAAAGACATAAAAAATTACCAAATAACATGTGGTTCAAATGAAAAAAAGTTATTTCCAGTAAACAAATTCTAATACAGAGTAAAAAGGAAAAGTAAAAAATCTTATCTGTTCCAATTTTGATCTTTAACCCATTCCAACACAGCAAAATTTTAGACTGGTCCAAATTGAAAGAAGCTGCAGACGATTTTAAGTTGATGTAATTTTAATTCTTTTTGCCTTTTTAGGTAGAAAACATTGTGGATAATGAAGAATTTGCTTGATACAAGCAATTTCTTCATTTTCCACAATGTTTTCCAAAGCTTTTTTCTTGAGGGGCGTAAAAAGGAGGGATTGAGTGGGAATGGGTTAATGCGCTGACCATGTTATTTGGTACACAGGGCTTGTGTTATCTCATAAAGCAGGGTATATTATTATAACACTTCAAAAGTCTATAGACTGGAAGTACCCGCTTGCGGGTTAATCTATATTTGTAAAATGTGTCTTATTAACAACTCAGGATAAAAAGCGGCACAATGCTTGTATAGAATAAGATCAGTCTTCACATATGTGGAGAATGATCTTTGTCTAAACCTCCTGCCAAAACAGGAATATTCCAGGTTTAGCATGACAAGAGTGCAGTACTAGTGAAAACCATGATTTGTTTACTTCATATCTTTTAACCCTTTCCTGTTTTGCAAAATTTTAGACTTGTCCAAATTCAAAGGTTTTACAGACGAAAATTTAAATTCGATTTAATTTGAAAAATAACCATTCAATAGGGTAGAAAATATTGTGGAAAAAGAAGAAATTGCTTGTTACAAGCAATTTCTTCTTTTCCCACAATGTTTTCCCAAGTATAAAATCACAAGGACGTAAAAACCAGTGATTGTACAGGAAAGGGTTAAGAGTAACATAATAAGCAAACCAACATAAGCATGAAAAGGTTTGTTGACACTTAACCCATTACAACACAATCACATATTTCCAAAAGGCAAAGAAACCTTTGGTTTCTTTCTCATATATCACTTGCTTTCCAATTTCAATTAACTTCGATTGGTCTTCTGCAACAACTTTCAATATCAACCAAGTCTAAAATTTTGTCATTTTGCAATGTGTTGAACTTTCTAATTCATACTCATAAATTGCTCTTTTTGTCAATCAAAATTTGGTTCTCACGAATCAAACTTTGGATTCAAGAAGTCCCTTAACCCCTGCAATAGCACAAGCCCTAGTTATAGAATTCAAACAAATTCAAGCTATCACACAAAAAGACACATAAAATGATACAATCAGGAAAAAAATAAATCTCAAGAAATATTTGGTCAATGCATTCTATACTGGGTGCATATAATCTCATAATAATGGAAATGAATATTATTACTAAATGTCAACTTCTATAATTCTCTAAGACTAACATATGGTAAAAACAATTTCTTCGGATATGATTCAACTTGATAAATCTTCTTTAATTCATTTCCAAAATATCAACAATTGATTAAGATTCAGTGCCCTTCAAAATTTTAAAAGAAACACTTTATTTGATTGAAGTACTACGATATAAATCTGATAAATTTCGAATTGAATGAAAAAACATTTAAAAGAATCAAATGCTTCATATATAGGGTATCGGCCAAGATCAAAAGGACATGAAAATCATACCTACAAAATCTTTTTAAGGGCTTCTTTTTTTTACAAACCCATTTCTACACCATCCAACTTTTTACATCTCTCAAAAAAAACTTAGATATCATTACCAAAAAGGTAGAAATTGCTTGTAGCAATGTCTTCCTTTTCCAAAATGTTTTCTTCACCAAAGATGAAAAATTGTATTATTTCGTCATCTAAAAATTGTAACAAACAATTTCTTCATTTTCTACAAAGTTTTCTACCCAGAAAGATGAAAAAATCCAAAATTTCATAAATTTTAAATTCCCTTCTGCAACTCCTTTCAATTTGGACCAGTTTAAAATTTTGCCAAGTGGGAATGGGTTAAGGTGTCTGAAAATGGTGTAAGCGGAGCACTGAATATATTTCCACACATACAATGAACTTTATTTTAAATGAACAAGAAAAATAAACGGTAAGTTTGTTCTATTATATATATATAAATGTGATAAAAGTGAAAAATAGAAACATTTATATCTAATGTAATACTATATCAATGGATACCACCTTGACTAAATTTTCAAGAAGTTTGTATCAAATATTTATGCATAATATGATCAAGCCTCGTTGCAAATTAACACCAGTTCAAGAATTTTATCAAGTAAAATGTTGCACAACAAAATACCACTTCGGAATTCAAAACTCAGGGTTAACTCATACCGTCTTACTCCTCAAGAAAAGGATTTGAAAATAATTTTGAAAATAAAGATTTACTTTATACAAGCAATTTCTTCATTTTCCCAATGTTTTCTGAAGATTCTTCTTTTCCTTGAAAAGTCAAAAAGCATTATTGTGTGAGAATGGATTATCCAAACATCGTTGTCAATCAAAAGACCTAATGAACAAGTGTTTGATTAGAAAAGAAATGCAAGTTGATTTGTGTGCGTATATAAATATATATCCCTTGTCATGCTGAATCAAAATTCTAAAAAGAATTGCTTTAAAAAGGACTGACAGCACTGGAAGGCTTTAATGAAGGTCAATGTGTCTTTTGAAAATTGATTCTTTAAACAACTCTGGCATAAATGGGACTAAGACAAGGTATAGACCATGATCAGACTGCACCTATGTGGATGTCTATACCTCCTGTCAAAATGGGAATATTCCAGGTTCAGCATGACAAGGGATAATCATTTTTGTTTTCTCAACAAATCAGAGATTGTCACTACAGCTAGAAATTTTGTCACTGTCAATTCTATGGTGGCTTCTATAAGTGTGACAGGTAAAAAGAACATGTTAGATGCTATCCCAACATGTACGAACATTTGGTAATTATCCATGACATACACATGAATATGAGCAATAGTTCAATCTTCTTTGAGAAGGAAGTTTCATTTGGTTGAATACTTGGAATATATAAAATTTTCATTTGGTTGAATTTTTTAAAAATCCATGGTACAATCTTAAGGAATTTACTTTTCACCAAGGATAATTTTTATCCCTTAAAAAAACATGTGAAGTGACCTTAACACTTGACCTTAACTGGTGACCTTGAACTGAGTGCTGAGAGGAAAGCTTTGGCGACATTGAATGCATAATGATAAATTGACAAAAGTGTATGCATGTTGGAGCACATAAAAGAAGTGTTATTCTCATTTAACCCATACCAGCGCAACAACTCTTATTGACACCCCTCAAAAGAATCACTTGGGAAAATAATGTAGAAAATGAATAAATTGCTTTGAACAAGCAACTTCTTCATTTTCCACAAATCTCTTTCCACAGATTTTCTAAGAAAAAATCTTTAATATCATAAACTATATATTGTAAATTACTCGACTTGGACCAGTCTAAAATTTTGCCATCTGGTAATGGGTTCCTGAGGATCCTAAGAAAGATCTAGAACAAGTTCCCACATTGATAAGCAATAACATATTTACAATGCTTAACTTCTCTCTTAACCCCTTCTCACACAATCCCACTTTATAATGCCCCTCAAGAAAAGAAAGATCAGTTCCCACAATTTCTTTTCTACTCAAAGTGACAAAAAATTGTCAAATTTCATACACCTTATGTCGTCATCTTCAACTTCTTTCAAATTGGACCAGTCCAAAATTTTCTCATCTGGTAAAGGGTTAACAAACAGTTCTACAAGAGTTCAGGAAAATCAATAGTTCTAAATCGAGGAAGCCCCAACCGTGTCATGTTTATATATAGTAATTGATATTCCATTACTTTTGGCTATAACAAGGCTAAACACAGGAGACTTTGGAGCCAGTGAATATCGACCCAATATCCCAACGTTAAGACCTATATATATGGAATTCATCAAAGACATGAAAAGTATTTGACATTTACGTAGAAGGAAAAACATGGCCTGAATCACTAAAAGGCATTGTCTGGGTTCTGCAATTTCATTCAGAGCAAAAGTAGTGCCAATTATTTCAAGGGAACAACTTTGAAGGTATTGAGGGTTTATGAGCAACAAGTATGCATCATTGTACACTATCAAAATATCGTTACTACAGCTCCAACAAAGGGAAATTTGGTGTATAATCCATCACAAGGCAACAAATTTTTACACTGGTCCAAGTTGCGGGAAGTTCCAGAAAATATATTGTAAATGACAAAATTCTAAAAAAGTCTTTATTGTTATGGATTATGAAGAAATTACTTGGTAACTAGTAATTTGTTCATTTCTCACACTATCTTTACAAGTTTTTTCCTTGAGTTGCATAAAATAGATGGATTATATGGGAATGGGTTAATATGCCCAACACCAAAGCAGTGCTTTGGCATATGGTTCAAACTATGAAAAATACTAAAACCCATTCCCCAACAAAAAGGCTTTTTGCTTAACAAAATGATTCAATTCAACACAACTGCACAACCTATGCAGACTGATCCACCACATAAATTCAGTGTAAAACAGAATCCAGATGGTACCTTTTAGCATGTCAGGCCAACAATAACAAACATAATGAGAGAATATATCAGATATACATACAAATGACACTTATTGCATAAATACTGAATAACCAAAACTGCCCATTTCTCTAACATTCTCTAAACATTAGAAACTTATGATGGCACTCTAGTTTCTTAAATCCTCTCCCATTTTATGAAATTTTAGACTGGTCAAAATTAAAGAGATTGCAGACAACTATGAAAGCTGGATGTTATTGGTTATGCAACTACCCTATGTGGTAGAAAATATTGTTGAAAAAGGAGATATTGCTACCAGCATTTTCTCCTTTTTCACAATGTTTCTCAAGTGAAGAATCGCTGGGATGCAAAATCCTTGGTTTTTACAGGAAAGGGTTAATCCATTCACACACAATATTGTTTATGGACCCCCCAAGTAATTTCTTCATATATATAATGTTTTCTACCCCAATGATTTCTACAACTTGAAATTGTCATTTTCAACTTCTTTCAATTCAGAACTGTCAAAACTTTTGTCGTCTGGTAAACTCTGTCTGGTAACAAATTGATATTAACATTACTTTATAGATAAATTTATATCTGTATACATGTATCTCATTAATTTAATGTACTGGTGTCATACTAAATAATATATCTATCTTCATTTCATTATTTAATAACTTGAATTACAGCAGCCAGCACCTGCCTTTGAACGATACTTTTTGCAGAAATGTTTTCTTTCATACAAAGGTACATGTATGCTGCAGAGGAGAAGTTTAACCCATTCCAAGACGGCAAAATTTTAGACTGGTCCAAATTCAAAGCAGTTGCAGACGACATTCTAAAGTTTACAGAATTTAAGAGTTTTCTATTTTCTTGGTAGCAAACATTGTGTAAAATGAAGAAATTGCTTGTGACAAGCAATTTCTTCATTTTACACTATGTTTTTCCTGAGGGGCGTCAAAAAGGGGTCATCGTGCGGGAATGGGTTAAGAGGAGATCTTTTAACCTTTAATGATTTCAAGTAATCAAATTATTGGATTAAATTATTCATGGAAAGAAAGAAATCTCGCTACTTTTTCAAAGCTGTTTGAGATTTTAGATCTTGTACCATCAAATTTTTGATATCTTTTGAAAGAAAATGTTGAAATAAAATATTAGTTAGAGACAGAATACTTTTTTCCATTTTCCAAAATGGTTTTTACTCTTACTCTTGGATAGAATTAGAAAATCCAGTTTGACATCAAATTTCATACTTTCTCTTTTTTTATTTCAAATTTGACAATTTCAAAACAATCAATTTCGATGAAATATACAATTCATAAAAATTTATGTTGGGGCACATAACCCTTTCTTGTTTTTTCAAAATTTGGACCTGTCTAAATTCAAAATTTTGCAGGCGACAATTCAAAGTTGATTCTCTTTGGAAAATATTGTGAGAAAAGAAGAAATCGCTTGTGACAAGCAATTTCTTCTTTTTCCACAATATTTTCTTAAATATAAAAACACAGGGGTTTAAAAACCAGGGATTGAACAGGAAAGGGTTTAAAGAAAAGCATAGCCAGTTCTGTGATTCCTGGTCTGTTATTGTATAGGTATTACGTAGTTGCAGAAACCATTCAAAACATTTTCAGGCGAAAATTGATTATTGGATGGAACTATGTGTAACGCATAAAATAAACTGCTGAGTGTGTGTTCCGAATATCTCTCTCTCCACACACAGATGGACCTCTTGAATAATTCCAGAACAAACATATGCCTACATGTTATGTAACATTCTTTTACGAGTAGTGCTAGAAAAATACAAAAGGCATGTTTCCTCAATTAATTTGTGTTCATACCTTTTCCCAGTAGGCTTTTTCTTAGTTCTTTAACAAGAAAGTTTTTCATCACATACATTACAACTAGTTATAAATTTTAAACAATTCTTTCTAAATTTCTAAGTTGAATTAGATCAGTCCAAACTGAAAGAGGTCGCAAACAATGTGACAAAATGTGTAGAAAGAATAAAATAAGTTCCTAATATAGTTGAAACATGGTAGGATATGGAGAAATTTATTATCAAATGCAGTTTGTCCTTTTCCAACAATGTTTCACTATCCCTCATTGCAGGATTGTGTGATAAATAGTTTATAAGGTCCAAATAACAGCACTTATAGTCAAATGGATGGAAATATTCCTAAAATTATAACTAGAAACTGTTAGTTGCCAGCAAAACAATATTTGTTTTTCTAAACAAAATACAAATTCTTAATATAATAATTATATCTGTAAGCTTAGGGTATTTTCATCCTTTACATATATCTGGAATTCCTCTATCTTCACAGACAGTTTGGGCTTCTGTCTTTGGGCCTATTGACCAGTTTTCACTATAAACCTATCATATATTGGCTTATTTGTCAGTCATACCACTTCATGAAATAATTCTGATAGCCTGTGATGGTTCAGACTTACATACTGGACACACCCTGTCTGCTGATGCTGACGGTTTTTCAACTATCAACATTGCACACTCCATACAGAAAAAGTTATGTCCACAAGGTACGAGTGCTGCGACTACTTCACTCTCGGAGCACATGATGCAGTGTCTACGCGTAGAAAGTCCGGTCATAGAGTCTACTGGGACTGATAGTGAGTTCATGTCCGAACTTGAGGTATTAACACATAATCCATTAGAATTTCTGTCCATTATGTTATTTGACGATGCCACACAAGAACTGTTTGCGAAGATTTCATTCGAAATTGTTGTGACAAATGGTGTAAATGCGCTTGCAAGTGGATCACTGCGGATTCTTCGGACTGCTGTGTGTTCTGACGGAGGAGAATGGGAAGCCGAGTTTGTTCCTGTGGTGCTTGATCCTGTTGACATTTCGCTCGATGTAGGCGATATTCTGGAGGTGGCTGTAATACCTAAAGAGCTTGTGTTTCCATTCATATTTGTGACGCTGGTACTAGTATTGAAGAGGGAGACTAGGTTTGAACTTCTATTATCATTCACATCTGACCACAAGCTGGAGGTAATTCCTGTGGTGTCGAAAGATGGTGATCCAATACCTTCATCATTCAAATTATCATACATCGTTGGGAAACCATGGAAACTATTTCCAAAATGTCCAAAATCAGTGATCTTTGTTGTTCCATTTATCGGTGGGAAGTTAAAGACAGTATCTTGTCTGCGCTGTACAAGTCCACTACCATTAATGGCATTGTTATACGCTGTAAATGCGGAGGGTGTTCCTTGTGATTTGTTGAAGAGAGAGTTAATAAAGTCATTCGAACCATTCAATTCATGAAACCCTGAATCAATACCATTGCTGTGAAAATCATCATCTGTCTGATTATCCAATACACCCCCAGTTCGAAGAGCAATGTGACTTTCTATCTCTTGTCTTGCTTTTTCGACGTTTTCTGGAAGACCGGTGACCTCGAACACTGGTTCTTTATCTCTGCTTGGTGTAACAATATAAGTATGGGTCTGCTGTTGAATTCTCTTGATCGTTGCTCCTTTTGGCCCCACTACCAAACCAACAACCCTGTACGGTACCCTAACCTGTATTGTCACTTGTCCAGGAGCGCTGGGGCTAGGTGGCCCTGTAAGGGAGCCAGTTCCTGTGATACTGGAGACACTAGAATTTCTGCGAGAAGCTCTAATTTGACTGAAGTGTTCAGCAGCAGACAGTATCTCTCTTTTGGCAGCACAGACATCATCTTTTCGGCCTGTGACAACGAAAACTGGTTCTTCTCCACGAACAGGTGTCTTGATGTATGTATTGGTTTTGGCTCGTAGAGCTTTGATCTTGCATCCTGTAATATTTTTAGATATGTATGTAAATGAGATTCAAATTAATTATTCTTCCATAGTTTCAAACTGAAATCAGTCTAGGAAGACTAGTAGGTCAAAGTGAGTGAATTTGAGACAAAATCATCATTAACTTAATAGGATAGAAAAAAAACTTTGAAAATAAATTATAGAAGACGAATAAATGTACATTGCTGGTAACCCCTTCATTATCTACAATGTTTTCAGTCCGAAAAGAGGAAGATTTTGGGGCCTACTTTATATTGCCATCTGCATTATCTTTTGACCAGAAACTGGTCAAATGAAAGGGGTTTCAGACAAAATGAATGACAACAGAAAAGAAGGTATCTTAAAATATAGGAAAAATTAGAGAAAGGAGCAGCAATTTCTCATTTTCCCAGAATGTTTACCATGTAAGGGGTCATTTGGATAATAAAATTGAGGGATTGTGTTGCAATGGGTTAATCACTGAACTTAAAAGAAATGATTCACTGTGAAAAATGCTGGTTTTTTATCATTTTATTTCTATTTCTAAAGCTTCATTGTAATAAACTGATTTTTCAAGAACATTTGACATCTACCTGACCACAAAATTTTAGACTAGGCCATATTGAAAGGAGATGTAGAGGACAAATTAAAGTTTATGAAATTTAAGATTTTTTCAAATTTCTGAGCCTAAAATGATGTGTAAAATGGAGGCTTAGGTAAAAGCAAATAGTTCATTTTACAAAATGTTTTTCCTAATTGTTTCTTGAGGAGTGTTAAATACGCCATTCTGTGGGAATGAGTTAAGCATCCCAATATATCAATTGTTTAGAGATCGCAAACAATGAAAAGGGTATGAAAGGTTTTGAACAATTTTGAAATTTGAAACCCCTACCCATGAATGAAATCACTTTTCTTTCCATAAAGTAGCAATGAAAAGGTAGTTAAGTTGAAGCTGGTACTGACATTTAAATTGATAAGGAGAGGTGTGTTGGCTTGAAGCCAGTTCAACATTCTTGCCAGCCTCAGGTGATTTGGAGGGTAACCATCAGTTTCTTGTTTGTTTTAAAGTAAACAGCAAGTTTCTGACATGAATACTTTCCAACCATATGCTAAAACTTTTTATTCTTTTTCTCCAAATTTTCATATTATAATATATTATAAAAAGAAAAAAATATTATAAAAAAATCTTGCTATTGAATTAAGATCAATTTTAACCCATTCCCACATGAGAAAAACTTGAAAGATGCAGATGAAATTTTATAATTCTTTGTCTTTGGGGTAAAATACATTGTTGACATTGAAGAAATTGCTAGAAACAAGCAATTTCTTATATGTCCACAATGTTTTCCGAAGCTTTTTTCTTGAGGGATGTAATTAGGAGGGATTGTGTGGGAATTGGTTAAATGAGTATACATTGACCCATTTCTGCATGACAAAAATTTCAGACAAGCAAAAATTAGATAGGATGAAGCAATCAAAGTGGATGCATTTTAGGCTAAAGAAACAAAATGAATCGCATACATGGTACATTCAAATGATGCTCAGAAAAAGACCAATAGCTAGTTTCAGACTTTTCTTTCATAAATGGAAAATGGTGAAGTTTATAATTCAACCTCACATTTGTGATTTTTCTGGGTAGAAAACATTGTGTAAAGTGAAGAAATTGGTTGTTATGAGCAATTTCTTCATTTTGCACAATATTTTCTTCACCAGTTGTTTTTCTTGAAGGGCATCCAAGAATCACAGTGTGGGAACAGATTTATACTGTACCACATGCCTCTTGAATTAGAAGTTACTAATAACCAGAATTTTCTTTTTTATTCAACAGCTCTTTTAACTGATTTGGTCATGTAGATCATCTATGTTTTTTGTTGGGTTTTTTTTTCTTTCTATTATCCATTGTAAACATTCATTATCCCCACTAGTAGATTTTCAAAAAAATTATCAACTCAGTATTGTGGTCCACATGAGAAAATTTTAGACATATCCAATTTGAAAGAAGTTGCAGAGGACATTTTTAATAGATAAAATCTAAAATTCTTTGTCTTTCTGAGTAGAAAGCATTGTGAAGAAGTTGTTTACGACAAAAGCTTTTTCTTGAGGTGGATTAAAAAGAGGGCTTGTGGGAAAGAGTTAAGTAATTTCCACTCAATAATGCCTTCTTATTGCCCCTGTGTAATATTACCAAAGAGAACATTGTTTAAAAAAGTGAAATGGCATGAAACATTTTCTCCTTTTTCCACAATGTTTCCTGCCATATTCAGTCATTATTTTACAAATTACAAACACTCTGAAATGCTGTCTGCAACTTCTTTTAATTTGGACCAATCAAATTTCATTGTAGGACAAATGTTTGGGAATTGGTTAATTTGAACACAAAACATCTTTGTCCACTTTAAAACTTAAGAAAAATTAAACTTCAGATAGAACATATAGTTAGATTGTAACTATTCCTTAAGTCCTGTCCCAGTAATTTAGCTTTTATACTATTTTCTAACAAGAAAAAAACCCCATCGATTAAGACTTGATTCCACCAAAAGCCTAGATCATAAAATTTCTACAGAGATGTGCTAACTGTTCTGAGTCTACAAGAGTTTGCAAAAGGGCTTGCTTTACTGTATAGGCCAACATCTTTTACTTAAACTTGCAAGACAATTTTTGAGCACTTGGATCGGAGTTTGAAAAAAAGTCTGCATTGTAAAGGGTTGTCGATGCAGTTACTTGAGTAGGGTCATTTACAGCTAATATAATTACCAAACAACAGTTACTTTGTCTTACAGCCAAAATACAACCGTTTAACTGTGAAACCCGACCTAAGCCCCATTCAAAATTGAACTTAAAACGGTTCTTAAACACGCAAAAGTCAAAACGTTAATCCCCTCCTTAATTCGCGCCAAGCCCCTCGTGCCATGTGAAATGTACACAATGAAAATAACAGCACCTCGTGCGGTTTAGCGGAATAAAAAGAAAGCACATGTAACCGTACCTTGTCGACCGACTATTTCCGCCACATGCTCTGAGCTTGGAACGGGCACACATTCCGTCATGTTAGCACTGCGCCTTTTAGCCTGTTCCTCGGCGAAACTTTGTGGGGAAAGGTTTCCATTGTTTGTAGTTCCATTTTCGTCGTCTCCATTGAATCCCAACAGGGACAGTTCAAAGGCAAGCTGCAGCGCACGGTGATCTTCCATTGACTGCGAATTCGGGTTCATTTCGGTGTAAACACTAGCGGGCATGTTAATTGCATATATCCTTTGAGAAGTATAAAAATAAACTAAATATATATCCTTCACAGATCACGTATGTATCCGTATATAACAAATAGTTCTATCGTCTGAAAAGCATGTGTAACAACTGACTTCGCTGAGGAAGGGGAGCATATAAAAAGCGTGTGTGATGGATCCGTGACGTCATTTCCCAATATCCATCAAGTTGTAAATATTTCGCCGATACTGTACGCTGATTGGCTGGGAGGTTCGCGAAAGGAGGAGTTGACCTGTCGTAGAGTATGGACAATAACATTAGTAATTCTCACATACGTAATTACCTGTAATTAATGAATAACCAATTAACAGCTTAATTGGAGATTGTCTTTCGACTCAATTGAGAAATTCGAACTTAGAAAGTATTAGTAGAAATTCAAATCATATTAGAAAACAGTACTACGTTTTATTTCATATTGGGGTTTCCCTTACCACGTGGGTCTTAATTTAGTAACATTTCGAATCGTTCTTTGTTACCCCGTTATCCCACGGATGAGCAAACATCCATTCAAATCGGGGTGAAGAAAAAACCGCGAGACAGACACGTGGGAATATAGTAATCCCTTATTTCCGTCTGCTTCTTGAATAAATCATTGTAACAAAGAAAGCTGTATTTGCGTAGTAAAATCTTGCTTTCTTGTAATATTTCGAATTTAACAATGACGCTAAAAACCGACGTGGAAATGTTGAGAATATAATTAGGGACATGACAGATTTTACCCATTTCTTTATTTTTCATTTTTACTAGAATTCAATGGATGTGGTACAGTCTTAGCCCATTTCTACAAAATTTAAACTGGTCTTAATTAAAAGATGTTGCAGACGATAATTGTAAATTAATGAAATTCAAAAATCATCTATTTCTACATTTTTCACAATGTTTTCCAATGCATCTTTCTTTGAGAACGTCAAAAGCCGTTATTGAGCCGGAATGGGTTAACATGTGACACTTTTAGACGCCCCAAGTAAAAAAGCTCTGGAAAACATTGTGGAAATTGAAAAATTGCTTGTAACAAGCAATTTCTTCATCTCCAACAATGTTTTCTACCCAGAAAGTTGAAAAAACCCAAAATTGCATAAATATTACATTGTCGTCTGCAACTTCTTTCAATTTGGGCCAGGCTAAAAATTTGCCAGCTGGTAATGGGTTAAGTCGTCAGGGAATTAAAAAAAATAAAATCAAAAATAGAATAATAGGCTTGGGAAAATCTAAAATAAAGTGCGTTGAGTTCAGTATCTCACTGTCACCGTTCTTTACTTTAACCCATCACCAAACGACAAAAGATTAGTCTGGGTGAAAGGAGTTGCATATTTAAGATTTTTTTATTTTTTTTTTTTATTATCATTTTTATTTTCTAGGTAGAAAACATTGTGGAAATGAAGAAATTGCTTGTAACAAGCAATTTCTTCTTATTACACGATGTTTTCCGAACCGCTTTTCTCGAATTGTGTCAAAAAGCGTCACTATATGAGAATAGGCTAAGACCCGTTGAACTTATCGGATGCATAAGAATTTCTTTTCTTGGTTAGAAAAAACACGAAAACAAAATGACTAGCGGTTGTACATGAACAGAGGGAGGGAGGGGTGTTGATGAAAGAAAAACAATGTTCCAACTTCGGATCCAGTATTGTTAAGATCGACAATAATACGGTATAATGTCGAATAGCTTTGACTATGGTAGATCATCGCAAGCCGATCGAGATTGATACTTTTTACGCTAACAAGATGTTGTTTTTTTGTTGTTTTTTTTTTTTAATCATTAGGCTATTATTTTTCATTTAGCATCGAAGATTTGTTGCTGTTGTTGTTGTTGTTTGACCGTCAAATGACAAGCATTTGAAAACTGAGTATGCAGTAAACTGAAATAAAGATGTTAATAAACAAACACGTTAAACTCATTCCCAAACAACAAAAAATTTTAGCCTGTTACAAATCGGAAGAAGCTGCAAACGACAATTTCAAGCCGGTGAATTTTTTTTCACCTTTTACGATATAAAACATTAAGGAAAATGAAGAATTTGCTTGATATAAACTATAGTAGTTACAGTGCGTTGTTTGGCCGACAAAGGTGTTGTAAATAAAGATTTATTCAAGCTGCATTTGCCATATTTTGCTCACCTAAAGAGGTTTAGATATTTTGGGATGATATTTCTCGACAAAAAAAAAAATTAATTATTAATTTTTCCCCTCAAAATCTATAGAATGTCTAAAAAACGCGGGAAATTGGTAATAAAGGATGTCGATTGATTTAAATTGCCCGCGGAAAGGACATCCGACCTAGGATTGCACAGAGCTACATTGTTCGTACATCCTCTGTCCAAAGGAAATTGACCATAATTGACCAACACATGTGTCGCGTTACGCGTTGAACCGGCACGATACAATCGATGAAGATGTGCGAATGTCAAACCGATAGTTGGGAAATTACGTTACTCCTTATAATCTTTACTTAATTCGTGTCATTCTGTATCTTTCTTATCCAAACCCTTTGTTGTAGGTTTTCATTTGAATCGCATCAACGAGACTATTGAAATGAGTACCAACAGCATAGGGACCTACGAATATTTGATTTAAAAAAATGGACAAATACTCCCCTTAGTCTTACTAAGAAGCAAATATCGGAAAGAGATATCGTATTATTGTGTACTGTGTCATCGTTAATCGTGAACCCTTAACACTTTTTATGCTGAATCCGGCACATTCTTGCTCTTGCATATATGCAGTCTGATCTAAGTCTACACCACCTGTTTGACCCTCCCAGCACCGAGTTGTTCCTGAAATTTATTTAACCACGAATGGCAGAGTGGCTGAGCCGTTTTTCGATCAGATCTTTCATGAACCTGATGGCAACATGCATAAGTTCTGAATCTAATCAGAGACCGCATCACTCAAAGAAAACCGTGTATTTTTATTGGCGAATCTGGGATATCACAATAAAAAGCAGCAGTGTCTCCCCTGAAAGGCAACAGTGTCTCCCCTTAAAGGCAGCCGAGTCGATCCTTAAAGGCAGCTGTAACCCCCCCCCCCCCCAAAAGGTAGCAGTGTCTCCCCTTAAAGGCAGAAGTGTCTCCCCTCAAAGGCAGTAGTGTCTCTCCATATAGGCAGCAGTGTCTTTCCCTGACCCTTTCCTGTTCAATCCCTGTTTTTTACGTTGATTTTATAATGGAGAAAAAATTGAAGAATAGACCCATATTGATTTTTTGTCCACAGAACCTTTGAATTGGACAGATCTAGAATTTTGCAGACGCCAATTTGGAAGTTGTGAAATTTCAGAATTTTTCAATTTTCTGGATAAAAAACATCGTGTCAAATCAAGAAATTGCTTGTTACAAGCGATTACTTCATTCCGCAAATGTTTTTCTACTGCTTTTCTTTGTGGGCGTCAGAAAACGTTATTGTGTGGAAATGGGTTAGGGGCAGCAGTGACTCCCCCTAAGGCAGCAGTAATACATTCATGAATAGAGTGTCTAACGCCGAGAAAAGTTCACGATCTCTTGTATCAAACCTGTCTAATTGTGACCAAGTTCTATCAGTGTATCGGTTATTTACTTAGGGACGAAACCTAGGGTACCGACAACATAGAATATGATTCTACAAATATTAGTGGATTGTTGTACAAGACCCACACAAATTTTGATAGAAAAGATTAACTTATTTTGCCGTGGATTTCGTCCTTTACCAGTGACACTGAATGAGACGACTCCTTATTTGAGTTTTTTTTGTACTTGTGTGCGTTACACGCATGTTATAGGGAATGAATGTCTACTACATTTCAAAAGTCTTATTTTTGAAGGATTTTGGAGGCGATAAACAAATAAAATCTCTGTCTCTCTCTGTCTGTCTCTGTCTGTCTACCTACCTACCTACTTATCTATCTACCTACCTACTTATCTATCTACCTACCTACTTATCTATCTATCTATCTATCTATCTATCTATCTATCTATCTATCTATCTATCTATCTATCTATCTATCTATCTATCTATCTATCTATCTATCTATCTATCTATCTATCTATCTATCTATCTATCTATCTATCTATCTATCTATCTATCTATCTATCTATCTATCTATCTATCTATCTATCTATCTATCTATCTATCTATCTATCTATCTATCTATCTATCTATCTATCTATCTATCTATCTATCTATCTATCTATCTATCTATCTATCTATCTATCTATCTATCTATCTATCTATCTATCTATCTATCTATCTATCTATCTATCTATCTATCTATCTATCTATCTATCTATCTATCTATCTATCTATCTATCTATCTATCTATCTATCTATCTATCTATCTATCTATCTATCTATCTATCTATCTATCTATCTATCTATCTATCTATCTATCTATCTATCTATCTATCTATCTATCTATCTATCTATCTATCTATCTATCTATCTATCTATCTATCTATCTATCTATCTATCTATCTATCTATCTATCTATCTATCTATCTATCTATCTATCTATCTATCTATCTATCTATCTATCTATCTATCTATCTATCTATCTATCTATCTATCTATCTATCTATCTATCTATCTATCTATCTATCTATCTATCTATCTATCTATCTATCTATCTATCTATCTATCTATCTATCTATCTATCTATCTATCTATCTATCTATCTATCTATCTATCTATCTATCTATCTATCTATCTATCTATCTATCTATCTATCTATCTATCTATCTATCTATCTATCTATCTATCTATCTATCTATCTATCTATCTATCTATCTATCTATCTATCTATCTATCTATCTATCTATCTATCTATCTATCTATCTATCTATCTATCTATCTATCTATCTATCTATCTATCTATCTATCTATATATATATCTATCTATCTATCTATCTATCTATCTGTCTGTGTGTTTTTTCTTTTGTCACGATATCTATCTATGTGTGTTTTCTTTTGACTATCGTCACTGCTGAGGTATGTTTTTGAGGTTTGAGGTCTAACATATCTCAATATACACGAAAGTAATTCATTAATGCACTCCTACACAAGCTCTAATTTTACAAACATTCAGGAAAGGATTTGAAAAACATTGTGGACAAGGAAGAAATTGCTAGTATCGAGCAATTTCTTCGTTTTCCAAAATGTTTTCTCTCCAGATAGACAAATAATTTTAAAATGTCATCAACTGATAATTGTCGTCTGCATCTAAGTCTAATTAGAACCAGTCTTAAATTTTGGTAGGTGGGAAAGGGTTAATTGATTTTTGTATAATCTAACTGTTATCAGCGACAAGTTACAGAAATATACAAACGAAGTGACATCTGAATTCTCGCTGATGGTGGAAGATTGAAATATACATGTTTTTAATTCCGATTGGCATTTAAATGATATTTAGCAGTAATATGACAATGTATATTCATGGTCGAGTTTGCTTGTCACATTCGACATTTTAAAAAAAGAGTGCAAAATTATGTAGTTCGCGTTTTTAACACTCTAAAATTGTTTATGCACTTACACCCATTTCAACAAAATGTCACTTTTATTGATACCTAAAGGAAAAAGCTTAGGAGAATATTGCGCAAAATGAAGAACTTCCTTGTAACAAACCATTTCTTGTGTGGTTATTTTTTTTGTTTGCTTGTTTGTTTTTTGTTTGTTTGTTTGTTTGTTTGTTTGGGTTTTATTGGTTTTTTTTTTCAATCTACTCTAAAAAACAAAGATTTTAAACAATTCAACGACCAAAAATTGCCACCTACAACTTCTTTCGATTTGGACCAGTTTGAAATATCATCATCTGGTAATTGAATGAAAAAAAGTGATGCACCTGTAACATGTACTTAAATAACTCTTTTATCGGCATCCATCAGCCATCAAGAAAAAAGGGACAACCTGGAATTTACTTGAAAAAGAAAGCGGATATAGCAGAGGTCAATGAGGTTTGGTTCTTAAAGAGATATTATAAAGAGCGGTGCATGTATAATATACATTCCTTGTTCAGACTGACATGGGCCAGTACTTTCGTGCAAGTATCAGAATGTTCCTCTTCACTTTGCGGGTCACATTTGCATGGATTGGAGATCAAAACTTCGTGAATACAGCTTATTCAAGGAAACATGTCCTGGATTGGCGACCAAATCTTCGTAAATACAGCTTATTCAAGGACACATGTCCTGGATTGGTGATCAAAACTTCGTAAATACAGCTTATTTAAGGATACATGTCCTGGATTGGCGATCAAAACTTCGAAAATACAGCTTATTCAAGCTGTATTTACGAGGTTTGGGTCGCCCTTCCGCGATTATAATGACCCATATGACAATTTTAACCGTGCAACATGGGTACTTATTATGGATCCAGATTGTAAATTATTGTAGGAATTAAAGTCACCTACATATCTATTTACTAGCTTTATTGTGGACAATAAAACTTATCTTGTCAATTGACCCTGTATTTATCCCTTTTCCCAATCGTTTGAGAGTTTTATGATTTTATCATTACTTAATTCTCGACGGCAAAATTTAGTATATATTTGACCATTCTTTTGAAGTAGGGTTCAGGCGACCGTGTTAACTTAATAAGGGAAATGATAATCTTACTGACACAAAACAAAAACAAAATGAGGAAAATGGAGAAAAAGCTTGAGGCAAAGAATTATATATTTTATATAATCAAATCTCATGAGTTTGAAATCATTGATTGTAATGGAAACGATCAACATCAGGCTTTAAATCTGATAAGCTTTCGTTGATTTTTCACGAGACGTTGAAAGAAGTATAGCATCTGTTGTAAGATTTTTCTTTGGGTCCAGGGTTTGATTCCCAGTCGCGGTAAATATCTTTTCCAACATTTGTCTCTCACCAATGAGTTTATAATAATAAACTTAAGTGGGATAGCAGCTGGGTGGGTAGGAAAGGAGGTAGTGGTGGTACTGGTTTCTGAAATACCAGAAAACAATGGTCAGGTGTTCCAGTCGTCGTGAGATGACTAAAATACTGTTAAATGTGGCGATAACCCATTCCCACTCAATGACGCTTTTTGATGCCACAAGAAAAAATATTAAAAAACATCGTGGAAAACTAACCCTTTCCCGTTTTTGGAAATTTTAGACTAGTCCAAATTGAAAGAGGTTGCAGACGACAATGAAAACTGGATTCCATTTGAAATGAAACAAACCTATGTGGTAGAAAATATTGTGGAAAAAGGAGAAATTGCTTGTTACAAGCAATTTCTTTATTATCCACAATGTTTTCTGTCCCAAACTACAAAGACTTTTCAAATTTCATCTACTTGAAATTGTCGTCTGCAACTTCTTACAATTTGGACCAGTCTCAATTTTTCGTGTGTTGGAATGGGTTAAATTCCTTTTAAAAACACAACAAAAAATTCGGTACTCATTTAACGAGAGCTTGTATATGACCTTGGCTAACAAGTCTTTAAAATTTACCCCTTCCAGAAAATACAGCTTTTTTGCCCCTAAAAAAAGTATATATAAATAGATAAAATGAAACTAATTGAAAAAATAAATGTAAAAAGATGAAATGAATAATTGTAAGTTTGGGAAAACATTGTGAAAATAAAGAATTTGCTTGTTAAAAGCAATTTCTTTATTATTCACGATGTTTTCTCCTTAGAAAGAAAAGTGTGTTTTTTTATTACTAATAATGATAAACTCTCGTCTGCAATTCCTTTGCATTTGAACCAGTCTAAAAAATATCGTCTGGTAATGGGTTAAAAAGTGAATCTATGCGTTTATAAGAGAAGGGCATTTCTTTGAATGATTTGTTATGCGATGATGACGACGGGCTGTTCTCCAATCGCATTTACACGTAAGGCATGTGAAATTCTCGGAACTGTTACAGACGCAAATAAGACCAGTGATGGCAGTATTTCAGTCATATCGCGGCGGCTGAAGCACCTAGCCATTGGTTCCTGGTATTTCTCGCACCAGTACTATACCAGCCTCCAGCTACTCATCCAACTTAGGTTAACCCATTCCAACTCAATCCCTCCTTTTTACGCCCCTCAAGAAAAAAAAACTTTGGAAAACATTGTGGAAAATAAAGAAATTGCTTGTATCAAGCAATTTCTTTATTATCCACAATGTTTTCTTTCCAAAAAGACGAAAACATTCAAAATTCCATCAACTTGATATTGTCGTCTGCAGCTTCTTCAATTTCGACCAGTCTAAAATTTTGCTGTGTTGGAATGGGTTAACGATTATCCAGCCATTGGTTGGAGACAAATTTCGGAAGGATATTTGCCGCGATCAGGGATTGAACCCGGGACCTCATGTTTTAGAGACCGACGCGATTCCAACTGCGCCATGGCTTCGTCCACACGTTTTCATTAGTAACCCTTTCCCGTTTTTGGAAATTTTAGACTGGTCCAAATTGAAAGAGGTTGCAGACGACAATGAAAACTAGATGCTATTTGAAATGAAACCATCATGTGTGGTAGAAAATATTGTGGAAAAAGAAGAAATTGCTTGTTACAAGCAATTTCTTATTTTTCCACAATGTTTTCTCGAGTATAAAATCACAGGAACGTAAAATCCCGTATTTGAACGGGAAAGGGGTAAGAACAAGAAAAAGGTATAAGTTTACCATGCGGTCGTGAGTACAAGGGATATAATGTATTAATATCATTTACTCACGTCTTGAACAATTTTGCATTTGCACCACAACAAAGTTGATGAAGTCTTGGTATACTGAACCCGAAATATTCCTGTTTTGGATAGAGGTATAAACATTTTCAGCCTGCACACATGTGCAGTCTGATCTTTAGCAACACCAACTGTTTTTCCCTTTTAATACAGAGTTGTTTATAAGATTAATTTTTAAAATAGATATTAACCTACAATTAGTACTTCCGGTGCTTTCAGTCCTTTGATTTCATTGCAGTTTTTATGAGATTGTATTCAGTAACAAGTGTTAACATGGACGACAGCAGAGTACATCTAGAATATTTGTTTATCGTCTAAAAATCTATCTATCTATCTATCTATCTATCTATCTATCTATCTATCTATCTATCTATCTATCTATCTATCTATCTATCTATCTATCTATCTATCTATCTATCTATCTATCTATCTATCTATCTATCTATCTATCTATCTATCTATCTATCTATCTATCTATCTATCTATCTATCTATCTATCTATCTATCTATCTATCTATCTATCTGTCTGTCTGTCTGTCTGTCTGTCTGTCTGTCTGTCTGTCTGTCTGTCTGTCTATCTATCTATCTATCTATCTATCTATCTATCTATCTATCTATCTATCTATCTATCTATCTATCTATCTATCTATCTATCTATCTATCTATCTATCTATCTATCTATCTATCTATCTATCTATCTATCTATCTATCTATCTATCTATCTATCTATCTATCTATCTATCTAATTATCTATCTATCTATCTATCTATCTATCTATCTATCTATCTTTCTATCTATCTATCTATCTATCTTTCTTTCTATCTATCTATCTATCTATCTATCTATCTATCCATCCATCTATCTATCTATCTATCTATCTATCTATCCATCCATCCATCCACCCACCCGTCCGTCCGTCCGTCCATCCATCCATCCATCCATCCATCCATCCTTCCATCCATCCAACTACCCATCCATCTATCCACCCATCCATCCATCCATCCACACACCGAAGACGTACGTGCGAACGACCGACACACGATGTTCATCTTATTTTCTTGCCATTATTTAGGCTAAACGTAAATCGCAAAATCAAAAAAGACCACCCACCTTTTGGGGTATAAAGGGTTAGAAAAACGGATGTTGTTCTGTGAAAACATAAACTACGGAAACAAATGTTCAATATGCGATTACCAGTCATCGATACCAGACGTTATTTTCCAAGTGTGCCATTGTTCGGCCCCGACCCCCTAGGGGATTCCAGCTTTTTATAGCGTCCTGGTCATATTATGGGGGTCTTTGAATACCATATGTGTGAATAATGGCGCGAAATAAATGTAAAATGTCAGCCTGCTACTAGATAATTAAAGTGGTATCAATTTACAAATTGTATTATTAAGTTAGTAAAGCATTAATTTATACGATTTTATTGTCTCTGGTGCTTTCAGTGATTTCGAAATATTGTCCGTATGTCTTTTAGGATATTTCCGTTACTGGAAATTCTCTATGTAGGAGGACTAACTTTCGATTTCTAGTCTAAATTGAATAGGAATCAAAAGTAATTGACGGATAGATGCCCCAGCCATTGAACATAACAAGAAGTGTCACTTTGATAATCAATTACACTATTTTTCAAAATACATGGCCGGTAACAACGTCATAACTATAGCTTGAATGAGCTAACGTTACGAAATCTAAGTCGCCAAACCAACAAAAAGGCTTCTTATAAGTAGCGGTGAACGTCAGAGATAAACATTCTCTTCCGTTATAATGAAATGATTTGATTGATCGATTGATTATTTGATTTACAACCGAGGTTCGCAAAATGACGAAGAATGAAAAAAAGACACATTTTACGGGAAAAACCATATTTATATACTCAGCCAAAAAAGAAAGTGCCCACTTTTAAAATCGCAACATATCATTTAACATGGCTTTATCACAAACATGAAACATATGCTATGTACATGTAATCGATTGAGCACCTGGTGACCTAATTTTTGTCGGGAGTTATCCATGCACTTCGGCGAGAATTTCGGATTAGTGATTTTGCACTTGTGCCTCGTGCGACACAAAAAGGATATCCGGTGGAAGTATCTGACTCCAGAGAGTCACCGGTATTAAGTCACACTTTATAAATTCACGCAAAATCAACTTAAACAAAATGTCAAGAGTTAATAATGATCAACACTGGGGATACTAAATGCAGGTACGTCAGTAGCCGCAGTATCCCGGTTGTTTGGTTGCAATCGGAAGATAATTAAGCGGCTGTCGGAAGACAATAAAGCGGTTGCAGAGACGTCCGCGACCGTCCTCGATGTGGTCGGCCATGTGTGACAACTGCTGCTGACGATCGCCACATCATCATCCAACATCTCTGCAATCGACGTCTTCCTGCAACAGTAACTATGAGACAGCAGGGTATTCACCCACAGTCTATCAAGAATCGGTTGCCGACCGATTCGTGCGTATCGGCCGTATTTCGGCCAAAATCTCACACAAGTCCATCGGGTCGCAAGGCGCGACTGGTGCCACCCTTGCGTTGGCTGCGTAATGAATGGAGAGTGGTGTACATTTCCAACGATACTCGATCTAACGTCGGTCATTCCGAAGGTCATGAGAGAATTTACCGCCGTCGAGGAGAACGTTTTGCCAACGCATGCGTCTTTGAGAGGGACCGCTTAAGATGCGGTTCGGTATTAGTCTGGGGCGGATATATGGATTGAAACAAGACTCGCCTTATTGTGGAGAATTGGAATACTAACATCGATGATATTCTAAAAGCTGAGGCTATCCATTTTTTTCAAAGCCACGGCCCAAATGCCACTTTTATGTATGATAACGCCCGTCCCCACACGTCTGCTGAAACTCGGCGATATTGACGGCTCATAACGTCGACGTCTTATACTGGCCTGCAAATACATGTAGTCCCGATCTGAATACTATATAACATATCTGGGACAAGATAGGGCGTCGCGTTCGAACCAATTACGCAATCAATTGACCAATCGCGGCCGTCAATCAAGGAAGCAGCCGACCAATCAAATAATTTAATCATCCTTGACCTGAGCTTATCAACGCCGACATTGGCCGCCATTTTGTTTACCTTTATTATTGGTTTGGCGACTTAAACGCCGTAATTAGGTATATTCAAGCTGTAGGTACGACGTTTAGGTCACAAACCAACCATTTCACTTTTTTGTTACAAGCAACTGGCTATTTTTTTTCTTAAAAATAAAACAAAGGGGAACTTCCTGTCGGAGTTAATGGGCAGAGCTGTGGAATTCAATGGGCGGCGCAAGCTATTAGTCGATTGCGTAAACGACTTGCAAGTAGCCTTACAGGTTGATTGAACTACTTGCCTGCGCCTTTCATACGGAGTTATGTAAACAGTATGCACCGTCGAATCACAACGTGCATTGGGCAAAATGGAAGTCACATGGGGTACTGACTCTGCATCCAACATTAACAACCCAATTTTGATGCTTAATCCTCATTCAAAATGAAATTAAACCTTTCCTTTTTGGTCAGTCCTGCACATATACAAAAATTGTCACTTTTCAAATCAACAGTATTCAAGCTACGACGTTTAAGTCGCTAAACAACGATTTTCTTTTTTAGCTAGCAAAGCGACAGCTTTGATAGCTTAAGTTAACAGACAAAGTTTAGAGATCTTCTCAATGTTCAACGAGTGCAAACTACCACCGGAGGCTTAACCACAAAATTCATTGAATGCCTACGCCATAAAAGTAGTTCTTATATATTTCAGGAATATTGCTCTATTCAATTTGTAGAGAAATCTTTCATGCTATTTAATCCATTCCCACTCTATTCCGCTTTTTAAGCATCTCAAGAAAACAGCTTTGGAAACATTGTGGACAATGAAGAAATTGCTAGTAACAAACAATTTCTTCATTGTCCACAATATTTTCTTCCCGACAAGGGGAAAGATTTTCTCAATTCAAGCAACTTGAAATTGTCGTCTGCATCTTCTGTAAATTTGAACTAGTCTAAGATTGTAGCATGTTGTAATGGATTAACTCCTGGGTTACTTTTAATCTCGTTTAATTTTGTCATGATAACTTTTGACAAAGAAGATAAACTAGCAGAACTATGGTTTGCTAG
Organism: Fragum fragum; assembly: GCA_946902895.1. Classification (NCBI taxonomy): domain Eukaryota; kingdom Metazoa; phylum Mollusca; class Bivalvia; order Cardiida; family Cardiidae; genus Fragum; species Fragum fragum. Next base: position 10,122,653 of record OX336370.1, on the reverse strand, counting down.
CTTACATAACTTTCAGTACTTTGATTGATACATATGCCATACATTTTGCAAAATAACGCTATATGAATAATTAAATTTCCTGGGTCAGTGGGCGTTGCCCTTGGAGTAATTGGGCGAGGCCAGTTATCAGTAAATTAACCCTTTCCTGTTAAATTTTAGGCCTGTCTAAATTCAAAGGTTTTGCAGGCAAAAACTTAAAGTGGATTTAATTTGAAAAAAAAAAATAGCCGTTCAGTTGGGTTGAAAATATTGGAGAAAAAGAAGATATTGCTTGTTACAAGCAATTTCTTTTTTTTCTACAATGTTTTCTCAATCCTAAGATCACAGGGACGTAAAAACCAGGGATTGAACAGGAAAGGGTAAACAGATCATAAGGTACACGAAGTTATCTTCATTGTTTCGTATATTTGTTTATTTGTTTGTTTATTTATTCATTAGACATAGTTTTAGGCTATTCCAAATTCAAACAGGTTATAACAAATAAAAGTGACAATGAGTTTGAGAAACATCGTGCACCTGTTACAACCTCTCCTGGAAAGAGACCTTTATAAGTAGCCTTGACTTTTATGGACGACCTTTACCTGACACGAACTAATACCTATCAATGCAAGGAATCTATATCCCGTATTGGGTCGGTGAAATACTATAACCTCGCAAATCCAGCTTGATTACATAGACAATATGAGCCATACGTCTGTGTAACGATGAGTGAATAAAGGCAAAACCATAAGTTTTTGAGCGAAGCTTGCTAAATGGGTGACCTTGATAAGTGACCTTTACCTTGATTGAGGTCCCTGATCTTAGAATCAACTGATGCTTATCAAATGACCAAAATATGAGCCATGTATATTCAATGGTGTTTGATTAAGAGCAAATTGTGAAGTGCTTGTATTAAGTTTACAACTGGCTGACATACGGACAGATAGACGGACGAACAATGGTAAAACACTATATTCCTATTTTATCAATACGGCGCCGTAATTGACCAATCGCTGGCCCCGCCCGCTTAATCCTTTTCAACGCCCATTGACTACAACAGGAAGTCCCGCTTCGATTTTATAGCCTTATTTTTCAACATTTATATGAATAGTTGATTGGCGACATTAACATCGTAACTACAGCTTGAATAAATGCAAACATGCTTCACAAAGTGGCGGCCATTTTCAGAATTCAAAGCTCAAATCCGGGCTGAATGAATGATTTGATTTGACGATTAATTCTTTGATTGACAGCCGCGATTGATCAATTGCCACCATAAAGAGTAGAAAACATTGTGGAATAACAAGAATTTGATATTAACATGCAATTTCACCGTATGTTTTATTGAATATAATATCGTAAAATTTGTGATTGTAATGGAATAACCATTCACATGTTCAGCCTTACGTATTTTTAGACCGAGACGGTAGAAAATCCAGCTAGACGAGTTTTGTGAATGTATATGTCATGCAAATTTACAGACAAACACCCGTGACTGTCGTGGACAACGAACCGCAACGTTTTGACCCTTTCTTCCCAATATAAATATATGAATAAAATAAAATATTATACCCTTTCTCAAAAAAGTAAATATATGAATGAAATCAGATGAAAGAAAGCGAAGATTTCACTTAGCCCCTCGGTTAATGACAGTAATCATTTTTTTGGTTGCAAGTTCGTTCCCTAGCTTGGCAAACTTTCCATCCGTCTTTCTGGTAAAAAAGGGCATCGTTTCTTTGCCAAAATGGTAAATGGCAAAAATACTTGTTTCGTGAAAGACAGCGAGCTGATGTTTCGGCATAGTCTCTTACTTGAAATTCGGTGGTTTACCCCTCCCCCTCCCCCTTTTCGCCTGCTTTTTCCGTTATTATTATTTATTTATCTATTATCTTTATGTCTAGGCGACCATCATGTGATAAATGAAAGCTGATTCAACTCGGGAATAGTCTGGAATACATCGAAACCAGCACACGTAAACCAGTAACAGGTTTTTTAAGTGAATTTATAGTCAAGTATTAACATTCTACTTTCAGGAAAACTACCAAGAGTGTTAAGCTTCCAACTTGTTCGGGATAATAGACCTAACAGTCTGATAGGTTTTAATTGAATGGGGTTTTAACAGTACAGGAGCGACTGGAGCTCCAAACCATGGACCCCTGGTATTTCTCACACCGGTACTACCACAACATTCTTTCCGAGACTCCAGTTGCTCATCCCACTCAGGTATAAGATTATCAACCCATTGGTGGGAGACAAATGACAGAAAGTATATTTGCCTCGATCGGAGATCGAACCAGAACCCCAGCTAACAATCTGACCAAGGTCAAATCTTTTCGTAATTTCCGGGTGTAATATTTTCCGTGACGGGTCACATGTCCATAATTTTGCACTGTCTTATCTTATAACCAGACTGATCCAAATTAAAAGAAGTTGTATATGAAAATTCAAAAACAGTTTGAATGGAAAAAATAAGCGTTTTTGTGATAGAAAACATCGTGATAAAAGGAGGAAGGAAAATGAAAATGTAAGATAATTTAGAAATGGATAAAAGGACTCAAACATTATTCCTTCATGTTGTACAGAAGAGAATTGGTTCACCAATTAACCCAACCCCACAAAACACAATCTTGGACTGATCCAAATTTAAAAGAGGAAGCAGACAACAATTTGAAGTTGATAAAATTTCAAATTTCTTTGACTTTTGTTATGGAAATCATTGTGGTCAAAGAAGATATTGCTTGTTACAAGCTTTTTTTTTCATTTTCCACAATGTTTTTCAAAGATTGTTTTTCTTGAGAGGCGTGGAAAAGCGGGATTGTGACTTAAAGGGAGACGGATACTATTCCTTAATTGCTAGTGGACAGATCAGTAAGGCGATAGGTCTCTGCTCCTCTTTTCCACGTCGAGATTTTAGAAAAGGAACCGTTCTAGTAGGTAAGTGACTGATAGATTTAATGGAGTCTAAAGCAACTTTCACCAATATTTCAGTTATATCGTTTCCTGTCATGTCTCACATTCAGAATCCGAGTCACCAGCAGCTCAGCCCATGGTACCGTCGGATTTAGCCGACCGGGCTTCCTTAGCCAAAGAGAAATCACAGAATCGTCTCCTTTTCCCGATTTCAACTAATGTTGTTAACCCTTATCATGCTGAACCCGGAATATTTCTTTTCTGGCAGGAGGTATACACCAAGATCAGCCTGTACATAAGTGCAGTCTGATCTTGGTCTGCACATCCTGCTTGTCCCCTTCCAGCAAGAGTTGTTAAAATAATAAATTTTCAACAAAAATATTGACCCTCAAGAGCTGTCAGCACTTTGATTTTAAGGCAATTCTGTATAGAATTTTAATTCAGCATGACAAGGGTAAAAAAAATATGTACAACCCTATTTTTTGAGCCAGAGCCAATCGAATTTGAAGAGCAGACTTCCTAAAATTCAGGGAGATTTTTCACCAACTGGGTAGGCCTTTTACATCAAGTTGTGGAGACAAGAACACGAATAAAATGTAGTTATATGTGAAACCGTTTATCATTTGGTTTATTCCAATCCAAAAATACAGTTAAGAATACTTTTAATGTTGTTATCAAACCGGAGAAAGTTTTCTAAAATGATGGTTTTCCATAGTAAACGATACAATGTGCACATAAAGCGTCACAGGTGAAGATATTTGGCGAGTATCTAAAGACAAAATGGTGTTAATATCAAGTTAATCCTTAGATCAAACAAGATAAGATGATACTTAAATCTCATCAAAGCTAAATCTCCCCCTATTTGTGTTTGTAAGTAAATCGGTGACATCCCAACCGATGTTAATCCCCTGGGCTTTTTGTTTTTCACATAATTCGTGACTTATAACCCACATGTATGTCTAGCCAAATAGCGCAATTTGGGAAAAAATGTCCTCATAATTTAAGACTAGTGTTATACGTAAACCAGGGGTTTGGCCCTCAAAAGTCCGAAAATATCCCCCCTTAACCCTTAGAAATAACTTCCGACTTCCGACTTCCATTTTGGCCCTTGAGATAATTTTTTATGGGCCAAAACGGTATTACGGTCAGTCATCTATACTTTGCTTTGTTAACCCTTTCCCGTACAATCCCTGGTTTTTAAAAATGTGGTTTAATAATTGAGAAAACATTGTAGAAAGAGAAGAAATTGCTTGTCACAACAATTTCTTTTGTTTCCACAATATTTACTACCCTACTGAATGGTTGGTTTTCAAATAAAAACCCACTTTAAATTTTCGTCTGCAAAACCTTTGAAGTTGGACAGGTCTAAAATTTTGCAAAACAGGAAAAGGTTTAAAAAAAGGTCCAACATTATTTGCCATTTTCATATCCATAAGAGATTTTTTTTTTTAAAAAAAGAGAATCACATGAACATGAATTGGTCTGTTTGCGCTTAACCCATTCCCACTCAATGACGCTTTTCGACGCCCCTCATGAAAAAAAGCTTGGAAAACATTGTAGAAAATGAAGAAATTACTTGTTACAAGCAATTTCTTCATTTTCTACAATGTTTTCTACCCAGAAAGTTGAAAAAATTCAAAATTTCACAAGCTTTAAATTGTCGTCTGCAACCCCTTTCAATTAGGACCAGTCTAAATTTTTATTGTGTGGGAATGGGTTAAACCGTGACTCCTGTACCCGTATTTTACCCTTTTTGTAGATTCGACCCCCTCAAAATCAGATTTGACACCCAGAATATCATGGCCAAGGACTCATTGACTGACCCTAGATCCAATCTGCTTTCTAAATATTTGCTTAGCCAATTCCCACACAATGCCTCCATTTTACGCGTCTCAAGAAAAAAACTTTGGAAAACTTTGAAGAGAATGAAGAAATTGCTTTCTTCATTATCCACAACGTGAGCTTTACAAAAAGACGAAAAAGATTAAAATTCCACCAATTTGTAATCGTTTTCTGCAGCCTCTTTTGATTTGGACCAGTCTACAATTGTGTTGTGTGGGAATTGGATAACGGTGTTTCTGGGATGCCCATTTTCACTCGACGGACTACATCTGTCCTTGAACAATACGTCGTAACTAAAGCTAAATAAACCATTCTTATTTTCTTTTATCCTTAGCCACATACAAAGTTATGTCGGCATGTTTCTTAGACATACTGCCCCGTCGAAGGACCCAAAGGAGTGAAAGAGGTAAAAAAGTCAATTCTCAGATCTACCTACTTTACTGGTGCAAACGTCTCACAAGGATTTTTATTGTTTGGTTTCACCACTTGTTTATTTGTTTGTTATGGGGTTAAGTATATTATTTTTTTTCCTCTTTTTTTTTAAATTGACCAATCTCGAATATCAACCAAAGAATCATCGAACAATTAAATCATTCATCCAGAGTGTAAGTGAACTTTGAACCCCGACACTGGCTGATATTAATGTGGATCACTTTTGTTAGTTTCGAGACGTACACGTGGTAGCTACAGCTTGAATAAGCTGTAGTTACGACGTTTGGGTCGCCAATCAACAATTTTACCCTTTGCTACATGTTACTGTCCATAACTGTCCAAAAGTAATGCCGTTTGATTTCCCAGTTGAACTTCCTGTTGGAGTTAGTGAGCTATGTCAGCGGAGTCAGTGGGGTGGCGATCCGTGAATGATGCTTGAAAAATAACAGCTGTATCCTAGCCAGGAATCGATCACTAGACTTCAGGATTGAAAGCACACTGCTTTGCAAGGGCTCGGAACACATTTTGAAAAACGATTGAACGTGTTTGATAGATTCATAAAAAGGCGGGCAAATGATTGTTGTTATGATAGGCCGAGGCTAATCTTTATCGCGTCAAAAGATAATCCGCGGTTAACTGTCATTAACCCCCGAAGCTTATCTTTATTGTATTCAAGAATACGATTTTCTAATCAAATCTTAGTTTTGGCATTAACTGCTTGACCCTTAAAGATTACCTGTAACAAATAATTGTCAGCCTTGTCGAAGTAAGTGTCTAGTGTAGCAGGAAATTGCAGACATCCACAATGAATTGAGTATCTGTTGTTAGATCTATAAAATTTAGCCTGCACGTGGTATTTCTAGTCTGGCTACCAGACTCTTCTTAACCCTGGGCATGCTGAACCCGGAGTATTCCTGTTTTGGCAGAAGGTATAGACAACTGCACATAAGCCCAGTCTGGTCCTAGTTTTTGCCACCTGCCTTTGATTTTCAAGCCAAAAATATTTACGAAATTAATTGTCAAATGAAACATTGACCCATGAATAGTGCATCCAGTGTTTTCAGGCCTTTGATGTTGATAAATGTTACGGAACGATTTTTTATTCAGCATGGCAAGGTATAAAGAGAATTAAATCTTTCTATGGTTGAACAAGGCACGAGGAAAAATGTTATACATTAAATGTCAAAAACGTCTGCAGCCAGTCTAGTGGTATTTCCAACAATTTCGCGAGTGCGTGATGGGCACACATTGAGCAGCCTTGACAACAATACAGTTCACCTAGAATATTTGGTATTCGTAAAAACAAGATTTGGATCCGGAAGCTATCTACAGAATTCTTAAGACTATATTCAGACTTCGGTCCACTAGATTGGTGAAAAGTGCACAGTTGCCCCCATAAAATTTATCCCTGTGCGCTCAAAACTGAGCCCGAAGGCATATATAATGTGAGTTAACCAAAAAATTATGAGTGCACGCATTAAATACTCTGGACCCAATTCGTTAACAAGTTTGATTTTAGAAAAGAATTCGAATTCGAAAGAACTCTGTGGTTACACATTGTTATATAACTCTAGGGTAAAATGCAAATTAAGAGAGAAAATGCTTGTTTTGTCTTTTTGCGACAATCTGATAGATTACCAAGAAAACCTTGACTGAAATGACCCAAATTCCTACACAATTACGCTTTTTGACGCCCCAAGAGAAAACGTTTTATAAAACATTGTGGACAATGAAGATATTGAATGTGACAAGCAATTTCTTCATTTTCGGAAATTTTTTAGCCACAAAAAACGAACAAAAGAGATTTCATCTTCTAAAAGTTGTTATCTGAAACTTCTTTGAATTTGGACCAGTCTGAAATTTTGTCATCTGGTAATAAGTTAAGATTAATTTCAGAACATTCATTACAGAATAGATTATTGATTATATGTTATGTAAATTCTTATTGAGATGGACGATTAAGTGACAGTATAGACCAAGTGTCGATAAAGATGTATAAGCCCCCTTTTTCTGTACGTTCGAACGACTTCCGGCTGAGAATGATATAGGCTGCTCTTTTGATAGTGATTATATATTCCAAGTTTCAAATAAATACCTCCAAAAATATTAGAGATCAAAGGTTTTGCACCACGTACAGCGTATATGACGACAAAGACAAATACATGGCCATGACAGTAACAGGTTTTCTCCGAAAACCACCGAGCTATAAACGATCCAAACTTGTATCAGTCGACAGGAATGGCGTGTATATAAAGTCTAAACGGCTTAATAGCTTTATTATTTATCTATTTGTAATCTTTGTGTAAATTTGTTCACCATCTTAAACAAACAAATTAGGCCGGCCCAACACGCTTGTAGAACGTCAATATATGGATGATAAATAGATACTTTCACCATAACAAGTCCCGACATTTGACAAATCACTGGCCGAGCACACTGCTTCAGAAACAAAGTTTGATTTAGATATTAACCTATTCCAACAGAACAACATTTTAGACTTGTCCAAATTGAAAGAAGCTGCAGACGACAATTTCAAGTTGATGGCATTTTATTTCATTTTTATTTTTTTCATACTAAGGGATAGAAAACATGGTGGAAAATGAAGAAATTGCTTGATGCAAGCTATTCTGCATTTTCCACCAAGTTTTCTTAAGCTTTTTCCTGGGGGGCGTAAAAAGGAGGGAGTGTGTGGGAATTTGTTAAACGAGGTTATTCTGCGAAATCTATGACCAATAACATAAAAAAATCGTTAATTGGCGTCCTAAGCATCGTAACTATAGCTTGAAGAAGATGTAGTTAAGACATATAAGTCGCGAATTCCACAAAAAAAGTCGACCAATAACGAATTTCAAAGGTCATGTTCGTTCTTATTGAATGCGTAGTCACGACGTTTAGGTCGCAAAACTATCATTATGATCACACATTTTACAAAATTACACCGTTTAACCCTTGTCATGCTGTATAAAATCCCCCACGAAATCACATTAAAAGCAAAGAGCTGAGAGTACTGAAAGTACTTGTTGTTCAATAATCGATATTTCTCTTAAAAATCAATTTCGTAACTTCTCTGACAGGAGAAGTACAAGCAGGAGGTGTAGACCAAGATCAGACTGCACTTATGTGCAGACTGATCGTTGTCTATATCTCCTACTTGAACCGGAATATTCAAAGTTCAGCATGACAATGTTAATATCTATATCGAAATTCCTTTCGGGGACCAGTTGGGATAGTCAGCGAACTCTAATTTGAGGGGTCAGAGGTTTGAACCTTGAGGTACGGGGGTCGATCCCCAGTCTTTCGTGAAGTTGATTAAGAGAGTGACACATTTTTAAAAGCCAAGTAACACTTACCCTTTATTTTTGTTTTAATGGGTTTTAACGCCATTTTTTAACAAAAACAACAAATGTCCCATCAAACTAAGTGTTTCTTTAGGTGGAGTGTCTCTTTTAGTTTTAAAGCCATATCTTCCCCCAAAACACGAAGCGATGATTTCCGAAGAATAATCGGGTGTATTCATCTCGATTTCAAAATGTAAACAAACTTAAATTGAAATCGACAAGAAAAACACAAAATACTATTTCTAGATAACAACACTCATGCCTGCTTTTTCATTTCGATGTTAATAAGGCTCTTGTTTGCTTTAGTGACTATGAGCGATAGAATATTTCAACTATTTTCATTTTTCTTCCTCGGAGAGTAGATATGGCTTAACTTCAATTCTATCGACCTTTTTACGACCTTTTTCAAACTTATCACGTTTACTTTTATCTATTTATTTATCTATCTATTTATTTCATTCGGGCGTGAGTAATGTTCTATGGGTTTTGAATCAAAGATAAAATATGTTTGATATGTTGCAATCAAATAATGTCGACAAGACACAAAATCTTGAGTTTTTAGGGTCTAGTATCGTACAAGTTATTCTGTATGATATAAAGAATTAGTAGGACCTAGCCAATTACCAGACCACATGATTTTAGATTTGTCCAAATTGAAAGAAGTGACAGACGGAATTTTTAGGTCGATGAAATTTTGAAATTCCCTGTCTGTTATGATAGAAACCACTTTGGACAATGAGGAAATTGCTTGTCTCAAGCAATTTCCTCAATTTCCAAAATGTGTTCCAAAGTCTTTTTCAAGACTTTAAAATACACCACCAAGAGGTGGGATTGTGTGAGAATGGGTTAAACATGACTTCAGGTTGCGAATTCCCACCCACCATAGAGCTTTTCCTATACATGCGCTTTTTTCTTTCCACAAAAGGTGGGTAGGCTGTCTAGTTGCGGACTTACGAAAACATGAACTGTATGTTAACTCAAGATTTGTTACTGCTTTGACCTGTTGTTTTGCTCGCCATGCTGAATAGAATCTTCTTCAGCATGCATTGTAATCAAAGGTCTGAAAGAACCGGAAGTCCTGTTTGTGCGTCAGAGATATTTCTTTTTATAATTCAGGAAACAGGGAAAAAATGAGAGAAACACACACACAAAGGATGAACAGGTGGTGTAGACCAGGGTCAGACTGCACTTTTGTGCAGTCTGATCTTTATTTATACTTCTTGGCAAAACAAGAATATTATGGATTCAGCTTGACACGGTTTAAAAAGATTAAGGTCAAAATATTTTCTGAATTACCGAAATCTAAACGAAAGAAAATCTAGATAAACCATTTAAAAAACAGAGAGAGAAAAAAAAAGAAGAAAAAAGAATAAAATAAAATTTGAAAATGGGGACTTGAGTTGAATATCTGTTTGTACTCAAACATAATATAATTTACAAATGATACTTTGGGCCGTCTACGCCATTTTCCTAAATATGTTTTGTGTGCCATTAGAGGCGCCCTTACGGTCGTATAATGTGTCTGTGGGTTTTAGTACCTATCTAGACTTTTTTATATTGAAATAAGCTGAGTCTAGGGGAAAAGGAATTAAAAACCGTAACTAGGCGACCCAAACCTCGTAAATACTTCTTGCATATGCTAGAATTAGTAGGTTTTGGCAGCCTACTGATGATATAATGGTACTATGGTAATAACGACGCCTCGGAACTGCACTTGCGTTTACGTATGTTCGTTTATTTATCATCGCTAGCGTAGCACTTGCCCACATAAGCGACGCCCCCAGAAGACGGTTAGTTGTTACGGGGGATAGTGCAAAGATACAGGACGAAATTGCTGAGAGCCCTTTGTTTGAATGGGGTTTTACGCCGCTTTCAACAATCTTTCAGTTATATCGCGGCGGCTGGAGCACCTAACAATGGAATCCTGGTATTTCTCACACCAGTACTACCATTACATCCTTTCCTAGCCCCCAGCTGCTATCCCACATAGGTCTACGATTATCGACCCATTGGTCAGAGACAAATAGTCGGAAAGGATGAGTGCCGCCGTCGGGAAGCTGAGAGCCCTACCTGGTTCTTTAACGTACTCGATGTAAAGCACCGTCACAAGGAGTGAAAGTTTAACGTCTCATCCGAAAGACATTTTTGTTAGTTAGGTCAGCCAAGGGCTCAAACCCGTGATCTTAAGGTTGGAACTCAAGTGCACTAGCAACAGAGATAACCGGGCTGAGTATATACTTTTACTTGCATTTGAACACCTTTATCCTATTGTAATGGCATCTTAAACAAACAACATGGTCCAACAATCAAACACAAGAAATAGGACCTAGTACTTTAACTGAACTGCAGGAGTTTGATAGAATTTGAGCGCATGCGTGACATTTCCAACCATTACACAAGTGCGCCAAGTAAAGACTAAGATCAGCCTGTGCATCCGCACAGACTGATCAGAGTCTTCACTCTGCGCTCTGTAGATAGATACTGATCCAAAGCTTCTTTAGACAATAAGCGAATATTCTAATTGCCCCGAATGGCTGTCCATGGTGCTCAATGTGTGCGAGTCACGCACTTGCGTATTGGTTGGAAATGTCACGCATAGGCTCATTTGATACTTGGTGGATCGCTGACCTCGACTTCCGATAGATAGTTCGTATAAAATGTTTAATATACTTGACAAAGATGCATAAATAAATTGGTTGATTTTATACATAAACAACGTAACTACAGCTTGAACAAAAGTACTTAGCATAAACGCCGGACTTCAAAGTTCGATTCCTTTCTTAAATGATTATTTAATTGCCAATAGAATTTGATTGACAGCTGCGATTTGTCGATTTCACTCATGAAGATTTCGATCAATATATACAAGATTCATTAATAATGCCATTTTAGCCCCATTAGCTCGACCGGAAGAGCAGTCGACTTCAAGCCCAAAGATTGCCCGTTCGATTCTTAGGCTGACCCAGCTTACAAACTTAAGTATCTCTTGGATGAGATGAAGCTCCCATTTGTTTTCGTCCTATGTCCTTGCACTTTCCCCCAAAACATTTTACCATTATCATTTATGGGCGTCCGAGCGATTTATAACACAATAACAGGACAAATTGTCAAAAATGCAAAAAAAAAAAAAAAAAAAAAATCATACGTAACTTGTATAAGAGAAAGCAATACAATACTTAAAGCCATCCACCTTCCCATAAAAATTCCAGACAAATTAGGTAGAAAACCATACCCCAGGCCCAAAAGCATTTATAAATATGACTATTGAAATTATAAGATCAAATTAATACAACGCGGTTTGCTTACATTGCATAAAAGAAGTTTCGTCATTTGTTTACATGAACCTATGACGTCAGTGATGACGTTTTATCTTTCGCTAGTCATTTAAACTGCTGGGTCACGGAGATTAACGAATCGTCCGTAAAGTTTAGTGATCAGCACACGTGCATACAACAATTAACGAACATGTTTTTAATAAAGAATCGGGTGCAGTCGTCTCGGCCTCAAATTGTAAACACACGAGATGAAATCGATAATAAAACACAAAATACTCTTATCAGAGAAATTCACCCATTCCATACTTTTGCATATTGATATCAAGAACGCTCTTGTTTGCTTTAGTGACCAAATGTTAAATTGTTTTTTCCTTCCCCGGAGGAAAGATTCTATAAAAACACGAACTCATATGTGTGCGTTTGAATGACATTAATTTAAACTATATGTCATTAGTTCACACAAATATAAGTGCATCCCACAGGTGCATGTATATAATTTTTTTTTATAGTTATTTCCTCTATGGGTATTATTCCCCAAAAAAGACATTTGCAATATTATTGGCAGTGTTTGAGTCATGTCAAAGATTGATCAATCAATTGACTAGATATTATTGCCGTCAATATTATTTATGTATGGGGCCCCTCTTGTACAATATAAGACATTCCAATGTCCAATGATTTAGCTAGAACACTTGTTCTATGTGCAAGAGGGATGGCAAGGTACCCAATTTGCTAACATATCCCTAACTAAAAGCGAGTTTACGGGGAAAGCTTTCGCAATCGCAACGTCGGCACAAACGTAGTCCTGGATCAGGGCCCGAGATTATAAAACTTTTTTGTACTCAACTGAGAATTTACTCAACCTTCAAGTTTGAATTAATGTTGTTTCTCTAAGTTCACAGTACATTTCTTGTTATAAATTATTATTTACTAATATAATCTTTCATTTTCATGCACTTGCCGTAGAATATAACATAATATACATCTTTAATTTCTAATCGAATATTGAGTAAATTCTCAGTTGAGTTGGAAAAAAGTTTTATAATCTCGGGTACAGGTATCAAACACAAATACAATGCTCAAGTTCAATCAGAGTTTTCTTAACAAGTACTCTGATTGGATGAGGCACCTGCCTCGACTAATCACAGTCCTTGCTATGAAATAAAAGGACAAAACGTCCAGTGTGATTGTTTGGGGATCGTATGCCCTGTTTTACGGCTGGCAAATTCTAATTTTAGTAAAACTAGTTTCTGTTTGTAATTTCTTATCAATTCCCACACAATCCTACTTTTTACTACTTTGTAGGTTTGGAAAACAGTGTGGAAAAGGAAGAAATTGCTTTGTACAAGCAATCTCTTCGTTTCCCACATAGTTTTCTATCCATAACTACAGAGAATGATTAATAATCTTAAAATGTAACCAGATTGATGTGTGAGAGAGGAGTTTTAGGACTCGAATCAGTCTGAAATTTGACCATTCTGGTTTTTGGTTTATATAATTATAATACAACAATAACAACAATAATAATAATAAAATCCCTCACGACAGCAAAACCCATTCTTTTACATAAAAATGAACTAGTGTTCACGTGACCGGAGAGCATACGAGTGATATTTTATTGAAGATAAGCCCTAAACATTGTTAATTCTTTGTTTTCGGTGTAATAAGTACGTCAGTGCACATATATGGCCATTGAACCGTTATTAGAAAGGTTCGTCTGAATTGAAATATGGAATTACATATAGAATTTTAAACAACAACAATCTCACATTAATTGACAAGCGTTTAAAACTAAATCCCTCAAAACGTTACCGTAAAAAATGCTCTCGAAATTCCTTTGCAATAATTGATTGTTTCTGAAAGCAGGGCGCCGAAATGCTCGTGAGTAGCGTGCCTAATGGCCCGTTGTGGATAAACGTTTTACATGAAAATAGGAATAATTTCACCTCTTCTGAATCGCGCTGTCTGAAAACTGGTCTATAGAAACATGCTACTTGGTCCTCCGTTAAGGATTGTGACCTGCCGAGGAAAAGGGGGAGATTGTGTGTAGAGAAGGCCAAATAGATACCACGTTTCGAAACCGATATAAGGTAAGTTAGAATGACCACTCTAGATTCAAAATATACTTGTGAGCGATAAGTTTGGTTCCTGGCCAAATTGTACAATATAAGCAATTTATCAAGCGCACGTCGGCGGAGGTAAAATTTCGCCAATTGGGTCCTATTGAAAATTATCGTACCCGCAATTCTTTTTTATTGGAATAGAAATATCAATCTGTTTTCGGAAATTTCGATTGTCTTACTGACAATCGGAGTTTCCGAAAACAGACTGATATTCGAAGACCAACCTTTACAATCCGTGCAGTTTAAACGGAACTAATATATTTTCGTGCTTTCCTTGTGGTCACTTGTGGCCTTACAGCCTCTTATATCACCAAATATGTAAATTAATTTTACCGGTTCGAAACGACAGAATGGACCTTCACCCTGATCAATGATAATGGTAAAAATAGACACACACACACAAAAAAATATCTAATTATAAACCAACAAACAATAGCAAAACAAAACAACAAAATTATTGTGCCAGTATACAAAATATAGCAAAATTGAATTGTCACTCTATGTATACATGTAGTTATGATAAACGTTTTTTTATTTCAATTTGGCTGATGGAAATAAGCCATACTTATCTATAGATGTACAAGTTATAGTGGGTGATCAAATGTCAGTTTTGTCTACACAGGTATAGATATAACTCTGGTAAACATTTTTTTTTCGATTCGGCTGATTGAAATAAGCCGTACGCATCTATAGATGTACAAGTACAAGATATAGTGAGTGATCAAAGGTCAATTGTGTCTATACAGGTGTAGGTAAATTTGATCACTCACTATAACTTGTACATTTATACAGCTATTATATCAGCCTACCACAAGGCTTTTGAGTAGCTTTTTTTCCAATCTTATCTGAAGTGACATTTGTGTACCCGCTCTTATCCAGACTTTAGAAAGGTTACATATTGAGGTTTTTGATATTATTACTCTCTTATGACACATAGATCATTGGTGCACGCGATATTGTAGACATGTTGACCTTTGGCACACAATGTTGGTTCAGCCTAATAACATAATGTCTAGCAGTTTTTATGAAAGAAAAAGGTAAAATTAACGATTCTAGATAAATTACTAATTGGTTCCGGATTTCACTACCAAGATCGATGAACAATCTGTATCGCGTTGCAATCGGTAATTCACGTGCTTTTTTAAATCACAAATACCAGCCTGGATCTATGAAATGTCTTGCCAAAGGACACATGCACGTGCCTAGCGAGCGACAGGGATACGAATCCATGCAATTGTACCTCTCTTTAGCTGCTTCTGCGTCTGAAATACAGGGTGACAAAGGATCGATTGATCAATCAATCAATCATTCAATCATTTAATCTACCAATCAATCAATCTACAAATCAACCAACCAATCAATCAATCAACTATCATCAACGAACAAACTATCAAGAAACGAACAAACAAGCAATCAATTATTTAATAAATCAATCAACTATTCAGTTAAGACTTTTCTAGTTTGTGAATTTTTCGACCTGATCGTATTCAAAGGTTTTGTATACGAAAATTAAAATTGTATTTGAATTGAAAAATAATCATTCAGAAGGGTAGAAATTATTGCGGAAAAAGGAGAAATTGCTTGTGACAAGCAATTTCTTCTTATTCTACATTTTTTTCTAAATTATACAATCACTTGGACGTAAAAATCAGGGATTGAACAGGAAAGGATTAAAGTACATATATTTATATAAATAAACACACAAATAGATAAATAAACCAATACAAAATTTAATTTGAAAGCAGATAAATAGATTTATGAATATAAGATAAAAATAAATGAATAGTAAAAGTGTTTATTGAACAACACTCTTCAATTCAACAACCTAGTCTTGTGTAAGCACTTGGGGAGCTTGCACTTACATATAACTTTGAATTAATGTCATGTCTTCACAGAAAACCAAATTCATTTCGAGTCTAGGGGGTTAGTCGTGTTACTTGTAAGTTGGATTAATCTTGTATATCATGCCCTTCAAATCCATCTTTCTGTTTCGAGAATTCGTGATCGTTTCGTCACTACAAATTTAATTGTTTTAGAACCCTGGCACCAATACGCTATCGTAGAGTGTCTAAGATGATCCCTGCAGAATGAAGTCTTACGCTGAATGGGGATAATTTTACCATTATTATTTTTTTTCCTACAGTTTAACTTTTCTGTTCTGAACATTTTGTCGCCATAAGAATTAAAGTATGAAATAAGAAATCCCTTCGTATATTAACCCACCTTCCCTACACGAACCCGTCCTCTTCTGTCTCTCAATAATAAAGATTTTGAAAACATGTGCACTGTGCATAATGAAGAAATTGCTCGATGCAAGAAAATTCTTAATCATACAAAATATTGTGATCCACCAAAAGAATTTTTTACCAACAACAAATTGTCGTAACGTTTTTAAATTTGGACCAGTCTGGTAACAATGGGTGTGTGTGGGGGGGGTCTGAGGGTCTGAGGAATCAAAATACTGATAGTAGTGAAGGATAACATATTCGATGGATTGTCTCTTTATTATTAGTTTTTATTTGCTATGTTCATGTATTGTTTTTCTTGTTCTATTTTTTCAGAATTCGCAGTCTTTTCAGAGAACTCATTACAATGTATATTGAGTACAAGTTGACCTGGTCCTTATTCCTGTCATTTAACTCATTCCCATTCTAACACGCTTTTTGTGCACGTCACAAGAATAAAGCTTGTGAAAACACTATAGAAAATGAAGAAATTGCTTGTAACAAGCAATTTTTCCATTGTCCATAATTTTTCTCGTTAGAAGACAAAGATATTCAAAGTTTCATAAACTTAAAGATGTTGTCTGCAATTTCTGTCAGTTTGGTCTGGTCTAAAATTTTGCCATGTGGTAATGGACTAAAATAATTAAATTCTGATCATTTCTCCGCGATATAGCACGTGCTTCTCTTGGAATTAGCTTGATAAACATTGGGTCTATATTTTTGTAACGAGCGAATCGCAGTCATAACGCAACCAACTTGCTGGTTAGCACTTTATTAGGTTTGAATTCAATAGTATGAGTTCGAACCGAACACACAAAACATTTTTGTAATAGAAATATGTCTTTCGGCATTTTCTTATTGCCTGTATAAGGTTTAGTCTGACACTACATTTTCTATTTCGATCTTTGTTTGTTAATCTCTCTCTCTCTCTATTAATCAAGTCCAACACAACAATATTTTAGACTTGTCCAAATTGAAAGAAGCTGCAGACGACAATTTATGATGATACAAGCAATTTCTTCATTTTCCACAAAGTTTTCCAAAGTTTTCTCCTTGTGGAGCGAAATAAGAGGGTTTGTGTGGGAATTCGTTAAGGGGTCATTATTTCAATTGTAGTGTCGTCTATCATGATTCAAACGTTTTAATTTGCAAATTTGTTTTTTCATACTTCCATGAACAAAATTTTGAGCACGCATTTATTTTGTATGCTTGCAAACAAAGTAGAACCATAAAATTTTACTCGAAACTGGTAAAACGTTTGCTTTATTTTGTTTGACGATTGGTAAAACCTTTGCTTTGTTTTGTTTGACGATTGGAAAAACCTTTGCTTTGTTTTGTTTGACGATTGGTAAAACCTTTGCTTTGTTTTGTTTGACGATTGGTAAAACGTTTACTTTGTTTTGTTTGACGATTGGTAAAACATTTGCTTTGTTTTGTTTGACGATTGGTAAAACGTTTACTTTGTTTTGATTGACGATCAGGTCAATAAAATCAGCCTTTATGTTCATTTCAAAGACAACAAACTCTACGTTTCAAAAGATTAAGACCGATAGATTTCTTGGCTCCTTTAAATTAAATAAACAACTTTACAAATTTTGTTCAAAAGTTACCTCTAATGATGAAAAAATGGGGGTATTTTTATCATATTTGGTGATAGTTATTAATAACCCACTAGCACCAAAGAAGTGTACTTCTTTTAATTGATATAGATATAATTCTGAATGATTCATGGGTTCTGAAATATAATACTAAAGACTTTCTTCATATTTTAAAGCCTGACCTCCTAGTACTCTCAGAACCCTAAACAGTCACCTCTATTAAGCGACCACTTTTATCTAAAAGCGTCCCTTAGGTGGATACTTAATACAAGTTTTACTGTGATTTTTTAATTTTTTTTGGGGGGGGTGGGGTAGGTTTTGGTCTGACCTACAGTTTGACGGGAGTCGTTCAAGTTCAGACAAATGCATTAAAATAATTGAGAGAAATCCTTTGAGAATCTCTGCGACGTTCATCTCTAAAATTTGACAGCTCAAAAGACGAACGAATAATTGCCTGGAACATCACCTGTCTCCGAATGTAGGTCTCTAAAATTTGTTTTCAACCCTTTTCATGCTTAAAAAAAACCATTTTATTATTGCATGGAAATCAAAGGACTGAAAGCACGAGAAGCACTTGTTGTAGTTCATTATCTATCTTTCGGAAATTACTTGAAGTCTTATCTTTGTCTATACCTCCTGATAAATCAGGAATGTTCCGAGCTCAACAGCACAAGGGTTAAATCAAACCTTCTTTCTATTAAAAAACGCAGCAACATCAGTAAATCTTGCTGCGTGAAAAGTATGTGGAGTTAAAATTGTTATCGGTTATTATTTCATGCCTGTATTATTTCATATACGTATCTATTTATTTTCCTTTTAGGAGGAGAAGGCGAATGAAGATCTTGAAGTATAAAAAGAATTGAACAATAAAAAAAAATCGTTAAGAATGATTTTAAAGCTTAAAACAGAGCCGAGTAAATTCGCGGAATATGATATACTGAATGGCCCGTTGTTACAATGTGTTGGTTGTATGTGTGTTTGTGTGTGTAGTTGTAGGATTTATGTCCCTCTGTGCTCTAGGCATATTTATATAGACCATGAGAGAGAAAGAAGCGGATACAAGGAGATCCGGGTTCATACGCCCCTAGATCTTCTACGAATAGACCTCCCTGGTTCTGTAACGTGCCCAGTGGAAAGCACGGATACACGCGAAGCTACTATAGATGGGCGGGAGACAGCAAGTGCCCCTTAAAATTCCTACCGCGTTCGGGTTTGGAACCTGGAACCTAAGGATTGGTAGCCCTGCGTTTTACCACTGGACCACCGAGCCGCTCAGTGTGTAGTTTTAGATGAACGTTGCAGTACCGTAGTGAATAAATGAATTGATTGGTCACTTGATATTATAACTGACAGCGGTGATTCGTCCGCCATTTATATACATATGTATATAGAATATCATATTCAATAAGATAAAAGACTCTAGACATTATCCATGACCCCAATATTTTCTGTAGTTTTACGTAATTCATTGTTCGACTTTCCAGACCGATTTACCCATTTTTTGCAAATCTTCAGTTACTGGTTTTATGCCAACGGAACTTAAACCCTTGACTTCAGACTCTACGACGTTTTATTCAAGTAACAAATCATACACTTTTTCTGTGACTCCTCTATTGTTAAGCCATTACCAAAATGGGGAAAAAATAGATCAGTCCAAATTGAAAAGAGTCCCAGACGACAATCTAAAGGTAATAAAAAAAATCTGATTTTTTTTTACTTTCTACGTAGAAAACATTTTGAGATGAAAAATCTGCTTGGTACAAGCAATTTCTTCATTTTCCACAATGTTTTCCCATTTTTTTTCTTGAGGGGCGTCAGAAAGCGATATTGTCCGGGAATGTGTCAACTGAATTAAATGGGAAATTGATGACAACAGTTACTTCTTAAACTGTAATGAAATACAAATCTACCCCTTGCGGACTTGATCGAATACGATTTCTAACCAATCAAGAATTATTTTCCATCAACAATACTCCTTCGAAAACGATTTGCCCCTAGCATGTTAAAAGTCATTTTAGATCATCAAAATGTATTAACAATAATTGATATAAGTCCCCAGTGATATTTTGTCATTTTCGCCTCGCTGTTTTTGGAGTGTGAGAGGATCGTAGACAATAATAATTAGATTGTAGGAACATTGAAATATGAAATAAAGGTTAGGGCTTGAAGGAGAGTGGGATCATTTTATGATTATTCTTTACGATTCGATACGTCTTTCATGCATCTCTCAGTAAGTCTGAAAACATCCAAACGCATTGAATTGTGCCATGCCTTAATTGAACTGATATTGGTTGCCATTTTTATTCAACATTTTTGATGGTTTCGTTACCTAAACTTTGTAACTACAGTCTTATTCAAACTTTAGTTACGACGTTTGGGTCGCAAACAAATTATTTCACTTTCTCGTTACATGCTACTAGCCATGAAATTTTGCAAAATAACCCTGCAGATAGATAGATAGATAGAGAGAGAGAGAGAGACAGACAGAGAGAGAGAAAGGAAAGAGAAAGAAAGAAAGGAGAAGAAGACAGAGAGAGAGAGAGAGAGAGAGAGAGAGAGAGAGAGAGAGAGAGAGAGAGAGAGAGAGAGAGAGAGAGAGAGAGAGAGGGAGAGAGAGAGAGAGAGAGAGAGAATTTTGCAAAGACACCCCTGTGGCTTCTTAACTTTTCTTGAGGTTAAGCTATATATTTTTCTTTTATCTTTCCCAGTTTAAGAATTGGTAATTTGCACAAGAACTAGTTTTCAAATGAAAAGAAAATATGTATATATATATTGTTGTTTCTAAACGAGGCCCTGATCAACACATATGAAACTTTGTCTTGTTAGACCCAGAATTTTCTGTTTTGGCAAGAGGTGTAGACAAAGATCAGACTGCATATATATGTGCCCTACTCAAGCAAGAAGAGTCGTTCATTAGATTCCTATTCAAAAGAAATATTCATTCAAAACTAGTGCTTTCAGTCCTTTGTTTTACTATTCACCCTTTACTGTTATTCAAAATTTTAGACGTGTCACTGGGTAGCAGTCCACATTTTAACCCTTGTCATGCTGTTTAAATTACCTTACTGAACTGCTGTCAAATCAAAGGGCTGAAAGCACTGATAGAACTTGTTGTTCAAAAATTAATATTTCTTTAAGAAATCAACTTCATAAACAACTCTGACAGGAAAAGTACAAGCAGGATATGTAGAGTAAGATCAGCCTGCACATAAGTGCAGTCTGATCTTAGCCTACACCTCCTGCCAAAACCGGAATATTCCGGGTTCAGCATGACAAGGCTTAAAGTAAGTATATGTAGAAAAGTAAACATCCTATATGATAGAAAATATCATCGTAAAATAATAAACTCCTTGCTTCAACCAATTTCTTCTTTTCCACAATGTTTTCTAAAGTATAATTTCACAGGGACGTAAAAAATCAAGGATTGTACTGAGAATGCTTAATCTGAAAAGATTGTAATTCAGCAATTCAGTAAGAATGATATAAATGCTCTGGTCAATAGAAACACCAATCTGCTTAACAACAATCCATTCCGAAGACAGACATGGTTCGGTGTCGATGAGTCTGCTCGAGTCATCATTCAGATAAGCGACCTTGCAACCTTTATACAGTAAACTTGTATAAAGCGACCATTCAAAGATCGACCGAAAATTGGTCGCTCAAGAGAATGGTCACTTTATATATATTTGATACGATTCTAATGAGATCAAACAACGTAGTATTTGGTTATGATACTTCTCAGCAAATATGTCCACCTGTAAAGAGCTTTCACTTTTGGTTTTAACTTTTTATATATTTTCCCAAAATATACATGCATACATGTCGTATATTATAGACAAAACGAAATAAATTCCGGGTTTGGAAAACAAACTTGCCGCTTATCCCGATACATACATGCATGTACCAGAAATTTACATCGTTTTCAATTTTGGAAAGTGGGTATAGATTTAAAAAGCTCTGTGGAAATGGTCGCTTGATGGGGTGGTCCCTTGAACAAGATCGACTTATATTCAAACTAAATCTTTTTAGCTGCGATTATATCAACGTATATAAATAGGATATTGCCTTTTTACAGACGTACTCAAAGAAACTTCTAGCAGACCTCGAGTCGGAAAATTTCTACAAAGGTTCCAGTGAAGACTCTTGTCACATTCACTGGCCACGCCCACAGACCTGTCTGACAAAGTAGTACGAATGAGATACCAAAATGCATTAGTTGGCAAAACCATATGGTCAAAAAGATTTTTAAAAATGCCGATATACGACATCGTTAAGATGTAGTTACAGTGTTGTATTCGCCAACACCAACAAAGGTGCTGGATAAAATTGCAGGACTTCACCATTCATTTCAGGTGAAAATGAATGATTTGATTGGCCGATCGATAAGTTGATTGGCAGGTTCGATCAATCAATTGACCTGCGATGGAAATGCCCTATTTCTCCGCTAGCCATTGACTCATACAGGAAGTTCCACCTCGATTTGAAACGGTATTATGTAGCAAAATTCGTGAGCAATAGCATGTAACCAAAATGTAGAATTTGGGTTGGCGAAATGAACGTCGTAATTACAGCTTTTGAAGCTGTAGTTTCGACGTTTAAGTCGCCAAACGAAGAAAAAACATTAACAACTCACAAATTGGGTCTAAATCCAAGATAAAAAAAAATGATGGGACACATATCAGGTAAAAATGAGAAATTGCTCGTTACAAGCAATTTCGTCTTTTCTCACAATGTTTTCGATGGCTATAATATTTCAGCATGTTTTGCGGTCATGGGTTAATGTCCTAAAGTGTTCTGTACTGAGACGACGAAACCCACACCCAGACAGAGGGAGAGTGTTTACAGTTTTATTGCGTAACAAAGGAAATATCGAGAGTTTTATTGAAATTTATTGTCTTGTCCTTGGAATCCGGTTCTAAAGTCCTGGTTTATTTCAATACCCTTTACCAGACTAGACCCTACGACATGAATGTAGTTTCACAGGTAGGACGAATGGATATTTTGAAATAACAATAATAAAAATAAATAAATGAATAAACAAAACGTTATAACCCATTCCCAAACAATGACCACCAAGAAAAAACATTGGGCAAAACATAGTGTAACATTAAGTAATTTGCTTATATCAAGCAATTTTTTTCATTTTACATAATGTTTTCTATGCAGAAATTTGAATAAAAAAATCTATATAATTCCCAAAACTTGAAATTGTCGTCTGCAACTCCTTTCAATTCGGACAGGTCCAAAATGTTGCCGTCTGGTAATGGGTTAAAAAAACGGGACTCTTCAGAAAATACAGTAGGACATTTTCAAGCAGGAAAAAGTGGCTCTCCTTCACAGGTTGGTGTTTAATCAAGGTTTTTGTAACTGACGGACCATTTTGTCTTTCAAGACAAAATGACCCGCCTAATACACGAAACTTGACAATGACAGAACAGACTACAGTATGGCGTGTAATCGGTTGCAAAATTATATGAAAAAATAATTGTTCTATAATACGAATATTTATCCTAAGAACAAATTAATTATGGTGAAAGTATATATTTATTCGATAAATTGAATTATTTGTTCTATGATATAGATATTCATTCAGTTGAATTAAATATTTATTCTATAAATAGGATTAATTTAATAAAAAAGATATTTATTCTATAATTGTAAATATCTATTGTCAAATTAAAAATATTTTTACAGTCAATTCTAAATGATTTTTCAATTTTTATCCACACCATTTGATCAATCATCGATAAAGTAAATAAATACTTATGCTATGGGCCTTTTAAGTTTGAACTACTACTACTTCTACTTATGATGATAATGAATGATAATAGACTGGGACGATAATCATGATACCATGACCAATCTGGCCACCTCCATATAGCTCCGACAGAAATTTCAATTAGATATTAAACGGCGTTATTTTGCAAGATTTACAGTCTGTGAAGTGACGTGTAACAAAAATGTAAAATGGCTGGTGTGCAACCAAAACGTCGCAGCTACAGCTCTAATAAGCTGCAGTTACGACGTTTAAATCTCAAAACCTACATGATTGCTGCACTTAAATGGCGGAGTTCAAAGTTCACTTCCGATATAAATGAATGATTTGATTGGTTAGTCATTTTTTCGAATGATATCGCGATCTGTCTGTTCATAATGTAGGCACGAGTTGTGAAATATTGAAATTAGACAATCGTGCATCTTTACTAAATGAAGAAAATATCTTATTTGGCATAAAAGGTGAATGTTTCTCAAATTACGTATACTAATGTTGAAGTGTCGTCGGCACCCCCCCCCCCCTCACCCCCTACCCCCGCTTTTTTTTAATATTGACCAGTCCAAATTTTATTGTTTAACCCATGACAAAGCAACAATTTTGACTGGTCCAAATTTCATTGTGTAACCCATGACAAAGCAACAATTTTGACTGGTCCAAATTCGAGGAAATTGCAAGCGATATTTTCAAGTCGATATTGATATATTTTCAAATATCTTTGTTCCTTTGTATTGAAAACAAATTTGAAAATGAAGAAATTGCTTGTAACAAGCATTTTTTTTCATTTTCAAAATTGTTTCCACGAAATATTCTAAGTGTCGTAAAAGAAGCTGTATTGTGTGGGAATGCGTTAAGACTTAAGTCGGTTCACGAGTACTGAATGAAGCATCAATCCATTGTGAGAAACGTCTGGTGACTAAACTACCAGAACAACATTGGATTCGTCATTAGACATAATTATTCTAACAAAGGAACAGTCGCCGTCTGATTTTATGTGTCACCCTGTCCCAGGGGAGTAGTTCTGAAACTGACTATCCAACTTCCTCTTTAGATTTCGTTGACAAGAAACGAATTGGTTTCGGAATACCGTTAAAGGATTTTACTGTAAGAAACGGATAGATGGCGTGTTCATAGGTGCATTGAATGGCTATTCCAAGCGATTGTGGGTGCGAGTTCCGTCCGCCTGTATTTCCTATGGTATAGCATGCAGAGCCCCAATATAGTCGTGTGATACGCTAGAAGCGCATGAGCAAGTGATATAACCGACAGATTGATAACAAACGACCTAAAAAGTACGATATTTCTCTCGTTGTTTGATGCAGAATCTGAACTGTTACCAATATAGCAAATTCTGTCTATCACTAAACAACATGATATCGTGCAGACACACTTCCACGCTGTAACACAGCAAAGGACTTTACACAGTTCTAAGGGAGGGAGTGTGTTTGGTGTATTAATTTGTTCAATGGTCATTTCTACAAACGACTAAATACTGATTGATTCATTTAAATGAGGATACTGCTTGACGTGCATGCTTGATTCACCGGAATCAAGCAATAATTTGCGACACTCGATCCGGCTTAAAGCACAAATAAACCTGTCCTTTATGTTTTTTCAAATTAAGATCGAACTGTCGTCTGCTGCATGTCATCATGCCAGGCGACAATGAAAAACAAAGAGAGAATGTGTAAAATCAGAACAGCCATAATAGGTTACAGACTTCAGAGTCAAAGATACAGACAATAATTTTGATTTAAAGTTAAACATTTTTATCAGCATTTTTTAACCTTATGTTGTGGGTACTCATTAGAATCGTCTCGACGAGACGATTCCAATGAGTGACCACAACATAGGGTTTCCTTGAGAAATAACGATTTTAGAATGACAAACCTCCTTCATATCCAGAACTTCTGGTTGGAGTTCGACATTATGGGTGACTCAACACACGTGACATGATCCTGGAACCTGTAATTTGTATAAAAGCACCCTTAATTGAACGACAAAAATACAACTTTGGAAAATAAATGAGGCTCTCAATAAAAGATTGGATGGGGATAGAATTAAATTTGATTGAAAGATGATAAGTCTATTCTGCAACATACAGATATCATTGTTTTATTGATTGAATTGTGTTAAACGCCACTTTTAACAGTATTTCAGTCATATCGCGGCGGCTTGAGCAACATGTATAATATCCTAAACGTATGTGCGTTGATTCCTCGTTGATAGTGTAAATTTTAGGGTATAAAAGCTCTTTTATTTTCAGTTACTTTCTATTTTTGTAAGTCAGTTGTTTGCTTGAGGCTTAACCTATTCCAACTCAATAACGCTTTTAAACGTCCCTCAAAACAACCGCTTTGCAAAACAATGTGGAGAATGAAGAAATCGCTTGTGACAAGCAATTTCTTCATTCTCCACAGTGTTTTCTATCCCAAAAAGACAATGACTTCTAAAGATTTAATCAACTTCAAATTGTGGTCTGCAACTCCTTAAATTTGAACCAGACTAAAATTTTATCGTGTTGCAATGGGTTAACGTCCAACTTGAACAATTTCCCATAGACATAACGCCGAGACCACAACGCCTAGAGTATGACAAATACTACGCTTTGGTCCCCGAAATGTTTCTACCAAGAAGCTGTTGTCTTGTAAAGGCGCACAAAGGTATGGAGCGCTAAATGGGTCAAAAGTCCAATTTACGTCGTACATGCTCACACGTAAATTATACAGGTGCACTCTCAAGATTTAGGCATGCGTACATAATAACTCAGCGTTTAAGGGTTTAAAATGTGAGCGTACGCCTAAATTACATGTGCACGCACGATATGGAGGTATTTACTTTTTACGCGTCCATGCTCATATTTTGAAAGTGCACGCGTTAAATAA
This sequence comes from Fragum fragum, assembly GCA_946902895.1. NCBI lineage: Eukaryota > Metazoa > Mollusca > Bivalvia > Cardiida > Cardiidae > Fragum > Fragum fragum. The sequence goes on along the minus strand of OX336370.1, from coordinate 10,096,273 downwards.
CACGTGCACTTTCAAAATATAAGCGCGCACGCGTACATTAAACGGATTTACCTATAGAATTTATGCTTGCACGCGTTCTTTGTGCTAGGACGACTTAAAGGGTAATTCTGACCCAAACGGTACACCATACAAAGGACCCCCCCTGTATTTCGTCCACTGAGTGATAGATTCTCATTCGATTTAGTAATATCGAGGCAGCCGAAGTACCTAACCATGGTTTTCTGATATTTCGCAACATCTAATTAGAGCCCAAGTTCATACAACTTTTTTTAATACTCAATGGAGAATATACTCAAAATTCGATTCCAAATTAAAGATATAAATTACGTTAAATTTTTCGGTAAGTGCGTCTTTTCAAATGAAAGATTATACTGATTGATTATTATTTATTTCACAAAATCTACATTTAACGTAGAAACACAGCATTTATTTAAATTGGAGTTTGAGTAAATTCTCAATTGGGTTCGAAGGACCCGAGATTGTAAAACTTTCTCGGCGTACTCAGTTGAGAATTTACTCAAACTTCGAGTTGGGATTTAAGATTTACATTTTGTATTTCTGCTTGGCTCTTATGTTGATAGCACCAAAATAGATGACAAAATTTGTAGGTTGTTACTTATTATTCTTGATATGCAATTAAGTTAAAACAAGGTATTTATTCAAATTTGAAGTGTGTGAGTAAATTATCAATTGAGTTCGAAAAATTTTATAAACTCGGGCCTCGAACTTTAAGCTGTTTATTCTTCATAACCCTTTCCTGTGTGTTTTGTTTGTTTGTTTGTTTTTGTGTTTGTTTGTGAGTGTGTTTTTTCTTTTCTTTTTTTTTTTTTTTCATTTTTAGACTGGTCAAAATTGAAAAAGGTTGCATACGTCATTGAATATTGTTGGATACAATTTTAAACGAAACCATCTTATGTAATGAAAAAATATTGTGAGAAAAGGACAAATGGCTTGTTACAAGCAATTTCTTCTATTTTCAAAAATGTTTCCTCGAACATAAACTTACAGCAACGTAAAATCTCGGGTTTGTTAATGGTTAATCCATTATCGGACAACAAAACCTTAGACTGGAACACATTAAAAGTAGATGTAGAACTTCAAGTCTATAAGTAACAGTTTTAACCCGTTTGAGATCTCAGACAAACTGAATTGTTGGAGATCCGGTAGCCTGGCAATCGATCCTTCAGTTCCATTGAGGCTGTGACCCTGTATATATATTTTTTCAAAGGCTGAAGTGAAAGATGTTAGCGTCCTTTCTGACTTGTCTGATGACAACAGAAGAGTTCGTCTGGATCATAGTAAATGATTATTTCCCAGACTCACGCCATTTACAGACGACAAACACACTTTAATCTGTTTTATATATCGGAGACATATGTAGTGCTCTTTTGCATGTTTAACGTAATGAACGACACACGGAATTGGCCATTGTCGACTAGAATAGTGTGAAACACGCTATACATTTATGTAACCAGGCAGGAAGGATAATTTCATTAAGCTGTGAAAACGAAATAACTTGCGTATTTTGAAATCGGGTTGTCATCGTGATGCATCGGACATCGTCGAAATATTTCGGTTTTGCCGAATGTTACCTTTTTTGGCATAGCTATGACGAAACCCATACATCAATAAGTTCCACTAGCAATCCAAAAGGCTATGAAACGTCACGCCAGAACGACTGTTTATTTGACCCATCGCTGGCCCCGCCCACTGACTCCTCTCGCCCCGCCCATTACATCCGACAAGAAGTTCCGCTTCAATTTATACCGGCGTTATTTCGAAAAATGTATGACCAGTAGCAAATAAATGGAATGGTTGGTTGGCGATCCAAACGTCGTAACTACATCTGGTATAAGCTGTAGTTACAACGTTTAAGTCGCCAAACCAACTAAAATGTTTCATCAAAATAGCGGCCATTGTCGGAGTTCAAACTGAACTTCCAATCTAAATGAATGATTTCATTGGTCGACCGATTATTTGATTGTCGGCTGCGATTGGTCAATGAACAATAGCGATCCGACAATTTTCATGTGAAAAACTTAAATCTAATACAGATTGTTTGTATCTATAATTAACGTTATTTTATTCAAACGGGTTTTCTCACCTCCAGAATAAACAAATAGAATTAACAAAAATGATAATTGATGATGATCATGATAATAGTCTTTTCAACTTCGTATTATCAGGTACGTACAAATATTCCTGCTAGTATACGTATATCGAGGACGGGCAAAAATGTTCGTAAATACAGTTTTTTCAAGTTTTATTTGTCCAACAACGATATAGCCAACTGTGAAGAAAAAACAACGTTCTTGGAAAATAACAAGCGTGCGTCAAATCACATTTTCTTTGTTAATTTGAACCTTGCTTTTTATAAACTTTGCTTTTTGTTGGAAATACTCATATAATCGGGATAGCGTCGGTGCGCGAGCAAAACGTCGTAACTTCAGCTTTAATGAAGCTGTGGTTACATCAGTTTGCTCACACACCGACGATATGTGGACGGGGTTTGTATCATGAACTACTACCAGTACTATTTTGGCATTTTAGTTCAACTCGTTCAAATCTAAGAGAAATTGCGTGTGAGGAGCATAAATGTATAGACTATTTTAGTCCTCTGGGAGTGTCAGACAAACAGTGCAAGAGACAAATGAATTTTCTATTTGTCTTTCCTCGCCACCTTTTGTCATCAATAAGAAAACTTGGTGACATCCAGCGGTCGGCACCTAAAGAAGAGTGAACACTGTGTATATGTCCTGTTCTATTATTGACAATTAAACCAGAGTTTTTGGTGAACAGAAAAGCTCGACACTTTAAAGCCATGTCGTCCCTCGAGGACGCAAAAACTGTTTAACCCTTTCCTGTACAATCCCTTGTTTTCTCGTCCCTGTGAATTTATACTTGAGAAAACATTGTGGGAAAAGAAGAAATTGCTTCTTACAAGCAATTTCTTCTTTTCCCACAGTATTTCTAACTTGTAGGTTCGTTACTTTTCAAATTGCACCACTTTTGATTGTTGTCTGAAATTTCTTTCAAATTGGACTGGTTTAAAATTTTGAAAAACGGAAAAGGGTTAAACAATCTATCGTTTATTTGATCACTAAGAAAACAAAGGTATTTTTAATATGCAAAAGTAGTGTATGAGCGAAGTTCTCTGGAAAAAGTATTTTTTATTTTTCTTATCAAATTCAACTTTTTGACGTAGAGACGAATGCACCCGATTCTTCACGGGAAATTTTCGCTAATCTTCGGCATTGACTGTTATATGAGCAGGTGCTGACCACCAAACTTTACGGACAATATCGTTCATCTACGTGACCGAGTAGGTTGTTTAAATGACTAGCGATGGTTATAACGTCATCACTGACACCATACTTTAATGTAAACAAACTTTAGATTGGGGTGAGTCACAATTTTAAAATATCGATACCTCTTTCATGAATATAAGCCTATTTTGATTTCATGACTTCAATCGTCAAATTTAATTAAGCTTTGGGCTTGGAGTGTGTGTGTGTTTTTTTTTTATGATTTATTAAGTTATGAACTTTGGGGGATTATTCGGCTTTAACCCTCTACTGTTTAAATCCGGGATTTTACGTTGCTGTGATTTTATATTTGAGAAAAAAAATGTTGAAAAAGAATAAATTGCTTGCAAATTCTTTTTTTCTACAATATTTTCTACCACATAGGATGGTTTTCATTTAGAATTCCATCCAATTTCCATTGTCATCTGCATGCTCCTTCATTTTGGACTAGACAACTAGAAAATGTTAAAAAAAAGTGATGCACCAGAATTGGCGGATCGTAGACCTTCACCTACCCCTCCAGACATTGAAGTTCGAATTATATATGGAACGGAAATATTAAGTGATTGTTCTATCGTTCTGGTTGGTTTATTCGCCGTGGAGATCCGACTATAAAACGGTCGTGGGAGAAAATGCAGGCGTCCTGGATCATTAAGTTTTGACAAAATTGACATCATATTGTCCGTCTGAGGTTATATTATTCTGTTTGACAATCAGAAGCAACTGTGTGCTCTGGTATATAGCTGCGTTATATAATAAGAATATGTGATGGCACAAGGCTGTTGTCGCGTAAACAATGGAGTATATCATGTATGTGATTTGTTAAATGGTCGAGTTTAAAAGCTAGAATATGTGATTAATCTGGTGACACAAGACTATCGTCACGTACACTATTGTGTACATCATTTTTGGACCTGTTGAAATGATTGGGTTATACAGGTAGAATATGTAATGAGTCTGATGATACAAGGTTATCGTCACGTTAACTATCGAGAACATCATGTATGTTATCTGTTACAATGATTGGGTTAAACAGGTAGAAGATGTTAGGAGTCTGATGATACAGGGCTATCGTCACGTTAACTATCGAGAACATCATGTATGTTATCTGTTACAATGATTGGGTTAAACTGGTAGAAGATGTTAGGAGTCTGGTGATACAGGGCTATCGGCACATAAACTATCGAGAACATCATGTATGTTATCTGTTACAATGATTGGGTTATACAGGTAGAAGATGTTATGAGTCTGATGATACAGGGCTATCGGCACGTAAACTATCGAGAACGTCATGTATGTTATCTGTTACAATGATTGGGTTATACAGGTAGGAGATGTTAGGAGTCTGATGATACAAGCTTATCGCCACGTAAACTATCGTGAACATCATGTATGTTATCTGTTACAATGATTGGGTTATACTGGTAGAAGATGTTAGGAGTCTGATGATACAGGGCTATCGGCACGTAAAATATCGAGAACATCATGTATGTTATCTGTTACAATGATTGGGTTATACAGGTAGAAGATGTTAGGAGTCTGATGACACAGGGCTATCGGCACGTAAACTATCGAGAACATCATGTATGTTATCTGTTACAATGATTTGATTATACAGGTAGAAGATGTTATGAGTCTGATGATACAGGGCTATCGGCACGTAAACTATCGAGAACGTCATGTATGTTATCTGTTACAATGATTGGGTTATACAGGTAGAAGATGTTAGGAGTCTGATGATACAGGGCTATCGGCCCGTAAACTATTGAGAACATCATGTATGTTATCTGTTAAAATGATTGGGTTATACAGGTAGAAGATGTTAGGAGTCTGATGATACAGGGCTAACGTCACGTTAACTCTCGAGAACATCATGTATGTTATCTGTTACAATTATTGGGTTATACAGGTAGAAGATGTTATGATTCTGATGATACAGGGCTATCGGCACGTAAACTATCGAGAACATCATGTATGTTATCTGTTACAATGATTGGGTTATACAGGTAGAAGATGTTATGAGTCTGATGATACAGGGCTATCGGCACGTAAACTATCGAGAACGTCATGTATGTTATCTGTTACAATGATTGGGTTATACAGGTAGGAGATGTTAGGAGTCTGATGATACAAGCTTATCGCCACGTAAAATATCGAGAACATCATGTATGTTATCTGTTTCAATGATTGGGTTATACAGGAAGAAGATGTTAGGAGTCTGATGATACAAGCTTATCGCCACGTAAACTATCGAGAACATCATGTATGTTATCTGTTTCAATGATTGGGTTATACAGGAAGAAGATGTTAGGAGTCTGATGATACAAGCTTATCGCCACGTAAACTATCGAGAACATCATGTATGTTATCTGTTGAAATGATTGGGTTATACAGGTAGAATATGTAATGAGTCTAATGATACAGGGCTATCGTCACGTTAACTATCGAGAACATCATGTATGTTATCTGTTACAATGATTGGGTTAAACAGGTAGAAGATGTTATGAGTCTGATGATACAGGGCTATCGTCACGTAAACTATCGAGAACATCATGTATGCTATCTGTTACAATGATTGGGTTATACAGGTAGGAGATGTTATGAGTCTGATGATACAAAGCTATTATCGTCACGTAAACTATGGAGTTCATAACGTATATAATCTGTTAAAATGATTGCGTTTAACCCATTCCAGCTCAATCCCTCCTTTTTACGCCCCTCAACAAAAAAACAAAAAAGCTTTGGAAAACATTGTGGAAAATGAAGAAATTGCTTTGATCAAGCAATTTCTTCATTATCCTAAATGTTTTCTATCTAAAAGGACAAGAAAATTTAAAATTCCATCAACTCGAAATTGTCGTCTGCAGCTCCTTTCAAATTGGACCGGTCTATAATTCCACTGTGTTGGAATGGTTTAAAACAATCTGACTGTATGATGACCTTAGTCGGTCGTCAAGTTTAGGATACCAAACCTAACATATATACTCGTGTCTACAAAAGGAATACGTGTTTCAACCTAGACGAGTTCAATGTGATAACGTCTTCGGGTTCCATTTTTATGGAGGGGGGGGGGGTTATACTTTAGAATTATGGCGAGTAAATGGGGAGTGTTTATCAGGATGTTGTTGAAAACAAAAACAAAAACAAAAAAAAGGTGATTTCGTGAGACGGGCATTCGCCCATGTCTCCGTTAATGCGTTTTCCGACGATCTTTACAAATTGGTTTAAAATATGACATTAAAGAATCAAATCGTTAGTCTTGGTGTTTGAAACTGCTTTGAACACCGTGACTTTGATTTTTAACATGTATATCAATTCAATTAACAGACATAATGTAGGTCACTAGGTTTGTTGTAAAAGAACTTCTGTGGAATTCAATAAAGTTGGCATTTAAATGATGACGTGAATTGTCGCGTTTCATATACCCACACATCATCCTTTCTTATCCGGTAATGGAAACAGGATGGTGATACAGGCCTACGTCCAGGGTTCAGACCTTTTATGTACAAGCGTTCAATAAACCAATTACTAGACGACCAAGATTTTAGCAGGTCTATATTGAAAAGTGATGCAGAAAACAATTTGATATGGGTTTGAATTGAAAATTAGGTACCGCTTAGGATAGAAAGCATTGCGATAAAAGAACAAGCAATTGTTACAAGCAATTACTCATTTTCTGGCAATGATTTCCTTTTCTGTGTTTTACCAATTCTTTAAACTGCAAGAATGTATGATAAGGGGTTGAGCCATATCGCTGAAAAGTAGTGCATGACTGTTAAATCGAAGAAATGAAATTATTGTAAGCTAGCAAAGCATGGCTTTGTTAAGTTATCGTCTTTGTCAATGGTTATCACGATAAATAAAGAAACCCTTGAGTTAATCCATTTCAACATGACAAAATTTAAGAATGGTTCAAATTAAAAAAAAAAATTGAAGAGGACAGTTATAGGCTGGTGGAATTTAGAAAAAAAATCTCTTGTAGTATAGAAAACGTTGCGGACAATGAAGGAATTGCTTGTGACAAGCAATATCTTTATTGTCCACAATGTTTTCAAACGTTTTTTTTTTTATTATTTCTTGACATGCGTAAGAGCGGGATTGAGTGGGAATGGGTTAAATAGCATGCTTTTGAAAGATTTCTGTAAAATTTGAATAGAATTTGCAATATTCCTGAAATATAATAAGGCCTACTTTTTATGGTATATGCATTCAATGGACTTAGTGATTAAGCCTCCAGTGGCAATTTGCACTCGTTGAACCTTAAGGAAATCTCAAAATTTTGTCTGTTAACTTAAGCTATCAAAGCTGACGCTTTGCTAGCTAAAAGAGGGGGTAGCATCCATGATGCATTCAAAAAATAATCTTTGCTTTAGTACATGGATACCTGGCTTAAAGAACAATTCAACAGGTAGACTGATGAGATGAACTTGTCTTAAGCAACCACTCCAGGGACGGCCAAAATGTGGTCGTGTAAGAGAATTGTCGCTAAATACTCTTTTCCATGACATATACGAAGGATCGGTTCGACAACATACATAAATTATTACAGTATTCTAACTTAATCCTATGTTGATGGAACTCATTAGAATCGTCTCACAATTTTATTAGAAAAGAACGTCAAGTTTTTGATCTTTGAATTTTGAGAAGGATTTTTTTATTTTCGTCGCTGTATGAAAGTTGTCGTTTATTAGAGGTTGTTGTTTGAGCAGAATCGACGGAATTTGGAGGAGATGAATCAGTGAAAAGGCAACATTCAAGGGCAAACATGTAAGAACTCTATCATGATAATTGAGTTTTTGACCGTCTTTCAAAGAAAGAAATGGCCTAAATAAAATAATTGCATTTAGATATCTTGTTGCCATGACATCAGAAGGAAATGTATTTAGTTTATTATACAGTGTCACGCGAAGTCTTAGATTAGCGTGTTTTTATATCTTTTTATGACGTCAAACTATATTTGATTCCAGTATATTGCATACGTACCATGTGCCAAGTCAAAGTCATCAAAATATGGAATCTATATAAACTGTATTGAGTCGTTATTTATTCTGGTACAAGACTGGGGGAACATTTTGTAGATGTTTGTTTGTTTTGTTTGAATAGGATTTAACGCCACTTTTCATCATACCGAGGCGGTTGAAGTACCTAACCATAGATTCCTGTTTTTTCTCACATCAGTACCACCACTGCTCCTTTCGAGCTTCCAGCTGCTCATCCCACTAAGGTTTACCATTATCCACAAATTGGCGGGAGACAAATCTTGGAAATGAGATTTGCCGCGGCTGGGAATCGAACCCTGGAACCAATGATTGAGGATCGGATGCTACCAACTATGTAGATGTACAGAGTATATATTATACAGTACGATTCTTTGAAAAATACATGTAGAATCAAAATAGCGTTATTTAATCTTTTTTATGTATTTCGAATACTGGATGGGTTAATGGTGGCCAATATCGGATGCACCTAAGGCCTAGTTGTTGTTGTAATGGTTTATAAGACCAGAGTCTAAAAGTAATATTAAGGCGTTCGTTTTATTTTTTCATGATGGCCTTTTAATAAGAGATCGGCTTCTTACAACGCTGTATCGAGTAGTATAGGTTCTTGATTCGTGATCTCAAGGTCACGGGTTCGAGCCCCACCGTCGCCGGGGAGTATTTACTGGCAAGACTCTTGAAAGGCAGGCTCAGTCTACCCAGCTGTAGAATTGGGAACCAGTGGGTTAAGCCACTGCCTGTCGTCCTGGGACGTGAATACATCTGGATTGTAGGTTTAAAGAGCGTTTGTAAAGCTTTCGTTGCGATCGAACTAAAATAGATTAGTATACACTAGCAACGCTGGAAAGCACACTTCATAAAAGCAGTGGACAAACAAATCATTGCACTAATTTTTCAATGACTCGCTCGAACTTTCATTTCAACTTGATTTGCACGCGATTGATTTTCCGTTTTCTGTCTTTAATTAAAAAATCGATATCCGATTAGCATTGTCATAGATTTACAGGTAAAATATTGAGCATTGCTCATCCGCTAAAGGTCATATCGGTGAGTCAACCGATCCCGTGATTCAGAAGATAAAATATTTAACAGATTGTTTTTTAAAGCTTAATTCGATGCATTGAACATGATTTTGAATGGAAAATTATGAGTTTCGATGCTAATAATGAAAATTTTGAACGTATCGTATTCGATCTGAATGACAACCCGAATATGAACGCTTTCTTCTCAAACCCAATATCTGCCTCGTTAATCCTCTACTACACATTGCCGCTTTCTGACGCCTGAAGAAATAGGATCATGGAAAACTTTGTGGGATAAAGAGAAATTGCTTGTGACAAGCAATTTCTCTTTTTCCTACAAAGTTTTCTCCCCCTTTTGTTAGTCAAATGAGAAGTCTCCTAATACAAGCTTCATAGTAATACAGCCAATCCTACTCCAGCGACCACCTCAACTAAGCAACCACTTCCATTAAGCGACCAGCATAAAAAAACTCTTTCCATCAACAAACGATCTTCAAAATTGGACATTTTTGCTAATACATGTACAATTAGCAAAACTAAACACTATGTTAATGGATCTCATTACAATCGTCTCAGTAAGACGATTCTAATGAGATCCATCAAAATTTGATTAAATGAGAATCTTGCAATTTTATATGTGTACGGTTTGTTTGTATTTCCGTTTATTTGTCGTCGCTACCGTAGCACATGCCCATATGAGCGACGCCCCATGAAGACGGTTAGTTGTTACGGGGGACAGTGCAAGGATACAGGACGAAACTACTTAGAGCTCCGCCTGGTTCTTTAACGTGTTCGATGGATAGCACCGTCACACGACGCCTCGGTTTAACTTTTCATCGGAAAGACAATTAGATAGTTGGTATGGGCAGCCCAGGGCTCGAACCCTTGATCTTGAGGTTTGAAGGCAAGTGCTCTACTAACTGAGCTAACCGGGCTGACATGTGTACGGTCGAACCGATCCCTCAAAAAGCGTATCAATTGACCAATCGCGATGTCAATCAAGGAATCAAGTCACCAATCAAATTATTTATTCAGCCCGGACCTGAGATTTCAAATCCGAGATTGGCCGCCATTTTTGTTAAACCTTTTATGTTGGTTTTGCGACTTAAACGTCGTAACTACAGCTAATTCAAGCTGTAGTTACGACGTTTAGGTCGCCAATCAACTATTCTACTTTTTGTTACATGTTGCTGGCCATGATTTTTAAAATAACGCCTTTAAAAATCGGAGCGTGGCTTCCTGTAGGAGTCGACGGGCGTAACCAACGAAGTAAGTGGGCGGGGCCAGCGATTGGTTGCTTAATACAAGTTAAAATTGATGTTGCTCGTCTGAAAAGCATTCTTGTTATCTAGGATGATGTACTGCTTTTTGTCTTTTTGTCCATTATAACAAGAAAGGTGATTAAAAAAAAACTCCTTGCCAATCGTTAAAATCAGCGACAAACTATACAAACGACATCTACTCTTCCCAAAATGTTTTGTTTTGTTACTATGTTATTAGTAAGTTAGTTCGGTTAGTAATATGTCTTTTGTTCCAAGGAAAGATATCTCCCGACGTCGAAATACATCGGCCTCTGCTCTGATCCCATGAGAGTGTTTGATCAAAAGCATGAAGAAAAAATGGCGGGAAAATTGCTGTCAGAAGATGCGGAAATCAGTTTCACCTGCAGCAGACGGCCGCTACAGTCGTTATCGATTTTCCCGCCATGGTCGGCTGCCTCGAAACAAATTAACGCTCACAAATTAAATCAAAAGCTCTTAACACTTCGTAAAGTGACTCACTTCTCTTTTGTTCGTCTTTTTATCCCCTTTCCTTCACCCATTAGTAGGCGACAAAGTTTAAGAGCGATTCTTTTTTAAAATAAAAAAAGAACGATTTAGACGACAGTTCAAAATTTAAAATAATGAAAATAGCGAATAGTAAAAATGTGGGAACAAGATTTTGCTTATATCAACAGTTTTTCTCTTTTGTTCGGAAAAACGCGGTTTTTTTTGTAGTATCTGGTGAACGGGCATCAACAAATTTAGGAGCAATTATTGCATAATACATATGTGCTGGTACGGATAAATCCATAGATAGACAGAAGGATTAAGTATTTGATAAATGAAAATTGACCCACTACCAGACGGCAAAGTTTATGACTGGTCCATATTGAAAGTTGATGCAAACGACATCCCAAATTGAATTTCAATCGTATATTCGTATAAAAGTGCCAAAGAGAGAAGAAAACATTGTGTAAAAGGAACAATCGCTTGTTACAAGCAATTTCTCATTTTCCCACAATGTTTTCCGTGACTGTATTTCTTCAGGGCGCCAGAAAGCTTCATATTGTGGTAATGAGTTAAATAAACAAATAGATCAGATAAAATGAACTTGATAAACCCATCACGATTAAGTATCGAATTTTTGCGTGCTGAAGAATATTGCTTTTGGGAAAAAAAACAACATTGTGTTAAAAGAAGACAATGCTCGTCACAAGCAAATTGTCCTTTGAACACAATGTTTCTATTCATTTTTGCACTCATACAATTTTAGTACACTTTGGATTGTCGTCTGCAACTTCTTTCGGTTTGGTTTAGGCCAGAATTTTGTCGCCGGGTCATGTATCATTGAATATAGACAGAAATAAATATAAGAAGAAAAGTTCAAATAATCAAAGCGCTGAAAGCAATGATGGTTGACCTCACTTTCGGCTCCCCATTTCATTATAGAACATAGATAATCTGATTAAAGCAAATTGTCTCGCATATCTGGCTTAAAAGGTGCACAGTATGTTTTCTATTATAGCGTCATGAGCACGATCCCAAGTTCAGCAAAAAATGCCAGTCCCTCAACGGTGGTAACATGATACGTGATATGCCTTTTAAGTGCATTGAGGAACTTATAGCCAAAATTTAATTTTTTAATTGTACATGAACATGTCCTGGTGTGAAAAATTACAGGAAGCCGTGGTTAGGTGCACTTACCAACATACTACTGAAATCCTAATGGAAATGACGTTAAACCAAATTCACTCAATCAAGGTCTAACTATAGCTTTTAATATGAATACTTCTTAACTATTTCGATTTTCTCATGACATTTCACAAATAATCGAGATAATTCCTTAACTTCATCACGAAAATAACTTAGGCTGCAACCCCTATTAATGATGAAAACAGTCAATATGACAAGAAAGAAGGCCGATTATCACTTATTTACTCATGCATAAATACTGAAGTAGACAAGAGCTATTATTATTATTATTATTATTTTTTTTTTTTTTTTTTTTGAATGATTTGCCAAAGAAAGTCGTGTCTATTGTGTACAGAACAATGATTGGATGCAAGAAGCCTCACAGGTAATGGCACCGACATGAAATTTTAATCCACTCCCACAAGGTGAAGCCTTTTGACGACTTCTAGCAGTTTTATCATAGAAAACTTTGTGGGAAATGGAGAAATTGCTTGTAACAAGTAATTTCTCCTTTTCCACCAATGTTTTCTATCCTATTCGGCACTTATTTTCGATTTTTAGCATAATTTAGAGTGGTGTCCGTAATTCTTCCCATTTGGACCAGTCTAAAATATTTTTCTTCTTGAAATGGGTTAAATGAGTGACAGGCAACATCAACATTCTTCGTAAGTGTGTTGTGGTGACGCCATTTAGACCTGTCCAAATTTAAAGGATTTGCAGACGAACATTTAAAGTGGATTTACTTTTAACAAATAAACAGTCAGTAGGATGGAAAACATCGGTACAAGCAATTTCATCTTTTTCTAAAATATTTTTTTCTATTATACACAAGAGCGTCAAAACCAAGGATTGGTCAGGAGAGCCGAGTACCAAATTTGGTACTGAAGCCTTCGGAAAGGAGGATCGCGATCACCTCTATACGATGATTAGATAAATGTAAATTGGCCAAGCATTTCCTTTTGATATCATTTGTATTTTTTTACTCCACAAAGATTTGGCTTCTAGATCTATAAATATACTTCTCCAGCTCGTCTGATTATTTATAAATAATCTAATTTCAGTTTCGTCTATCGAGAATCAAGCGTTTTGATTGGTTGAATTTTTGTTTTCGTACTGCCGTGAACAAAGTTTTGCGCTCCCGACTATTTAGTACATGCCTGCGCACATAGTATAGATTCATACATTTTCACTCAGACCTACTAAAATACTTGCTTTGTTTTGCTTGAAAGCATTAAGTTATAAGAAACGAAGAGAATATTCTTTTTATTTGGTATGAACCTAAAAACTTAACTTCGCGAATTCATACATTGTGATTATGTTTTTAGGTCCATGCCCCAATGAAAGCTAAAATATTCTCATTATTTCTTAAATATAATGAAGGCACCCCCCCCCCACACACACACATACTTTGATCGCTGCCTTACTGAGGCTTTACTAGGTGAAATTGCTTAAAATCTTACGTAATAGGTTTCTAATTCTTAAGTCTCAGCTCGAGGCAAGATCGCAAAAAAAAAAAACCTTTTTTTTTCAGATTTCGGTGTAAGATTTATAACTCTGGCTTGCAGAGCTTTTACGCTTTGAATCCTGCTACAGTGCATTTCTATGAGAACAAAACCCCTGTCTGGCTGATGCAGGGAAGTATTACATTGATTAGATTATGGCACTTGTCACGTGTCATTTGCCGTGTCATGTGACACCAGCAGCGACGAACAATAATATGAATTGGAATTATTGGAAGTTTTAACCAAATTAGGGAATTGCATGATATGGCTTTTACTGCAAAGAGCAGGGTAAATTATACGTACTGGATCCGAGATACAGGCGTAGTATAGAAGATGCAAACACTGATGTTTTACAAGTTGAGTTCTAGTTTTTTTGTTAATTTGTTGTTGTTGTTTTAAGCAGTATATTCTTTTTCTACAATTTGTCCATCTCAACAGGTGTCTGTTTATGTGTTTGTGCATTTGTGTATATGTGTGTGTATATTTGTATATGTGTGTGCTTGCGTGTGCGAGCGCCCGTGTGTGTTTGTGTGTTTCAAATGACAATCATTTAAACTTTTGATCCGTATTCGCTTTGAATTTAAACAAATTTAGAGTTGGTCGGGTAATGTTGATCGAAATAAAAAATGGATAAACTGACATGTTCACTTCCTGTCTTGTACTAAAAATCTTATGTTATCAAATTTCCCCGATCTTACAAATTCTCTTTCAGAAATCCCTAGACACAGGCACTCTTCCCCAGGTTTGGACAAAAGCAAACATGACTCCACTCTTCAAGAAAGGAAACAAAGAAGATCCTGCAAATTACAGACCTATATCTTTATCATGTATACTGTTTAAAGTTCTAGAACATATTGTAGCCTCAAATCTAACTGAACATTTTGACAAAAATAATATCCTTTATGACTTGCAGTATGGTTTTAGAGAAAGGTGTTCATGCGAAACCCAGCTACTTCAACTGACCGACCATCTTGCCAGAAACCTGACTGAAGGAAAACAAACTGATCTAGTTTTGTTAGACTTCAGCAAGGCTTTTGACAAAGTTAGCCACTTAAAACTTTTGTATAAATTGCAGAAACATGGTGTTAACAATGCTACCCTTTTGTGGATTAAATCTTTTCTAATAGGCAGAACACAAAAAGTAGTCTTAGAAGGTGGATGCTCATCAGAAGTACCAGTCACGTCTGGAGTACCTCAGGGATCTGTATTTGGCCCTCTTTTGTTTCTGTTGTATATAAATGACTTTCCAAATAACATCACATCCCAAGTTCGTTTGTTTGCAGATGACACTGCCGTTTACTTAGCTATAAACAACAGAAAAGACTGTTTGACCCTACAAGAAGATCTAGACAAGTAAATGCAGTGGGAGAAAAAGTGGGAAATGGAGTTTAACCCCAGCAAATGCATTGTCCTAAATATTACTAAAAAGAAGAAAAATATTTCCTTTGATTACATGTTACATGGACAAGTACTAGAGACTGTGGACAATGCCAAATACCTAGGAGTTACAATATCTGGAGATCTTTCCTGGAACAAACACATTGACAATATAACATCAAATGCTAATAAAACTTTAGGTTTTCTCCGCAGAAACATCCAGACCAAAATAAGAGGATCAGAGAAATAGCGTATAAAACTTTAGTGAGACCCCAGGTAGAATACGCATCAACAGTTTGGAGCCCCTACACAAAAACCTATATCAACAAAGTGGGAAAAGTACAACGTAGAGCGGCAAGATGGGTTCAAAATAATTTCTCTTATTATGACAGTGTTACCTGCATGCAGAAGGAGCTTGGTTGGGAAACTCTCCAATACAGACGAGACATCTCCAGAGTCACCATGTTTTATAAAATCGTTAACAATTTTGTTGCAGTTCCAGTACCAGCCTATCTTGAAAGACCAGTGAGGACCACCCGACATATGCACACAGCATCTTTCAGACAGATCCACACAAATGCAGCCTACTTTAAATATTCTTTTTTTCCCTACACAGTGATACTATGGAACAGCCTTCCAGAAACAATTGTACAGCAACCTGATATTGCAGCGTTCAAAAAGAGTCTTGATTCTTTTCAGATAGTGAGCCGTCCCTGAATGACCAAAATATGTTTTATCAGCTCTTTTAATCTAACACTCACAATACTTTTAAAATTTTGCACCCTAACAAATGTCTAATAGTTTTTATTCCAGCACAGACGCGCACCTGCCAGTAATACCCGAAAGGGGAGTTGGGCAGTATATATAGATAGATAGATATAAGTGATTTGATTGATTGATTGATATTTGGATTGACATTGCGTTCCGCCAATTCTCCTAGTGGTGTAACTGTGGTTCACCATGTTCACAAATAACCAAACATGCGTTCCAGATGAACCAGCGATTGCAAGCGCTTTGCTTTAGCTTCATTCACAATAATCATCTTCTAAATTGTAAAATTAATTTGATAATCTGCAGGAGATGATTTGTTTCAGGTGAACTAAACGTATACTAGGTCTAGATCTCCCATCTCGTACTTCTAGGTGGCGAAAACGAACGTGACCGTGTCCCCCCATTCGTTTTAGTTTACCTACTGCATACTAAGAGAAGTTTGTGGTGATCTCACATTGCAGTGGTTCGATAACGGACTGATCTGTGGCCACGCTCATTTGATCCTGGTAAGAAAGGTTGTGTCAAATATGTGATTAACCATTTTCCACACATTCCCTCCTTTTTACGCCTCTCAAGAAAAAAGGCTTCGGAAAACATTGTGTCAAGCAATTTCTTCATTATCCACAAGTTTTCTACCCAAAGACATAGCAGATATTAAAATTCCATCACTTTCAAATTGTCGTCTGCAGCTTCTTACAATTTGGAACAGTCTAGAATTTCGTTTTGTAGGAATGGGTTAACATACAATAAAGCTTGTATTAAGCGACCACTCAAGGGACGGTCAAAAAGTGGCCGCCTCAGGTAATGGTCGCTTAATACACGTTTAAGATATATGGATACGATCGATTCGATTGCATTCATGGTTATTGCTGAATGCTCTTCCATTCTCTTGTCGTTCTAATTCATTAGAGTCGTTTCATTGAGACTGCTCTAATGAGTTAGAACAACATAGGATTTAGTTACGATAACCTCTCAACGAAAACGTTTAACTCTTAACATATTTTGCAAAGAAAGTTTGATTTTGGTCTTTTAATGAAATTGGTCGCTTAGGAGACGCTTTTAAACGCCTGTCAATATAAAAGCTTTGGAAAACATTGTGGAAAATGAAGAAATTGCTTGTAACAAGCAATTTCTTCATTTTCCACAATTTTTCTGCCCAAAAAGACAAAGGTCATAAAGATTTCATCAGCTTAAAATTGTCATCTGCAACTTCTTTGAATTTGGACTTGTCTAAATTTTTATCGTGTGGGAATGGGTTAACTCTTACTGACATTGTCGTTTAGCATTTGACCAATCGCTGGCTCCGTCCCTTACTTCGTTAGCCCCGCCCTAGTGACTCCAACAGGAAGTTTTTAAATGAGTTATTTTGAAAAAGAAATATTGCCAGTAGCATGTAGCAAAAAGGTAAACGGTTACTTGGAAAAACTGTAGTAACGACCTTGAAGTCGCCGATCCAACAAGAATGCTTCACTAAAATGGCGGTCAATGATGGAGTTGAAAGCTCAGTTTCGGAATGAAAAAATGATTTGATTGATCAATTGATTCCTTGATTGACAGCCGCGAATGGTCAATTCTTGCCTTGAACCAGTGACAGAAGCGAATTCCAATAGTAAAGAGTTTATAATTTCTTCGCAATTATTAAAATTCTCAACCTTTCCCGTTTGTTTGAAATTTTAGACTTGTCCAATTTGAAAGAAGTTGCAGACGACAACTAAAACTGAGTGCAATTTGAAAACTAACCAGCCTACGGAGTAAAAAATATTTTGAAAAAAGAAGAAATTGCTTGTAACGGTTCTATCGTACAGTTGTACAAGCTATGAACGCCGAGTAGACATTTTGTCACACCATGCCATGTTGGATCAGTGCATTTTTTAATTATTTATTTACTCTTATTTTTTTTTTCTTCAAACTAAACAAAACAAAACAAAAACGGATTGAACAGCAAAATGTTACAGCCTCAAACTACAATGAGTTGCGAATCTAGGGCGTAAAAAAGGGCTAAAGAATAATGGGTTGATGATGGCATACTTGCAGGTTTTAATTATCCTCTATTCTCCTCGGAAATTGCCTCATTTTGTTTTAAATTATTTCACAGATAATGAAAACCCGCTTCTCCATAACGCAGAACTCCGGATTACAATTGTCCCTGCGCTCTTTTCTTACTCCATTCCCACACGTGATGCCCCAAGAAAAATAACCTTTCGAAAATATTGTTGAAAATGTAGAAATTATTTGTCACAAGATATTTCTTCACTATCCACTGTGTTTTCTACCTAACAAGATAAAGATTTTTAGATTTCCATCCACTAAATATTGTCTACTGGAACATCTTTAAATTTGAACCATTCTAACATCTTGTCGTCTGGTAATAAGATAAACAATTATCGTGTAAAATTCTCAATTTGATGAGCGGTTAAGACCTTTATCAATGTTAACCCTTGTCATGCTGTATAAATTACCTTACTGAATTGCTGTCAAATCAAAGGGCTGAAAGCACTGATAGAATTTGTTGTTCAAAAATAATTATTTCTTTTAGAAATCAACTTCATAAACAACTCTGGCAGGAAAAGTACAAGCAGGTGGTATAGACTAAGATCAGCCAGCACATAAGTGCAGTCTGATCTTAGTCTACACCTCCTGCCAAAGTCGGAATATTCCGGGTTAAGCATGACAAGGGTTAATTTTAAAGGATGTATTGTCGAACCACTGGCTCTACCGACTGGCTCCGTTGGCCCCGCCCACCGACTCCAACAGTCTGCTTCAATATTAAACTGTGTTATTTTGCAAATTTCTTGGCCAGAAAAGTGTTACAAAAATATTTGGTTGGTGACTTAAACGTCTTAACTACAGTTTCAATAAGCTGTTGTTACGACGTTTATGGCTCCAAACCAACATAAATGTTTCAGATAGATATCGGTCACTTCCGGTCTTCACGAATTTTTATTGGTCGATAAAATATTTGATTGACAGCGGCGATTGATCAATTACATGCGAATTGAGCAATAATGAAACGAGTATTCGATTGATTGGTGAAAGTTTGTGCTGAGTACTATAACGTCAATTGGTCAGCCAAATGCCGTAAATAATATAGATTTATTCATAGTGTATTTACGACATCTTACGATAATTTGTATTGATACTGAGTACAGACTGTCGCACAAGCATGCCATTGCAATGCTCAAACAAGACATTCTGATATCACGAACTCAAGAAGGGAAAAGAAGGACGAAGAAAATACGAAATCATAGAAATCAAATTATACTTTACTAGAACCGAAGAATCACTAATCTATTGCATAACGCCTTATTCTTATTCCGTATAAAGTAAATGAACCCAATCCCCGAAAGTTTTGTTAAAACCGGAAATGTTTCTGACAGATACTACTGCTCTTTCTACACGGAGTTTTTACGCATAAGCTGCAACCTCTGACAGAGACACCTCATCAATGTAACAGAAATCATGCAGGCCAGCTGTATCGCTGTAACATGGTAGTGGCTGTAACTTGACATAGTCCTCGGAGATTGGACCTTGGTAAAATTTAACCCTTTCACCTGTTCATTTGCTGATTTCACGTCCATGTCTTTCTTATACTCGAAGAAAATGTTGTGGAAAAATAAGAAATTGCTTGTACCAAGCAATTTCTCCTTTTCCACAATATTTTCTACCCCACTGGATGATATTGTTGACTTGAAATAAACTTTAATCTGGGTCTGCCTAACCTTTGTAATGTGGAAGGATCTGAAATTTTGCAGTAAAGAGTTAAGGAAAATAAAAAGTTTGCCAAATTTGAAATGGATACTTCTGATGAAAACAAACAAACAAACAAATAACAACAACTATAACAACAACAATAACAAAAATGTTGCTAGAAAGATGGTGATCTTAACGCGAAAGTTCTTGACAATCTATTGTAAAGCAGATTTTTATAATTATTTTTTGTTAATCAACCACCATTTTGTTCCAGGAAAAAGGCACCAAATTTTCTCATTTGAGCAAAGTGCATGTAAGAGGGTTTAATCTAAGACTTCCCGTGCACCGATTTAGCTTGCAGCAATTTCTTTAAATTATCCGTTTCTTGTGAGTTTCTTTTCGGAGCGTTTACCACAATCGAGGTCATGTAATGAGGACATATTGTTATTGTTAACTGAAATCTTCAGAAATCTTAACCCATTATCAGATGAACATTTTAGGCGGTCCATTTTCACAGAGGTTGCAGACCACAATTCAAATTTGATGAATTTCAAAATCATGTTTCAGGGGGGAAAACTTTATGGAAAATAAAGAAATTGCTTGTGACAAGCAATTTCTTTATTTACCAGAATGTTTCCCGTCCTTTTTACGTGAAGGTCGTAAAAAGCGGGATAAAATGGGAATAGGTTAGTTATACAACGCGTAGGACAATATGCGAAAATACGGTCCGGGCATTATCATACGGAATACGTCCCAATCATGTGACCTCGACCTTAAATTTCTGTAAAATAGTCCAATATCTAAAATGCACTTCTTTTTTAGGTTGAATGTAAGAAATCAAATAAATGTGTCTTTCGGATGAAACCTTAAACCGAAACCGTGTGGCGTTGTCTTACGTTGAATAACCAGGCGAAGCTCTCAGCAGATTAGTTCTTCATCCTTGCGCCATCCCCCGTCTAACCGTCTTCTTGGGGTGTCGCTCATATGGGCAATTGCTACGGTAGCGACAATTAATAACCGAACATTCATATCAAACACGGGGTTCATGAGTTAAGGCGCCAACATGATTTATCTGCCAACAAGGGAAATTTCTTTTTTAATAATAATCCAGAAAAAATGTCCTAAAAGAAATATAGAAAACACTCTGCCTGTCATTTTAGCCAAAATTTGACTTCTGCAACACAAGGGGGCATTTCGAGAATACACTGTATATCTATCTCCAGTTGTTAAGCTATGTGTAACATTTCGATCCTGTTTGTTCAAATCTTTGATTTTAACCCTTTGTTGATTTTCACATTTCGTCGATAGAATAGTTAAAATGTAATAAGCGACCACTCGAGGGGCGGCCAAAAAAGTGGTCGCTTGAGAGAATGGTCGATTAATAAACATTTTGAGACAACTATGAAGGCTTGATTCGATTGCATGATGGCTGAATGAAATTAATCGTTTAATAGAGATGGTCGCTTGAGCAAAATCGACTGTAATTTGTCTGGATTTGGGCTAGTCTACTATACGATGGTCCATTCAACTCTGCTAGTGCCTGTACAATATACGACATTTTGGTAATGAGTCGTCGAATCATAGTATCCTTAAAGCGTCCACTGTGAACATTTGATATAAGAAAAATTATCTGCTTTTTAGATAATAACTAATGCCATTTGCAGGATGATTATTCTCTCTTCGTATGAAATCTTCGAAATTCACTACAATTTGAATTCAATGTGATATATTCCCTATGCCCTTCTTTTGAAAATCGGAATTTATCGGATGAGTTCTTTAGTCTTCGATAATAATTTGGTGGCGAAAGCCAATGACGTATGCAATTGATAAGTCATGGAAACCACAAATAAAGCAATCGACAGATACCCAATTTCCGTTTACTAATTTGGCGTCCCTTAGCGCGAAAGGTTTTTGATTCTATTCTTTCTTTTTTAGCTAGCAAAGCGTCAGCTTTGATAGCTTAAGTTAACAGATAAAATTTTGAGGTCGTCTCAAAGTTCAACGGGTGCAAACCGCCACTGGAGGCTTAACCACTAAATGCCTACGCCATAAAAAGTAGTTCATATGTATTTCAGGATATTGCAAACTCTGCATGCAAGTTCATCTCTTGGGTGTTTTAGTTCACTTGAGCACATCGATCTTCAAAGAAGTTGCAGACAAAAATTTCAAATTGTTGAGTATTCTAAAATATTTATCTCTCTAGGTAGAAAACAATGTGGAAAATGAAGAAATTGCTTGTAACAAGCAATTTCTTCATTTTCCACATTGTTTTCTACCTTGGATATCTAAACCTCGATTCTTTATCATGATAACGTTTCACAAAAAATATTACTGAACGAAAAAATGCTTTGCTAGCTTGCAGTACTTTTCAGTACTTTGATTTTAAGTTATGAACGGTCATTTCATTACATACAACCTTTCAATTATTTGAAAGCATTACAGTTAGAAATCTGGAAATCAAGAGTGGTTTTTTTTTTTTTTTTTTTTCTTTCATAATCTGTGCAAGAGCCGCTTTAATGAAAAGGATATTTTTGCCAAACAAATCAACAAAAATGGCTCACATAAATATCGGCCAATGTTGGAGTTCAAAGTTCACTTAAGGTCTAAATATATGATTTGATTCAATAACCTAATACCTCTCTTTAAGTCAAATAAAGACAATTACGTTTATCAACTCGCTTTCAGGGGCATAGCTGCCGTCCTCAGGGTGTAAATCTATGTGTTTGCACATCGCAGCGTAGCGTTGACGTCACAGTAAAAAACGCGTACACAAGATTTGATTTGCATATCGATTTTTTTATTGACGGTCGCTTTAACGATGATTTTACAGGAACAATCCTACATTCATACATTGGCATATCGACATCACAATACGTCTTTCGCATTTTACAAATACATATACTGAATAGAAAATATGACAAAGGCTAAAAAAGATATAAACACGAAATATACAAATTGCATGAAAAATTATAAGGAATCCTGAATGTGTAAATTAATAAAATAACTACACAAAGAGCTAAAGTCTAAAATGACGTAACAATGCATGCAATGGCGTCACTTGACAATTTGTGAAATATGATTCGCGGAATAATTCAAATGGCAAATTTCAAGAATTTATTCAATTTATGTATAAGAATCAGAACAATTGTAAATACGTGTAGTATGACAGATTCGTTTTTCTTGAAATACCTTATTTACTAGTCGTTATTTAACCCATTACCAGACAACAACAGTTTAGATTGGTCCAAAATAAAAGGAGTTGCAGACGACAATTCAAAGTTTATAAAGTTCAGATTTTTTCTCAATTTTCTGGGTAGAAAGCAATGTCTTCATTGTACAGAATATTTTTCAATTTTTCTTTTTTTTTTTTTTTTTTTAGGGACGTCAAAATGCGTCACTGTGTGTGAATGGGTTAAAACCTCGACAAAGTCTCGTTTCCATTTTTATAGATGATTAGTTTGATATATCTGATAGTTTATGATAGTATATCACCGCTTATTCAATACCCTCTTTTTGATTATAAATGATAGATAAGATAAATTTACGAAAATAAATGTGATTTTAAGGAACAGCATGGATTCTTTGATTGATTGATTTATTGATTGATTGATTGAATCGGGTTTGACGCTTCTTTTCACAGTATTTCAGTCATATCGCGGCGGCTGGAGCACCTAACAATGGATTCCTGGTATTTCTGACACCAGTACTACCAAAGCATCCTCTCCTAGCCTCCAGCTGCTATTCCACTTAGGTTTACGATTATCCGCCAATTGGTGAAAGAAATGTATCGTAAAGGAAATGTGCCGCCGCCGAGGACCGAACCCAAGCCATCCCGAATAACATGGAACAATAGAATAATTATTCCCTGTACAGGTTCTTAACCCTTAATTGTTTTTCAAATTTTTATACTTGTCCAAATTCAAAGTGATAACAGATAACATTATTGAGTAACCATCCTCTATGATAGAAAATATTGTAGAAAAAGAAGAAATTGCTTGCTATTAGCAATGTCTTGTTTATCATCAAGTATTATATCAGAGAGGCGTAAAACTCGGGGAGTGTACGGGAGAGGATTGAAATAGGTTTTGATAAAATTTAAGAATCTAAAAGAAGTTTTTCGAAGGTTGTTTGAGCAGTAACTTTATATGGGGATATTATAAAGTGGCTTGTTCATAACAGGTGGAATTGTTAAAGAGGTAGGTTCTTCGTCAGACTTCAAGAATTATATGCATAGGAACAGACAAAGTAAATTCACTCTGATTTCAGTTACATCAATACCTAGAATATCAAAATCGTCACCGGACCGTTTCTCTTTAATGGGATATGTTCTGCAGAGCGAATCCTAACAATATTATTCTATGATGGGTATTTTCCTTTTTATACTCACGTAAAACAGTTTTATAGTTTGTACAGGTATTTCATCCAGAATTAAGATCACAAGTAATTTCCATTTCAACTACATGTACTAGTCTTTCGCATACATTGTGTGACTTTTTCTACACCGATACCTCAAACAAAATTGGACAGTGCTTTTAGCGCTTTGGATTAATGGAAAGTCAGTATCTTACATGGTGATATATTTGTTTGACATACAGATTCTTTGTACTGTATCAAAGGCTGAGTATCAAGACATTGACATTTGTGAAGACAAAGACAAAAATAATGAACAGGGTGTGAGTTGATCTTTTCGATACATTGTGAAGATTTTACAGAAATAAATACAACAACAAAAAATATCCACCACTCTAATTTCATTTTGGACGCAGTGTAAAGTTTAATATTGATTTTTTAACCCACTACTAGACGATAAAATTGTAGATTGGTCCATTTTGAAAGGAATTACCGAAGACAATTTTACGTTTATGAAATTTTAGGATCTTACAACTTCCTAGGTAGAAAACATTGTTTAAAATGACGAAATTTCTTGTAAGAAGCAATTTCTTCATTTTACACAATGTTTTCCCAATCGTTTTTCTTGGGGAGAGTCAAAAAGCGTCATTGTGTGGGAACTGGTTAACGCTTCAGTTTGAGAAAACTCGCACAGTGTATAGCAACTACAGTTCACCTTGAGAAATGAACTATGCCTAAAATGATTAATGCAACATTTGACTGCAGAAAGAAAACTGTTAGATTCAATACTGACAGCAAATCGATGTTTGTACCAAAGTTGGGTAGTTTTTTTTTTTTTTTTTTTTTTTGTATTAATTGGTTTACTATTTTTTTTATTATCATTTTTATTTTTTTCGTTTTTCCTGTTCATATGGTTCTCCTTTTATAACTGTATAACTGTATATCGTCGTTGTCTTTCTAAAACCCCGTTTAGATGACAACGACGATAAACTTGACAGAACCCCAGTTATGTTAATCAAAACCTATTAATCTTTTTTTTCTTTTTTTAAGCTAAGATAACGGATTGACAAAAAAAAAAATAGAAACACAGAACGATTGAAAGGAAGGGTATTCGTAAAGAAGCCATTGATCAATAAACCGCCCTTTGTACAAGGAGTGAAAAAATCTCCCGCGATTTAATTATACGATACAGGTAGTACAAGTAAACAGTTTCCTGGTATTCTGATTGAGAAATGGCCGCCAGGAATCGTCTGCTGCAGTCTTGATTACGTCACCCTTTATCCCACACACGTTGCATTGTCATGGCCGTCCCAGCGTCCGCCCCGACTTCCGGTCATAAATCAAATTAACGGATAGTCGCAGTTAATTAAAAGATCGATTGACGAATGATTTTTATTTATTTTTTATTAAAAAGGGGAATTAACTCTTAACTCCGATGTTTATGTTAGGCATTTTTGTTGGTTTGGCGAAAGAAACATCGTAACTATAGCTTATTCAAACTGTCGTCAACCAACCAATTGGCTTTTTGTCCCCAAAATTACATCGTTTTTATATTTAAGTGGACTTACTGCTGGAGATCAATTGGCATGACCAACTTATTCCGTCCTTTTTCAAAGAAAATATGCATTTTTCACCGGTCCTTAACCCCTTTGGACAGATTATACCATTGAAAAGAGTTGGGACAAAGCCAAACGCACTGGAGTCTTTTTTAGGGCAATATTTGTTTAAGTTAAATGAACCCACTATCACACAGTAACAATTACAAACGCCCTTGAGAAAAAAAGCTTTGGAAAACATTGTGGAAAATGAAAAAAAATTGCTTGTTACAAGCGAGGTCTTCAATATCCACAATGTTTTCTACCCTAAAGGTACAAAAAAATTGTAAAATTTCATAAGCTTTAGGTTGTCGTCTGCAACTCCTTTCAATTTCGACCAGTCTAAAATTGTGCCGTCTGGTTATGGGTTAACCTATTTACTAGTACTCGGCACGAAGAAAATAGGCACAAGATTTGTTCAATGTGACAGAACAGTGTTGGAGTCACTCCCGCCTGGTCTGGTACGTTTGCTACCGAATAAGGCAACAACCCTTCTAATTTTCATTCTACAAAATTGCATAAGCCAATAGCTATGCATGTTCCACAGGATTCTGTGTAAATGCCAATACAGTCAATCTTGCTCAAAGGACCACCCCTATTAAGCGCCAACTTTCAACAAGCGACCATGATCAAATTTCCTTTCAAAAACCAATCTCTTAATAATTCGGAGTATTTGAGAAAAAACAAAAAAGTTGAAAAATAGAATAAATAAATATCGTAACTGTATTATATATTGTTGGAACTCATTAAAGTCGTCTCAATGAGAGGGATTCTAACGAGTTCAAACAACTAACATGGTTAATGAAAATTTTACAGTAACTATGAATGCTTTCATATATGTTTCAAAACGTGTAATAAGCGACCACTGACTCAAGCGACCACTTTTTGGCCGTCCCTCGAGTGGTCGTTTAGTACAAGTTTAATTGTATTCGAGTGTGAACCTGTATTTACGTCCCAATTCAAACATTAAGTCATTTCAATTTCAAAAGGACGGGTGACAGATAGACTAGTAACAGTCACTTTTGTTTTATATGACTTTTAATGCATAACATAATGCATGAAGTGGGTGTCACTTGCCTTAAGAATTGCCATTTGTTTTAAGGAAAATGCTTTGGACTGCGAAGATTTAAAAGCAGACATATCCATGCAGAGCAATTTAACCCTGCAACGTACCCCAGCGTTAAAACGGGACTAGGAGAAGAAAGAAAAAGCCATGACTTACGGGGTCAAAAGACATAATGATGAAAAAAGTTTAAATCTGATCAAGGTTTAATATTTCCATTTCGATAATTATTGCATTTCCGGAAAGGGCATTTCAATGCTTTTAAGCGTATTTTGCACGAGTTATTACCTAACATGAAAGCAGTGCAATTAATGTTATAATTCTGGTTGATAAAGCACTCAAGAGTCTAGGCCAATAATTGTTTCTTTTATAAAAATAGGTTGGTATTGACTTTGCTTTTTGACTGTCTTTCCTTTTTAATGATTTGTTTGTTTGAATGGGGTTTTACGCCGCTTTCAACAATCGTTCAGTTATATCGCGGCGGCTGGAGCACCTAACAATGGAATCTTGGTATTTACCACACCAGTGCTACCATTACATTCTTTCCTAGCCTCCAGCTGCTATCCAACATAGGTCTACTATTATCGACTCGTTGGTGAGAGACAAATAGTCGGAAAGGATGAGTGTCGCAGTCTGGGATCGAACCCGGGACCTCTAGATAGACAGTCCGACGCGCTACCAACTGCGCTATGACGGTGGCTCCTTTTTAATGAGCAGTAAAAATGTTACATTCTGACTCTTTAGAGCGGCGGCTCTTAAATAGATTATTGATGATTATATGCGTCTCTCAATTTCAAAAGTTTCTAATTTAAATGCATTCAGACGTATTAATCCATTCTCACACAGTTACGCTTTTGGACGCCCATCACAAAAAACATTTTGGAAAATATTGTGTAAAATGATGAAATTGCTTGTAACAAGCAATTTCTTCATTTTCTCAATGTTTTCTTTCCTGAAACGAAAGGGATTAAGATGATAATGGTATAAAGAAGGGGATAAAGATGATATTGTAATAAAAATAACCCTCCGTTATTATTTTGTTTTACAGAAAAAGTACAGAAGCTAAAACATTTCGCGTTATGTAACGCCAAATAAGTCAACAAAGTACAACATGAAAGGAACGGAATACATCGGGTAAATACGTTATCATTCGAAAATTGCGTTATTTGTAGTTTCCATGACGTATCAATTGGCTTCCTCTAGCGATGCAGTTGTATGCAGTCGCCATCAACATCACCCTAAGACTGACGACCTAATCCGAATCATTCCGATACTTCAAGGTAGGGTATAGGTGTGTGTGTGTATTTCCGTTCATTTATCGTCGCTACCGTAGCACATGCACAGAAGACGGTTAGTTGTTACGGGGGATAGTGCAAGGATATAGGACGAAACTGCTGAGGGCTCCGCCTGGTTTTTTATCGTGCTCGGTGGATAGCACCGTCACACGGGGCCTCGGTTTAACGTCTCATCCGAAAGACAATTAGTTTGTTAGTTGATATGGTCAGCCCAGGGCTCGAACCCGTGATCTTGAGGTTTGAAGTCAAGTGCTCTACCAACTGAGCTGACATATAGGAAAATACGTCATTAAATTTATAGGAAACTCGGTAGATTTAACACGAAGAAAGAACATTTATCGTGAAACCGACAATAATTGCTATTGGAAAAGCAAGTGTCAAGTTTTTCAAAGTTTATGTTAACTGTTTAAGCATGATGCTGAATTGGCATCTATTACATGGGTCCACTAGTTTGTTTGATATAATCGGGTCAAATGTGGAAAAGCGACATCAAGTAAGCAAATTCACAGGACTTTTCATTGCAGGTTTTATTTCTATGCACAGTATATATGACAAAATAAGTAAACAAGAGGGCACAGTGAAACTGGACGATCAAAATACCTCACCATGAGCACTTCGTGCTCAGGTGAGCTAAAAAT
This sequence comes from Fragum fragum, assembly GCA_946902895.1. Taxonomy (NCBI): domain Eukaryota; kingdom Metazoa; phylum Mollusca; class Bivalvia; order Cardiida; family Cardiidae; genus Fragum; species Fragum fragum. The sequence goes on along the minus strand of OX336370.1, from coordinate 10,067,714 downwards.
GAAGTGAATATGTTTTTGTTTTCATGGAGGTATGAAACGATAAATCTAATCACACAGTATGAATACGCGAATCGGATTCATACTTAAATCCGATAAGGTTTTTCGTTTCATGCCTCGATGAAAATAAACAAATTCTCTTCATTTGTTTTATTTTAATGACACTGATCGGAAAAAAAAACAATTATTTTACAAAATTTAGATACATATCTATGGAACTGTTTTGTGCGAAAAACAGTTCTAAGCCTGAAATATTATTCATGGATAATGAATAATTGTTTCAGCTAATTAGAATGCTCGTTTTTGATAGACGAATCTGACAGTTAAATGATTAGGAAATAGATATCAAAGATTAAATAAACCCGCATACAATCTTTGAGTTACCCAAATGGCAACTTACTTGACAACAACTAAGCATATGACCAAACAACAGTATTAAGACCACCCCACTATTAAGACCACTTTCAAAAGGTACCGTTAGTGGTCTTATCACATGAGTTTTACTGTATTCATCAAAGTATTTCAAGCCAATCAGAATGTAAGGATATCGATAGACGAAGCTAAAAATTAAATGATTATACTGTGATGGTCGCACGTTACACAACGTATATCTTCGTCCTTGTCATGCTGAATATAATCCTGTTTAGAATTGCACTAAAATCAAAGCATTGAAATCTCCGAAGGAACTAGATGCATGTCAATATTCTTTTGAAAATTGATTTTATAAACAATTCTGGCATGTAAGTGGTAAGCAGCTGGCGTAGACGAAGATCAGACTGCATATATGTGCAGGCTGATCTTTGTCTTTACCTCCTACCCAAACAGGAATACCCCGGGATCAGCTAGCCAATGGTTAAAGTGAAAATCTAGCAACCTATATGCCATCTATTCCACGTCCAACATTTTCAGTGTCAAGTTTTATCATATTATCAGCAAATGCTTTCTATTTCAACTAGGCTTTAATTATTCGTTGTCGACGTAAGAGATCTTGAATTTAAATACCAGTCTTTTGTACAAATGTGTCTCGCCGATTTAACAAAGATAAAAGTGTCTAAACTTTGGGTTTTAACAGTATTTTCGTTCTTTTGTTTCTAACGAAACGATGTGTTTAAATCAGGATTATCGAATTACGTTTCCCATCCTTGCTATGTTCATTTGTGAATAGTTTTGAACATGTATATGAACATTAAAGTTAGTCATTGAGAAATGGGAATGCGAATGGTTTTAGGAAAGACTTCTGAAAATTTGGTCTTACCCGTCTCAGACAATCATACTATTTGACACTCCTTTGTAAAACATTGTGACAATGAAGAGATTGCTTTTATCAAGCAATATCATCAATGTCCACAATGTTTTCTACTCCGAAAAATCAGAGATTATTAGAACTAGCAACTTCTTTTAGTTTGAACCAGTCTTAAATTTTGTCCCGAGGTAATGGGTTTACAAAAAACTTTCAATTTGTTCTGTGTTTCGGTTTTTGTCGAAATAGAAAGTTAGGAGAAGCATGACACAGATCTGTTACTCTCTGAAAATATGGAACAGGTTATTTAAAGAAAGGTGTAAACTGGTCTTGTTCCAAAGTTCTGTATCTAGAGCCAAATGCTCTGGTTCCGGGTTCGATCCATGGCTGCGGTAATTATCCTTTCCGGCAGTTGTTTCTCACCAATGGGTGGATAATCATAAACCTAAGTGGGATTAGCAGCTGGAGGCTCGAACAGGATGTAGTGGCAGTACAGGTGTGAGAAATACCAGAAATCCATAGTTAGGTGCTCCAGTCGGCGCGATATGACTGAAATACTGTTAAAAGTGGCGTTAAATTACCCTCAATCAATCAATCAAAATCAAAATTCCCTGATCTAAGGTTTTGTTGTTGGTATTTCTTTTTTCAAAGAAGTTAACTTAAATGTTCATGTAGGTTGAATTCTTTTAACTAACTTGTTACAAGAACTTCAAAGAAGAGGACCAAGATGGCCCTGGATCGCTCATCTACGTCTTTGGTTAAACAAAGAAACATGAAACTGAAATGTCAAGGTGGATTTTATTTGTGAAGACAATGCAGTGCACATGGCTTAAAACCTCATCAATATTGAGATTTGAGCAAAGTAATCTACTTTTTCTGCTTCTATAAAGTTAAGTCCCAACAGGATAAATTATCATAACCCAAACAATTATTTTGAGCAAGTTTCTTTGAGATTGGACTAAATTTGTGCCCTTTAGAGTGTAAAGTACGAAATTTTAATTTAGGTCCCTTTTCTCGTATTTTGCAACAAGGCAGTCTAATATTCATTGGGGTCATCCATATGATTTGAAATCATTCTGAAAAAAAATCATAAAACTGAGACCAAAAATCTCTTTTTCCTTGTTTTTATATCGAACCTCTCCATTTTAAATACGGTTCATCCGTATTAAGCTAAGTATCATTCTAGCCGAGTCTCATCATCATTGGTCTAAATTGCCGCCGTCATAGCGCAGTTGGAAGCGCAGCAGACTAAGTTGGATAGCAGCTGGAGGTTAGGATAGGAGGTAATGATGTTACTTGTGCGAGACATACCAGGATTTAGGTGCTCCAGCCGCCGCGGTACGACTGAAATAGTATTAAAAGCGGCGTTAAGCCCATTCAAACGAACAAATTTGGTCTAAATTTTGAATCCTAGAGTCTAAACAAAAAATCACTAAGGTCCATTTTCCTATTTTCTAGTAGCACCTTCCCACTTTCGATATGGTCCATTCTTATTGACTAAATAGCGATCACTATGACCAAGTTTCTTTAAAATTGGGCTATAAACTGCAGCCACAAGAGTGTGAACAAAGAAATGGCATAAGCCACCCCCTTTCCCGGATTTTCTCATGGAACCTTCCCGTTTTCAATAGGAATCATTGCTAATAAAAAGACAATTATTCTGACAAGTTTCTTAAAGATAGAGCCAAAACTGTGGCCTCTAAAGTGTCAACAAAGCAATTGTCATTAAGGCCACTTTTCCTTCGCGACCATTGTTAACCATCTATTGCGTATTCGTTTGACCCGGGATTTTACGACACTGATATTGAGAAGGCAATGTAGAAAAAGAAGAAATTGCTTGTAACAAGCAATTTCTCCTTTTTCCACAGTAATTTCTACTACATAGGATGGTTTCATTTCAAACCGCATCCTAGTTTCATTGTCGTCTGCAGCCTCTCTGAATTTCGACCAGTCTAAAATTTCAAAAAACGGAAAAGGGTTAATCCAAATTGTACACTGTAGTAGAAAAGGACCAATTTAGACACTGTGAAGCATTTTTTTCACTATTGACGGATCGCAAGCCACGCCAACTCATTTCCGGCAGTTCGACTGAGATATCAAACGGTGTTGGTGTACAAAATATGTGCTCGGGAACGTAAAAAAATGCAAATCTTCAGAGGACGCTCTAAACCTAAAGCTTGAATTAGCTGTAGCTAAGACGCATAAGTGACTAATCCAAAAGAAATGCATGACATAAATGTCAGAGGGCAACATTTGCTTCCGGTCTAAAGGAATTATTTGGTGGATGGCAGAGGCTATCGGTCAATTGTCGTTGGAATGTAAATTTTCTCGAAGATCATTCATTGACCTTGGAGTGCATGCTACTAAAACTATACCAATAGCCTGGGGAAAAAGACACTTTGAAATAATTTGCATCGAACACGGATTCATACATTGTGTGATTAGGTTTTTCAGTTTATACCTCCATGAAAACAAAAAAATATTTTCTTCATTTCTTAAAATTTAATAGCATCGAGCGACAAAAACAAAAGCTTTACAAATTTTGATACCTTTTTGTATGGAACTATTTTGTGCGGATGCTTACAAAATTGCTGCGTACTCAAAATTTTGTTCATGGAGTTATGAATAAGTTTTTAGACCAATCAGGACGCTCGTTTTTGATAGACGAAACCTGAAATTAAATTATACACATGTAAAGGCTTCGACGTGAAAAGCGCCATGCAAAACGAGGAGCATGAAATGTAAACGAAATTCTTTTTAGGTTCTAAGAGCCCAGTATAAAACGTGGAGTGGAGCTGGAGCACAGAAGAAATGCACTAAAAAGCTGAATAAGCTGAATAAGTTAACAAATTCCCACACCATACCGCTTTTTGACGACGTTGAAGAAAAGAGCTAATAAAACATTGTGAATAATGAAGAAATTGCTTGTTCATTATCCACCATGTTTTCTACCCCTAAAAGACACGACTTTTCTAAATTCAACCAACTGCAATTGTTTTGTTTTGTGTGTGTGTGTGTTTTATTTTGTTTATTTTTTAAAACTCGTACCAGTTTTAAATGTTGTCGAGTGGTAATGGGTTAAGGGGGTGATCTAATTCACATGTCAGACTAAAAGCCAGTGTTAATGTTACCCGTATCCCAATCTATACCGACAATCAGTGATCTATTGTTCTTATCAATAGAGATCGTTACGGAAGTTAGACCATGGCAACGGTTTTTAAACAATTAGTTGCACTGTTATGTTTATCTACCGATAGAGAAATTATCTGGTCAACAAATCACTACCAAATCTACAGTTAAAGCGGCTTTTACACACATTATGAAAGAAAAGATTTGCTTTCAAATTTCTAAATGGATCATTTTAAGACGTCTGAAAGAAGATGATTCTGCTTTCTTTTTTTAAATAGAAATGGCTGTTCATTATATTATAAATGAAAGTAAAAAGCAAGAAATGTCAGGTTACGAGACGTCAAATAAGTCAAAGAAGTAAAACCCGAATGTGAACGGAATTCGTCGTTTAAATACGTTATCCGAAAATAGTATTATTTTTGGTTTCCATAACGTATCACTTACGCCATTAGCTTCCGCTAGCCATTCGGTCGTTATCGACATATCCCGAAGACTAACGACCTCATCCGATAAATTCCGACGTTTCAAAATAGGACATAGGGGATATATCACATGAAATTAAATTTATAGTTAATTTAGTAAATCGTACTTGAAGAAAGAATATCTATCGCGAAAATGACATTAATGACAAATGTCAAAACAGATAATTTTCCTAAATCCAATTTTCATGAAAATCTGTTCAAGGGCCGCTTTAACCCTTTCCTGTTTAATGAATGGTTTTTATGTCCCTATGTTTTTATACTGAAGAAATTATTGTGGAAAAAGAAGAGATTTCTTGTAATAAATAATTTCTTCTTTTTCACAATATTTTCTACCCAAATGAATGATTATTTTTTCAAATAAGTTCTACTATAAATTGTCGTCTGCAAAGCCTTTGATTTCGGACCACTCTGTAATTTAAAAAAAACGAAAAACGAACAAACAAACAAACAAGAAAGCAAAAAGGAAAGGAAAGGGTCAATGCCTAAAATAAGACGATCAAATCCAGACCAACTTTGCCATTAAAGGGTTGCTGATCTGGTGGTCGAACACCGTCATTTTACTTTTGCATTCCGTATGGATAAACACCTGGTCATTTCCTTCGTGTGCTTGAAATAGTCAAAATATGAGCATGTATCTGTTAATCAAGCTGTAGTTATGACGTTTACGTCGCTAGCCAACACTTTACCTTTCTGTTACATGCAACAGAACAGAAATTTTGCAAAATATCACCGTTTTACCCATTATCATATAATGACGCTTTTTGAAGCCCCAAAGAAAAACAACCTTGAAAAGATTGCCTAAAAAGAAGAAATTGCTTGTAGCAAGCAATTTCTTCATTTAACCCATTTCAACTCAAGCCCTCCTTTTTACGCCCCACAAGAAAAAAGCTTTGGAAAACATTGTAGACAATGAAGAAATTGCTTGTAACAAGCAATTTCTTCATTATCCACAATGTTTTCCATCCCAAAAGACGAAAAAAAAAATAAAATTCAATCAACTTGAAATTGTCGTCTGCAGCCTTTTTCAATTTGGACCAGTCTAAAATTTTCTTGTGATGGAATGGGTTAACACATATTTTCTACCCAGAGAGTTGATTGAAAATCTGAAATTTCATCAAGTTAAAATTTTCGTTTGCAACTTCTTTCAATTTAGACCACTCTCAAAATTGTCCGTGTGGTAATATGTTAATATCAAAGTGTAACTTCCTGTTGGAGTAGGAGTGGTGAGCGATCCGTCAATTGTGTCCCAATGAATGTATTTGATCCGTTACCCAGTAAAACTCCATAAATGACATTTTTTTCCTTTACTTGTTATAAAGCTCAGAGTTAACTATCTTTCTGGTTCACAAAAATGAAACATGTCAAGATGAAAAAAGACTGACAGAGTTAAAATTGCTTTGTATATTAAGATTTTACCAGGCGACAAAAGCTTTGAATGGTCCAATTTTAAAGAAGTTGCAGACGACAGTTTTTAGTTGATATTATTTTCTAAAAATCTGTAATTATGGGTTGAAAAGATTGTGGATAATGGAAAATGCTTGTAACGAGCAATTTCTTAATTTTCCACAATGTTTTCCAAAGCTTTTTTATGGGCGTAGCAATAATCGGATAATTATGACGTCATCAAAACACTGCAATTTTCCAACGTCATTAAGTTACGTCATTCGGGTAGGTATCTCCTGCATACTCATCCATTTCAATATTTGATATACGACAGATGTCAGGAATCCTTTGTAATTGATGGCAGCAGTTCCACGCGAGTACATTTTTAATCCTTTTTCCAAATGGAAAGAAGGTGCAGACAACAATAAAAACTGGATGCAATTTGAAATGAAACGATCATACGTGGTAGAAAATGTTGTGGAAAAGGGAGAAATTGCTTGTAAATATAAAATCATAGCAACCTAAAATCCCGGGTTTGTTCTGGAAAGGGTTAAACGATTTCTGAATAAGAAAAGATAAACAACCCCGAAGAGCCTGTTAAATTTTGTCCATATAGATGGTGCATATATATCAATGTTTGATATGCGAAAGGGGTCTAATTCCCAAAAGTCATCCAGACCCTTGACTTTTTCAAGGGTATCTATTATATTGAAGGGGTCATCCGAAGTCGTCCTTTATTTTCGTTGACAACCCCGGGGGTATAATGGTCCGGTCGACCATAGATATCATATAATTGCCCCTCGAAATCCGGAAATGTCATCTGAAGATTAGTCAATGACACCCGGACTAAAGCAACAAATGGATTAGCACGAGAAAATGGTACTTTGACAAATTACCAAACGGAAATTTTAGACTGGTCCAAAACGTATTGACCCGATGAATTCCGGTTCCATTCGGGCTTTTCTTCATTGACTTATTTAGCGTCTCGTAACGCGAAATATCTTTAAGTAACGAATGGTAATTTTCATTACAAAATCGGCTAAATCACCTTCTTTTATATGTCCGAAAGCATTACAGAATTTTAGAAATGTAGAGCTAACATTTTTCTTTCATAATTAGTGCAAGAGCCGCTTTACGATTGTCTTTCAACCTCTGTAGTAGGTCAGTATGACACACTTTATTTCCCCAGATATTTTGTTATTGCTATTTACTAGTCGCTAAATGCTTTGCAAACGGGGCTCATAATTGCCAGGTTATCATAGTAGGTCCGCTGGTCAGGGGTTGTTGCTCTTAGGAGTCCAAACACACCAAGCTGTAACACGGCCATCGATGGATGGAATTCATTCCCTCTCTTGTGCGCAAGCGTTTAATATCCGAAACTAGATAGTCAAACATTCTTTCGTCGCAATCAAACTAGAAACTTGATGAAACTATTAGGCCTATGTTTGAGTCAATCGAACAATCAAATCATTCATTTATATCGGAAGTGAACTTTGAACTCCGACATTTGCCGACGTTTTTGTTAAGCTTATCTATTGGTTTGGCGACTTAAACGTCGTAACGATAGCTTATTCAAGCTGTCGTTACGACGTTTAGGTGGCAAACCCCCCAATTTACTTTTGTGCTACTGACCACACATTTTGCAAACAAACAAACAAACAAACAAACAAACAAAGAAACAAACAAATTTTCTGTGTCGGAGATCAGTGGGCGTGGTCATCGATTAGTCATTTGATTTTCGACACAGTCGTTTGTTCGACCTCGAATTTCTTTATTGTAAAAGGGTGAAATTAGATACGCCGGAGAACAAATAAAAGCTAAACTTCGAGACAAAACAAATTTCCCAATACACAAATGGTCTTTTCCCGCCAATAATTTGTCCATCTGGCGTTTGACCTTGACTTGTCCTTAATCTGGTGTTTTGAGCATTTACCGCGTTATTTTCGAGCAGTTGTTGCTTTCGGGCGAGAAAATTAGATTTAATGCCCGTCACGCGAAAAGGAGTCCTTAGGGAGTTCTGCGAAACGAAATATCAGTAATCGAGGGGGTAAGGATGGCGGTGGGTGGGGTTGATACTAGCCACTGAGGGGGAATTAAGTATAGTAATTAGCACATCACCAGACGACAGAATTTTAGACTGGTCCGAATTCAAAGTTTGCAAAAAAATAAAAAAAAAAATAAAAAAAAAAACGCCGTTAAAAAAAGCGGAACAACCTGTCCGAGTTAATGGGCGGGGCCTAGGGAGTCTGTGGGCGGGAACAGCGATTGATCAAATCGCTGACCCTGCCTACTGACTACCTAGGCTCGTCCCATTTACTCCGTATTTTGAAAAGAATATGGCCAGCAGCATGTAATAAAAAAGTAAAATGGTTGGTTGGTGAACTTAACGTCGTAACTACAGCTTGAATAAGCTGTAGTTACGACGTTTAAGTCGCCAAACTAACAAAAAGGTAAACAAAATGGCAGTCAATGTTGGAGCTGATAAGCTCAGGTCCGGGCTGAAAAAATTATTTGATTGGTCGGTTTATTCCTTGATTAACAGACGCGATTGGTCAATTGTTTGAAATTTCAAGAATAGGTCCAATTTATGACATTTCAATGACACTAAAAAATGATAGAAGAAAAAACAGTGTAAGGAATAAAGAACTTGCACTAGCTTATACAAAACAATAGATAGGTCGCGTCCAAAGCGAAGTTGGTAGCGCATAGGACTCATAATAGTTGAGTCCCGGGTTCGATATCCGGCTTTGGCTCGTAACCTCTCCCACATTTTTCTCCCATCATTGAGCTGAAATCCTCGTAAGACTAAATGAGATGAGCAGCTTGGGGCTCGAAGTAGAAAGTATGTTACGGTAGTACTGTCTTGAGAAACTCCAGGAATCGATGTTTATGTGCTCCAGTCGCCGCTATATGACTGAAATACTATTTAAATATCGTTAAACCTCATTCATTCGATAAAGGTATCACATGTTTTCTACCATAGACTCTCCCTGAGAGCTATCTGTTTGCATTTTTACATTGAGTAGTGTGTCTGTGCGATACCACACTACACCGACAGAGTGTATAGATCTGCCAGAGGGTAAATGGCTTCAACTTCTGCATAAAACCGCCTCATTTACCCATTCCAACCAAATGAAGCTTTTTGACGTCTCCGAAGAAAAACAATTTAGAAAAAATGGAAAATGAAAGGCAATTTCTACATTTCCACAGTGTTTTCTACCCAGAAAGTAAAAAAGGGCTAAAATTTTATACAATTAACCCTTTCCTTTTTTTGAAATTTTAGACCGGTCCAAATTCAAAGAGGTCGCAGACGACATTGAAGATTTGATGCTATTTGAAATTAAACCATCCTATGTTGAAGATAATATTGTGGGAAAATAAAAATTGGTTTCCTCTTGTCCACAATGTTTTCTCGAATATAAAAATCCGAGCGTCGTAAAACTCCGGGTTTGTACAGGAAAGGGTAAAACGTCATGTGCAAATATTTTAATTTGAACCAGTCTGCAATTTTGCCGTTTGGTAATGGGTGAGAAACAACAAAGATATCGTACAGAAACACCTCTTGCTCTAACTTATTTGAAGATATTGTTGAACATCATTTATGTTCTTTCGATTTTGATACATGTTGAAATTTCGTCTGCAGCTTCTTTGAATTTAGACCCGTCTATATGTTTTCGTTTTGTAATGGGTAAAATTGGTGCCGAACTAAGGAAAAAAGTAAAAAAAAAAATGTTTCAGATCAACTCGTTACAACAAAGAAACCACAAAAGCGAGAGAACGCATTTGCCTATGATGTCAATAACAAAAACTTTCAATTACGATTTCTTTGTTAGGATTTCGAGTACTTTAAAAACGCTTTCCCAGACGACAAAATCTAGTCTGGTCTAAACCGAAAGAACGTGCAGACGATATTTGAAAATTTAAGAGAAAATGTATATCGTAAATTGAAGAAAAAAAAATTTGAAAAATAAGAAATTGCTTTTGACAAGCAATTTCTTATTTTTCTACAATATTTTTCCTTTTAAGAATAATATCTCAGAAACTTTATGAAAGCCAGTGAAAGTATAAATAAAAAGGGTTAACTCGGCGTATCGGGGCGTCTTGACCGTATAAGGCATGTTTCATTATTCATTAAGGTGTTGGCTTTTGAGAGCAGTAACCCTTTTTATGGGCTTTGTTAATACTCAGTGCTGTGTCAAATTGACTCACAATGGACCCAGCATTACGTCATAGACTGTCTTGTCGATTTCAACTGAAACTCAGATGTTTTCTAATTTAATCTTTTCGGTGTTTCGTCTGTATTCACTGAGTGTTTTCGAAACCATATTTTCTTTTAACTCACTACCACTCAATCAGCCTAAAAAAAGAATCCATGGAAAATAATGTGGAAGAAGAAGAATATACTACTAGCCGGCATTTTCTTCTTTTTCCACAATGTTTTCCAACGTATGTTAGACAGAGCTTAAAGATTTTACCAGCGGAGACAGGGGGCGGGGCCCGCGATCCTTTTATTCTAAACAAGCTGCATGATTTTAGAATTTAACCCTTTCCTGTTTTGCAAAAATTTGGACCAGTCCAATTTAAAGAAGTTACAGACAACAATCAAAAGTGGGTGCAATTTGAAAAGTTACGAACCTACAGGTTAGAAAATATTGTGGGAAAAGAAGAAATTGCTTGTGACAAGCAATTTCTTCTTTTCCCACAATGTTTTCTCAAGTATAAATTCGCAGGGACGTGAAAACAAGGGATTGTACAGTAAAGGGTTAATATCACAGAGCAAGGGAAAAGTAAGATAAACCCCATTTCATGATTTGGCTACCAAAGTTTAGATAGCCCGCCGACTATTATGATATCTGGAATATCGACAGAATATTCTTTAGTAAAAGGGTTTGATTTAATCACATGTTGTTATAGTAAAGACCCAAGATGGGGCAGATGTCTCCGATTTTCGCGGTCTTTGTCACGAAACGTTCGCCAACTGGGCCGAACGTACTGAACCGCAAAAAGGTAAACATATGGCTTAAAAGTCATTTACTTTTGTCGAGATTTAATCCTTTTTCTATCACCTTTATTGATGGATATCGTCGCCTTTACCCGGCTCTTTAAGTTTGGGCAGAAACATTGCATTGCGCTTTTTTACGGTTTCATCTGGGAGTTCAATCTCACCAAGATTTTTTTCATTATCCCGTTTTTAATTAGATAAAATTGTTGAAAGGTTTTTTGTATTGTTTCCTCCCCCCCCCCCCTAGAAAAAAGTGAAGGACATTTTAAAACCGGTGGTCATTACAGTAACAGTGTCGGGAATTGATACTTGAATGAATGTATAAGTTAAAGCCCAAGATCACCAAACATTTCTACCATTTAATTGATTGATTAGATGAGGGTTAAAGCCACTTTTAACAGTATTTGAGCCATAGCACAAGGACTGGAGAAGCTGACCATGGATTCCTGAGATTTCTCGCACCAGTATTACCGCTACATACTTTCTGAGCCTCCAGCTGCTGCTATCTCACGAACAAAATGTTTTACATAAATGAAGACAAATCTAGGTGCTGAAAGTACTGTTAACTAGCAAAGCATGGTTTTTGTTAAGTAATCTTCTTTGTCAAAGATTTTCATGATGAATACACGAGGTTTAAGTAAGCAAAGAGTTAACCAATTCCCAAACAATCCCTCTTTTTACGCCCGTTTATAAAATAGTTCTGGAAAGCAATGTGGAAAATAAAGAAATTGCTTGTTACAAACAATTTCTTCATTTTCCATATTGTTTTCAACCCAGAGAGATATTCATTCTAGAGTTTCCAACAATTTGAAAGTGTAGTCTGTAACCTCTTTGAAGACTCTGGTCAGTCATTTTGAACATGATATGCTCAGGTGAGCTAAAAATACTTAGGAGGCAGACATGCAGGCAAACTTTGCAATATTCCTTATATGCATAAGCATTATTTTTTTTGGTGTAGGCATTCAAAGGATGTAGTGGTTAAGCTTCCAGTGTCAGTTTGCACTCGTTGATCTCTGAGAAGACCTCCATACTTTGTTTATTAACTTAAGCTATCAAAGCTGACGCATTGCTAGCTAAAAACGACACAGGCATTGGAGTTTCAGTTACTTATGAAAAGGCACTGTTTAACCCTTTACCACTCAATCCCTTCTTTTTACACCTCTCAAGAAAAAAGTTTAAAAACATTGAGTACAATGAAGAAATTACTTGTAAAATGCAATGTATTCAATATCCACAATGTTTTCTACCCGAAAAGACAAAGATTTTTTTTAAATTTACCAATTTGAATTTTTCTTCTGCAACATCTTTCAATTTGGACTAGTCTAAAAATTTTGTCATGTGTTCCAATCACCTTGCTTTATCTGCAACAAATTGATAACGTTAATTAAATAGTAACTCCAACGGGATTACACCGATTGAATGTTCACGCGAAAGTAATGAGACCTAACACACATCACAAGTTTCAGTCCATCTCTCTAAATATATATATATATATTTATTTAGTTATTTATCAGACTAAGAAATCAATCATGTAGGACGTAATCTTGTTAAACGGCCCGTAATATTAAATTTATTGCAAGAGAGAGAGAGAGAGAGAGAGAGGGGGGAGGATTTGAAAAGACAAAAACGACCCTTAGAAATTTAAAACAGAAGACTAAAGAAATATCTTATTGTTCAACGGCCTGACTTTTGACAACTATGATACTGTAAACAAATTAGCTCATATACGAATGACAGCATTTAAGACAGGCCAAAATCAAAAGGTTTTGCTGATAATAATTCATAGCGTGTTGTACCCGATAAATAAGTACTAAAGAGTGTATATAACATTCTGGGAAAAGGAGAACTTGCTTGTCACGATTATTTTCTCTTTTTCCCACAATGTTTTCAACAGGAGATATTTTTCTAGAGCGCGTGAAAATGCGGAATTGTGTGGGAATCAGTAAAACAGAATTATATTATATACCTTTAGATATCGCGTGCTCTTTGGTGTCGCGACACGCGCCATAGGTTTGCTAAAAATAGCACCACGCTGTTCGCTCAAATTATATTGAAATCAAATCGGTTATTATCAGTTTTAATGTCTAACAGACCATAAAACATGTAAATTTTGTTAATAATTTACCATTGAAGCGCAATCACACGTGACTATAAAAGCCGTTAATAAAGCCTTTATGTTATGGATGCGTTTTCCGCCATTTTTGACATTTCAATCCTTGGTGACATTGAGACGCGAAGCACGTGGCACAGCCGTCTATTGTTTTGGATATAATTCATTTTGTTGACGAAAAAACTTTTTTACGGGATAATTATAGCAAACAAACAAAACAAAACAAAACAAAAGAGCAACGATATTGACTCGATCTTGATTAATGTCACTAAGAAATGTCGCCATCCATGAATTTAATCTTTTAGCCCTTTACTGTTCAACCCCGGGGTTTTTTTTGTTGTTGTTGCTGTGATTTTCATACTTGGAGCAGTCTAAAATTAAAAAAAAAACGGACGCTGTTTTGAGCAGGCATAATCCATTACCATACGAACAATATATCAGACCGGCCCAATTTGAAAGAAGTTACGAACAACGATTTTGTTTCACCTAAAAATCGGAAGTCAACATTCACTTCCGGTCTGAATGCATCATTTAGTCAAATGGTATTTTGGTCGACAGCACCGGGCTGACAAAACTAACAAACCAAATGTCTTTTGGTGGAGACATTGAACCGATGTCTCGTGTGAGGGTAATTTAAAAAATAGTTGAAAAAACAATTAGTTCCGTTGTGTATCCTTGCGGTAAAATCCGTAACAACTACCCGTCTTCTTACATCGTCAAATTCTACAATTAAAAGAGAAACACACACTTATATCGGCTATATAGGAGCTTTGGTTCGCTTAAAAATATTAGCTCATTATCACACAATCCCACTTTTTGTGCTAGTAATGAAACAATGCCTTGGAAACATTGTGGAACATGAAGAAATTGCTTGAAACAAGCAATTTCTTCATTGCCTCAATGTTTTGTTTACTCAAAAACAAAGAACTTTTAATTTTCCAAATGTAGTTTGCAATTTATTTCAACTAGTCCATAATGCTTTTGTCTGGTAATCGATTAATCCATTACGAAACGGCAAAAGTTGATAATAGTCCAAATTTAAAGGAGTTGCAGACATTTCAAGTTCATGAAATTTTAGATTTTTTCCACTATATGGGAAGAAAAAATTGTTGAAAAATTACGAAGTTGCTTCTTACAAGCAATTTCTTCATTTTACACAGTGCTTTCTAAATTTCTTTTCTAGAGGGGCGTCCAAAAAGCGTTACCGTGTGGGAATGAGTGAAGCTGTGAATCGAACTAGGATTTAAGTTTGAAACCCGCCAGCAAGTATTTCCTTAAAAAGAAGGGGGGGGGGGGGATTGGTACGTTTCTGCTACTGAAATATCACGGTGGCACCCCCGTCCTCTACAGAAAACGCAACGGAATACAGGAATATGCATTGAACGGCATTTATTTAATTCAATACCTAATTTTCAATATAAAGGCGAACTTGAACTTGTATTTTACAACTTCTTTCAATTTGGACCACAGGTTTTATTACGAGACTGCATAATTTGTTTTCATTTTCCGAAATGCCTCTCAAGGTAAAAGGGTTCAGACTATTCGATTAAACTTCTGGCGTCTTTTACGGTGGAATTGATAATCAACAATTGTCAAGGAAACGGGTTTTGAATTTTTAATTTCACTATACTCAACTCCATCGTACAAATTTAAGTGTCGTATTTTTCTAATCTTTCATTGTTACAGCGAGATGAATAAAAAAGGGGCGGTCCTTTATGGAGGGCAGGTGTCAACAGGTGAGAAATAGAGGCTCCCTATACGAACACCTTGCTTGTTTATGTTTTAGTCCTTTTACCGTCAATAGCGGACTTTAGAAATATGATACAAAAGAAGAAAGAAAGTAACAAGTAATTTTCTCCTATTCCACAATAGTTTCCATATTGCAAGAAAATATAGTTCGTGAGATATCATTGAAATTGCTATTATCAAAGAATTTCTTCATTATCAACAACGTTTTCTGTCCAAAAGGAAGAAAGAACTCAAAATTTCATCAACTTGAAATTGTCCTCTGCAGCTTCTTTCAATTTAGACTGTGTGGGGATGGATTCAGATCTGTCTTAACGTTGTCATCCAGTGAAGAGTAACCTGTAGGGAGTCTTCAAAGAATTGATAACCAGTTAATGTTTTGTTGAATTATAGATTAATCTTTTCATGTTTATCTACTATCTTAAATATCGAGCTACTTCCAAAGCCAGGTGAAGATGTTCGTACTTAAATGTGACCTGTGACACATGACGGGTCGCTAGCCCCGCCCATTGACCTCCAACAGGAAGTTCCTCCTCGATATTAAACGGCGGTGTTTATCAAATTTAAAGTAACATTTAAATTTAAATTAAAATGGTTCGTTGGCGGCCTAAAGGTCATAACTACAGCTTTAATAAGAAACGTTTTTAGTGGACGAAAATATCAATAATATATTTTTTTCACATTCCAGAAATAGAATAATCGATCGTTTTCTTGTTACATCTGTTTTATTTTTAATTTCGGTAAAATTAAATGCTGTATTTTCACTTCATGAAAGATATATTGATTTCCTCTGTTAAAAAAACCAGTACGAACGGAATCTGGAGATGCTGGCATATTAAAGGAAATGACATCATTTTATAGACCGCGATGTTTGTTTCGTATCATTTTAGGAGAAAAAATCTTATTCATTTAAGGCTAGTAATTTTACATGACTCGGAATTTCACCATTCGTATGATATACACGGATTTCTGAATTATGGCCCAAGGACTGGTTAACTCAATGACGGTTCACAAACCGTCTTTATCAGATATAGCCAAATTTGTCAGGTTCAACCAGAATTCCAACACTGTACTTTTCGATTTTTTAACCCATTCCCACACGATGCAATTTTAGACCAGTCCAAATTCAAATAAATTACAGGCGATAATTCAAATTTGAAGAAATCTTTCAAATCTTTAGGGGTAGAAAACATTGTGGATAATGAAGAAATTGCTTTTTACAAGCAATTTCTTCATTTTACGCAATGTTTTCCAAAGCTTTCATATCAACAGGCGTACAAAAGCGTGATTGTGTGGGAATGGTTTAAGGGCCTCCGTTCCTCCCTCCCTCCGCCCCCCCCCCTTCAGCCAATTTACAATAAATAATTTAACCTTGACTTGATGTGGTTTGTTCTAAGGCTTTTGAAATAATCGACAAACCCAGTGCCCTATTTCACGAATTGATCTATTCCCACACAATTCCTCCTTTTTACACCCTTCAAGAAAACAGCTTTGGACAAGATTATGGGCAAAGAAAAAATTGCTTGTCTCAATTTCTTCAATGTTCACAATATTTTCTACTCAAAGGCAAAGAATTTTAGAATTTCATCAACCTAATATTGTCGTCTGCATCGTCTTTCAGTTTGGACGAGTCTAAAATTCTATCATGTGGTAATGGGTGAAACAACAACCCGATATGGTCCTAACGTGTACATGTAGAATTTAAGCGATACCTATGAATAAATCAAAGTGCTGAAAGCACTGTAAGCTAGCAAAGCATGGTTGAATTAAGAAAACTTTCCCGTGTTGTGTTGAAAACATTATGGACATTGAAGAAATTGCTTGTACAAGCAATTTCTTCATTGTCCACAATGTTTTCTAAAGCTTTTTTTCAAAATGCTTAAAAGGCGGAATTGACTGGGAATGGGTTAAATAGCGTGCGTTTGACACAGTTTACTACAATTTGAATGGAGTTTGCAATATTCCCAATACATTTAGAACTACTTTTAATGGCGTAGGCATTTAACGTATTTAGTAGTTAAGCCTCCAGTGGTAGTTTGCACTCGTTGAACTTTGAGACGACCTCAAAATTTCGTCTGTTAACTTTAGCTATCAACGCTGACGCTTTGCTAGCTAAAAAGGGTTCGAACAACAGTATCAATGTGTGAAGTGCGACGCGCGCCGCTATAAACGTATCACCTGAGTCGCTCGGCGAGTAGGTGAAAAAAAAGTTTCCCTTAATCGCTACGAAATTGGTTTGCAATTGCATCCTATCTTTATTTTGCATATTAACCATTGTCATGAGGAATGGCATCCTTTGCAAAACTGTATTAACACCAAAGGGCTGAATGCACTGGTAGCTTTAAATGTTGGCTAATATCTGTTTTGAAAATTCGTATTATGGACAATTCTGGCTTAAAATGGACAATCGGGTGTAGTAGACTATGATCAGACGTTGATTACGTCTATATATCCTACCATCGTATCGTGTTCAGTATGACAAGGGTTAAAAACTCTGGTGTTTTTCTATCATTCAGAATGATTGCATTATAAAAATTTCGACAGTAGCGCTCTTTTCGAGAACGGACAAAGTGATGATTGACCAATCGCGGACTGCCAATAAAGGAATCAGCAAATCAATCAAATAATTCATTCAGTCCGCAATTGAGTTTGAACGCCTAAATGGCCGCCATTTCTATGAATCATTTTTGCTTGTTTGGTGATTTATACGTCGTAACTAAATCTTATTCAAGCTGTAGTTACGACGTTTAGGTAGCCAACCACCTCCTGATTTTACATTTTTGTTACATGCTACTGAATATAAATTTTGCAAAATAACGCCATTTAAAATCGAAGCGGAATTTCCTGTCGGAGTCAATTGAAGGGACATACGTAGTAAGTGGATGGGGCCAGCGATTATTGAAATTCGAACCCCAACATTTATGTAAACTAATTTTGTTGATTTGGAGATTTACATGTCGTAATTACCGCTTATTCATGCTGTTGTTACGGCGCTAAGTTCGCCAACCAACGACATATCTTTCGTTTTATGTCAAAGACAACAATTTGTACAAAATGATATTGTTTATTTCTTCAGTCGTGCTGAAATGTTTGAGTTTAGTGGGCATACCAGTGTTGCGTCGATTCCGTAACCAAATATCTGTAAAAGAGGTAATATCTGAAGTTGACCACGGTTTATTAGTTATAAACTTTGGTAGACTTCAGTTCATGTAAGTGGCAAGAAAGAATGACCACTCCGCAATCGGGGAATACCCTGAAACGGTTAGTATAGATGCTGTTGTACGTATCCGTTTGGCCCCTAAACATGAGTGCCTTTTCCATCGTCTTGGCCCGTTTATGCAAAACAGTCTTACCTATATATTCTACGATGGGTAAAATCGACAACTAAAAAAGGACCCATATAGGCCTATCCGGCAATTCAAAAAGACAATCTAAAAAAAAAAAAAAAAAAAAATACATGTAGTTTGAATCGGAAGTAAACTTTGAACTCCGAGATTATCCAACATTTTTGTGAAGCATTTTCGTTGCTTTGACGTCGTGAATTCAACTAAACAAAACTGTTGTTACGACGTTTAGGTCGACAACCAAACTTTATTTTTTGTTACATGTGACTTGCTATAGAAGTATCCCTTTTGATCTGAAAGTGGAACTTCCTGTTGGAGTCAGTGGATGTAATTAGTGACGTCAATGGGCGGGGCCGGCGATTCGTCAATTGGGTTTACGAGGACATGTTCATTAAACTTTAGAAAAAATGCCTATTTTCTTTTGTTACTTAAACGGGATGATCGAATTTCAAAAGTAACAATCTTTAATATGGCGTGATTACTCTGGTCAAGTTTGGTAAGAACTCGAGTATTAACCGTGTAAACGAGAGAACTTCGATGACCTGTTTTTTTTTTTTTTTTTTTTTTTTTTTGGGGGGGGGGGGTTGAGGGGGGGGGGGTCACTTTCTTCTCTTACTTCTCGGAATTGACCTTATTTCGACAAAAAACGATCCTTTCGACTGGACAATTATTCTGTGTACGTTTGAAAAGAATCTGATAACAAAGTGAGCTTTATTGACAGACAGACGCACAGCCGCCATACAGATGCTCGGACGGACGAAACGCATGCCATCGCCATAGTTCTTCTGGTCTTGAGGGTAGAGCAAAAATCGGACACTTAATGTAATTGGAATAGGGCTTATCTGTATAGTAGAAATGGGCCAATAAAATAAAAACAAAAAAAAAAAAACACAAACAAACAAACAAACGAAAAGGGTAAATTCTGACCTAAAAACAATCTATCTGCAAGCTAAAACCAAAGTTTGGATGGTTTAAGTGATCTAGACTGGTCATTTGATCTATAAAATTACTGCGGAGCAAAAGTGCTTGCAAGAGTTGAACTAATCATAGGTAATTGTTTGACAATTTTGGTCAAGGAGGAATTTCTGAAAATTGGTTGGTCCTGAAAAGGACCTTTTGGGCGTCAGTGAATACTGACAATGGTTTACAATCTCACCATCGGTTTATTCGTCGGAATCGGAAACAGTTCGGAACATCTGCTGTCGGAGACCCTGAATCTCAGTGGCCTTCCTGGTGGCGAAGTCGTAATACATGTTTCTGACCCCCTCGATAACGGCAAGTCGCAATCTGAGCTGGTATCTGTGTGACCTCTGGTTGTTGACCCTAGCTCTATTGTATCGACAGGAAGTCTCTTGTAGCTTGATGTTCATGAGAATGATTTGGTTACACGCTTCTTGGAACTGCCTCTCTCGTTTAACTAGGTGAAGCTGGGCATCAGCCAAACGAACTTGGTCACGGTTAGAACATCCGATTTTCGGTGCCATCTTGGATTTCAAATGTCGAGGCGAAGTTGATTGTGGTGAAATAGATGGTAAATGATACAATCGTCGTATTAGCTCGTACTTTTATAGAAAAGTCGGGCGTTAAAACAATCTGTGAAATGGAGGGGAGTAGTGACATTGTAAAAGCACGGGATTCCGTTGCCCGATAAGACGGCCTTTGATGGCAGCCGACATGTTCGCACCTCACGTGACGTTCGAGGATTTCGAAGCTCCTGAACCTTTATATCAAAAACTGTAGAATGAATTGAATCTTAAAGTACAATGTTCAATCCCCAATTATTGAATTTCACGACAAAATGAAATGAAATAACATTCATAGTTCGACAGGCATATCAGGCCTTCTTTGGAAGGGGTTTAAAACAGGATGGTTTAACCCACTCCCTCACACTGGCGCATTTGGAAGCCACTCAACAAAGATATTTGGGAACACATTGTGCAAAATGAAGAAATCGCTTGTAACAAGCAATTTCTTCACATTATACAATATTTCTACCCAGAAAATTGAAAAATCTAAAATTTCATCGATTTAAATTGTCGTCTGCAACTTCTTTCGATTTGGACCAGTCTAAGAATGTGCCATCTGGTAATGGGTTCAACGAGATCTCTTAGCGTGTAGGAAAGCACGAATTAAGAAGCTAAGACTATTTTTTTTTAAATCGAGATGTCTGAGGCCCTCCGCTTCCGAAATAGGAGGTATTGAATGGTGGCATGAAAAGCCGAATTTATTCAACGAGTCATCTATCAATAGATGAAAACGAGGCTTTGACGAGTTTGGTAAATTCGGTATTTAATGAACATGAATTTAATATTCTTTTTAAAATATGAACATAATTTTTTCGTCAAATCGATAACGTCCTTGTAGTTCATATGTTTATATTTTTTCGTAAATCACGCAACACCGTTCGTGACGACGCGCTTTATATTCCCGCAACTCTTCTGTACCTCGGAATTTGATTGTTTATATTGACGGCAGTATATCATTTATATGTATAACTTAACGCTGGCATTACTGTATCTTTTGTTCAAACAATCTAATGAGCTCAGACAATAAGCTGTGTGATTTAATGTTTTGTAAACTGGGCCTATCGCCTAAATTACTTAATAAATATATGTTATGTTATGTTATTTAAAAAGATGCCATAACATGCATTGCGTCACGTCAATTTTCGTCTAGCATGAAGGCGTAGCATTTACTTCAAGTCATCTGAGAGTAATAACACTAGTGTAATAACTAAAATCTAGATTTTTTCTCCTTTGAATATGGATTATTACCTCTACTATACAGAGAATGCATCCCATAAATTTAATTTTCCTTAGTTGTCTGGAACTTCATAACTATATAGAGATTCATTCCCGAAGAAATAGTTTTCCTTAGTTATCTAGAACTTCTTAACTATACACCGAGAGATTCTATCCCATAGAAACGGGTTTCCTTAAATCTTCTCTTTCCTATCAAATCTACTGTCCTGGCACAACGGAAGTGTTAAATGGGTCTATGCCTGACATTTCCAACCATTTCGCATGTGCGACAGCCATTCGGGGTAATTAGAACATGCGCTGATTGTCTAAAGAAGCTTTGGGTCAGTCTCTATCTACAGAGCGCAGAGTGAAGTCTCTGATCAGACTGTGCGAATGCACAGGCTGATCTGAGTCTTCACATGGCGCACATGTGTATTGGTTGGAAATGTCATGCGCTAAAATATTATTAATCCATGTTTGTATATTTTTTGTCCATGATGTACTGTTATATATGTACCTGGTTGTAAAATAAAAATATATTCTGTTCTGTTAAAAAATATAAGGGCGGTCCTCTTTTCGGGACGAGTCAATTAATGGAAATTGAAACAATGACGATAAGATGAAAGAAATGATAATTAATAAATAGATAAATTAGACGTCTTTTATGGAATGGATCTGGTTGATTATATACCTAATAACACCAAACAATCCCTGAATTTTCGAAGGCCCCTACGATAAGGGTCGAAGAAAATATTGTGGAAAGAGAAGAGCAATTTTCTTCTTTCTACACATTGTTTTCGTCCAAGAACGACAGAGGTATTTGAAATTATATCAATACGAAATTTTTCCTGCAACATCTTTGCAATTTGACCGGTCTAAAACTGAATGTCAGAAGCACTGGATGTTGTATAGTTAGACCTCAACTGCACTTTAACATTGTATTTCGATAAAATCATTGGAAAGTATAGATTGCTTTTTAAAATCATTTCCCCCTTTCAATATACCCTCAATTCGAAATGTTGTCTGTAATCTCTTGGAATGTCGACCGGTAGTAAATAATGCATCATGAACATGGATTTGCATAAAGGGTTAAATGTATAAAGATTTTTAGATTATGTTATCAAGATGTGAAGTGCGACGTTATCAAGGTGTGAAGTACGACGCTCGTCCCTGATAGCTTTATCACGACTGCCGGTCGGTGAGTAGGGGACAAAAAATAACTTAATCAGTTAATGCAACTACGTAAAAAAAAAAAAAAAATCAACGCGAGTCATTTTGCAAAACAAAGGATCTATAAATTTCCATTGGTACGCTTCACGTGTCTTGATGAGCAGCTGGGGCCTCGGAATGGATGTAGTTGTAGTACTGGTGTGAGAAATACCAGGAATCCACGGAAAGATGCTCCAAGCTCAGCGTTATGACTGAAAAATATTATAAGATGCATTAAACCCCATTCAAACAAACCTGTCACGTGTACTATATTATATTTTGCGTAAGGTTTTAATACTAGACGTTTGATAATTGTTGATGTCATTGTAACAAAGGTTAGATTGACAATTGAACAATAGCTGGCCCCGCCCACTTACTCCTTTTGGCCATACCCACTGACTCCAACAGGAAGACCCGCTTCGATCTTTAACGGCTTAAATTATTGGACAGTAGCATGTAACAAAAATAGTATATATAGTTGGCGACCTTAACGTCGTAACTGCAGCTTGATTAAGCTATAGTTACGTCTTTTAAGCACCCAAACCAACAAAACGATTAACAAAAATGGCTGCCAATGTTGGATTTCAAAACCAATTCCTGGACTGAATGAATGATTTCATTGGTCGACTGGTCATTTGATTGACAATCGCGATTGGTCAGTTGATGGATCGCAAACCTATCCTCTTATCTCCAACACGACAGATCGACTGAAATAATAAACGACATCGTTTTTGTAAAATGCATGACCAGGGTCATAAAACAGAAAGGAGGTCGTTGGCGATCTAAACGTCGTAACTATTTGATCACATCGAAGTTACGACGTTTAAGTCGCCAAACCAACAAAAATGCTCAGCATTATTTAGGTTCAAAAACTATTTTCCATTCTGAATGAATTGTTTGATTAGTCAATTATTTTTTGATTGGCAACACCGATTTGGCAATCAATTTATTACACAGAATATAGACAATGAAAAGAAACTAGACGATAGAGCGACGTTAGCTGGGTCTGTTCTGTTCATTTATAGAGCGTTGTTAGCGCCATTGCATTAGTGGATTGATTGTCAATTGACGGTTTGTTGCTGTTATTTTAAAAAAAAGGGGTGACCAATCAGATTATTCACTTAGGCCAGAACAGAACTATAAACTTTTAAACTCGTAATTACAGCTTGTTCAATGTGTAGTTACGACGTTAAGGTAGCCAGCCAACGAACTATCCACGCATTGTATTTATCAGAAAACACGTCCTTCTTTTCCTAAGTCGAAAAAAGAAATGTCGGAGTTCAGTGGACGTGCCCAGCGATCCGTCAATTGAGAGATCGCTGGCCACGCCCACTTAGCTATGACCGGAAGTTACACTTCGATATAAAACAGCGTTAATGTTCTAACTTTGTGGCTAGTTACATATACAAGAATTGAGTAAATTGGTTGGTTGGTGACATAAACGGCGTAACTACAGCTTGAATAAGCTGTAGTTACGGCGTTTTAGTCGCATAATCAACACAAATGTTTCACATAAAATACGGCTTATGGAAGGGTTCAAAGCTAACTTACGGCCTAAATGAAGCATTTGATTGGTCGATTGATTCTTTGATCGACAGACGCATTCCGTCACTTGTCCCGAGCATTGTTTCATTTGGTCGATACAGCGTTTAGACGACTTTACCGTTATTGTCAAATAATTTGATCTCTCTCGGCGAATTTGAAATCACCAAGAGAGCAGCGATGTCGCGATAAAACTTAGCGGTCGTTTGGAACCATTATATTTTTAATTGTTAATAAATTGCAAATACTGAAACGGAATGCACAGTTACCTTTCGTGCGTGTGAACCGGTCTCGGTAAATATTCATTCCAACACTTTCCTCCCACCAATGGGTTTATAATCTTACACCTAAATGGGATGAGCAGTTCGAGGCTCGGAAAAAATGTAGTGGTGATACTGGTATGGGAATTAACATAAATCCATGGTTAGGTACTCCAGACGTCGCGACATGACTGAAATGTAGTTAAAAGTCGCGTTAAACCCAATTCAAACAAACATAGCTAATATAGAAATGGATGCAATGTTATGCAGATTGACGTAGAGTCGTCCTAGTTTATCGCGTTTGGATAAACATTTCTTTTCATTTTAGTTAAGTTTTCCGTATAAAGAGGGAATATTACAACAGTGTCTTTTTCTATTTCTTGTTATCGTGTTCGAGAATCGTGTGTAGGTATTTTTATTGGATGATACCGGAGGTCGAATCCAATAAGAATATCTACACACGATTCGAGAACATCGTAACACCTTTCGACCGTTATTCGTTTGAAAGGAAAAAGATAGGTCTAAAAAAGGATGTTAATCGATGCGTCATACTTCAACTCCGTCTACAAATTACACAAGATTTTATTTACGTTGTGGTAATAAATTGCGGAGACGGAAATGGACTTAAAGATATTCATTGTGTTTATAATCTTTCCGCGACGGGAAATAAAAGTGCGAGTAATGTCAGATACTGATGGATTTCCAGTCACACCAATTGAATTAACGACGTCAGTTGTAAAATAAGTTGTATAGCGCAGTTGGTGGCGCAATAGCCTCCCAATCTTTAATCAAGGGATGTCATGGTTTCGATCCCCGACGGCTGCACATATTCTTTCCTATATTTGTCTCTCACCACTGGGTGGATAATCGTAAACCTTAGTGGGATAGCAGCTGGAGGCTAGGAGAGGAATTAATTGTAGTACTGGTACGAGATATACCAGGAATCCATTGTTAGTGCCCAAGCCCCTGCGATATGAATGGAAAATTGTTTAAAGCGGCGTTTAATCCCATTCAAACAAACAAAACGAATTAAGTTGTCTTTGGCACAAAATAAATGACAGATCGTTGGTTGGGGACCTAAACGTCGTAAATACATCTCGATGAATCAGTCTATTTTTCGATTCGGAGACAGAAATGAATTTCAGTGTTTTGGGATAAATGCCGTGAAGATCAAATCACTTTACTCGTCGAAAGTGAAAGTAAATTTTCAGTTTTTTTTCATGGATCATGTTTGACAGAAAAGACAACCAGTGCGAAAAGGGGACTTAATAACAATTTTGCTCTTAGACCTTGATCTTCACCACAGCGAAGTCGACAATATCGGACAGGAGGAAATTCTAGACAATTGGTTGGTCCTGAAAAGGACCTTTTGGGCGTCAGTAAATACGGACTGAAAACGGCTTACATCTCGCCGTCGATTTCTTCGTCTGAATCGGAAACATTTCGGAACATCTGCTGTCGGAGACCCTGAATCTCAGTGGCTTTCCTGGTGGCGAAGTCGTAATACATGTTTCTGACCCCCTCGATAACGGCAAGTCGAAGTCTGAGCTGGTATCGATGTGACCTCTGGTTGTTGACCCTAGCTCTATTGTATCGACAGGAAGTCTCTTGTAGCTTGATGTTCATGAGAATGATTTGGTTACACGCTTTTTGGAACTGTCTCTCTTGTTTAACTAGGTGAAGCTGGGCATCAGCTAAACGAGTCTGGTCACGGGTAGAACGTCCTATTTTAGGCGCCATTTCTGATTTTTCTATCAACGTCAAGTCGAAGTCGATATTGGGTAAAATAGATGGTAAATGGTACAGTTATTGACTAGACTCGAACTTTTATAGAGAAGGTGAGCGATAAAAGAATTTTTGAAGTATAGGTGAGTAATGGCGTTGTGTAAATACGGGATCCCATTGTCCGATAAGAAGCCTTTGACGGCTGCCACCGTGTTCACACCTTACGTGACGTTCGAGGACCTCGCAATCCTTTACCCTTTCATTACCATGGATGTATTTTTTTCGACCGAAAATGATATTTTGAAGTTACATTTCTTAATATTCTTCAACATATTCGTTATATATGCATTATTTGTCAGGCCAATTCACGGGAAGAAAAAAAATATATATATCGATAAATAGAACAACAAGATCTGACAACTCTGGCCCCACCTATTTCTTACGACAGGAAGCCCGTTTCGTATTCAAACGACGTTATTTTGAAAAAAATATGACCAGTACCATGTGACTAAAACAAGTAGTATAGTTGGTTTGCGACTTATACGTCGTAACTACTACAGCTTGAATAAGTAAGCTGTATTTACGACGTTTAGGTCGCCATACCAACGGAGGATGTTAACGAAAATGGCGGGCAATGGAGATTAATGATGGACCCAGATTACGTGACATGTACCCTTTAAATTAGGATGTAAACGTAAGCAAAATGCATGGCTTCTTGTCAACAACAAAATCCTATGGTTCTTATGGATATAAATCTTTTGTAGTTTAGTAGTTGATTAACCCATTCACATATTTCCCCCTTTTTAAAGCCCCCCCCCCCCCTGAAAACTTTAGAAAACAGGCATTTCCTATAATATACTCTAACCAGAAAGGTAGTGGGGGGTCACCATCTTCTTTTAAATGGACCACTCTAGAAATTGCAGCGTAGCAGTTGGTTAGGATTGGTAAATTGAAAAAGATAATACTAAGTTAAAGAATTTGTATCAGAAATTTCAAAGTGTAAAGAAGACATGTGATAGAGCTGATATTTCATTTTCCCTGGGTGAGAAGTTTGACGCCCGCCATGTTCAGGATTCTTACGTGAGGTTGTCGGCGGGTAGTTGATAATTTGGGTTGAACTGTCGCCTTTCATAGTTACAAACCATAACGCAGTAGAATTGATTGAATTGACCGATCGTGATGTCAATTAAGGAATATATCGACCAATCAAATTAATCATTCAGCCCGGAATTGTGATTTAAAAACCAACAATGGTCGCCATTTGTGCGAAACGCGTCGTTTGGCGACTTAGACATCGTAACTACAGCTTATTCTATCTTTTCGTTACATGCTACTGACCATAGATATTTTTTTCAAAATAACGCCGTGTAAAATCGAAGCAGGATATCCTGTCAGAGTCAATTCGGGTGGCCAAAGGAGTAAGTGGGCGGAGCCAGCGATTGGTCAATTCATTAAAATTGAAATTCCTTAGTATATATTTTATCACTGTTCAGAAAAACTTCATGTTCATTTTATTTTGTTATTTTTTCATCTACTCATTTATTTTCTCTCGTCTGCTTAATCATTTATTTATATACATGTATTTATCAAAGAAAAACGCTAACAAAATTTCTTAATGAAACGTTCAGAAAAAGTAATTTAACGTAAAATAGATGTAACTGCCAAATAGATTCTTACCTACGTTGTTGGAACTAGTAATTTACACCTTTTTTAAAGCGGAAAATCCCACTTGTGAAATATGCCTTTACTTGAACAAACCATTGTTTTGAGCATATTACTGTTTATTTAAAAAAGGAGGAGGAAAAGAAAAAAGAACTGCATCGACACAAATTTTCAAAGTTTATGTAACTTCGCATCTGGTGAAAGACTGAAATGGTTTCGTGGCAAAAAGAAGTTGCACAGAATTATGTAAGAATGTTTTGAATAGCTATTATTATTATCAAAATGTAAATGGCAAGGAAATAGACTAATTTATTTATATTTGAACCTGTATTTAATTTACGTTTAATGTCCCGCCCCAATGATATTTATCTGTTATTCCGTTGACACTAAATACAGCTGGATCTAATGTTCATTGATCCTCACCATGGCCTAAAAGAAATAGTTGGTAAAGGATAATTTGGTGAGTATACTGGTATGATGTATCTTAACCAATTACCAGGTGATACCATATTAGATTGGTCCAAATTAAAAGGAGTTGCGGACGACAATTAAAAGTTTGCGAAATTATAGAATTTTTTCATCTTTCTTGGTAGAATACATTGTGTAGGATGAAGAAATTGCAATCAATTTCTTCATTTTATACAATGTTTTTTTTTCCATTTGTTTTTCTTGATTGGGATCAAAGAGGGTCATTGTGTGGGAACAGGTTAAAATTATAAAGGACTGATCAAAAGAAACATTTACATATATTCACATATGTATCAGAAAGAGAACTTAAATTCGGAGCCACCGACTGTACCTTTATCCAAGTTTCAACTAAAACATTTTTCATTCCGGTCTTTTCATTATTCAACGCTACCGCAATGAAAAAAAAATCGATTGACCAATCAAATCAAATTTAGACTGGAAGAAATCTAAGCTGTTGTGACCACGTTTTCGTCGCCAGTCCGGATTTTCTTTTCTTTCTTTTTCTTTTTTCCGTTCTTGACCACCATTTACGAACTTCATTTGAAATCTCGGTCGAACTCCAAAGACGGATTTTTTGTTGTTGTTCTTTTTTTTTGAGGGGGGGGGGATTCTAGTTTGAGTGTGTGGGTGAGTTATTGTAGGATTAAGATGCCTCGGTGCTCTAGACATGGTATGGACCATAAGAGAGAAAGAAGCGGCTAGAATAGGATTTGAGTTCAAACGCTCAAAGCTCTACTACGAATCGAATAGCATCGTTAGTTCTTTAAAGTGTCCAGTGTAAAGCAGCGATACTCGCGAAAATACGTCTGGGGTTCTAGTTGGGAGGGAGACGCCAACTTCTCTGAAAACTCTAGCCTCGTTCGAGATTCGAATCACGGACCTTAGGATTGGTATTCTTGCGTTTTACTACTGCACCACCAACCTAGTTTGGTCGTTCTTCTTTTCAATGTTCGTTAAATGGAATAGCCAGATGTTCCATTTACACCTAACAGTCAGACATTTTTATTAAACCCATTACCAGATGACAAAAAAGACTGGTCCAAAATCAAACAAGTGCCACACGCTTACATATTCAGCCTTACATTTTGATTGTTGTGTGTGTGTGTGTTTTGTTCTTGATGTTGGTGTTGGTAGTGGTGACGTTTTATTACTATTTCCGCTTTGGCTTGTAGCCTTTGTTTTGGACGGCTCCGGGATACTGCTTCTCTCGTTTTTTTTTTTCTTCTTTTTTTTTAATTAGAGTTCTAATGCTTCTTTTAAGTTTAACAATACACAATCTTCAGTTATGGGATGTCGTGGGCTCGATCCTCGGCGGCGGCACATATCCTTCCCGACTTTTGTGTCTCACCAGTGGGTGGATTATAGTTAACCCGAGTGGGATAACAGCTGGAGGCTAGGAAAGGATGAAGTAGTAGTACTGGTGTGAGAAATAACAGGAATCCATTGTTAGATTCTTCAGCCACCGCGATATGACTGAAATACTGTTAAAAGTGGCGTTAAACCCCCTTCAATCAACCAACCAACTAACAATACCAAAGTTTACTACCAGTCAGAATGCAAGATTTGTATGGACGGTTGATTCTTTGATTGACAATGCGATCAATCATTTGAAAGAAGTTGCAGTCAATTTGCTTGAGAAAACACATTGTGGAAAAAGAAAAATTGCTTGTAACAAGCAATTTTTCTTTTTCCACAATATTTTCTACTTCATTGAATGGTTTCATTTCAAATTGTCAGGTCTAGCACATTAACTGACCGAGGCAGGAAAACACTTTCGCTATGTTTCATTACGACCTTGTCGTTAGAATGGGAACAAATAAATTCAAATCGCCACGATGACCGCCAAAAAGGTGATAAGTCTCACAAAATCTGGTTATTATTGAATTAATAAACATTTGAAATGTTTGAAAACGTCGTTTAACAAGTGCCCTTTGTTTGCACTGATGGGTTTGACCCTGTTTTAACACCTTTCTCTGTCTGTTGGAATTGACAATGGTTGTTTTTCTTTACCCTTTCATAAAGGCACACGGCATATAATAGTGTCGTTAAGCCAGTGAATGAGGGACTTTGCCATAGAAAACAGAACAGAACAGAACATATCTTTTATTTACATCCCGGTACATTATTGTGCAATGGCCCTTTCCGAAAACGTGGTTTACTTCCCTTTGGTCCAAAGTCGTTAGAGTGATTTCCCTTTGTACGGGTAGCAAATTTTGATAGAACTCCGTGAACCACGGAGGATAACGGCTTTCTACCTGACGAAAACATCGACTTTTCAACTTTTAAATTTGTGATTTGAAGAAATACTTGCGAGCCAGTAATTCAAAAAGAAAACTCAAAACTAAGGAGTTTTTAGACCGACAGCTTAATTTCAAATTATGTGTTTCAACCAATATTGCATTAAAAATAACCTCGACAGATGCATATTATGTCAAGTTATATTAGAATGAAGTCTTATGTGGAAAGATTATTTATTTTTTTACCAGCGATTTTCCTCAAGATATTTTCCTTAACATAAGTAATATTTATCTATGACATAGAAAAAGGAATGGATAAAGAATTATACTGTAGAAAAAAAAAACCTCTCCTATCTGAAACAGGATTATTATCATCATATTAACATGTAAAAATATGACCAGCATCATCAAATACACGTACTTGAAGTAGATTAACCTACAAATATGTTACTGTTTTGCCAAATTTAGACCTGTCTAAAAATCAAAGGCCTTGCAGACGACAATTCAATTGTATCTTAAAAATAATCATTCAGTAGGATAGAGAATATTGTGGAAAAGGAAGAAAGGAAGAACGTAAAAACACAGGGACGTAAAAACCAGGGATTGAACAGGAAACTGTTAAGGGGTTGCAAATTAAAACCAATATATATCATTGCGAAGCATTGTCGTGTGTCCTATCAGCATGTCATGTGTGTACTTTACTTTGATCATAAGAAGTCATCTCTTTGTCACATCTGCTTGGTAAATAATCCTTGCAAACCCTTTAATATTTTCTTGTTTCAGTTTCGTTTAACTTATTTTGGAAACTTGAATGAGACGTTCATTCTTTTCAAAAATATTTCCATCAAAACTGTATTCATACATTTTTTCTCTTTTGTCGAAGATAACTTATTTTGACAAAGGTCTAATTTTCATCTCTCATTTATTTTCGTTTACTTTGATGGATTGTGTTATAAATTTCTCTGGAATAACTTTGTTCTCATAAATTTTGAAACAATTTTAAAGAAATAACATGATGTATATTATTTAGGGGTATTCAAAAGAAAGTCATCATAAGACTTTGACAACATTTTGTCCAAGTTTAATGTGCAATAATTTCTACATCTCTGCAACGACTTAAGATTTGTTTCGAACATTCGCTCATTTATAATGTAAAATGTAAGTCAATCTTTTAACCCCTTACCAGGCAAATTCTTAGACTGGTCTTAAATGAAAATTGCAGAAGGCTATTAATTTCGGGGATAGAAAGGAATTCCTTGCTAAAAGTAACTTCTCCTTTTCTCATTATGTTTTCGACAGTTTATGTTCTCTAGTGTGTAGAAAAAAAGAGACAAGGAGGTAATTATTAAACCAATTCCCACACAATTGCTGCCTTTTGACACCCTTCAAGAAAAGCGATTTGGAGACATTTTGGATAATGAAGAAATTGCTTCAAGGTTGGAGCAATTCCTTCATTGTCCACAATGTTTTCTGCCATAAATGAAGAATTATTTAATTTAATCAGCTTTCACTTGTCATCTGCAATTCCTTTGAATTGGGACCAGCATATCAATATTTTGTTGTCTGAGAATGGGTTAACCCATTCCCTCACCATCCTGCTTTTGTTATGTGGGAAGGTATTAACTACCTTCCGCTTATTTACGCCCCTAAAGGAAACAACTTTGGAAAACATTGTTGGAAATGAAGGAATTACTTGAAACAAGCAATTTCTTCATTTTCAACAATATTTCCTACCCTATACGTGAGATATTTAAATTCTATCAACTTAAAGTTGTTATATGTAACTTCTTTCAATTTGGACCAGTTATATTGTTTTGTAAAGGGAAAGCAAGGATTTATTACCCAGACAATCATTGGAGTTGAGACTAGTTTTGCTGTTTCTAACAGCTCTTATTTGGTATCTTACAAAGGTTCGTTCACCTCTGAGTGTGATTGCATCTTACCTCTAATAAAATGTGTTTGATCTGAGGAAACATTTTGATTTTTTTACTAACATGCGCATTTCAAAGCATTTCAACACATAAATTACTATATTTCTTTATTTTTCGAAGAAAGCAAAAGATTTGTTATTGAAAACAGATATGGTGTACACAAATGAAATGTGAACTTCAAACGCAGATTTATATAAAATATAAAGGAAAGTATTTCCTAGGACCATTTTTGAAGTTCACCTATAATATATCTGAAAATGTTGTCTGTAACATTAATTTTGACCAGTCTAAAGTTGCTTTATTCGGTAATAGGTTAAAACATGGGACCAATCATTATTAAGGCCTTATTTACTTTATAATCCTTTTCAGAGACAAGTCACTCTAAGAGGAGATCTTTTTGTACATATTTTATTCATTATAAATACTCTTTGTCCCTATAAACAGTGGTTACTCTTGTCCGAACTAGAGTTTGAAACTCGCTTTTTTTTAGCGGCGAGCTTTAGTGATGGTGCCGTGTCCATCGTCTGTTATGATAGATTGGCCATCAACTATTTTCCGTCGATAATTAAAGTATACGGAACAATAAACTCGTTTTTTCTGAGTTGATTTAATTAATGCCTTATTATCTGCCATTTCTTTTATCTAAATTTGCTACCCGGAAGTAGAATTGGGACCGTTTTGTAGTTTCATCACGTTGGAGAGTATTCAAGCGCAATAACTCTTTCAACGTATTTTCGGAATGGGCCATATGGGGAAAAATAAAACAAATGTATATAATAAACAATTGAAAACTTCCGGCTAGGCAAAATGAATGGACTAAGATATATTGAAAGAGTGAAAAGTGGTGAAAAAAAACCACTTTATTATTATTTATTTATTTTAACGAGGGATAGAAGAAAATATTAGACCTATAAAAGGTTGCTTATCTAATCTCGAAAGTAGACTTATTTTGTTGTTGTTTCTAATGAAAGGCTCCAATCTATGTGATATCTCTTTACCTCCAAAATCCAGCAACCACAGCTTAAAACAAACTTTAGTTACAGGCTTCTTGACGCAAAAAGGCGATATGCTTAGTATGTCTGCTTTTTTACAAAGAAGATGTTGAACTCTTGACTGAAAACAGTTGTTTTGTTAGGAATTTGCTGAGAAGGTTTTTTTTCCAAAACAGACACATAGACATGTAGATACATTCAATTACAATGTTGTAGCAATAATCCGGATCTTCTATTCTTTACGAAATCACATGATTATTTTCATTGCCTAGTTGATGTCCACTCCTTCACATTCTCGTATTTAAAGGGCTGTATAAACATGGCTTTTGAAAGCATTGTCGGAAAAGGGGAAATTGCTTGTCCTTCTCTAACAATATTTATTACGCAAACCATCAAATTTACTTGTTTGTTACATGTTACCGATCACAATTTTAGCTTCTGCTGTTTGATATCTAAGTTGAACTTTCCGTTGAAGCTTATCGGCTGGGTCACCTTTTCAGAATTCACATGTTTTACCACCGAACCACAGGGCCACCATTGACTCCAAAGAATAGAAAACATAAACAAAAATAAACCATTCAACCCTTTCCCGTACAATCACTTGTTTTTACGTCTCTGTGTTTTTATACTTGGAAAAACATTGTGGAAAAAGAAGAAATTGCTTGTAACAAGAAATTTATTCTTTTCCCACATTTTTTTCTATCCTACTAAATGATAATTTATAAGATGAATTCAACTTTAAATTGTCGTCTGCAAAACGTTTAAATTTAGACCAGTCTAAAATTTAAGAAAAAAAAAAAATAGGAAAGAGTTAAATATGTCTAGATATTAAAGCAGACTTTATCAACCTTATCCTGACCTTTATGCTGATCCTATTCTAAGGCCCGTGAATACGAATCAAGTGATACTTCTTTAAACGTCGTTTTAGTTTTGTTTTGTTAGGTTTATTTATTTACCTTTTTTAATGCTTTTTGTTCTCTCTGTCTTTTATCAGAATGAAATCAATATCAGATCCACAACATTCCAGCATTTTTCGTGACGATTCTGAAACATATATAAAAAGCAAAGGAAACTTACAGGTCACTTGCTGTATTTCGAGAGTCAAGTAGGGAATTAATTTGTATTTGTTCAATAAAACTCCGTCTTTTCTCTTTGTGCGAACAAATCATCTCGAAAAGAGAACGTTTCCATGTACAATGTACAATGTAACCTTTTACTCACCTGAAATAGACAAGCTGAACTCGGAATATTCCTGCTTCGGTAGGAGGCATAGACAAAGATCAGATGCACACATGTGCAGTCTGAACATAGTCTGCACTACCTGTTTGTGCTTTTGAAGTAAGAATTGTCCATATTAAGATCAATTTCAAAACTAGATATTGACCCTGACAACCAGACCTACAGTGTCATCAGCTCGTTGATTCTAATGCATTTTTGAACAAGGATTTTATTCATTATTGCAACGGTTAACTCGCGCACATCTCTCTGCGCGCCACAAATCGAACATCCGTTTTCATCAGTAGACGTTCATGATGACAGAACTGTACTACAGTGCCAATCGAGTATACCCAAGGTCACTGTGTTCAGACCCATTTTGTGAATCTGTACCGTATCAAATACAAGTGCTTGAAAATGAATAATAAATTAAACCTAACTACTATTTCCGTGCTATTTTACCAAACATCAAAGGTGAGACATAGTCGTGAAACCGGATAGCACAAATAAAACCTACTTCTGTACACCAATAAAACATGGAACAGTGCTAACCCGAAGAAAATGAAAATAGAACCTACTTCTGTACACCAATAAAACATGGATCAATGCTAACTCGAAGAAAATGAAAACTTGACATTGCTTATGGAAACTAACATCCCGGGATGTCTCAGTAAGCTTGCTAGTACAGCGACGTATATTAGTAGTTCATCATGTTCCAAATCAGCCAGCACTGACCACTCGCGACAGTTTTTGATAGACGAAACTTTAAATTATTTTCAAATGACTGTCATTCCTTTCCACGTTTTTATATAACAATACGAAAATACCAAAATCAGTTATTAATCGGGTAAACCCAGGTAAATCGAATAATCCCCTAACCCATGCCCATATAGTGAC
Organism: Fragum fragum; assembly: GCA_946902895.1. NCBI lineage: Eukaryota > Metazoa > Mollusca > Bivalvia > Cardiida > Cardiidae > Fragum > Fragum fragum. The sequence goes on along the minus strand of OX336370.1, from coordinate 10,032,402 downwards.
GCTTTTGGACGCTCCTCAAGAAGACTATTCGGAAAACATTGTGTATAATGAGGAAATTGCTTGTGACAAGCAATTTCTTCATTTTACACATTGTTTTCTATCCAGAAAGTTTAAAAATCTAAAGTTTCATAACCTTAAATTGTCGTCTGCAACTCCTTTCATTTGGGACCAGTCTAAAATCATATCGTCTGGTAATTGTTTAGATATGTAATCATGTGACTTCTTGATTACGATTAACATTAAAATCGTATCTTGGTTATTTCACTATGTTTTTTATCTCCGTCGAAGTATACCTTGCTATTTTATATATTCGTGCGAGCGCACCCAATTATGTCTCGTGGTACCCCCGGGCTGATCCATGTATATCATTAAAATTGTTCGGATTACGAAATACAGTTATGGCAATATCTTAAGGATAGAATAAAATCAAGGTGTAATCTGCGAAAGAAAACATTGCCGCTTTTTTATACATAACATAACATAACACACAGTTTATTCACTTAAATGACTTGAACAACAATGTTCATTATCATTACATTAAACAAGTACATAATAACACATATGTTCAACAATGGCAAACAAAAGAAAGAAAAATGAAACTAATTAACATGTTGTTGTTTATCTTCGAAATATGCCGGAATCACTTTTTTACTCGTTCTTGGTGTTTTATATCTCGAATGTAAACAAATTCAAGATGATTTGCGCGAATTAAAAACGCCCTACAATTCGCTATCACTGACCGGTGTATGGGCCGGGCACATCAAGAAGTTACTGAGTCATTGAGATCACCGGAAAGGTAAGTTTTCAAACACGTGTGGATTCACAATAAATAAATCAATCGATTAATTATTCAAATACGACAAAATGAACGCAACCATCAAATAAACCAACACCCACTGGGGTCACTTGATTAGTTCAAAGCGGGACACGTAAACAAGAAAGACCGTGCAAAATGTTTGATTACCGAGACAAACAAACATTGAAGTTAATCAAACGAAACTCAATCTACCTACAGGTTGAACATTTGGTATCGTTTTACAACTTTAATTTCATTTCTATCGTTTCATTTTCTTTTAGCCTGGGGTATCGTTTCCTCGATGTTTCTATTATCCCTTTTTACCTAGCAAAGCGTCAGCTTTGATAGCTTAAGTTAACAGACAAAATGTTGAGGTCGTCTCAAAGTTCAACGAGCTCAAACTGCCACTAGAGGTTTAACTACTAAATCCAGTAAATGCATACGCCATAAAAATAGTTCTTATGTATATCAGGAATATTGCAAACTCTATTCAAAGTGTAGAGAACTTTGTCAAAAGCATGCCATTTAACCCATTCCCAATCAATTCCGCATTTTCAACACCTCAATTGTTGACAATGAATGAATTACTTGTAACAAGCAACTTCTTCAATGTCCACAATGTTTTCTATCCAACAAGGGAAGGATTTTCTAAATTCAACCACGCTTTGCTAGCTAACAGTACTTTCAGTAATTTGATTTTATTTTCGCCTGATCGATGTTGTATCGCGTTGATTTTTCTCCGACATGTTACGGGCAATTGAACTTGACCAATCGCGGCTTTCAATAAAACAACAAACAAAATCCGACCAATCAAATCTTACCTTTTGACCACAAGTGAAATGTGAACTCCAACATATTGTGGAGCATTTCAGTTGGTTTGGCGACTTAAACGGTGTTACTACAGCTTGTTCAAGCAGCAGTTACGACGTTTAGGTCGCGAAACAACCGTTTTACTTTTTTGTTTGATGTTACGTATACTTTCCAAAAACTTGCCAAAAAATGCCGTTAAATATCGAAGCGGGTATTCCAGTCGGAGTCAATGGGCGCTGCTAGCGGAGTCACTGGGCCAGCGATTGGTCATTTTAGTATCGATGAGACGATGGAATGGGGAAAATTCCTGTGTTATCTTCCCTTTTTTCTATGTCCATTAAATCAGAGGTGTGCCAAATTGTACACTGGTCATTTCACTGCATTATACCCTTGTTTTTATCCTTGATCAGTATAGAGAAGTTGCGATTTTTCAATCGCATTTTCAAGTTTGGTTATGGATAATTATCTCTCAATAGTATAAGTTTATGGTTCAGAAATAACATAGAAATGTATTTTTAGGATAAAACGAACATTTCCATCTCTTGAGTTTGCATTAAAAAAGCTGACTTTAAAACTAGACAGTGCAAAGAAATTAAGCATAAAGTCCAAGTAAAACACTGATAAGGAACAATGTATTTCTGGAGAGTATTCAGAAGAGATAACCAAAGAATGTTTCTCATGGTATTGATACATGAACAAGAGTGTCATCCATTGATTGACTGCTTGGCACGCAAACTGACCTCCGATATGGCAGTTAGACTTAGATAATGCAATATCTGCCCCAAAACACACTATAAAATACATGTAAACAAGAGAACCATACTCCAAGCTCAAAAGCATAAGTAAATATGACTATTGAAATTATAAGATCAAAATAATTCTACGCAGTAAGCCTACAATTCATGAGAGAAGTTACGATATTTTAAGATGTGACCCGCCACAAATTAAGGTTTAAATACATCAAATGATGACGTCAGTGATGTCGTTTTAATTTCCGCTAGTCATTCAAACAACTAGCTAGGTCACGAAGATTAAAGAAATCGTCCGTAAAGTTCAGTCATCAGCACCTGTGTATATAACAATCAATGCTGATGATCAGCGAAAATTTCCGGTGAAGAATCGGGTGCATTTAATTTCAAAATGTAAACAAACACAAATTGAAATCGACAAGAAAGCACAAAATACTCTTTCTAGAGAACATCACTCATACCCTGAACACTGGCGACAGTGTTGTTAATTTAGCGTCAATCGGGCATTTATCAAGTGTTCTTGGCTTATAAGCTATCCCATTACCATACCTTAAAATTTAAGACTGAGCCAAATTGGAAGGAGTTTCAGACGACAATTTCCAACTTTCTGGTTAGAAAATATTGTGTAAAATAAAGAAATCGCTCGTTGCAAGCAATTTCTTCATTTTACACATTTTTTTCCAATTGTTGTTCTTGAAGGGCATCTAAAAGCGTCATTGTGTTGGAAAGGGCTATAAAACATTTACTTATGTGAGCGTAGACGCACGTCGGATGACACGTTATTACCGTTGGAATATACCTGTATCAAGACATAGAAAAGCATGGCAGATATATTTTTACAGATAAGGGTGTCCCTGGGTTAATAGATTCACGCTGTCCAATCAATCAGACGTATATACAAATTAGAGGGATATAATGAAAACATTATACCCTAACCAGTCAGACCACAAGAAAATGAGAGTATAGAAGTACAGTTTTCCAAGCTTTGTATGAGTTTATTGTTTGAATGGGGTTTAACGCCGTTTAACGCCAAATTTTCCGTCATATCGCGGCGGCTGGAGCACCTAACAATGGATTCCAAATATATCTCGCACTATTACCACCATTACGCCTTTTCCCAGCCTCCAGCTGCTATTCCACTTAGGTTAACGATTATCCATCCATTGATGAGAGACAAATGTCGGAAAGGATATCTGTCGCCGCCAGGGATCGAACCTCTACGAGTTAAAACAAATTTTTCTCTCTTTTTTTTTTAAGATTTTTACTTTCACCAAGAAGTTTCTAAAATGCTCTAGATAAAAGGGCTCTTAACCGTTTCCCGTACCGTCCCTGATTTTTACGTCACTGTGATATTTTACTTAAGAAAACATTATAGAAAAAGAAGAAATTGATTGAATCAATCAATTTCTTAATTTTCCACAATGTCTCGAAGCCTTTTTCTTTTGGGCTTCACAAAGTGTCATTGTGTGAGAATAGTTAAGAGCCAGTCAGCCCTAGCATTTCTGTTGTCAGAGCATTCGTCTTAAAACCTGGAGATCGCTGGTTCGTTTCCCGGCCAATTAATTGTCTTTCGGATGAAGCTTTAAACTGTGGCCTCACATGACCTTGCGTTACACCGTGCACATTAAAGAAACAGGCGGAACATACAGTAGTCTTTCACTATCCCTCGTAACTCTCTGGGTTTCGCTTATGGCGGAAAATGCTTCGGTAGCGATGATACATAAACGGAAAACTGCTACTAATCTAGTACTTTACTTTACCGAGGATAAAATGCCACGTCTTTTCACACAGAAACTTTTAAACTCACAACATTGGCGACTGTGCTGTCATAAGCAGTTAGTGTCGAAGTGTTCTCGGTTTAAGACCACAATCTGTATTATAAGAGATTTGACGCAAGTCGCATTTCGTCACATTATCGCCGTTGAATGATATTGTCTACTGTACTATTTTGCCAGAGCGCAACGCATGTACTTGTATGGAAAGTTATACACAAGATACACGCACGTGTATTTAATCAAAGTACTGAAAGTACCACAAATTAGCAAAACATGGTTTTCTTTAGAAACCTTCTTTGTCAAAGGTTATCACAGTAAAGTTTAAAGCAATCCGGGATATAGATTGCATACTTTTGAAGGAGTTCTCTACAAGTTGAATATGGTCAGTGAAGACTTTGATCAGACTCATTTCAGTGAACACAAAATTTGCTAGCTACAAAGAGCCAATACCAAAAGAAGTTGTAACTACTGGATCAGAGTCGCTCAGTTTTGTTGTGGGGCATACCGTTTAATTTATTCCATGTTAACATTGAGATACGACCCCTTGCTGTCACCCCGGGAGTCCACCTGTCGCATGTAGGCGGGGTAGGGTGCAACCCAACACCGAACGTCTGTCCCCAAAAATGAGAAAATGCGCTTGACGTTCTGCATACTTTACAACCATTATAGTCAGAGCAAATCTCAATACATTACGAATCATTAAAATATCCCTTGGCCCGTCGCGCGAGAAGGGGCCATTTATAAATTTCACAACCCCAATATTTGTAAAAGAAAATGTGTTAAGTAAACAGGGTTGCTTCTCAAAAAATAGCATTATCGTCGATGGGCGTGTAAGATATCGTAACTAAAGCTTCGTTCAAGCTGTAGTTACGACATTTTGCACCTTCTGCGACGATATGGGACCCGTTTGAATAGGAATCTGCTGGCTCTTTTTATTTTCAAAGGGATCTTTTTGAAAAAAGACCTGGTACAGCAGAGGTCAACCAGATGTTTCGAAAATGATTGTATAATGAAAAATCGTCAATCTAGATTTCAGTCAATCGCCAAAGAACGAAAAGTTGCGACTCGGATCAGCCTGCACATTCCGGCTAGCGTGACCTATCGGCACTTTTCGTACTTCTTCAGAGGTCCCATCTTTCGGGCTAAATATACTTAATGTACTTTCAGAAATCTTTAGGATATCTTATTTTTCTTGCATTGTTTGACGTAGAACGCCTTTAATTCCTGTATAATTTTATTTTAGTTTCGTTTATCAAAAATGGGGGTTCTGATTGGTCGAAAAAAAATATTCATAATTCCATGAACAATATTTGAGAACGCAGCGATTTTGTATGCTTCCGACCAAAATAGTCCCATACCAAAGAATATCAAAATTTGCAAAGCTTTTGTTTTTTCGCTCGATACTATTACATTGTAAGAAATGAAGAGAATATTTTTTGTTTTCATGGAGGTATGAACCGAAAAACCTAATCATACTGTATGAATCCGCTTCGCGTATTCATACAGTATGAATAGGTTTTCCGGTTCATACCGCCACGAAAACAAAAAATATTCTCTTCATCTCTTAAGAACATTGCTAGTTCCTGCCCGAACTATTGACATAACTCAGGGTCTTAAGATCGAATCATATATAAACTGAATTAAATCCAGATCTCCCCCCCCCCCCAAGAAAAGAAAACCTAGTTTAAAGATTCATTATTTGGCCACTCAAGCAAACAAAAGCCTTCTTATTATCAATACAAAAAATATGAAAAGGGAGGATATAAGCGCAGTTCTTCATAATGCGTATTTTGTGGTTTTTATTATCGATTTCAAGCTGTTTATTTACATTTTGAGATCGAATAAATGCACCCGATGCTTCACCGTAAATGTTCGCTAGTCTTCGACATTGCCTGTTATATGCACTAGCACTGGTGTCTTAGCTTTACGGACGAGTTCGTTAATCTCCTTATACGAGCGGAATCGTTAGCTAGTTGTTTAAATGACTAGCGAAAGTGAATACGTCCTCACTGACGTCATGAATTTATATAAACAAATCATAATTTGTGGCGGGTCACAACTGCAATTACCGAAAAACCTCTTTCATGACTTCTAGGCTAACCAAGTAAAATTATTGGTCTTATAATTTCAATCGTCATATGTCTGTGCTTTTGGTCTTAGGGTATGGTTACTAATAAATTTTGTTTTGTTTTTTAGGGAGGAGGGGTGTATGACTGTATGACGCAAAAATCTTTAAAATAACAGTAACTCAATCATAAAAATAGTACTTTAAGACGATCCGCTACAAAAAAATCAGGGGAATGAACCTCTAAATAGTTGACAAATTTATCACATGATCTGGACGTTAAGTACTTGCTTTGATTGCTTAATTGAAAAACACGAGAGAAAATTGGCGGTAGTTGTTGATATTTTTAATGAAATATAATAGGCGTATCATAAGAGACTCCCCTTGGATTCTGAATTTTTATTTCTATTTTACTCCATGTTCCCAGAGATATCGGTATCGCTGTAAAAAGGAAATGTTTGGCGTGGGTAATCGGGAAAGACCACGGTGGTCAAGTTATTGACCACTGGCCACTCTCGGTTATTCCTTGATGGTCAAGAAAAATGATCACCAACCGCTCGTCTTCAATATCCCATACCCGCACAATGACGCTGTTTTTGAAATGAGCCCATGCGTGACATTTCCAACAGTTACACATGTGCGCCAAGTAAAAACTCAGATCAGCCTGTGCATCTGCACAGTCTGATCAGAGTCTTCACTCTGCGCTCTGTAGATAGATACTGACCCAAAGCTTCTTCAAACAATCAGCGAATATTCTAATTGCCCCGAATGACTGTCCAGGATGCTCAATGTGTGCGAGTCACGCACATGCGAAATTGTTGGAAATGTCACGCACAGGCTCAAATGTTTTAATTGGCTCGGGACCGATGTTCTATGACTTGTTCAGTTAACGCTACATTATGATACTCTCGTTATCAACATGGTATGATTAACCAATTGCTGGCCCCGCCCACTTTCTTCATTGGCCACTCCCATTGACTCCAACAGGAAGTTCCGTTTCGATTTTAACCCATTCCCACGTAACAAAATTGTAGACTGGTCCAAATTGAAAGAAGATGCAGACGACAATTTCAAGTTGATGGAATTTTAATTTTTTTTACCTTTTTGGATAGAAAACATTGTGGATAATGAAGAAATTGCTTGATACAAGCAATTTCTTCATTTTCCACAATGTTTTCCAAAGCTTTTTTCTTGAAGGGCGTAAAAAGGAGGGATTGAGTTGGAATGGGTTAAACGGCGTTATTTCGCAAAATTCATGGCTATTAGTATGACACAAAAAAGAAAAATAGTTGGTAGGTGGCTTAAACGTCGTAACTACAACTTGAATAAGCGGTTGTTACGGCATTTAAGTCGCCAAACCAACATAAATGTCTCACAAAAGTGGGAGTTCAAAACTCATTTCCGAGCTGAATGAATGATTTGATTGGCCGGAATGGGTTAAATGGCTAGTATAATATCCCCTTATACTTCTCTTTTTTAGTTGGACATAATCAGATCGCTTGCTCCATAAACACCGTAACAACATCTATGTTTAAAGAATATGATATAGTGTTACTAAAGCAAACCAAAGTGTGCAGCACGTTTTGTTGCTGAAATCTCTATAGGGTCTTTTTTTCACAAGAAGAAACCATTATCCACAAAATATTCCCAGCATCAAAACTTGGTGTATTGTTGACCTTTCTTCACAAAAGCCATCTTAAGGGCGTCAAATCGTTTAAACTTTTGAACTATGCATACAAAAGAGATTTCCGTCAAAATGCAACAGTAACGTCAAAAGAATAAAAAGTGGCGGGAAAACAGTAGCCGGAAAAATAGACACTAACAACTCCTTTCTGAAAATTAGAGAGGCAATGGCGTGTAAAAATGGTCACAAACTTGAATTTCGGGAATAAAGATTATTGCTATATATCGATTTTGCAACGATAAAGTGGGGTGTTGATTTCCAACATGGTTGCAGACGACATTTTCAGGTTGATGGAATTTCAATTTTATTCGTCTTTTTGGATAGAAACATTGCGGATAATGAAGAAATTGCTTGGTACAAGCAATTTCTTCATTTTCCACATTATTTTCCAAAGCCGTTTACTTGAGGGGCGTGAAAAAGAGGGCTTGTGTGGGAATGAGTTAAGTAACCAAAAGAGCTCTATAAAGCAGATCCCTCTAAGCATTGGAAGTTATTTCTGTTTCGTGTAGTTAAGACACGAATAATATAATTCCCCACCCCTTTCTCCTTTATTTCTTTGCAAACAACAAAGTGCACTCTGTTTTGTTTCTTTTTTTTTTCTTTTTTTTTTCATTTATTCGTTTATTTATTTATTCTTTTTTTCAATCATTCAAGAACTGAAGAGAATATGTTTTCTTGTTTTCATTCAGTTCTATTCTCAGCTGAATTATCAACTAATGAGACTGCGCAACGTGGGTACGAGGGACATGAGAGACTGAAAACAAATTGCTGCTATTTCCCTGATTGGTCAACGAAAAACAATTCATTGATAGGGAACCTACAAGTCGTATCTATAGCTTGAACAAGCTATAATTGAGACGTATTGTTCGCAAATCGACGACAGCTTTTAATGGATTATCGGAACAGTTCAAGAAAAAAAACCCAAAAAACATGGCCTAGGTCTCACAGAAGCGAGACTTATGTCTTTGGTATAAGATTGGTCTGATGGACCGTTGGATGGACCGTTGGCATGGTCTCTGCGCGAGTAAAATCTCGTAATTACAGCTTTGTTAAAGCTCTAGTTACGACAGTTTGCTCGCGTACCGACAATATAAGATCTACAGAATTTAGCACACCCACACAACCTCGACAAAAACATGTACCTAATCTTAGATGGGAATGTAACAGACAAAATCGAACCTTTTACTATGACGGCTCAACATGTGGCCACGGGGTCAACTTTAGCATAATTGAGTTTTGTGACTTCCGAATAACCCAATTTGTTAAATGGTGAATTTATCGGAGTTTAATAGGGGGTTATAATGGTCCGAGTTTTCAAATAAAGGCTACTACGTCAGGCCGGTTGGTCCGACCATCAGTGTCCAATTACGCGTCCAAAATTATACCCTTCAAATTGTTTTCCTGTAGGCTACAAAACTCGTTAAAATGTAGAGTAGGAAAGATAACTCTTATTAACATATTACCTGCTGAGAAAAGTGATATGGCATTAATAACGCTTTGCTTCACTAATTCTTGTTTATTGTGTGGTGTCCGTGGTCGAGAGGTAGAGCGTCGGCTTCCTGATCAAGAGGTCCTGAGTTCCATTCCCGGGAGCGTCTATCGATCTTGGTTCTGTCAATGGTCCATACTTACGGCGCGAGTACTGGTACATTTTACAGGAAGCAGAATCGAGAGAGATTAATATAAGTTGGAAGAACTTGTTTCCCAATCGATGTAAAATAAATAGGTTTAAACCTAAACCTAATTATTATTTCAAGGACTAATAAAAGCTAGTGTCTCAATTGATAAATATATATACTTATTTTCGATATTAGTAAATACCAGATTCGCCTCTCAATTTTAATTTGAAATAAATTCAGTCTGCAGGAATGGCATGCATTCAAGGCCAGACCAAGATTAAAAAAAAAAAAATTATCGGGCTTAGTAGGCGGTGCAGTAACACCTGTTTAACTAGCAACCCGCATAGGGGCTCCATCTGTATGGCGCATTCCTATATTGTACTCACCGATTTTTATTCCAGCTGCCTTACGCAGCCACCAACTATTACTTCTTGTTACAAAATGTAGCTAGACATGTGTACAATGGTTATTTTAGGAAAAGAATTATAAAAAGAATATTAAATGAATTGATACAACTTATTTAAACAATTGGGGGATTTTATTAGAGCCAATTAAGGCTTATAGAGACATTTCATATTTTGCCACAAATTTTTATACATGGACCTGGTTAAGTCAGCTACTTGTTCCAGACTGGCTAGCAGAAATTTTTTATCTGTACTGATAGTCGTATATGTAATAAGAGCCACCCATCTTCCCACACAATTCAAAGAAAATGATGACGACATTTTGAAGTTGATGAGTTTATATATATATATATATATATATATATATATATATATATATATATATATATATATATATATATATATATATATATATATATATATATATATATATATATATATATATATATATATATATATATATATATATATATATATTCACTTATTTATTGAAATTTCCTTCCTCCGTTCTTCCTTTATTTATTTTGGCCTTTCAAGGTAGAAAAAAAGTGGATAATGCAGAAATTGTTCGTAACTCGCTTGAATTTTGTTTATATATAAATAATCTTACGAAATTTGTCTAAAATAAATCTTCTTTGCTAATAATAACGGCAATATTGCCGTGACGTCATTTTATCGTGGTAATGACATCATCTAACCATATCGTATCGGGTTAGTACATGTATGATACCGAATTTTTTCTGTCAAGTCGGATTTTGAACGCGTGCAATGGATGAATCTTACATGGGCTTATGCGTGACATTTCCAATCATTTCGCATGTGCGTGGCTCGCACACATTGCACCCTGGACAGCCATTTGGGGCAATTAGAATATTCACTGATTGTTAAAGAAGCTTTGGGTCTGTATCTATGTACAGAGCGCAGAGTGAAGACTCTGATCAGACTGTGCGGATGCACGGGCTGATTTGAGTCTTTGCTTGGCGCACATTTGTAATGGATGGAAATGTCACACATGCGCACATATTCAAAATCGATATATAATAAATCGTTTTATCATCCAATGTTACAGTTTCTTTACATGCATCATAGATTCATGCACAAAACAATTCTTCAAGAGGCATTTGAAAGAAATTACATTGTTCTTGGTAAGAAGTGCATTTTCTGAAGGGACGATTTGGACAGCGTGGCTACCCTGTTTAAACATGACAGTCCAGACGACATACTCGTTCTCAGAAAAGGTTTTGGTACTCCAATAGCTCAATGTGTCATCGTTTATACTATTTATACGATTTTATTTGGAAAGTAGATTGATTTCCACCGACTTGCACTAAAATGTCTCGAACAGAAAAGAGGAAGGGACAGTCCGCTCCTTATCCCTTTCCTGTTCAATCCCTGGTTTTTACGACCGTGTAAATTTATAATTGAGAACACATTGTAGAAAAGGAAGAAATTGCTTGTAACACTAAACTACTGAATGACTATTTATAAAATATAATCCGCTTTCAATTTTCGTCTGCAAAACCTTCGAATTTGGACAGATCTTAAATTTTGCAAAACGGGAAAGGGTTAAGATTCTAGTTTTAACGCTGGAGAATCACAACCTCAGCTAAAAGGACACAGAATCATATCTTACCCTTCAATCGAAATCCGAAAACTATCAACCCCGATCAGCTTGTATGGACTGTGCAAGCTGTTTAGAATAGAGACTGTTTGCTATGTGTACATTTTCTGATTCTTTACCCATTCCCACACGGCAAAATTTTAGACTGGTCCAAATTGAAAGAAGCTGCAGACAACAATTTGAAGTTGATGGAATTTTATTTATTTATTTTTTTTTTTTTTTTTTCATCTTTTGGGATAGAAAACATTGTGGATAATGAAGAAATTGCTTGTAACAAGCAATTTCTTCATTTTCCACAATGTTTTCTAAAACTGTTTTATTGAGGGGCGTAAAAAGGAGGGATTGAGTTGGAATGGGTTAAAGTTAGTGTAAGACGTTGGAAAATTCAAAATGTAAAGAAGTTGCTTACAATAAGTTTCAGTTCGTGTATTTTTAAAAAAAATATTTATTTTTTGAGTTGATTACATTGTGGATAATGAAGAAATAGCTTGTAACCAGCAATTTCTTCTTCTTTATCAGGAATCGTTCGAGACCTCTTTACCTGAGCGACGGAAATGACCAGAATCGTGATGGAATGGCTCAAGAGGCAGGATTTACGAAACCAATCAAATGCTTTTGTCAACAATACATGTAGCATTGGTGCAAGTGTATTACTAGATATCACCCCAACCTGTACTGGACACTTTTATATAGCAACTCGCTTGATACGCAATACTCTGATTCTTCGACGTCAACTTTCCAACATTACAAAGTAACGTCATTCTTTGAAAACGGTTCTTCAACGAAGAGGGAATGAATATATTGATTTGCTCATATCGGTGGGTCGGTAGGTTTGGCCGTCGGAACCTTGAAAGGATGATAACTTGGCGTAGAACTAGGATCACTAAATTTCCACAGACTTTCGTTTTGGTATGTAGATGTTTCGTATTGATTTTCAAGGTAAATGTAATGGGGTGACATTGAACTTGATCTTACGTATACCGAACCTTGCCCAACTTTACAGAGAATAGAGCTTTTATCTCATACATTTATCTCAAGGTGTAGATGATCCGTTTAGATTTTCATATCAACGCTTTCAAGGTCAAGGTCACAGGTTGACCTCGAACTCTGTCATATATAGGCTAAACTTGCCTAACTTTGTTAGAATGATAACGTGACAAACAATTTATCTACCCTGCTATAATTTTGCACAGACAATTGTCTAGAGGTGAATATGATCCCTATTGTTTGTCAGAATGATCAACTGACAAATTGACTTTCATATTTTTGATTAAACCCATTGAAGGTCAATATAATTTATTTTTAGTTTCGTCTATCAAAAACGAGCGTTCTGATTGGTCGAAAAACTTTATTCATAAATCCATGAACAAAAATTTTGGGCACGCAGCGATTTTGTATGCTTCCGCACAAAATAGTCCCATACAAAAAGGTATCAAAATTTGTAAAGCTCTCTTTTTTTTTCGCTCGATGCTATTAAATTATAAGAGATGAAAAGAATGTTTATTGTTTTCATGGAGGTATGAACCGAAAAACCTAATCACACAATGTATGAATCCGCTTCGCGTATTCATACAGTGTGATTAGGTTTTTGGGTTCATACCTCCATGAAAACAAAAAATGTTCTTTTCATCTCTTAAGTGAAACACAAGTTTACCACAGTAAGAATCATATTAAGCGACCACTCGTGGGACAACCAAAATGGTGGCTTAAGAAAATGGTCGCTTAAAAAAACATTTTGTGAAATATATGAAGTATTGATTCGATTGCTTCGCGTATTCATACAGTGTGATTAGTTTTTTCGGTTCATTCCTCCATGAAAACAAAAAATACTCTCTTCATCTCTTACATGTTACATTTAATTGACCTCATCTGGATCTATTCTTTCTCTCTTTTTTAAATATTTGTCGTACGAAGTTTCGATAACGCTTCTTTCCGATTGACGAGTTATTTTCGTCTCAAATGTATTTAAGTCTGCTTAAAACAGTCCTCAGTTCTCTTCTGAAGTTGAGCACAAAGGAGTCATTGCCATATAATACTTTGCTTACCTTTTTCGTAAAATCTTTGAATCTTTAACATTGAGTTTCATAAATTTATCATTTATTATATATGTCTAAATCAATATAAAAGTTAAAAATGTTTAAATCAGAGACTTACAAAATTGAGCAAGGATCATTATGACCGTGTTTTTAGTATCTGATACAGAAATTTTTTAATATCAGACAAAAACCAAGAGTCAAAGTTTTGCTTCTCTTGAAGCGCTTTAGCAGGCTTATAAAATTAAAACATCGGTATTATTGCAATATGAAAACATGCGACTCCGGGAATCTTTAGGCTTGAATAAAGCCTTAACTTGAGTTCGATTTGAGTAAATTTTCATCTAAGTAACAAAATGTTTTATAAGCTTTGGTCCCGATGTACCGTGGTTGGCGAAATGTTTGAAAACGAGATGACATACGACAAAGGCCAGTGTAACCCCAATTTAATACAGGCCATTACCCCAAATGATACAATGCCGTCTGCGTCAATAAATAAATTAATGACCCTGTATTAATTTATCCAACCCATAATTTGTCTAAATGGATGCACCGATGTCATTATGGTCTGTGACTAACTGGTAATTTCGTATGCTGTCATTTATACTATATATGTAATTAAATGTATAAATTGAACGTTGGTTACTACTGTACTCCATTGCAGAATCCTTAGTTTTGTTATTTGGGTCTAAAAAGGGAAACAGGTTTTATTTTAATTTTTTTTATGTCTGTTTTCAAACCGAACTTCGTTCAACTTCTATACAACTTAACCCACGAGTTTTAAGCCGGCTGTTAACAGATGGCGCGAGAGCAGCAACAATGAATTGGCTTATAACCCACACATGTACCCTTTATACACCTGAGTGGAGAGGAGCAACGCTGAGGTTTTTTTGTGTGTGTGTGTGTGTTGGTGTTTGTTTGTTGGTTTTTCTCAGAAAAATGTTCATGGCACGGGCGGGATTTCAACTCCACGCACGCAACCTCACCAAAACACATTAAAAAAAAGAGACATAAACTGGTATCACAAGTCTCTTGAATGTTAGTCCAATTTGAAAGGAGATGCAGACAACAATTTAAAGATTATGGAATTTTAGATTTTTTCAACTTTCTGGATAGATAACATTGTTTCAAATGAAAAAAAATGCTTGTTACAAGCAATTCCTTCATTTAACACAATGTTTTCCTACTTGTTTTTCTTGAGGGGCGTACAAAAGCGTCACTGTGTAGGAATCAGTTTAATAGATTTTATCAGTTTTGATGGCTAGTTTGATGCATTCGGTATATAATAAACAAGAATTTGATATTCTATTTCTAATGAGAACATATTATTGCGATAAATACTTAAAAAATCATCCTTTTATGATATTCGGTGAAACGTATAACGCCGTCATTTCTTGCATTGTGACATTATTTTCATGGTACCGAAAAGGCATTATCGTGGGCTTTAGCTTATAAGCTTAAGAATTATTACACCAGTGTAATGTCACCCATATTAGAACAACAAAACGGTTTATTTCCCTCGTGAGCCGTATAGTACATATTATAAACGTCTTTTCTACATAAGTAAGTTGTTATTACACTGTCTATACAATCAAACCAGTGTAAGATAGCCGTACTTTAAGCTTATACAAAGTGACTGGCTGTGTAATCAAGGTCCATTTATCCGATGGATCATTTTGTCTGGAAAGATTCGACTGAAAAGACAAAATAGTCCATCTTATAATTATACAACCTTTAATATGACTGTCTCTAATCAAAATTGACCAATCGCTGGTCCCGTCCATTGACTACAATACGAAGTTCCATTTCGATTTAAATGGCGTTATAATGCTTCAGTTATGGCCAGTAACATGTAACAAAAATAAAAAGGTTGGTTGGCGACCTAAACGTCATAACTATAGCTTTAATAACCTGTAGTTACGACGTTTAAGTCACCAAACCAACAAAAAATGGTTCACATAAAAGGCGGCCAGTGTTGGAGTTCAAAGTTGACTTCCGGTCTGAACGAATCTTTCGAAAACAATAAACCACCAAACCTGCCAATTAAACTTACAAAACCTCTTGTAAGTACTTAATGTAAATAAGGTAATATGATATTGTCCAATTTGTGATAGGTATACATTAAGACTTTAAGTACAATTTAATAAACTATTATTTCAGCTGTAAAATTAAACTAAACGTCAGAGACTAATGACCAATATTTAGGTACTAAATACGGTTACATAACGTAACAAATAATATAACCCATTTAAGATTTTGTCTACCTATATTTAGGGTGATCCTTATTTGAGAATTCAAAGACGTAACTAAAACGCATTTTCTTTTGATTTATTTGAACGGAGTCAAACACCACTTTTGAAAAAAACTGAGTAATTTGGGTGTAATGGCGCTTTCAACAATTTCTCTGTCATATCGCGGCGGCTGGAGCACTTAACTATGGATTCATGGTATTTCTCACACCAGTACTACCACTACATTCTTTCCTAGCCTCCAACTGCTCATTCCACTAAGGTTTACGATTATCCACCTATTGGTGGGAGACACATGTCGGAAAGGATATTTGCCGCGATCGAGATCGAACCCGGGACCCCATGATTATCCGACCCGCTATTACCTGCTCTATGTGCTTGGCATACCTATTTTTTAAAACTGGTTTCTAAATAATAATCAGTGAATAACTAAAGGTATGTTACTCGCACTTAACCCTTTCGTGGTTAATCCCTGGATTTTACATCCCTGAGTTTTTATACTTGAGAAAATATTGTGGGAAAAGAAAAAATTGCTTGTAACAAGCAATTTCTTCTTATCCCACAATATTTTCTACCCTGTAGGTTGGTTACTCTTTAAGTTACACCCATTTTCAAATGTCGTCTACAACCTCTTTGAAATTTGACAAGTCTAAAATTTTGAAAAACAGGAAAGATCTGATTCTTCACAAACTTAAATATGTTTTGTAACAATTGCGCACGTTTTGGTGACAATTTTAAAAGACTCCTACCCTGGGTAGGACACTTTTCTGATAGCTTACCGCTTCGTCACAAGTACATGTAACTACTAGAAATAAATCGATTTTAAACCGCTGGTCACGTTGCTCTTGATGTCTACGAGAAAATCATTTTACTTAAATTCAAACTTCAATCTTTATTTCATTGATAAACATGATTTATCGGCTGAAACGATGGTTGATTGATTGATTGATTGATTAAATGAGGTTTCACGCCGCTTTTAACAGTATTTCAGTCATATCGCGGCGGCTAGAGCACCTAACAATGGATTCCTGATAATTCCCACACCAGTACTAC
This sequence comes from Fragum fragum, assembly GCA_946902895.1. Lineage (NCBI taxonomy): Eukaryota > Metazoa > Mollusca > Bivalvia > Cardiida > Cardiidae > Fragum > Fragum fragum. The sequence goes on along the minus strand of OX336370.1, from coordinate 10,015,544 downwards.
CACTAAATCCTTTCCTAGCCTCCAGCTGCTATCCCATTTAGGTTTTCGATTCTCCACCCATTGGTGAGAGACAAATGTCGGAAAGAATATGCGCCGCCGCCGGGGATCGAACCCATGACATCCCATGATTGAAGATTAGGAGTCTGGTGCGCAACCGACTGTGCTATGATAGCAGCCGGCTGAAACGATGGGCTACACACCTTTGTAGTGTGCTTTGAAAATGCTTTAAATTTCAATAAACATATTTCCTGTAAATGAAATCATTACATAATGCATATGGACTTAATGCCGCAATGCAACTAGCCATCACTATTTTTTTTAAAGCCTATCACGCTTTTATTTTTCTTATCTTTGACGGTTTTCCATCGTTTTTAAGACCATTTTAGATTTTTGTTTCAACATTAGACAGTGACCGAAAAGCATCACAATGAGAATGAAAGATGTGACGAGTACTCATGAAAATGAATGGTGGCAGCTAGCCATCCGAAACTAGACCGCTTATACGCATTTGGAATATTATCTCTGTAAAGTAAAACTTGTGTTAAAAAAGGACGAGCAAAAAGGGTCGTTTAATAGAGTGGATGGTTAATACAACTGCAATACATAACGAGGATATAAGTCACTTAGCCCTTGTCATGCTGTATAAATTACCTTACTGAATTGCTGTCGAATCAAAGGGCTGAAATCAATGATAAAACTTGTTGTTTAAAAATTAATATTTCTTTTAGAAATCAACCTCATAAACAACTCGAGAAGGAAAAGTATGAGCAGGAGGTGTAGACTAAGATAAGCCAGCACAAACGTGCAGTCTGATCTTAGTCTACACCTCCTGTCAAAACTGGAATATTCCGGGTTCAGCATGACAAGGGTTAAAATATAGAGTTTTAGCCAACCCCCATGATATTATCATTCAAGCCGTCTCATCTGACGGATCGCTCGCCCCGCCCATTGACTCAGTCGGCCCCGTCATCTGAGCCGCAACAGGAAGTTTCACTTAGATATTAAACGGCGTTATTTTGCAAAAGTTATAGCCAAAACCACATAACAAAAAAGTTGGCTTGCGAACTAAACGTCGACATGAAACTTGACGAAGTTGTAGTTATGGGGTTTAAGTCGCTAAACCTGTATAAATGCTTCAACCAAATGTCGGCCATTGTTGGCGATCAAAGTTGTTTTATTGATCGATTGAATTTCAGATTGACAGTCGCTATCCATTAATTCTGATGAATAGCAACAGCTATAGGGTTAAGTTGAAAATAAGGACAATTCTAAGAAAAATGTTGTTTTCAAGTTCGTGCTTCTAAAAAGGGATCTTCTGTCATGATCATCTTAACCCTTATCATGCTGAATAAAATCCTTGTCAGAGTTGTATGAAATTCAAAGCCCTGAAAGCACTGGTATTACTTGTTGTTCAGTTGTCAATACTTCTTTTATAAATTAATTTCATAGATACTTCTGGTTTCAAAAGAACAGACAGGAGGTGAAGACTAAGACCAGACTGCACTTATGTGCAGTCTGATAATTGTCTATACCTCCTGCTAAAACCGGAATATTCCGGGTTTAGCATGACAAGGGATAAACGCTTAATAAAGGTGATAGCAAAACAAAGTGGAGTTTACATCGAAGTTTGCCTCAGCATCTTCTGGTAAGCGAATGTTAAGCGACCATTACAAAACTGTAAATTCTTGCTTAAAGTAATTTTTATTCTCCTCGAAACCCTATGTATTCGAACTCATTCGATTCATTTCGGTGAGACGATTCTAACGCGTAAAACCAACGTGGGGTTTATTAAGCAGGGTGTCATTATCAACGTTTTAATATGACATTTGTCCACTATATATCATGTCTAGGTATTATTTTAGCGACCATTTTCGTCAACGATCACTTTTTGGCCGTCCCTTCTTACGCAGCTGAAATGCAGTAAACCTTCTTTAGTTTAAAGCGGCTCTTGAACAGATTTTATGAAAATTTGATAAGGTAATTTATATGCTTTTCAAATAACAATTCATGTTGTTTTCGCGATAAATATACTTTCTTCGCATTAAATCGGCTAAATTCAGTTAAATTCAGTTAAATATGATTCATTCTCGGTGCCCTACTTTAAAATATCGGAATTTAACGGGTGAGGTCGTTTGTCTTCGGGTCATATGGGTAGCGATTGTATTGCTAGCGGGAGCTAATGACGCAATTGATACGTCATGGAAAGAACAAATACGGCAGTTTTGGTGCAATCAACAGAAAACGTATTCAGCCAATGAATTCCGGTTCCATCGGGTTTTAATTCACTGGCATTTTAGCGCCTGGTACCGTCTAATATTTTCGCTTCTTTCATTTTTTTTTTATTTTTTATTTTATTTTATTTTTTTTTTTTTTTGAAAGACATGAAAAGTCATGTTCATTACAAAGTCGGCTTAATCACTTGCGTACAAATGTTTGAAACATTACAGTTAGAAATTCGTAATTTAAGAGCCAAAACTTTTCTTTCATAATCTGTCCAAGAGCCGATTTAACCCATTCCCACTCAATCCCTCCTTTTTACGCCCCTCAAGAAAAAAGCTTTGGAAAACATTGTGGAAAATGAAGAAATTGCTTGGATCAAGCAATTTCTTCATTATTCACAATGTTTTCTATCCCAAAAGACGAAAAAAATCAAAATTCCATCAGCTTGAAATTGTCGTCTGCAGCTTCTCTCAATTTGGACCAGTCTAAAATTTTGCTGTGTTGGAATGGGTTAATGTTGAATAGATTCGTCTATTAAGATTTAAGCGTTTTGATTTTCTAATTTTTTTCTTACTTCCATGAACAAAATTCTGATTGCACAACTATATTGTTTGTTTACGCACAAAGTAGATCAATAAGGATTTACTTAACCCTTTCCCGTTTTTGTAAATTTTAGTCTAGTCCAAATTGAAAGAGGTTGCAGACGACAATGACAACTGGATGCTATTTGAAATGAACCCATCCTATGTGGTAGAAAATATTGTGGAAAAAGGAGAAATTGCTTGTTACAAGCAATTTCTTCTTTTTCCACAATGTTTTCTCAAGTATAAAAATCACAGGAATGTAAAATCCCGTATTTGAACGGGAAAGGGTTAAAACAAGTATAATATTTGCTCTGTATTGATAAATTGCATTAAATGGCAAGAAATATTTTATTAACCCAAATCTTAATCACACTAATGTGTAAATCCGCTTCGCGTATATGATTAAGTTTTCAGGTTCATGCCTCAATGAAAACGAAAAATATTCTCTTCGTGTCTTAAGTGTAAACCAGACGGATTTTTCCCGTAGTAGTAATCCGACAGTGTAAGTTATATCAAAATGGCATCCAGTAATATCAACCTGCTTCCGGAATGGGATAAAAATCCGATTTATGCAATATATAAAAATGGCGTTATCGTCCCAGAATATTCAACCCCAGCGTGAAGCGCCACATTTTCCAGACACGTATAGGTTATATTCTTATTGTTCGTCTGCAGCATGGTATTTTTCTCCATAACTGAAATATATTAGAATGGCATCGAAAAATCTGTCATTGCACCACATGCATTTCGTCGGTTCGCGATCAAGGTATTGTAACTACAGATTTAATAACGCGGCCTTTGAACAGATTTTCATGAAAATTTGATACAGAAAAATAGACTTCTTTTCCAATATTTATATTAAAGTCATTTTCCCCTTCTAATCTACTAGACGTTTAATTTAATGTGATAAAGTCCACATTCCCTACTTTGAGACATCGGAATCTATCGGGTATGGTCGTTAATTTTCAAATGGTGTCGATAATGACTGTGTTGCAAGCGGAAGCCAATGACGTCATCTGTACGTAATGGGAACTGCAAATAAGGCAACTTTCGGTGCGATGGATAACTTTATACGTGTTTACGTTGCCAATGATTTTTTCATCCATAACCATACAGTTGATAAATAAGGTATTTATATATTTCAGTCGAACTGTTATGTTGGAGGTTAGTGGGCGTGGTCAGCGATCCGTCAATTTCTCTATTTTGTCTGCTTATTTCCCAGTCCTGTTACTTTCAATCGAAATCATTCTTTAACTTGTTTTTCTGGTCACAACGGAATCAGAATTGTTTTCGACGTTGATAAGTGAATTCGACACAAGTAGAATCTACTTGAGGTGTCGAATATTCAACAGGTATTCACCAAGATCACTCGACCATGACTATTCAGGTTCTACCTCAAATGGTCAGACCCTACCAGATTTTCGGCCTTCTTTGTTCTATATAAAATTACATAAGTAAATGATGATGTGGTAGATTACAAAACATTCGTTGACAAATGACCTCTTTCGCGATTCAGCCTCATTCATAGATCTGTCTTTTAATGCCAAAATTGATAGGTCATGATTCTAGCCACCGCAGAGGCACAGTCTTTTTTCCACCTAGGAAAAGGTCGGTTAGTTTGGGTACGCACTTATCCATGTATAGGGCGGAAAGTCATAGCGGAGACGGTTAAATCAAGCGTAAAACTGTAGAATACATGCAGGACTCGTGCAAAAGAAAACATTGAGCATGTCGATCACTAATGTGCACTGAAAATGCTGTTTGTGTATCGAACTAGCATTTGTAAAAGAACTACTTTTACCACTTTAAATATATAAATTCCAGTGAGGTCACTCCAAATATGTTGAGTCCAGCCTTTTTCATGACTTTCAGTTCTTTGGTTTAAATATATAAACAATAGTCTCGATGGTTTAATATATACCATACGACAACAATATTGATAGGTCAAATTTCAAAGAAATTCTTAGTTCCTGAATTTTTAAATTGTCTTTGTCAATTGGGATAGAAAACATAGTGAAATAATTAAGATATTGCTTATTACAAGTGGTCATTAACATATGTGATCGTGAAAAAAGCGTGACTATGTGGCATTAGATTCGAGTTATGGATAATATCTTCTTTCAAAATGTGTTCGAAGAAATGACTGGTACCATATTGGACGTATACAAGACAAAGTGGACGTGTGGATTGGGTCACCCCTGTCTGCATTTGTGACTTCTTTGGCCCATTACCAGATGACAGATGGGATGTCATGGGTTCGATCCCCGGCGGCGGCACATATTCTTCCCGACAATCATCTCTCACCAATGGGTGGATAATTGTAAACCTAAGTGGAATAGCAGCTAGAGGCTAGGAAAGGATTTTGTGGTAGTACTGGTGTGAGAAATACCAGGACTCCATTATTAGGTGCACCTACAGCCGCGGCGATATGACTGAAATACTGTTAAAAGTGGCGTTAAACCCCATTCAATCTATCAAACCAAATTCAAAGAAGTTGCATACGACATTTTTCAGCAAATGAAATTTCTTTTTTTTTTTTTTTTATTTATTTTTTTTATAATTATTATTATTATTATTTATGGGGGGTAGGGGGTAGAAAACATTTGGGATAATAAGGATATTGCTTGTAACAAGCAATTTCTTCATTTTCGCGACGTTTTCCTACACACACCCCTTTTTAAGGTGTTTTAAATGAGGGGCTGTGTGGCTTTGGGTTAATAGAAACATAACTTTAGGGTTTTACGACTTTATCTCACCATCCCCAGAGCCAATCATTTTAGGAATATTCATTCTGCATCTAGCGTAGACGATCTTCCTAGATAGCTGTGATCAAAATGTCTCGTTGTCTAGTCAGTGCTGTTTGTGAATTGATCAATCTCGAGAAGAAATTACCGTAGAACTGGTCAATTTTGCGACGATGTTTCTCAGGATTTCGCTGTTTTTTTTCAAACAGCAAATATTCGGACCGAAATCTTAAATGACGCAATCCATCACATGTGACATGACGACAGACGATAACCTTCAACCTTGATCGACAAACTGCTTAACCAATTACTGGACGACAAAAATCTAGACTCAACCAATTGACCCAATCGCGGCTGCCAATGAAAGAAAAATAATCGATCATTCAAAACATTCGTTTAAACCAGGGTGAAGTTTGAACTCCAACATTGGTCGCAATTTATGTGAAGCATTTTGGTTTGTAAGTCGACTTAAAGGTCGTAAGTACAACTTATCCAAGCTGTAAATACGACGTTTAAGTCGTCAACCAACCATACTATTTTTTCACCTGGGTGTGAAAAACAACGGGATTGTGAGGCAATAGTTTAACGTTATGGATAATATCATCCGGCATAATCTGTGTGGAACCGTATGGGATATACACGAAAAGTGGATTGGCATGCTGTCGACATTTGTACCTTCTTTAAACCATTACCAAATTAAACAAAAGTAGTTGCAGACGGAATTTCCCCGTTCATGAAATTTCATAAATGTCGGGTTTTTTTGGGGGGTAAAAAACATTGTGGATATTAAAGAAATTGCTTGTAACAAGCAATTTCTTCAATATCCCCAATGTTTTCAAAATCCTCTTTTTTGGAGGGGTGGGTACAATTGCGAAAACATAAAAGATCTGTTCCCGTTCCTTTAAACTATTTGAAAAAACAAAACATCTCAAAATACATTTAATCCACCCAAGAGTACGTTCAAACTCATTTAAACTGCCGCATTGAGTTCCGCTAGTCATTTAAACTCGACTCATTGAAATATCTAACCATGATAACAGCAAGTCTTTAACTCTTTTTAAAAGAAATACGGGAGACCTCACAGCGACAGAAAAAATGACAATATCAGAGCAGATATACGTCGACAAAAAACCACAAAGGACGATAAAAAACGAAGTGTATTGAAAACTTAAGAGGCGACAGCTGAAATTTAATTTAGCGTGTGTTTTTTATATCCTATTTCAAATGATATAACCATTAACAATGTATTCATAAGTCGCGTGCCAGACGCCTTTCAAGGGGATATCAAGGCCCTCTTACTCTCGTGGCTGGATCGTCATTCTTCTTTGGTATTCGAGCATCGGCAGACAGTGTGGACAAAGATCAGACTTCATAAACTAAAGCATACCTCTTGCCATTTTATGTAATGGGACAGTGATTTAGAAATGGCGATAAGTCGACTTTGTCATCTTTCGCTGAATCTACATCATTAAGTTCAAGATTTTCTTCAATAACATTAATCAAAGTACTGAAAGTACTGAAAGCCAGCAAACTATGTTTTTGTTCAGTAATCTTCTTTGTAAAAAGTTATAATGATAAATAAACGAGGTCCCTCGGGGTCCCAACACTCCCTGACTTTGACACCACTTTAGAGGATAGTTATGGAAAACAATGTGGTAAATGAAGACATTGCTTGTTACAAGCAATTTCTTCATTTTCCACATTGAATTCTACCAAGAGAGATAAATATTTTTGAATTTTTAAATGGTCGTCTATAACTTCTTCTGATCAGAGTAAATTTAACACGATGTGCTCAAGTGAACTAAAAATACCCATGAGATGAACTTGCAGGCAGAGTTTGCAATATTCCTGAAATAAATATGTGCTACTTTTTATGGCGTTGGCATTCGATAGATTTAGTGTTTAAGCTTCCAGTGGCAGTTTGCACCCGTTTAACTCTGAGAGGATCTCAAAATTTTGACTTTTAACTTATAAGCAGACGCTTTGCTAGCTAAAATAGTGTCAAAATCAGATTTTTACCGGTCCGCCTAGATAATCCCATCTAAGAAACTTACTTATTGAAGAGAATGAATCCTTCCTACATATAGACACCTCACTGAAGAACAAATGACCAATAAATAAACGATTGACCAATCAAATCGATCGACCAATCAAACCGTGCATTTATTCCGGAAGTGCACTTTGAACTCCTACATAAACGGATATTTAGTCAACATTAAATCATTTCTATTGGTTTGAAGACTTAAATGTCGTAACTACAGCTTATCCAAGCTGTAGTTACGACGACTGGGACGCCATTATTTATACTTTTTGTACCCCCACTAGCATTTTGCCACATAAGCATCACAGTTAACCTTTGACCTACGCGACCCAAAATCAAACGGGCACTTTTAAACAGACAAGAGTTGTATGAAGTTTCGTGTTTGTAGGTCAGTTAGTTCCATAGTTAGAGCACTCTACGTATGGACGAAAGTATGAACGGACAGCCAGACAGACATGTTGAAACAAATTAACCTCTGCTTCGTAGGTGGGGGTATGATAACAGAGTTGTAGACTTTTTATATGTTGTTCAATAGACAAGGAGAAGTGTTAAAAAGGAATAAAACAACAACATCAGATTAGATAGTAATCTAAATACAATTACTTCAAACCCAAAGTTTTTCTTTAGGCCTTATTTGTTTAATAACAATCTATTTACTAAGACCTCATAGTACTTAGTCTGAATGTCATAATAGATGTAATGGATGCGAAAACTAGGCACGTATACAGATGTTTTAATATTCCTTGTTATACCGGATTTTATTTTTCACGCGGGAAATTAAACAGTTGTTATACAGATTCCATTTCAATAAACACTTAATCAAGTTATCAAAGCGCCTGGCCCAGGACAAAGTTCTTTGTAATGGATACACAAAAGTATTATTGATCAAATTTCTTCCCCATATGCCGTTTTAAGTATTATTTGTCCATTCAAACATATTTTATAATTATTTCAATTGGTTCCACCTAAGGACTTTCGTTTATCTTTACAGTTGGTTATTTCACCATTTTTTTTTTATTGAATATACGAAATTTTCTGCCCATGGGGCTTAACCCATTCCAACACAAGAAAATCGAAGACTGGTCCAAATTGAAAGAAGTTGCAAAGTTGATGAAATTTAAAAAAAAAAAGTCTTTTGGGACAGAAAACTTTGTGGACAATGAAGAAATTACTTGTCAGAAGCAATTTCTTATTTATCCACAATGTTTTCAAAAGTTTTTTTTTTTGAAGAAGTAAACAGGAGGGATAGTATGGGAATGGGTTAAATCATACCTCGGCAGATTTGGAGTAAAAACAGTGGTCTGACATTTCGTAACGCTAAACTGACATAAATGATTAAAATGACGTATAATTAGATTAAGAAACGTCACATCTACACCTTAAATCAGGCTAAAGTTTTGAGATTCTAGAAGTAAGCCGACGAAATATGAGTTTCTGTTAATCACTATTCGATAGTCATATGAGACAAGGCCAAACAATTAGCGATACATATGAATAAAAAAAAAACTTTACCGAACTTTTGGGGTTATTTAATCTTTTTTTGTTTTGTTTTGTTTTTATTGTTTTTCATTTTGATTAGAACAAAACATTGAATTATCGCAATGATAGTAGATCATAACATGGTATGGTGTAATCAGTAGCATAGCAGCGGTCCTTGTCCTTGTCACGGGGTTCTGGGTTCGATCCCCGGCCGCGGCGAATATCCTTTCCAATATTTGTCCCCCACCAATGGTTGAATAGTCGTTGACCTATGTGGGACGAGCAGCTGGAGGCTCGGAAAGGATGTCGAGGTAGTGCTGGCATGGTTTGGTGCCCCAGCCTCTGCGATATGGCTAAATTACTGTTCAATTAATCAATGAATGTTATCATTAGCGATGGTATACGTCACTTATGGTTACGGGTAAACGGCATTGTCAGGATGTTTAAATAGATTTAATTTGAAGTTTATGTTGCCGCCTTCATAGCGCAGTTGGTAGCGCGTCACACCCCTAATCTTCAATCATGGGATTTCATGGGTTCGATCCCCAGCGGCGGCACATATCCTTTCCGACATTTGTCTCTCACCAATGGTTGGTTAATCGTAAACCTAAGTGGGATAGCAGCTGGAGGCTAGGGAAGGATGTAGTGATAGTACTGGTGTGAGAAATACCAGGAATCCATTGTTAGGTGCTCCAGGCGCCATGAAATGACTGATATACTGTTAAATGTGGCGTTAAACCCCATTCAATCAATCAATCAATCATATTTATGTTATAATTGACAAATTGCTTTTCATGCCCACTGACATCAACTTTTCACGCTCACTGACTCCACTTTTCACGCTCACCGACTCCACTTTTCACGCCCACTGACTCCACTTTTCACGCCCACTGACTCCACTTTTTACGCCCACTGACTCCACTTTTCACGCCCACTGACTCCACTTTTCTCGCCCACTGACTCCACTTTTTACACTCACTGACTCCGCTTACCACCCTCACGTAGCTCAAACAGGAAGTTCCGCTTCGACATTGAAGGGCGTTATTTTGCAAAATTGATGGCCAGTAATATGTAACAAAAAGGTAAATTGTTTGGTTGGCGACTTAAATATCGTAACAACAGCTTATTCAAGTTAAATTTCGTAACAACAGCGTATTCAAGTTAAATTTCGTAACAACAGATTATTCAAGTCGCTCAACCCATTCCCACTTAGTGACGCTTTTAGACGACCCCAAGAAAAAAAGCTTTAGAAAACATTGTTGAAGAAATGCTTGTAACAATTTCTCCATTTTCCACAATTTTTTCTACAAAAAAAGTTGAAAAAATCCAATACTTCAAAAACTTTTAATTGTTGTCTGCAATTGTTTTCAATTTGGACCAGTCGAAAATTTCCTCGTGTCGTAATGGGTTAAGCAACAAAAATGCTTACATAAATGTCGATCGATGTTAGAGTGCAGCGTTTACCTGCTGTCTAAATGAATGATATAATCGGTCGATTGGTTTCGCGATCCGTTAAAGACTTTCCTTTTTCGTGAATGAAAAATCCGAAATCAAACAAACAAACAAACAAACAAACAACAACAACGACGACATCAACAACACCTTTCATAAGGCTGTATTTATACCATTTTGATCTTTTTAATCATTTTCAAACTTATCTTATGCTCCCCTGTTTTACTAGAACTGTCGAACTTGACCTTATCTAAGGAACCTTATAAGGTAGGTTTACCGGTCTATGTTATACTACACGGGTGGTAAAGTTTGGAACGACCTCAAAAGAGGAAGTGAATTTCTGTTCAAATCGCACATCCGGGATTTCGCGAGGTTGGTCCAAAGGCTAGAAACAGGTAAACAAAGGTGGGTGTCGGTGGTTCTTTTGATTTTTTTCTATGTTTCTAGCGAAAAATGGATAATTATGGCAATGCTGTGTCGTGTAAAGATGATCTCTCGATGCATGCGGACCCAAACTGCGGTTGAAACCGAAATAATTTCCGCTGAGTTGTTTTTAAAAGTTCGAACACGATGTTGCTTTTTCACAAAAGTTCATCAACAACTGACACCTTTTTGCATAATTTGTGGTTTTCCGTAAAGAATACAGCCCCGGTACGCTCGCCCTGGGTAAACGAGCACTCTGTATGACATATTCTGTAAAAATGGCAACAGGGCGCATTATTTAAGAAAATTAATGAGAAAATTCCAGTAGAGGTCGTTCCAATAAGTTGGAGTTTGTTTTTGTTTCAATTTGAATGAGATCGTTCCAAGTGCTCTCCTGTTTTTTTTTACAATGAAATTGATATCTGTGATATCAGACCAGCCAAACTCAGACAAAAATAGGCAGTTATCAATTATTGAATCCGGATGAACATTGTGTCACCAACATGTCAGGCATACACCCACACACACATAGAGAGAGAGAGAGAGTGAGTGAGTGTGAGAGAGAGAGAGAAAGAGAAGGAGAGAGAGAGAGAGAGAGAGAGAGAGAGAGAGAGAGAGAGAGAGGGGGGAGAGAGAGAAAGAGAGAGAGAGAGAGAGAGAGAGTGAGAGAGAGAGCTAACCCAATCTCAAAGTGTGATCGAAACCTTTCCCAACAAAATATGACATATCCCCGTCTTAACTCAGGTATTACTTTGATTTGCAGAACTCATTAATACATACTGAACTAAAGTGAAAACGCTGTGCACATATATTTTAACATGAATTTCTATCAAACTTTTATAGCACGCAACTTTCTATTCCTTTTTGGCAACATCTTGCACTTAGCTTTGTTAGTGTTTATGCGAACAGTATCGTGCAACAAGCATTTGAAAAGGTAAGGTGTGTCAACATGACGGTGTCAAATCAGTACTACGTGTTTTCAACCAAAATGGCAATCATGGGCTCATGACTCGGGCAGATGGAACAATACATGTCCCATGCCATAAGCTTATTTGGGTGAGTTTTGTTACAGGTACCACTGAACCCCTTTGTCAAATTTTTGTCGGAGTGTATGTGTAGCCTTTTCACTTATTTAACAACAGAAAGAGCGAAACAATTTATGACACGAACACCCGTCAGAGCAAGAATCGCATGTATTGTCTTTGCAAAAGTTTTCTTATACTTTTTTTTTAAATCACACTTTCCTGAAATCCATCAAGAAAAATATGATTGTGACACAATCCCTTTGCGTTCCAAAAGTCTTAAAAAGAGCAACTAAACATGAAAATCGGTTTACACATAGAAACTATCTAAAGCTTCGCAAAGAACAATTCAAGTTTAAACCACAAGCCAGAAACCGCTTACAAACGGTCATTAGCAAGCTAGCAGTCGTAGGAGAATCGCTTTCAAACTCCAAAATATTACAGTATTTCGAACTCCATCATTTTTGTCTGAGTTTGGCTGGTCTGATATCACAGATATTAATTTCATTGTGTAAATCGTGTAAAACAGGTGAGCACTGGGAACGCTCTCATTCAAATTGGAACAAGCTCCAACTTATTGGAACGACCTCTACCGCAATTTTCTCAATAATTTGTTTAAATAATGAGCCCCGTTGCCATTTTTAACAGGATATGTAATACAGACAGCTCGTTTCCCCAGGGCGAGCGTACCGGGGCTGTATTCTTCGTGGAAAAAGACAAATTATGCAAAAAGGTGTCAGTTGTTGACAAACTAATGTGAAAAAGCAACATCGTGTTCGAACTTTTAATAACGACCCAGCGGAAATTATTTCGGTTTCAACCGCAGTTTTGGGCCGTATACGTCGAGAAGTCATCTTTACACGACACAGCATTGCCATAATTATCCATTTTTCGCCAGAAACGTAGAAAAAATCAAAAGAACCACCGACACTCACCTTTGTTTACCTGTTTCTAGTCTTTGGACCAACCTCGCGAGTTCCCGAATGTGCGGTTGGAACAGAAATTCACTACCTCTTTTTGGAGGTCGTTCCAAACTTTACCACCCGTGTACTAGTGACAAAAGCAGATACGAACTGTAAGGGTAAATATACATTGTTTGGAACAAAAACCCGACATAGAACCGCTTAGCGCTTGGTCATTATCTTTTGCTAGCAGTTCTATTTTATAGGTTAAAGATTCGCAATCAAATATAAACGAACGTTTTTTAAACTTTTATGTCTCAAGCACAAGAGGTTTCAAGATAAATGGGGGGAAAACACCAAAATTAAGCTCTTACAGCCGCCGATTCTCTGGTCATAATATACGGGTCGCGTGTACCCTTGTTCGCAGAAGAAAAAAATTGCCAGTGCTTTTTTTCTACCGATTCAATTCAAACTAAGCGGGTGTAAGGTAATGGGCATGCGCGCACCCCTATCTGGTTTTCTTTAGTCGAAATATCTCGGAAATATTATCGATTTGCTTTCGCAGAAACTAATAAAACGTACGCTGTTAGACTATATAAGGCCTGAGTTACTGATGTGGGTTCCATTCTACCCGTGTATGGACAAGTTCTATTCAAGGGACCGAGTTAAGCGGACTTTAACCGGCCGAACAAGCATTTGACCAATCTCAGATGTCATTGAAATAACCAGTCGACCAATGAAATCATTCATTGAGAACAGAAATGAGTTTCAGCTCCAAAATTGGCAGCCATTTTTGTTAAGTTTTCTTGTTATTTTAGCTACTTAAACGCCGTCACTACAGCTTGAAAAAGCTGTATCGACGACGTTTAGGTCGCCAACCAACTATCTAACCTTTTTGTCACGTGCAGCTTGTCATAAAGTTAGCAAAATAACGCCGTAGAAAATCGAAACGGGATTTCCTGTCGGAGTCGATGGGCATGGTAAATGGAGTAAGCGGGTGGGGCCAGCTATTGGTCAAGTGAGCATTTAACCATAAATAGTTTAAATGCTGTGTTTGAAATATGCTAAGTTTAATTCCTGGCCTAACATAATTGAAAACGTGCATTATTGAGCTGAGTACCACTAGTGTCTCTTCATTCCGACTAAAAAATGTTCCTGGTATATTATTTTAATGGCTGAATTTTGCAAATGGACTAAATGGAATTCAAATAGTAATGATACTGATATCAACCACAAACTGATTTTACTCGCCTAGTCAAAAGTAAAAGATTTACTCCCTCATCTGTATACACGATTCTTTTATTTGATGCAAATGGTTCAGGCGAAATATGAAGGCGTTATAATAACAGAGGACTGCAGAATTAAGTCGGGCTTTTGTATAAATATCTAATCAATTATCTAACAGTTGGTGAGTAATGGAACAGATTTTTTATTCTACGTGCACTGCTTCCTCTGACCACAAAATCTAAAACCCTAGATTGATTGACGTCACTTTTAACAGTATTTCAGTCATATCGCCGCGGCTGCAGCAACTAACAATGGATTCTTGGTATTTCTCACACCAGTACTACTACTACATCCTTTCCTAGCCCCAAGCTGCTATCCCACTGAGAAAACCATTGTTGTAGTCGTTTCCAAAACGACTTAACGGCGAATTCAATTTTCAGAATTAGAAGGAATAAAATATAGTAAATCAACAGCTAGATAAAACTAGCTGAATAATGAAAGTGGAATGAAATGGATTAGATTGTCCGACATATAGGACTGAAAAAATGCTATCTGAAACACCATGGTAGTCCATGTCTACTAAGCGATCACTTTCATTATTCGACAAGCATCAAATTCTATTTAAAACAAACCAACAAACAAGCAAAAACAGAAACAAAACAACAAACAATTAAAATAAAAAGAATCCAAGGGTTTTCATAATGGGGAATATTTGCTATCAGAGTATTAGAATTAAACCCTATGACGATTCTAATGAGTTCAATCAACATAGGATAAAGTGAGAATACTGCAATTATGTATATGTGCAGTCGAACCTATCTCTTAGATATATCACAATAACGTTTATCAAGCTCCCATTTCCTTACACGACAACGTTTTGGTCGTCTCTTGAGAAGTTGCTTAACCTTTTCTTGTACAATCCCTAGTTTTTACGTCCCTGTAAATTTTATACTTGGGAAAACATTGTTGGAAAAGAAGAAAATGCTTGTTACAAGCAATTTCTTCTTTTTCCACAATATTTTTTAACCTGTTGGTTGGTTACATTTCCAGTAGCCCTCATTTTTAATTATCGTCTGCAACTTCTTTTGAAATGGACCATTCTAAAATATAAAAAAAAACAGGAAGGGTTAATACAAGCTTAACAGTATTTGAACAAATCCATATTTTTATGTGAACCCTACCCCCACCTTCTGCTGTCCAAGGCGAAGATAACTTTAGGCTATCACTCTCTTTGTCCATATGTCTGTCCGTTCGATCAGTTTTCTGGGCTATTTCAAAGGCTTATCGATATTGAGCTAAATTTTGATTTGTAAGTCTACAAACATGAGTTACATCTTTAAGGTCCAATTCAAAATGCACCGAAATGTTTTCCGCACTTAATAATGAGGAATTGCATTTTCTGTGTTTTTCTTGCGGTATGAAAATAAAATTTTCATAACCCGGTGAAAAATTAATTGAATGAAATAATCATTATTTCCGTAGTAACGTTGTTCATTGCCTTAAACTGTAAATTCTATCCTGATATGTTCTACAAAACCGCAAATGTTCTGGGAGGATAAACAAAAACAACGATGGACGGAAACGCAATTAGTAATGAATGTTGTGACAGAAATTGCACAGAATGGGCAAAATACGTGGTAGCGTGGCTACCAGAAGGTCGTCATGGGAATAAAAATGAGGAACTTTACTTTGTACTTATCCCCTGTTAAATGAGTTAGCGCATCCATAAAGCCCTGCACTATGTCAGTTGTCATCAGGAAGTATCCTTTGTAAAGAGTTCTTGTAAAGTCACACAGAAACGGACCATTTGAAAAGCATCGGCTTTGGTTTCTTTATTACTAGAATACATGTCACTCGTTTATTTTTTTAATTTTTTCTATAGATGATCTAATCTTAAACGAATCTAGAAAGAAAGGTTGTCAAGCGGGTCTTGGGTCTTGACCAAGGCTTGACTAGAAACGTTATCAAGTGAGCTCGGGTGACCTTAATAACATTACTTTTGCAGACAAGGTCAAAATCAGCTTGTCTTAAAGTAAATAAAATGACAGGTACTTTTTTCTTATTTCATACCAATAAATATTTCTATTTAAACGGGGTATTTCCCTAATACACACCTGGTAATCTCGGGCTCCGTCTCTTTTTGGAAAACAGTACAAAAAGTAGACAATGAACAGAAAAGGCAAGAAAAACAGTGCACCTCTCGTACAACTTGATCTTCTATTAACCTATTATGCATTTTCCCAAAACGTCCAGAGTTTCATACCACATAGAAATGATTATATTGTCCGTTGGTTGTGATAGATTTCAAAAATAATTCCGTTTGTGAATAGAAACTTGAATCAAAGTTTGGACATCGGACCCGATCTAAAACGAAAATAAGTGTTGAAATCGTTCAAATCCTTGTTATCAACAGTTCTGAAAGATTTAAGTGGCGATGACTGTGAAATAAATGATAACGTATTGATATAAAATAATGTTACCACAAAGAACTACGTTTTCCTACCCCTTTTACGGATTTTCTTAGATAAGAAGGAGACCAGGATGCGGTGCGGGAGACAAGATTTAGAGGGAGAGGCGATGTAAATTACTGTAAAACTTCTGATAGAACCCCATACTCTTATGTAACCACAGCCCCCTCTTCGCGCGTCAAAACCGACCTCCGTAAAAGGGATTGCTGTCAAAACGATCAAATCGTTCATTTATACCAGATCGTTCATTTATACCAGAAATGAACTTTGAAGGGAGGTATCGATGTTATTAAACCTAGATAAGAGAAAAATGGTAAAATGCCTAAAAAACGCTCAAGCGGACGCTTAACGCTGAAATTTTGTCTCAGCGGTAATCTGATAGGCTTAAAGTGACCTTTTTACTCATATAGGAAAAGGTTCAGTGGGATTTCAGTTAATTCTGGATATTCTGTTGTTGACAACGTATGACCTCATTTGCATATGCCCCAAAGTCAACGGAAGGAAACAAACTGACAAGCGAAACAACCAACGTCCTAAATCATGTTATAACAATTGGTTAGCGCAAAACTAACTATATTCTATATTCGTTATGCCGCTTGCGGCAGGTTTCGACGGATCGTAAAGAATTGAAGTCCGGCTAGCGAACATAACTCCTGATGACGTAATGATGACGTTGGTCTGAGCGAATGCAAACTGAATGCGGGATCACAACGGTTGTACGCACAGAGTGAATTACCAAATATTCTTTGCAACAGCCTGGGCTTAATCTAAAACTAGATTTACAGCCTAGGTAGGCTATTAGTGAAATACCCTGGTTTGTTCTAATTAACGACCTCTGATTTTCGCAAAGTATTAAAATAATACATGAGAGGGAATAAGAATAAGAATAATCAAAATCTGTGACATGAGAAAATATCGATACTTACCTTTATACTTCGATATTTTTTTACATATATCCGAATTTGACGATTTAAACGTCGTGACGGGAGCTTAGTCCAGATGTAGTTTAGGTCGCCACCCAGACGTTATATATATATATATATATATATATATATATATATATATATATATTTTTTTTTTTTTTTTTTTGTTATACGTTACTGGCCATAAGTTTCGCAAATCCCAACGTGTATAATTTAAGTCGAACTGTACTTTTAGAATTCATTTGGTGTGACCATTGATCCGTCAGTTCGCTCTTGTATAAGGTTGGCAATAAACACTAATTCAACATACCAGAAGCATATTTAATTATTTTCTTTACAGTCTCAAAGGGAGAAACAATTCCATTTTT
The DNA here is from genome assembly GCA_946902895.1 of Fragum fragum. Taxonomy (NCBI): domain Eukaryota; kingdom Metazoa; phylum Mollusca; class Bivalvia; order Cardiida; family Cardiidae; genus Fragum; species Fragum fragum. The sequence continues at coordinate 9,997,691 of OX336370.1, read as the reverse complement.
AGACGTCAATATGCTATTGGCCATTTCTACCAGTGTTTTAATACATCATTATCTATTAGTATCTGTCCATTACCGACTCATCATATCGCTGTTTGTCATGAAACACTATACCCCAAGACATTAGATAATTCGTTTTGTCTAGCGATAACTTCTCATTCCATGAACGCTTTTAATGAGGTTATCGACTTGGGAAAAGTGCCCATGTTCTTATATGTTTTTAAAACATGCTAATAAACGCGTTATACGAATCCTTTTCTTTTTTTCTTCTGCCTTTAAAGGATTTGTAACGCTCTAAAGGCGTTGCAGGTTATACTTGGATTTAAATCCGAATATGGTGTAGATTTGATTTGACATAGGTGCTTGTAACCCAAATAATCAGATGAATTCACAATTCTTTATTCATTCACATTTTCTAATAGATTAACCCATTACAAGACGACAAAATTTTTGACTGGTCTAAATGGAAAGGTGTTGCAGACGACAAATTCATGTTAACGAAATTTTTTATTTCTTCAACTTTTTTCAACTTGTAACAAGCAATTTCTTCGTTTTACACAATGTTTTTCCAAATATTTTTCTGGAGGGGCGTCCAAAAGCGTCACCGTACAAGAATGAAGGCATTACCGGATAGCAAAATTTTAGACTGGTCGAAATTCAAAGAATTTGCAGATGACAATTTTTAGTTAATGGAAGTTGAAAATAAAAACACATTTGTATTTTTGAATAGAAAACAATTTCTTTATTATCTATAATGTTTCACAAAGGTTTTTTCTGAGGATCGTGAAAAAGGCGGAATAGTGTAGAAATGGTTTAACAGATGTCTTTCCAAGAAACGTCAAAGCTGCCCAGTTCTCTTTTCTATGTAAATTATATATTTTTAGATTGGTAAATCGTAAAACATTTTTTATTGACTAACGCCGTCATAGCCCGGTCGGTAGCGCGTCAGACTTCTAGGATGTCATGGGTTCGATACCTGGCGGCGGCACATATTCTATCTGACATTTGTCTCTCACCAATGGGTAGATAATCGTAAACCTATGCCTGGTAGCAGCTGGAGGCTAGGAAAGGATATAGTGGTAGTACCGGTGTGAGAAATACTTCGAATCCATTGTTAGGTGCTACAGCCGCCGAGATATGACTGAAATACTGTTAAAAGTGGAGTTAACCCCATTTAATCAGTCTTATACTTTTGACTGAAAAGTTCCTTTCAAGCCCCTACTAATTTGAGTGATTATAACGTGGATTCATACAGCGTGGTTAAATTTTTAGTTTCACATCTCAATGAAACAAAAGATAATATCCCCATCTCTTTAATGAAACAAAGATAATATCCCCATCTCTTCAATGAAACAAAGATAATATTCCTATCTCTTCAATGAAACAAAAGATAATATCCCCATCTCTTCAATGAAACAAAGATTATATCCCCAGCTCTTCAATGAACAAAGATAATATCCCTATCTCTTCAAGGAAACAAAAGATAATATCCCTATCTCTTCAATGAAACAAAGATAATATCCCTATCTCTTCAATGAAACAAAGATAATATCCCCATCTCTTCAATGAAACAAAGATAATATCCCCAGCTCTTCAATGAAACATAAGATAATATCCCCATCTCTTCAATGAAACAAAAGATAATATCCCCATCTCTTCAATGAAACAAAGATAATATCCCCAGCTCTTCAATGAAACATAAGATAATATCCCCAGCTCTTCAATGAACAAAAGTAAACATTCAGACTTCCAATATTTATGAGTGCATTGCATTTTATTTGATCTTGTTTGGAAATTGCAGGGAATCATCCACTTTCATCAAAAAGCCTACATGAAATAAGTTAAGTAAGTGATCCTGGGGAGACTAATTGCGAACCGTCTAGCAGACGTCGAATTGATGTTCAATTTGCATGACGTCTACCATTTGGTTAATCTCTGTATATCGAATTGGCGGTTTTTTGCTCCACTGTCATTCAGGCTTGGTAGTGTGACCTTCAGAGGCCCTCAAAGGTCGTCGGCGTTATCAGATTGTCTAGGCCTTTTGATCTCTGCTCTAGCTTAAGATACCTTGTCTTTTGAACTAGTCTGACGAGTTCTGCGCAACGCATGTATTGCTAACGTCACAGACTGTAAAGAAAATAATTAAATATTCTTCTGCTTTGGGAATTAGTTATTATTGCCAACCTTATACAAGTGACATCTGATGGATCACTCTTCGGACAAAATGAATTTTAAAAGTGCAGTTTAACTTAGATATTAACTCATTCCCGCACAATGACGCTTTTTGACTCCCCTTAAGAAAAACAACTAGGAAAACATTGTAGAAAATAAGAAATTGCTTTTTACAAGTTCTTCATGTTTTACAATGTTTTCTACCGCAAAAGTTAAAAGATTCTTACATTTCACAAACTTTCAATTGTTGTCTGCAATTCCTTCCATATAGGACCAGCCCAAACTTTTGCCGTCTGGTAATGAGTTAATCGTTAGGATTTTGCAAAACTAATGGCTAGTAACGTATAAAAAGTTATAATGGTTGGGTGGCGACCTAAACGCCGTTATAACAGCTTGAATAAGCTTTAGTTACGATGTTTAAATCGCCAAACCTACAAAAAATGCTTCACGTAAATATCGTCCATTAACGAAGTTTAAAGTTCTTTTACGGTATGAATAAACGATTTGATAGGTAAAACCATATTTGATTGTCTACCGCGATCCGATTCCCAAACTTTTTAAGGTTGTCTTTAAGAAAGAATTGTGTTTACCGGCCAAAATTAAACATGAATTTAACTCTAGTGAGCTATCTGGGCCGTTTTGGCTCTCTGGTTTGTTTCTACCACAGTCCTTTTTATTACATAGTAAATCATATTAACTTTACATATATAAGATATGAGCGCATGAGTGACATTTCCAACCATTACACATGTGCGCCAAGTAAAGACTCAGATCAGCCTGTGCATCCGCACAGACTGATCAGGGTCTTCACTCCGCGTTCTGTAGATAGATACTGACCCAGAGATTCTCTAAACAGGCAGCGAATATTGTCATTGCCCCTAATTGCTGTCCAGGGTGCTCAATGTGTGCGAGTCACGCACATGCGAAATGGTTGGAAATGTCACGCATAGGCTCATATGATATCTTGATAAGCACTAGCAACTTGTAACTCAAAAGATGGTTTGAATAATGTTGAGATCAATACCGTATAAGGTTGCATATATTTTTACTTATATAGTCCTGTAGACCCTGACCCCTATTTACAATGGGTCGATAATCGTAGACATATGTGGGGTAGTAGCTGGAGGCTAGGAAAGGATGTAATGGTAGTACTGGTGAGAGAAATACCAGGATTTCATTGTTAGGTGCTCCAGCCGCCGCGATATGACTGAAAGATTGTTGAAAGCGGCGTAAAACTCCATTCAAACAAAAAGACCCTGACCCCTATTTACAGCCAGCATTTCCATCAATCTCATTAACCTGGATTAGGAGAAAAAGTCTTTGCATGGGCCAATCTTTATTTCAACCAAGAGCAAACAATTACATTTGGAACAAATAATATTTCAAATCAATGTTTGTGACTATTTAGAAAAAGATTTATAATTAGCCTACTTGAGCACATAAAGCTCCGGGTAGGCTATTTAGATTCTCATTGCAAATTATCTACCAGTCTGTTCAATTGTCTGGTTGTAAGCAATTACAATCGAGGTGTTAGACATTCAAAAATGGGTCTAAGCGAAAGTCTAATCGGATATCGTATGTCTAATCGGGGTGTTAGAAATTCCAAAAAGGGTTCGGACGAATGTCTTATTCGGATGTTAGACATTCAAAAACGTGTTCGGGCGAATGTCTATTTGAATGTCTAATGTCTAATTGAATTTTAGACATATAAAATGAGTTCCGGTGAATGTCAAATCAATTGCCCTTATTTTTTAACCGGGTGAAAGACATTCAATCTAATGTTCAATATCTGTAATTCGGGTGTTAGACGTTCAGATGTGAATAGACATTCGTCGTTCGAATGTCAAATGTCCTGCCAACTCGACGCGCTCAATGAAAATAACTGTTTATTTAAAAAAAAAAGTAAGCAAAAAAAAAATTCGCGTCATCGACTCCAGACAAGTCAACAAATGAGACTGGAATTCATCGAGTAAATTTATACGCTTTATGTCAATCGAGACGAAAAGTGCGATATCTGTGGTTTCAATTAAATATCCATTACGTCATTAGCTTACGCCAGCAATTCAGTCTTTGCCGACAATACCCGAAGACTAACGACCTCATCTGACAAATTCCGATGTTTCGTCGTGGGACATAGGGTTTATATCACATTAAATTAGATTTATAATGAATTCAATATGAACGAGGAATATTTATCGTGAAAATGACATTAAAAACTACTGGAAAAGCAGATAATTTACATAGTACATCGAATTTTCATGAAAATCTGTTCAAGAACCGCTTTAAAACTTCCGCATGAGGTAATCTGTAGAGGATCAAACGGTCCCAATTTTGTTTTGTGATTTCGTGTTGTGATTTACCCCTCATGCACATAAAAAGATCGTGTTATTTGCGTCGAGTGGCTGATAAACAATAGTCTATTAATAATTTGACAATCTTTGTTTAGATGTCGAAGTTTTTCTGCTCGTTGGCGCTTATTTAACAACTGGCTTTCTTTTAAGTAAAAGACATATCCCTGAATTAAATATAAGATTTGCGCGTGAAGCAGACTGGAATGGACATAAGCATGCAATTTAATCATTTAGATTTCTTTAATCCGAAAGATAATGTCTAAAAAATAAATGAAAAAATGTTTTTAATAACCTTTGCTACAGACAGCAAATTAAAACGAAGTCTATCCCCTTATTCATTTCTAATTTATGTAACCGGGGTCAACAAAAATGAAGTACTCGGTTGTGTTTTATGAGTTTAATGAAACATCGATTTAAACAGCCTGGAAAGAGGAGAAAAATAATAAATTCAGGCTAACAACAAAAGATATATTGGACAAGGAAAGGAAGAATAAGTCTTACCAAGGAGAGAATAATAGGCGACATCAAGAATCTTGTGAACGATGATGATGATAATGACTGAAAATACGTGCGACTTTCTGTGAAGAAAGACAGGGGGAAAGCGCGCCTAAATCAAGACAACAAAGCGCGCGCATCTAATATTCGCACAAGCCGAACTGGGATAATTGGTCTCCATATACTGTCGGACTTTCCGTACCCGACCTACGTATACATCCCGGGTTCGACGGCGGCACTCATCAGACTATTTGTCTCTCACCAATGGGTCGATAATCGTAGACCTATGTGGGATAGCAGCTGGAGGCTAGGAAGGTAATGGTAGTACTGGTGTGAGAAATACCAGGATTCCATTGTTAGGTGCTCCAGCCGCCGCGATATAACTGAAATATTGTTGAAAGCGGCGTAAAACCCTATTCAAACAAACAAATTTTCGTATACACGGAGCGCTGCATACGGAAATTGGACTTGTTTTGCAATTACTTATTCTTTACTTATTCTAAGACATATAATGTTACTTTATTCTTTACCTTTGTACTTAGTGAGTTGACATATCATAGTTATCTCCCACTTACTACGTTGGCCCTGCCGATTGACTCCGACAGAAAGTCCCGCTTTAATTCTAAACGGTGTAATTTCGGAACATTTTTGGTCAAAATCATGAAACAAAAGGTGAAATGGTCGGTTGGTGACCTTAACGTCGTAATTACAGCTTTCAAAAGCTAAATCTTCGACGTTTAAGTCGCAAAACCAAGAAAAAAATGTCTAAAAAATGGCGGCCAAGACGTAGTTCAAATCTTAATTCCGGGCTGAATGAATCTTTTGATTGGTCGATCGATTCCCCGATTGACAGCTACGATTGGTCAAAAGACCAATCGTAGCTGTCAATCAAAGAATCAATCGAATAATCAAACCATTCCTTTATACAGGAAGTGAACATTGAACTCTGGCGTTGTTCAATATTTATGTGAAGCATTTTTGTTGATTTGGGGACTTAAACGACGTCACTGAAGCTTATTCAAATAGTAATTACGACGTGTAAGTCGCAAACAAACCTTTTTTTTGTTGTTGTTGTTACATATCTCTGGCCATAGACCTTGCAAGATAACGCCTGTCGGAATAAGTGCACGTGACCAGCGGAAAGAGTGGGCGGGGCCAGCGCCCCTTCAATTCGTATTAAAGACATACGTTTTCGATCATCCAAGATTTCGTTGCCAGTCAAACGTCGCACTGACTAACTCGATTGCGATTCAAATTAATTCCAATTTTATTGCTAATATTTTTTCGGTCGTTTTGCTACTAAACATGCGCATGCTGATCTGAAATGTTTGACGCATGTCCGTAATTACAGATAGCTGGCTCCACCCATTTACTCCGCTGTCCACGCGCGCCGACACCGACAGGAATTCAGCTTCGATATAAAACGGCGATTTTTTGCACAATTCTTTGCCATTTCGTTCGTGGCATATAACAAAAAAGTAATATGGTTTGTTGGTGACTTAAACCTGACGACTAAAGCCTGAATAAGCTGTATTTACTCGCCAAACCAACAAAAATGCTTTACATTAATGTATTTTGTAACCAAGTTTATTAGCTACACTGACACATAAAGGAAGAAAAAACTGTATAACCAATTACAACTTGATCTCGACATTAAAGATCTCAAAGAAATCTCGTTAAGAAAAAATGTGAAAATAAAATAAAATGGAAAAAGTGAAAAAAATGTTTGTTTCAATTAATTTCTCCTTTCTCACAATGTTTTCTGCACTCAGTGACACATATTATCACATTTTACCAACTTTGGGTTATTGCCTGCAACTTCTTTCAATTTAAACAAATTCAAAATTTGGTTGTCTCGAAATAGTTTAATAACTGAGTCCTCGGCCCTGAGGCTAACAAGGCAGGTAAACATCACCAGCTAAACCCTGAACTGAACACGTCCGCTGAGGCTCGGACATTTCTCTTTAACAAATATTTTATTCCATCTTTGATTACTAGTTACATCATGTTTGCTTCTATAACACCGTATCTCGACTATACGCAAGTTGTGGCTACGGTGCTTCAGCCGCCGCCCTTCTCCTAAAAAATAATTAATTCTATCTTTGTATTACTGGTTATATGATATAACAAACTTGCTTCTATAACATCGTATCTCCGTTATATTCAAGCTGTGGCTACAGCGCTTTAGCATTTCCCCGGACATAATTGATTTCAATGAATTGTCTGTGCAGCTGAAGACTGAAGACTTGTATGAGTCAACTGTGACTCTTTATCGTATAAATCAAATGAGTTGTAAATCGATTGCGTCATATCGTACGATATCGATTCTTGAATATTCTTTTTGAGGCTGCAATATATGTCTAAAAAAACCTAATACACCGCGCAATGACTAATATGATTATGACTCGTTAGACGGAATCGGACCTTCTTGGAATCTCGAAAAGTATCGATTCTTGATTATTCTATTTGAGGCTGCAATGTATGTCTAAAAAAACTAATCCACCGCGCAATGGCTAATATGTTTATGACTTGTAAGACATAATAGGACCCTCTTGGAATCGCGAAAGCGATCGATTCTGGTCAGTCTGCTCAGGTATCTCGCTCCTTGACAATATTCCGAATTTAGAATTACACTTCTATTTCACTATACAGCCATTTTAACCCGTTCCAACAGAATCACGCTTTATATTTCCTTAGAGGAAAGGGGACTAGGAAAAAAATGTTACAAGCGATTTTACGCTTTTCTCATAGTCCGTCGACTTCAACTTTTCGGCTGCCTATTCTTTCAATTGATTCACCTTTCACAATGTTTTCCTAAGCGCTTTGTGGAAGACGGGCGTCAGAAAGCGAGATTGTGTGAGAATGGAACAAACATACATTTTGTCGGTTAACGAAAAAAATGGGAGTTTAATTAAACATTCAGTCGATGTGTAGACGTATGCGTAACTGTCGCTAACATGCGATCCTAGTGTCCTTAAACCTTTTCTGTTTTGCAAAATTTTAGACCTGTCCAAATTCAAACGTTTTGCAGACGACAAATTAAAGTCTATTTAATGTGAAAAAAATTCATTCAGTAGGGAAGAAAATATTGTGGAAAAAGAAGAAATTGCTTGGTACGAGCAATTTCTTCTTTTACCACAATGTTTTCTTAAGTATAAAAACATAGGGACGTAAAAACTAGGGTTTTAACAGGAAAGGGTTAATGGACACTCACACGCCTTGGAACTTGAGAGGCTGTTGAAGTGAAAAGAGCCCCAAGCATTGCTTCTGTTCGTAACGATGAAAACTAGTATAAAATCAATTACCACACATCCCTTATTTTGAAGCATATGATAAAAGACCAGGTAAACAGTTTTCGAAATGACAAATTACTTATGGGAATAAAGCTCCTTTTCTTCTAAAAATGTTTACCAATAAATTTGGGACTTCAGATTTCGTTAACATGCACTTTGAAATAGTCTTTGTAATGTCTCCAAAATTGATTTTTTTCCCTAAAAGTTGTAAATTAGTTTAAACCATTACAATTCGATATGATTAAAGACTTATACAATTTGAAAGAACTTGTATACGGCAATTTCAACTTGATAGATTAAATAATGAAAATCTGTTTTCTGTCTGGGTAGATCAATTTGTGTGAAATGGGAACATTGCTTGTTACAAGCAATTTCTACATTCCCCTCAATGTTTTCAGAAGCCTTTTTCTTGAGAGGCGTAAAAAGGTTGGATTATGCGAAGATAGGTTAACGCATTGTTAGCATGAATTTTCCCTGCGTTGTGGGATGGTACGAATAACGAGAAATGGTGTCCGTATCATATAAATCCGCCGTTTAAAGGGGTTCTTAGCCCATTCCCACACAGCAAGATTTTAGGCTGGTCCAAATTCAAAGAAGCTGCAGACGACAATTTCAAGTTGATGGGATTTTGATTTTTTTCTTCTTTTTTCTATAGAAAATATTGCTGATAATAAAGAAATTTGTTGATAAAAGCAATTTCCTCATACTCCACAATGTTTTCTAAAGCTTTCTTTTGAGGGGCGTAAAAAGGAGGGATTGTATTGGAATGGGTTAAACATATTTTTTGGCTCTCAATTTTCATAAGTCTAGCTTAAATGTATTCAGACATTTAAAGAAGGGGATTTAGCTGACTTTATGAAATGACTGTTTTTACCTTTAGAAAAGGAAAGAAAAGTAACAAGAACATTTTGCGTTACGTAACGCTAGAAGAGTCAAGAAAGTACAGCACGAATGGATACGGAATTCATCGGGTAAATCGTTATCTTTCGATATTACCGAACATTGCCTTATTTGTTGTTTCCATGACGTAACGAGTACGCCAATGGCATCCGTTAGCAATTAAGCCATTATCGACAAAACCCGAAGACCAACGACCTTACCCGATTATTTCCTATATTTCAACGTTAGACATACGGAAATACTTACGTTAAATTAAATTTATAGGAAAATTGCAGCAATTAACATGAAGGAAAAAAAGGTATCGTGAAAATGGCATTAATAACTGTTGGAAAAGCAGATACTTTTCCTTTATCTAATGTTTATGGAAATCAGTTCACGAGTAGCTTTCGAGCTTCCTCAATAACTGTTTGCTGCTATACAAATACAATTATCAAAGAGATTACTCAATGTTATCAAGAAATTAAAATGTGGCGATTTTTACTGACAAAGGATTATAAACAACGTTTATGTTACTGCTAAAAGACATTAAGAGCTATTTGATATCGTTTACAACGTGGTTATACAAATTTAATGCATCAAACCATATGGCTTACGTGAACTGTATTGAGATTGAATTACGCAAAAACGATAACATTTTCTATCAGAGCAGCATAACCAATGAGCTGTGCAGTATAAAAAATGTGATTAATGTATTCTGATAAAAATCACAGTCGGTTAAAAGCCATGCTCTTTTCCCTTTTTATTGATTTTTCAGTTTTGACTTACATTATGAATAGGTTTTCAAGTGATACAAGTTTTCATTAGAATGTTGTTTCAATATTCGCAAAGGAATTAAGTAGAGACCATTTACCGGTATTAATACAACCATTAAACCTTTGTTAAACAAATTGGCCAATCGCCGCTGTGCATCAAATAAGCGGTCGACCAATGAAATAATCCATCTAGACCAGAAATGGGTTTCTGAAACACCAACATTAGCCGCCATTCTTTTTTAACCTTTTTTTTGCTGGTTCTGTGACTCAAACGTCGTAACTACAGCTTATTCAAGCTGTAGTTACGACTTTTAGGTCGCAAACCAAGTAGTCTACTTTTGGTTACAAGTTATTGTCCATAAATGTTGCAAAAAAAACGCTTTTAAAAAACGAAGCGGAACTTCCTGCCGGAGTCATTGAACTCGGTCAACAAAGCAACTGGCCGGGATCAGCGATTGGGTAATTTACCAAAGCCTTATTGAATGATTACTCTCCCTTCCGGACACAATCTGTTATAATACAACCATAAATTTTTGTTTTACAATTGATAGCAAAGTAACACGTAAGGTTCTATAATTTATCGACAACAATTTTAGTAATGTGTCAGACCCAGAGTTTTAACGACAACGAAGAGTACCATAAAGGAACACATTGTAATAAAGGGTTTGAATAGCTTGTCGCAAACATTTTCTTAGTTCATTACTTTCACAAATGCAATGCCCATTGTCTCATTGCTTGGCAAACTGACTAAAATATCAAACAGTGATAAATTAAATGTTAGTTTCGTCTATCAAAAAGGGCGCTCTGGTTGGTCGAAGATAATTATCCATAACTCCATGAACAAAATTCCAAGAACGCAGCTATTTTGTATGCTTCCGCACAAAATAGTCCCATACAAAAAAGTATAAAAAATGCTGTTGTTTTGCCGTTTTCGCTCGATGCTATTAAATTATAAGAAATGAAGAGAATATTTTTTGTTTTCATGGAGGTATGAACCGAAAAACCTAATCACACTTATGTATGAATCCGCTTCGTGTATTCATATAGTGTGATTAGTTTTTGCGGTTCATACCTCCACGAAAACAAAAAAATATTCTCTTCATCTCTTAATTTAGTGGAAGATTTTATGACCAGGGACGTAAAACAAACTGCAAGGCTTTGTTGGTGATCAAAACATCGTAACTATAGCTTGAATAAGCTTATGTTACGTTGTTTACGCTACCAATCAAACAAAAATGCATGACATAAATATCGGGGGTCATCATTCACTTCCAATATCAATCAATCATTTGATTGGTCAGTCGATTCTTTGATTGACAGCACTGTCGATCAAGTCAATTCTTTCATAGCCTTTTATTTCTTAGTCATAACATACTCCTGCTGTCTACGAATTCTTTCACTTTGGACCCGTCTAAAAATTTGTCATTTGCTCAAGTATTCTATAAACGGTAATCACTTCTGGCTATTTTTGTGCAACCACCTCATGTTATCGGTGTAACTACGAACATGTCTCTTGGAATGGAGTCATTTTACAAACGGCGTTATTTGGCGATACATGTTTCGTGGGATATCATAAATCGATCAAATCTATTTCTGCCATATCATCAGTATGATATCAAAATATGTTCATTTAATGTCGAATTCGTTAAAACATATCATCTAAAATTGGAAAAAGGAAAAGCCACGTATTATCAGTTCATAGATACTGGTTTAATAAATTCGGTCTTTAATGACCAATTATTCAATCTCCCAGTTGTGTACCTTCATTGGATGTTTCTATCTACTTCTGAAAAGACACCAAATTATCAAGAGCAACAAAAACAAAACATTAAATATTACAGAGTGCGACAAGTCACAAGCATCCCAGGGGAGACTAGAACAATTATCAAGGGGTACACTAAGATATATCGTCGGTGTAATTCTAAAAGCTCGTAACTATAGCTTGAATCAAGCTGTAGTTAAGAGATTCCAGAATTACATCGACCATAAACAGGCATTTTTTTCTACAGCCACCATATTTGTTGAGTGACCACTTTCAATTACCGCCCCAATGAAATTCACCCTTCCAAACATCAAGTTCTTTAAATTCTTGTGTAGTCACTAGTAATCTAAAACAGAAAATAAATAAATACTAACGTTATGTTGTTTGATTTCATTCGAATCGTCTAGCAACACATGATTTAGTAAGAAGTACGAAATCATTATACAAGCAATCTAATAGATCCTTCAAAAAAGTGTATTATGTTTGGTTGGTCCTTCCAGTGGCCACTTTCTACAAAGTTTACTGTACATATACATGTAATACTAACACGAGAATATCTGAGAAGCAGCAAATAGTGCAACAAGGGGACCATATGGTAATGAAGCACTGATCAGAGAATTTTCCTTTTTGCTGTAGGAATCGATTACTACACAACCACACTTTTTACGCCCCTAAAAGACTTGAGAATGTCATAATTACAAGCGATGAAGGGTTATTAAAAAAAATATTCTCGAACCTACCTTATAGTACAAAGTTCGTTATCGTGCGTTTATTTATTATATTGGTCTCAAGGGCTTATCGCCTAGACCTGTAGAACATGATGGGAACATTAAGGAAGCATTTTCCATGTTGTAGTATTTAACAAAAATGGGCAGCCGAACGAATTAATTCGTGGTAGAGAGAGTCTTGAAGAAAGCCCTGTCCTGGCAGGCCACTTATTGTCACCTCAAATGACACCATCAATGAAATGCATGATATGATTATGACTTGCTGGACAATTACACAGTGGACCTTGCAATACAGGTCGGTATCTCACAGGAACGAGTCCATGCAACGATGCACAATCACTTGTCAATAAAGAAGGTTTTTGCACGATGGGCACAAAAGCTTCCGATTGTTGACAAAAAGTGAGCTCGGTTTGACATATCGAAGGAAATTCTTTTCATGTTCCAGCGGGATCTGGAAAAAACTTCTAGAGAAGTTTGTAACTGTTGATGAAAAATGAGTTCACCCCCTTCAAACCTGAGACAAACGGCAGTCAAAACAAATGAAGCGCCCTGAACCACATCCGCTTGGAAGGTGGTTGCCACAATTTCTTTTGGTGCAAAAGGTGATGTTCTTCTACTCGCTTATATTGAAAAGGTAACACTATGACTTGGTGGTATTATTGCTGGCCTCATGAGGAAGCTTCGTAAAATAAAATCAAAGAGATTATGGGTTGCAATGGTCATTATGAGTGCTCCTGCCTCAGGACAATGCTTTTGTAAACAAGTCTCCTGATATCACGGCTACCACTCAGTTATGTGATTTCAAACTGGTTAGAATCAAAGCTATTCAGTATGTTCTGTCCTTGTCATTTTTGGTAGGAACCATGGATATATTTGTTCGTTTTATTTATTTTTTTTTTTATGAATGTAAAACGTGGCGCCGTCATAGCGCAGTCGGAAGCGCGTCAGACTCCTAATCTTCAATCATGGGATGGCACGGGTTCGATTCCCGGCGGCGGCACATATCCTTTCCGACATCACCAATGGATGGATAATCATAAACCTAAGTGGGATAGCAGCTGGAGACTAGGAAAGGATTTAGTGGTAGTACTGGTGTGAGAAATACCAGGAAACCATTTTTATGTGCTCCAGCCGCAGCCATATGACTTAAATACTGTTAAAAGTGGTGTTAAACCCCATTCAATCAATAAATCAATGAATGTTAAACAGCGGGATTGTGTGAGAATTGGTTTTGGAAACTCTCAAACCACGGCGCATCAAGAATTCCTAGCAGGTGTATCAAATACCTTTAGAGCATTTCTTCCGAACTTAAAAAGGAACTATTATTTAGTAAGCAAATATACCCATGCCTTGATTGGTTTTCTCACAAATACAAATGATAACATCTGTGAATACCAATACACACTATTTTACAAATAACTTTAAGTAATTGACAGATGGCTTGCCACGCCCATTGCCAACGATGACCACGCCCAATGCCGAACTATTACCACGTCCACTGCCCACGATTACCAACCTCACTACCTCTTACAGAAGTCCCATTTCGATATTAAACGGCGTTGTTATGCAAGTGTCATGGACTGTAACATGTAGCGAAAATGTCAAATGGTTGGCTGGCGAGTTAAACGTCGTAACTACAGCTTGAATAAGCTGTAGTTATGACGTTTAAATTACCAAACAAACAGAAATGTTTTACTGAAGTGTAGGCCAGTGTTGAAGTCCAATGTTCCCTTCCTGTCTAAGTGTATGATCCGATGGATCGATTGACTCTGTGATTGAAAGCCGCGATCCATTTATGGAACTGATTTCCTTAAACGCTTTTCGGTGATTCGAGGCTGATACATGTGATACATGTCATATAATAGTATTCAAACCGTGGATTAGATTGGATGCGTAGAGTTTATAGTTTATCTAAAATAATATTCGTATTTACATCCCCGAGACCATAATACAATTATATTTAATGTTCCTCGTGATTATCGAATTATTTATTTAACGTCACATTACGAAAGCTTCGGTTTACTTGAAAGTTCTTTGAAATATATAGTCATCGATTCATCGTTAATGTAGGTATATCCGTTTTAGGCGCCATCTTAGTTTTCCAGAACCACGAACCGGAAGTCGTAATATTTATTTATTAACGATAATGTGTTTTTGTCCAAAAGCCGGACGACCATAATTCGGACTGTTTATTGATGTTTTTGTTTCTAATTGCCACAAATACCATTGCTTTCTACTAAAGCAAACTCATCGAATAGATGAAATGAGTTTTTGAAGCCCTTTGGTTGATTGATTGATTGTTTAATTGGTTGAATGGGATTTAACGCCGCTTTTAACAGTATTTCTGTCATATCGCGGCGGCTGGAGCACCTAACAATGGATTCCTTGTATTTCTCACACCAGTACTACCACTTTATCCTTTCCTAGCCTCCAGCTGCTATCCCACTTAGGTTTACTGTTATCCACGAATCAGTGAGAGACAAATGTCGGAAAGGATATGTGCTGCCGCCGGGGATCGAACCAATGACATTCCATGATTGAAGATTGGGAGTCATGTGCGCTACCGACTTCGCTATGACGCCTGCTTTGAAGGCCTTTGGAGAAGTTTTCGTTGAAATAAACATCTAAGGCCGTCAAGATCGAGCTACAATCCAAACACGAGGTTGCTAAATGCCTTCCACAAGAGCCAAGCATAAATGCTCTTTGACCCCGATAAATCAAGTTTCCTCACGTAGGTCAAGATTTGGCGATACGTGGTTGTCAATTAAATAATCGATCGTCTAATCAAATCATTCATTTATACAGGAAGAAAACTTTTAACTCCAATATTGGTTCCAGTTTTTTGTGAATCTCTTATTTTGGTTTGGTGACCTAAACATCGTAAATACAGCTTATTCAAGCTGTAGTTACGACGTTTAAGTCGCCAACCAAGTACTTTACTTTTTTGTTGCATTTTATTGTGCATGTTATTTGCCATATGTAGGTGTTATTTTTTCGTTTTTTGTTTTTTTTTTGTTTTTTTTTTTGTTTTGTTTTTTTCAGTGGGCGTGGCCAGAAATTTGCCTAATACTATGTTTTACTTTCTAATTAGACGTCTTATAGTATAGGCGTGATCCTATCTTTAAGTAAAAAAAAACCTTGAAACTGACGCCCTACCCCACTCCATTCGTTCTTCAAAATAATTCGATCATCATTCCATTCATATCATTCAAATAACACACGTTAGTCGTTTAAATGCCTATATAATATATGTTGACAAATTTGAGAGAACTTCTTGTAGAAAAAACAAATATCTGTGTCCGAGCGTTTAAACATTTCACACAAAGCTTCACGTCGCTTAAAACATTACCAGATGACACAGTTTTAGACTGGTGCAAATTAAAAAGGTTGCAAAAGACACTTTTCAGTTAATGTTTTGTGAATCTTTGAACTTTTTTGATAGTTATCATTGTGGATGATGATGGAGTTGCTTGTAACGAGCAATTTCATCATTTACCACAATGTTTTTTAAGTGTTTTAAAGCGTCAAAAAGCAGGAATGTGTGGGAAGGGATCTAAACATTCTGTGATTTTGTTGGCTAACTTGGAATTTTGAAGAAGCCGTGTTAATCTGAGTTAAAATCAACTCTTTTCAAAATGAAGAAATAACATAGTATCCATTTCATTCGAAACATTTAATGTGTTCAGAACTCTCCCATATTGCCATTACAAGTTATTCACTTTGTTAACCCTTGTCATACTGATCTAGGAGTAGCCCTGCTTTGGCAAGAGGCATAGACAAGATCAGATTGCACATACATGCAGTCTGATCTTAGTCTACACCATCTGTTTGTCCCTCTTAAGCCAGAACTGTACTTTAGATCAAATTCCAAATTAAATATTGACATCGACAACAAGATCTACAGAGATAGCAGCCCTTTTACTTTGATGTACTTCTTAACAAGGATTTTAATCAGCATCACAAGGGTCAATTTCACGTTCGTAAGGAACAAGGTGTAGTTAGAACCCTTGGCTTGCGGAAGATGTTGGTATGACAGAAAATGAAAGGTTATTGTAAAGATAAATTCTTGAATATGATCAAATTTTGCTGATTTTTTATGACAATTTAAGTTACAGTGAGTGATCAAAGGTCAATTTTGTCTATACTCTACGAGTATATATTCCTTTTTGACCTTTGATCACACCAAAAATATATTGTACATCTATACTTTTGTATGAAATATTGTAACATATGATCAATATATAGATACAGCTTGCAGTTAATTATCAACTGTTAACATTAGAAACTTGAAATGACAACGCATACAAATGAAGTGAGGCCATGCAGAGATATGCACATTTTTAAACAATGGCGTGGAATTCTTGGCAGTAACTGAATGCGTATTTAAGTAAAAATGTATAAAGCAAATATTAGATGATATTAATATTTCATATAGATTCTTTTATTGCGCATTGTATCTTTTCGCGGAACAGTTTTCGTCAAATCTCTGTGTGACAAATTCATTGAAGCCACCCAAAGTGCTCCGTCAAATAGACTTGTCATGTCACGCAAGCATCTGCATTTGATTGTGGCAGACTCAAGTCTATAACAGTTATCCGAGCAATCCATTAATGAGATATTAAATAGGACTTGTGAAATGAAATTGGGTTCACTAACCTAGTTGAATAGCCTGAATTGCAAGCAGAAGGCGATAAGAATATGTTAATGCCATTCTTAACTGGAAACCGATTTGTTGTTGATTTTGTTTTTCACACAAAGTTTGTTTTTTTTTGTATTGTTTTTTCTGCGTTTTTTATTGATGTTTTCAAATGTTGTTTTGTCAAATACTTTCTTACACCGAAATAAAACTCCGATTCCATTATAGTTTTGTGACTATTGAAGACATTGGTGTAAAAAATATGACAATTAGTCGCACCGGAAGTACAGTAGACACGTGAAACTAGGAAAGAGATCGTCAAAATGAACCAATTGGAGGACTGCTGGCCACGCCCACTGCCTCCAACATACAGTTCGACTTTGATATTAAAATGACGTTATTTTGAAAATATCATGACGGATAAAAACAAAACAAATGGCTGATTTGCGACCAAAACGTCAATTCTTCACATAGGTGTTGACTATGTTGGAGTTCAAAGTTAATTACTGGTCGAAATGTACGATTTGATTGTATGGATGTATGATTTCAAGGAGAAGGAGATAAGAATATGTACATGTCATTCTTAACTGGAAACCGATTTGTTGTTGTAGTTTTTTTTAACACATTTTTTTAATGTGCGTTCTTTTATTGCTGTTGACTGATGTTTGAGTTCAAAGTTCCTGTCGAAATGTATGATTTGATACAACAATAGATTTTTTTTTATATCATGACCCGTCAATTCTCTCATTTGTCTTTACAGTATGCACATTTCTTCTTTAACTCATGGAGTCAAACATGTCTGTACTACTTGATTTCGCCTTAAATGTGAAAACATGATAGGTCGAGATTACCATCTTCAAGTATCCAAGAGAGTCTTCTCAATTTCGACATGAAGTGATTGGACAAAATGTGACCTTTCGAGAGAAAGGGAACCTCCTTGGCAATGCGACAAGTACTGACCACGTAATGTCTGTGAGGATTGTGCAGACTGACCGGGATCTACATCTTTCTTTTTTGAAGATTGTCTGGGCGAAAAGGGCGAATTGAATGACATGTACCAAGTTTTTTTCGATAAGCATATTGTTCTATCAATACATATGTATGCATATTCTGACCAATCAGATTATTCAAAATTCAGCTCAACCAATGAAATCGCAAAATATTTTATAAACATATTTGAATGAGACTGTGGAATATTTTGAACAATATGAATGAGTGATGTGAAAGATACGAGTGAAACGATGAACGAGCAGTTTTAAAGGAATTTAATGGGATAAACCTTTATTTCACGACGCCCTTAATTGCATACACAATATATCTATTTTTAAAAAGCAGCTTCCAGTTGGCAAATACTCGACCAATGTTGTTTTAATATATTTGAAGGTAATAAGGGAACCAAAGTTCACTCCAAACCTTTCTTTTCCAGACTCGTTTAGGATCAGTTAGCTTAACCCGTTCAAACACAATCCCTCTTTGACGCCCCCGAGGAGAAAAAAAACTTTAGAAAACATTGTGAAAAATGAAGAAATTGCTTGTTACATTGTGCTTTACCCAAAAATTCAAAGATTTCTTTTATAAATTTCATAGACTTAAACTTGCCGTCTGCATATATTTTCGTTTTCGGCCAATCTAAGATTTTATCGTCTGGTTAAAAGAAATTCGAGACACAGAACCTGCAATATACTTGTATACCGTATATGGTTTAGTCTGATTATTCTTTTGACAATCTGTACTTGGTACGGTTGTTTGTTTGTTGGAATTGGTTTAACGTCGCTTTTAACAGTATTTGGCGGCGGCTGTAGTGCCTATGCGTAGATTCGTGTTATTACTCATAACAGTACTATCACTACTTCCTTTCCGAGCCTCCAGCTGCTCATCTCAGTTTTGCGATTATCCACCCGTTGGTGTGAGACATATGTCGGAAAGAATACTTGCCGCGACCGGGGATCGAACCCTGGACCTCATGATTGACATCTGCGCTATTGGCCGAGGCCCACCTGTGCTTGGCCGGATGTGATAGTGTGTGAAGATAAGGTGTTTCACGCTGAGATAATATCAAACATAATGATGTATAGCTATTCGAATAAAACAATAATTAAATATTTAACGGATTGTAAAATATAGCAAATTTGACGGATTCAAAATGGTTGTATAAATTTCAATATACAATAAGAATGTATTTGAAGCTTTGTAAAAGGTGTCGAATGTCTTTTACATAGTCGATACGGATTTTTTACCACCAAAGCCTGCAATGAAAAAATCGCATCTTCTAAAGGCGACAAGTGATACGATATAACTTTTAATATACTGAGCAAAAATGAAAACTTGACTCCGAAATGATGCGACCAGTTTTTTTTTAAACTAGATATGCTGTAAGGATTTTTTCCAAAAAACACAAAACATCTAACATGTCTTAGAGGTATACACATTTTTAGCGGTATATAGTGTCTTAAAGTAATGAAAGTCAAAAGAAGTTAGGGAACCCTCAAAATTAGATTCACATGATATCCACCTCTAGCAACCATAGCAACATGGACCTTAGAACATTTGTGAATAGCACCTGAGGAAGACATCGCCGTTGTTCAACAAGGATACGTTCATGATCCAAAACGCCTCAGGTTGATTGCCTTGCTGACGGACATTTCATCCTAGCTCGTCCAAGATATGCTCAAACGGATTGAGGTCAGAGTTGTGTGAAGGCCGGGCTAAGACTTCAATACTTGTATTTCACAGAACATCTTTCTCAAAAATGCTGTATGTGGCCTAGAATTATCGGACTGAAACGTAAGACCAGAACCGTTTCTCAGTATAAAAGAGACCAAAGGGGTTGCAAAACCCGTTCTCTATACTACTCAGCGGTTAGATTGCTATGAACAACAACAATGGGAGAACGTCCTTGAGCACAAAAACACCCCATAAATATACCATAAACCTCTTTTCACCTCTCTGACACATTTTTGAGCATGACGTTCTCCAGGCGTGCGGTACACTGCCATCTTCAAACCGCAATGTGAATCGCGAAATTCAATTCTATGTAGTTTTAGCTCGTATGCTAAGTTAAGGAGAATTTGTACCGAATGACAGCAAGGTTTTTGGTATGCAAGCGCAAATAGCTATTTCTGGTTTTCACATTCTACACGGTAACGGAAAGCACGCGCTTTTTATAATTTAAAAGATTTTTATGTTGTCACGTGGTTCCTTTTTTCTATGTCATAGCAATAAATTTATTTATACAGGATAACAAAAATATGGAAATCTTCAATAGAGTCTGATTTACAGCTTTACTCAGTATATATACCATTTGAAATGAGTTTATAGACCTGAATCAAATACGTTTTAAAGCGAATTTTATTTAAGTAAATCTTATGTTGTGTAACAATGTTAATCAGAATCGTCTTTATGCGACGTTAAAGAATAAAATCATGTTACACCAAAATACGATTTTTAGTTAGCAAAGCGTCAGCTTTGATAGCTTAAGTTAACAGAAAAAATTGCTGAGGTCTTCTGAAAGTTAAACGAGTGCAAACTGCCACTGAATGCTTAACCACTAAATCCAGTGAATGCTTTCAAAAGCATGCTGTTTTACCCATACCAATTTAACTCCGCTTTTTAAGCATCTCTAGAAAAAGACGTTGGAAAACATTTCTACATTGTCCACAATGTTTTCTTCCCAAAAAGGGAAAAAAATTCTATCATGATAACCTTTAGCAAAGAATATTACTTAACAAAGCTATGCTTTGCTAGCTTACAGAACGTTCAGTACGTTGATAAAGACTCATTTGGCAAGAATGGCTGCTACTCTGTTGAATGTTATTTCTACATTTGTGCAGTAAACACTTTCTGTGTTGAACCTTTTATTTTATGCTAACATATTCTCCGAGTTTATTTAACCCATTAATAAAAGAAGAGGCAGACGACAACTTTCATTTGATAGATTTTTTAAAAAAAAACTTACCTTCTTGGGTAGAAAAATTTGTGGATAATAAAAAAAATGCTTTGAAAAATCAATTTCTTCATATTTACAATGTTTTCCAAAACCCTGTACTACGGGGGCGTCTAAAGGCGGGCATGTGTGAGATGGGTCAATCCTAAACACTTGCGTATAGAGGGCGTATGGAATAACCTAGCAACCGTTGGTAAGCAATAAAGGCAAATTTTACAGATCTCGAAGAACGAGAATATCAGCGTCATTAGCTCACCATCTCTTATCAAACAATTATCTTTGTAATTAGCCTTGTTATATTTAGATATTTTAAGATCTTCTCAACAATGACAATATTTGCACAGTTTAATATCACTTTTTAAAACCTTCAAATGGTTTATGCTTATTGTGCTTCTCTATTTTTGTCTCGTGCAAATTCGCCTTTTTGCAGAGTCAGTAACATGAAACAAACAAACAGAAGAAATAAAATGTTTTGTAGCTGACCTAAACGCCGTAACTACAACTTTAATAAGCTGTAGTTTGGACTTTTAAGTAGCTACAATAGCACATCGCCTCAACATATTTTCGGAGTTAAATGTCTAAATGATAAATTTGATTGGTTAATTGATCGATTTTGTTTGACAGCCGCAATGCGTCATTACCTACGAAATAAAATATACCCACTGGTCTATAAATAGATTTGTGTGTCTACACAGACCAATCAAGTGCTTCAAAATTAACCTCAACCAATAAATGATTGAGTGATTTGACTGAAGTTGTGAGCCTTTCGAGTAATTTGAGTGCCACAAAACACTGATCGAGCGATTTTGAATGGGATAAGCGCATATTTTAAGATGTTCTTCATTGTCATTATTATAATTGAAAAGGAACACTGTACGCCAGCAAAACCGGACTCATCGAGAAAGTCAGTATATGAGAGTGGCAAACACTATTCCATGCATGATAGTGTTTGGTGACGTCATTATGACGTCATGTTGAACTGTGGCTAAACGTCACCATTCGTTGTGATGGATACCCGTTAAGAGATTAATTTCACGGTGTTGCTTGACCGTCACGTACTAATATTGAAGAAAGTCCTGTAAAACGGCACGGTGAAAATGATAGCAATCAGTCGCCGATGAGAAAAATAAGTGTCGGTTTATCATCACAGGTATTTGAATTACGAAAGATGCAAGCATTTTATAAAACTATGATTAACTTTGAAAAACCCCGTAAACTAAGTGCCTACCGACATTACTTTACACGAAAATTGCATCGATAAATTGTTTTTCGATTTTATTAACAGGACACTATATATTTATGGAAATTTAAAGAATGTTTAACCTGTTCCCATCTTATCACCACAATTCAAGCTGTAGATACGACGCTTTGGACGATATTCAGGTATTGTCGCTAGTTCAAGATTAGAAAATTACGTAAAAACGATCAGTTTAGAAACCATTCAGTCTTTACGGTTTTGTGTTTGTGTTTGTGTGTGTGTGTGTTGGTTTTGGGTTTTTTTTTTGGGGGGGTATGTTTGTTTGTTTTACTATTGTTGTTGTGTGTTGATTTTCTTTTTCTAGGGGGGGGGGTGTTGTTCTTTTGCAGTCTGAGAAGGATCGATACATTTTGCTCTTTCGAGTTCGAGATTGACCCGTATCGTCAAATTCACCATTAATTGTCCCCTAGCAGTAATTCAAACAACCCCCAGTAATTGCTACCGACAGCCAACATGCTGTAGAATTAAAGCGCTGTACGGTTTAACTTACTAATTTCCCTTGGGACAGAGTCAACTTTGTGTCTCCGAATTGATACCCTTCTATCTGCTTGTCGATATATAGATACTTGAAAAACTAACGGTTTGAAGATGGTCTTGCTCTTCGATTTATACAGTATTTAAACCTAGTTCTACCCTTTTCTGGTTATTGATAGTTTATGAAAAAAAATCACGAAACGTGGAAAATAAACTTGACATGCCTGTGCTATCTTGAATTTATTTAAGAACTGCCCAATTCAAAGATTTTGCAGACGACAATTTAAAGTAAATTTTATTTGAAAAATCATCATTCAGTAGGGTAAAAAATATTGTGAAAAAAGAAGAAATTGCTTGTGACAAGCAATTTCTTCTTGTTTACAATGTTTTTTGAAGAATAAAACCTCGGGGACTTATAAAAAACGGGGATATAACAGGAAACAGCATCTGCACCTTGTTAAAAGAAAGTTACAGGTAGAAACATTTGTTTGTTTGTAAGAGGTTTAACATAACGTTCAACAGTATTTCAGTTATATTTCGGAGTCTAGTGCATCTATCAACGACTTCACGTCCCCTTTCCCACAAGTGAAACCCCGGCGTGCAATCGGGACAACAGTTGTCCATCCTACTTAGACGCACTACTTATCACCAACCCATTGCAGGGGTCGACACTAACTTTGCTTCGATGGGATACCATAGGAATCCCTACATTTAACTTCATGGTTTCCTCCAGATAATCAGGGATCCCTCCTCAATATACACTTACTCATTCCCACTCAATCCTGTCCTTCTAAGCCCAACTTGAACTTGTTACAAGCAATTTCTTCATTATCCACAATGATTTCTACAAAAGCAAGCGAACAAAAAATCAGGAGCATTGGTTGATACATTAAGGTCTATTGTACTTGAGAAATATTGAAGGATCCGCACGGAATCCCTAGCTTGAGATTGCTGGGGTCCCTTCCAATTTTCAGGGGTCCTCGGGATCCCGGGACACTGTTAGTGTCGACCCCTGCATTGGTCTGAGACATTGATCTGAGACAGATGACGTTAGACACTATGGTGTTTGAGAAATGTCGGAGAAAATGTAGGTCGAATTCGGCTACGAACTCAAAATCTTAGAATTGACCAACTGCTGCTGTCAACCGACTAATAATGTTATTCTTATGGGCCGGAAGTGACATTTGACCTCCGATTTTTTCCGACATTTAAGTGATTCATTTTTATTGTTTTGGCGTCTTTAAGGTTTTTATAAAATTTATGACCAGTGACAATTAACAAATAAGTAAAATTGTTTATTAGCGCCTTGAACGACGAAAACACAGCTTTGATAAGTCATAATTACGACGTATAAGTCGCAAATCCAGCAATAATACTATCGGTCAACGCCGGAGTTCGAATTCATTTTCAGATTTGATTGGTCTTTTTATCTTTGATTGACAGCTGCGACCGGTCAATTACGCTTGTCCTAGAAAAGAACAATATTTTTCCAAGAATGATCTCTTTTTACGATCTAAATACGTCGAATCAATATGAAGTTAGACATCGTTCTGCGATATTAGAAGCTAAGCTATTTGCAAAGTAGATCCAATATGGAGAATGCCTCCGTAACAAATGATTTATTGTGAGAATCAAAATCTGGTTATTATTGACAATAAGTTATTTACGACATCCGACCTAGTTCCGTTTTCCACCACGCAACGATTATTTCAGTATGCCTTAACGTTTTATATATGAAAATTTACCCTCAATAGGGCAGATTTAAAATGCACTGTGCATGTTATTATTTTGCTTTAATTTAATCGTGTTTGAATCTCGTGTTTCTAACATTTTTGAATTCATGTAAGTCCTTTATTTTTCCGTATAAAAGTAAAAGGCAATTTAATCCTTGTCTCCAGACCTAACAAATGAAGTTACCTTGGTATTATTTTATTGAAAACGAGTTTGTTAGAGCTTTATAGGACAAACGATGACCAAATGCTTATATGTTAATAATTTAATTGATAGTTTCGTCTATCTAAAACGAGCGATCTGATTGGTCGAAAAATTTAATTCATACCTCCATGAACAAAATTTTGAGTACGCAGCCATTTTGAATGCTTCCGCACAAAATAGTTCACTACAAAAAGGTATCAAAATTTGTTAAGTTGTTGCATTTTTCCCTCGATGCTATTAAATTATAAGAAATGAAGATAATATTCTTTTGTTTTCATGGAGGTATGAACCGAAAAACCTAATCACACAATGTATGAATCCGCTTCGCGTATTCATACAGTGTGATTAGGTTTTTCGGTTCATACCTCCATGAAAACAAAAAATATTCTCTTCATCTCTTAATTAATTTTATGTTTTGTCTGTCAAGGTTGAACCGTTTTGATTGGCTGAATTTTCCCATTCGTACTTCCATGAGAGTAATTTCGAGCACGCAACTATTTTGAATGTTTGGATACAAAGTACACCTTTAATGTTTTACTCAAAACTAGTAGATTATTTGCTCTCCTTTGCATGATTGCGTTAAATGCTTCGCATATTTATACAGTGTGATTAAGATTTTAGGTTCATACCTCAAAGAAAACAATAAAAGAAATATTCTCTTCGTTTCTTAAATGAACAGTATATTATTTTTTTACAAATGAAATGAGCTCTGACCAAAGGTCATTTTATGGTTCATTTCTTTTCAGTTTTTTATATACTCATATTGTTATACGTTTCTTTCTACTGTTACCTAAAAATTATATCACATTCGCTCAGTTCCATCTTAGGTCGTTTCTAGATTCTCTACTCTCTAAGTTATCGAAATTAGCAACGTTTTCCAAGTCTTTATAAAGACCGTTCATCATTGAAATAGAATAAAGACGTATCAAATATAATTACGGCGTTTCAGAGTGACAATTAAGCTAACATTGATATGAATTATTAGAAATATAATTCCAGACTACCCATTTATAGATTAAATGATCTCAATTATGATGTCTAATTTGCTATTTCTCGATTCTCTATGACACTCGTTTCTATCGGAATGACGTTTAATCTTCTGCTTGATTCAATTAAGTGTCTAATTGGCGCCATATCTTAAATTGTTCTTGCAACTTCAGTAATCAATATTTATCAACCTATTACCAGACGACCCAGTTTTAGACTCGTCCAAACTGAAAGACGTTGAAGACGACAATTTTTAGTTGATGGGATTTTAAATATCTTTATCTAATGGGGTAGAAAACATTGTGAATATTGAAGAAATTGCTTGTATCAAGCACTTCCTTTATTGTCCACTATGTTTCCCAAAAACTTGTTCTCTTTTGGGCATCAAAAAGTCACTGTGTGGGAATCGATAATTTGTTTGCTTGATTTAATTGAGTATAACACCGCTTTTACAATTTTCCATTCATATCGCGACGGCTCGAGCACCTAACAATGGATTCCTGGTATAACTTGCACCGGTACCATCATTATATCCTTTCCTAGCCTTCAGCTGATATCCTACTCAGGCTTACGATTATCCACCCATTGTTGAGAGACAAATGTCGTGGAGGATATATGTCACACCGGGGATCGAACACAATGCAACCCATAACTGGGTGTTTGCTGCGCTAACAAATGCGTTAAGACGGCGTCCCGAATCGCTAAATAGATCTTGTACCGGATGTGTGACTTTAAACGGTCATCTACCTTTCATAGATGTGTAATGAGAAATATCAAGAATGATAATTACTTCTTTATAACTCATTTAGATATTATTGATTGAATGAGGTTTAAAGCCACTTTTAACAATATTTCAGTCATATCACGGCGGCTGGAGCACTTAGCCATAGAATCCTGGTATCTCTTACACCAGTACTACCTCTACATCCTTTCCATGCTTTCAGCTGCTCAACCCACTTAAGTTTACGATTATCCAACCATTGGTGGGAGACAAATGTCAGAAAGGACCAGGCTAACCTGACTTAAGTCTGCACTAGCATCGTCGGTATATTTATTTGATAATTATACGGGGTATTTTGAACTACAGCATTTTTGTTCCTCTTATTCGACCGCTGAATAGATGAAAGTGTTTTATATTCTTTTGTAAATGAAATCAGGAATTATTTTCCTATGTTCATCATTGGTTACAAGTTGTTATATTCACAGACCAAGTAACACTTTATCCCAAAAGAACTATTTCCAAAGAATAGGCTCATAAAACTTTATGAGTTTCAAAATTTTAGTCTTGATGTCATAAACATAAAAACAGCGTATGTTCTATGCCCCAACTCTTAATTAAAGGGTAAGTTAAATACAATTTATATCATCATTTGAGACTGTAGTTATTGTCGATTATAATCTAGAATTTAGAATGAAAATACTCGTAAGCCGTAGAGTCGTCCTTGAACAAACTTTATTCTTGACTTTCTCGGTAATGCCCTTACAACATCTACAAATAGTTCTAAACTAACATTTCGTGCAAACTGTGATTACAAACACACTCAAGATACTAGCGAGACTACCATTTTCTCGGACTCTGTAGACCAATATAGAGTTGTGAAGATTCACACGAATTACTGAAGCATTGGGTTTGATTTGATTGAATGGTGTTTAACGCCACTTTTAACAGTATTTCAGTCGTATCGTGGCGACTGGAGCTCCTAACAATGGATTCCTTGTATTTCTCACACCAGTACTACGACTACATCCTTTCCTAGCCTCAAGCTGCTATCTCACTTAGCTGAAGCATTGTGTCTGAAACAAGTTGACCCCCAGGCTGTAAGTTAGTATGAGCTTGTTTATGTATGTAACAAAGGAACATCCGTCATGCTTGAGATTTCATCTTGTCACGGATCATACAGCCAGACTGACATGAACGGATAAGACTTTACGTTAGTTTTCTTTAAAATTTACTTATTCATAAAATTACCTCGGGTCAGCGGGACGAGAATCAGTCCAGGCTTGGAAGAGACATAAATATCCAGATTGATTCTTTTTAACCAAGAGGTCCGCCCTTCTTCAAGTAGAAAGTTCAAATGAACCCTTTCCTGTTTTATCTCTGGCTTTTACGCTCCTAGGATTTTATAAATGAGAAAACTGTGTAGAAAAAGAAGGAATTGCTTGTAACAAGCAATTTCTTCTTTTTACACAATGTTTTCTACCCTATTGAATGCTTATTTTTTTAATTTTTTTTTCAAATTAAATCCACTTTAAATTTTGTCTTTAAAATCTTTGAATTGGAGAGATCTAAAATGTTGCAAAGCAGGAGAGGAATAAATGTCAAATGTCGTTTTTTCCCGACAAATGTTGTCTAAGATCCGAGATTTCCGATAACTATGATAATAAAAGTAGAATTGTCGTTTTGCGACCTAAAAGTCGAAACTACAGCTTACTTAAGTTTCAGTCGCCGAACCAACACAAATGCTTCATATGAATTTCGGATAATGTTGAGTCACTTCCGGTCTGAAGAAATTGATTGGTTCTTCGATTGATAGCCGCGATTCGTCATTTTAAATACACAGCTTCGATAAAGCTGTCTTTGCGGTATTTTCTTCACAAAAAGGCCTTTACTAGGGTTCAGGAGGTCATGATGCTATTAAATTATAAGAATGAACAGAAATTTTTTTTTTTTTTTTTTTTCGTGGAAGTATGAACCGAAATATCTAATCAAACTTATGTATGAATCCGCTTCGCGAATTCATACATAAGTGTGATAATTTTTCCGATTATACCTCCATGGAAACAAAAATGTTCTCTTCATTTCTTAAATGTATCTCCTTTCTCCAGGACGTAGACTCGCCTGATTAGTAACCTCGGGAAGTTTGCCTGAAATTAGACATAAGACATTCGAACAAATGTCAAATTGTAGAATAAGGCATTCAAACATGAATGTCTAACACCCGAATTAGACATTAGACATTACACATTCGATTAGATATTGGCACAAACTTGTTACTGATTGTCTCACACCCGAGTTAGACATTTATTTGTTTAAAAATTCGATTAATCGATCGCCCAAATCCGTTTTTGAATGTCTAACACCCTAAATAGTCATTTGGCTTGACATTCCAAAGAACTCGTGTCTAAATGTTTAACACCCAAATTAAGCATTCGACCTTTGATTAGACATTTACCCAGACAAGTTACTGAATGTCTAATATCCGAAATAGTCGTTCGATTCGACTCTCGCACAAACCCGTTATTGATTGTCGAACACCCGTCAACTGTCTAATTCGGGTGTTGGAAATTCAGCTTTAAATGTACATGTATAATTCTGTAATCAGACATTCGTCCGACTTATGTCTTATTTCTTGTCATCCTTGCGCGATTCTGATTAAAGTGTTAGAAGGGAAATCGTAGAATGTTACTTTCATCGCTGACTATTTTTAACCTTTTCCTGTTTCGCAAAATTTTAGACCTGTCCAAATTGAAAGTGGTTGACAATAAAAATGGGATGAAATTTAAAAGGAAACCAAACTATAGGGCAGAAAATATTGTGGAAAAAGTGGAAATTGCTTGTAACAAGCAATTTCTTCTTTTCCACAATTTTTTCTCAAGTATAAAATCACACTGAAGTAAAATCCCGTGTTTGTACAGGACTGGGTTAATCAACTTGCAGTTTCATAAACCTTGTTCAGCCCTCGCAACCTGACCAGCCTGTTCATTACATTTGATACTTCCCGGACGGGTCTGTCAATGACAGTGTTCACGGCCCTCAAGTTGGGGTAGTTGTTATGCCTTCTTAACCCATTCCCAGACGGCAAAACTTTAGACTGGTCCAAATTCAAAGGAGATGCAGACGACAATATAAAATAGATGAAATTTTAGATTTTTTCAACTTTATCGGTAGGAAACATTGTGGAAAATAAAGAAATTGCTTGTTACAAGCAATTTCTTCTTTTTCCACGATGTGTTCCAAAAAGCTTTTCTTGGGGGGGGTTAAAAAGCGTCACTGTGTGGGCATGAGTTAACACCTTTAACATTTAAACAAACAAAACGTGTAATTAAAACCATTGTGAAGCCATGTGACTCCGCTAACAATCTTGTCACATTTCAATTTCGAAGCAGGGCTTTAGTCCATTTCTACACAATCACACGCTTTAATGACTCTCAATGAAAAGATTCAGGAAAACAATGTATAAAACGAAGTAATTTTAAATTACAAGAAATTTCTTCATTTTCCACATTGTTTTCCACTCAGATATATAGCGACTTTTGAAATTGTATGATTTTGAAATTGTTGTCTGCAACTTCTTTGAATTTTGGCCAGTCTAAATTTTTGTAGAAGGGTAGTAGGTTAAGTGTAACTGCAAAGGAATAATTAGCGGGGAGGTGACGACAGGTCATCTATTTTTCATTGTCTCTCGTCTGTAAGCGGTTTGTTTTCGTCCTGCAGTTTAACCGTCTTCTTTAAACCTTAATACATTTACACTTTCCTGCGGTAAACTAATGTCTGTTCCAAGAAATAAAGAAGGCGTGCCATCAAATAGGCCTACATAAAGGTCGTCGGCTGCTGAAGAGGCTGTCGTGCAATTTTTCATGGCTGATTTTTATGACCCAAAATTAATTCCAAATGTATATTTCGCTAAAACCCAAAAGCAAGACGACAATTTAATGACTGATCCTAATCGGTTGATCGTTTGCCCCGCCCACTTACCCCCGACAGAAAATTTTACTTTGACATTAACGGCGATATACTGCAAAATAAATAGTCATTATCATGTAACTAATGGGTAAAATATTTGGTTTGCAACCTAAACGTCGAAACTATACCTTTAACAAGCTGTAGTTACGACATTCAAGTCGCCAAGCCAGGAAATAATTCACTGTATTGTCGGTCAATGCTCACTTCCGGTCTAAATGAATGATTTGATTGGTCGATTGATTCCTTGATCTATAGCCGTGACACGTCAATTGAAGGATGTTGCAGACGACAATACTGAGAAATAACTGTCATGTTGGGTCGAGATTATTCTGAAAAAGAACAATTTGCTTTTTACAAGTAGTTCTCCTTTTCAAGCAATGTTTTCCACAGCTTATTCTTTTCATAGTAGATTTAAAAGATTATATATTTATTAAAGTCTCATTCACATTCATGCATTTTTACAAATATTCAAACAAATAAAACTATAAAATAAAAAATATATATATGTGACCATTCTCGTAGAGAATTATAAAAGACTATTTCATCGCACAACCTTAAAAAAGACAACTTCTTTATCTGTTTACTATCAACTCTCTTCCCCCCCTCACTCATTCTGTCTCACACTCCCTTTTTCACTCACGCAATTTCTCGTATATTTATATGTCAAAAGGTAATAAATGTTCAATTAAAAGCATTTTAATATTCAATGGTAAGAAGCATATAATTTAAATGCCCCCCTCAAAAAAAATGACATGGTTTAGTATACTAAAAACTTATTTTGAAAAGAAAAGGCACGTACGTGCACGTTATAAATAGACGTTTAGGAAATCTGTATCCTCTTTGATAAAATTAAAGAAAGCTTGATTAGAGACATCTAAATGCTTAGATTATTACAAATTGGAAATATTTTATTTAAAAAGCAACTTTATAATATAAACAATTTTAAAACAATTTGTTAATCATTTACAAAGAAATTAATTACGACGCTTTTAAACGTCATGACAGGTTATGGCACAAGTTATCAAGTGTGGAATTATGTTGTAATGTGTTAATCGAATCTTACAAAAGCACTTTACAACAGTGTAATAACTATGAAACCTATGGTAACGTCTTTTTTCTATCGCGAAATTGACAGCATAATACATGTAATTACGTCACAAATGGCGTTACATGTCCCACGAAATATCAAACCGATAAATTCTATAATTTTTTAACAATTTATCTCAAATATAAGATGATATTATAAGTAGAATATCCAACTCGTTCACAAAATACTGGGGTTTATCGAACTCGTCATTAGATAGATAAAAACCTCGACAGAGTCTCGCTTTATATTCTTATAGAAGACTCGTTCAATAAATTCGGTGCATAATTATCACTTCTTCAATATCCACTGTCATTTAACTCATTATCACATAGTCATGTCCTTTTACGCCCGTCAAGAAAATAGTTCTGGAAAATAATGTGGAAAATGAAGAAATTGCTTGTGTCAAAAGCAATGTATTCATTATCCATTAGGTTTTCTTTCCAAAAAGACGAAACAATTTAAAATTCATCTAATTGAAATTGTTATTTGCAGCTTCTTTCAATTCGGACCTTTATAAAATTTTGATGTGTGGGAATGGGTCCAAGAACTTCTGTAACATACTGACATGTACAATTGTTTACAGCGACACCTTGTTTTCAGAATGGTCCAAATTGAAGGAAGTTGCAGACGACAATTTTTGTTGATGAAATTTCAAAAACTCTCTGTTTTTCAGGTAGAAAATATTGTGGATAATGAAGCAATTGCTTGTAACAAGCAATTGCCTCATTTTCCGCAATGTTTTCTTATTTTTTATGGGGGGGGGGCGTCAAAAAGCGTCACTATGTGGTAATGGGTTTGAAGAGACAATTCCGGGTCTAGTAAATAAGTTTAGCAAAGCATTTAAATATACCAGGTCAACGCGTGTAATGCGTCTAATATCAAAGTTCATTATCGAGCTAAATGAATCCAATTCAGACGGGAATCGACGCTGCTATAAAGGCGCATAAAATATAATCATGATCAAGCTTCTTTGTCGCACTGATTATAGACTTGTTCCAAATTACCAGGTACGAAAACAATCCTTAATAACGGCTTCTGGGAATCAAGTCTCTAGAACCATTCATGATAAATTGCCGTATTTATGCGAGTGACCCTTTACCAGATTTCGCAAAATCCTTTTGAGCACAATTATTAAGCCGGGGCTTTGCTATGGAGACATGCATACAAAATCGGACACGTCAGAAAAAAAACGTATCTGATATGTGCAATGTGGTTCCATGTAAGGTAGGCCAAGCTGACGTCTTTTTCATTCTGTAAATGACGTGATAAAGCAAATAAACGTAATCAGAATGGTAAAAGAGAAGGGAAATACTTGTAGAAATACATTTATTATTATCATTAAATAGAATTTATTTCATATAAATATGTATATTACTGATAGAATATCCTATTACAATTGCGATACAACATCTTGCATTTGCATCTTGCTGCGGAGGAATTTTTTATCAAATTTTTCCCCTGCAGCTCAAAGCAAATACAAGCTGCTGTATCTCTAACGTAACATACTATTCCCAATTAAGTCTGATAATAGAATTCTAGCGACCCTGTATCACCCCTAAACAACCATCGCTATCGTAAGGTCATAAGAAGCTCATTCTCAGGTCGGTCTTCGAGATTGGAAATGTTATTTTTCAATTGCATTCTTACTCCAAAGAGAAAAAAAATAAATGAAATTTGTCAATACTACCGCACATTTTTGCCAGAGTGTGCTAACAACTGCCATATACGATTTAATTTTATTTTGTCGAGGTTATGTGGAAAATTAAGGCCTTTCCTTGACCGAAATCGCATTTATAAAATTATTTTTATGATAAACTTACCAATTTTCTCTGTAAGATATATTCATTGCACGCGGACCAATTCACACTTCCGTTTCAGATACTTTTGGAGTTAGGACGAATTAAGTTAGATGTAGTCATTTTCTCGGTAAAATGGCGTCACGCCAAGAATAACATTTTTGGTTTCTTTTATAAATTATAGTCAATGTTCGTTTCCATATATTGCAAAAATGCTAATATGAAGCAGTGCAACAATACCTTGTATTGGATCCCGCCGCGTAGGAAAAAAATATTTGAAAAAATTCCTAACCGGCTCGAATCTAATATTAGGTTTTGTACTATGACATGATGTTCGTCTTTCATTATCTGACGTTGATGACGTTTTTGCTTGTCCTTGAATTTGTATACTTCGACTTTCACAGTAAAATACACATTTATCAGTACAACTGACCAATCGCGGATGTCAATCAAACAATCATTCAAGCAATCAAATCATTCTTTTCGACCGGAAGTGAACATTGAGCTCCGACTTTTCCTGACATTGGTGTAAAGCAATTTTGTTGGTTTGGCGACTTAAACGCCGTAACTATAGCTTAGTCAAGTAGTAGTAACAATGCTTAGGTCTCTAACAATATTTCCTTTTTTTGTAAAATGATACTAGCTATTAATTTTGCATAATAACACTGCTTATCGAAGTGAAAGTTCCTGTCAGAGCTAGTAGGCGTTGCCAGCGGTTTGAGCAGGTGGAGCCAGCGATCCGTCAATTGAAGTAACCCATTCCAACATAATCCCTCCTTTTTACGCCCCTCAAGAAAAAAGCTTTTGAAAACATGGTGGAAAATGAAGAAATTGCTTGTATCAAGCAATTCCTTCATTGCTCAGCATGTTTTCTATCCAAAAAGACGAAAAATTTTAAAAAATTTTCATCTGCAGCTTGTTCGATTTTGACTGGTCTAAAATCCCACTGCGTTGGAATGGGTTAACCGAATTCGTCCTACATACTTTTTCAATGGCAAGGAGTAAAAAAGGCATTCTCATCAAAATAATTCTAAAAGTTTTATAGAATCAAAGTACCGAGAGTACTGTAAGCTAGAAAAGCGTGGTTTTGTTAAGTAATCATCGTTGTCAGAAGTTATTATCATAAATAAATTGAGGTTAAAGTAACTTATGAAAATAAGATAATAGTTTTTGAAAAAGATGTGGAAAATGAAGAAATTGCTTGTTACAAGCAAATTTCTTCATTCCACATTATTTTCTACCCAGAGAATTAAACATCTTAGAATTTTCAACAATATGAAATTGTCGACTGAAACTTTTTTGAGGACACTGTTCAGAGTCATT
Organism: Fragum fragum; assembly: GCA_946902895.1. Classification (NCBI taxonomy): domain Eukaryota; kingdom Metazoa; phylum Mollusca; class Bivalvia; order Cardiida; family Cardiidae; genus Fragum; species Fragum fragum. The sequence goes on along the minus strand of OX336370.1, from coordinate 9,963,118 downwards.
CTGAACACGATGTGCCGCTCAAGTGAGCCAGAAATACCTAGATGAACTTACAGGCAGAGATTGCAATATTCCTGAAATGTAAAAGAACTACTTTTCATGGCTTATATATTGGTTAAGCCTCCAGTGGCAGGTTGCATTCGTTGAACTCTAAGAAGACCTCGATAATTTAACTCTGTTAACTTTAGCTACCAAAGCTGATGCTTTGCTAGGTAAAACGCATTTATATGTTCAAACCTAGATGTGAGTGTTAGATTGTAAGGCTTGGTTCAATGGAAGAATCTTTTTTATGACGCAGGACTCTTACAAACCACATCTAGACAGTTCAGAGACACATCAATAATGAATGCTCATTGATGAATGCCGTCTGGTGGAAACCCATGATACCATTAGCTAATTAATTTAAAACTGTGTCATTTTGGTATCGAATTGCCATTATTCTATAAGGGGAATGTTTTATTCGCTGTACCGTTGAAACAAGTGACAAAACGTTGCTGCCAATCAAAAACATTAGAAATGATATCAATAATGTCACAAATATATGTTTTTCACACCTTTACAAAGATCGACATTAACAGTGTCCTAGGATCCAGAGGATCAAAGAAAATTGTAAGGATCCCAGCAATTCCAGGCTAAGGATTTTGCCAGGATCCTTCAATATTTCTAGAGTGCAACAGATCTTAATGTATCAACTAATACCCCTGATTCGCTGAAGACGATTCAGGAAATTTTATATTGTTCTTTCTTTGACATTTAACCCATTACCAGATGACAAGATTTTAGACTGTTCAAAATTAAAAGAAGATGCATTCGACATTTTAGGTTATTGGAATTCTAAAACATTGGGAATGGGGAATAAATTGTTACAATTTCTTCATCTTCTACAATGTTTTCCAAAGATTTTTAGTTCAAATGGGGCGTAAGGGGGCAGGTGTGTGTCGAAATGTGAATTGATGAGGGATCCCTGATCAGCTGGGGAAACACTGATGTAATAAATAGGGATTCCTGTGGGGTCCCATTGAAGCAAGGTTAGTTCCAACCCTGCCAAAGATAAAGGTTTTAAACAAAGGCTTCTAATCCGGATTCGACAGACTAATAACTTATGATTTACCTTATCTGTTTGGACGGTAAATCGTAACAGTGTAATTGTTTGAAATAAATGAAGTGTGCCCTCTATGGAAACCACCGGTCCAGTCCCTTTGTCGTCTACTAAAAACTTATGACCATATATCAAATTTGAATCAACGCCATGCGATTGTTTTGGGAATGATTTTAAACAAAATGTTTCTCGTTACCAGCATGACCCAATATTCAAATTTTCCTATCTTCCGCTAGAGAAAAGATCATGTAATTTCCTCGAAGTATTCGAAAATATGACAGATCCAAAGAGTTATTTCAATTCTAACTGTAAGCAATTTATACGTGTTTATACAGAACTGGATTTTATTGGGCAATTTTTCGGAACGTTATCAAATATTTGCCATAAAGCAAACTACAACATGATTAACGACATCTTTATTTCCGTTCAATAATCTCAATGATTCCTTTACGAGAATCTTTAGTCAAGAAATAGATTCTTGTGTTATGATCAGTAAGAAAAATTAAAGACAAAATGTATACGAGGGAAACATAATACCGTTAGTCGACTACTGTAAAACTATTTACATATCATATACAAGTATATGTATTTGCTATCAAATTGAATAAACTGCCACAAAATGCACGTAAATGAATGTTTTGCTAGATTGTAAATACTTTATTATAAGATATAAAACTTAGACCTTCTCATTGCCTGGAATTTAGAAACGTATTTTCTTTCCGTTTCAGTTGGTAAAATAGTATTTATTTTGTTAATCGTTAGGCAAAACAGAAATGTTAAAGCTATAATAAGACCTCTCTGAGCTTGTCGGCTCTTAAGCAATTTCTACATAATGAGGCATTTTGAAACTCCGAAGAGGTAACATTTTGGGTAAAAGTGTGTAAAAAATGAAGAAATTGCTGGTTACAAGATTTTTCTTCATTATCTGCTGTGTTTTTATCCCCAAAAGGCAAATATTTCTAAAATGTCACCAACTAAAAATTGTCGTCTGCACATTATTTGAATTTGGACTTATCTAAAATTTGATTAATCTTTTTTTTTTATGTTTTGAAATCTGTAATAGATATTGCTATTGTTGGCCGCGACAGCTATACGGAGTTATTCTCAGGTTAAAATTACCAAACTCTGTTTTAACAACAATTCTCTAACTTCTAAAAAATAAAACACGTTATACAATATCATTGATCTATTTGAGTACCCCTTCCTATTTCAGGCTAGCCTTGTACAGCCTGGCTACGAGACTTATCTGAAAGAGATTAATCCATTAACAAATAACACAATTTTAGACTGGTCCAAATGGAAAGACATTGACGACGTCCATTTTCAGTCGGTGAAAAAATGCAAAAATCATTGGCGACAATAATGAAATTGCCACAACTACCAGTTTCTTATTTGTGTTTAATGATTTTTTCCAATTTTGTTTTCTTGACTGTTCTGAAAAAGGCGAATTTGGTTGGGAATGTACAGAACTCCTATTTGACTATCTATTTGGCAAACTGCCTCCCATATTGCTCTCAAATATATTTTTATTTGCATTTGGTTTAAAAAATTAATAACAATTAGTGAAAATACAAGCTATTCAATAGATATATCAAATGATTAAAAATCACCAAATCGCCAAGTCTAACTTTAGATAATTGATTGACTGATTGATTGAATGGAGTTTAACGCAACTTTTAACAGTATTTCAGTCTTATCGTGGCGGCTGGAGCACCTAACCATGGATTCCTGGTATTTCTCACACAGGTAATACCACAACATTTTTTCCGAGCCCCCAGCTATTCATCCTACAAAGATTAACGATTATCCACCCTTTGTTTGGAGACAAAAGTCGGAAAGGATATTCGCCGCGACTGGGAATCAATCTGTTTGAATGGGGTCTAGCGCCGCTCTTAACCATTTTTCAGTCATATCGCGGCGATTGGAGCACTTAACAATGAATTCTTGGTATTTCTCTCATCAGTACTACCATTACATCCTTTCCTAGCCTCTAGCTGCTATCCCACTTAGGTTAACGATTATCCATCCATTTGTGTCCAAGTGTGAATACCAAAGAAATTTCTGAAAAGAGCTATACACTGCCCAAACTCTATTTTTGATAAGTCGAATTCGGACCGAAGTGTAACCTTTTATAAGTTGTACAAGTTCAGTTGACCAATTGCTGGCCCCGCCCACTGACCCCCTAAGCTGAACCCATTAACTGCAACAGGAAGTAACGCTTCGATTTTTAACGGCCTAATTGTACAAAATGTTTGGCCAAGAGCATGTAACAAAAGAGTAAAATAGTTGTTTTTTTACCTAAACGTCGTAACAATAGCAAAACCAACAATAAAGATAAACAAAATGGCGGCCAACGTTGGAGTTGATGAGTTAAGGTCCGGGCTGAATAAATTATTTAATTGGTCGGTTGATTCATTGATTGACGGCCGCGATTGGTCAATTAAAACCCTCGTCTCCAAGAGGAAGAAGATTTTTGTTCAGCAATAGATAACATTAAAATTGATTAACCTTTTTCTGTTGTGAAAAAATTTAGACCCGACAAAATTCAAACGTTTGGTGGTTGAAAAGTTATAGTTGCTTTAATTTGATAAACACACACACACACACACACACACATGCAGCAGGGATGAAAACATTGTTGAAAAATTGATTGTTTCGAGCATTTTCTTCTTTTTTCTTCAACGTTTTCTCAATCAAAAAATCACAGGGACGTAAAAAACAGGGATGGAACAGAAATGGATTAAAGAGGCTAGGATAGGAAATAAAAGAGAATGGTTAGCCATGAACAGTGCAAACATTCAAAGCGCTGAAAGCACTGAAAGCCTGAGATATGTATACAAGAGATATATTATCTGGGCAGAAAAAGCTTGATGGTCGGAATATCGGAGATGCCACTTTCTACCCAAATCTACTATCGATTATGCGCAGATCTGCCAATTTGTGCGCTAGTGGACACAACCTGCCCGCAATTAATTTTCATCCCGTTGACGTATTGTAACGATATATTTACATGTATATATCGTTACATATTTTTCACCCGACCAAAATGCTTTGAAGGGATCTGATTAAGGCCATCCAAGGATCCTTCCTGTGAATTTTGGCTGAGTTTGGTTGAATAATGTTCAGTTCTTTCTGAGAAGAAGATTTTAAAAGTAAAAGTCGACGGACGGACGACGGACACCACATCATTACAAAAGCCCGTTGGCTTTCAGCCAGTGGAGCTAGCGAGAGAGAGCTAGAGAGTGAGAGAGATGGGTAGCCAGGTTCGAACTAGGAGGATCTTGCGTGCGATGTGAGTATTCTACCACACAGACCAATTTCGTTATGTAAATATGCGCTTTATAATTTCCAGATAAAGAGAGCGAGAGAGGGCGGGCGGTCGTTTACCAGGTTAACATGATTATGTACCCCTCTCAAAGCGGTATGTAGACGTTGCATCCTTTGGGTAGAATTCGGAGGTAGAATATATAGACACAAAGTCCGAGCACGACTAAACTGTTTTCAGACAGTGCGAATATGATCCTATGAATGATTAATTAATTTGTTAAACAAAACATTCCAATCGTGCGTAAAACCGACAGCTTCGCTTATCAGCTTTATACAGCGACTTCGTCTAACCGGACCGTTGTAACATTGTTACTCTAGAATAAATAATACTATTTTGGTATGAAACAAAAACCTTATTTTTACTAAACAATATGATATGAATATATATGTTTAATAATTTCCAATGTATTATTTATCTCCTTTCTTTCTTTCCATTCACTCGTCAAGTTTTGATAATTTTGCTAAATTCAGAACTACTATACATCGAGCCGACAGCTTTCAATGAGTCATATCTCGCCTTCGTCCTTCTCGCCTCAATCGGGCGTATTAATTTATGGTCAGATCCGATCTACTTTTCAAGCGACAGAAGATCACATTGATTGCGATAGATGTTTTTACATTATGTTTTCACATTAAACTCTGCATGGGTTTGAATTTTTAGCATTGTAACTTTAGCCTCAGATTGCTTACGCAATCTCAGGCTAAAAACGACAATCGGAAATCACTCGGCCATTCCTGCAAACTTTTGAACAGACCTCGGACGTATATGGGGCGGAGCATTATGTAACAAATCGGTGTATATTGGTAGCCGGAAACAGAGTAAGAAAAATGTAGTACGTAATATCGGTTTTAGAATCTCAAATTGTCTGAAAAGCTCCTTTTGATGTTCAACTTGTTGTATGTTTTTCAATGTTTTGTTCTCGTTATCAAATTTCCTTTATAGTCCAAACAGAATTCTCATAGAACCTTCATGCGATGTTTTTTACCACAGTTGCTAGCACCATATTGGAAGACTGTCACGTGAAGTTTTAAAATTAGTCTCATTATGCCGAGATTTGATTCGTAAAATTATACGAGGAGCTCCGATTGACCCAAACGACTGAAGCCAATCTAGCATATCCCCTAAAGGCACAGTTAGCAAGGTCGTATTACTCGTCCTAGACGATAAACAATCGTGAACATTGGTTATGGTTCTTGTTTGTGTTAAATGAACGGATCGCTCGCCCCGCCAAATGAGCTCCGATATTAAATGGGGTAGTACGAAGTAACAAAATCAGTAAAATGTTTGATTTGTCGACTTAAACGTCGTAAATACAGCTTGAATAAGCTGTAGTTACGACGTTTAAGTCGACAAACCATGTTTCAATGAGCTACGATGTTAGACGGCGTTATTTTGCAATCTTCGTGGCTAGTACCCAGTGTGGTGTAATCTCGGCTTAGCATCTATTTAGAGGAAAAGTAGGGCTCTGGTCTATGAAATTAATCAATTATCAGACGAGAAAGTGTTAAACTGGTCCAAATTCAAAGATGTTCCAGACGACAATTATTACTTTTTAGAATGTTATTTTCACTCTCTCTCCCCCCCCCCTCTCTCTCTCTCTCTCTCTTCTCTTTTCTTTTTTTTTTTTTTTTTTTTTTTTTTTTTTTTTTAGGGGGGGGGGAGGTCTTTTTGGGGTAGAATATATTCTACATAATGAAGAAATTACTTGTAACAGGCTATTTCTTCCTTTTTCACACTGTTTTCCAAAGCTGTTCTACTTGGGGCATCAAAGAGCGTCATTTTAGGGAATTCGACTTTTAAGTAAGACTGCAGTGTTTCACTAGATAAATCTAAATGGTTTACAATTTTATCGCGGTTAACCACGTTTTGAAGCCACATTTCTTGCATTTTTTGTGAAGCGTTTTTCCCCTAATCCAGACAATTTTTAAGCATTTTATCAGAACTTATGCCCACCGCTGTCATAAAATATGATATAAAGTTATTTTATAACCCAGTATTTCTTACGTAAATATTTGTCAATATTTCTTCTCGAAGTGTTATTACGGAACCTTTTATAGTCTTCAGACGGTATTGTTCAAAGACACGCAAACTATTTTATAGCACAGACATAGAAAATCATTTTTTATGGAACCTTAGTAGAATATAATATCGAACCCCGCTGAACCACGTCGATCGCAACTACGATATCGCCCTTTGGTGACTATAATATCTAGAGGGATGTTATGATATTTGTTCGCCTTCTACTAAAGATAATCTGGTGTAAAAGTCCGTGAATTTCCACGTTGCATTAAGTAGCTGCTCAGTTGACTAACCGCTAGCCCCCCCCCCCCTCCTGTCTTCTCTGGCCCCTCCCGTTGACTCAGGAAGTACCGCTTCAATTTTAAATGGATTTTTAAAAAAAAATCGCTGGTAACATGAAACGAAACAGCAAAATGTTGGGTTTGCGGCTTAAACGTCGTAACTACAGTTACAACGTTTAAGTCGCCAAACCAACAAAAATGTCTCACAAAAATGGCGGTCAATGTAGGAGTTCAAAGTTCAATTACGGGCTGAATGAATAATTGGATTAGTGGACTATTTGATTGACAGCCGCGATTGGTTAATTCAAGTTTATTTCTTTCAAAATTGTTAAAATCTTTCACGGCGTTTCCAAGTACGGCATAGGGAATACATCGCATGAAGTTTAATCTATATTGAATTTAGTAGATGTGGCGCGAGGAAAAAATATTAGGATGAAAATGACATTGATAACCATGGGAAAAGCAGATAATTTTCTCGTATATAATTTTCATGAAAACCCGTTCAAGAGCGGCTTCTGCACAGATCATGGCTCTCACTTTTCAAATTTCTAACTGTAATGCTTTCCGATATTTGAAAGAAGGTTATTAATCTAGTTTTGTAATGAAAATGACGACTGTTCACAACTTTGAAAAAAGAAAGAAAAGAAGCAAAACATTTCGCGTTACGAGACGCCAAATAAGTCAATGAAGAACAAGCCGAGTGGAACCGGAGCTCATCGGGTAAATATTTTATCTGTCGATTGCTCCGAAAATTGCCTTATTTGATGTTTTGATGCATCAACTACACCGTTGGCTTCCGCTAGAAATTCATTCGTTATTGACATTACCCGAAAACTCACGACCTCATCCAAATAATTCCGATATTTCAAAATAGGGCATAGGGAATATATAATATTAACCCTTGTAATGCTGAACCCGGAATATTCCGGTTTTGCAGGAGGTGTAGACCAAGATCAGCCTGCACATAAGTGCAGTCTAATCTTAGTCTACACCTCCTGCTTGTGCTTTTCCAACCAGAAATGTTTATGAAATTGATTTCTAAAAGAAATATTGATTTTTGAACAACAAGTTATATCAGTGCTTTCATCCCTTTGATTTAGAGCAATTGAGTAATGTAATTTATACAGCATGACAAGGGTTAACTTGAAAGGACAGTGTATGTAGTAGATTTAACACGAAGAGAGAATATTAATGCGCGAAAATCACATTAATAACTATTGGATCAAAAAGAAAATTTCCTATATCAAAATTTTAATGAAAACCTGTTCAAGAAACGCTTTAACTCATTACCAGACGGCAAACAATTTAGACCGCTCCAAATTGGACGGAGTTTCCCACGCCAATTTTAAGTCTAAAACATTTTAGATTTTTCTCAACTGTCTGAGTAGAAAATATTGTGTAAAATGAAGAAATTGCTTGTTACAGGCAATGCCTTCACTTTGCGCAATATTTTTTTCTTTTTTTTTTTTTTTTTTTTTTTTCTTTTTTTTCAGGGTGCCAGAAAGCGTTTTTGTTTGGGAATTGATTAAAGAACATGGTTTGTTGACTTTTGACCTTAGATACCACTAAAGCTACCGCAGACAGAACCCATCGTCTGGTAAAGAGTAAAGTAAGTAAGAACCGATTTGTTTGTTGGTTATCGACCATTAGCCATAACTCCGGAGCAGAGGAATGATAAATGGGTACTTAATTTTCGTTCAATAATCCAGCTTATCTAGAAATGGGAATATGAATTGATTTCCTAGGAAACATTCTTCAATTCAGATGTAAATTCTATAACATCACATATTCATACACGCGGTCTTTAACTGTCAAGATGAATGATGGAAGAAAGTATATGTGACTCGTAACGCTAAAAGGAAACATTCGCGAACGACGTAAAACAATCGGCCCGTGATCCTTGAAAACCTGTCTATATGACGTTACGTTTTTACGTTAGGAAAACTCTATATTTCGATGACGTTACAATTGGCAAATCGCGACAATCAATCAAATTGCCAGTCGACCACTTAAATCATCCTGTGAGACCAGAATTGAGATTTGAACTCTGACATTGTCCGCTTTTTGTTGGTTTTGTGACTTAAACGTAGTAACTACAGCTTATTCAAGCTGTAGTTACTACGTTGAAGTCACCAACCAACTATTTTCTACTTTTTGTACCATACTATTGGCCATAAATTTTGCAAAATAACGCCGTTAAAAAAAAGAAGCGGGACTTCCTGTCAGAGTAAGTTGGTGGGGCCAGCGATTGGTAAATTACTAACAAGTTACCATATGACAAAATTAGAGTCCAGCTCGATTTTATAGAAACTTCAAATGACATCAAAATGGTGTGTTAATAGGACAATAAGAATCAAGTAGGGCAGAAAACATTGTAAGAAAATGGGGAAATGGTTCTTTTAAGAAATTACGCTTTTCCCCACTTTAAAAACGTACAAGTTTAAAAGTCCGTCAGCTTGAAATTGCAGCTATTTCAATTTTGACCAGTCTAAAATTGTGTTGTGCGGAAATAATAGTACAAAAGGGGGGGGTGTACACTGAGTCATGATACCCATCGTTCTTTCTCCAAGAAAAGAATTCTAAGATTAAACCTGTAATCATTTGATATTGGAAATAGATTCCTTGGAAGAGGTAATCATTATATTGAAACATAAATCTTGTTATCAGCAGAAATTGGGTTTATAACCACCAGTGACCTAGTTGTAGATCACGCTACAAATTGATCTTCTTTAGCGCCTGTGAGACCGTATTCACATACGAGTTCAGTTAAAAATTTCATAACAAGGGCTCTGATTGGACGAGACTTTAGGCTCGTCCAATCAGAGCCCTCGTTATGAAATTGAAATACAAAATGGTGATTTTGACTTGGATGATTACCGGCTCTATACCGGCTCTATTTCGGCTCGTAAAATATATATCTTTGCTTAGGACTGAGTCCTAATAAACAATATCCACCGTCATAGCGCAGTCGGTGGCGCGTCAGACTTCAAATCTTCAATCATGGGATGTTATGGGTTCGATCCCCGACGACGGCAGACATTCTTTCCGACATTTGTCTCTCACCAATGTGTGGATAATCGTAAACCTAAGTGGGATAGCAGCTGGAGGCTAGGAAAGGATTTAGCGGCAGTACTGATGTGAGAAATACCAGGGGGCTGAAGCACCTAACCATGGATTACTGGTATTTCTCACACCAGTATTACCACTGCATCCTCTAGTTGCTCACTCCAATAAGATTTACGACTATCCATCCATTGATGGGAGACAAATGTTGGAAAGAACCCTACGTAATAAATTAACAAGAATAAAGCACAATAACAAGTACAAACTTTAGAGTTCGGACCACCGAACTTGCAATCTATTTGCTGTTTACGCAACAGTTTATCTAACAACTTTTATATGTACTAAATCGAACGTTCTGCTTTGACCAATGTTTCCTTTTGAGACTGTTTATATTCATTAAATTGTTTCTGCTCGATCCCATTTTTTATGCGCCTTGCTAAGAAGAAACTTAAGAAAAACTGAGACAAAACAAAGAAACAAACAAACAAACAAAAAAAAGAAAGAACAAGAAATCAATAGATTTGTCGGTTAAAGAGGCGTTGATTTTAACAACTTCCTTAATAAAATTTCACCCCTAAAATTCAAATGATTCATATACTAGACTAGGGCTCAGGGATGTATTGTTCTAAGATCTACCCATGTGTCCTTGCGTGACCTTAATTCGAACCCCTGCAGGCAACAACATAGGGGTCTCGATTCGGTTACCTAATCGCCTGTGAAAGGCCGGATCCCGTTTTTAGGACTTTTATCGCAGGTGCGGTTATTGTCTTGTCCAGGATGCAATCCAAAACTCTCCTTAAATATATCTTCAGCCCCATCAAAAGATCGTAACTACAGCTTCAATGAATTCGAGGAATGCAGCTTTGTTTACCCATTACCACGATAAAACGCCTTTTGACGACCCCATAAAATTCACGAAGAAAACATTATGGGAAAAGGAGAAATGGCTTGTGACAAGCCATTTCTTCTTTTTTTTCCAAAATGGTTTCCACTATATTCAGTCCCTTTTTTACTCATACTTTGAACTGTCGTCTGTAACTATGAATCTGGACCACTCCAAAATTTGGGTTAAAAGAGAACGAATACGAAGTAAGGGGTGCTCTATATAGTTGCATTAAACTGCACTCAATCTAATACACTGTACTTCTGTTTGTCGTTTGGGTTTTCGAGTATTCTCTTTCGATTTTAATACCTCCTCTGTGTTTTCACGGATCAAAGCATATCTTTATTGTTAATGTTTGGTATTCAAATTCCACAATTAATTCCGACAGGTAGTTTTTCCCAACATTACCATTTAATGATAGAATAGCGTCCGCATTGATAGGGGGTCAATTTCATGACCGGTCCGAGCCTTTGAAATTCAACTAAAGCGATTGCGATTTCACGGACTACTTTTTCAATCAGAGATTGACACCGTGGTTAATTGCCGGAAATGACGAGAATGACTTTTATTATCGTAATTGGGGATTAATACTCGTTTACGAGACACAGTGGTGATTCTCGAGATACCACGAGGAAAATATAATGCCTCAGTGCAAAAAGGGCACAAGTGCTTGGACAATGCATAGGCTCTTGCATTTCTTTTTCACATTTTATCGGCGATCTCTTACCTTTTGATTGTAGCGTTTGCTTGTGAAAGAGTGACTTGAAGACTGCACACCAACATAGTTGATCTTGGCCGTAATTTTCTGCATATCCGTTATTGATTACCCGACATAATTATTTCTTGTTACTTTGAAAAATATTCTACACTATTTTCTTAATTCTTTTGCCTTTTCCCGATGATAATGAAAGAAAGGAAAATTCTCGAGGTTTGATAATTAAAAAGAATAAAATTTACAATAGTTGAATACTTTGATAAGTGTAAAATCGTCGCTAGGCGAAGAAAATGTCCCAAATAGAGCTTGAATAAAGCTGCATTTACGACATTTTGCCTGCCCTCCACGACATGATAAATAAGGCATTTACTTATAATCTTATTTTTGTCAGTAGAAAAGTATAAAGGTAAATTTGAACCAAAAACGATAGCCTATAGCATGATTTAGTCTATGAGGCTGCATATTTGATAAATGGAATCTAAACCTTTTTACTAGGGTTAATTTCGATACCCATCTAAGTTCATATACAATGTAGATACACTAAGAATAGTCTCGCGATCAACCATCATTGCAATTTTATGTGAACAGAGTAAAGTTCGGAAAACTTATTCAGATTGATTGATTGAATTGGGTTTAACGTCAAATTCTATGGATTCCTTGTATTTCTCACACCAGTACTACCACTACAGCTGCTCACCCCACATAGATTTACGATTATTCACCCGCAAATGTCGGAAAGGATATTTGCCTAGACCGGTTTTGAACCTTATACATCACGATTGAGAGAAATCTTAGTCAATTTAATCAACTTATAAAAATCCATTGTGAAGAACATTCGCCATCCAAAAATTGTGGTCTGCAACTTCTTAGAATTTGGAACAGTCAAAAATGTCGTCGTCTTGTAGGATAATTGGTAAGGGCGTTCATCGAAAAAAATCAAAAGCAAATGGGTTGACAAAACACTTGTCTTTAATGAAACATTAATCTCGTGATAACAAAAAAGACGGGGCGTAAACATTTGAGAGGAAAAGGCGGGATCGGATCTGGGCTTCACCTGGCGTTTTATTGAACAACCTTTTATTATGACGTCACAAACAGGTGCTAGGTTAAATACACGTTAAGCGAGGGTCGCTGTCGTCCTCATTAATTCAGAAAGTTTATAAAAAATGATTTTCAATCGGTCTTTGTTACATTACAAGAGCCAGATGCCCATTATTGCTACTGTCTGTCACCCTTTATTTAACCCATTTCCACACAATCCTTCTTTTTGGCGCCACTTAACCCATTCCAACACAAGAAAATTTTGGACTGGTCCAAATTGAAAGAAGCTGCAGACGACAATTTCAAGTTGATGGAATTTTAATTTTTTCGTCTTTTGGGATAGAAAACATTGTGTATAATGAAGAAATTGCTTGTTACAAGCAATTTCTTCATTGTCCACAATGTTTTCCAAAGCTTTTTTCTTGTGGGGAGTAAAAAGGAGGGCTTGAGTTGGAATGGGTTAAGAAAAGGCTTTGAAAAACATTGTCGATAATGAATAAACTTTTTCATACCCAGAATGTTTTCTACACTAAACACAGATTGTAAAAATTCGACCATCTAAAAATTACAGTCTTCAACATCTTTCAATTTTGACGAGTCTAAATTTTGGTCATCTGGTAATAGGTTAATAATTAATGTTTATCTATCATTGAAATATGTGACCCTTTTGGAACAATCTCCGAAATGAAAACATAAATAATGATAATCCTGGTCAGCCTGCACGTTTGGCACAAGCGGGCCAGTGCCAAAGTTTTAAATGTTTGCACTTCTTTTGACCCGTTTCAACACAATCCCGCTTTTTTGTCAATATTGAAACATAGCATTGGAACACATTGTGGGAAAATGAACTACTTGTTATAGGCAACTTATTCGTTATCTTAAATATTTTCTTCCACAAAAGACAAATGGTTTCAAAATGTCATTTACATAAAATTGTCGTCTGCAACTTCTTTGAATTTCGACGAGTCTATATATTTATTGTGTGGTAATGGGTTAAATCAAAATATGATTGATGTTATTATTCGGCCCTATCCTATATATCGTCACTGCAGCTTTGAATTTGCCTGACGGAGCAAACGTTGACAGATCATACGTATGATCTATCATAATATGACTCGTTATCCAGTAAGGCGCTTGACAAATACATTGGTTTGCCACGTAGGAACAATTGTCCAATCGCGACAGTCTATCAAGGAATATATCGACCAATCGAGCCATTTATTCAGCCCGGAATTGATATTTGACCTCCAAAATCGGCCGCCATTATTGTACAGCTGATTTGTTGGTTTTGAGACTTAAACGTCGTAACTACAGCTTTTTCAAGCTGTAATTACGACGTTTCGGTCGCCAACCAACTATTCTACATTTTTGTCATATGCTACTTGCCAAAAGGTTTGCAAAATAACGCCGTTCAAAGTCGAAGCGAGACTTCCTGTTGGAGTCAGTGGGCGTAGCCAAAGGAGTAAGTGGGCGGGGCCAGCGAGCTGATTATTGCTACGCAAGTAAAATAACAAGAAAAAAAAACATTTTGGAAATGAAGTAATCATTTGTTACAAGCAATTTCATTTTTCTCTCCCAAAGCACCGATTTTAAAGATTTTCATCAACTTAAAGTTGCAGTCTGAAACTTCTGTAAATTTAGATCGGTCTAAATCTTTGTCGTTTTATAATGAGTTAATGTACAGAAACACTTGTAACTTTATCAGTTTTTAATATATTGACCTTTAATTCATTTTTATATATATATTGTTAATCAGGAAGATATTTTATTCTACAATTTGAGATTTCTAGGACCACCCGGCAGTTGATTTTCGTATCTGCCAGATGGTACTTTTTCACATGGCGGGTTGATTTTTTTTACAATTCATGGATTGGCCATTTTAGCTTGACATCCTTCAGCCATTACCAGACAACAAAGATTTAGACTAGTCAAAACCGAAAAGCAGTTTCAGACAACAATTTAAAGTTTTTGAAATTTTAGACTTTCTGGGTCTAAAACACTGCTAGGTATAAGCAATGTCTTCATTTCACACAATGATTTCCTTAATGATTTTAGGAGCGTCAAAAAGCGTCATTGTGTGTGTGTGGGGGGGGGGGGGGAAGGAGTTAACTGATGAACCCTGTCTATTCAAAGATATCTCGTCGAGTTAACTGTCAAATCGTAATTACAGCTCATAATCGAATGAGATTTTATCGTGTCATCAATTTGTCAAATAATTAGCCGGTACTGAGTTCGATTTGACATGGTGGGTGATGAATTTGATATCGACCGAGTACAGACGTTAATCGGCTCGCACATGCTTTCACATATGCCATGTTAACCCATTAACAGACAACTAAAACGCTAATTCAAACTGTGGTTAGAACGTTCAGGTCACATACCACCAATTCGTCTTTTATTTTATGTCCCCCACCACATATCTATAGCGGCTCTCGCACATATAATGAAATAAATGAAATGGTCTCAATCTTCAAATTTCTAACTGTAATGATTTCATATTTCTTAAAGAAGGTGATTTGCCTTATTTGGTAATGAAAATGACTGTTCATAACGTTATTTTTTAAACCAAATTATTTCGTTTTACGAGGCGCCAAATCAGTCAATAACGACAGCCCGAAAGGGGTTCATCGATAAGTTGTTCGATTGCACCGAAAATTAACTTTTCTATGGTTTCCATGACGTATCAATTACACCATTGGCTTCCGCTAGCAATACAGTCGTAATCGACATCACCCGAAGACTTCAAACCTCGCCAGATATATTCCGATGTTCCAAAATAGGACACAGGGAATATAGCACATTCAATTAGATATATAGTGAATCAAGCAGAAAGTTTTTTTTAACATGAAATGATATTGATAACCATTCGAAAAGTTGATAATTTCCATTATCAAACGTTCATGAAAATCTATGAGGAGCCGCTTTAACAAAATAATATCGTTTATTGCCACTGTCAAACGGATCCTGACAAGCGATCCGCCAATTGTTTGAACAGACGAGTGCTGTGGGACAGAAGGACCTCTTGCTGTAACAAAGTTCTGGAGCGTAAAGTAAAGGGTAAACAATAGAAACCCTGATGTCAAGGTCTCCGTGATCTCAGCGATTTCAGGACATGCGTGTCTCGCGTGCACGCGTGCCGTGTCACTTTGTTCTTTGTTGGAAAGTTAAGGACAATCATAGCGTCGTTGGACGAGCAAAATGTCGTAAATACAGCTTTGTTGAAGCTGTATTTACGACCTTTTTCTCTTCCATCGACGATATGACATTTATTTCAAACGAAGTGCCTTTATATTAGCTGAAATGAAACATCTCTATTAAAGGATCCCTGTCCCGACATCTCTCTGCTTGAGCCTGAGTCTTTCTTCTCAACCATTAACAAATTCCCTCCTTTTTACGTTACTCAAAGAAAAAAAGCTTTGGAAAACATTGTGGAAAATGAAGAAATTGCATGTTTTAAGCAATTGCTTCATTATCCACAATACTTTCTATCAAAAAATACGGAGAAAAAAAATAAATCTAAATTCCATCAACTCGAAATTGTCTTATGCAGCTTCTATCAATATGAACCAGTCAAAAGAAGATTTTGTGGGGTGGATTAAAGCATTTATCAGACGACAAAATAAGAACTCTTTCGATGATTAATAAACAAAATATAGAATCTAAACATGGAAGAGTGCAGATGAATTATTTACTTTAGATTTAATCCATTACAAGACGACAAAATTATAAATAGGTCAAAATTGAAAGAAGTTGCAGACGATATTCAAATTGCTCAAAATTTTGAAATAAGTGCAAAAAGGATAGAAAAACTTGTCGTCAGAAAATGTGAAATTTCATGTGGAATTGTTTGTTACACAAGCAAATTATTCCTTTCCTGCAGAGTTTTCTATGACCATAATTCTAGAGGGCGCAAAACGTGTCATTGTGTGGTAACGGGGAGTTAATGTATCTTCCCCAAAGAAAGGAAGGAGTGAACGTGAGAACCGATCATATACTATTAGGGCCCGTGGTTCCTGAATCCTTCAAACCACACAGACTGAGTCTAAAAGCCTTTTCCATAGGGGCATAAAAAAGCCGGATTGTGTGGAAATGGGTTTAAAACACCTTGCGGAGAAGTTACGAGGCTTAACAGAATTATAATACTAGAATTAAGCTAACCAAAATGCTGTGTCGTTCAAATTGTTTGGGCTACCTTGCCTGCCTAGGCCCCTTGAGACACAGTCAAACGAAGAAGTACAAACTCCATACAAAACAAGTCTTTCTATACAATTTCTTAAAAAATCTTCGTTCATTTTACATCTAACTTCTCTTGACCATTGATATATTATGTAAGAAGTTTGTGAAGTTTGTTTCTCAACTAAATTATTCTGATTGGAATTATCACCGGTTAGCAATACAGTCCCCGAAACTGTAACTTATGCGTGCTGTACCTACAATCTTCTGTTTGCCGTCGGCGTCATGTTTTTCAATGAAGTAAGATACGGCGTCATATTTTTCAATGAAGTAAGATCTAAGAAGAGCTGGTTATAACCAAGACATATATCTTACAAATCGAGCGGGAAACACAACTTTTCAGACAGACATGGGAATTCCCACAGACCGAGGTTAATTTGTTTATATTCCGAGAAAATTTCCCCGGGGGAATAGCTATCTCATAAAGATAAGGAAATGATCAGGGGTCAGTAGGGGTCGGGAAGGGGTTAAACTGACCACAATTGTGCTAGTCAGGTGTTTTGTTATATAATGAGGACGCGTTTGCGCATTAAATCAACATCAAAGTGAAATTAATCCATGTCTGTTTCGGCCCGCGAAAATAACAAGGATGCAATTGACATCCAGTGAAATAAACAAGTTCTTGTCAAATTTTCTCGGGAGTTGTTTATCAGATAGGAATATATTTACAAATTAAATTAAGGAACCGTAAAAATTACCGACCCTAACTAAGGGCCGATGTTTTTTGCCCCTATTCTGTCATTGTAATTCCTTTCGAATTGATGGATCGATTACCCCTGCATTATTTAGCAAATTTATAGCTACAGTAACATGTAGAAAAGTAGACTTGTTGGTTGTAGACCCTATTGTCATAACTGCAGATTGACTGATTGATTGATTGGGTTTAACGCCACTTTTAACAATATTTCAGTCATATAGCGGCAGCTGGACCTAACCTAACCGTGGATTTCTGTTATTTCTCACACCAGTACTACCACTACATCCTTCTGAGCCTCCAGCTGCTCATCCCACTAAGGTTTACGATTATCCACCCATTGGTTGAAGACAAATGTCAGAAAGGATATTTTCCACGGCCCGGAATCGAACCTATAGGACCCCTCGACTAGGAGCCCTTTGTGCTACCACTTCGCTATGGTCGCAGTCCTACAGGGTTAAAAAGCTATAGATACGAGGTCTAAATCACCAAACCAACAAAAACATCTTGTCGATGGCGGTACCGGTCTATTTTGTCGACAGACGTCAAAATACGATCAGCAACTTTGCAAGGGTCGTCGGATTGATGGTATGTTTTTCTAGTGGGATGATTGGCTGTGTTATAAAAGCTATGTAAATACATTTAGCACTTAAATATATTGACAGACCTATCCAGTTCATCGTTTCAAATAATCCAAACCACAACACGAGGAAACTAATGTTCAAACCACGTTAGGGTGGAATTTACCAATCGCGGTTGTCAATCAAATAATTAGTCGACCAGTGAGGTCATTCATTTAGAATGGAATTCAACTTTGAACTCCGACTTATGCCGCCATTTAATGTGAAGCTTTTTTGTTGGTTTTGCGATTTTTTTCACACGTCTGCCTATTCAAGCTGTAGTAACGACGTTTAGGTCACCAACCAATACATCTACATTTGTACATGTATTTCTTTGCTTCATTGCGTTTGGGTTTAACGCCACTTCTAGCAGTATTTGTTTCATATCGCGGTTGCTTGAGTAACTAACCATGGATTTCCGGTGTTTCTCACATCGGTACTACCACAACATCCTTTCCGAACCTGCAAGTGTTCACCCCACTTCGGTTTACGATTATCCACCTATTGGTGGGAGACGAATGTCAGAAAGGATATTCGCCGCGACCGGGAATCGAGCGCTGGATCACATAACTGAGAGTCCGACGCGTTGTTAACTCTTTCCTGGTTAATCCCTGGTTTTTACGTCCCTGTGATTTTATGATTCAGAAAACATTGTGGAAAAAGAAGAAATTGCTTGTAACAAGCAATTTCTTCTTTTTCCACAATATTTTCTACCCTACTGAATGATTATATTTCAAATAAGTTGGACTTCAAATTGTCGTCTGAAAAACCTTTCAATTCGGACCAGTCTAAAATTAAAAAAAACAGGAAAGGGTTAACTAAGATATAGCCACGGACTTTAATTTATTCAAAAAGAAGAGATTGTTATCTTTGAAATAAAAATACAGGCTGATTTTATTGACCTTACCCTGACCTAAAACGCCGTTAAATATCGAACCAAGAACTTCATAAGAATCGGCTCAATCAAATGATTCTAATGAGTTCGAACAACATAAGATTACATATAGGATTTATTGAGAATTTTGAACTAAATTATGTATGCAAGCAAATCGATCTATCCTATTTATATCGCAAAAATGTATATAGCGACAACTGCTGGTCGTTCCTAGGGTGGTCGTTCAATACAAGTTTCATTTAAGAACACCATCGCCATTTTACATGTCCACGCATCCTAAAGCTCCCTTTCCTTTTATTCAGCAAGATAGCCAAAGGTAGATAAATACGTTAAGTTTTACAGAGTAAATGTATTAGAGTTATTTCCCTTATTAATATTCCTAGTTCGGTACAGCCGTCGTCTTTAATAAAGCTGACAGTGGTACTATTCTATTATATTCCAAGACCTCGGGCTTTTTATGGTCTATGGAAGTAAATTATTTTACCGTCATCTGTTAGGTAAGTATTATAGGGAAACTCCGGTTTCAACACAGGATCTATGTTGTCTCTGATTGGACAATAATATTGGAATTAAAAATCAATGATTTTCTCATGACCTTTTAAGTTCCGTTGAAAAAATACAAACCCAAAAGTAACGTTTTTGAATCATTTTGGAAATTTAATAGAGAATTTTAAAAGTGGGTACAGTTTTTTGAAATGCCCGTAGAAACAGCTGTGCAGGGAGGGTCATCTCAAAAATTGGATCAAAAGTCATAGATAAAAGGGATCATGTCATACTGAAATTTAAGTTTTGGGGCGTATGAATAGATGTTCTTTAATTCAAAGTAGGTCTGGTCATTCTCGCGAACTCTGGGACTGAGCTATAAGCGAAGATGTTATAAGCGAAGATGTTATAATGGTCGTCTATGGACAATGACTTACTTTCCCTTAGACCTTTATCAATTTCGTCGAAAGTACACCACAATATCCTAAGTCTACATTGTTCTATTTGTAATTACAAAGTTTTAACGGCTATTGCAGAAGCAACAAAGTGTTTTCGCGTGCCTGATTGCGTTTGCTATTAACCCATTCCAACTCAACAAAATTTTAGACTGGTCCAAATTTAAAGATGTTGCAGACGATATTTTCAAGTTGGTGGGATTTAAATTTTCTTTGTCTTTTTTGGATAGAAAACATTGTGGATAATGAGGAAATTGCTTGTATCAAGCAATTTCTTCATTTCCCTCAATGTTTTCCAAAGCTTTTTTCTCGAGGGCGTAAAAAGGAGGGCTTGTGTGGGAATGGGTTCAGGTTTGATTTAGGTCTAAGGGAGGTAAATCAGTTCCCAATCATATGTCAGGAAAGTAATGAAACTGCGGTACATTTAAACAAAAAGATCAAGGTAATCTTGAATTGACTTATCGCGGCTGTCAATCAAGGAATAAACCGACCAACATCTTGAAACTGTGCCCCGCAAATTTTGGATTTGGACAAGTCTAAAATTTGGTTGTGTGGGAATCGGTTAATTATTGTATATTTTGAGATCCCGAATGTTGTAGATACATATTTAATCAAGCTGTATTTACGACATATAGGTTACACCCCTCTCCGACATAATTTGGATTAGATTCTAAATCTGCAAATATTTCTAGCTCAAACTTCTGTTCTGGTATTACTTCAAATTACAAGATTGTTTTCCCGACACCGACCAATCAATTTTCTGCCCAGAGCTGAGCTTATTAACTCCGACATTGGCCGCCATTTTGGTTAACCTTTACCGTTGGATTTGGCGACGTAGACATCGTAATTATAACTTTTTCAAGCTGTAGTTAAGACGTTAAGGTCACCAACATTGTTTTTGTTCTACATGCCACTGGCCATAAATTTGAAAAATAACGCCGTTCAATTGATGCGAATAAAGCATTAGATCGTTATGGGGAAATCAACTCATCAAACACGGCAAAATTAGACAGGTCCAAATTCAAAGAAGCTGCAGACAATAGAAGTCGATAGATTTTTTTCATCTTTTTGGATAGAAAGCATTGTGGATAATGAAGAAATTGCTTGTTTCGAGCAATTTCTTCATTTTCGACATTGTTTTCAAAGGCTTATTTCTTGAGGAGCGTAAAAAGAAGGGATTGTGTGGGAATGGGCTAATGGAATGATTTACGAGCTTCAAGATTGGAATCGGGAATATTAAGCTTTTGAGATGCTTTCAGTCCTACGTTCATATCGTCGTTGTCGTTCTTAAACATTGTAACTACAGCTTGATTTAAGCTATAGTTACGAGGTTATAGAATGACTAAGATGATATTTAAAAAAGGCTATTTACACAATTGACCCCCTCCCTGTTCAATCCCTGTGTTATCATACTTGAGAAAACATTGTTGAAAAAGAAGAAATTGCCTGTAACAAGCAATTTCTTCCTTTTCCACAATATTTTCTACCTTACTGGATGAATATTTTTCAATTTGAATTGATATTACGTTGTCGTCTGCAAAACCTTTGAGTTTGGACAGGTCTAAAATTTTACAAAACTGGAAAGGGTTAAAAACTGTGATCCGAAGTCTCTGTATTACTATTTCTTCCAATTCTCAAATTTTCGTAAGCGTCATTGACAACAGAGCTGGAACAGTTTCTTCCGGCCTCGGTTTCATCTTCTCTGGATTTCCGGGTTATTTCCAGCGTGTCGTAACAATCATTTTCCTCTCCCTTTGACAAGTTCGAATCTCTATTAACAGTCTCGTAGTTGCTAGGGCTGCGTTCGTGTATAGTATTGCTCTGCACATTTGTATTGGCTTTATGTCTAGTTAAAAAAAAAAAAAAAAAAAGATGAAAGTTGCGGAATGTAGCAGGTTCATGATATTTAACTGAAGGCTCAATGCGATCGAGTCTAACAGTAACCCCAATGTGCATGGGCTAGCAACACTCTACCTGGGTCTCAACTGATTGATCGTAGGCCCCGCCCACTGATTCCTCTGGTCACGCTCGACAGGGGATTTCACTTCGATAATTAACCGCTTTTTTTCTACAAAATTCATAGCCAGTAACTTTTCACGACAACAACAACCAACCAAAAAAACACAAACAAGAATTAATTGGTTGTCGACCGAAATGCCATTACTAGAGCTTGAATTAGCTGTTGTTACGAAGTTTAGGGCTCCAAACCGACTACAATGCTTAACATCAATGTCGGCAATTGTTGGACTTAAAACGGACCTTCCTGTCCAAATGACTGATTTGAATGGTTGATTGATATTTTGATTGACAGCTGCGATCGGTCAATGAAATATAAACCTTAAAAAAAATTAATCACAATGTATGTATACGCGAGCCTTCCATGAAAACAGAAAAAAAGTCTTTTTTTTTTATAATTTAATGCCATCGAGTAAAATAAAGCAAATGTTTACTTGTTTGAGTAAAGTTTTATGGGTCTGCTTTATGAACGTGCCTACAATACAATTGCAGGCTCATAATTTTGTTCATGGAAGTATGAAGAACGAAAGAATTCATTCCTATCAAAACGCGTGCAATTTCATAGACATAGTCAAGAAGTTCAATAACGATATTAAAATGTGTTATTTTGCTAGATTCATGGCCGGTTATCTGCGACAAACAGTTAAATGGTTCGTTGACGATATAAACGTCGTAACTAAAGCTTATTCAAGCTGTAGTTACGACGTTTAAGTCGTCAAACCAACACGAATGCTTTACAAAAATGTCGACCATTGTCAGAGTTCTCGACTAAACGAAAGATATATTTGGTCGATTCTTTTTTAGTCCCAATTGATTAATTTGCTTTTGTTCACAAATTAAATATCCGAAATCCTACTACATGTAGTTATATTTCGTTCAAAACGCTAAACTAATACCTCTAGTACCTGTAACGATGGTTGTAAATATTATGTGTGTGTTTTTTTTGTTTTTTTTTAATGTGCACAGTATTAGAGTGTATTGGAGCAGTAAATCAAAACGTTTACCCTTCCGAAAATGGCTGAATAGAAACGAAACTTTTTCGATTTTCTGAATTTAGGATGTTCGTTTAAATTATAATTCCCCAAACACTATACTATAGTGTTTGACCTCTACTTGCATTCCTGTTGTTAATTATTTCTATTTTTACAATTTTCTTTTCTTTTTTTTTTTATTTTGTGTTGTTGTTGTTGTTTGTTGTTGTTGTTGTTGTTGCTACTGCTGCTGCGAAACGGGCAACAAAATTGAAATGTAATGATTCGCAAAGCATCTTTTGCCACAAGATACCACGTTTTTGTTAAGTGAAAAATTTGTACAAAAGGGAAATGAACTATGTAAGAACTGCTTCCTTCCTACCATTTAATTCTGGTAACAACACTAGTATGTTTTGCATTGTATATAGCCTAGGTTGTCAATTGATTTTGAGAGTAACTAAGGAATATCATTCACGCCTTTCATTTCCCGATATTACTTCCGTTACATCTCATAAAAATGAAATGATCAGAGAAAATACAGTCAGAGAAAAGATTATTGTCAAAATAAAAATGTTCATGCCTAGAAATTTAATAACAACAAAGAGACCAGTCTACATTGTATGTATTATGAACGGCAAAGAAAATACTCTTTATCTTAGTTACAGCTTCTAGTCTATTTAGACTGATATATCGAAACAAAACTAACCCATTCCCACATTTTGACGCCCAAGAAAAAAAGCTTTGGAAAACATTGTTGAAAACGAAGAAATTGCTTGTTGCAAACAATTTCTTCATTATTCCAATGTTTTCTACTTGAAAAGTAAAAATAAAAAATAATGATAAAGAAAATAAATAAATAAATAAAAGATATCCAAATCGCATCAACTAAAATCTGTAGTGTTTAACATCTTTGAATTTGGACCAGTCTAAATTTTTGTTATCTGGTAATCGGTTAAATCACTCGTGGCGTCTTAATATCATTTTCTAAATGATGCTATAATTGATAGAGAGTCTTACCCCAGTCTGTATAAACATAGGTTATAAACTACTGCAAATATTCCAATGACAACAAAAGGTGTAATCAAGAAAATCCCATAAATCCATCCTGTAAATAAAAAAAGAATCGTATGATAAGCCGTTTGAAAATCCTAATGCATTTACTGTCGAAAAGGTATTAGTGCTTTACTGTTCTCTTAACCCATTCCCACACAATGAAGCGTTTAGATGCTTCTCGAGAAATAAATTTGAAAACAAAACCATTGTGTAAAAAAATGATGTCATCTTTTACTCAGAAAGTTGAAAAATTTAAAATTTCATTTTTTTCCATTGTCGTTTGCAACTCCTTTCAATTTCGACCAGTCTAAATGATGCCGTCTGGTAATGGGTTAATGGACAGCTATTACTAGTCAAGCAAAAAGGGACCCCTGGCAAGAACGAAAAGATTACAACCCCATCAGACTGCGCAGGCTGACAGAAGGGCTAGGTATTTTGATTTCGAAACTACAATGGTCTCTTTGTCTTCATAAATATCAAACCTTGTCACGCTGATCCCGTAATATTGCTGTGGCAGGTGTATAGACTAAGATCAGCCTTCACAGATGTGAAGTCTGATCTTAATCTACACTACCCGCTTGTTCCTTTAGTGTTAAGCAAATATTTGAACACAAAGTAGATCAAAGTTTGAGAAAATTTGAAAATTTTGTGAAGAAAGGATAAATATTCAACAGGACATAGCTTTAGTTTAGAAATTCAACCTCTGCTGGATCCTATCTATTTTTCAAATATTTGTTTTGTGGTCAATATTAAAGCAGCTCTTGAACAGGCTTTCGCGAAAATTTGCTTTTCCGATAGTTATTAATGTCACTTTTACGATAAGAATTATTGTTAAGAATTTTTTAACATACTTGACTCAAATTCAAATTTCACCAAAATATGATTGTTACAAATATCTTAAAAAAATATTAATTGATTTGAGCCTTAAATGGTTCTTCTACAGTGCACCAAGGGTATTTATCAAAATTGACCCAACTTTACCAAAACTCGATCTTGTCCAATTTATCAGGGACACAAATATTCTGATCAAATATGAAATAAATTGACCCTTAATATGTCCTCTAGAATGCATACAAGGTCTTTCTAAGATTTGACCTAGTGGTCTAGTTTTTCTCCACCTGACCCAAAATCAAATTTCACTGAGATATCATACGGACAAATATTCCAACCAAATATCAATTGATTTGTGGCTAAAAATGAGCCATCTAGAGTGCACAAAAGGCTATTTCCAAGATTTGATCTCGTGTCCTAGTTTTTTACCCTACCTGACCAAATTTAGAGCTCGGCTGAAATATTATGCAGACAAACATGCTGACCAAATACTAAACTATTTGAGCATTAAATGCGCCCTCTAGAGTGCACACAATGTTTATCTAATATTTAATCCACAGACCTACATTTTGACCCTAAGATAATTACAAACTTGATCGAGATATTTCGCAAATACCCATTGATCTGAAACAAAATGTGCTCACTCGAGTATTACCCTGTGACCTAGTTTTTTAACCCAATGTGACCCTATATAGACGTTGACCGAAATAATATAGTTTAACATTCTGAAGAAATACCAAGACATTTGAGGCAAACAAGTGACCTCTAGAGTGCACACAAGGTGTTTCTAAGATTTAAACTTGTGACCTAGTTTTTAACCTAAGGTGACCAAATATTGAACGTGTCCGAGGTTTCATTGGGATAGGCATTCTGAATACGTTTCAAGACATTTGATCAGAATATGTGACATATAAGATGTTCACACACAACGGACAAAATACGACGGAAGACGGAGAACGGACGCCGAACACTGCTAGATGAAAAAAGCTGCCTTGAGCACTTCATGCTCAGGTGAGCTTCGAAAGTAAAGGGCGAATATTTAATGCCCCAAGCCATCATTAATTAGACAAGTGCACAAATAATACCAATCGCAGCTGTAAGTCAAAGAACAAATCGACCAAACAAATCATTCATGTAGACCGGGAGTCAGGTTTGAACTCCAACATTTGCCGCCATTTATATGAATCTTTTTGTAGGTTTGGTGACTCAGACGTCGTAACTACAGCCTATTCAAGCTGTAGGTTCGACGTTTAGGTCCTTAACCATCCATTCTACGGATTTTGTTGTTTTTTCATGCTACTTCATGCTACTAGCCATGAATTTGAAAATAAAACCGTATAAAATTTGAACTTCCTGTAGAAGCCAGTGGTCGGAGACAGCAATAGAGTAAATATTACACCTACCGTCCCCCCATATGCTATATTCCATGGTGTGGTTGTCCATATCACTTCACCCGGGATTTCAAATCACATATATCCATGTAATTGTACCTGAATCACCGTATCATCGATAAACCACTAAAACCTTGCAACTCTAGCTTATTCAGCTGTAGTTACAATATTTTGTCCCTCACTAACGACAAGCAATGCATTTTCCGCCCAACTGCACGCTTCTCGAGTTACAAACTATCTTTATCTCAAAAATCTACGTATCAGTCAATCATTGCTTGTCAAAGCCTAGATTAGGTAGCTTCCTGGTTTATTTTTTTCATTTTTAGACACGAACCTGGGTATCGTAGCATTTTCTAACGTTTGACTTCTATCGAGAAAGGAAATAACTTTCATTTCGTGAACAACAAAAGCTATAAGGTTACTCGTGGTTCCGCCCAATGGCACTTAATCATTTTGGTATTTCTATAACGTCTGACTAAGTCAATGACTTATTTTACCTTTTTACTTTCCAGAACTAGCTAGGTAGATTACACATTATTATCTTAAGTTAACACATGGTCTTTATTTATAGCATACTAGGTAAATGAACCGGCAAAATGCATTCAGGTCAAATGCCAGTGGTTCCACCGCGAGTAACCATACAGCTTTTGTTGTTCAATCATCGAAAGACAGTTTTATTTGAACCTATCATGCATATCACTTTTACGTACAGTCCGCGTCCTGACACATTTGAAAGATCCATCCTTTCTTTATTACACACTCGAACCTCTTCCTGTTTGAAATACGTTGGACTAAATTACAACCGACCATTGATTTCAACACGCCGATTGTCATTTGGCGTGCAATATGTCGTAACTACAGCTTGAATGAAGCTGTAGTTACGACATTTTGCACGCTTAACGACGAGATCATTCGATGTGATTAATTCGAAATAATAGCTAAGGGAATCAGTAAACAAATTGTACCTGTTTACATGGTAAATACATGTATACGACTGGGTAAGGTGCCAGTCTACAGTTTTGATGGAAATATTCGAAATGGTCATGGTCAATTTCTCAAATAGAAGGAAAATGTCACTTTTGACTGCTGATTTATAGGTAATAGTGGAAACTGTCGTTCTAAAAGATTCTAAAACATGTAAAGGAGACCATTTGCAAATGTGAAACTAAAGGTTCGTGACTTTTCGAAAGTGCACATGTTTTCGGCTGTGCCAGAAGTACAAGGTGGTAGTTTTGCGGCTTTTGGCTGTTAATGCAGGCATTTTTGGATGGTAGGAATATTCATTGAGATAGTGAAAAAAGTAGCTGGAATCATGGTATTTTTGACTGCATTTGCCAGATTTAGATTGTTTTTACTGTCCAGAAATCAAGTAGTTTGTGGGCCATCATTTCCAATTTGGCCTGTGCGGCAACTTGCGTCAGGCCGAAATTGCGCATTTACGCTCGATTTTGTTAACCAGGCCAGATGTTGAAGAGCCTTCAGTTTTGTCCCTTTTTATAGGGTATCTGTATGATATGTTGTATGTTTCTTCTAGTATTGCATCCTATTCTGACAAAGAACATGTTTGTTCTATTGCAGATTGTTGTTTGATAGAATAGTTTATCGCAACATTCGAATAACAGGGTTGACGACAAAGGAAAGAGACGTAAAACCGTGGACTAAGACCTAATACATACCTAAACGGTAATGTTCCTATGCGCTCGGGTGAAATTGACATTGTGCAGTATAAATTTTCAACCCTATATAAAATTAATATGCACAGAGCCCCACGTATATATGGTAAAGTAATGCTTGGTTGTTTGAATGCTAATATTAGGTTTGACTCTCTCTTCAACAGTATTTCAGCT
This sequence comes from Fragum fragum, assembly GCA_946902895.1. Taxonomy (NCBI): domain Eukaryota; kingdom Metazoa; phylum Mollusca; class Bivalvia; order Cardiida; family Cardiidae; genus Fragum; species Fragum fragum. The sequence continues at coordinate 9,935,203 of OX336370.1, read as the reverse complement.
ATGCCTCGAACTGTAACCTAATTATGACTTCTATCCAGTGCGAGCGCAGTGTTCTGTCCGAGGTACCATGGCAGCTGCCCATCGCAGTGACCCATTACCACACAACCAAATTTTAGACTGGTCCAAATTGAAAGATGTTACAGACGACAGTTCTTAGTTGAAAGAATTAAAAAACTTTGTATTTTGAGGTAGAAAACATTGTGGATAATGAAGAAATTGCTTTTTACTGCAATTTAATAATTTTTCTCCACAATGTTTTCATAAGCGTTTTTTCTTTAGGGGTGTCTGAAAGCGTCGCTGTGTAGGAATGTGTTAAGGCATATTGGTGAGAGGCTAAAATTTAACGTTAAGTATATGAGAGAATATTGGCTGAGCCGGGGTTCGAACTCTCGACCTCAGCATTGAGAACACAGTATCTTAGGTGTCCTGAAATTTTTACTGATGGTCTCATGCGAGTTCTTCAGTAATCGTAGAACCATAAAAATGACAAGAAAATCGATAGCTTTGATAGCTTAAGTTAACAGACAAAATTTTGAGGCCTTCTCAGAGTTCAACAAGTGCAAACTGCCACTGGAGGCCTAACCGTCAAATCCATACGCCGTAAAAATAGTTCCTCTTTATTTCAGTAATATTGCAAACCCTGCCTGAGTACATCGTGTTCAAAATGACTCTGACCAGAGTCTTAAAAATTGTAGACAGCAAAATTTAGTTGACGGAATTTTTAAGATATTGTCTCTCTTAGTAACAAATAATTTCTTCATTTCCCCCATTGTTTTCCAGATCTATTTTCGTAAGGGGTGTAAAAAGAGGGGATTGTGTGGGAATGGTATAACTCCATGGTTACTTTAACCTCGTTTATTTTTTACGATAACCTTTGTCAAAGAAGATTTCTTAACAAAACCACGCTTTGCTAGCTTACAGTACTTTCAGTACTTAGATTGTTACATGTTACTGTCCATAACTTTTGCAAAATAACACTGTTTAATATCCAAGCCTGACTTCTAGTCGGAGATCGGTGGGCGTGGTCAGCGACCCATCAATTAGGGACTATAACTGACTTAATTGGAAAGAAGATGGCGTGGACAAGAATTGGTGCATCGGTGTGTGACGTTTCCAACAATTGACAAATCGCTGGTCTTTTGGTCACGCCCACTTACTCCAATAGGAAGTCACGCTACGATTTCAAACGGCTTTTTTTGCAAAACTTATGGCTAGTATAGCATGTAATAAAAAGTAGAATGGTTGGTTGGCGACCTAAACGCCGTAACCACAATTTGAATAAGCTGTAGTTACGACATTTAAGTCATTAACCAACGAAATGTTTCACGCGAAAGGCGACCAATATTGGAGTTTAATTCTCAATTCCGCAAATGGCGACCAATATTTGAGTTTAATTCTCAATTCCGGGCTGAATGAATAATTTGATTGGTCAATATATCTCTCGATTGACAATCGCAATTGGTCAATTTCACAAGTACCACAAGCACAAACATTGAGCAGGCTGGGCAGTCGATCAGGGAACTTAGAATATTCGCTGATCGTCTTAAGAAGCTTTAGATCAGTTTCAATTTAAAGGGCCATAGTGAAGTCAGACTGTGCGGATGCACAGGCTGATCTGAGCCTTTACTTGGCACACATCTGTAATGGTTGGAAATGTCACACCAATGTCGCCCAGACTCAAAAAAATATTTAGATTGAAGAACAAAAAAGTACAAATAGTTCTATAAGATAATTGTGATGTAATTAAAACATGATATATTGATACATTTAGACATGACCTATTACTATTTGAATAAAATTAAAACATTCTCAAAAGCACAGTACCGAAATCCTGGTTTTTCCTCATTACTGCATTTGGTGACCACCCATGGGCCAATTTTTAGTATACTGAACGCTTAATTCTACTTTATAAGGAGGCATTTATGAACGACCAAGGGTCTGTCCTTTATACCATACTTTTCTATTTTTTAAAAAAAAATAACTAAACACTAAATAGTTTGAACTCGCTAACATTGTCAGTTGATATACACGTATGAGTGATTAAAAACCATAACTCACGCCTTTCTTTTCAGTCATTAGGAATATACCCTGATAAGCATAGACCAACCGCTGGCCCCGCCCACTGACTTCCTAGGCCCCGCCCAATAACTCCGACAGGAAGTTTCGCTTTGATTTTTAACCACGTTTGCTAGATTTATGACCAGTAGCATGTAACAAAACAGTAAATTGTTTGTCGGTGACCTAAATGTCGTAACAACAATTTGAATAAGCTGTAGTTAAGACGTTAAAGTCGCCAAACAGACAAAAAAGGATAACAAAAATGCGGTCAATGTTTGAGTTGAAAGCTTAGGTAGGGACTGAATAAATGCTTTGATTGGTCGGTTGATTCCTTGATTGAGAGTCGCGATTAGGCCCTCTTAGCAAGATTTTTACTTCTGATCAATATGGCGCAAGCAAGACAAATTAATTATTTATAGCACATGCTTTAGTTAGCCAATCACCAGACGACAAAATTTTAGACTGGTCAAAATTAAAAGACATTGCAGAAAATAATTTCAAGTTCATGAAATTCCTTTTATGTGTTTTTTTTATTTTGAGGGTTGAAAACATGCTACATGAATTTTTTCCATTTCACAATGATTTCTAAAGCTTTTTTTCTTGAGGGGCGTAAAAAGCTGGGATTTTGTTGGAATGGGTTAAGAGTAGATAATGTTTTAGTTGTAGTTTTAAGGCAAATAAAATCTCTTCATAAAATATTGTTCTCTGACAATGGACATAAAACTTCGGAAATGATCGCTTAACAGAGTTGGTCGCTCATGCAATATACATTCTTTGCCTTTAAACTTAAAAAGGTTCCTGCATGATGAACTTGCATCTAGCTCAAAATCGCTGATCGTGTATAGCATGGCATCCTATACATTGGAATAAAGGCTTCAGACTAAAACCTGCCTGGTCCTATGTCAAAACATTTTTTGATCAACCAAAAGTGTACAAGACCGCATTAAACGTTATAATTCGTTACCATACACACCAAATCTCATTAAAATAATAACTTCTGTTATGGTGAGACATAACTTTCGAGCACAAAACAAATCTACACTGCTTCAAGTTTCTTTGATATAACTTACCGTCATAATAAAAATAGTACAAAAAATGCTGCAAAGTGCTACAAAATTTGAAAGCACACATGACAAAACAAATTAGATTTATTTTGATATAAAATTCTTTAGTATGGTGTAAAGGAAAATTGTTGCTGACAAAAAAGTCAAAATTCTTGAACGGTTTTCTACGAGTGACTCGTTTAAATCAGTACGATTCTCTTTCAAATGAATTACACCATTTATCATTGCGAAAAAACATACATGCATATTTTGCATATAACGTATGAAATTGTAAAATGTTCCCAACCGGTAATATGTAACATATCATCAACATAATTCTGGTAGGAAGCTTTTTGACTGACCAAATTTCCGCGAAGCAAAAGATACATGCTTGTGACATAAATATCTCCTCTCCCCCGAAAGTATTTGTCAACTTTCGTGTTTTTACTCTTGTTCTTCGTTTTGTTTTCTTAACACAATGATTGTAATTTCAGACTTTGTATTTTCGGTGGATTTTCCAAGGGATCACACATGCGATCCTATCCAAATTTAGTCATTAAGATTATTATAGATATTAATAAGTACATACGCAAAAGGTCATGTAAATTTAGAAATTGTCCCAGTGGAAGTATGTAGGTCAGGCTAGAAATCAGACGCTGTTCAATAGAACTCCACTCTATAAGGTGGAACGTGGGCCATTTATGAAAATGTGAGCGTATCTACTATCTGAGAGAGGCTGTGTTATCAAAAAGGGCCACAATTAAATGGAAAGGTGTGCACCTCAAGTTAGGATTTCACGAAATATTTTAGTTTTGAGTTATGAATGAAAATAACGAATTGGACATCATTTTTATAAACGGATAACAGAATAAGGTAATGAAGGCTAGGATTATTTCTGTTGCATCGTTTACTTTGATGGTGTAATATTTTTTTTTTTTTTTTTTTTTTTTTGAAACCCCTACACAGGATATGGGATAAGGTGCTCTCTAAAGGCCCTATCAAAGATGGGTCCAAAGGCGTTATTCTTGATAAGATACCATGCGTTACTAAAACTTGATGTTTTTTATGTATGAGAATCAGTTCTTTATATTGAGATAAAGATATCATTGTCACAGAGCTACAGCACTGGTGTGGAAAATACAGAATTGCTCCACATTGTCCTTGGACAAGCAAGTCTTGGTTTTCTACCAAATGGACTTGTCCGCAAAACAGTGAAGAGATAAAGTTTGAGAAAACATTGTTTTTAATGAAGAAATGCTACAAACCCAGCATTTTCTTCATAAACTACAATACTTTCTACAATACTTTCTACCCTTCAATATAAAAATTAGACACTTTTCCCATTTATCATGAGTAACGTTTGAGTTTTATTTTATACAACTCCGAGATTTGTTCTGGTATTAACTTGTCCACAAGAAGAATTGCGCATGTCGGACAAGTCGGGAATTGACCAATCGCGCCCGTCAACCATATAACCAGTCGAACTATCAATTCATCCATTAAGACTTGAAATTAGTTTTAAGCTCAAACATTGGCGGCTTTTTTAAAACATTTTTGTCGGTTTGTCGACCTAAAACGTCGTTACTACAACTTATTCAATTAGTTATCACGTTTAGGTCGCCAACTAACCATCTTGCTTTTCATGCTACTAGCCATAAATTTTGCGAAATAGTGTCGTTTAAAATCGAAGTGGAACTTCCGGTTGGAGTTAATGGGCGGGGACCTACGAATGGTCAATTCCACACTCCTAGCAACAAACAACAATGATGTAGAGATTTTCAACAGAAGGTTACTTTTTCTCATACACCATTAACCCTGAAATACCCAACTTGGTAAAAAACAGTGACTATCATTCACGTTATTTCTTTTTCCCCATCTGTTTCATGTCGTAGATAGATTCTGGAAGTTTCTCTTTTCCCGTTTCAGGTAAGATGAGTGCAAGCAGTCCAGCAACCAGACTCGCTGCTCCAAAAATAACTAGAGGAAGTGTGTTGGCATTACTGTTTTGTAAAATATTTGCCTGAAATAAGATAGATATGTACTTTCAAAGCTTGTCAGTTGAGTCCTAATTCTAGGAAGATCAGTGGGTCTGTGGGTATAGGAATCGAAACTAGAGTGATTCTACTATCGAAGGGTCGCGTCTTCTGCTTTTGTCTTGTAACCCTTTCGTGTTCAGTCCCTGGTTTTTACATCCCTGTGTTTTTATTCTTGAGAAAATATTGTGGCAAAGGAAGAAATTGCTTGTAACAAGCAATTTCGTCTTTTTCCACAATTGTTTCTACCTTACAGAATTAATTTTTGTCCAAATTATAAATATATACTTTGAATTGTCGTCTGCAAAACCCTTGAATTTGGACAGGTCTAAAATTTATAAAATAGAAGGGTTACATGATTCTTGCACCTGAAGGAACTATTGAGAAGTAATAATCGCGTTAGAAGCAATTCTAGTTACATTATCCAAAATTTAGGGGATTTGTTTGGCTCTTCGGTAAGGTCAGAGGACCGTATTCTAAGTGGTGGCATTGCTTGCATGTTCGAGTCTCGGTCGCACCTCAGAGGATTCATGCTATAATTTTAAGAATTTTCACTATTTAAATAAAAACACTGCGTGATTTCATTTCAAAATGACCCAAAATCCAACAGAAGAAAAATAAAGCGTATTGGCATCAACAAATCACGTCAGTAACGGGTTACGGCAAAAAAGCTATAAGATTTTTTTTATATTTATATAAGCTTTTGCATCAGTTTTGATCTGAAATTTATGGAAGCGAAAATCTGTAAGCAAATATCTCAAGTCCACGTAACGACCACGTTAGTTTTGAGGAGACGGCGAATTGACCAGTCGCGGCGCTCAATCAAGGAATAAACCGACTAATCAAATATTGTTTCAGCCCGGACCTGAGCTTACCAGCTCCGACATTGGCCGCCATTATTGTTAACCTTTATTGTTGGTTTGGCGACTTAAACATCGTAACTACAGCTTATTCAAACTGTAGTTAAGATGTTTTTGTTACATGCTACTGGTCATAAATTTGGGGGAAAAAACGCCGTTAAAATTCGAAGAGGAACTTCCTGTTGGAATTAATGGGGCGGGGCCTACGGAGTCTGTCGGCGGAACCAGCGATTAGCCAATTATCATACTCTTCTGGGAGGTCAACCGTTTGACGCACCACGTGATTCTCCCATAATTCATTGAAATTTTCCAAGCGAAATATCTAAATGAATTAATTAGATACGTAGGCTATTAAGAAAATAAAACGGTTTGCTTTGATTATCTATCTCTTACTTTTGCAAATTAATTTGTCAGAGTATTGAATTAAAATGATGTATGAGATGGTTATAATAATAATAAAAAAGATCTGCGACATGTAAAAACCTTCGAAATACCCCTTTAAAACTTCCCGCCGCGATATGACTGAAAAGTGTTAAAAGTGGCGTTAAGAAAATACGATAAAAGAGGCAAATTAAGATGAGCTAACCGGGGCCACCACTGACCCTCTTATCTTACATGTTTTGCTTCTTTTCGCCGTTATCAATTTTCTTGGGGGTTTGTCTACATAATAATGAACATTTACACTAAACCAACAAGGCAGTTCGAATTATATTTCAATCCAAATCAGTGTGCATTATTTATACTTCAACAACATAGATAGGAAAAAAAAGAACTATTGGTTGGAGACCTCAACCTCGTAACAATTTTAATAAGCTGTAATTACGACGTTAAAGGCGCAAAATAAACAGAAATGGTTTACGTAATTGTAGGAGGTCAAAGTTCATTTTCATTCGAACTGAAAGATTTGATTGAAAAAACAGTGGCGCAATTTGACTAGAGTCTATACTTTTTGCACTTCCATAATTTTCCCTTTTGGTAGAACATGTTACAAATATGTATTTGCTTTACCAGTTCAACAATATAAGGAGAAGTAATTCCACCAATGGTAGCGAACCCTGCACTAAGTCCCATTGTCCTACTTCTAGCCACTGTCGGAAAGAGCTCAGCAGAGAACAAATAGACCGTAGCATAAGCGGCTGATGATACTAGTTTACCAGTCATTGCCAGCATTATTACTGTCCATTCTGTACCTGTAATAACATAATTACTAATATGTCATATGAAAGCAAATTGTTTAATTGATATAAGTACATGTAGAATAAGCTCTATATGCACAGGGATTCTTTCAGAAGCGCTCCATATTATTCAGTTTCATTCATATGGGGGGGGGGAGCCTATAAAAACATTTTCCCATAAAGTGGTTTCTCTTTGCCTATTTTGTGACTAATTAGCCTGAGATTGCGTAAGCAATCTGAGGCTAAAGTTACAATGCTCAAAATTCAAACCCATGCAGACTTTAATGTGAAAACAGAATGTAAAAACATCTACCGCAATCAATGTGATCTTCTGTCGCATGAAAAGTAGATCGGATCTGACTATAGATTAATACGCCCGATTGAGACAAGAAGGACGAAGGCGAGATATTACTGTCGGCTTGGTGTACAGTACTTTCGTGTGAGTGTTCTGAATTTGGCAAAATTATCAAAACTTGACGAGTGAATGGAAAGAAAGGAGATATATAATATATTGGAAATTATTAAACATATATAAGCATAACATATTGATAAGAAAAAATAAGGTGTTTATTTCATACCAAAATAATATCACTTATTCTAGAGTACAATGTTAAAACATAAAACTGTCCGGTTAGACGAAGTTGCTGCATAAAGCTGATAAGCGAAGCTGTCGGTTTAACGCACGATTGGAATGTTTTGTTTAACAAATTAATTGGTCATTTAAAGGATCATATTCGCACTGTCTGAAAACAGTTTGGTCGTGCTCGGACTTTGTGTCTATACATTTTTACCTCCGAATTCTACCCAAGGATGCAACGCATACATACCGCTTTTAAGAGGTGTACATAATCAAGTTAACCTGGTAAACGACCGCCCGCCCTCTCTCGATCTCTTTATCTGGTAGAATACTCACATCGCACGCAAGAGCCTCCTAGTTCGAACCTGGCTACACGCTCCATTCCCCATCTCTCTCACTCTCTAGCTCTCTCTTGCTTGCTGAAAGCAGACGAGCTTTTGTCATGATGTGGTGTCCGTCGTCCGTCCGTCTACTTTTACTTTAAAAATCTTCTCAGAAAGTACTGAACAAAATTCAACCAAACTCAACCAAAACTCACAGGAAGGATCCTTGGGTGGCCTTTATCAGATCCCTTCAAAGCATTTTGATTAGGTGAAAAATATTTAACGATATATACATGTAAATATGTCGTTACAATACCTCAACGGGATGAAAATTATTGCGGGCAGGTTGTGTCCCCTAGCGCACGAATTGGCAGATCTGCGCATAATCGACAGTAGATTTAGGTAGAAAGTGGCACCTCCGATAATCCGACCACCAAACTTTTCCTGCCAAGATTATATATCTCCTGTATACATATCTCAGGCTTTCAGCGCTTTGATCTCTCTATGTTTTTTTGTTAATTTTCCGACCTTTCCCAGGATTCTTTATTTTCTATGTCTGTTGAGTTGGACCGCAAGAAAATTCATTTACCCATTCACACACAATGGCGCTTTTTGACGCCCCCTACGAAAAACATTTTGGAAAGCATTGTCTAAAATGAAGAAATTGCTTGCAACAAGCAATATTTTTATTTTCCACAATGTGTTCTACCACGAAAATGGAAAAAATCTAAATTTTCATAAGTCTTAAATTGTCTTCTGCAACTCCTTTCATTTTGGACTGGTGTAAAATTTTGTAGTCTTGTAATGGGTTTTTTTATAATCAAGCTGGGAAATCTGTAATTAACTGTAATTTGTCTCTGTAAATAACTAGATTCTATCGAATACAATTTCATTGGCCCGTTTACCTTCATAAACAGACAATGGTCAGCGCAGGACCAACAGGGCTATGTGCTACACACTGAGACACTGGAACTCGGCTAGAAATAGGTCATGACGGATTTCTAATATTCACCATTTGTCCCAAATTCTTCTTGTAGGATCGAGCCCAGGAGCAACAAGCCACCCATAATCATACAGGCACAGTAGAACTTCTTCCTGCCCAGCCAGTGTAGACCCGGAAAACACAGCACGTAACCAACCGTTTCAACACCACAGGATATGGCGAAGTTTGCGTAGAAGTCACCGCTCAGGTTTCCAACATTTAGATTGAGTCCAGAGTAGAGTAGTGATACGGTGAACCTGAAGATATTGGTTGTTACTATGTAATCATAGATCAAACTGAGCCATTAAGATATGATGAAAATTTTTGTTTTGTTTATTAAGTTTCATTTAGATGTAAACCTAAACACACTGTATAATTACACGAAGGTCGATAACTCAACGAAAAAACAGTATTCTCTTCTTTCCCCATACTTTAATGCAATCAAACAAAATAAAGCTATTCCACTATTTTTTAGTTTAGTTTTAAGGATCTACTCTGTGCACAAGTATACAAAACAGCCGCTGAAGCTAAATGTGGTTCATGAATAAAAATGTCAGGCAATCCAAACGCATATTTTGATAGACGAAACTGTAATTAAATCATATTAAAGGGGTAAAATTCGTGTTTAGTATAATATGCGGGCTTTGGCTACTAAAGCACGTTGGTATAGCTTCTTTCAGCTGAATGTGTGATGTTTTGAAAGAACCGCGTCGGATCCCGTTAGCCAAAAATCTTTCCGATAATTTTCAACACTCACCGTAACAAGGACGAATTATAAGTAAGTCTGAATGGGATGAACAGCTGATGATAGTTGTGCGAGAATGACAGGAAAAATTGGTTAGGTTAACCAGCCTTCACAATATGATTGAAATTCTGTTCAAAGTGGCACAAGTCCAATACAATCAATCAACCTAATTCTAAAAATAATGGAGGAAACCAAACTAGTCGCTTTTTTTTCTTTCAGTGAAATATGTTACACATTCAAGAGTTAATGTGGAATTATTAACCCGTTACCAGACTACACAATTTTAGACTGGTTCAAATTGAAAGGAGTTGCAGAAAACAATTTAAAGTTGAAATTATGAAATTAAAGGTTTTTTCAACTCTCTAGGTAGAAAACATTGATCAAAATGAATAAATTGCTTGTTACAAGCAATTTCTACAATTTACAGAATGTTTTTCCAATTGCCTTTCTTTCGGGGCGTCAAAAAGCGTAATTGTGTGGGAATGGGTTGAGGGTTGTAAGGCTACCAGAGGTAACCCGAGGCTTGCGCGAACTAAAGTTTAAAAAATGTTCCATGTTTTTCTTACAAGAATATGTCTATAAAATACTAGCATGAATTACCTATACTTTCTATACTGTTTGATCTATCGTTAAGGCTTTTCAATGGCAAAAATGTGTGCTTAATTTGGCTATAATGTTTTCTTATGAATAATTGTAAAGGTATGCCAAGTTAGTTCTTCGGTGGTGATTAGCAGAAATAACTGTTTAAATAAATGAATATAAAGTTTCGTTCGGTACTCATTCGGTGATATTCAAATAAGAAAATGTAAAACGAATAGCGGAAACTGAGGTTGATAATATGGCAGAAAATGAAACATTTTCGTACTTAGTGCTAGTTTCCATTGTGTTTCAAAAAAATCAATAATCAGTAAAAATAACGCAAATATGTCTTAAGAAATGATGAGAATATTTTCTGGTGTTTTTTGTTTTTTTTTTTTTTGTTGTTGTTTTTTTTTGTTTTTTTGTTTTTGTTTTTTTTATTTTGTTTTATGTGGTTGTTGTTTGTTTGTTTGTTTGTTTTCATTTAGGTATGAACCTAAAAACTTAATCACACTAATATGAATACACGAAAATGCCGAAGCAAATCGGACTGCTGTATAATGGAAAATGACTGTATCTGAATTACACGAGTTACTTAATGACAGTTTGCTATATTTACCAATTCAAGAAAACTATCAAGCATCTCACGGTGAGGGTTCGAGATCGAAAGATGTTGAAGAACGATTCGGATTTATTTTCTTTTGTCTCCTCTTCAACTTGAATAGATTGCAGGTCTAATACAAGGTTCTTCTTGTTCACCTCAGACATTCGTTTGAAGACTCTTTCACATTCTTTCCGACGTCCATTTGTCATCAACCATCGTCCAGAATTCGGCAAGTACCTTAACATACGATATAATGTATAGATGACTTATTTCATTAAGAAACGAAGAGAACATTTTCGTTGTCATTGAGGTATGAACCTACAATATTAATCACACTGTATGAATACCCGAAATTGAAACTAATGTTAGTATTATTAAGTTTAAAAGTACATATTCTTGTGAAAAAAATTCTCTACGTTGCTTATAATTTAATCATCCAAGAAAAAATAAATATTTCAGTAGTTTTGTGTACAATTCTATTTTAGTTTGAGCGCAAGTATGCAAAATAGTTGCGTGCTCAAATTTTTATTCATCAAAGTAGGAAAAGTAATTCTGCTCGGGATTGAAATAAAAACCGTCGAACACTTTTGATATTACATAGGAGAGATCACACTAGTGTAATAACTTTGCGAATGAGTTATAGCCTACGGTAACACCTTTTCATTACCGTAAAACTGACGTCACTTATTGCATACAATTATGTCATTTTAACTTTCTCGGTATAACTTAAATCGATAAAAGGCGGGAAAATCGTGGAATTAATTAAAATCTAATTCATTTTCGCAAACAAGCAATTTTACTTTTATGTTACATCTTAGTGGATATCAATTTTACAAAATTACGCCGTTTAATAGCGAAGTGGAACTTCCAGTCGGAGTGAGTGATCCGTCGATTGTATATACCAGAGCCTTGTTAGAAATGAATGGTTTCAATTAGAACTGACATTTCGTCACCCGACAATAAAGTAAAAATAATTCCAGCAAATCCAGACACAATTAGCGACTTGTATTTCTTTTATTTGATATGCGAGTTTATGCAACTGAAAATAGAAACAGAATAATTCTTTCTCGGTTCCCGAAGAACACACCACATGATCATTTTGATATAATTTAATTGTTAGTTTCGTCTATCGAAAACGAGCGATCTGATTGGTTGAAAAGTTTAATTCATACCTCCATGAACAAAATTTTGAGTACGCAGCCATTTTGAATGCTTCCGCACAAAATAGTTCACTACAAAAAGGTATCAAAATTTGTTAAGTTGTTGCATTTTTCGCTCGATGCTATTAAATTATAAGAGATGAAGAGAATATTTTTTGTTTTCATGGAGGTATGAACCGAAAAACCTAATCACACAATGTATGAATCCGCTTTGCGTATTCATACAGTGTGATTAGGTTTTTTGGTTCATACCTCCATGAAAACAAAAAATATTCTCTTCATCTCGTAAATAAATACACCTAGGACTACTTTTCATAACATCTTGTTTTGGAAAACTCGGTTTGTGTAACCGAAGAGAGCATGAATTTGTCAGTGTATTTAATGATTTGGTGCTTCCTTACATTGGAATCAATTTATCTCCTTATTTTGTACTCACTTGATCAATACTTCAATGAACAATCCAACAGTTCCGTTGAAACGTACTATCACTTTCAAAAGGATTTTAAGATCAAAGAATTGAGAGTGCTGAAGGACGAAAATTCTGTCAGAAGGTTGACCAACTGGCCTTTTTGACAAAACAGATCACCCTGACGAATTATAATGTAGATTCTTAAAGAAAAATAAGTAACGCCAAAGAAGCGCAACTAAGAACAGTTTGATTAAATAAAATAGAAATCAATATTTCTTTATAATCACTAATCTAAAGAAAACGGAGGGTTGTTGCCTACAAAGTGCCAGTTCTTTCAATTTAAGCAGACTTTACTGAGTACTTCGTTCTGAAATCATGCGGTCATAAGAATATTTTAACGCAGCCCAAACGTAGACATATGGTGGTATAGACTTTCGAGTTGTCCTTACGTCTGTTAGCCCATTTCTTAATAACACAACTATTCTTATATGAGCAGATTAAGATGAAATATTCACAGAGTGTTCCTCAAAGTGTGGCTATTTGCACGTATCTCATCACCTGACTATTTGAAAAGTTTTTATAAGAGGCATAGAGCGAATCCAGCTATATTTTTGTGTTAGATTCTAATGGAATTTTTACAGAATCTTGTTGGCATATTGCCTTCTGTACATTATTATGGTTTTTACCATTTAGAAGCGTCACAGGCAAAGGTGACTTATCTGAAATTTTCTTTCAACCCAATATTTCTTGCATTTTTGAAAAGATTTGAATGCAATTTTAAAAGACTATTATTGGTCATGTTACTTCATTAGGATTTTTGTTATACAATGTTTTATCGGTCAAAACCAGGGCTCGATGGCAAAATACATGTAACTGCAACTCCTGCTCGATTTTTGATGGATTCTTATTGAGATCTCTATAGAAATTCGAAATTATGGCCATCTGACTGTTAAATATGTGGACAACAGTTTTGTTACCGATACCACGCAATGTTTTGTTTTAGACCACAAAAAACGTGATATAGGTTTCTCAAATGTATAGTTTATGTTAAAACTAGAGGACAAAGAAATCCGTTGTCTTAAAAAAAATAGGTCTTTTGCATTTATGCAGACTCACTGAGGAGGAAGACTTCTGAACATTTGTTGATAGATAAAAATTTAGTTCGCTTAAAGCTTTTCCAATTCATCACTTTTCTTTTTGTAAGTACCCCCAAATCGACAAGGCTTGGGGCATATTGTTTTAGCGTTGTTCACCAGCTTGTATGCCCGTCTATCTGTGTGTCTGTCTGTCTTCCAATCTGTCAAAACTTTAAACAAATAACTTAACATTTCAAATTAACTTTGTAGCTGTTTAAGATACATTATTTTCATTTGGCATAATGATAGAGTTTATCGATATATGTCTGTGCCGTTTCTAAGGTCAAGGTCACCCGTAATGATCAAATTCCTGCAAAACGTAACCAAACTACAATTTAAATTACTTTAAGCCTTTTCAAGCCCACACCTCTCATATTTGGCATGATGAAAGACCCCATCGAAACGCATCTGCAAGGTACCCTTTCAATGTCTATTGATTCAGCAGAAGTAAATTAATTGTTCTTTAGTAAAATTCAGGTCGACGTTAAAAGCATTGTAGGGACCTGATCATTTCCCTCACTTTGTGTTTCATTCACCGCATTTCAACTTCACAGCCCTTTCAATGCCCTGATTAAAGTAAGTTATGAGATATGAGCAGAGTATGATGTTCTCAATTTTTCAATTGAAAATAATACAAAAACGGGACTTCAGGGTAAATAGAAATAATCAGCCGATTTTGAAAGAAGCAAAACAGTTCGCACAATACTTTCTTAACAGATCCGATGGTTCTGTAATAATAGTTTCTGGATCGTGTGATTTGCCGCCGTCAAAGCGCAGTCGGTAGCGCGTCAGACTCCCAATCTTCAATCATGGGAGGTTAGGGGTTAGATCCCCGGCGGCGGTATATATTCTTTCCGACATTTGTCTCTCACCAATGGGTGGATAATCGTAAACCTAAGTGGAATAGCACTTGGAGACTAGGAAAGGATGAAGTGGTAGTACTGGTGTGAGAAATACCAGAAATCCATTGTTGGGTGCTCCAGCCGCCGCGAAATTACTGAAATACTGTTAAAATCTGCGTTAAACCCCATTCAATTAGTCAATCAATCAAAGCATCGTGTAATTGATTTTGATAATGATAACTTGCACAATTACATTCATGCACATTCGTTGCTGGTTTCCATACTATTGTGTAGTTTCTCAGTTCAATTTAATTCATAAAAGTAACCCAATCAATATTTTAATATTCTTTTGTTGTTAAACATGAAATGACCAATCGCTGCTGTCATTCAAGGATTTTATTGACCAATCAAATTATTCATTCAGCCTGGAATGGGTTTTTAAACTCTAACAGTTGCCGCCATTTGAGTCAAACGTTTTTGTTGTCAAGCTGTAGTTACGACGTTTCGGTCGCCAACCACCGATTTTACTTATTTGTGACATACCACTGGCCATAAATTTCGCAAAATTATGCCGTAAAAATCGAAACGGAACACCCTGTCGGAGTCAATTAGAGGGGCCGAAGTAGAAAATTGCAGGGGCCAGCGTTTGGTCAAGTAGCCCCTCACTTAAATTCATGATACACATATCAGACCACAAAATC
The DNA here is from genome assembly GCA_946902895.1 of Fragum fragum. Taxonomy (NCBI): domain Eukaryota; kingdom Metazoa; phylum Mollusca; class Bivalvia; order Cardiida; family Cardiidae; genus Fragum; species Fragum fragum. The sequence continues at coordinate 9,919,976 of OX336370.1, read as the reverse complement.
CTTGACATTTAATTCTAAGACTACATTGTTTGACTTCTTTAAATGCTTTTTCTTCAATTCAATGTTTCAGTCCCTTCTTGATTAAGATCAAGAAACAATAGAAATATACTTACAAGACTTTCTTTAAAAAAACATTTTCAAAAGAAGTGTATTTCAAATCCTTCTAATCATATCATTCATTCACTTTCAGTGACTTAACCCTTTCCTGTTTTTACACACTTTTACCAGACCCTTTTGCTCAAAATTTTATTTTGTTAGACTATGTATATAAATGTAGATATGATAGCAATAAAATATGTTTAAACTAAACTACACAATTTTAGACCTGTTCAACGAGTTTCCAGACGAAATGTAAAGAGGATTTAATTAGAAAAATAACCATTCAATAGGGTAGAAAATATTGGGATAAAAGAAGAAATTGCTTGTGATAAGCATTTTTTCTTTTTCTACAACGTTTTCTCAATTATAAATCACAGGGACGTAAAAACTAGGGATTGAACAGTAAACTTATCGACAAATTTTTATACTGTCAGATGCCCATGACCTACTATTCCCGTTTGAACGTTTTTTCATGATAAAGTCATATGGATACGGTTAACAATAGATATTGGAAGTATCTTACCACCAATATGTCAGAAACCCAAATATAGGAACTGATATAGCCAACTGTAGAGCACGCCATGACCGTATATAGTAGGCCAGGACAGACTGTACCAGTATACCAGCCGACCAGAAAAAATTCTGTAACATCCCACACAAAGTGCGTTTTGAAGGGCCAACAAATTCCATTGCTGAAAAGAAACCGTATCCAAAAAGAACATACATTAGTATGACATGCTTTTTTGTTGGTGTTGTCAATCTTTGTGTTTCATTAATTGTGAGATTCTCTTTGCTCTCTGCTCTTAGGTTGTGTTTATTATCATTATATTTGACAGATCCTGACTGTCAATCAAAGAATCAATCAACCAATCAAATACTTCATTTTAGACCGGAAGTGAATTTTAAACTCCAACATTGACCGACATTTATGTTAATTTTTTGTTGATTTGGTGACTTAAATGCTTGAATAATGTCACCAACCATACAACGTTTAGGTCGCCAATCTACCTGTTTTTTGTTTTGTTTTTGGGGGGGGGGTTGTGTGTGTGTGTGTTTTTTTTTTTTTTTTTTTTTGTTGTTGTTGTTGTTTAGTTTGTTTGTTTTTATTTTATTTGTTTTTACATGCAACTTGCCATAAATTGTGTAAAATAACGTCATTTACTTTTTGTTCAATGTTCCTGATCGTTGATTATTCAAACGTAGGCCGTTTGATAACTCCGTCTTATTGACTTGACGGAGGTCAGTGGGCGTGGCCAGCAATCCGTCAATTATCTTTAAGTTATGGCGAACTATACAACCCACACACTTCTGTCAGCTTTCTTCAATTTCAATCTTGGATTAAAAAGAACAATTCTTTAAGAATTTCTATGAAGTTTCAAACAATTTAATAGAAACAAAGATATGTATAAACCCTGTGAATGGATTTGAATATGTTGGAAAACGGAGAAATTCTAGATAAAAGGTATTACATTATGGATATGATTAAATAAGTACAATATATAAAGAACGTGTCATAGAAAATCCCTGAACCAATGCCAATGAACAGTCGTATATTCGAACAATCAAACCATTTCTTTAGACTGGAAGTAAACTTTCAATTCGAACATTGAACGACATTTCTACGAAACTTTTTGTTGATTTAGCGACATAAACGTCGTAACTACAGCTTATCCAAGCTGTAGTTACGACGTTAAGGTCGCGAATCAACACTTTTCCTGTTTTGTTCAATGTTACTAGTCATACATTTTGCAAAATAACGCCGTTTAAAATTTCTGTCGGTTAAACATAAATATGTACCATATATAAAGCACGTGCCGTAGAAAATCCCCGAACCAATACCATTGAACAGTCGTATAACAATAAACACGTAGATGTTTGGAAGCCACGTTAGCAGACATGAGAAGGTGCCCAGGAGAGCTAGTTCTATGAGTGTTGCAAGTTTTCTACCGCACCTAAAATGATACAAGTCTGGAACTACGGGAAATGTCAACAAAATGCATTCAGTCAAATACTTTAATCACGAGTAAATGTAACAAAGCTTTCATTATTTTTCTAGATATTTGTACTTTTTTAATTACATGCCCGCTTTCTGCAACGCGTTTCTGCAAATAATTTGAAAGGTAATTGAGAATTCATTCACTGTATTGTTATTCCAAACTTAACCTTTGTCATGATGAACCCGGAATATTCCCCGGTTTTGGCAGAAGATATAGCCCAACATCAGCCTGCACATAAGTGCAGTCTGATCTTGGTCTACACCTCCTGCTAGTAATTTTTCCTGATTTTTTTTATGAAATTGATTTCTATCAGAAACATTGATTTTTTAACAACAAGTTCTATCAGTGCTTTCAGTGCTTTGATTTACGGAAATTCAGTAAAGTAATTTATACAGCAAGACAAGGGTTAATTAATGGAGCACACAGGCGAATTCCTTAAAATGTGTACATAACAATATCAATACAAGAGGGTTATTGAAAAGTATGTTGCTTATGGAGGGAAGAATTGGTTTAACTGGAACATTCGACTGGATTCAGTGGGCGTGGCAAGCGGAGATAGTGGACGGGTCCAGCGATCGGTCACTATAGAATAAGACAAGTTGGCTGTTCATAATTGACCAAAAGCTGGCCCCGCCCACTTTCGCTGTTGGTCACGCCCATTGAGTCCAACAGAAGGTTCCGCTACAATTTTAAACAACGTTAAACTTTCCAAACTTTATGGCATTCAACAAAAAAGTAGAATGGTTGATTGGCGATCTTAACGTCGAAACTACTGTAGTTACGACGTATAGAACGCCAAACCAACAAAAATGCTTAATGTAAATTGGGGACAATATTAAAGTTGAAATCTTTATTCCGGACTGAATGAATGATTTGATTGGTCGATTGTTTCAATAATTGACAACCGCGATTGGACAATTTCATCACCAACATACCTGTCTGATAAGGTTCCCAATGCAACAAAACTGACCAGCACACCGACATTTGACGACATAGTTGCGTGTGCCCGATAGATAGTTCTGTCACAAACCAAGTCTGTCTGGAACACAATGGTCGAAAAGGAAAATAATGTTAATAGGAAAAATCCAACGATAATATGATATTTAGTACACTGTAAAAATATAGCATGACTTTACACCAAAAGTGATGGCAACTCACCTGCCACCACTTTCGGTGTAAAGTTACAGCTTAAATTCAAGGGAGATCCTAACACCCAACAAAGTGTTAGTTAGCCGATGAACGGGTGTAAACTGTCCAACAACAAGCAAGGAAACACTACACCTCAATGAGAACTAATCACCACAACTGGTGTTGGAACACAGAGCAAATGGGGTAAATGTTCCGCTAAAACATAGAAAAGTAACACCTTAAATGGTGTAGGTCCATACCTTAAAAAAACCCGAAAGAGGGATCTTATTTCTTATTCTTTCTAAAGATAATATACTGTTGGATAAATAAAGAGTTGCTTTTTATATTTATTAAACAGAAAAAAAATAGAATTGAAATTGACGTGAGTGGTATTTGAACTAACGCAGAAGAGCATTTACATACATAGAAGCACAATTTCATTTATTTCTTCTTCATATAGTTTTATTTTCTGTCAATCCAACCATATGTGACTTTCTTCCATTCCCAAACCATTTGCTGACATCTTCATCTGATAACCATGCATTAAATAGTTATACATCAATATAAACATATCGAATAAGGTTATATAGGAAACGCGTACACGTACTTACCTTTACCGCTATCGGGGCTGGTGGTAGTACCGTGTTTTCCAATTAATTTATACCTTTCACTGAAGATTAATACTAATAGAGTGAAGTATCTCTGATATCAGGGTATGTTAACACTTCTGGTTTAAAATATTGTGAACAAATTTAAAATTTACACAGAATTGTGCGGGATGTTTAACACTGAACAACTTAAGTCTATTCATACTTTCAACGTAAGATAAATCAAATGGTGCAATTAAGTGCAAAATGAACGTTTAAACCCACAATGGTTTGATGTTTCACCACGCCTCTCTGAATTTGGCGTATGGAACACTAATGGTGTGAACTATTGAAATACATTGTAAAAGGAAATACCACACCTAAAATGATTTGAGGTTTCACCAACAAAAGGGAAAAGTCTCTCTGAATCGAGCGTATTGACAGTTTACACTTAAAATGATGTGAAGTTTCACCAACAAAGAGTAGAGTGACACCAGTGAGTTGTTCATTGCTAATTATATATACCCTTTTAAACCTAAAGAGAGGAAAATATCATCTGAAATTGCAAATTTACACTTGGGCTGGTGTAGAGAAAGTTACACGAGGTGTTTCTCTTAATCTCTTTTTGGTGTTTTGGGGCCTTAAAATGTTACTTTACACCAGCGGGAATTCCGATCTGCCTTAATAGTGTATACTTTCCTATCAAAGGTGTAATGTGATACAAAACACCAAGTTCCGTCTAATATTTAGCAAATAATGGTTTAAGATTACACCAATTTACAATTGGCTTTTTGACACCTTTTCCTTACTAACTTTACACATCTATTAGGGAATACTTACTCCGGTAGTGTAAATCTAAGTGTAAATTGAGTTTACACTCCTTTTCGTGATAACCAACCACACATAGTGGTGTAACCTTACACACTTTTTTACAGTGTAGTAAAATTAATGTACATCAGGCATACCTCAATATTTCTTTCAAACATTAAACAAAAACAAATCGCTGTCTTGTTGGATTTATCACGAAAGTAAGTATTTACTTTAAACTAAATTAGTATTTCTTTTGACATGTTTTTTTATTTACATGATAATTGTTTAAAAAGGCAGATTATTTACTCTTGTCACAGAGCTCTATTATCTTAACCCTTTACCAGACAGCAAATTTTAGACTGGTCCAATTTGAAAGGAGTTGCAGACAACAGTTCAAGGTTTATGAACCATATTCTTAAGCTAAAGTAAGGTTTACGTGCATTACTGAAGTTTTGTTTCAAAGCTATGCGTATCAAAAGATCTAGAGTAGCAGGTAGTAGATAGTATGATTTGGAAAATATTATTCAAAATCAGTGCTTTGTGTAGCGCTTTTAAGGGAGGTATCGATGTTTATGAAACCTAGATAGGATACTCTCAAACGAACTTTGAATATTTCAATATGAGTCAGATATCGCCTTCATGGTAATCTGATATGCTAAAGTGGCTCTTTTGTGGTTATCACGAAAAAAAAATAAAGCAGAAATCCGGTATATTTTCAGAAAACACAAATTTCGATAGGCGACAACGCATTACCTCATTGCATATAACCAAAATTCAACAGAAAATAACCAAGCGACAAGTAAAACAACCAACGTCGTAAATTATTTCATATCAAGTGGTTAGCGGAAAACTAGGTTTAGTGTCTATATTTGTTTTAGCTCTTACGACAGTTATGGACTGATCTTTATAGAATAGAAAAACGGCTGGCGGACGTAATTCTTGATGACGTCACGATAACGTTAGTCTGAGCAAATTCAAACTGAATGCGTTATTCCGACAGTTATATGCACCTTGTAAATATTCCAATATTCATTGCAACTGTCTTGGCATAATAAAAAATGGGTGAAATCTTACATAGGCTTATACAGAAAAATTTGCTGGTTTATTTTGCTAAACGACCTCTGATTTTCGCAGAACTACTTTTCTGAGTATTGTATTGAAATAGTATATTTGAGGGAATAAAGATTTATGAAATCTGTGACATGAAAAAAATCGACACCTTCCTTCAAATCATGTATTATCTGACTATTTCTTCAAGCGTTTCAAAGATTATAAAAAGCGTTTTAGAATTCATCATCGCTTGCCAAGGGTTCTAACTCCACCTTGTTCCTGACGGACAAGGTGGAGTGAGAACCCTTGCTTAGCGATGATGAGTAGAATCGAGCTTTGCTATGATTAAAAGAAAAGTTCGGATAATTGCAAAACTGCTATCTACGATGCATACCTCTGTAATGACTGTGTTAAGGAATTCTGTTTTATCATAAACCCATTTATCGCACTTTGTTTGTTCAGCAAACGAACTATTCTCCATTGGCCCAGAACTATTGTAACTATAGATGTAACATTCGGAGTATTCCCCTTCGTCTGTTATCGGTATATATTTGTCAATTAGGTCTGTATGCCATGTGCCTTGTATACTGTATGTATCGTTCGTAAGTCCTGGTATAGCGCACCTAGTATAGAAAAATGAAATAGATTCTGGTACATGTATATCTTGATGACAGTACATAATAAAATCCTTGATAAATATTACCAAATATTGACGGTTTTCTATCTCTCGAGTAGACAGTCATTTCTCGGGGTTTATTTTGTCATATGTCGATGTAAATTTCCTCTCTGTCATTGTAGACAGGCCTTCGAGTGTCTCTTGGTCACTGAAGACTAAAGATAGTTCATCATTATGCGACAAATATGCAAGACATGCGACGTTTGCGACAAATATGCAACACATTCGACGTTTATGACAAATAAGCAAGACACGCGACGTTTGCGACAAATATGCAAGCTTTACGTCATTTTTTACTTTAATCTCGCCCCCCCCCCCCTTTCTTCGGTAGGGTTGTGAAATGTCTGATATATATGAATTGCGAAGCATGCAACATTGAAAAAAAACGATGAACATATAATTGACCTCCGCTTTAGAATTCTTTTTATTAGAGATCCATTATTAGTTCATCAGTTATTTCTGCCTGGTGTATTCTGTCTTTTATGTCTAGTGAATGTATTTTTTGGCACATTCGGTTTTCCCATTTTGTACATGAAATGTGCAAGTAAACGGCCTTGGCTATTTAAATTCGCTTGGTTATAGTAAAATCGAGCAAAGTCATTATTTTCCCTCCGGTGACCAACATGGACATGCCGTTTTGTAGATTTTCATTATATGTGACCCCTCAGGCGTAGAGGGATCTCCTGTATGTTAGGGAAAACAAATACCCTAGAAAGATTTTGAACTAAGTAGCTATGGGCTTTTTAATTGACTTCACAGCTAAGGCAATTTTCGGTGCTTTCGACAGATAAAATATTTACCCCATTAATTCCGCTTCGATTCGGACTGAACTTCGTTGACTTATTTGGCGTCTCCTAAAGCCACATATATATATTTATATATTCAATTTTTTAAAGTTATGAACAGCCATTTTCATTTCAAATTGAGATTAACCACCTACTGACAAATGTCTGAAAGCATTACTGTAAGAAATTTGAAAATATGGAGCCAAAACTGTTCTTTCATAATCTGTGCAAGAGCCACTATCAGATAAAACGACCATACAGGATTCAAAAATCTATGATGGCAAAATGTTTCTATCCTAGTAAGGCTACTCAGTCGACGCAGTCTAATCAATGTCGTTACTCTTTCTCACTATCCAGTAGGCCCTTTTTCGTCTGACGGGTTATAACCCGAAGCCATAGCCCAGTGGTAGCGCGTAGGACTCCTCGTTAAGGGGCCACGGGTTCGATCCCCGGCCGCGGCGAATATCCTTTCTGACATTAGTCTCCCACCAATGGGGGGGATAATCGTAAACCTAAGTGAGATGAACAGCTGGAGGTTCGGAAAGGATATGGCGGTAGTACTGGTGTGATAACTACCGGAAATCTAGTGATTGGGTGTCCAGCCGCCGCAATATGACTGAAATACTGTTAAAAGTGGCGTTAAAACGCATTCAATCAATCAATCTGACAGGTTATAAATATATAATTGTCATCTAACCTGTAATTTGGGATACCCAGTAAGAATACTGGTGACATACCCCTCATGCCTTCGAAAGCCAATGGTAAACAAATCACGAAGAAAACTATCTGTTGGTACTTCCCAAAGTCCCCGAGCTGGGTAATCACGTCATCGTATTTAAGAACCATTTGTTGTCACTCTCCTGTAAATTATAACAAACATTAAGGTTCGAATTTGAAATTTTGACCCTCAAAAATCTGAAATTATCCGATTTTGACCCTTAAAAAATTCTTCAAAGGGGTCGAATGCCCCCCTTGAAAGAAATATCTAAGGGTAAAAAAAGGACCATCTCTCTCAAATTTTCAGCGATTTATCTTTTCTACTATTGAAAATTTTACAAATAAATTGCTTACTACAAATCGTTTACAAGAAAAGGTCAGTTGGCTCTTACTTCTTCGTATTCATGCTCTAGGTTCACTCTTTCTGTTGTTTTTATCCCCTTCAAAAACAGTTTCGACTCGAAGAATTTCATGGTCAAGGAGACAGTGACACGTCTATTTCAAATGCTAGGAAGGGTCCTGAACATATATATATAGTAATTTAATAATTTTGAAATAGACAACGTGTTGGTATTTCCGATGAACTTCTGTGAAAATTAAGAGCGGTACCCATGTGCGCTTTGACCAACTCCTTATATTTGACGTTGACACGTTTAGTTCTTTCCTTACTTCAATGCTGTCACTAGATCGTATTAGAATAATTAATATGAGTTTTAGAGTAAGAGCTTTGTTCAAACGTATAATCATATCCAGAGCAACTTTTAATGATAAAAAGTATACTTTACTTGACTTTTTTTTCAAATTTAGTATGTTATAATAAAAGCGGGCCATCCCCTCGCAAGATTTGTTTGTTTATTCGTATAACTATTTATAGAATATTGAGATCTCTCAACTACTGCTATGCCTCTTGTCTTTTCAACCCTAGTGGAGATTTTTAAAGAACTACTTCACACTATCTAGGAGGCGTTGCCGTATCCGCGTAGGTTCGAATCCCGTAAGTGCCAAGTATTCGTATAACGCCACTTTGAACAGAGTTTTAGTTATATCGCGGCGGCTGGGATAGCTAAACATGGCTTCCTGTTTTTCTCACACCAGTACAACCAAAAAAGAGGGCCAAAATGGCCACAAATCGCTCACACGGGAATGATTTCTCTAAGTCTGATAGGTCAGCCCTGAAATGCCCACGTTTTTTCGTGAATCAAATTTTATGCCCAAGTTTTAAAAAGGTCACCCAAGAAATATTCCTGCCTAGTTTGGTCGAAATTGTCCCTGTGTTTTAGGAGGAGACTATCTTTAAGTATTATTCCATGATTTCTAGAAGTTTGATAACCAAGCCCTGTCATGCAAACTTTTTTGCAAATTATTTGTTGACGAATTGGAAAATGGTCACTAGGGAACACTCCTACCTAGGGTTTAGAAGGAAAAGATATTTAAATAATTCAGGATTCCCCGAAGTCTGATAAGTCATGACCTGCCACACCCACATTTTTTGCAAATCAAAATTTCATGAACATATTTTGAAAAGGGTCACACAAGGAGGATTCGTGTCAAGTTTAGTTCTAATTAGCCAAATTGTTTAGGAGAAGATATTTAAAGAATTGTTTCATGAAATAAGCTTGGTCCAGCCACGCCCCCGTTTTTGCGTATCAACATTTCCCTTAGAAGATTTGAAAACGGTCATCAAAGGAATATTCCTCATTTGGTTGAAATTAGCCTTGTGGTTTAGATGGATCAGGTTTTTAAAGAATTGCCACGCCCCCAGTTTTTCACTAATCAAAATTCCATGAACATGTTTTGAATATGACCACACAAGGAACATTCATGACAAATTTGGTCCAAACTGTCCCAGGGGTTTATAGGAGCAGAAAAGTTTTTTAAGAACTATTTCATTATTTCTTTAATTCTGATAAGCGTCGCTTGTCACGCCCTTATTTTTTTGGCGAATTAAAATTTCACAACCAAATTTAGAAAAGGGTCACCCAAGGAACATTTGTGTCAAGTTTTGATGAAATTGGCCCAGTGGTTCAAGACCAACTTTGTAACCTTGAATAAGTTACAGTTAAAGTCGCCAAACTAACAAAAACTCTTTGCATAAATGACGACCTAGATCGGGGTTCAGAGTTCAATTCTGGTCTGAATGTATGATTTTATTGGTCGATCAACTGACATACACGATCGGTCAATCATTGCGAGGTTCATGTATGATTAATATTTTTGTCAGAGTTGAAAGTCTTCGCAATTAACGGGTTTTCTGAATGTAGTCAGCTCATTTTACTATCCCATATCCTCGTTTGGTGTGCAAAGTATCATATCTACACCTTGAACGAAGCTGTAGGTACGACATTTTGCTCGCCAAACTACGATATAGATGTTACCAAAAGTAGCAACACTGAGTGATCTGTTCTGTATCCGATCTCTTTATAACCCATTTCCACTCAGTGACGCTGTAAGACGCCAAAAGAAAAAAAACCTTTGGAAAACATTGTGGAACATGAAGAAATTGCTTGTGACAGCAAATTCTCTTCATTTTCCACAATGAATTCTACCAAGAAAATTGAAAACAATTCAAATCTTCATAAACTTTTAAATTTTTGTCAGCAACTTCTTTGATTTTGGGTCAGTCTAAATTTAAGCCGTCTTGTAAAGCATTCCGGGCTATCCTGTTTCACCTGAAGTATCGGGAAAAAAACGTGTTGACCTTCCGTGTTGAACACTATCTAAATAACTTGTTTAAATTCATCCCTATCAAAATGCAAATGACTATCGTTGTAGAACTTTTATCTTTATTTCAAAATGACGCGAGTTTTAACAGCAAGATATGACAGCGTTGTCATCTTAGATAGTGACTGTATTTGTGATTTGACAATCTACAACATGCCATGTAACCTTTCGCGTGGCCGAAATGCGAACCGGCACAACTGGTGAAGATGATTTTTGTCCTCGGATAAAACACCTAGTACTGACGATACCCATGAAAATATTATTAATACATTAATAATTATAATGTTTTCTATTCTAAACATATCTACGATCTCGAGTTCAGCAAAAATTTGACATTGCCACAGGTATTATTTGTCTCTCACCGATAGCAACACGACAAGTGATTTGCCTTATAAGGCTGCTGAGCACCTTATGAAATAATGTTGTAGTTGTACAAGACATGTCTTTTTGTGAAAAATGATATGAAGCTATGGTTAGGTGCACCTACTTACCGCCGTATTGCTGAAATCCGAGTGATTTTGATGTTAAACCAAATTCACTCTATCGGAGTCTAACTAGGTTTCAAGATCAACCCTTTTAACTTTTACGAGATTATCCTTTTTAATATGACAATCGATAAATCATTATAATATCATTTAAGACGTGTACAATACTGTATAAGTAATTCATTCAGAATTATTCTTTAGGAGAAACATATGAGATATTCTTTTTAACGTTTGGCCTTCTGCAACTTTGTAGTTGCTTAAAAAAGCTAATTCAAAATAGTAAAATGAAAATAAAAACGAAAAGAAAACAGAACCTCTTTTGTCGTGCGAATAACATATTGAAATCGTGACTGCTTGTCTATACATTTCTAGTAAGTGCTGTATGACTAACCACCTCAATGCCATACAGTCGGTATGCATGTTTCCAAAAATAGTAATGTTGGTAAGAGAAGCAAATCACAACTTCTTCAATTGAGTATGCTATGTGATGGAGGCTGTAACGTTCGGAACGGCCGGCAAATTACTCAATTTATATTATGCACAAGGCCGAAGCTTGATATAGCTTGATTTATGCAGATGTTTTTATATAAAACATGTGTTAAAATATGAATTAATTTTAAAATATACAGCTGGTTGGCAGAAAATCAAGCTTTTGAAATTAACAGATTGAGTTTAATTTAGCAATACGTTTCCCACACAATAGTAAGATTCTATTGGATTTTCGAAATGTGGTGACACTTTGTTGGAAAGAAACTTCCCTTCATTTAATAATTGATTTAATCTTTAGTTTCGTCAATCACAAAACGGACATTCTGATTGGTCGAAAAAAAATCATACCCCCGAGAACAAACTTTTGAGCACGCAGTCATTTTGTATGCTACCGCACAAAATAGTTCCACACAAAAAGTAATAAAATTTTTCTGGCTATCCTTATTTGTGACGTAGGTCATTGACCAACGGAAGTACAATACCAACCAAGCAAACTTTGTTAATATTGTTAACGCCTTCCGAAGAACAGGCTTTAAAACATTGTGAAAAATAAACAAAATACTTGTAAAAAAAAGGAAATCTTGAGTATTGATTGAAAATATGTCGTTCGTTTTTACCTCGCTAGAAGATAAATCGATCTTACAATGAAACAAACGATTATCCTTTAAATATTCTATAAATTCCTGGCTAACGCAAAACGTGCTAATCAACTCATTTAATTGACACAGCCCATTCTACAGATTTCAAAATGTTCATATATAGAATTGAACTAAAACAACTGTCGCATTTAGAACCTATCAAAGCTAAAGGATTATAGCTGTAATTAAACAGAACGTACCGATATGATTAAAATCACCTGTAAGCCTCAGTTTTCGTATCTTTAGTTGATTAACTATGCCCCATCTAACCCTTGTTTACGTTTAGTACTGCTCAAATAGTAACACAATTATTTCTTACTCCAATTGTCTTACGTGTGTTGTCCGTAAGCTGAAGAAATGCTGTAACTAAAGGTTGTTATAAGTTCAGAAACGATGTTCTAGTAGTTCAACATTGTATTTTTGTAAAGGAATCGGAAGTCAACAAGGCATCAAAGTACTGAAGGTAATGATAGAAGAGGGGATCGAGATATACTTGTAATAGTGAAGAGTGCATTTACTCATCTCATACAATCTCATTATTGTAAACGGCAATTGAACAATCGCTGGCCCTGCCTACCTTCTCCCCTAGCCATGCCAACTGACTCCGACAGGAAGTCCCGCTTCGATTTTTAAGGGCGTTATTTTGCAAAATTCATGGCCAGCACCATATTACAAATAAGTAGAATAGTTGGCGACCTGAACTTGAATAAGCTGTAGTTACGACGTTTAAGTCGCCAAACCATCAAAAAGGTGGCGGCCAACGTTGGATTTGATCAGCTCAGGTCCGGGTTAAATGAATTGTTTGGTTGGTCGGTTTATTCCTTGATTGACATCGCAATTAGTCAATTGGCCAATCAGGGGTGTCATTCAAAGGATAAATCACCCAGTCAAATTATCTATTTAGACCGGATGTGAAATTTTATTCCCGAATTTGCCTTACATTTATCTGACGCATTTTTGTTGTTTTACGACTGAAACGTCTAATTAGAGCTTAGTCAAGCTGTAGTTACGACGTTTAGGTCGCAAACTAACCATTTAATATTTTATAACATATTAATGGAAATATTTGTTTTCTGCAAAAATAACCATTTGATAATTTAATTTTTAGTTACGTCTATCAAAAACGAGCGTTCTTATTGGTCGAAAAGAATTATTCATAACTCCATGAACAAAATTTTGTGCACGCAACGATTTTGTAAGCTTCCGCACAAAGTAGTCCCATACAAAAAGGTATCAAAATTTGTAAAGCTTTTGTTTTTTTTTTCGCTCGATGCTATTAAATTATAAGAAATGAAGAGAATATTTTTTGTTTTCATGGAGGTATGAACCAAAAAACCTAATCACACAATGTATGAATCCGCTTCGCGTATTCATATAGTGTGATTAGTTTTTTCGGTTCATACCTCCATGAAAACAAAAAATATTCTCTTCATCTCTTAAATGTAATGGGTCAGTAGGCGGAATAAGCGATCCGACTTTTGTGGTGAGAATAAGAACACTTTATTTTAATTCGAATTTCAAACTTATCTTTGCTTAGCTCCAAAAAAGCTTTTCAATAATAATTCATTTACATGTATGGGACATAAATATTTGAATTAGCTTCAAGTTTTAATCAAATTATTCCGAATTGTCTTAGCTTCAGTTAAAGACCTAGAAGGATTATTCTTTTAGTCTTTTTTGCTAGAAGATGCAATTATGTTTATACATAAAAGGTGAAAATTCGAAAAGAATATTTATAGTATTTCAAACGTTTATCGCTCTACATGGAATATAGTATAGGGATGAGTGTATTTTTCACTGCGTTTATTGGAGTATAAAGTGCAATTGCCTTAGCACATGGCAAATAACGCCCGTAGGGCGTTATGTTTAAGCCATGTACTAAGGCAATTGCACTTTATACTCCAATAAACGCAGTGAAAAATACACTCGGCCCATATAATTGCAATACGTCTATTTTCAAATCCGAAACGGATAGAGAGATGAAAATAAAAACAAATAAACGAACTGTGGGCGGAGTTACTTTTTCTTTGACAGGCGTATGGATACATTGACACAGTTTATCGCTCGAGTCGTTGTAACGGCGGACATTTTATTTCGTCGCTTGGGTTTTTTGAAATGGAAATTCGAGCATTCGTTGGATTTATTTGGAATTATTATGAGCAAATACTAACTTTAAACTCTGTAAATTATGATATATGGGTCGATAACAGTTAGAATTATGAATAGATGCTTTGTAATAGACAAGAAATATAAACCTACCACATGGACACGATGCATGCTGAATTGGCGAAGCCGATTCGACATCACGGATTTACGGCTAAAGGCCCGGTCACACAGCCTTCCGCGAGTTGATCACGAGTGTATCGCGAGGAAAAACTGTCAAACGCGAAGTAAACGCGGTCACAAGTGAATGACACGTGAATGAAACGTGGAGGACTCGCTAATAACAAGTGCGCACACGCGCGAAAAATTTTACACGCGCTCGGAGCCCGATTTTATTTTTGAGCAGCACAAAAATTAGGCGCGACGGCCACCGCGTGTCGCACAAGTGGTGTAAACGCGGTACAAACGCGGACCAAACGCGATAACACGTGGTACACTCGCGGATCACAAGTGGACGATAAGTGGTCACTCGCGGGCATACGCAAAATTTTCTTCGTGTGATTGCGTGTGTAGCGCTTGTCACCCACTTTTGATCCGCTTGTATACAGCGTTCCTTGCACATGTGATAGCGTGTGCTTCGCGTGTAAAAGGCTTTCTCTGGTTTTGTGTCACGAGTCATCCGCGGGCCATTCGCGTATTTCCGCGTTGAATCGCGATTGAACCACGACTGATTCGCGTGTTGTCCACGTTCCAATCACGTTTGTACTATAAGTAATTTCTGCTATTAAAAGATCGCGTGAGGGCCAGTTTTCATCAGTTGTAATAAAGACGTTGAAGAGGCAACATAGATTCGGCGCATCGTAATGCTATGGTTATGCTGTTGCAGCAACATCAGAACCAGCTACTTCAGGTTCAGCAAGCCCTGGATGCCTGAAGTAGAGTGAGGAGAAGACGGGATCTGAATCGGTAATGATCCAGAACACCGGGCGCGGCGGCTTTTATACACGCGGGCGGCAAGCGGAGCACAAGTGATCGGAACGCGACTCACACGCGGAGCACAAGTGATCGGCACGTGACTCACACGCGGAGCACACGCGGTACACACGTGGAGCACACGCACCAAACACGGAGCACAAGTGATACACACGCTCTGCGTTTGATCACTTGTGACCCCATTTTCTGACCACAAGCACCCACACACGGAGGACTCGTGGTGGACACGCGATGGGCACGCGGAGCACACGCGCGCGTTTTGTCCACTTGTCATTCGCGTGTCTAGCACGTTTGAGACAATTAAGCTGATTTTTCACCGCGTGTGAAAAAAAAAATGAAAAATTTGATAAAATCACACGTGATCGACTCGTGGAAGGCTGTGTGACCGGGCCTTAATAAAGGTGAGTTTTCGAAATCTTCATGTTTAAAACGAACATTATAATTGTTATAAGGACACTATTTGTTTATCTATTTATTGAAAATCCATGGTATAAAGTATAAAGGAATTCGAGAAAATCGAAATTCAAAGGGTGATGACTATAAATAGTAACAAAACAAGTTGGGTATTTCTTGGAAGTGAATATATTCCAAATATCGGAAATCCCTGACCGTGTTTTTGTTTTTATTTTTGTCGAAAATAGTTCTGTCTTTTATCGAGGTATAAAGTGCAATTGATTTGATCACGTGATACGATTTGGGCCAATGAAAATACTCTATTTTGAAGTATTGCAATTATAACAAAATGGTATTTTGATTCTACTAGGTTTTGGTTATAAACGACCTCTCTGTGATCACAAAATTATTATACCTTTCAGCTATGGTCAGATATCCTAAGTTTCGTGTCCTCTGTTTATCGTTTTTTTTTTTTTTACATTTAGTTAAGTATGATTCAAATCCAAATTCTTTCTTAAATTAGTGGTAATAAATAAGTTTACTAGATCTGATCATATCTGAATTTCAATATTAGATGAACTGATCTCTTATGCTCTAACGAAAAACACCTTTATGGGAGGTATAGATATTTATTCTGAAAAGTAGTTTTGGGAAAAATGGTGATCGCTTATCAAAATTAACCAGGGTATTTCCCTAATAGCCTAAGTAGGTTTTAAATATATTTTTAGATTACGCCGAGACAGTTGCAATTGATATTGGGACATTCACGTGGTGCGTATAACCTTTGGGATCACGCCGTAAGTTTGAATTTGCTTAAACCAATATCATCAGGAGGAGTTATATTCGCTAGCCTGTTTTCAATTCTGTAAAGTCCAAAACAGTCCTACGGGTGTATATAAATATAGACATTTATCGTAGTTTTGCGCTTAGAACTTAATGTGACATAATTCAGGATGTTAATTGTTTCTTTTGGGCCACTATTATCTTCTGTTGATTGTTTTATATGATAATTAGGTCATGCGGTGTCGACAACGAATGCCGTGATTTCTAAAAATAACACGGATTTCAACTGACCATTTGCTAAATAAAAAGTAACTTTAAGTCAGTCAGATTATCATGAAGACAACATCTGACTCGTATCAAAGTATTAGATATTCGTTTGGGCGTCTTTTCTTTTTTATTCAATTCGGATATTTGTATTTAGGTTTCAGAAATATCGAAACCTCCTTTAACCGACTGAAGCCGCCGTCATAGCGCAGTCGGTAGCGCATCAGACTCCTAATCTTCAATAATGGGAGGTCATTGGTCCGATCCCCGGCGGCGGCATATATTCTTTCCGACAATTGTCTCTCACCAGTGGGTGGATAATCGTAAACCAAAGTGGGAAAGCAGCTTGAGGCTAGGAAAGGATGTAGTGCCAGTACTAAGAAATACCAGGAATCCATTGTTAGGTGCTCCAGCCGCCGCGATATGACTGAAATACTTTGAAAGCGGTGTTAAGCCCCACTCAATCAATCAATCAATTTAACCGATTAAAAACAAATACATGTACATAATTTCACAGGGTCAGTTGCCATGAGCACGTTTGGTACGTTTGAAAAGTCACCAATAACAGCCAGTGTTGGTATTCATATATATGTTTGCTTGATAATCCTTGTACAGCACAATCTAGCTACGCTAACGTAGCCGTCTTTCCGATAATGCTGATAAAGAGAGCTAAGACACTCTATGTTGCACTTTGAGATAAATTCCTTGAAGTTGGGTAAATAATAAAAACGCCAATTAAATACCGTAGTGGACCTTAATCATTGATAACCCACCCAAGAAATATCTATATTCAAGAACTCGTATAATTCGCGTATTATAGATTCAAATTGTTTCACAATATGAAAATTCGAGTTTCGCCGCCATTTTGAAACAAATGTCAGATATTAACCCTTGTCATGCTGTATAAATTACCTTACTGAAATGCTGTCAAATCAAAGGGCTGAAAACACTGATAGAACTATTTATTAGAAAATCAACATTTCTTTTAGAAATCAACTTCATAAACAATTCTGCAAGGCAAAGTACAAGTAGGAGGTGTAGACTAAGATCAGCCTGCACATAAGTGCAGTCTGATCTTAGTCTACACCTCCTGCCAAAACCGGAATATTCCGGGTTCAGCATGTCAAGGGTTAATTTGTTGTCAGGCTTCGAGAGATCCCGTTCTTTTGCCAAAATGACAGCAAATGAAAAATGTGTTCACACTATTTGTAAAACGTAGTATATTTTAGAACAAAAAAAACGTTATGATATTACCTGAATGTAAAGAATTAAAGCGTTACTTTAATTGCATAAATTATTGAATGATTAAGACGACTGACTACCTTTGACTCTCAAAATTTGTTAACACGAGGACCATGATGGCATCATCCAGCATTTCAAAAAGGGAATAAAAAGTCCCAGCATTTGGCAGACCAGTGTAAAATGACACATCCTCATCTTGACCTGCTATGTCCTCAAACACTATGTCAGGCAAAGTTGCCTATGTGCTTATAGAGCAAGATTTCAACTCTACCTCTGATTCAGTCACAGTCTGTGTTAGTGTTGATTTTGTTTCCACATAGGTTTGTGTACACTGATCCTTCATTTTCTTTGTGGGTATTATCAAGATTCCAGCATATGTTCCTTCTTCAGTCTGGATTGTCTTGTCAAGCCTTGTTGTGTTCTCTGTGCTTTGAAAAACCACAATAGTTATGAAGATTGACAGATGTTAATTCTATAGAAGTATTTGCACAAAAGTGGATTGACTCCCCATGTCTGACTTCTTCAAACTCAGCTTCCTGACAGTCTTTTTCGGTTGTTTCCGTATCTTCCAAGTAAGATTCTGACACAGTCATTTCACCAATGAAGTCTTCCAGTTTTGTAGCATAATATAATTCATCATCTTCAGGCTCCAAAATTGGGACAAACTCTACAGGGGTTACCTTAAAGTATAAAACAACTAAATAAAACTTGTGTAGAAACGAATTGCCAGATGACAAAATTTTGGAATGGTGCAAATTGATAGAAATAAAGATCTGACAAGTCAATGTTCAATTTTTTTTACCATCAACCTTCCACAAAAGCGTGATTATGCATTTTATTTAGAAAAATATAATATGAGAGAATACAATGTAGTTCACCAAAGCAGTCTTCAAGACTATTCAATTTCTTTTAAAAAAAAACAGATTTTGAAAACAATGTGACAGTCAAAGTACTTCATCCAAGCCCACTCAGTGACGCTTTTGGACGCCCCAAAGATAAAAAGTTTTAAAAAACATTGAGGAAAATAAAGAAAGATGTTGTTGCTTCATTATCCAAAATGTTTTCTACCCTAAAAGTTAAAAAATCCAGAATTTCATAAGCTTTAAATTGTCGTCTGCAACTCCTTTCAATTGGGTCAGTCTAAAATTTTGTCGTTTGGGAATGGATTAAATTACTGTTGGAGAGTAAATTTTATTATATTGCTTTCCAGCTGTGTTAATTTGATTAATTGATTGAATGTGGTTTAACACCACTTTTAACAGTATTTCAGTCATATTTTAGAGGCTGGAACACCTAACAATGAATTCCTGGTATTTCTCTCACCCATACTACCCCTTACATCCATGGTAACATTGTGGAAGGTGGAGAAATTCCTTACAAAAAAGCAGTTTCTTCATTACCCATGATCGAAGTTAAATTCAGCAGTGTACACGTTATTAGTGATTCATTGCATCATATGCAGAAGTCCATTTAACCCATACTGAGGTCCATCTTGCTAAATTTCATGGTAAAGAGTCTATACATTGAGTTTTAACCAAACTCTCACCAATGAGTAGATTATGAATTAACCATTGTCAAGAAAAACTAAAGTAAATAACATTGAAAAGGCCATAGTTTCATAATCAATTCAGATCACTGCAGTCTGAGACCAGGATACAAATCGGAGTGATTCTCACATAAGAAGAAAGAGGGGACTTTTTGTTGGAAGCAGTCATCAACTTACTTTGGAAGTCCCGAAGATTTTTCTCCTTGTTTTCAAGTCGAAGACCGACGGAATGCTGGAATTCTTCGACATCTTCCCCGATTCAAAGTGCGGCGAACAGAGGCGAGAGTTCTTCGTCAAAACAAACGATTTCATCATCGTTTTAATTCTTCGAATCCATATCTTTTTTAATTTTTCGTCGGCTGGAAACTTATGCAGAATTATTGGCTTTCCGTCGACTATTTTTCCTCTAAAATTTGAACATACTGAACAGTAATTACGTTTTTTTTCCGTTGATTTCGGTACTTTTTCCATGTTTAAATCTCAAAATTGCTCCCCGGAAGTGCGTATACTGATTTCTCGGAACCGAAGAGCTAATTCGGTAATTTCGCAAGGGAAGTAATAACTTATCGTACCGGGCCATATCGCTCCCCTGAGTATGATGGCTCAAGACTGAACGAGATAACATACAAAATATCAAAGTCCTACACCTAATCCTTTTGGTGAAGAAGATTTTTAAAGGGTTATCTCCTTTAATCCTAGGTATAGATCCAACCATATTGAGCTAATTACAAGAGTACGGTAATACTTTGAAGTAGTTAAGTAGAGGGTCAATATGCATTAATACATACCAAATATCAAAGCTCTAGGCCTAATGGTTTAGAAGAACAATTTCTATGCTATCCTTCATTACTCCTTTAGCCGCTGTCATAGCGCAGTTGGTAGCGCGTCGGACTTCCAATCTAGAGGTCCCGGGTTTGATCCCAGACCGCGACACTCATCCTTTCCGACTATTTGTCTCCCACCAATGGGTCGATAATCGTAGACCTATGTGAGATAGCAGCTGGAGGCTAGGAAAGGATGTGATGGCGGTACTGGTGTGAGAAACACCAGGAATCCATTGTTAGGTGCTCCAGCCGCCGCGATATAACTAAAAGATTGTTGAAAGCGGGCATAAAATCCCTTTCAAACAAACATTCATTACTCCTTTCTGGGATTGCACAAAAAGCGCTTATTTTCATGATACAGTTATTCTATGAAGTATTTTAGTACAGGGTCAATAGGTTTTATAACACAATAAATATTCGATCCCTTGGCCTTATGGTTTGGGAGAAGAAGATTTTTAAAGATTTCCTTCTTTATTTCTATGTAAAGTCAGGGATCACAAAGAAAAGGGCTAATTTTCTGAATACAGTTTATTCTATGAAGTATTTTGGTAGAGGGGCAATAAATGATAATTTATACCAAATATCAAAGCTCTAGGCCTTATGGTTTGGGAAAAGAAGGTTTTTAAAGTTTTCCTTCTTTATTTCAATGTAAAATCAGGGATTGCACATAAAAGAGCTTATTTTCAGAATACGATAATTCCATGAAGTAATTTCATAGAGGGTCAATAGATGATGACTTGAACCAAATATCAAAGCACTAGGACTTATGGCTTGGGAGGAGAAGATTTATCAAGTTTTTTTGACTCCGTTGCCATGGCAACAAGAGTTCTTCATGGATTTCAATTCTTTTAAGTATTTTGAAAGAACATGACCTATGGATCATATATGTGAAGTTTGGTTGAAATTCCATGGTTAGTTTAGGAGGAGAAGATTTCTTGTAATTGTGAACGGACGGACGACGGACGATGACCGATCACAATAGCTCACCCAGAGCACTTCATGCTCAGGTGAGCTAAAAAGGGTTACTATGACAGAATGACAGTAGCAAACAATGTTAAAGAAAGCGATCACATGACCAACAGTCATGACTGCCATACTTGAGAGATATTTTTAAACTGAACAAGAATCTGGTAATTATAAAATACATATTCTTTGTTATGCAATTTTCCAACAATATACAAATTCAGTAAATTTTGAACGAAGCAACCACTCAAAGGACAGAAAATGTGGTCACTGGAGAAAATGGTCGCTTGATATAATTTGTTAGAAATGATTATGATGATCGATTTGTTTGCATACGTAAATTATTGTAGACTTCGCACTATGTTTTTCGAACTCACTAAAATCGTCTTACAGAATTTGGTTACGTTTTTTTTTTCAGCAACTTTTCGAAAGTGAATTTTGATCATGGTCGCTTAATAAAAGAGGTTGCTTGATAGAGGAGGTTGCTTAAGAAAGATTGACTTAATGTATGAAATCCACCAGCAGGGAACCGTTTATCGCAAAACATACAATATTAGCCACTGTAACATGGAGGAAAGAGGCCAAGGGCCATAGTCTCCCCCTATGCATTGTCTGGTGTGGTTTTGCCTTATGGTTTGACGAAACGATGGCACCGAAACACTTTTCAAGCCATTTCCAAACATGGCGCTTTTTTACGCCCATCAAGAAAAAACTAACCGGAAAACATTGTGTAAAATGAAGAAATGGCTTGTTACAAGCAATTTCTGCACTTTCCATGTTTTCTACCCAGAAAGTTTAAAAAATCTAAAATTTCATAGATTTCAATTTGTCCTATGCTACTCCTTTGAATTTGGATTAGTCTCAGTTTTTTTTCATCTGTTAATGAGTTTATGAAAATGAAGCCCCCCCCCCCTTTTTTTTTTTTTTTTTTTTTTTTGCAACATCGGTCCGTATAAATAGTACCCTTAATAATAGTAAGCCGTTTAGGGAAATAAAAAAAAAATACAAGAACAATGAATTTAGATACTTAATAGTTTATCTATTAAAACATCATCACACTGTGACAAACATTATATAAAAACGAGTATCAATAAAGTACAAGACATACTTAATGTGTGTTATAAATACAGTTTGTTATTTGAGCCCTGTCCTTTAATGTAAAAATAACAACACAAAAAGCCGAAATTAAGGTGAAAGGGGATGGGATTAGAGTAAGAAATGCATAATGTATGGCAAAAATGAAATTCATTATTCACCCATTACCACACAATGATGCTATTTGACGCCCCTCAAGAAAAGGCTTTGGTAAACATTGTGGAAAATGGAGATATTGCTTGTAACAAGCAATTTCTTCATTGTCCACAATGTTAAGTGCCCCAAAAGACAAGTATCTTTAAAAGTGCATCAACCTGAAAATGTCGTCTGCAACTTCTTTCACTTTTGGCTAGTCTAAAATATGCTTGTGTGGTAATGGATAAATCTAAAAAAAAACATTAAAAACACACACACAAAAAGCCGAAATTATTGGACGCCGGGGGGGGGGGCATCAGAGTATTTTCCTAAAGAACACAGTTTATTAAATGCATCACTGGTGAACACAAACGGAATAGTATCAAGCGCCAGTGGGCGACTAAAACATCGTAACTCCATATTATTCAAGCTGTATTTACGAGGATTTGGCCCACAAGAATCATAAGATTTGGTAAAAGTTACATCCCAGTTAACGACATGTAATGTATGATTACATCAATGTGTGTGTTAAAATAAAAATGAAAATAATGAACGTAACGATATCCAGAAATGACGGTTCGGGGCGGTCAATCAAAAAATCAATCAACGAACCATTTAAATCAGAAGTGAACTTTAACCCATTCCAACTCAACAAAATTTTAGACCGGTCCAAATTGAAAGGAGCTGCAGACGATATTTTCAAGTTGTTGGAATTTAAATTTTCTTTGACTTTTTGGATAGAAAACATTGTGGATAATGAAGAAATTGCTTGATCCAAGCAATTTCTTCATTTTCCACAATGTTTTCCAAAGTTTTTTCGTTGAGGGGCGTAAAAAGGAGGGATTGAGTGGGAATGGGTTAATTCAAAAATCGGCCGACATTTAAGTGAAGAAATGTTGTATGTTTGGTGACTTAAACGTCGTAAGTATAGCATATTCTAGCTGTTGTTACGACGTTTATGTCTCCAACCAACAATTTTAGCTTTATGTTACAGGGTACTGGTCATAAAATGTTGAAAAATACTGCCGTTTAATATTGAAGTGGAACTTTCTGTCGAAATTAGTGATCGGGGACAGCGTTTCGTCAATCAATACAAAAACAAGTATCAAAATACGCAAAACCTTTCTGAAATCGACGAGGCTTTCATAAAGGATCATGAAAAATATACAAATAATATCTTCAATTTCGTCCTTTGTACACTGAAAAGGACAAAACAATGCCGCAACCTTCTGTTCTTGGAGAAATTTATCGTCTTAACCCTATTTACCTTGAAGCTGACAACCACTCGTATTTTCTATCTATCGTAGCAAGTAGAGTACTTAATTCAAGAAATGCAACATTTCCTTTTTAGAATATCATGTCTATACTATCCCGGCATCTTTCGCCATACTGTAGAATTCACTATTGGAATCAGCTAACAATGCTTTAGGTGTATCAAATTCCTTCACTACACCTTTATCTAACACTAATATTCTATCGTAGTCAATAATTGTATTGAGTCTGTGGGCGATAGTTAGAACAGTGCACTCTTTGAATTTTGTCTTGATTGTCGTCTGTATGAGCTCGTCTGTTTCCATATCAACATTTGCTGTTGCTTCATCAAGAACGAGGACTTTACTTTTACGTAATAAACTTCGGGCGAGACAAATCAGCTGTCTTTGGCCAACACTAAAAGAGGGAAAACATATTAAAGTTATCCTAGTATAACTCATTTACAACCGGATTACAAATTACCTTAAAATACATAATAATGATTGATTGATTGAATGTGGTTTACCGCCGCTTTTAACAGTATTTCAGTCATATCGCGGCGGCTGGAGCACCTAACAATGGATTCCTGGTATTTCTCACACCAGTTCTACCACTACATCCTTTCCTAGCCTCCAGCTGCTATCCGACTTAGGTTTACGATTATCCACCCATTGGTGAGAGACAAGTGAAAATACATAAAATACATTGGGTTTATTTTCGATATGCTTCTAGCAAATACGACCTCTTCTCATGTCAGCTTTTGATTTTGAAAGGGGATTTTGATTTCGGTCACTTAATGCAAGAAGTCGCTTAATAGAGGTGGTACCTCGAGCAAGATTGACTGTAGCTGATAGTGAATTATTTGGGCTGTATATATCACATAGTTATGACAATTGAGAAAAATAAACACTTAAGTAAGCCGGAATACAACATACTAAGTAGTAAGATTTTGCTGAAAGTTAAAGAAGTGAAAACAAAGAAAACAATTGATCCTTAAGAATTTGCCTGATGTTTGAGCTAGTTTTTAAAAGGCTGTTTGTTGTAGTATGTAGAATTAAATATTCTTACCAAGTTTCAAGATATTTGGGTCAAAGATGTGGCCTCTCGAGTGAACATAATATTGTTTTTTTCCAAGATGTTACTTAGTGGCTTTGTTTTGTTTACGTATAAAGTGACCAAATACTAATCTTGTCTACGATATCCTGGAATTAAGCTTTTCGAAAAAGTTCCAAGGCATTTTAGCCAAAAATATGTAGCCTCTAGGATTACACGAGATTTTTTCTGAAAATTACACAGAACATTTGATCCAAAAACTTTGACCTCAAGAGTACACAAAAAACATTTCTATGATTCGCACTAATGGCCTTTATTTTGACTCAACATAACATAATATCTATTTTGTACGATATATCATACAAGAAACGTCCATTCTATTGAAATTCCAAGACATTTGACAAGAAATGCTGCCTATAGACTGCACAAATGAATTTTTTAGGAATTGACGTAGAAACAAAGTTTTGGACCCCACGTGACTACTATTGGAAGTCGATCGAGGCATAATACAAACAATATTTAATCAAACACCAAACTACTTGACCAAAAAATGTAGTCTACAGTGTTCTATGATTTAACTTAATTTTTGATGCCACGTGTTAAATGGAAATTTAATGGAATGGAATTTTCGATATTTAAAAGAGTAAACAGTCAAATCGAATATTGAGAGATTTAAGCATTAAAGGGACTATAGAGGGTTCAACAGATAATTCTAATTTTTCTCTCTGTGACCTAACCTTTGGACCGTCAAGCGTATAAAACAACTCAGGGAAAAAAATCAGGCTAAACTTTAACCCTTGCCTGTTCAATCCCTAGTTTTTACGTCCCTGTGATTTTATACATGAGAAAACATTGTGTGAAAAGAAGAAATTGCTTGTCACAAGCAATTTCTTTTTTTACCATAATATTTTCTACCCTGTAGGTTGGTTACTTTTTACATTGCAATCACTTATTGTTTTCTTTCAAATTGGACAAGTCTAAAATTTTAGTAAAAAAAGCAGGAAAGAGTTAAGACACTCGTACAAAATTAATGCGGCCTACGAGTAAGCATAATGTTTTTCATCGTCCGAGATATTTTGAATCAAACAACGAATACTAGTTACATTATGTTTCCTACTTAGTTAACCCTTATCATGCTGAATAAACCTTCTAAAAGATTGAATAAACTCAAAGGCTGGAGGCACTGAAACCACGTTTTTTTTGTTGTTGTTGTTGTTGATATTTACTTTTAATATTTATCACATTAATAAATCTGGCTGACAAGAGTCATCTGTGCAGTCTAATATTAGTCTATAATTCCTGCCATAACAGGAACAATCCAGGTTCATCATGACAATGGTTAAAATGTTTTTCTATAGATATGTATACCTTAGATTTTGCCCTCCTTCCCCACACTGGTATTCAAGTTTATCTGGTAAAGAATCAACAAATGGTTTGAGATGGGCATGTTGTAAGGCGTTATATATATTCTCATCACTGTGACAGTTCATTGGATCAAGGTTCATCCTCAGTGTACCGGAAAATAATCCTGGATCCTTGATCAAAAGGAACAATTAAGCTTCAGAAACAAAGTAAAATAATGCATGATAATTGTCCGTTGCGCGAGCAAAATGTCGTAGCTACAGCTTTAACATTTTGCTTTGGCACCGACGAATAGCTGTACAAATATTTTTCGGATACTGAAACTAATGACATCATCAATGATTGTAACGAATACACGGAAAGATATCTTGAAAGAAAACCAAATTGCTCGGTTGAAAATATAATAACTTTTGAGACTTCGACTAATTGACGATTCGATAGAAAGTCCGAAGATCAAAGCACAATTCCGGGCTGAATGAATGATTTGATTGGTCGGATGAGTCCTTGATTGACAGCCGCGATTTGTAAATTCACCATACTTGACAGGAGGAACCAAGATTATATCGTATTTAAGCGTGCAAAATGTTTCGTTCTTCTTACGGTGTTATCATTGGAATAACGACAAGACGAACATAGTGGTACCTGTGGGAGAATTGTAAGGTTTGATCGGAGGTCAAACAAGCCCAGTTCACTAATATCATGGTCGTCTAACTCAATTCGGCCCTCTGCTGCCTCGACCAATCGAAACAAACCAACTGTCAGAGAGCTCTTCCCAGCGCCAGTACGGCCCGCGATACCAATCTGTAGAGAGAAAATAAATTATCGAATGTGTTACAGGGAGTAAGAAACATAACAACTTCGGTATTGTATAGCAGATTTGTTTGTTTGAATGGGGTTTAACACCGCTTTTAACAATCTTTCAGTTATATCGCGGCGACTGGAGCACCTAACAATGGATTCCTGGTATTTCTCGCACCAGTACTACCACTACACCCTTTCCTAGCCTCCAGCTGCTATCCAACATAGGTTTACGATTATCTACCCATTGGTGAGAGACAAATGTCGGAGAGAGTATTGCCGCCGTCGGGGATCGAACCCGGGACCGTTTGAATGATAGTCCGGCGCGCTACCAACTGCGCTATGACGGCGGCTCATTATATAGCAGAACAAAAGGAACATATATTTAAGCCATTCCCACACAATCAACCTTTTTGACGCCAGTCATTAGAAAAAAAAAACTTTGGAAAGCATTGTGAAAATGAAGAAATTGCTTGTGACAAGCAATTTCTTCATTATCCACAATGTTTTTTGCCCCAAAAAGACAAAGATTGTTTTGAATTCCACCAACAAAAAACTGTCGTCTGTAACTTTTTTTTAATTTAGACCAGTCTACAATTTCATCTGGAAATGGGTTAGAGAGATCTGTAATCGCCGACGATGTACCTTGCTGAATTTAAAATTCTATGGATTGCAAAAGGTTACGACACTAGACCATTTAGCATTAAATGGAAAATCAGAGGCAATATACTGTAAATATCGAAAGGTTGTTTTGTTTTGTAATTGGCGGATCGGTGACCCGGCCCACTGACCTCCAACAGGAAGTACGACAATGATATCAATAGGTGTTATTTTGCAATATCTAAAGTTTAACCCTTTCTCGTTCAAATACGGGATTTTACGTTCCTGTGATTTTTTACTCAAGAAAACATTGTGGAAAAAGAAGAAATTGCTTGTAACAAGCAATTTCTCCTTTTTCAACAATATTTTCTACCGTATAGGATGATTTCATTTCAAATGGCATCCAGTTTTCATTGTCGTCTGCAACCTCTTTCAATTTGGACTGGTCTAAAATTTCCATAACAGGAAAGGGTTAAAAGAAAAAAGTTTTAGGTTTATAGTCTTTTTCTACGCCTTGCGTAATCAAACGACTTTACACTTTAACCCCCGATCATTGAATTGCAAGTCGGCTCTTAACATACGGCGCCCATGGCAGCCACAGCACATTGGCTTACAACCCTCTTAGGTACCCATTTATACACCTGGGTGGAGAGGAGCAATGTGGAGTAAGATTTTACTCAGTAAAATTTCCACGATCCTGGCGGTATTCGAACCCGGGACCCTCCGATCCCGATTTCCGCGTCCTACTTCTAGACCACGAAGCACCACAAGAAGAATATCTATGGTCAGTATCATGTAACAAAAAGTGAAACGGTTGGTAGGATACCTAAACGTCGTATCAACAATGCATTTGCCAAACCACCAAATATGCATAACATTAATGTTGGAATTCGAAATTCTCTTTCCTTATAAATGAATGATTTTTTTTTGGTCATTCGAATTTTGAATAACACCGGAGAACAATTAATAGTGATAGTCCATTTCATGTAATAGAATTCTCAACAATTTCCCATTAATCATAGCTCGCAATAATTTATATACCAAAGCTATAATCACAAACAAAATTTACTTTTTCTCCTGGATTTATTTTTGCGTTGATCTGTTTCAGCACCAGTTCCTGTCCTTCCCTTTAACGTAATGAGAATTCCTTTATTTGTAGATCGCCATTCATAGGCCAAGATTCAGTTGGCTTCACGGATGTGTGTAGTGGTGCCTGGAAAAACAATGGAACATGCCCTACAATTATTTCACACCAAAAAATCACATTTTGATACGATAATAAGAACTTGATGTGTTTTTTTCTTCTTTGATTTAAAGACCAGATTGTAATGTCAAAATTTATTTATCAAATGTGAATTATTATATCACGCTTAAGTCATTTATGATATGCATAGCCCTGCCTTGAAAAAAAAAACAGGTTAAATGAGTGATTTATCTACTGCAAGACTTTTTTCGAATAGACCAATCCTGGCTGCCAATCAAATAACCAGCCGACAATGAAATCATTCATTTAGACCAGAAATGAATTTGGAAATCCGACATTGGCCGCCATTTTTATTAACGTTTTGTTGGTTTGGCGACTTAAATGTCGTAGCTACAGCTTATCCAAGTCGCCAACCAACCATTCTTCTTTTTTTTCAAATGTAGTCTGATATTAGCCTACACCTCCGGTTTGACCCTTTAAGCCAGGGTTGTTTGTAAAATCAATTTTCAAACGAATTGCTGACTCATATTCAACCCTGTCAGTGCTTTCAGTCCTTTGACTTTAGAGCAATTATGAAAACTGATTTTATTCAGCATGACAAGGATTAAATAGTTAAAGATTTGATTATTACCTCAGTCTCTTTTGTAGTATAGTCTTCAATTTTTTCCATTGATGCAAGGTTCTTTTGTAGCTCACTGAATGATCTCGTAAATCCATGTAGACAGCCATGCAACTAAAAAAAAACAATTACACAATTCGGAAACCTTTTAAAAAACGTAAAATAAATAAACCGTATTAAAGTTGTTCGTAAAATGAATAAACCGTATTAAAGTTGTTCGTAAAATAGATAATTCGTTTTAAAATTGTTGTTAAAAAGATGAACCGTATTAAAGTTGTTCGCAAAATAAACAAACCGTACTAAAGTTGGATTAAAGTAGTTACATGTACCACAAACTCTATATTCTAACCTGTTCGGTTTATAAGAACGCGCACATTTGTAAGGCCATAAAGGCTTTAATGTTTACATAACGTGCCATGATTTCTCAATGGAAGTTCTTTATGTGTAACATATTTCCAGCAGATACAAGTATATAACTGTTGACCTCAAAATAGGTCTACGTATAAGGTGTATACTTTCTCTTTCCGTAATATACTAGTAAAAGAATAAGTTACATAACATGCAAAAATATTACAGGTCAACGTTAGTAAACAATCGATCAAGGAGAGAAATATTTGTTGAGAAAGAATCAAATATTTCATTAGAAAATAAAATCAAAACAATATCTTAGTACTCACTAACGCCGCTCTTCCTAGAGCCAGACCAAGAACAGGGCCACTTAATGAATCCCGGTTGAGTACAGCTAGTAAAACAGTTCCGTAAATACATGCCACATTGAGGAAATCCAGTCGAACAGACAGCCATCTGAATAACACAAATCCAAGTTTTTTAAGAAGTCATCAAAAATTAATTTCGATATGTAGGGGATATTGGGGTTTGATAGCAAAACAGTTTTTAATATATGCTTTGAGTTGCGGAGGAAACTTTTGATATTTCAAGAGACCGAAGGTAGAATTGAATATCCAATTTTTCCTCCGGAGAGAGAAGCAACTGCAAGATGTAAGATCGCTATAGTAACTTAGTATTCCAATTATTATAAACCTACTCTTTTATTAAATAAAGTGTGTAAAAAAATATTTTTTTTTTTATTTTTATTTTCTACAAATATTTACCGATTCGCCAATAATCGTTCTTTTTTTGAAAAATGAATTAGTTCAATAATAAATCTATTCTGACAGCGAATGTTTTAGGGATAGACAAAAATAACCTTGATCAATACAGACTTTTTTCCGACAAAATTTCACCTTATTTTACTACGTCTGAAAACAGACATACCTTTTTCTTCAAAAATGAATTGCATCGTCTCTGCAGGTGTTAATTTATTTTAATATCTCGGAGAAAGAAATAACCTTTAAGAAATAAAGCGAGCAGTGTACTCACCGTTCTATCCCTAAATCCACAAACTCGAACTCATGGAAATGATCAACTTTATCTGCAGATTCCTTGGTAAACTGGTGTTGTTTGGAGAAAGCTCGAATAACAGATGAGCCATTCAGCGTCTCAGAGAAATGACTGATTATTGGAGAGCGTCTTTTGGATCTCATCCGACTGATTTGGCGTTTGGTGGGTACGAAGTTATCCTGCAAGGAATGAATGGAAGTTTCAATTATAAAAATGATCCTATAACAAATAAGAATTGCTTTAATGTTTAAGAAATTTTACAAGCATAAATATTTTCCAGGCGTTACTGTCAACTCCTGCACGTTACACTTTGGTACATCACATAAAGGATAATTGACTAATTGCTGGCCCCTCCCTCTGACTCTTCTGGTCATTTCTAAATTCGATATTAATCGGCGTTATTTTGCAAATTTATGGTAAATTTGTACAGCACTTTTGTTGGGTTTACGACAAAAATATCGTACCTGCATCTCATTCAACCTGTGGTAAAAACGTTAAGGTATCTTTTTGTTACATGTTACTGTCCATAAAATCTGAAAAAATACGACGTTTGATATGGAAGATGAACTTTCTGTTGGAGTCATTGAGCGTCACCAGTGGAGTCACCAGGCGGGGCCAACGATCCGCCAGTTCTCCGCTAGGGTTGATAAGACAGTTTTCACTATGTTAATAACATAAGGTATTTAAATTACCGTCGGTGCGCGAGCAAAATGTCGTAGCTACAGCTATAACAAACCTACATTTACGACATTTTTCTTGCGCACCGACGCTATGTCATTAGTTCTATGAGATGGAAATGACTAAAAAAAAATTGAAACAATTATTACCTGCATGTAATAGTACGCGTAGATAATTGGTGGCAGGATAATCAAAAATTGGGGTAGGGTGAGTGCCATCACGATAAACACTTTCACGAAGTCCATCACACAATTCATCAGAGTCTTCCAGGAGTCCTCTAAAGATCCATCCAATGGTTCAATATCGCTTGAAATTCTAAAAGCAAATACTAAAATGAGCCGAATTCAACCCATTTCCACACAAGATAATCTTAGACTAGCCCAACTTGAAAGTAGCTGCAGACAACAATTAGATTTTTTGAAATTTTAATGATTTTTAAACAATCTGGATAGAATACATTGTGTTAAATGAAGAAACTTGTTGTAAGTAATCGCTTCATTTTACAAAATGTTTACCTAATGGTTTTGCTTGAGGAGGCTACAAAAAGCGTCATTGTGTGGGAATGGGATATGGTATATTGATGTCTAACTTGGAAAACTTAAATTGTCTGTACGACCATTTGATATGAATAAGAAGATAAGGAAATTATTCTTCTTTCAAGAAAATAAACGAAGAAAAATGAAAGATGTTTTAAGTCTGAATTAGCTCATTACACGACGAAAAAACTTTAGACTGATCGAGTTTAAAAGGAGTTGCAGACGACATTTTATAGTGTGTTTAAATGGGAAAAAAACTTTCGTTGCGGGTATAAAAATTTGAGAGTATAGGAAAGAATGCTTTTTTCCCGTCTTTTGCATTTTTTCCCAATACTATATTTCTTACTGGTATTAAAATACGGGACTGTGTTGTAATTGTTGGTCAACTTTAACATAAACTCAAATGTACCTTCAAGAGATGCTGCACTTTCAGACTTTTGAAGGGCGTATTCCTTTATGAATTGAGCAAATTTTGCATCATTCCTCATTAAATCTTCATAATGTCCCTGTTCTGTTATACACCCATTTTCCATGACAACCACCTTATCAGCAAACGGTAGCCAGGTTGTGCCGTGTGTTACAAGAACCCGGGTCTGCAAATTAGTGAGATCAAGAAAAGCATTAGATACATACAAAGCAAAAAAATATTTAACAAAGTACACATTTAGGAATATATCTTTAAGACGGAAATATTGATTCGACAAATCAGTTTTATTGTGTGAAATTGATACACGTATATGGTTATGGGAATAATATGTGACAAAAGAATATGTATTACATGTCAGATATGCACTTGATTTTCTTAAAGTCGAGTTGATCATAGACTAGAACACATAATATATATTGTTACTGGGACTGTAAGGTACCTTGTTTCGAAGAAGTCCTTCGCCCCCAATAACATGATCAAATATGTGTTTTTCCGACGTGGGCGTCAACAGCGCTAAGTGGATCATCCAACAAATATATATCAGCGTTTCCGTACACAGTTCTGGCTAAGCTCACGCGCTGTTTCTGACCTCCACTTAGATTTATTCCCTGTGAAAAAAATCAAAGTAATTGATTGGATGAAACAGTATTATTTCACAGCAAAATACACGTCGCATTACTTCCCTTAGACCAGTAATTCATTCATATCAATTTGATTTCTTATACGGCAAACAGAAATCAAAATCAGATTTATTGTTCAAGCAAACATTCTTTATATTATTTCTTTATTTATTATCTGTTTAAGAGATGAATAGAATATTTTTTGTTTTCTTGGAGGTATGAACCAAAAAAACTAACCACACTGTATGAATACACGAAGCATCGATTGAAACAAGTAAAAACTTTACAATTTTGATATTTTTTGCATGGAACTACTTTGTGCGGGTGCATACAAAATCTCTGCGTGCTCAATATTTGTTCAAGGAGTTATGATTTGATAGATCAATCGATTGTTTGTTGACATCAGCGATCCGCCAATTGCAGCTGATAACAATAATGTAATTATGATTAGTCACTTCTAATATTTGACCTGATATTAATGTATAATCTAACCTTTCTCCGATTTCTGTCTTATCGCCTCCTTTGAACATTTCCAAATCTTTTGTCAATGCACAAGCTTCGATGACGTCATCATATGTCTGCTGTCGTAATCTATCTCCAAATAAGACGTTGTTCCTTAATGTTGCGTTCTGAATCCAGGCTTGCTGTGGTACATACGCTGTAGAACCCTGTTAGTTGTATAGTAGAAGGTTTTTACTGATAAGCATATATATTAATCCGAAATAACTTCTGATAATTAAGAATAAAAAGCGAACTGGTTTGAAGTTATTTGTAAATACATATATACATTTCAAATAATTTTAAATAATTCCGAGTGTTTTTTTTTTTTTTTTTTTTTTTTTCTATTTATTCATTTTTAAACTATGACACAAAATGGCTTAGTTTATGTTGTCTAGTTTGTGTTATTTCTCTTCAATGAATACCATTAAATGTTTCAACAAACTATTATTTAAGAAGTACGAACTTTATGATATGACTTTATAACTTTACGAACTCTAAGGTATATATGTACACACTTACGTAAACATTATTGTCCAAACAGTCCTTCTCTACGTCTCCTAAGATGGCGGAGAGCAAAGACGATTTACCACTTCCAATTTTGCCAACTATTGTGACCAAACTTCCCTTTGGAACGTCCATATTGATACTGAAAATAATGAATATATAACATATATTATTCAAAATAACCCCAAGAACAGTTATATCAAGTGCACGTACTGCTATCGTAAAGACTATCCATAAGCAACGCAAAAATCTTACTTTTAGGAAATGAAGAGAATATATTTGTTTTTGTTTCCATTGAGGTATGAACGTACAAACTTAATCAGACTGTATGTATATACGATGCGGATTCATTCAATAGTATGATTAATTTTTGGTTCATACTTAAAATATTTAAATATTTCACCAAAGTTAAAATTGAAATTAAACTATTCAAGTTATTCATGCAAAGAAACATACTTACTCTTTCAAACATGCCCCAAGCTTTGGATCCCATGTAAACTGTCCCCCACGAACACTGATGACATCATCTTAAATGGAAGTAAAATCTAAAGGTCATAGCGACACTTGCTAGCACCTGATCCATATGCCATGGGTGCTAAGTTTAACCAATTACTAGAAAACACAATTTTAGACTGGTTCAATTTCAAAAGTTGAAGAAAATTTTTAGTCGATGAAATTTTAAGAAAAAAATCTTTGACTTTTGGGATAGAAAACATGTGAATAATGAAGAAACTGCTTGTGACAAGCAGTTTCTTCATTATTCACTGTTTTTTTTTTTTTGGGGGGGGGGGTTTAAGCTTCTTTTTTTGTGTCGTCTAAAAGCGGGATTGTGAGAGTTAAATGGGTTAAATAGGTGAGTATATAGTTTTACAAATCAAGCCCGTCTAGAGGGGTCACTATGCCGGATTAGAACCTGTCCCCATATTTTGACAATAATGGAAAACAATACATTAGTCTGTACTGATTCGCATATGTACTTAGAATGTCTCTCAATGCTTAAGAGAGAAGTAAGAATGTAATCCAATCATCATTTAGGCTTTCTATATTTTCCGTCTAGTATTATCACCGTTCTTTGTACCTATTTTATAACTATTTGCCAAATTTAGTGGGCCGCGGCTAGAGCAAAGTTGGTAGCGCGTAAAACTCCTAATTCTGGGGTCCCGAGTTCGAGCTCCGAACACAACAAATATTCTTTCCGACATTTCTCCGCCACAAATTGGTAGATATACTTAAACCTTAGTGGGGTGAGAAGCTTAAGGCTCGGAAAGGATGTAGTGGTAGTACTGTAGTGAGAAATGCCAGGAATACATGGTTAGTTGCTCCAGCCGCAGCGATATGATTGAAACATTGATAACAGTGTCGTGAACCCATTACCATACGGCAAAATTTTAGACTGACCAAAATTCAAAGAAATAACAGTCAATAAACTTTAGTTGATTTATCTTTACTTTTCCGGTAGAAAACATGAGTGACAATGAAGAAATTGCTTGTAACAAGCAATTTCTTCATTCTCAATCATGTTTTCCTAAAAAAGCGTCATTGTGTGGAAATTGATTAAACCCCATTCAATCAACCGACTAAATTTAGTGATCACATAATACCTGATACGTCATGCGTGACGTCATTTGGATCAATCTCCTCCATATTCAGGAAGTCGTTGAGACGTGACATGCACGTGTAACCCCTGATGAAGTGGCTAAAGATGTGCGGCATGTGGTTGAACGTGGCATTTAGGGCACCAAATATAGACAATGCTGTAAAAGCAGTTTTAGCCGTCAGCACGTGGTTCTCGTCCAGATAAACATAGGCTGTTAGAGTGGCAGACGCGAGCTGAAAATAATTCAACCCAATCCAAAGCGACATATTTTAAGACTGGTCGTAGGATTTGTGGGGTTTGACTTGTTGGGTAGAAAACACTGTTGACAGTGAAGAAATTGGTTGTAAAAAGAAATTTCTTCATCTTCACAATGTATTTGAAATCCTTTTTTGTTGTTGTTGTTATTTTTTGTTTGTTTGTTTGTTTGTTTTGATTTGATTTTTGTTTTGTTTTGTGTGTGTGTGTGTGTGTTTTGTTGTTGTTGTTGTTGTTTTGTTTGTTTATTTGTTTTTCTTGAGGCGCCACAATGTCAATGTGTTGAAATGGTTTAACCTGTTACCGGATGACAATTTTTTTACTAGTTCAAATTAAAAGAAGTTACAGACGACAATTTTAAGCTGGCGAAATCCAAAATAAGTACTTGTCTGACTGCGTAGAAAATATTGTGAACAATAAAAGAATTGTTTGTTATGATCTATTTCTAAATTATCAACGTTATTTTCTAAGAGTTTTGTTTTCTAGGAGTTGGAGCTTGGGCGTTGGGGTGGAAAAGCGGTTTGGTTAGGTACAATAATAAAACTCGTCACAACAGAATTGGCTGCTCGCCAGCACCGCACACTGATCTTCAACAGAAAGTTCAAATCAGTTAATAAATGGCGTCATTTTGCAAGATGAGAAAAAAGGATTATTCGCTAAAAAGTTTGTTTCGTCGGTGGGCGAACACATGCTGTATAAAACTTACTACAGTTCGTCGTCCATTGGTTGTTGTTCTATTTTTGTTGTTGTTGTTGTTGATGGTGATAATGTTTTTGTTTATGGTTAATTTTGTTGTTGATGTTGTTGTTGTTGTATTTGATTGTTTGTTTGTTGTTGTTTTGTTTATTGGTTTGGTTTTTGCCCTTTTGAGATTTACTGATCATATACATGAACTTACAAAAAATGGTATGATTCCCCAAATCAGATGAGCTAAAATACCGAAAAACCTCATTTTCTGTAGAATCTTCAGTTCTTTTTCTCTGATATCTAGTACTTTATCACCAAAGGCAAGCTCCCAGGCATATAACTTCAGAACCTGTAAAGTACAGTCAATCTTGCTTAAGCGACCATCTATTTGAGACGATTCTAATGGATTTCGAAAAACATAAAATTAGTTAAGTATTGTTCAATTAAGAGATGAAGAGAATATTTCTATGGGGGTATGAATCGAAAAACCTAATCACAGTGTATGAATCCGCGAAGCGGATTCATACACAAGTGTGATTAGGTTTTTCGGTTCATACCTCCATGAAAACAAAAATATTCTTCATATCTTATAATTTAATAGAATCGAGCAAAAATAGCAAAAACTTTACAAATTTTGGGACCTTTCTGTATGGGGCTATTTTTTGCGGAAGCATACAAAATCGCTGCGTGCTCAAAATTTTATTCATGGAGTTATGAATATTTTTTTCCGACCAATAAGAACGCTCGTCTTTGAAAGACGAAACTTAAAATTAAATTATACACTTATGTATGGAAGCAAATCGTTCCAAACAAATCATGTAACAAAAGTGAGAGTTAAGCGACCATTCTATAAAGCGACCACATTTTGGTCTTCCCTTGAGTGGTCGCTTTATAGAAGTTTTACTGTAGGCGTAATCCGATATCCGTCGCGGAAACAAGAATTATTTGAATACATAAGTTGAGGTCAAGATATCGGCAACATTGCAA
The DNA here is from genome assembly GCA_946902895.1 of Fragum fragum. Classification (NCBI taxonomy): domain Eukaryota; kingdom Metazoa; phylum Mollusca; class Bivalvia; order Cardiida; family Cardiidae; genus Fragum; species Fragum fragum. Next base: position 9,882,373 of record OX336370.1, on the reverse strand, counting down.
AGAAGAAAACACCCTAACAAACTATTTAGTGTATTCTTTCAACAGGAAAAACGAAATTAAGAACAGCATTACCTTTGGGTAAAATATCAATATGTTAAAAACACAATTTTATTGTGTCATAGTGCTTATTCGATAGTTTGAATGGGGTTTAACACCACTTTCAACATTATTTCATTCATATCGCGAGCACCTATCAACGGATTCCCGGTATTTCTCAGACCAGTACTACCACTACATCCTTTTCGAGCCTCCAGCTGCTCATTCCACTTAGGTTTGCGATTATCCACCAATGTCGGTTCGGATTTTACTGGACCTCGTGATTAAAAGTCTGGCGCCCTGCTACTGCGCTATGTCCTCGGTCAAGACATTTCTTTGAAATAAGGAGTTATTACTCATTTTCAAAAGACTATCTATACACTATTTATGCGAACTATAAAATATTTTTTTAAGTGTTTTGACCCTTTCATGCCAATAATTTTCATTCAAAATCAAACAACAAATAGCCAAGCGTCTTGTATCCACGTGGATCCTCCGTCAGTAGTTTTATTCGTTCGTCCTTTTGCTCCGTCTTGGCCTTGTGAGTTTTATGTCCAACTTTGGCAAAGTATGTGTTTAAAGGCATGGCAAGAAGCATCAGGGCGAGAGACACGTACACTGCATTGCCAACAACACTGTGTAGTAGGAAAGCGTATAGGATAAACTCGAAAGGTACGGACCACACCACCCAGAAATGAGCTACCCAAAATCGTAGTCCCTCGATGTCTTCTGTTATCAAATTAGTCATGTCCCGAGCTGACTTCTCTGCTCTTGATCGACTTGTCATTTTGAGACTCTGTAAAAAAAGGAAATAATGTATCAAACATTAACTCCTGACACTTAAGATGTACAAGTTACAGTGAGCGATCAAAGGTCAATTTTGTCTATACAGGTATATACAAAATTGTACATCTATTACTTAAGTGTTGGTTGGATAGTAAGCAGCACATTAATTCAATTCTTTACTCTCAAAGAGGAAAGAATTTGTACCTTTAGCTTGAAAAGTAAATCAAACAGGTAAAATATGTCTTATTATTTGAGTATACTTTAGGTTTAATCTCGAATTACAATTACGAATTATCGTTTAACCCATTCCAACACAAGCCCTCCTTTTTACGCCCCTCAAAAAAGAAGCTTAGGAAAACCTTGTGGAAAATGAAGAAATTGCTTGTATCAAGCAATTTCTTCATTGTCCACAATGTTTTCTATCCCAAAAGCCGAAAAAAATTAAAATTCCATAAACTTGAAATTGCCGTCTGCAGCTGCTTTCAATTTGGACCAGTCTAAAAATTTGCCGTGTGGGAATGGGTTAACCCATTCCTACACAATCCCACTTTTGGAAGCCCCTCAAAAAATATAGCTATTAACGAAACATTGAGAAAAATGTAGAAATTGCTTGTCACCAGTAATGTCTTCATATCCACAATGTTTTCCACCTCAAAAGACAAAGATTTGTTTTTAAAGAAAAATTGTCACTTAAAAAAATGTCGTTTGGAACTTCTTTGAATTTGAACCAGTCTATTATTTTGTTTGTTTGTTTTGGTGATAGGTTAATATCATATTTTATTACGAATTTTCGTTTAAAGACGCGAAAAAAACGTGCTTGATGACACGAATGAGGGACCTGCTCATCCTAAAATTGCTACACGCTTTGTCCATTTACCAGACGACAAATTTAAACAGGTTAAAATGGAAAGAAGATGCAGACGACAATATATAGATGATGGAATGTAAAAAAAACCTCTTTTCGGGTAGAAAACAATATTGATAATGAATAAATTGTTTGTTACAAGCAATTTCGTCATTTTCAACAGTATTTTCTCAGGTTTTTTTAGGGGAGTCAGAAAGCTCGATTATGTAGGAATGGATTAAGGAAAATCTTTGGGTTGTCCTTCTTATACCTTTTGAACTATCATATTTGTCAATGCCGATCTTAGACGTGTCGCAACACAATGGGTCTGGTATATGATGTAGTTAAAGTTGACCCCAGCACCGAAGTTAAAGATCAGAAACCCAAACAAATACACAAAGGCTTTCCATGTCGGCTCGGACTGGTCATCGGCAAACCCAATCAAACACCTGGATAAAAAAATAAAGTTGACTGCTGTTATTTGATATTCACATACCTACACTAATCGGGAAATTTAATACTTTGATAAATCGACAATACTGCATTAAACTCTGTGTTGTGGGCTGTCATTGAAATTGTCGCGCTCAGACGATCCAAATGAGTGCTCACATCATAGGGTTTCATTGAGAAGTAACTATTTTAGAATGGCATTATTCTGTTTGATACAATAGACCTCCAATTCACTTATCTCGATTTTAATAGATTGACAAACCAAATAATCCATTCAAAACGAACGTAAATTTTGAACTTTGACCCTTATGTTAAGCAGTTTTGTTTGTTTGACAAAAGTTTAACGCCGTAACTTAAGCTTTGGTTTGGCAGTTTAAACACCGTAAGCTGTATTCAAGCTTTATTTACGATGTTTAGGTCGCCAACCAACTAATATATTTTGTTACACGTCGAAACATTATTCAGACATATATTTCGCCGTTCGGCGTACCAAATGCTGATCGTAACCATAGCTTTATTCAAGCTGTAGTTACGACATTTTGCACGCCAAACGACGATTTGTAATTCGAGATTCGACCGCAGATCTTAGCACAAGAAAACCATGAATTGGTTAAGTTCGGTTTAAATCAGTCCATGGCTCTGATTTACAAATTATACGTTCTAGTGTAATGACCGACTTTATTTTATTATCATAAAAAGTCCGAAGAAATTTGTTATTTTGATAAAGGTAGATAACCAATTTACAAGGCAATGTGTTTGTAAAATTCGTTACCGCCCTTTAATCAAGTAGAAATAATGTTGCTTTGCTTCTACAGAAGAAGAAAAAAAAGAGGGAATCGTGGGGCTCTATTTCGAATCGCCAAAAATGGACGATTATAATCAATATCTACGATCTAGGGTTTAGGAAGCTTGAAATATCAAATTAATCCCACTCCATCGATCTGCTGGAATCCATGCACTGTCAACATTATTGACAATAATATTCATTCATTATGTAATCCAGTCTTCAATATCATCAGCACTATCAATATTATTGACAATAGTGTTGATTCAGTGTGTTGACCAATTTTCAATATCGCCCACACACTATGCATATTATTGACAATAATGTTTTCAATATATTGACTCGATGTTTTTTTTGTTTTTTTTTTTCAATAATATTGACAGAATCTAAATTCCTACCCTACGACGACAGGTCGCATATAATCTGTGACTATATCCAAACATCTCAGACTGTTGTTTCCAATGAGTTGTTTAGCGTAGGTCTTGAACAAAACCCGAAATAGAGATACTTTTACTTTCTTCTTGTTGTCTCCTTGATTTCTGAAAATGAGAAAAAAACCACATGCAGAGTCAATTTTATGATCTCGCTCTTCAAGCTCTTTCAGAATAATTATAGCATAATATTTCGCCGTTGGGTGTACTAAATGTCGTAACAATAGCTTATTTATAAAACTGTAGTTGCGACATTTTGCTCGCCCAAAGACGATATTTATTCACCAATAGCTTGATTTTTCACTCGAAACTTTTCGTGTATATAACTGTGTGTAAAATAAATACGCTTAACCCATTCCTGTAGAAGCTCAGTTTTTATGCACTGTAAAGAAATGTGAAAGAAACAACTGTAGCAAATGAGAATTTGCTTGTAACAAACATTTCTCCTTCTTTCATAATGCTTTTCACAACATTTAGATTTTACTATTCAACTCACTTTGGAAAAGTTATCTGTAATGCCTTTGAATTTCGACAAGTCTCATTTTGCTGTTTTCTGGTAAAAGGTTAAACTTTTAGAGCATAGACTTGCTTGAAGGTTTTTTCCGGAAAATAATACTGTAGATTGAATAGCTCCTACCACTTTGTCAACTTTTAACCAGTTGCAAGACGACACAATTTTAGACTGGTTCCTTTTCAAAGATGTAGCAGGCGACAATCTTAAGTTAAAGAAATTTAAAGAATAGCTGGTTTTTGGAGTAGAAAACGTGGTTGATAATGAAGAAATTGCTTGTCATAATTTCTTCATTTTCAACAATGTTTTACAAAGCTTTTTTCATGATGGCGTCAAAAAGCGTCCTAAGGACAATTTATAGTTAAAGATATTTTTAAAAAAAGTTGCCTATGGGCTGGAAAAAATTGCGGGTAATGAAGAAATTGCTTGTAACAAGCAAATTCTTCATCATTTTCCCTATGTTTTACATAACTTTTTTTTTTGAAGGTGTCAAAAACGAAGATATATGGGAAGGAGATAAGTAAAAATCATGTTATATCTTAATCGATTTGCTCATGATTTATCAATTATCTTATTAATCATGATTTTTATTATGATTTTTGTCGGAATGCTAATGTGTTGGACTCACAGTCTTTTCTTCTCATCTTCCCAGTTCTGTATAAGGATTGAGGTTGTGTTTTCACACTTTATGTCTTCTACAAGATCGTCAAAGTCGGTATCATTCAATGGTCTTGAATAGCCGGCTACCAAATATCTGAAGAGAGTAGCGCTTTTATTTTATTTAACCATGTCCTGTTGTTTTTTTGTTGTTGTTGTTGTTTTTAAATTTTAGACTGGTCCAAATTGAACGAGGTTTCAGACGACAATGAAAATTGGATGCAATTTGAACTGAAACCATCCTATATGGTAGAAAACATTGTGGGAAAAAGGGAAATTGATTGTTACAAGCAATTTCTTTTTTTCCATAATGTTTTCACAAGTACAAAATTACAGCAACGTAAACTCCCGGGTTTGTCCAGTAAAGGGTTAAATACAATTTAGGTAATTGGTCAATCGTGGTGTCAATCAAATAATCAGACGACAAATGAAATAATTCATTTAGACTGAAAGTTTACTTTGAACTCCGACTTTGGCCGCCATTTATGTGAAGCATTTTAGTTGGATTGGCGATTTAAATGCTCTAACTACATTTTGAGTAGCTTATTCAAGCTGCTGTTACAACGTTTAGGTCGCAAGCTAACGTTTACTTTGAACTCCGACTTCGGCCACCATTTATGTGAAGCATTTTAGTTGGATTGGCAATTTAAACGCTGTAACTACCAGCGATCGTCGAAGAGATTGGTTACTAATATCGGAAACGACCTTTGGGCATGTGCACATCGCTTTCCATTGTCTACGTCATGGGCGATCGCTGTCATTATCATTACCGTTATTATTGTTATTATAATTGACTTCTTTTACGCCTGCAATCTTTCCTTGTTGTTCGATTTCACTGTACTTACTTGTTGGCCCAAGCGTAAAACAACCGAGATAAGAAGGAAGCGTGACCTAGCGGCGATGGTTTCTGAAAGAAAATTAAAACAACACCGTGTAAATTAAAGGTTCGCTGGCCCCGCCCATTGACTCCACTGACTCCAACAAGGAGTTCCTCTTCGCCATTAAAAGGCGTTATTTTGTAAAAGTTTCGACCTGTAACATGTAACGAAAATTAAAAGTATTGATCGGCGACTTTAATGTCGTAACTAAGCTGTAGAACCAAAAAATGCTCGACATGAATACGGTCTGAGTTCAAAGTTCACTTTTCCATGTAAATGAATGATTTTGATTGGACGATGGGTTCTTTGATTGTGATCTGCAACTGGTCAATTAACATTACTGTTACGTAGTTCATCTCGTAATGAATTATTTCTGATAATTTCTTATCTTTTATCAGAAAAAATGTTTACAAAGCATGTTAGAAACACATTATACTTTTTTACCCTTTACAACATTTTTTCTTAACCTCTAATCTAGAGAGTTTGAAAAGAACTTTAAGTGAACGATAAGTTATCGATCTTGCTTGAGCTACCACTTCTATCAAGCGACCATGTCCATAAAACGACCAAAATTGAAATTCCATTTTTAAAAGCAAAAACTCTTCAAAGGTGAAGATATTCTGCTAAAAAAGTAAAAACATAAATAAATCCTATGCTATTTGAACTCATTCTCAATGAGACGATTCTAATGAGTCCCAAAAATATTGAATTAAACTAGAATTCTGTTGTTTTAATTTATGTGTGCAATCAAATCAATCCTCCATATTTTCGCAAAAAGGTGTAATAAACGAGCATTTTTTAAGCGACCACTTTTTGGTCGTTCCTTGAGTGGTTGCTTAATATAATATTTATTGTAATCGGACCTCACGCTACCTTTCCTTCCTGGATATACGATGGTTCAGGAATGGAATGTAAGACAAACTGGAGTATCGAACATACAACCACAGCCAGGTAAGCCATTAAATCAGTCGATGTTTCATCACCCTTCTGAAAGACATGGATATTTGTAATTAAGCATTAAACCGCCCCCTTTCCGTGACGCTTTTAGACGCCCCCAAGGAAAAAAGCTTTGGAAAACATTGTGGAAAACAAAGAAGTTGCTTATAACAAACAATTTCTTCATTTTCCACAATGTCTTCTATCCAGAAAGTTGAAAAATCTAAAATTTCATGAATTTTAAATTGTCGTCTTCAACTTCTTTCATTTTGTCCGAGTCTAAAATTTTACTGTCTGGTAATGGGTTTAACCATTAAAACAAAACAGTGCAATGTGAACATAAAGGTATACTTTTGACATATTGCGCGAAAACAAAATATTACGGAAGTGTAAAAAGCATTGACTGCGAATACTTCCCGATGTCCAAACTATTCGCTCATCAGACCTTTCAAGTATTAAATGGTTTACCCTTTACTGTGCAAACTGGTGATTTTAAGTCGATGTGATTTTATACTTGAAACAAAATGTAGCAAGAGGAGAAATTGCCTGTAGCAAGCAATTTCTCCTTGTCAACCAATATTTTCTACCACATAGGATGGTGTCGTTTCAAATTGCATCCAATTTTCATTGTCGTCTGTAACCTTTTTTTTCAATTCAGACCAGCTTAAAGTTTTATTTTTAGATTCCTAGAAATATATCTTTTAAAAAATAAGCCAAAAACGTGTACCCAAGATTAGAAAATGGTACGCCGTACTTAATGCAATACTAAATGCCAGTACAACACAGATATATTCAGTTTCTTTAATACAGGCAGTTTCTTTAATGCTACATGTCACTTTTTCCTGAATTTCGTAAGGCAAAAAAGTAGGCATTTACGAAAATCTCACAATGTCTACATTGTGATTAACTGATGGGTTGAATTAAGTTAAACACTACTTCAAACAGTATTTCAGTTATATCACAGATTTCCTGTCGTTTCTCCCAACAGTAAAAATGTTGTGCCCATTTTGGAGAATCTGTCCATTCTTTCATTACAGAAACGACCACTTATCTTAACCCATTACCACACGACAAAATCTTAGACCAGTCCAAATTCAAAGAAGATGCAGACAAAAAATTTAAGCTGATGAATTGCTGAAAATCTTTGTCTTTTGAGGTAGAAAACATTGTGGATAATAAAGAAATTGCTTGTAACAAGCAATTTCTTTATTATCCACAATGTTTTACAAAGCTTTGATATTTCGGGGTGTTTAAAAGCGTCATTGTTTGGGAATGGGTTAAGAATGGGCAAAAACGTATTTCGATATTCTGCCCATTCTTAAGAATGGACATTCCCAAGATTGGACATGACATAAACACTAAATTCGATCCGACCTACCAACTGCTCATTCCACTTAGGCGCACTTCTTATCATTGACATATGACGCATGTCCAGTTAACTTTCTATCGTAAAGAATGTTGGCCGAGCCGGGGTTCGTACTCACGACCCAAAAGTCTAAATTGAAAAGGAACTGTTATACTCACTGGTTCCATGGCTTTACAATAGAAGACAGCCATTCCGGATATAAATGACAGGAACCAGTACATGGTCAGAACAAAGGATGTGACGTAATTCTTCTTCCATTCCTGGTCAACTATGATTGAAGACAATACCTGAATAAAACGAATTTTTGAGTGGATCATTAATTGACCAATCGCAACTGTCAATCAAATAATAAATCAACCAATCAAACCATGTATTTAGACCATAGGTGAACTTTGAACTCTTACACCGGTCGGCATTTAACTGAAAAATTATTGTTGGTTTGGGGACTTAAAGGTGTTATCTACAGATGTCGTGTGAACTCGATGGAAAATTGTATACGTGTCTATAGAATACATCTCATCTTAGATAAAAGGTCTTTTTATTTCAACAGACTGATTTAATGTTAAGGTTAGGGTTATGATACAGGTGGGCCTGATCATATGTTATAGGCTTTGTACCTTTGGATCCAAAATTCTTAATGACAAATTCAAAGGATTCAGAACTAATATGAAATGAGGGGAATACTTTTCCTACCTCTGGACCCATGGGTAATAATTTTAGAAATATGAACGAAGTTAATGAACTAATGCTTCATGCAAAATCAATGCTAAAGTTTATCTGGGTCAGGACTAGAGAAAATGTTTAAAGAAACACTTTCGTTGCAATGGCATACAGAGTTCTTCCACTAGATTTGTATCATTTTAGCTTTTGTGAAAGTGGAACACCTACGGAACATTTCTGTCACATTTGGTTCAAATTGGTCCATTAGCTTCGGAGGAGATGTCATTCAAAAATCGTTTTCATTACAATATAGGTCCCAGGGGTACTCATTTTTTAGCAATTTTGAAAAAGGTCTATCTACTCGTGTTTCATGCAAAATATCAAGACTGTGCGCCTTTTGGGGCAGGGGTACAAGATTTTTAAAGAATATTTCAAAAATTCACTTTGACATGGGCAACAAATGGCAACCAAAGTATTCAACGGATTGAAATTATTTTAGCTATTGTAATACATTTCCACACGAGGAACATTTCTGCCAAATTTGGATCAAATTGGGCAAATGGTTTGGCGCGAGATATCGTTTTAAAAATCGCTCTTTATTTCTAAATAAACCTAATCGCCTGAGACTTCGTCCATTGGGACCGACGGTAATGATTTTAGCAATTTGAAAAAGGTCGATATACTGAAGATTCATGCAAAATGTAAAAGCTGAAGACCAACTTGGTCAGGAGGAGAAAATTTAATTTTTTTTTTTTAAATTCACTTTATTGCCATGGCAACCAGATTTTTCAACGTATTTCTATTCTTCTATCTTTTTAAAAGGGGGACCACCTAAGGAATATTTCTGCCAGATTTGGTTCAAATTGGTGCAGTGGTTTGGAAGGAGATGTTGTTAAAGAAATAGTTTACGGAAGACGGACGGTCGATGGACAAAAGTCGATCACAATAGCTCGCTTGAGCACTTCGTTCTCAGTTGAGCTAAAAGAGCCAAACAAAAACTCACAAGTGATAAAACTTCGGTTGAATATGCAAGTTGACGCGACATGTTGAGATCCAGTCCTGAATTTATCTCTGTTGTTAATATATTTAACAAATCGTTACATCTAACGGCTATGTGGATAAAGGCAAGTCCCTGAAATGGAATACCATTCATGAAACGGATATCAATTAAGATATGAAATACCAGATAAAATAGCACATATGTATGAAAACTTGAATTGGCCACCTTTTTACAAAACCTATTTAGAGTCTGTTTCTTTTAAATAGCGCTGTTCATCAAAAAATATCTAATACATAGAACAATATTGTACCGTGAATCTTTCATTTGTCTAAAGACGGGCTTACCATTTTAGCTTGATACAGCCAACTTCTGTCTCTAATCCGGCTTTGAGTCTTGTACAGGACCGTCATATGTATCGGAAAAGCTATCAGGAGCCAAACACTCGGTGCCATTCCGAGTACCATGTCCTGAAAACACTCGGTAAACATCGGGTATTTCCGGTGGTTTCCCCATGTCAGATTGTGGTCCTGCATACATTACAAAATAAAGCGTAAACAGTCATTAGGTTAACTATCATTATTACCAATATTATCGCCGGCATTATTATTATCATTTTTTTGTTTATACATTTATTATCCATGTCATTGATCTTGCAAAGGTTTATTATATAAGCCTAACTGAACCCCACCCCCGAGCTTTCCCCAAATATTTAAACTATTACCAGACGACCAAATTTTAGGTCCGAAGTTGCAGACGTCAATATTTAGTTGATATAATTTTACATTTCTTTATCTTTTAGGTTAGAAAACATTGTGGGTAATTAAGAAATTGCTCGTAACAATCTTAAGTGAAAATGATAATTTTGTGGAATTATGATGAAGAGTTTTCATATTTTTTGACGGAGTATTGGTAATTTTGTAACTTGGGAATATCGAATTGTTTGAATAAGTTTATGGATTTTAAATAAGAGCAAGTCTTTGAAGATTGGTGATTTAATATGTATTTATAATTATATATATATTTAATATATTTTATATATATTATATTTTTTTTCTTTTGTTTTGTTTCGGGTTTTTGGTGTGTGTTATTGTTGTTTTTTGCTGCTGCTGTTGTTTGGTAGGTTTTGCTGTTGTTCAATTGTGTGTGGTGGTGTTGTTGGTTTTGTTGTTTTTTGTTGTTTGTTTGTATTTTTGCTTTTTGTTTTGTTTTTTCGTGAAAGATAACGGTTTTGAAGAATAACAGTTGAGGTTATCAACCCGTTTACCCGAACGGTTTTATTCACTCATATATTTCTATGCAATAGTTATTTAACCAATTCCCACATAATGACGCTTTTTGACGTCTCACAAGAAAAAACCTTTGGAGAAAATTGTGGAAAATGAAGAAATTTTATTTAACGTGTTGCCGTGTGGTATAGGGATTGAATGATTGCTAATTCAAACAGAAAGGCCAAACTGACCTTAAAAGTACAATTTTCCTCAATGGATCATATTTATATTTGGATAAAGTTGGCCGAAGTTTGACCTTAATGCACTTAGTAATTGCTATATCCACAAACAAGTATCTATTAAACCTTTCCTGTACAAATCCGTCATTTTACAGCAATGTGGTTTTATACTTGAGAAAACATTGTGGAAAAAGAAGAAATTGCTTGTAACAAGCTTCTTTTTTTTCTTTTTCCAAAATATTTTCTACCCATCTGAACGGTTATTGTTTTCAAATCAAATCCAATTGGAAAAAACTTTGAATTTGCAGGTCTAAAATTAAAAAAAAAACAGAAAAGGGTTTAAGAATCGCCGAATGACGACCAAAACGTCGTGGCTAAAGTTTAAATGGCAGAGCACTGGCATCATCCAACAATCTCCAACGTGAGAGATCGAATGGAATTTTTCAAACTACGTTACTCTGCATAACTTAAGTTTATACTTTAAACTCTGTTCCAAACGACTTTATAACTTAACTCATGTTTGCCGAGTTCTAAATCGGCTATTAACAGATAGCTCGAGAGCAGCCACAGAACATTGGCTCATAAACCTCACATGTACCCATTTATAAACCTGGATGGTGGGGAGCAAAATGGGTCTAATTTTTTTGCTGAGGAAAATTCTCATGGTGCGGGCAAAATTTGAAGCCGGTAACATCAAATCTTGAGTTCATCGTCTTACCACTAGATCACGGAATCTACTTATAGACAATGACAAAATACAAAAAGCCATGTATTGGTTTGCGACCTAAACGGCGTAACTAAAGCTTGAACAAACTATGATTACGACGTTAAAATCGCCAAGAAAATGCTTGGCAAAAACGTTTGCGTTCAAGATTTACTTCCGTTCAAAATATTTGACTTAATAATTATACTGTTTCTAATTGCTGTTTTGTTGATGGTGTTGTTGTTGTTTATCACTTTTGGCATCAGCTTTCGCTGAATTAAGGGAGCAATGGAACTAGGAAATTCTTTACCGTACGAAACGTGACGCGTCACGCAAAAAACGCCGGACTGAGAATTAATCAATCGCTGGCCCCTCCCACTTACCTAGTTAGCCCCACTAATTGACTGCGACAGGAAGTTTCGCTCCAGAAAAATGTTGAGAAAAATATTCCGAACATTGAAGAAATGGTTTGTAACAAGCTTTTTATTATTATTATTATTATTTTATTGTCCACAATGTTTTCTACCATAGAAGACAAGGTAGTTTAAAAATCCGTTTACAAAAAATGTCGTCTGTAACTGCTTTCAAGTTGGACCTAATCTAGAATTATGTCGACTCGTAATGGGTTAAAAGAAAAAGTTGCTATAAAGGGAGAATTGCTAGTTTAAAGTTGGAAATGTCTACTCACCCAAATTGAATCTTTACAAAGTGGCTCCATTTTTAAATACATGTAAAAATATAACAACAATTTGAAAATACAAAAGTAATTTCCCTTTCCCCCAATTCTCAACTTCTACCGACTTCGGTCAGACTCGATTTGACTACTCACGATGAATTGTTGACAGTTTATACTACGATAGCACGTGGTTTGTGGGTTTTTCCCACTGTTAGGTTCATTCAAGATCTAAAATAGATATGACATAGCGACTAGCCTTGAACGGACTTCTTTTACCGATCTTTGATACATAATCCGTGTCATGGGTTCGATCCCCGGCGGCGGCAAATATTCTTTCCGACAATTGTCTCTCACCAATGGGTTGATAATCGTAAACCTAAGTGGGATAGCAGCTGGAGGCTAGGAAAGGATGTAGTGGTAGTACTGGTGTGAGAAATACCAGGAATCCATTGTTAGGTGCTCCAGCCGCCGCGATATGACTGAAATACTGTTAAAAGCGGCGTTAAACCCCATTCAATCAATCAATCAATGATACATAATCCAACACCATCAAAATAAATGGAAGACTAGATTTTCCGTTTAGAGATTATATTTGCATGTTTTAATGTTTGCGTCCTTGTCTCCATTTTTCTCTTGACGTAGATGAAACTTGCCTTGTTTAAGATTTATTTACACCGACTGATAAAAATAGAATACGTTGCTTATCAGCTGACACAATGTTGAATTATTTTCCTTTCTAAAAATAAAGTCAAAATACCTTTAACTAACTGTGTAACCATCATTTGAACCCATTCCCACACAATGACGCTTTTTGACACCCCTCAAGAAAAAATGGAAAAGATTGAGAAAAATGAAGAAATTGCTTGCAACAAGCAATTTCTTCATTTTCCACAATCTTTTCTACCCATAGAATTGAAAAACAAAAACAAAACAAAAATAAAATAAAATCTAAAGCTTCATTAACTTAAACTTGTGGTCTGCAACTCCCCTAAAATTGGATACGTCTAAGATTTAGTCGCCTGGTAATGTATGAGACAGTTTATATCAAATAAGTTTGCAGATAGCAGTAAACGAAAGTAAGTGTTGTAATTGTCTACGTCAAAATTGACCAATCGCTGGCCCCGCCTACTTACCTCGTTAGCCCCTTACATTAACTCCGACAGGAAGCCCCGCTTCAAATTTTAAACGGTGTTATTTTCAAAACATTATGGCCAGTACCATGAAGCTAAATTATTTTGTTTGTTTGTTTGTTTGAACTGGGTTTTACGCTGCTTTTGACAATCTTTCAGTTATATTGCGGCGGCTGGAGCACCTAACAATGGAATCCTGGTATTTCTCACACCAATACTACCATTTCATCCTTTCCTAGCCTCCAGCTGCTATCCCACATAGGTCTACGATTATCGACCCATTGGTGAGAGACAAATAGTCGGAAAGGATGAGTGCCGCCGTAGGGGATCGAACCCGGGACCTCTAGATTGACAGTCCGACGCGCTACCAACTGCGAACTAAAGTAGTAGAATAGCTGGTTGTAGACCTAAAAGTTGTAACAACAGATTGAATAAGCTGTGGTCATGACGTTTAAGTTCGCCAAACTGACAAAAATATTAACAAAAATGGCGACAAATGTCGGAGATAAAACGTCATGTCTTGTTTCAATGAATGATTTCATTGTTCGGCTGTCTAATTCATTGACAAACGCGATTGGTCAATTGTCTTGAAAGATGGCATTAACTCATTCCCACATAACATCGCTTTATTTTGAACTTCAAGATAAAATTGTTACAAAAGCACTGTGAAACATGAAATCATCGCTTGTACAAGATTTCCCATGCGGGTTTTTCTGCAAGACAAAAATTTTAAAAAGTTCATTATCATGCATAAGCAACGGCATCATATGGAACTTCCGTTTGAACGAGTCTAAATTTTTATGGACTTGTAATGGGTTCATTGCACAATGGCTGGCCCAATTAACTAGTTTGTTTGCCCCACGCATTGACTCCAACAGGAAGTCTCACTTCTATTTTGAACGGCGTTATTTGTAAAGCTTATAGCCATTAGCAAGTAACAAAAATAGATATGTTGATTGGTGACTTTAACGTCTTAATTACAACTTGAATAAGCTGTAGTTACGACGTTTAAGTCGCCAAACCACAAATGTTTTACAAAATGGCGGCCAATGTTGGAGTTCAAAGCTAAATAGGTGAATTATTTGATTGGTGGACTCATTCGTTGATTGACAGTTATAGGCAAGGATGGCGAAACACTAATCTTGGTATCCGCTTTTCACTCAGTAAAGTGCAAGCAAAAGGCTGGGTAGCATTTCAGCTTTATCATCTTTAAAACCAGACAGATCCCCAAATGACAAATCGCAAATGACCACCAAAGAATTAATCGACAAATCAAAACATCTATTAAACAGAAATTAAACTTTGAACTCCGATATTGGCCGACATTTCGGTGAAGCATTTCCGTTGGTTTGGAAACTTAAATGTCGTAACTGCAGCTCATTCGACGTTTAGGTCGCCAACCATCAATTTTACTTTTTTGTTACATTGTACCGGTCATAAAATTTGCGCAATAACGCGGTTCGTTATCGAAGTGGAACTTCTCCTCAGAGTCAGTAGGCGTGGCCAGCGGAGTGAGTAGGTTGAACCAACGACCAATCAAGTTACACAATTTTCCTGGCTGTTATCTATGAGTGGTGCTAAAATTGGCGATCGCGGTGAAAACGGTAGGCTAATAGCTAATACATTTCTTCTTTGCGTTATGTAATGATCTTTTACCAAATAGTTGATTGGAAATAAAGTTCTAGCTCTCCAGGGCACAACATGCTCAGTATAAGCTATTGTGACACTAAATGTCTGTCGTCCGTCTGTTTGCCAAAATTTCCTTTCAAAAGACGCTCCTCCTAAATTATAAATGCAATCATCTTGAAACTTGGCAAGGATGTTCCTTTGCTTGACGCTCTAAGAAAGTAGTTAAAAATAATCAAATTCCGTCAAACACTCTGGTTACCATGGCAACAGAAATATTGAATCCATTTTCTGAGACAAAGATGGGAATCTTTGAAAGAAATCTTCTCCAGTCAACCAAAAGGCTTAGAGGCTTCATATTTTGTATATGGCATGGCGGCCCTCTACATGTAATGCTCAATGGTCCTTTATGCGTTCTTTCCGTGCACACCCTATTTTACGCCGATACAAATAAGGATTTTTAAATCTTCTACTGACCAACAATAAGGCATCAAGTATTTATATTTTGCATATTGCCTTCTACAAAAGTTGGCAAAAGAATGCCTCTGGGTTCCCAAATGGGCACCTGCATAGCATATCAAATGTAACTGAGAAATAAAGAAGGCAAAACTATTAAGACCGTTTTCTGTTCAAAGTAAAACGAGGAAAATAAAAGTTTTGTTTGCCGCTAATTCAATTAAGAGTATCATGGGCAGACCAAAGGGTCAAAAGGATTCCCCGTTTAACCACCTTTATTTGGTCAATTTGTCAATAATTTAATCCCACCTACTGAACCTGCCAATCGAAGGGGATTTTTTTCTTTGATCCTCTATGAATGATCGATATCTAAAATTATCTAAAATACACCGTATTAGTCACAGTTGTTCAGTTTTTCCCATAGTTCTTCTGTAGAGTGTCCATTCATAATCTAGAATGCGATTTACAAACACGAAAAGAGTGTAAAATGTGTTTATTCCGTTCACCCGGGCGGACAACGCAGATATTTTCCTCTACAAAGTATTTCTCGTAAACAATAACCTATCCAAAGAAAGTCTCAGAGTTTAAAAAGAATGTAAAAAAAAACCCAGAACTATTGTGGGGAAAAAAGGAGTTTTTCGTCACACACAATTGACCAATTGCTGGCCCCTTCCACTGACTCTTTTGACCCAGCCCATTGACTCCAACAGGAAGTTGCGCTTCGATTTTTCACTGCGTTTTTTTTTTTTTTTGCAAAATTCATGGCCGGTTGCATGCAACCAAAAAGTAGAATAGTTGGTTTGCGACTTAAACGTAGTAAATACAGATTGAATAAGCCGTAGTTACGACGTTTAAGTCGCCAAACCAACAAAATGTTTAGCAAAAATGGCGGCCAATGTGGGTGTTCAAAGCTCAATTCTGGGCTAAATGAATGATTTGATTGGTCGGCTGATTCCTTGATCGACAGTCGCGATTGGCCAATTGTCTCGATAATAAGTGTTTAGAATCCTGTTTCAATTCACCTTGTCGTACCAGGGGTGGCGAACTTAACTATATTAGAGAAAAAATGATGTCGATATCCCTTCACTCCTGAGGATGGTTTCAATTCGAAAATATCTACAAATAATTTAATTTCTAGTTTCGTCTATCAAAAACGAGCGTTCTGATGGTCGAAAATTTTAATTCATAACTCCATGAACAAAATTTTGAGCACGCAAGGATTTTGTATGCATCCGCACAAAATAGTCCCATACAAAAAGGTATCACAGTTGGTAAAGATTTTGTTTTGTTCGCTCGATGCTATTAAATTATAAGAAATGAAGAGAATATTTTTTGTTTTCATGGAGGTATGAACCGAAAAACCTAATCACACAATGTATGAATCCGCTTCGCGTATTCATACAGTGTGATTAGGTTTTTCTGTTCATACCTCCATGAAAACAAAAAATATTCTCTTCATCTCTTAAGTGAATAGAATTGATAACATTGCTATTAACCAACCATTTCTTCATTTTTCCACATTATTTTCTCAATAATCTTTTATTTTGGGTTATAAAAAGCGGGATTGTGTAGGAATGGGTAAATGAGGTACAAATGTAATACCGTCGTCGACCCAAAACATCAAAGCGTTTATCCACCTCATAACTGATTACCAGACGACAAATTTTAGACTAGTCGCAATTTTTAGAAGTTGCAGACTACGTTTCGAAGTAAGCGTAAGCTAAAAATATGTGCAAAAACAGGTCAAATCATTGTGAAAAAGGAGGAACTATCCATAATTTCAATCCTATCTGATACTCCCGTATCAGATTCCGTGCATTTTGAAATTTTATTTTTAAGTTATTCTACTGTTGACCGGCCCGATTGTTATCGTCTGGCAATAAATTGATTTTTGGTTCTTTTATCAATGTGCGTGAATATTCCTTGGCTGAAAATTTTGTTTCATACCTGTATGAAGAAAATGGAGCACGAGACTATCAAGTATCTTGGCACAAAGTAGTTCCGTAAAATATTGGTCTCCAGCCGTTTCTTCCATATTTTTTTCTATTCATAGCTCATCTGACCACGTAGTTGTGTGCACTCTAGAGGTCACATATTTGGCTCAAATGTCTTGAAATTTGGTCAGAATGTTTGTAGACATGATATCTTGGACGATTTAGAAAATGGGTCAATAAGGGGCAAAAACTAGGTCACCAGGTCAAATCATAGAAAAATCGTTGTATGCACTCTAGAGGTAATATTTTTGGCTTAAATGTCTTGAGACTTTATCAGAATGTTTGTCTGCATGATATCTCAGACATGTTGTAAAATGCGGCAAATGGGGTCAAAAACTAGGTCACCAGTTCAAGTCATAGAAAAACCTTGTGTGCACTCTAGAGGTCATATTTTTGGCTCAAATGTCTTGAAACTTGGTCAGAATGTTTGTCTATTTGATATCTTGGATAGGTTCAAAATGGGTCATGTAGGGTCAAGGTCTAGGTCACTATGTCAAACTTGAGAAAAAAACATATCTGCACTCTTGAGGTAATATTTTCGGCTCAAATGCCTTGATTTATGGTCGAAATGTTTGTCTACATAAACCCTAATTGTGTTCGAAAATGGGTCACTTGGGGTAAAAACCTAGGTCACTTGGTCAAATTTTAGAAAAAACTTGTGTGCACTGTGTAGGCCCTTATGTTTTTTTTCAAATGTCTTCATTTTGTTCAGAATGTTTGTTTCCATGTACTCTTTCATAGAGGTCAAAGAAGGTCACTAGGTCAGATCTTATGATAACCATCCTTTCTATGAAGCCACTATACTTCTGGCATAGATATCTTGAAACATGATAACAATGTCTTTCTATTTTAATTTCTGAGACAAGACGTCGGTAACAAGTCTTCTCAGGACAAGACAAGGTCACTTGTGCCAGTTTACGTCTATAGTCATCGATTCTTTAGTCTTTAGGGCCAATTGCCCTCTTGTCTTTTAGTCACGCCTTCGATTTATTGAAACTTGTTAGAATTGAAGATAATATCTTCATATTTTTTTCATTCAGACACGTAACTAAAAATATTGTTAATACCACCGTTGTTCCATTTCGTTTCAGGCGTAACTTTCGTTTAACCTCTCCCCCAGACGACACAATTCTATACTTGTCTAATTTCAAAGAAGCTGCAGATGACAATTTTCCGTTGGTGTTATTTTAGCAACGTTCGTATTTTAGGGTAGAAAACATTGTGGTAACCATTTCTTTATTATTCACAATATTTCCAAAACCTCTTTCCTTTATGAGCGTTAAAAGGAGATATTGTGTGGGAATGGGTTAAGCGTGGGACACTATTTCCAACAACTGATATCCACTTATAGCGTGGTAGACTGGGGTATGTCAACAATCATTGGTAAGTAGTAAATGAAATACTATGATGTAGTTGTGATAAGATACCTTGCATTGAATTCTCGCCTCATAAGAAAAATGGTGAAAAACTCGACCTTCGGCCTCATGAATTATCCAAATTTTTCTTAAGTAGCCCGAATCTATTACAAGACTTGGTGTGTGTGTGTGTGTGTGTGTGTGTGTGTGTGTGTGTGTGTGTGTGTGTGTGTGTGTGTGTGTGTGTGTGTGTGTGTGTGTGTGTGTGTGTGTGTGTGTGTGTGTGTGTGTGTGTGTGTGTGTGTGTGTGTGTGTGTGTGTGTGTGTGTGTGTGTGTGTGTGTGTGTGTGTGTGTGTGTGTTTCCTTTTATCACAGTCCACAAAATTTGAAAGAAAAGACAAGGACATCAGTTCAAAACAAGTGTTTATTCATAATAAAGAATTAAGAATAAAAATTACACCAACAAAATAATAGGTAAACGACATGCAACAAACGATAAATAAATCACAATTTTCGAATTAATACAAATGTGTTTGACAAATAACAAAAACAAAAAAGATGATTCCTATCAGCTTTACTTGTAACCGTTCGCGTTGCAATTAAGAGATGAAAAGAATATTTTTTGTTTTCATGGAGGTATGAACCGAAAAAAACTAATCACACTGTATGAATACGCGAAGCGGATTCATACATTGTGTGATTAGGTTTTTCGGTTCATACCTCCATGAAAACAAAAAATATTCTCTTCATTTCTTATAATTTTTGGCATCGAGCGAAAAATGCAACAACTTAACAAATTTTGATACCTTTTTGAGTGAACTATTTTGTGCGGAAGCATTCAAAATAGCTGCGTACTCAAAATTGTGTTCATGGAGGTATGAATTAAATTTTTCGACCAATCAGATCGCTCGTTTTTGATAGACGAAACTAAAAATTAAATTATTTCCATATGAATGGAAAGGGAGAGTGAGATAATTCCCAGTAGAAAAGTAGGGTATGACATTTATTTTGGTTACGAGTTTACTGCTCCATTCAATCAGTTATTTCATTTTTCTATACGAAAGATCTCAAAAATAAAAATAAATGGTCGACAAGTCAATCAGTTATTTCATTTTTTCTATATGAAAGATCTCAAAAATAAAAATAAATGGTCGACAAGTCAAATAAATTCAAAACCAAGTCAAATGCACGAACACTGAACACGTGGTAGTAATATTGTAAAATGAACACAATAGAAAATGCATTGATAATATACCCTGTTTAGAGACTAATACAGCGAATCATTTTATTATACGAGAATAGGAAGCGTCTGTAGATAAAAAAATATGCATAAAAGAATACTAATTTTTTTTAACAATTTAAAAGAGAACTTCAAAAATTAACCATAGATACCACTTATATAAAGCTTGTAAGACATTTTACAAATTTTAACTTGGAATTAAAACACACGTTAACCAATTGATAGACGTTAAAATTTAGGAATAGTTTATAATGAAGGAACAAGCACACATTTCAAAATGAGCGTAAAGAGGATAAATACGTCATATAACTTAAAAGCATCGAAAAAAGGGAACATAGTTCCTTTCCTATGATGTTTTCCTGTACATAATTTTTCAGAGACATAAAATAACATAAACACTGGCTATGGATTAATATTTTGTCCCTTTTCCACAGTAAAATGTATCGGTTTAGGTTTGTTTCTTTAACTGGGAATTTTGTGCTTCCTAGATGTTTTTGTAAACTATATTTTTAGCTTGCAAAGCGTCAGCTTTGAAAGCTTAGGTTAACATACAAAAAAATGAGTCGTATCAAAGTTCAACGAGTGCAAACCTCTACAGGAGGCTTAACCACTAAATCAATTAAGTACCTATGCCATAAAAAGTAGTTCCTGTGTATTTCAGAAATATTTCAACCTCTGCCTGCAAGTTCATCTCCTGGGTATTTAAGCTCACTTAAGCACTTTGGAACAAGCAATTTCTTCAATTTCCATATGTTTTCCACAACTATTTTAAGGGGCGCAAGAAGTAGGGATTGTATGGGAACGGGTTTACTCCTTGGCTACTTTAACATCGTTTCTTTATCATGATAACGTTTGACAAAGAAGATTATTGAACAAAACAATGCTTTGCTAGCTTATAGTATTTTCATTACTTTGATTCATTATTTAGATTGATTAAATTGTAATATAACCTTACATTTAGAAATAAAATCGGTTTTCTATTAGTGTTCACATAAACAGAAATAACTCATTCTTACAAAGCCACTATACTATACCGGCATCTTTCGCCATGCTATAGAATTCAGTGTTTGAATCCGCTAATAATGCTTTAGGTGTATCAAATTCCTTCACTATACCTTTATCTAATACTAATATTCTATCGTAGTCAATAATAGTATTCAGTCTATGGGCAATAGTTAGAACAGTGCACTCTTTGAATTCTGTCTTTATTGTCGTCTGTATGAGTTCGTCTGTTTCCATATCAACATTTGCTGTTGCTTCATCAAGAACGAGGACTTTACTTTTACGCAATAAACTTCGGGCGAGACAAATCAGCTGTCTTTGGCCAACACTGAAAAAAATAGGTATGGTAGTAACGTAATGAAAGCTGAAGGTCATTATCTCTCTGGCCGCGGCCTAAGAGTAGTCGGCAGGGCTTCGGGCTCTAAATCATAAGCTCCAGTGTTCGATCCCCGGTCTGACATTTGTCTATCACCAAACGGTTGAAACTATTGTTGGATAATTGTAAACCTAAGTTCGATGAGCTGTCGGGGGTTCAGGAAAGGATGTAGTGGAGGTACTGGTGTGAGAAATACTGGGAATACATGATTAGGTACTCAAGCCGCCACGATATGGCTGGTAAAATGTTAAAAGCTACGTTAAACCCCCATTCAAATATTATCTTTTCCAATATAAATAAAACAATATCCACAATTAAACCATTAAGGCATGAAACACTACTCGAATTACAAATGCATTTCATTTTAAAAACGTACTGAACATTTCTAAATGCAATATGATATAGGTTAATCGAGGCATGGCATTAGCAAACCTTAATTAATACCTTGATCTTGGACAAAGCTATTTAGAATAACAAAAAATTGTTTCTTCATAAATGTATTCTTTACTGATACTCTAAAATAACATGTACAATTAGAAGTAAATAGAAATACATGTACCATTGGCATTAAACCCTACCTTAAATTTTGCCCTCCTTCTCCACACTGGTATTCAAGTTTGTCTGGTAAAGAATCAACAAACGGTTTGAGATGGGCATGTTGTAAGGCGTTATATATATTCTCATCACTGTGACAGTTCATTGGATCAAGGTTCATCCTCAGTGTACCGGAAAACAATCCAGGATCCTATTATAATATTCAAAAATACAAGTAAGTGTCGGTGATCTAGCTCATAAAAGTGATAATGAGTAGTTACTGTAAAATTTTAGTGACTGACAATTATGTCTTAGGGTGATAGTTTCTAGAATATAAGTAAAGGAGACAGATAAGAAATAACATTTGTTATGTAATTATTAAGGATATATCCACGGCTAATAGGTATTCGATGAACAGAAAAGAAAATAATTAAATCTTTACCTGGGGTAGAATAGTGAGGTTTGATCGAAGGTCATATAAGCCGAGTTCACTTATATCATGGTCGTCTAATTGAATTCGACCCTCTGCTGCTTCCACCAATCGAAACAAACCAATTGTTAGTGAGCTTTTACCTGCACCAGTACGTCCAACAATACCAATCTGTAAAGTAGATGAAATATAACATTCTAAATGATTTTTTCGACAACTTCAAATATTCCTACGACATTTTATTTCTCTGAATGGAATCAATTCAATATTGACACTATCTCTCACGGCGTTGGTATAATAACCTCCATTAAAATAATCTGGGCATATTCTAGATGTCACGGAAATGTGATACTTATATTACGAAAACTTTAATTGTCTTCACGAGTGTCTAATTCCTAAAAACGACACCAATGTTCCTAAAAACAAACCTTTTCTCCAGGCTTTATATCTGCGTTTATTCCTTTCAGGACCAAGTCTTGTCCTTCCCTATATCGTAGTGAGAAATCCGTTATTTGAATGTCACCGTCCATTGGCCAGGATTCTGATGGCTTCACAGATGTATGTAGCGGTGCCTGAAATACGACATGCACTTATAATGTATATATTATCGTTAATTGCGACGTATGCGTTACTGAACGTAATAATGTAAATAAAATGACGTGTATTCTTTAATATGATTCTCATGGCCTACATTATCTTTACTATAATTCCATCAAATAATTTTACGAAAATCAGACAGGAAAAATGAACAAAATATCTTTTTTTCAATAACTAATGAAAATACATCGAAGAAGAATATGAAAAGAATTTTCAGTGTAGGTATTTCTCCTTTAAGATACGCATTTATCTATCGTAATGGGTTTAACTTGATTAATAAAAATTAAACATTACCTCAGTTTCTTTTGTAGTAAAGTCCTCTATTTTTTCCAAGCACACGAGATTTTTTTGAAGCTCGCTGAACGATCTTACGAATCCGTGAAGACAACCATGTAACTGTAAAAATATGAGATGTATTTCAAATGAAAACCTCTGGCACTTTGTCAGATATGAAAAGCTTATGATCTTTATTTTTTGTGTTTATGATAAGCAAATTTATAAAATAAGCAATTATCCAATTCTAAAGGATTGGATGTCCGATATACCTCATATAATCAACAGTTAATTAAGTCTAAAATAACTTATTCTATTTGCAGCAATCTTCTAGGTAATCACAAAATGATGATTACGTTGAAAGTTTTAATTGATTTAATTGATGCTTACCAAGGCAGCTGTTCCTAGAGCCAAACCAAGAACTGGACCACTTAATGAATCTCGGTTGAGTACCGCTAGTAGAACAGTTCCGTAGATACATGCAACATTAAGAAAGTCAAGTCGAACAGACAGCCACCTGAATGAGATAAATGGTGAAGTGTTGGTTACAAAGTATTTCATAGTTCAACGCTTAAATGAATTGAACATTCTGTTACGAGCAGAACTTCGTATTTATGTTTGCATTGAAAATAAAGTTGGATTGCTATAATACCAGTTTAATACTGGTACATGCTAAACAAGTTAATATCTGGAGATCAGATAAATGTAAGGTCAAATAAAGCTTAATTGGAAAATCATTCAATAAAGATTAACTAAGCAATAATCAGATTTATTAGAATAAAGGTCCATATATTTCGAAGAATGCATAGGAAACCAATAGGTGCATAATTGTATTGCATTGTAATTTGTGAAGAACTGTGTTTACCTTCAAGGTGTAAATTTAGTTACTAACCTTTCAATTCCTAAATCAACAAACTCGAATTCGTGGAAATGGTCAACTTTATCTGCAGACTCCTTTGTAAACTGCTGTTGTTTGGAGAACGCTCGGATAACAGAAGAACCACTAAGCGTCTCAGAGAAATGACTGATTATTGGAGAGCGTCTTTTAGATCGCATACGACTGATTTGACGTTTGGTTGGTACGAAGTTATCCTGCAAGGAATGAATGGAAGCTTCAGTTATACAAGAACAACAATTTGCATTGAAAACTTTTAGCTGTTTATTTTTTTGATTTGTTGTTTCGTAATAATGTGTTCAGGTAAAAAGTATTTGCCATTAAGAAAAATAATTATACAATTGAATATGATAGAATAGTAGTTATATAACATAAATATTATCAATATTGCTTTTCTCAGTTCACTAGTTTTTAGGGTTTTTTTTAATCTTGCTGTGTTCACTCCTTCCCAGTGAAGCCGAATTCTCTCATACACCAACTTTAAATTTACTGAACGGAAAAATGAAAATGATTTTGGGTATGATGTGTTATTTTAAAACATTTACCTGTATATAGTAGTATGCATAAATTATTGGCGGCAGTATGATTAGAAACTGGGGAAGCGTAATTGACACCACAACGAACACTTTCAGGAAATCGAAAACACAGTTCATTAGGGATTTCCAGGAGTCCTCGAGTGATCCATCGAGTGGCTCGATATCACTTGAAAATCTGGAAGAAAATGAAATACATTGTACTTTAGTAGAGTTGCAATTGTATTAGTTTAAATACAAATTGAATTTTGAAACTGTGGATGTTTTTTTTGTTTGTGTGTTTGTTTTTTTTTTTTTTTGTTTTTTTTTTTCCTTTCTCTTTTAATTCTATAAATATTATTATGATTGCATTCGGTTACAAAAGGGGCTTTCTATCTGTTGCAGATAAGATTAAATGCCAAGATCTTAATCTGTTCTAAATGATTGACCTTATTTTAAGAATTGTCTTAAAGAACATTTAAACATATTGGCAGTGGAAAAGGATTCGTCAGAATTTTCAATTACTTGTAATCACCATTTATCCTGCTTTATATATTCAAGTTTTTTATTCTTCAAATCTCACCTATGAGTGATTCTGCCGACTGGCGTTGCGTCAAAGAAAGACATTGGTCCTCGAAGTACATTCCTCAGCATGTTTCTGTGTAACATATCCGCAGCGTGGATAGCCCGCAATGTCAACATTAATCGGAATACGATGTCCAGAAATACTGTTGATGAAAAGGGCTTAAAATGAGGCCAGGTTGAAATGTATGTTGAAAACAGCACACAATGAAAAAGGCATTGATGTAATCGTTTAGTTTGATAATGGAACGAATTCAAGTTCAAATATCTATATTCACAATTATCTCAGAATAAAATGTTGAGGGCCAAGTGCAAGACTATTTTACGTGTCGATATCATTACAAGCACTATCTTTACTCTAAGTGTACTTAATTTTAACCCAACCAAACAAATATTCACATGTGGCCAGCATACGTCAAACTTCCGTTTATCTAAACACCATAGACATTGCTCAGTAATTAAGCAAGATATCACAACAGGTTTTCTTAATCCGACTCTTAAAACAACAATTCTTTGAATTTTATGAAGAACGAAGTCCGATATCTAAAACACATAGAAAAAAATAGCATCACTAGTAAAAACTAGCATTTCCAGATAATCAACTCGAAACTGGCATATATCATTTTACTTTCAATTTTCCGTGAAAAGTTGTCGCTTCATTTCTTTTTGTACATGCATTTTTGTCCTGTTGAGATGAAAATTATAAACTTAATCTAAAATGCCTCATGCTAGTACCCTGGAACTACAAATGGTTACCATGGTTTATCACGATTAAAATGACTGATATTACGTTTATTGTCATGTTGTTGTTTTGTTTTTCATTTTGTCAGGGTATCGGATAAGAAAATTGACCTAATTTTGACTAGTAAGTGTTCTGTAATTGCCCCAAGTTTCCTCAATGATTATGTTTAAAAGAAATACATTTCTTTAAATAGTTATCTTACTTAATAGACCAGATTCTATCATACAAATTCATGTATCATAGGGAAATTTCACATAAGTTAGTATTCACCACTTTGTCTTGTCTAATACGTGGTGGCAGTTCCAGAGCTCTAGCGCGATAAATTGTTGCTTATGTTGTATCTTGGTAAAACCACATATTTATTCATTTAATGTTATTTGATATCGTAAATGTTTGAAATTCCATGTAGTAATATATATTTTATCCCTGAAATAAGTTATTTAAACTATTTTTCTTACATTTTCCAAGTCCAATATAAGCGTACATTCTCATGTAGTAAGCATTTTTCTCTTGTCTATATTCGCTATCACTACTGAGTTCCGTAAGATTTTGCAATTCAGGATCGCTTGTCCAGTTCTTCACGTTGAATGAACCCAAAGATTCGACAATCTTGGCAAGGATAAAAGCTATCAAACCAATTACGCAGTAAGAGGGTCCTATTGTACCAAAGTAAGTCAGCAAATGGCGGATTTTCACCTGTTAAAGAAAATATCACATAATTTATAATTGTTTTTATACGGCAGTCTTAAAATGAGGTCATGCTCTTTACCTTAAACATCCGAACCCAGACAATGTATACCAGTTTTTGAATAATAGAAAATGTATTCAACACCAATTTTAGACAGCCTTTTGTGGAGCATTTTAATCGTTTAAAATAAATGTGAATCTTTAGGTTTATACGTTCCAAATAATGTTTATACTTCATCTTATTTTTTATAGAATTATTGAGAATTGATTTGCTAAAAAATTATTGATTGATTGAATGGACTTTAACGCCGCTTCAAACATTATTTCAGTCATATCGCGGCGGCTGGAGCACTTAACAATGAATTTTGGTATTTCTCACACCAGTACTACCACTACATCCTTTCCTAGCCTCCAGCTGCTATCCCACTTAGGTTCACGATTATCCACCATTGGTGAGAGACAAATGTCGGAAAGAATATGTGCCGCCGTCGGGATCGAACTTTGCTAACATAAAACTTCAATCTATTAAAACCCGAAACCTACCAATCCTTCTTCTATTTCTTCTTCTTCTATCAACTTTCCAGATTCATCAGATGTATCCGCAGATTTATCGTTTGATTCACCTGAGTCAGATCCGTTATTCTCGTGTTTAGCTAGGTCTTCTATAGGTTTACTTTGACGTCTGTGAAGCACATCTTTGTCATCAGATTTAAGCTTTGATATCGATCTCCTTAGCTTTGCTCTAGACGTGTGATGAAGATGTTGACTGAAATACGATGAAACAAGTCTTTTTTATTTGCATACGCTTGATTTCCAAATATATTTATCAAATTATCAAATTGTAAACTATAGAGTTATATACAAACGTTTTATATGTATAAGACGGTTTTGGATATAAAATGTTTGTGTTTATAACTCACCTGCTAAAATCCGTGGCATCTGTTCGAGAAGTTATATCTGTTGTTTCTGGAATACAGTGGAAATCGTCTTCAGATTCCGAGCTTGATGTTCGAGATATATAACCACTTTCTGCAAATGACTTTTGTGATTCTTCGTCGCCTGAAAAGAACATTGACGTTCTTACATGATTCGTGCAACGGGAAAATTCATTTGTACACACCGATCTCTTTATCACTTATATATATATCATAATTAATCACTAAGTGTTCAATAATCTCATCTACTTTCCTAGCATTAAACGAATCGTGCATTATAATCTACCCTTTAAGACCTCCGATTATTTTCAACTGGGGAAAGTTGTCTTACAACTAAAAATGTTTTAGAATTTCATATCTTAGATTTGTTGTGGCATGTTGCTGTGGTTTGTTGTTTTATTAGATTTAATCATAACTCAAACTTTAATTATGATTGTAACAAAGACTTACATAAGCTTTCAAGAGAAGATGAACTGTCAGATTTATGAAGAGCATATTCCTTTATAAATTGAGCAAACTTCTCATCGTTCGCAATAAGATCCTCGTACGGGCCCTGCTCTATAATCCTACCATTCTCCATAACAACGACCTTGTCTGTAAATGGTAGCCACGTTGTTCCGTGTGTAACTAGGACTCGGGTCTGAATTATAGAAAATGAATTTGTTTGTATTCTAGAAAAGCAAATTGGCATCATTGTAAAATGCAGCTGTCCTATGGTTTCGTTTAAATATCGTATAATTTTTTTTTAAAAAAATCTAATAGTTATGTATTTTTTCAGTTGTGTATACGCACTATACTTCTGCAACCTATGATTCGAAAAAAGAATCGATTAGGAATTCTTGCCACGAATTTAAGGATTTAAAGAAAACAGAAAGAAAAGTAAACAAACCTTGTTCCGCAGAAGACCTTCGCTCCCAATAACATGATCAAATATATGTTTTCCAACATGTGCATCAACGGCGCTCAATGGATCATCGAATAAATATATGTCAGCATTTCCATATACGGCACGCGCTAGACTAACTCGCTGTTTTTGGCCTCCGCTTAGATTGATACCCTGTTTAAAAAGAAAATATATTTAAGAATATATCAGGTCGCCTTTATGAAATTAACTTACGACTAATAAGGTACAAATCAGCTGCTCACAATTAAAAGGACAAAATAAAAGAATAATTACCAACTTCTGTTCTTTGGTCGTTATTACTTAAAAATAATTTTAAAATACTATATGAATTTATTGACGGTGTATCTTAATCATACGTTAATCATTGCATCAAGAGTTGTTTATTTCATAGAAAGTACGTACCTTTTCTCCAATTTCAGTCAGGTCCTTTCCTTTGAACATCTCGAGATCTTTTGTCAAGGCGCAAGCTTCTATGACGTCATCATACGTATTTCGTCGTAATCTTCCACCGAATAAGATGTTGTTCCTTAATGTTGCATTCTGAATCCAGGCTTGTTGTGGTACATATGCAGTAGAGCCCTGCAATATATAGATACTTCATACTTAGTAAGCGGATGACTATTATTTTGACTTTTCAATCCTGTTGTTTTTAATAGCCATTAGCATTTGCTTTTCCTTCTTATTTCTTCGCTTGCACACACCTGTATATAAATCATTTGCCCTCAATGTAAATTCACATTATACGAGTTTTTGTTATATTTGATAGTCTTAAAAGTAAAAAGAAAACAAAAGGATTTATTAACAGTTATAAGTTCTGGATAACACGCTTCGCAGCTTTAAACAAATTTTAAAGTTTTTCCTTACGTGCACATTTACTGTCCCACTGTCCTTTTCCACGTCTCCCAAAATGGCGGATAGCAAAGACGATTTTCCACTACCGATTTTACCGACTATGGCCACCAAGCTTCCTTTTGGTACGTCCATACTGATACTAGAGTAAATAGAGTAAAAGATGTATAATGAATATAACACTTCAATGATACATGAAACACCAAATATAAAACTAAAGTTGATTTTTCGTTGTTGTTGTCATTTTTAATCCATTTATTGCCCAAAAAGGACCATTATAAAAATTTGAGTCATCCTAGACTACAAAACGCACACAAGAAGGACTTCTGATAAAATACAGTTATATTTTAATACAGTGACTCGGAAACATTCGGGAAGACGTAAATTCAATATACAGGGTGAGGACCTGCATATTCACGTACTTACTTTTTTAAACATGCTCCAAGCTTGGGATCCCAAGTAAACTGACCGTTGTGGACGCTTATTGCATTGTCTGGAAAAAAGTATAACTGTCATTAGCAGAACAGAACAATAAGCAAGGCATCAAAATATTATAGGAATGTTTCATTTAATATATAGTCTCTTTAGTAGTTGTTGCTTTAAATCTCTTTAATTCTTTTTAACCAAAATACAATACATTTGATAAAAAGGGACTTCTTCAATTTGAAAAGATCGTATAAAAGAATTTTGTTTTATTTCTTCAAATGTAATACCTTACAAAAAGCGCCATTTTCCCCTTATCTTATGTAAAAACTATTTATCAAAATAGTTCTAAGGTACCTGAATATTCATGAGTTACATCATCCGGATCAATCTCCTCCATATTAAAGAAATCATTCAGCCTAGACATGCAGGTGTACCCCCTAACAAAGTGGGTGAAGATGTGTGGCATGGCGTTAAATGTTCCATTAAGAGCACCAAATATGGACAAGGCTGTGAAAGCAGTTTTAGCCGTCAGCACGTGGTTTTCATCTAGATACACATATGCTGTCAGTGTGGCACATGCGAGCTGAAACAATACAAGCAAAATCAGTCATTCATTTCATATTTTTGTTTCTCATCTTGTCTTTAGAAACGTGTCGGAAGTTATAAAATTTGATAAAAACAGGTAAAGAAGCAAAGAGGGTGCATGGTCTTAAGATTCCAAAAGCAAAGAAATTAGAATTTGTACGCTGAGTTTTTATGCAGGTTTTTGTCTGGAATTGTCAATTTTAATATCCTCTTGCGATGTATGTACCAATTGGCCAGTTGCATCTAAATTAATGCGATATTACTATTTTTTTCCTCAAAAATAACCATCAATATGTCTGTTTATTATCGCGTATACTTACGAAAAATGGTATGATTCCCCAAATCAGATGAGCTAAAATACCGAAGAACCTCATTTTCTGTAGAATCTTCAGTTCTTTTTCTCTAATGTCTAGTACTTTATCACCAAAGGCAAGCTCCCAGGCGTATAACTTCAGAACCTGTAAATAAAAGGAACACTTTTTGATGATATTGCATATATCATTGGAAGGAAGAGACACCATATCCCGAAGAATGAAAAAAAACGGGAAAATCAGAAGAGGTTACATGTCACTTAAAATTGAAATTAAAGTATCTGATCTATGATTAATCAGAATTAAATCATGTTTAACACTTTTAATTACATTTTCCTCTCCTTTCGTAGCAAATCTACATTCAAATTACTTTACCTTAATTCCATTCAGCACTTCTGTGAGTAGTTTGATTCGTTCATCTTTTTGGTCTGTCTTTGCCTTATGAGTCTTATGTCCAACTTTGGCAAAGTATGTATTTAAAGGCATGGCAAGAAGCATCAAGGCAAGTGCAACATAAACAGCGTTTCCAACCACACTATACAGAAGAATGGTATAAAGAACAAACTCGAATGGCACGGACCAAACCACCCAGAAGTTAGCCACCCAAATGTGGAGCCCCTCGATGTCCTCTGTGATTAGGTTGTTCATGTCTCCAGCTGTCTTCTCTGCCCTTGAACGGCTTGTCATTTTAAGACTCTGTAAATTAAAAACTTTTAAGTTCATTTATCAAAAAGTGATACGCGTAGATTTTGAAATAAGATTTCTAACTTTCGAGAGTCCGGTTTTGACAATCATACTCTCTAATCGATTCTTATGGTACCGATTTGGCGAATAATGCGAATTATTATTAAATATTTGCCCTTTCGTTTTATCTTGGGTTTCTATATATGCAACGGGCTCAATGAAGTTTTACCGTTCTTGTTATTTTCATAAGATAGAGAAGAAAATAAAAAAGATTTTAATTTCAATCATTTTTTTCT
The DNA here is from genome assembly GCA_946902895.1 of Fragum fragum. Classification (NCBI taxonomy): domain Eukaryota; kingdom Metazoa; phylum Mollusca; class Bivalvia; order Cardiida; family Cardiidae; genus Fragum; species Fragum fragum. Next base: position 9,850,786 of record OX336370.1, on the reverse strand, counting down.
TTAAGCTCTATGTCAGTTTTTACATTACTGAATATCCAATTTTTACCTTTTGAACAATCATGTTTGTTAAAGCTGATTTTAAACGGGTAGCAACACAACATGATTGATAAATAATGTAATTGAAGTTCACGCTGGCCCCAAAGTTGAAGATCAGAAACCCGAACAAGTAGACAAAGGCTTTCCACGTCGGCTCTGACTTGTCATCGGCGAATCCAACCAAACAACTGTAAACAATATGATAGAATTTTATTTAAATTACCTCTTACAATTTGACCAATTGCGACTGTCAATCAAGGAATATATCGACCAATAAAATAATTCATTAAGCCCGGAATTGAGATTTTAACTCCGACGTGAGCCGCCAATTGTGTGAAAAAGTTTTGTTGTTTGGCGACTTAAACGACGCAACTACAGCTTAAGCTGTGTTTACGACGTTTATATCGCCAACCAACGATTCTACTTTTTTGTTAAATGCTACTGACCATAAATATTGCAAAATAAAACCGTTTAAAATCGACTGTCGGAGTCAATGGATTGGACAAAACGAGTCAGTGGGCGGGGCCAGCGATTGGCCAATTGACGAAGCTATTGACCGATCGCGGCAGTCAATCGTCCGATCAAATTGTTCATTTAGATCGGAGGTAAACTCTGAACTCCAACATTAGCCGACATGTCAGATTTTTATTTAGTTTGGCTACGTAGACGTTGTAAATACAGTTATGCTACCTGTATTTACGACGTGTAGGTAGTTAACCAATGATATTATAGTGGGTGAGTCCAGAGACCCGTCAGTTGTTTTTTATCACATTATATCGATTAACCTGGACAACAAAAGATATCGACCACTGTCGTCATACATAACTTACAAAGGCTGCGAGAACTAAAGTTTTGGTTATTGTCTTTGTTAGATGAATCAAAAATATCGTATTTTATAGGCACGCGCAGCGTAATTTTCGCTGTATAAATATTCAACCCATTAACAAGTTTTTAGACTAGTCCAAATTGAAAGGAGTTGCAGACGACAATTAAAAGTGTAGGATATTTCAGGTTGTTTCAACTTTCTGGGAAGAAAACATAGTGGAAAATGAAGAAATTGCTTGTTACGAGCAATTTCTTTATTTTACACAATGTTTTCCTAATTATCATTTTTGAGGGGCGTCCAAAAGCGTCACTGTGTGGGCATGGGTTAAGCCCTCATTTTTTAACAAAATAATCTTGAAGATCTTACCCTACGACGACGGGACGCATGTAATCTGTTACTAAATCCAGACATCTCAGACTGTTGTTTCCAATTAGCTGCTTAGCGTAGGTCTTGAACAATACCCGTAATAGAGATACCTTTACTGTCTTCTTATTGTCCCCTTGATTTCTGAAACATCACATAGTCGATTATTAACAAAGTTAAAAGACTAACAATTTTGTTTCTTAAACAAAGCCTTTTTTACTGAGGCATGCTAACACAGAAACGTACAATAAACTTGTTTTTTCTACATTTCGTTATTTTCAGATAACAGTAGTGGTAACCCTTCCTACATATAAAATTAATAAGCTGTAGTTACGATATTTTGGTCACAAAACAGCGATAAGATAATTAAAATCCTTCCTCAGTAAAGTCTAAAATTCGTTTAACATACGTCGATGATATCATTTCAGAAAGAATGTTTTGACAGTAGAACTCTAACTTACAATCTTTTCTTCTCATCATCCCAGTTCTGTTTGAGGACCAATGTAGTGTTTTCACACTTAATATCATCTAGTAGATCGTCAAAGTCGTCATCGTTCAAAGGTCTTGAATAGCCAGCAACCAAATATCTGAACAACAACAAAAAAATCAATTTTGGTGTCGTCTATCAAGATTCAAGCGACTTTACTAGCTGATTTTTTGCATACTTCCATGAACCAAACACGCAACTATTTTCTATGCTTGAGTACGAAGAAGATGAATAAAATTTTACCCATTACTAGTAAAATATTTGCCTTGATTTGCTTGATGGCTTCGTGTAATCATACACTATGATTACGTTTTAAGATTCTTACCTAAATGAAAACAAAGGTATTCGCTTCATTTCGAAATGCACTGAATTCACAATTCTGTTGGATTGTTGATGATTACATGTCAAATCATCTAAGTACTCTGTACCTTTCAATGACGAGGATCTATGGTTATTTCGTTAGACCTTCTTTTCGCTATCTTTTGTTGTTGTTGTTTGTTGTTGTAGTTGTCTGAAATTATTGTAACAGATAACTGCAATACATTTAAAAGACTAATGAAAATGAACTTACTTGTTAGACCAGAGATAAAACAATCGAGAAAAGAATGAGGCACGAGCTAAAGGCGATGGTTTCTGGAAAAGAAGAAAAAGAGATCATTAGCACATTTCTTTACCTCTTTGAATATGAACAAAATTATTTTTCGACAAATATGAGGATAATGATATATGTGATAAATTTGAAGAAGTGTCAGCTCTTGGACACGTTTATCAAAGACACGGTCATTTCATAAGCTATACCTGTAACATCTTTGTCAATTTCCTTTATCAGAGATATGCCGTAAACTTAATTAATGAAAAAAATAACGACACCGCTCGAATCTTTACAGGAAAAACACATGGTTTTTCTTTTTAGAAAAATCCTTTCACCATTTTTATTTGCAATATAAGTATGGGCATAAAGTAGTTGGAAATAACCTTTCCGGCTCATATGGTTTTACCTTTCCTTCCTGGATATACGATGGTTCGGGAAAAGAGTGCAAGATCATCTGAAGAATCGAACATGCAACAACTGTCTGGTATGCCATTAAGTCAATAAATGTCACATCATCCTTCTGAAAGACATGAATAGGTGCGTCATATCAAATTTGTGACATACAATTAGATTTAGATAAACTTTTAACACATTGAATGTATATACACGACTCTGTATGATGCTAAATATAGTTTATAATATAAATGTTTAGTTATTCAAACCGAATCAAACTGTTTAAATGTTTTTCTCTTGGAAAATCTTAAGTTGTTTAAGATTTCATATATGGGTTGCTATTTCATTTTCAGAAAATAACACTTTGTTCGTAGCCAAAAGAGTAATGCGTATCCTATCATATATATGGCGAAAAAATGGTTGACGTTATTATACTTACTAGTTCCATAACTTTGCAATAATATACAATGACGCCGCAGATAGAAGAGAAGAACCAGTACATAGTGAGTACAAAGGATGTGACGTAATTCTTCTTCCGTTCTTGATCAACTATGGCAGTAGACAACAGCTAGAAAAGGAACGATAAGACAAAATTATAATTGCGTTTATGAGTTCGTTAAAAAATTGTATCAAATTAACATTAAGAAGTACAGATCGGTCTGGAATGGATTATTTTCAGCTTATCATCTAGTCCTAACGTGACTAGAATCTCAACGGTTTAACAAATTACCCCGCGTTCTCACGCACTAGCATCCCATCCGATTAACCAATTACCACACAATACCGCGTTTGCGGGCGCTCAAGTCCAAACTCTGTCACAAAAGGAGAAATTACTTGTGTCAAGCAACTACTCTTTTTGCCATGATGTATTTTACCCAATTTGGTACAAATTAACAGACCTTGAATTTTAGGCTGTCTTCTTTCAAATTGGTCAAGTGCAAATTTACGTCGCCTGGCTATGGGATAAGCTCCTTGTTTCCCTCTTAACCCATTAACACACAACAAAATTTTAGACTGCTCCAAATTGAAAGAGGATGCAGAAGAAATTACAAATTTTTGGATGTTAGAAATTTTTCTTCTTTTATGGAAGTAAACATTATGGACAAAGAAGAAATTTCTTGTTACTAGCAATTTCTTTATTGTCCACAATGTTTTCTAAGCTTTTTTTCTTGAGGGGTGTGTAGGAATGGGTTAACTCATACTATCTGAAAGATTTGAATTTTGAAACAAACGCATTTTTTACAAAAATGGAAATTGAGACCTGTCTAATATAGGAATTGGAACATTCCTTGTGATACTTACTATTGCTAGAACTTCGATCGAATATGTTAGTAAGCTAGACAGGTTGATGTTTGTTTCACTGTTCGGATAGGTCGAGAACAGATTGAGTATTTCGTTACACCGAATGGCGATCTGGAGAACTGCAAGTGCCTGAAAACAAATAAAATAGCAGCTGCAAATGTACAAGTACTTAAGAGATGAATAGAATATTTTTTGTTGTTGTTTTCATGAAGGTATGAAATAAAAAAAACTAATCACACTGTATGAATACGCGAAGCGGACATTTTTGATAGGCGAAACTTACATTTAAATTATTCTAAAATGATTAAAGAAAAGAGATAATGCTTTAAGGACTCAAAATACTTTTGATAAAAAACAAAGATTTAGTTATATAAGTCCTTACCGTGCTGAATAATATCTGTTTCAAAATGATACATTTTAATCAAAGGACTGTAAACACTGGAAGCTCTAACAGAAAACTTATATTTCTTTTGATTAATTAATGAGAAACAGTTAATTTTATTAACACCTTCTGCTCAGCATGGACAATCAGGTGGTGTAGACTAAGAGAAGGCTGCACGAATGTGCAGGCCGATCTTTGTCTATGCCTTCTGCAAAACCAGAAATATTCTGAGTTAAGCATGACATGGGTTAAAGACATGTTCAAAGCCCTCATCTAGTTAAGTGAATGAACAAGAAAACGCTTTCCTGAGGAGTAGTTTAACCAAATCTGTCAAGGACACACCAATAATTCAAACAAAATGTCGGCATTTCGAAGGCTTTACACATAGCTCGATAGTACTTTACCATTTTAGCATGGTAAATCCAACTTTTTTCCATTATTCGATCCTTAGCCTTGTAAAGCACCGCCAAATAAACAGGAAATGCAGTGAGCAGCCATATACTTGGTGTCGTTCCGAGTACCATGTCCTGGAAACACTCGGTAAACATCGGGTATTTCCGGTGGTTCCCGAATGTCAGATTGTGGTCCTGCAGGAATGAAAAGAAATAAAAGACTTAATTTATCTAAATTTCCCATAGGTATTGCCTTAATGACTGCAATATGGCGCTGTAAAGATTCCGCACTTTTGAATTCCGTAGTAAGGATGTCCGACAAGTGACGGATATCTGCTATCAATAATGAAATTCCATTAACCAATCAGTTAACGTGGCCAGCGTTCCATAAGAATTCAAGCATCGACTAGTGTCACTCTTCCTGCTGCCGGAATAACATAAAGATAGGCGAACCTCCCGATCAAACAAAGTCGATGTGCGTGCAAAATGTCGTCACTACAGCTCAATTCACGCTGTAGTTACAACATTTTGCACTCCCATCGAAGATAAGTAAAAAGCGTTCATAGCTTAGTTAGAGACATTCAAAATCAAACCGATTGAAATTAAAAGCGGTGAAATCTCTTTTAATAATAACCTAATCCTATTTTACCCATTTCCAACCCATTCTTAAACAATAGCTGTATTAACCCTTGTCATGCTGAACCCGGAATATTCCGGTTTTGGCAGGAGGTGTAGACTAAGATCAGACTGCACTTATGTGCAGGCTGATCTTAGTCTACACCTCCTGCTCATACTTTTCCTTCCCGAGTTGTTTATGAGGTTGATTTCTAAAAGAAATATTGATTTTTCAACAACAAGTTCTATCAGTTCTTTCAGACCTTTGATTTGACAGCAATTCAGTAAGGCAATTTATACAGCATGACAAGGGTTAAGGCTGCAGGTTACTCGACTGAGACGTTACCTATTTTCAGTTTATTGTGACTGAAATACTACGAGTTCATCTTCCTTCTCGGGTGGTTGATTGTGCAACTTCAATCATTAGTGATACATTGTGAGTTTGTGAAATTGTCATGAGATTTTGGCGTTTTTGACGGAATCGACAATTGTTCCCGCGTGTTTTTTGAAAGTTTTGAAAATAGCGCTTTTATTTGTTTAAACTAAGTGTAAATTTAATTGGAATGTTTATACGTACATGTAGAACAGAGTTTCTTTGTTGTTGTTGTTGTTGTTGTAATTGAAAATATGGATGAATGAATGGGGGTTTTATGGCGCATCGACAGCTGAGGTTATTTAGCGCGCTAAACAACGAATGGAGAAATTCTTGATTATGTGAAGTTCGAAGAGAAAAAATTTTAGTGGTTAATATAATTGTGTCGAAGATAAAGGGAAACTATGATAGAAAATTTATAAACAATTGAAAATTTGGTAAGTTTTAATAATAAAAATGCGGTTCGAATGGGGGGAAAGGTACATCTTTGTATTCGTAAAACAAACATTTAGAATAAAAGACTGGATCTAGAAGTAAATGCAAGCTGATTAGGATCGATAGCTTTTGCATTTTCCCAGGAGACCTCATTTCGCTTCATGTGACAAAAATTTGAAGTAGGACGTATTACAAAAGTTACAAATCGACGACGGGCATCCGAAATATCGTAACTACATCTTAAGCTGTAGTTGCGAAGTTTTGGTCGCCCTTCGGCGATATTCAAAATCATTCGAAATACGAATAGCGAGTCTTAACCCATTCCAACACAATGGCGCTTTCTGACGCCCCCATGAATTTAAGCTTCTGAAAACATTGTGGAAAATGAAGAATTTCTATTTTCTACCTCAAAAGTAAAAAGGAAATCAAAATTTATCCAATAAAAGTTTGTTGTCTGAAACATCTTTGAATTTGGACCAGTCTAACATTTCTCATCAAGTACCGGGCTAACATATCATTCTGCACCTCGGGTTAACTTTAACACAATCTACGGTCAGTGGATTGTGTCCTCTTGTTTGTTTGTTTGTTTGTTTGTTTGTTTGTTTGTTGTTGTTTTCTTTTTGTTGCTGTTTGATTTTTTCCCTTCCTCCCATTTGCTTCTATTTCATTTTTCATTTTTGTTAACATTAAAACAACGTATTATCTATGTATATTAAGTATTATCATAAAAACATAGGGCACTTACCCATAATGAATCTTTGCAAAACTGTTCCATTTTGAGTGAACAAAGTAAAAAGAAATAAACAGATTGTTAATATTTTTTAATAAACTTTTTATTCTTATTTTTTCCTGATTCCTTATTTTTTCTCGAGTCGAGTCAGGCTCGAATTGACTGCCGTCTGAAAAGTTTGCCTTTTTATATTCCGATAACACGTGGAATGTGGGATTTTCCCTCGACCGGGGTAATTTAATTTCTAAAAATAGAAATGACAATGTGACTAGCTTTCATCGGACATTGATTATTCTAGTAGCAGAAATCTCTGAATATTTGGATTTGGATAGAAATATAGAAACTTTTAAGTATGTCGATTAACAGTAATATGTTCTTAACTTGTGCATGCGTATATGTGCATGTAAATATTTCTATTTTACACTTGACGTGAATGAACCATGGAGAAATCATAAATATTTATAAATGTTCTTCTAAAAATAGAAATCATCGCAAATCGATCCCTATATGCGTTTACTTTTGATAATCTTCTACAATCGAAGACCGTATATTAACATATTGTCAGTGAGCGAGTAAAGTGTCGTAACTACAGCTTGAATAAAGCTGTAGTTACGAAATTTTGCTCTCCCAAAGGCGATATATTCCATGTTTGAGCTGATTTGTAGAAAAAATCAACAAAGTTTAAAACAAAAAGGAAAACGAACAACATAAATTGAAACGAACATACTTGTCCTATTGTACAAGCCACAAGCATGTCGTTCATTGCCCTTCTTTACGTATTTCAAATCAAAGTACCGAAAGTACTGTAAGCTAGCAAAGCATGGTTGAATTTAGAAAATCTTTCCCTTGTTGGGTAGAAAACATTGTGGACATTGAAGAAATTGCTTGTTACAAGCAATTTTTTCATTGTCCACAATGTTTTCCAAAGCTTTTTTCTTCAGATGCTAAAAAGCGGAATCGGATGGGTTGAATAGCATGCTTTTGACAGAGTTCTCTACAATTTGAATAGAGTTTGCAATATTCCTGAAATACATCAGAACTACTTTTAATGGCGTAGGCATTCAGTGGATTTAGTGGTAAAGCCTCCAGTGGCGGTTTGCACTTGTTGAACTTTGAGACGACCTCAAAATTTGTCTGTTAACTTAAGCTATCAAAGCTGACGCTTTGCTAGCTAAAAATTAACTTGTATATGTTGTCTTTAACGAGGCCTTTATTTCCTATTTTCGCCAATAAGCAGACAGAAACCCATTCACCCATTACCAGAAGACAAAAAGACAATTTTTTAGACTTGTCTGAATTCGAAGTAACTGCAGACAGAATCCTAGAAAGGGGATACTTTGTTTTCCCTTTTCTTACAATGTTTTCACTAGCCATAATTTCTCCAGTTCATCAAATTGCGTGATTGCGTTTAAATGGGTATAAAGGTGGGATCTGAAAGGGTGCGTTTTAGCCGGTCAAGCAAAAAAAGGGGCATTCTTCGAGCTGCGAATCAGTAACGAGTATTTGGAAACGAGATGGGGAGGTTTTTCAGAGTTTGCATTTTTAACTTAAAAAATATGATATCGATACTTTCGTAGTTTTGTAAGAAATGACCCAATTAAATTCTGAGTGGAAAATGATTGCACATGAAGGAAGATTTTTACTTTTCACAAAGTTGCCCGGAACCTTCTTTTTTCGGGATATCAAAAATCGGGATTGTATGGTAATGGATTAATTAATCAAATTTAATCTGAAAGGGCTATCAATACGTTGATAAAGCTGACAAAAATTCGTTGGGGTGCAAAATGTCGTAACTACAGCTTGAATAAAGATGTAGTTACGACATTTTGCACGCCCAACAATGAACACAGCTGTCTTAACGCAATCTGTTATCCAGGAATAACCCGTATTAATGACGTTAGGTTACGACGTTGGAATCTTTCGATTTTTTATGACGTCACAATTGTCTAATTAATTCCTCGCCTCTTTGAAAACATTGCGGAAAATAAATCAATTTCTTCATTACCTTTTACGATTTCTACCTCAAAATACAGAGTCAAAATTGTGTCATCTAAAGAGTCTAAGGTGCAATGTCTCCAAATATGGACCAGTCTAAATATTATTGTCTGGGAATGGGTTACTGTACTAAAAGTGGTTATAACTTTGTCAGTATATAAGATCTCGACAGTTATTATTATTTTTATTTATTTATTATTGAGCCAGAAAGAAAGTTTATTCTTAATTTTGAAAAAAAAGTCATTTATACAGATTTTCATCGATTATGAGTCATGTATACTATAGCTTCCTGACTAACAATAATTCCAGAGGCTGTTTAATACAGGATTTGCATGATTTGCACCTTCTCTGTCATACTTTGTTTTTAAACGACCAAACAAATTGTATGGAAAAAGCTCAGTTTCGTATATCGAAGACCTAGCAAATTGTCATGTTTAGATCAGGATTCAAACTTGCAAAAACCGTGGCCGATTATACCTTATACCAACTGAGTCAAGGTGAATCCCCCGATTTAAAACTCTCTTTGGCAAATTCATCAATAAAATAATTAGTTGTAATACAATATAGGTATCTCTCGCCTACTAACCCGGTTACTAACCCGGTCGGTAATTGAAGGGGAATTTTTCTTAAGCCCTCTTGCAGAGATCGATTATTTAAATGCCCCTTACATGTATTAATCATACTTTGACAACTTTTCCAAAATTTATATTTCGAACACCCATGTATCGATGAACCCGACAGAGTTCGTGTCAAAAAGTGGGTTAAACCTTTCCGAAATTTTAGACTTGTACATTTTGAATGAGGTCGCACATGAGAACTGAAAGCAAACTTTATTAAAAATGTTAGTAATTTATAGGGTAGAAAATATTGTGGGAAAAGACGAAATTACTTGTAACAAGCAATTTCTTCTTTTCCCACAATATATTCTCTAGTATAAAATCATGTGGACGTAAAAACCAGGGGGGTGTACGGAAAAGGGTTAAAAAGAGATCATCAATAGTAAGTATTAAGCCGTTGCGTTTGTTTTTACTTGCTTGTTTGTTTATCTATTTATTTGTTTGTTTTGAGTTTAAATCCAACTCAGTAACTGTGGTCATATGGAGACGGGGCCGAATCGGCTAAAATTCTCATCCGAATGACTGGAGAAGCAGGGAATCGAACTAGAGGTCCTGACACGGGAATCTTGCACATTGCCAAACCCGCTACGTTTACTTTTTGTGCTTTAGCTGGAATGTGAAAGGGTTTGTTTGTTTGTTTGTTTGTTTGTTTGAATGGTGTTATCGCCGTTTTTGATAATTTTTCAGTCATAACGCGGCGGCTGGAGCACCTAATAATGTATTCCTGTATATCTCGCACCAGTACCACCATTGCATCCTTTCCTAGCCCCCAGCTGCTATCCTAAGATAATCCAACCATTGGTGAGAGACAAATTTCGGAAGTGATGTCTGCTGTCGTCGGGGATCGAACCCATTACACAGCATGATTGGAGATTGGGAGTCTAATACGCTACCAACCGCGCTTTGACGGTGGCCCCTGGCGCACATTAGAAATTGTTGGAAATCAGTCGTGTTTTTCGCTAATCTAAGGTTTTATGTCTCTCGTTTCCTTGACGATACTTTCAACAAGAAGGAATTCTGAAATCTCGTTAAAATTAATTACGTACAGCCCCTCTTTCAATAATTTCAGATTAGGCCATAAGACTGCATGGGAAAGCTTTGTGGAACAGGAAACGAAACTATTTCAAAATTATTTTATTTTGGCAACATGAAATAATTTTGAAATTATTTTCGTTTTCTGTTCGGCAAAGGCTTGTGACATATTCGAGAAATCATTTATAGAGGTGTCTGTACACAATTTTAACGAATGTTTAAGGATTCCTTTTGGTGAAAAATGTTGTCTCTGCGAGAGCCATAGAGCCTTTAAGGCTGGTTAAAAATCTTCTGAAATAGGTTTATGCTACGATTATTATAATGGTGTTGGCGTGCACCTTTGTCGATTTTACTTAAAATCTGGACAATTCTATATTTATGCAAAGCAAAGAATGAACATGCACAGATATTATATTAATTAAATATCTTTTCATTACTTATGTACGAGACAAAGCACGCGAAAAGGGAGCGGGGGTCTTGCAATGTAATTATTTGTAAAAGAGATAGGATTGAGCAGAGGTCAATTAGTGCACTTGTTTCAAAATAGATATATAGTGAGACGGGTGGACCATTTCATATTAAGTTACATTAAGAAAAGTCACAAATCCCTAGATATTGCAAATTTTGAAAACTAGGTACATTTGTTCGTTTTGAAGGTTCAAAATAAGCTTTGCCCACATCTATTCCCATATAATGTGACAAAGCATTTAACATGGCAATACACAAAACTTATCGCGACTGCCAATCAAAAATTCATATGATCAATAAGATCACATATTTAAAACGAAAGTGAGCTATGAATTCCGAAAATGGCCTGCATCAAAGTGAAACATGTAGCTACAACGTTTGGATCGCCAGCTAACTACTTTATTTTTTTGTTAGCATATTACTGACCATGAAATTTTGCAAAATGACGGAATGTAACGTCGTGTAATATCTACGTCGAATTACTCTTTCAGACATATCGATGAATTATCTCCCCTTAAATCATCAATACCATTAAGTTCCAAAATTACTTGCTTCCGGTGAGTACAGCGACCATCATACACTCCTGAAGTACCCTTGTAAGACCTATAAGCTTTCTTGTAACCATCGCTTTCGGAACAGCGCTCGGTTCTTCCCGTAAACGAGAATAAATCTTTTACGTAGGTTTGGCGACGACTGCCGATAGAGACCTTCGAGGTAATGATTCACACGTGTCTGTGACGTAAACGTAAGCAGATACCCTTTTTACTGACGACACGCTGCATTCTATACTGGGGCACTTCAGACCAGCTTCAGCGGTGATAGACTAGCTCATCGAACCTAAAGAAATTGACAGAATTAATCGACCAATCAAATCATTCATTTGACCAAAAGTGAACTCTAAACTCTTACATTGGCCGACTTTCATGTGAAGGATTATTGTTGGTTTGGCGACTTAAACATCGTAACTTCAGCTTATTTAAGTTGTAGTTACGACATTTAGATCGCCAACCAACCAAAAATAGTTTTTGTTACATGATACTGACTAAAAGTTTTGTAAAATAACACCGTTCAACATCAAAGTGAAAAAGTCGGAGCTCAGTTATCGTGGCCAGCGATCCGTTTCCGAATATTGGAGTTCAAAGTTCACTTCCGGTCTAAATGAATAATTTGATTGGTCGATTCGTTCTTTGATTGACAATCGCGGTCCATCGAATTTCATGCTTTAGTGAGATTCAGAGGATCAAATTGTGAAGTAGGTAAAAAGAAACAGATTTTGATATTGACTAAGGAAAATGTAATTTAACATATTTATGCGGAGAGACGGTAACAGTCGCCGTAAGTTTACAATAAAATCACAAAAGTCATAAAATCTGCTAAAAGCGAAAAGTTTCAAGTCTGCTGTGTAGATAGACCTCGCAGCTTGACTTGGGTCTTCAGTTTTCGAACTTTCTAGATGTATCCTTTTGGGTGGCAGGTCACATAAATGTCTGGGTTGTGATACCTTAACATGAAACATTTAGATCAATGTCAGACAGTGCGTCGAGTTCAACGACTTTTACACATTCCCACACCATAACGCTTTTTCACGCCCCTCAAGATAGAAAAGGCTTTGGAAAACCGTGTGGGAAATGAAGAAATTGTTTGGTACTAACAATTTCTTCATTATCCACAGTGATTTCCATTCCAAAAGACGATAGTTGTTAAAAGTCGACCAACTAAAAATTGTCGTCTGCAGCTTCTTTCAATATGGACTAGTCTAAATTGTTGTCGTCTTGTAATGGATTGGAGGCGCCCTAAAGTAGATTTAGGACTGTATACGGCTTTGAGGTGATAAAACAACCGTTTTTGATTATGTAAAAATGCTTTATTAGGGTTGAAATTTACAGGCTATCAATACTCTATAGCCTGATTTTGCTAATGAATTAACCAATTAATAGAAGATGAAATTTTACACTGGTCCAAACTCAAAGAAGATGCATTGAACAATTTAAAGTTGATGACATCTTTAAACTCAATCTTTGTATATTTGTATAAAAAACACTGGGGAGTAACAAACATTGCTTGTAATAAACATCTTCTTTATTTTTCCATTATGTTTTCCAATGCTCTTTTCTTGATGACGTCACTAAGCGGGATTGTGTGAGAATAGGTAAAGTTGTTGGTCTCTATCTCAAAATATTTCAGGTCCAAAAATGATTACTTCATTCTTTTCTTAAGAGAGCGATAAATCACTCTTTTTTATGAAAAAAGTATAGACGATTTTTATTTATTTTTTTTTTTTTTTTTTTATATCTAATTTTTTATAAAAAGTGAAAAAAAGTAGAGACATGTTTATGAAAAAAATGAAGTTATGAAGTAAGTCATCGTTGATGCGTTCAGAAAACTTACAAGAGCTATGACGTATCGTAGATGGTACCCGGTTTTGTTTAACAATGCACAGCTAAATCGGATTTCAAAAAAAGCGCTTTCAATGGTTTTATTAATCCATTACCACACGACAAAATTTTAGACCGATCAAAATTCAAACACATTGTAGACGATAAGCCTCAGTTGATTGAATTTGGAAATTCTTCGTCTTTTTGTGTAGAAACATTGTGGATAATGAAGACATTGCTTGTCACAAGCATTTTTTTTCATTTTCCACGATGTTTTCCAAATTATTTTACTTAAGGGGCATTCAAAAGCGCCATTGTGTTGGAACAGGGTTAACCTGGGAGCGGTTATCAAAATTTCTTTTCTATTCGTGTCTTGTCATAGGGGCCTCTGAGAAAAGACATGACGCCGCTGTCAATGAAATATCGATTGACCAATCAAATCATTCCTTCAGACCAAAAGAGAAAAGTGACCTCCGGTCAGGTCGCCAACCAATTTACATTTCGCTCATGTCTCAGGTTATTTATTTCGCAATTACGCTAAGGCTTAAAGACAAGAGGGGAATATAAAACAGATCTTTGGATGTATTAATTAATCCATTAGCAGACTACAAAATTGTAGACTAGTCCAAATTCATAGGAGTTGCAGACGACAAGTTAAAGTTCCTGAAATTTTAGATTTTTTTCAACTTGTTTGCACAGCAAACATTGTGAGATATGAAGAAATTTCTTTTTTGCATTAAGTTGGTTAAATTATTGAGATTTAGTTTTCTGTCTTTAGATTTTTTTTTCAACTTTCTGGTAGAATAAATTTTAGAAAATGATGCAATTGCTTGTAACAAGCAATTTCTTCATTTTCAACAATGTTTTCCCTATTATTTTACTGAAGGAGTGTCAAAAAGTGAGTGGGTTAAAACGATTAGTTTTTTTTGTGTGTGTGTGAAAGGGTGACTTGAGATATATATCTGATCTGCCTCCACGAAATTCTTGTAGCTACAGGTTTTTTAAGCTGAATTTATTAGGTTCGATAGCGAAATCACAATTTCTGATTCAAATACGAGATAAAAATAGAAGACCGTCGATTGAGTACAAATAATTGAAATACTACAACCCAAACAAATGTAAACATAAGTAAACATTAAACCATATTTTAACGTCATAATATCGATTTGATAATACTTTCTACTGTTAATTACATTGTATACTACCCAAAGTGTGCTTAGCACGAAAGCTTCTTTAACCTATAATTTTCATGTTTTTCAAGATTTGATCATAGTAATGTTAAAAACTGGTTAATTGTTAACAGTTTGACAAATTTTAAGAAAAAAGGATGTTTTAAAATGATTATAAGACAAAACAGGATGACCCTTAAATTTGGCCATCTATTCGAAAAAAAATGAAAAAATCAAATATGCCAAAATGTTTTTTTCAATATTTGGACCTGATTTGATACCGAGAAAGAGAGCCGTGACTGTCAATATCAGCTTGACAGCGTCTCTGCATACTCCTGATTAAGTTCTGGATCACTCGTTGAGGAATCGCGGCCCACTCGTCCAGAAGAATCTGCCCATGCTCTTGGGGATCCTTGGTTCGACCTGGCGAGCCGAAACTCGGACCTGTAGCTCATTCCACATGTGTTCTATAGGATTTAAGTCTGGCCAGCGAGCTGGCCAGTGCAAACGTGTAATACCCTCTTCATAAAGGTAGTCTTGGATGATATATGGGCCGTGTGTGGACGGGCATTATCGTCCATGAAAATGAGTTCATTCCCAATAGCACTAGCGTAAAATCTTACATGGATAGTGGGGATTTCATCAAGATAACTCTGGCCTGTCAAGGTACCTCAATCCAAGATAACAAGCTCAGTCCGTAAATCCCATCAATGCTTGCTGACTGAAACCTTTCCCCTGTCCTTCTCCACACTCAACCCGTCTGTCCGATGAATCCAGACATACCTAAATTCATCAGTGAAGAGAACAGGGCGCCATCGTCTTGGGCGCCCGCCAAGGTGATCTAAGGCCAACGCTTATCTACGACGACAATGTATCCGGGACAAGGGGATACGAATGCATGATCTTCTTGACCGGAAACTACTCTCGTGCAGTCGTGTTCGAACGGTTTGAGTCGAAATTAGCACCCCTTAAGCGTTCTGAAGCCAAGAACTTAGCGTTGCCGTAGCCAACCTGTTCCGCCGGGCTTAGATGACAAAAAATCGGTCATGTGCGACAGAGGTAGCACGACTTTTTCCTCAACCCTGCTTCCGAGTCGGAAGCAAGTGGGCGGGGCCAGCGATTGGTGAATTGCGATGTACATTGTACTGACACGTAGAACAGTATTGCTATTAACCCTCGAAATGTCGTTTGCTTAATCATAATTCCTCTTTCAAATATTTGTTTAACAAAGCCCTTTTTTGGCTTGACGTGTATCAAAATTAAAGTTGTAAAATGACCATACAGGGTAGCCTGGGTTCAAAAGGTCAAGGTGGTTATATTGAAAATCGATCTCCTGCAAAGTAGGGGAATTCTTTAATCAATCGAGGAGAAGCAATTATGTCTAGCAATCGATAGGAGTGATTCATTTACATTTTCTATGTCCCGTTTTGTCCGGCAATCTGTTTGTTTCTGTAGATCGTTTAATTGCTGTGAAATTAATATACCATTCTCACTTTTCGGACTTTGGACGTGACCTGTAATTAGACCTAATTTCTATTTGAGTGTTATGTATTTAAATCTTCAAATGAATCAGGAATTTCATTAAATTTATCCTAAATGTTCGTTGGGTAGGCGTTCCTTTTAACATTCGACCGTCCGATTATTTCATCTAATTATCCTTACGTCCATTTGTCCGTGCGTACATTCATTCACTAATTATTTATTTCATCATTTCGTTTGTACATATATTGTTGTTGTTGTGGTCTTGTTTTTGTTCAGGATTTTTAGTTTTTGTCGTTTAGTGTGTTTTTTTTTTTTTTTTTTTTTTTTTTTTTTTTTTTGTTGTTGTTGTTGTTGTTGTGTTTATTTTGGCGACGAACGTAACCCGCAAATGAATATTCGACTCCGACGGGATTCGAACCAGGGACCTCTCTGTCCCGAGGCAAGCACTCTACCACATCGCTATAAAAGCTAGCTTGTACGGCAACCCGATTAACTCAGTTTGTAGAGCACTTGACTTCAAACCTCAAGATCACGGGTTCGAGCCCTGGGCTGACCATATCAACTAACAAAACTAATTGTCTTTCGGATGAGACGTTAAACCGAGGCCCCGTGTGACGATGCTATCCATCGAGCACGTTAAAGAACCAGACGGGGCTCTCAGCAGTTTCGTCCTGTATCCTTGCACTATCCCCCGTAACAACTAACCGTCTTCTGGGGGCGTCGCTCATATGGGCATGTGCTACGGTAGCGACGATAAATAAACGGAAATAATAATAATAATAAGGCAGTATAAGCACCCCTTATACACTACCCGGCTACATTAACTCTCTATAGAATAGAAAATTACAGATTTGTATCGTCGCTTAATCAATCTTTAGATTTAGCAACTCCAAAACTCTTTGGTCTGCTAGAGATGTAAATTAAACTTTTCTAAACATAGTTAAAAGATGAAAATCAAAGACTAATTTTGGTTTTGGTGTAGCGAAAAATTCATGCTTGGTCAAATTGCTTGCAATAAACTCTCTGCAGCTTCTCAAACAATCATCCGTCGTTTTAGTCACAAATTCATAAATGACCAATCGCGGCTGTCAATTAAATAACCAGTCGATCAATTAAATCATTCATTTAGAGCAGAAATCAGTTTTGAACCCCGACGTTGGCCGCCATTTAGGTTCACCGTTGTAACTTCAGCTTATTGAAGCTGTAGTTACGATGTTTAGGTTGCTAACTATTTGTCTTTCTTGTTACAAGCTACTGTCTAAGAATTTTTCAAAATTAGCGCTGTTTAAAATCGAAAGGGAACTTCCTGATGGAGTTTATGGGCGGGGCCTAGGGGGTCAGTGGGCGGGACCAGCGTTTTGTCATTTCCGTCCTATTTGAGACTTTTATGTACACCACTCTAGTTGTGAAAGGCCGGTAAACAAATCTGCTGCTAAGGCAATGCAAATAAACAGGTCAATATAGACAATCAATTAAAGCGCTCTTTCCCATTTTTTCTTTTGAATACTATTGATTGCACAGCCGGTTAAGGTTGCTCTAATTGTGACGAGTAAAGAATGAGGGTTATAGACTTCGGGTGTTATTTTTTATGACTTTTGATTGATATAAAAAATGTCCACACATCTCAAATAGATAATTCTTTCTTTAAGCTAAAGCTTTCCAAGCAAATTCGCGAAAAAGACTAGTTCGTAAGTGTTCTAGCAAAACCTCGTAACTACAGCTTATAAAGTTGTAGTTACAAGGATTTGTTCAAACGCCGTCGATGTGTAGTCTGTTTAAATATATTTGAAAAATGAAGAACTATGTTTTGTCTTAGTACTAACCAAGACAAATAATCCTTCGAAGACCTACCCATATGTCTATTTCTATTCCTTAACCCATTATCACACTTTTGCGATTTTTGGCGCACCTCAAGAAAAGCATGTGGGAAAAAACACTATGTAAAATGAAGACATTGCTTATTACAGCAATTTCTTCATCTTACCATATGTTTTCTATCCAGAAAATTAAAAATTAAATAAAGAAAGAAAAATCAGTTTAAATTGTCGTGTGCAACTCCTTTCAATTTGGACTAGTCTAAAATTTTGTCGTCTGGTAATGGGTTAAATAAGAGTAAGTATTTCTATTTATTCAATTTTTTTTAATACTTAAACAACGGAATTAAGCCTTTTGAATATCGTGCAAGGGAAGAAACCTTTGTAACATTCATCAGATTCATACCAAACTGGTAGCCCGCTGTCTGAGAGACCCCGTATCGATATATATATGGGAAACAGCCCAGAGAAGATTCATACTCGGATCCTTCATGGTTCAACTAGACTTGAACATCTGGTGTTGGTGCACTTATAAGAAGTGGCATATTTTGAAAAGCACTTTTTAATTTGAAACAAAAATGTTTTTTCTCTATTTCTGAATTATCTTTTTTAACTT